>JAKWJA010002492.1:0-2400000 GCA_027704765.1 Solanum habrochaites
TAGCCCCCCACCGACTTCTATCACCGAACAGACCCCACACAAAACAAAACGACAGAACCCCAACGCACATACACCTCAACCCCCGAACCTCCACCCCACAAACACAACCAAATATCTCCCCTCCCACATAGAACACAGTCCTCACAACCCCCACCACACAACGGACACACATAGTGCAAAAAAACAAAAACCAAGATAAAACACAAAAACACCATGGCGCCAAAAGCCCAAATGATAACCACAAAAAACGCCACAAAAACGACACCACACACAACAAACCCACACACGACAACCCCCACACTAACACACGTTCACCAAGTAAACAAACCGGGGACCACCCCCAACCTACCACGCGCCCACCAACAACAAAACCACACACCCAACAACCACAACAACAAAACCCCCCCGCCCCCCCACACAAACAACAAGACAAGCGCCTACACAACCCCCCAAACACAATACCACAGACTGTCGCACACCGCTGAATCGTGGCTCGCCGACACGACTAATAGTCGCACTACCCCCCCCCCCATTTTGATCTGACAGACAAACCACCAAGCACAAAAACACACAAACACACCCCCCAAGGAACAAACACCCGAAGACCCTCGTCCAGCCGCCATGTTCCTGCCCGCGTACACCACAGACCCAACCCTGAAACCAAAAACAAAAACCACACCCAACAAAGTTCAAAGATATACAACAACGCACAACATGAGTCCGCATAATAACAGCAAACCAAAAAGACCAACGCAGTCACCACCGCCCAGTCCATATGGTCTCTAGACGCAGATCAATAGGCTTGTTTCCACAAAAAAAAAACGGCTATGCGTACGACAGTGTAGCCGGCCCGCTTAACACAAACTCTACGAGCCAGAACGCGCAAACAAAGAACCCAGACCAACACAGCAAAAAACAACACCACAACACAATCACCGGCAAGCGAGCCATTACCACCCAAGACAAATCTCTCACCGACGTATGCATTTCCAGAAAAAAGAACCGGGCACACAAAATATATCTATCAACGCACAAACCCAACAAACAACCACTTTTTGGGTGATCCCACGAATTCCGACGTCAAAATGCCAAATTTTTCGTGGACGCATCCGTCTCAAGCACTTCTCTATGCATAGGTTGGCCTCACGCGTTGGTCCAACCCATTTGGCAGGAATCACATCCGAGCCACTGCGCGAGAATATTTATTACCACCAGTGCTTTCCGACGATCTTTTTTCATTGTTTTCTATAGCACCCCTGTTTTTTATGGGCGTCGACCTCCGTGAAACCACGGATCTGCCCAGATAAGTCGAATGCACCCCGTATTTCACCATCCTCAAACAAGAAAGAAAAAAAAGAACCAATTACCAAAACAAACTAACAAAAAGCCAAAAACCACACCAAAACACCCCGTGACAAGGAAACCACCCAGTCAGCAAAGATAGAGAAAAAAAAGAAATCCACCAAACATGAAAACATACACAAAATGATGTTAGACCCCAATACAGGAAAAAGCAACAAGGCAATCACCCGAACCAAAGTTTCGAATGCAAAAACGCGAGAAACATGCCATAGACAAAAATTAAACGAGACATTGAACAAGACACCTCACCGGCCCCCATGCGAAGGTCTCAAACGGCCCTGAACGCGAAGCAGTACCCTCATTTCGACGACTTTTGCGTGTATGGCTATAGAACTCACCAGTATTTTGGGTGTTGCCTGGATTCCGACGTCCAAAATGCCAAATTTGTCCGTGGGAGACCCTCGCACGTGTCAATAAAGAGCCTTGTCATACTGCAGACGTTGGTACTGGTAGTTGGTCGAATCACGAATGTGATCTTCACAACCACCTATGTCATTTGGAAGGTCAACGAAGACCGACAGCGAGATAACCCCTCATTGTGATCAATTTCGGGTAGCTATGGACACACGCAGTTTTGCGAGGATAAATCCAGGATGATTCCGACGTCCAAAAATCGCACAAATTTTTTACTTTATGGGACGCCGTCAAGACCTGTTCTATGGATTACGGTAGGGCCTCACAGGCCCAGTAGTCGACGACCATTTGGAAGGTCAAACAGGCACTCGGAGAGCAAGCATACCTCAGGATTGCGACGATTTAAGTGATGGTATAAGCACACATTTTTGCGAGTAAAGGTCTGTCCGATATCCGACGTCAAAAACTGCCCAAATTTTTTCGCGACCGTTCCTTAGTTCAGACCTTGTTGCTGCATAGGTTGACAATACAGGCTTGTGCCGACCATATTGGAAGGTCAAACCGAGCCACCACGAAGCCGAGGCCATTTACCCCTCATTTCACGATTTTGTGTGTGCTATAGCAACAACCATTTTGGGTGATCCGGAGGATTCCGACCGTCAAAAAATGCAAATGTTTTGTGGAGCCTCCGCCAAGACCTGCTGTCCATGATAACGTTGGCCATATTGTCTTTTCGCCCATTTGGGAAGGTCCAAAAGAGGCCCCGAAAAGCGAGCATACCCGTCATTTCGACGATTTTCGTGTGCTTACTAGCAAACCATTGTTTGGGTGAACGATTCCGACGTCAAAAATGCCCAAAACATTTTTTGCATGAGTTCCGTCAAAGACACCTTGGTTATGCTGAACGGTTGGCCATCACACGGCTGTCCGGACCACCAATTGGGAAAGGTCAAAACCCCATGAAGCAAAGAAGGAAGATATACACCTCATTTCGACGATTTTCGTGTGCTATAGCACACCATTTTATTTGGGTATTGTGATTCAGAATTCCGGCGTCAACCAAATGCAAATTTTTTCTGGACGTCCGTCAAGGACACTGTCTACTGCATCACGGGTGTGCCATCACGCTTGTCGACCCATTTGGCAAGGTCAACGGCCCGAAGCGCAGCAGTACACCCTCATTTCAGAATTGTCGCATTTGGTGCTAACAACCAATTTGTTGTGGTATCACGCTGTTGATTCCACGCTCAAAAATTGCCAATTTTTTTCGCAGGTGCATCCCCAGACTGTGTCTATGCACGGTTTGGCCATTACGCGTCTTTTCGACCCCATCTGGTAAAGGTCCAAACGAGCCCCCAGAAGCGAGCATACCCCTCATTTCGACCGATTTTTGTGTCTGTGCTATGAGCAAACCATTTTTTCGGGTAGTGACGGATCGAATGTCCAAACAATTGCCAAATTTTTTTGTGGACGTCGCGTCAAGACTTTGTCTATAGTCATCCGGTTGGCCACCGGCTGCCAACCCATTTTGAAGGTCAAAACGACCCGAAGCGAGATACCCCTCATATTTCGAGATTTTTCGTGTGCTATAAGACACACTCATTTTTTGGTGCTACACAGATTTCCAACGGACGTATCGAAATGTCACAATTTTTTGCGTGGACGTCCATTCAATAGCCTCGTTATGCATCTGGGTTGGCCTCACGGCAGCTCCGGAACACATTTTGACGAGGTCTAAACGAGACCCCCCGAAGCGAGCAAACCCCTATTCGATGATTTGTACAAGCAACTGATTTTTAGAGTGTTCGCTATAAAGACACGCATGTATTGTGGCACGTAACCTAATTCATCCGGATCACGGATCCAAAGAATCCATTTTTTCGGTACCGCAGTCAAACTGACCTGTCATGCACTTACGAGTTTGCAACAACGGGCTGTCCCGACCCACGGAAGCCAAAAGAGCCCGAGGAGAGGCATACCCTCATTTTGGACCGAATTATTGCTGTGCTTGCTAACGCCAAACCATTATTTGGGATGCATCGGATTCCGACATCCACAACAGGCCAAGTTTTCTGTGGGAAGTCGTCAAAGACGTTTTCCATACAGTATCGGTTGGATCACGGCCGTCAACCCATTTGAAGGTCAAATCGGACCCTGAAGCGATCATTACCCTCATTTCGCTACGATTTTTTGTATGCTATAGCAAACACATTTTTTGGGTGTACCGTCATCCGAGTTCCAACTAAAATGCAAAAAAAAAGTTTTGGTGGACGCATTCAAATTCCATTTCATGCATCTGATTGGCCATCACGGCCGTCGGACCATTTTGAAGGTCAAAAGAGGCCCGAAGCGAGGCATACCCCCCTTTCCATTTGCGATCATCTTTGCGTGTCGGGCTAATAGGCAAAAACCCTTTTTTGGAGTGATCGGAGTCCACGTTCAAAAATGCCAAAATTTTTTTGTGGACATCGTCATACACCTTGTCTATGATTCATGCGGTATGCACACTCACGGACGTCCAGACGCCAATTGAAGAAAGGTCAAAACGAGCCCACGAAGCCGAGATACCCTCATTTTGAACTGATTTCGTGTGCTTATAGCAAAACCTGTTTTTGGGGATCCCGGATCGACTCAAAACTGCACAATTGTTTTGTGGACGATCCTGTCAAGAGACCTGTCTATGCATCGTGTTGCGCTCTCACGGCCCGTCCGACACATATGAAGAGTCATCTCAAACGAAGCCCCAAAGCGAGCGGTTTGCTTTAACCCTCAATTTCGAGAATTTTGTTTGCTACTAGGACAAACCATTTTTCGGGTGGGTGTGCTGAATCAGATCGACGTCAAAAAATGCAATTTTGAAATTTGTTGTTTTGAGTCCGTCAAAGACTTTTAATTTGCGTTATCTGATTGGCCTCACGGGCCCTGCGACCCAGTTGTAAGGTCAAAGAGCCCGAAAGCGAGCTTACCCTCATTTCAACGATTTCGGGTGTGCTATAGCAAACGCTTTTGGAATGATGGATTTCCGACGTCAAAAATGCCATAATTTTGTTTAGTGGACAGTCCTCAAGTACCTTGTCTATGATCCTTGGTGAACCTCCGATGGCCCTGTCCACCCAATATTGAATGTCAAACGAGCTCCGAAGCGATCATACCCCTCATTTCTGAGATTTTCGTGGTGACTTATAAAAAGCAAACATTTTTTGGGGGGGTCGGATTCCAACGACGTCAAAAATGCCAATATTTTTGTGGTGAGTCACGTCAAGACCTTGTATATGCATCGGTTAGCCCTCCTGGAAGGGGCATCGGACGATTACTTAGAGGATACCTCCACTTTTATCCCAAATTGAACGCGCACAACGATCCCTCCGAAAGCGACCCATACCCTCATTCTCGACCGATTTCGGTGCTTCAATAGCAAACACATTTTTTGGTGTGTGGATAGAATTCGACGTCAAAAAGAGCCAATTTTTTTGTGATGTCGTCCAAAACCTTGTTTGCATTTGGTGTGCACCAACGCCCGTACGCATTTGAAGGTCAAACGAGCCCCAGAAAGCGAGCATTACGCCCAGTCTTCGAACAATTTCGGTGTGCTATAGCTAAAAACCATTTTTTGGGTGTGATCCGCGATTTTCGACCGTCAAACAATGCCAATTTTGTTTTGGACGTCGTCAAAGACCTGTCTATTGCACGGTGGGCTACAGGGCTCCAGTTCCGACATTTGAGGTAAAACGAGCCCAAAGCGAAGCTAACCCCTCCATCGCAACTGATTTTCGTGTGCTATAGCCAAACCATTTTTTGTGATTCCGGATCTGATCAAAAAATGGCAAATTTTTTTGTTGACGTTCAGTTAAGACCTTGTCTATGCATCCGGTGTTTGGCCCTACGCCAAGGCCCGATCCAACAAATTTTGAAGGTAAAAGAGCTCCGAAGCGGATCATTACCCCTCATTTCGACGATTTTTCGAGTGAGCTATTAGCCAAAAACATTTTTGGGTTGATCCGGAATTCGCACGTCAAAACATGCCAATGTTTTTTGTGTGACGTCTTCCAAGACCTTGTCTATGGCATCGGTGGCCCTCACGGCCCGTCCAACGAACATATTTTAAGGTCAAAAAGAGCCCCCGAATCGACACCATACCATCAGTTCAACGCATTCTCGTTGTGCTCTAGCAACCAACAATTTTTTTATTGATCCGATTCGACGTCAAATGTAAATTTTTTTGTGAAGTCCGTCAAATACTTTGTCTATTCATACCGTTTGCCATCAACGTCCCCGTCCGATCCATTTGGAAGGTCCAACGAGCCCGAAGCGAGCCCCCTCATTTCGACACTTTTGTGTGCTATAGCAAACCATTTTTTGGTGAGCCGCCTTTCGACGTAAAATGCCAAATTTTTTTGCGGACGTCCGTCAAGGACCTGTCCTATGCATACGGTTGGCCTCTCACTTCACTTCCAGTCCACCCCATTATTGAAGGTAAAACGCCCCTAAGCGAGCATACCCTCATTCGACTATTTTTCGGTGCTATAGAGCAAACCAGTTTTTGGGTGAGTCGGATTCTCTGACGTCAAAAATGCCAAATTTTTTGTGTCACGTTTCGTCAGGACCTTGTCTAGCATCCGTTTTTTCCCTCACAGGCCCCGTCCGACCCATTTTGAATGTCAAATGAGCCTCGAAGCGAGCATACCCCTCATTTCGACGATTTTCGAGTGCTATAGCAAACCATTTTTTGGGTGATCCGGATTTCGATGTCAAAAATGCCAATTTTTTTTTGTGGACATCCTTCAAGACCTTGTCTATGCAGCCGGATGGCCCTCACGGCCAGTCCGACCCATTTTGAAGGTCAAACGAGCCCCAAAGCGAGCATACCCCTCATTTCGATAATTTTCGCGTTCTATAGCAAACCATTTTTTGTCTGATCCGGATTTCAACGTCAAAAATGCCAAAATTTTCTGTGGACGTCCGTCAAGACTTTGTCTATGCAGCCGGTTGTCCCTCACGGCCAGTACGACCAATTTTCAAGGTTAAACGAGCCTCTAAGCGCGCATACCCCCCATTTCGACGATTTTCAAGTGCTATAGCAAACCATTTTTTGGGTTATCCGGATTCCGACGTCAAAAATACCAAATGTTTTTGTGGACGTCCCTCAAGACCTTGTCTATGCAGAAGGTTGTCCCTCACAGCCAGTACGACCCATTTTTAAGGTCAAACGATCCCGCGAAACGAGCATACCCCTCATTCGATGATTTGCGTGTGCTATAGCAAACCACATTTGTTGGGTGATCCGGAATCTGACGTTAAAATGCCAAATATTTTTGTGGAACGTCCGTCCAAGACCTTGCCGTGCATAACGGTTGGCCCTCATGGCCAGTCCACCATTTTTGAATGTGAAACGAAGCCCCAAAGCGATCATACCCCTCATTTCGACGACTTCGTGTACTATAGCTCACCTTTTTGTGGGTGACCGGTTAAGACGTCAAAAATGCCCAAAACTTTTGTGGAAGTCTGTCAATTACCTTGTCTACCATACCAGTTGTCCATACACGCCAATCCAACTCATTTTTCAGGTCAAACGAGCCCGAAGCAAGCAACCTAATTTCGACGATTTTCGTAAAAATAGCCAACTATTTTTTTAGGTGATCTGGATTCCGACAATCAAAATGCCAAATTTTCCAATGGGCGTCCGTCAGACCTTGTCTATGCAGCCATTTGGCCATCACGGCTTTGTCCGACCCATTTGAAGGTCAATGCGAGCCCTGAGTAGACATACCCCTCATTTTTCAACGATTTTCCGTACGCATTTGCAAACCAGTTTTTTTAAGTGATCCGGTTTCGACTTCAAAATCCAATATTTGTTTAGGACGTTCCGTCTATACCCTTGGGCTATGCATCCATTTGGCTATCACTGGCCAATCCAACTCATTTTTGAAGGTCAACGAGCCCCGAAGCTGGCATACCCCTCATTATCCGAGATTTTTCGTGTGCTATACCAAACCATGTTTTGGTTGATCCGGATTCCGACGTTAAAACTGGCCAATGTTTTTGTGGACGTCCATCAAGACCTTGTCTATCCTCCAGTTGGGCCATCAACCGGCCGTCGATCCATTTTGAGAAGTTTGGTCCCACAAAAAACGATCCCCAAGCGAAGCATCCCCAATCATTTCGAGACGATATTTGTGTGCTAAGTCAAACCTTTTTTGGTGATCTGGATTCCCGACGTCAAAACTGCCCAAAGTTTTTGTGGCGTCCTCAAGACCTTTCTATGCAACCGGTTTGTACCTCACGGCCATCCGACCCATTTTGAAGGTCAAACGAGCTCCGAAGCGAGCATAACCCCTCATTTCAAAGATTTTCGTGTCTATAGCAAACCATTTTTTTGGTGATCAGATTCCACGTCAAAAATGCCAAATTTTTTGTGGACGCCCGTCAAGACCTTTTCTTGCAATCCGGTTGGCTTTCGTGGCCGTCCTACCCATTTTGAAGGTCAAACGAGCCCCGAAGCTCGCATACCCCGCATTTCGAAAAATTTTCGTGTCACTGGCAAACCATTTTTTGGTGAATCCCGGATTCCGACTTCAAAAAATGCCAAATTTTTTGTGGACTTCCGTCAATACCTTGTCTATGCATCCGGTTGGCTCCACGGCACGTCCCGACCCCTGTTTTGAAGTCAAACGAGCCCCGAAGCGAGCATATCCTCATTTCGACGATTTTCGTGTGCCATAGCAAACCATTTTTTTGGTGATCCGGATTAATAAGACGTCCAAAATTCAAAAAAATTTGTGGACGCCGTCAATAACCTTGGCTATGCATCCAGTGGGTCTCACGAGGCCAATCCACTCATTTTGACAGGTCAAACGAGCCCCGCGAGGCATACCACCTCATTTCGACACGATTTTTGTGTGCTATAGCAAACCATTTTTTGGGTTATCCATATTAAGACGTCGAAAATTCCAAAAAAAAATTGGGGGACAGTCGTCACGACCTTGGCTAAGCATACAGTTGTCATCACGGCCCATCCAAACTACCTCATTTTCAGGTCAAACACGCCTCGAAGTGCTCGCATACACACCCCCCCATTCCGACGACTTTCGTGTGCTATAGCAAACCCTCTTTGAGTTATCCGCGGATTCCGACGTCAAAAAATGCCCAAATTTTTTTTGTGAAGTCCTTGCAAGACCTTTTCTATGACAGCCGGTTGGCCCTCATTCCAGTCCGACCCATTTTGAAGGTCAAAGCGCCGAAGCGAGCATACCCCTTATTTTCGGATTATTTCGTCTGCTATAAGCAAACCATTTTTCGGGTGATCCGGATTCCGACGTCACAAAATGCTAAATTTTTTCGTGGACGTCCGTCATACCTTGTCTTGCATTACGGTTGGCCATCCACAGCTGGCCGACCATTTTGGAAGGTCAAACTAGCCCCCGAAAGCGAGCATACCCCTCAATTTCGCGATTTTCGTGTTCAATAGCAAATCATTTTTTGGGTGATCCGGATTAAGACGTCAAAAATTCCAAATTTTTTTTTGTGGACGCCGTCAATACCTTTTCTAAGCAGCCAGTTTTGTCCATCACGGCCAATTCCACTCATTTTCAATCAAAGACGAGCCCGAAGCGCGCATACCCCCCATTTTCGACTCGAATTTCGACTATTTTTGTGTACTATAGCAAACCATTTTTTTTGGTTTTCCTGATTCCGACGTCAAAAATGCCAAATTTTTTTTTGGCCGTCTGTCGGACCTTGGCTTGCAGCCAGCCAGTCTGACCATCACGTCATTTCCGACCCATTGTTGAGGTCAAACACGAGCCCCGAATCGAGCATACACCTAATTTTCAACGATTTTTTCGTGTTCTATAGCAAACCATTTTCTTTGGGTTATCCGGATTAAGACGTCAAAATTCCTAAATTTTTTGTGGACGTCCGTCAAGACCTTGGCTAATGCATTCAGGTTGCCATCATCACACGGCCAAATCCCAACTCATTTCAAGGTCAAACGATCCCCCTAAGCGCGCCATACCCCCCTATTTCGACGATTTTCGTAAGCAATAGCATACCATTTTTTAGATGATTAGAATTCCGATGTCAAAAATGCCAAAAAATATTGTGGACGTCCGTTAAGACCTTGTCTATGCATCTGGTTGTCCCTCATGGCCAGTCCGACCCATTTTGAAGGTCAAATGAGCCCCGAAGCGCATACCCTCCATTTCAACGATTTTCTTGTGCTATAGCAAACCATTTTTTGGGTGATCCGGATTCCGACGTTAAATATACCATATTTTTTTGTGGACGTCTGT
The DNA here is from genome assembly GCA_027704765.1 of Solanum habrochaites. Taxonomy (NCBI): domain Eukaryota; kingdom Viridiplantae; phylum Streptophyta; class Magnoliopsida; order Solanales; family Solanaceae; genus Solanum; species Solanum habrochaites. The sequence goes on from JAKWJA010002492.1 coordinate 10,005, forward strand.
CAAGACCTTGGCTATGCATCCGATTTGCCATCATGGACATTCCAACCCATTTTCAAGGTCAAACGAGCCCCGAAGTGCGCATACCCCCCCCCCCCCCCCCCCCCCTCATTTCGATGATTTTTGTGTGCTATAGCAAAATCATTTTCTGGGTGATCCGGATTCCGACGTCAAAAATGTCAAAATATTTTGTGGACGTCCTTCAATACCTTGGTTATGCATCCGGTTGGCCCTCACGGCAATTCCGACCTATTTTCAAGGTCAAACGAGCCCCGGAGCGCACATTCACATTTTGTCAATTTTCGTGTGCTATAGCAAACTATTATTTGGGTGATCCGGATTCTGACTTTACAAGGGCAAATTATTAATCATAATCTAAAGAGTCCACACATTTTTATATTATTATGCTATATTTTTAAATTGAATGATTGACATATTATTACATGTATAATTATTTACTATTTTACAAAAATATGTGTGAATACATGGTTCGAGCTAAGGTCAAATAAGGCATTGAAGAAACGAAAAATATATTAAAGAGACATAATGTTTAACATCGTTTAGACAATTGACATATATATGACAAAACTAATATAACATATAACATAAAAGTTATTGACATAATATTTTTTTTCTCTCAAACTAAAACTCTTTAGTGATTATGTTATTAATGTTATTGGGTCTAAAAGAAAAATCTTTACTTTATAAAAGTCAAAAAAAAAAAAAAAAACTCCAAGAAATTGGTTACCCAAATATAAAAGATTTATATCTTTCTTTTGTGGAAAGAGTAAAAAAATAATTACGATAAGTTATCCGTCAATTGAAATAAGATAAGAAAATCAAAACAAATTAAAACCAAACAAACATAATAGAGAATTAGAGATAATCTCAACAAGTTAGAAGGAAATTCTAATTTTATTAGTATAGTTAATTAGTTTGAAGTCGTGGCACATATTATATATAGCTAAATATATTATCTAGGGAAAAAAGAATTTAGTGAGCTGCATGGATTGGAAAAAGTCCAAGTAAAGCTTAGAACAGTTATTATTGTATGATTAGATGATATCGACTGGTTTTAAAATATTTGATATTAAGTTGAGACTTGAAAATAAATATATATTATTAGGAATAGAAAAAAGATTTGTTTCAAATTGAGCTGATTTCCTTAATTCCATCTAACTGCACGGTATTAAACTAAAATTAGGACTCCTTTATGTATTTTCCAACTATCTAATGAAGAAAATTTTGTTAATACTTTCTCTATTTTAAATATTTGATATTAAATTGAGACTTGAAAATAAATATGTATTATTGGAACAGAAAAAAGATTTGTTTCAAATTGAGCTGATTTCCTTATCCCATTCTACTGGCACATGTATTAAATAAAATATTCGTACTCCGTTTACGTATTTTCGAACTATCTAATGAAAATATTTTTTGTTAATATTCTCTATTTCAAAATAAGTGAATTGTTAAGTATTTCAAAATAAGTAAATTGTTACGACATTTTTATAGTTCAAATTAGTTGAATTGTTCAATCTTCAAGAATAATTTTAGAGAACTCTGCATCTTTTACCCTTCATTTGAATTTGCAATATGGTGAGTTCAAAAAGGCTTTAATTGCTTGGTTAGTCATTGTAAGGAGTAATTTGACAACAATTGAAAAGAGTAAAAATGGAAAGTAATGTCTTAAATATTGTTTTTTAAAAGGTATATACTGTCCTCAACAATTCACTTATTTGAAATGGAGAGTAATAATTTAAAATTTGATCAGAATCGTTACGATAAAAGTTAAAAAATTGTCCCTTAAGTCTTTTTGCAAATTTTTGATTATACAAGCAAGAGTTATTCACCAACAACTATTTTATTTGATCAAAGGTAGATGACTCTTGCAATTTTACAATGACACAACACACCTCCTATGTCATAACACAGAAAAAGAAAAACAGTAAACAGGGCAATCTCAAGTTAATGAAAAACTGGCTTAAACCTTGTCGACGAAAAAGAAGAAAAAAAGGAAAGGAAGGATGGTAATGAGTGCCAATGGAGAAGAGTTAACATAAGCCAAATTAGTAGATGGTGAAGGGCCACCAGCCATGCCAGGCATATACGGCATGTCAGTAGTGCTGCCGGGATCATCACCCAGATTTTGGCTACACAACAACAATTAAAAATTCCCTCCAAACATCCAACAACATCATAGCGTTAGAGCCATTTGTCTATAGCAACTGTAAATTTCTTGCTTTTGCTTGAACATTATGACATCTTAGCTATGTGTATTTATATTGTATGGAGAACCTAGACGATGTTTTCTTGTCGATGTTTGTTAAAAAAATTTAACTTGTGTGTTGTATACAGCTAGCTAGGAAGAAGAATAAACGGGGAATCCAATGTGAAATGTGAAAAAGAACCCTCTCATTACTAAGATTTCAAAGCCAACGATTAATCCCACCCCTAATTAAATTTTTAAAAGTTGTCAATTCCAGTAACATTAATCCATTAAACAATATTAGTATAATAGGCGCAATGCACCGTCTTCATAGGCATAATCCTTTAAGGTTGTTGGCATTGGCAAAAAATAGAAAAACTTCACCCTGAGAAAATACCAATCTTAGAGGCTGGCACGTTCGTCTGTACCATTGCTACATTTTTCAGCCATGGAGTCGTTTTCAAGTGCCCTTTTGTCATTTCTCTATCTCCTCCTGGATTTGACCATCTGCATTAACACATGAAGTTAGATAAAACATTGATGATGACACGAAATGAGTCTAGCCCTTCAACAAAGTTTTAAACCTCACCAGCAAGTTCAACAGCAATGTTCGCCTGAGCATCTGCATCAGAGTTTGACTCCTGCGAAAAGAGAGTTTGCAATGGGTTAAAACCTCAAAACCAGCAAAGGTAATTCCAAAAGAATAATGAGGCAGGTTTTATGTTGTTTGGGGTTTTTATTTGGCATAATATATATATTGGACCCTAAACTTAGCTTCAAATTTTAACTTTGACCTCCAACTTTCATAATGCACAAACAAGCACTTTAACAATCCAACTTTTAAATAAATAAACACATGATCCAACTGGTAGCAATACCTAGGACACCACGTAGGACAAAAAATGACATGTAGGACATGTGTGTCTATTTGTTCAACTTTATACAAGTTTAAGCGTCTACTTGTGCACACCCAAAGTTGAAGAGCATAAATGTGATTCGAAGCCAAGTTAAAGGGCATATTTATGTATTATGCCTTTTTATTTATATAGAAAGCATGTCATGTACAGATGGACAAGAATGTAAAATGAAAATTATGCATACCAAGACCAAATAATAGAGATGATTTACAGAATTACCCGAAGGACATGAATGATCCGGAAAGAAAAAAATCTGTCTTTCAGTTGTTTTGCCTGCTCATACAATGAGGAGATGTTTTGATTTTTAACCTTCCATAGGCCCTGGATCTATTTGACAAACAACACTTAACAAATTCAAATATCAAAGGGATTAATAAAAGAGAGAATGAGACTAAGAAATCATACTGCTTAGTATAAACAAGTAATTAGGACAACTAATTTGTAAAGTAATAATCATAACTGCTTTGAAGTAACTAACCATGCAAAAACAATATAGCATCAGATCAACTTTATGATGTGCAGTATGGCATATCAAGGGAAAGATGACAAGCTCATCCAACATTTCACAGGGACCATACAAAGATGAATCATGAATACATGCTCATTTATTCCCTAGCAAGAGAATTCTTCGTTATGTAAGAAACCTTTTGGCCAACTTCATCCCTATTTGCCTTCTATTTATCTTTTACCAGTCATGAGAATTTTTCCTATATGTAAAAGAACATATCGTCCACTTCTTCTTCTGCCTTCTCTTTACCATTTTTTGTAGCAGGAGTCTCTCTCTTCTAGGTTTCTCCGACTTTTCCATGTACATCATTCTTCGATTGGCTTTGTCACTAAAAGGATGCAGTAATTAACAAAAAATACTAGTTAAGATTTCCTCATTGCTTCAAAATGCTCTGAACAGGATTGTCCACAACTAGTTAACAGACCTTTCATTAAATAGGGGGACCTGATTATCATCAATTAAGAGACTCCATCGTTTCTTTCTCCTACACTGTTATTTGTTTGATTGTAAGGTTCTAGTATTACTTATGCCAGAGGTGAGAAGTGCTCTTTCGTAGAACAAAACGATTAAGCAGAAATGATCAGAAGGGCATAATATTGTGACTACCTCAACGAGTAATGAACAAGCGATTAAGAAAATGTCAAGAGCGGCCTGTAGAAATGCTACCTGCTAGACCTTTATAATGCAACAGGGGTTCCATGCATGCTTATGAGCCCCTTCCCCCAAAAAAGGTGAATTCCATTGATTCTATTATATGATGAAAAGAGTAACTTAGCTTAAGCATAATATCATGTTAAGAGACGGAAATTTGAGAAGTTTCATAGTATGTCAAAGGACAAGACCCCGCTCAAGCACACAGAAGAAGAGATAAGACTCCAAATACATAGATCTGAAAAACTAACCTGCATACAAACAAGTTTGGAGTCCCCCTGAACCCGAATACTTGTAAACCCTTTGCTAAGTGCATAGTTCAACCCCAAAATAATGGCTCGATATTCTGCAGCATTGTTTGTTGCTACTCCTAAACCTTCACGTAGCCTACAGATCTTTTATTTGGAAGGCTGTAAATTATAAGTTTGATGAACAAGGGAAAAAAACAAAACAAATCTGAAAGTTCATGACTATTACAAAACTGCCATCGTCAGCCCGCAGGATAGCTCCTGCACCAGCTAGTCCAGGATTTCCTTTTGAAGCACCATCAAATTCAAGAGTACAAGACTGCTGCTGACAATAACAATGATAAGGTTCTTCGCACACGATACCATAAACCATCTAATATTTCATAAAAGCTCAGATTTCACTTTTCACAACTAATTTTGTAAATTGAGATTTTTGTATTTGTTAGCCCATCAAGTATAAATGACATCCTCCCTTGCTACTTCTTTAAAAAAATTAAGCAGTTTGCTTTTTTTAAATATTTACAAAAATGCATTTATGTTTTAGAATTATCCATCGTTTAACACTCACACCAGATAGCGGAGCTTGGACACCCTTATGATCATCTAACTTGACATGCTTTGTTAGGGAATCATCATTTGAAATAACAGCTACATCCTGCAAAAGAAAGAAGGCCAAAAAGAAGAAGTTTCCAGAACAATGTCAAGCCAAACACATTATTCAGGGAAGAGAATACAATGAATCATTACTGTACTACTTAAAGACAAACAAATACATGAACCACCTTTCGACAACGTGGATAGAAGTACACAGTTCACTTCGACAGGAGTTTGCAAATAAACATCAATTAACAATTGCAACTCTATGTGCTTCATGTACAAAAAGATACTGCAATTCATCGGATTAAAATCTAACCAACCCCAAAATGTTTGCTTTTAACCGATGGGTGGCTTAGTTCTTGTTCAAACTTCGATGCTTAATGCAGAATTTGCAAAATACTAAGCGTTCCTTTTATGATGGAGTAACATATAAATTTTTGTCTCAATCCCTGTCCCAAATCTTTTGCCTTTTTGTTAGTTTTTGTTCGTGTGCTGTACAGCTGTAGACTTGCTAATGACATACCATGCCTTATTTAGGGGGTTGCTTGAGAATGTAACTGTTACCTACCGATTTTCAACATAAAAAATGCGGGCTATTTAAATTGTGAGAAAAAATGTCTTTTAGAATTAGTGAATATTCTTCCGTACTTCTAAACCATTACTTATGGCATCTTAAAGAGCATTTGCAAGGAAACTCCTAACATTAAGAGCATGCTTCAGTTGCATACACAATGTGTACACCGATTTTCTTAGGAGCCAAACAACTTTAGGAAAAAAAGTTTAACTCTAATTGTAAGTCCGAGTGAAGAATCACCGATGCCAACTGCTACAAACCTCGAATACCTCTTACCATTTAACTAATAAATGGCCCACCATACCGCATATTCTGACCACATTACATCCTGTGACCTCTTCTTTGTCATATGTTCAGGCATTCCACCTTTTGAAGAAGAAGGTTGCTGCAAGAAATGAAATTCTAATGAATTGGTATGACCAATCAAAAAAAAAAAAAAAAAAAGGGAAAATGTGTCATTTTCTGGCAATTGCACCCTTTACGATCACAAGCAGTTTACCTGACTGACCAGCATGTGCTTATTATTCCCAAAGAGTGACAAGAGAAAGGTATACATAGAAAGAAAATAAGAGAATATTAAATAAAGGATTGGAGAAAGTTAAGGATCTTTGCTGCCAATGTTCATTGAATTACCACATGAAACAGGAATGTCACATCATACAGGAAATTAACCTGGAGAGAGTAACCTACAATTCATGCATCAAGTGCATGCAATGATGATCTCTTCATATTGATTATATTAACATAGAAGAAAAAGAAAATAAATCTGTACACCAAACATAATGTAATGCAATGAAACTCTAAGCTTTTTTTTTTCCTTTTTGGGAGTAATATTTGTTGATAAAGTGAGGTTGCTGTATAAAATTTGGAAATTTTCAGTTTAATTTGGGGATGCAGTGATCTAATTCATCCCTGCTATAGCATATAAAGGCAAAAGTAGAGTGTTTTAGACAGCAGTAGCTCTTCACTATTCTTATTCCTAACTCTTTGGACACAAGATACAAAATCAGCTACTCGTGTCAAGGTCTTTTTTCCAGATCTCAATTTCAATAAATACACAAGAGTTCCGAGGTTTCTTCAGCTAACTGTTTTTTCCTTTATTTGAAGTTCCAGCAGCAAAAATAGGTGAATTCCAGCATTCATTTAGAATTGTATGGGATGATCTGAATGATCAAGTGGAAAGGGAATTTCCTAGAATCAAGTAGCTCTGTCAAAGAAACTTGCAGATTAAGATCTGTTTCACATCAACCTCACAACAGAATTCATTAGTCCAAATTTAGATCAGATTGGCATTATCCCCCACCTAGGTGGAAACCTCATAAAATGAATACTTAAATCACTAAAAATAAGTAGTAGATCTCAGGAATTACACATATTGGCTTACCTGAAAAGGGCATGGTACTAGGGTCCCAAAGAGATCTTCAGTAAGATCAGCAGCCCTGATAGAGTAAAGAGCATTTTTAAGCCCACAAGAGAGAAGGTAGTCCTCTGTGTCCTTAGGCATAGCATAGCCTTTATACACACTTACAGGGGGGTCACATATCTGTCAGGAAAAGGAAGCAGCAGAAAACAACTGATTAGCTCATTGCAAGTGAACATCTTCACCGGGAGAAAAATCACACAAGCATCATGTATAGGCTGTAAAGTTCAATCAATCCATACAAAATGATCTCAAACACGCCAGTTGACAACTATTCAGGAGAAAAATGGATGACATCTGATAACAGGCAGATCAGTATGGAAAAAAAAGCATATGTACAGAATGTGAAAAAAAAAATTGTGAACTATCCCGATGATGCAGAGAGGAAGTGAGAGACAAAGAGAAACAAAGATAGAGAGAAGGGGTTGTAGAAGTAAAAGGAGAAAGAATAACCAATAGAAGGATAAACACTCAACTCACTTAAACTATCTTTTTGTGATTCCTTTCATACTTGAAAGACATTGGTTAACAACAGTAATTGGACCAAAGAAATACGTCCTGGAGACATCTGATTAATTGACATACACTCACGATTGATTTCCTAGACTGTTATTGAACAAGTCCAAACACACCTGCCTAAAAGTTTAGGTAAACAATATAGATTAATCATTGATAAACTAGGTTCTAACACAGAAAGAAAGAACCAGTAGCTTTACTATAGCAGTGTATTTATATGTATACTCTGCAAATTAACAATCCTCCAAGAACAATAGAAACATTCAATAAGATCAATAAATGAGAGAGATAATAGTGGTTACCGAGGATCCGACTTGAGTTTGACAATCACTCAAGTTTTTGTAGACTCCAACCAGATTTCCTTTCCTAACAACAAAGAAACCATCTCTATCTTCCTTCATTTGTGGAGTAAGATCAGACTTCTGTGAGCTAGAACTCTCCCCTCTAGACTTTTTGGATGAATAGCAGCGAACGCAAATTTGCTTAAAGAATAAGTCAGAATCAACTTTTGCGGTTGCAGTAAATCCAACACATGTCCTCCATGAAAGAGCTGAAAATACACCAATGGAACTCTTCGCAGCACGTCTGCTAGTCCTTGTAAAAGTTGCCGCAGAACATGCATTAAACAAGATGTTCATTACACAGGGAATCTCTCAGACACTACCAGTTTCTGAAAAAATAGAAAAACACAAGGAAAAAAAAGAAAACAAAATCATTTCTATTCATTCACCTGATACAATATGTATGCATTTAACTTCCCTAAAACTTTCATTTTCCGAGTAGAAGAATAGAGATGCATCTAACTTCCCTAGATCTTTCCTTTTCCGAGCAGAATATAGAGGAAAGATAACATTTGATTATTCAGCCAGTTTCTTCTGTGTTCCACTTCTATAAACATGTTGCCAAGTGAGAATTCTAGTACACAGCTCACCAAGTTCAAGAATTAGGAAAATATTTACCGGCACCTGGTGTTTTACACAAAATTAGTCAATTAAACTAAAAAATGTTATTCACAAATTAAGGCGAGTTAGTTTATTCATTAATTTTCTTTCTGAGGTGATGAACCATTGCTATGGTTTTTAAAGCGTTTTTTCTAATATCTTAAATTATCGTTTAGCATATTTTATGACGGATATGTAATACTACTATATTTACATGGGTCATGGGTATAAAGTAAGTGGATATTACTCCCTACATTCCCTTTACTTGTCCAGAATACTAAAACAAGATTTTACCTTTACATGTCCACATTAGAAAATCGAGAGAGAATTAATTATTTTATCCAATTTTACCCCAATCACTAAGTGATTAAATCCAAAACTAATTGGAGTACAGGCAGTCAAATTTTAGATTTCTAAAGTACCATTTAAGTGGATAATTTAGTAAAACAAACACTTGATTAACTTTTTTTAAATGAAGTGCAAAATGCAAATTGGATAAGTACACGATAACGGAGGGATTAAGAAAAAATAGTTATGTCATGTGCAAAACACATTTTGTTTAACCATTATTAGATTAAAAGTTCAAGCTTAGAAATAACGAAAAAAATCCAAATATGTCATCAATGTATTCGAAATTAAGCAAATATGCCCAAATACATGCTCGTACCATTCAAAATTTGGTTCAAATATGCCTTCAATCTAACTGGAACCTCAACTAACCTAATCAGTTGATCAATAAGCAAAAAGGAGCCAAATATGTCCTTAGAGTAATGAAACTGAACAAATATGTCCTTCGTTAATAAAACACATGAAAGATGCTCTTAACACAAGCTCCACTACTTTTTGTTTTTCTCATTACATGATAGAAATTATTTTGTTCTCAATTTAGGACACAAGTGTAGTGTGGTGTAGTGTAGAGAATTCGTGAATCGACAGTAAAAAACTCAGAAAATTGACGAACAAAATTATTTATAAATTACAATTTTTTATCACCGAAGATATGAACTTCCTTACATCAATTCAGTAGTCAGTACGTTGAAAAAAATATTAACTTAGACATTGGTGCTTGGTTTTGGTTGTTACATAAACACTAATAGAAAAGAAATATTAAACTTGTACGTATTAAAGAAATATTTAACTTGTTAACAAAGGATACATCTGCTTTTGTATATGTAAGAGCATATTTGGCCCTTTTCCTCTTATTAATCACCTTATTAGATAATTATGCGCTCTAGTTAAATTAAGGTTATAGTTAGACCAAACTCTTAAATGGTAAAGGCATGTGTGAGCTACACAATTTACAGAAGACATATATGTTTCAATTTTGAATACGTTAAGGGCATATTTGGCCCTTTTCAGAAGAACTTTCTTTTCATTCTGCTTATATACTAATCCAGTTCTAAAGAAGTTTCTTTTTCGTTTACATAGCAGTAGCACAAGATAACTTAATGGTTGAATTAAGGAAGTGTATTAGGGCACAATATCCAAACTTTGGGTCATTCCATCACCTAAAAGCCATTATTTATCACAATCTAATCCTCAAAACACATAGAAAAGTTCCAAAATCTCTAAATGGGTTTACTTACATTGAGAAGTGGAAAATGACAAACGAAATTAGAACCCTAATTTTTGGGGAAAATTCAAAAATCAACGAATTAAGCTAACAAATACAATCATACCGTGAATTGCAGAATGAAACTGCAGCAATCTTACGTAGCCCTTCGGGTATGAAGAAGACCCTCTTAGGGAGCTTGGAGCTTGGGGTTGGTGGTGGGGGTGGGGTGAGAGTGGGGGTGGGGTGGGGTGGGTTATGGGGTGGGTGGTACTGGGTAGTCTTTTACTTTTCAACAGTGGTTACTGCTGTTGGCGGTAACCCGGTATTGGCTCCGGTCCGGTTCAAGTTCTGTCTTTTATCTTTGTTTTTTTTATAAAAAAAAAAGGTAACAATTATCTTTGTTTCTTTTTCTTATAAAAATAGTTCAAAAATATACTATTCTTTTGTTCGTTATAATATCGTTTATCAAGATATATTTTGTATTACTTTTGGTTCAAATACACTTTTTCCCATCATATTTTAGCACAAATTATTCTTAATTTGAGTTTCAAATTAAAATTAAATGACTCATTTTAATTCTAAATACTCAATTTTTTGACACCCACTTATTTAACTCGATGCATACCATCATATTTTAGCACAAATTATTCTTAATTTGAGTTTCAAATTAAAATTAAATAACTCATTTTAATTCTAAATACTCAATCTTTTTAGACACTCACTTATTTAACTCGATGCATACCTAGGGATTTCATGATGTATTAAAAGTATGACTTGCAATAAGGATTGAAGAGGTTTAGTTAATTAAATGGTTCTTGAGACAAGTAAGGATGTAGTTAACTATTAAGTAAAATATTGAGCGAGCAAGTAATTTTTTGAATGAGCTTCTATAAATTTGTGTTCAGTTTACTTAGAATTGGAATTTACCTAGTTTATAACATGAAATATAAGTTATGATGTGGATTGATCTTTCGATATAATTGGTGTTTGCTTGTGATTGAATTGATACTGAAGAGGTTTAGTTAATTAACTAATCCTTGAGACAAGTAAGGAAGTAGTTAACTTTTAAGTAAAATATTGAGTAGGTAATTTTTTGAATGAGCTTTTATGAATTTGTGTTCAGTTTATTTGAAGTTGGAATTTACCTAGTTTATAACATGAAATATAAGTTTTCATGTGGATTGGTCTTTCGATATAATTGGTGTTTGCTTGTGATTGAATTGATGTTTATTTTTACGATAAGCATGTAAATTATTAAATTGTCTATTTTATTGATGTTTTTTTTTTTTGAATCTCAGGATAATTCACAATCGCTACAAGCTTCGCTATGGCTTTTTTGGTGAGCACATTGTGTACACTAGATAAACCCTTGACTGTGTAATAGCTTGCAAATCGCACAAAAAATATAAATCGCACTAAACAAACCCTATAATTTTATTGATGTTATGAAATATATGGACCTGTGATTATTCTATACCTAATATTTGATATTGAGAGGTGTTTGGAGAAGTTAGCATATTAGATGTGGATATGGTAAGTATACACTTACTATTCTGACGATGAGTGGCTCAAGTTTGATGTGAGCTTAAGGTCGAGAGGTTATATTTGTGATTGAATTGGGTATCATGCTGGTATATTTATGAAAACGGTGGTAGATTGAGGATTCTTAATTTATGGGTGCTCACTTTTTTTAATAGAAAATTATTATATATAAGTAAGAAAAAATAAGATCAATACTATTTAAAAAAAAATAAACTTTCAATTTTGAAGAAACAAAGGTTTAGCGTGAAGGTTTTCTTAACAAAATAGTAAAAGTTTCCCAAGAAAAATAAGAAAAGTAGACATGACTTCCAATTTTTTTAATAGATAATCGTATAAAATGACAAATTAATAATATTAAATAAACAAAGTAGTTAGCTTTTGATTTATTTGTGTTCCATAACAAATTGTTTGTCAGTCCCTGTCTTCCTCGTATTCTCGCTCGCCACTCTCCCTCTTTCACTCGCTTCCTGTTGCTCGTCTCTCTCGATTATACAATAGAATTGTATAAATTGTGTTTTTAATTGTATAAAGGAAGAGAAAATTGTATAAGCGCATGCAAATACATATATCTTTATCCTATACACTTATAATTATACAATACAAATATTTCCCTGCCCAAGTCTCTTTTTCCTTTCTCGTTTATACAAATTCAAATTGTATATAATTTCTCTCTTTCTCGTTTTATACAATTCGATTAAATTGTATATTCTCTGCACAAGTCTCTTTTTGCCATTATCTCTTTCTCGTTTTATACAAATTCAAATTGTATATAATTTCTCTCTTTGTCGTTTTATAATATTCAATTCTGCCTTTCTCGTTTTATACAAGTTAAATTGTATATAATTTCTCTCTTTTTCGTTTTATACAATTCGCTTCAATTGTATATGTATAGTGAATTATACTTATACAAGTTTGTTATAGAGTACAATTATTATAACATACAAATATGAATTGTATATTTGCTATATATGAAAATTGCTCATTTTTTAATCTCACAAAAATTCATAAAACGTAAAAGAAATTAAGACTAAAAGTTAAGTACACAGTGAAAATAAAAAGAGAAAGAACATGTGAGTTTATATTAGAAAAGGAAAGAGAAAAATAAAGAATAGAAAATTGTGTAAAAAGTTGTTATTAGCGAGAATTGAACCCTTTGACCTCTACTATAAACACAAGCATTCAATTTAGCCACAAAAACAAAGCACCCATAGGAAATTTATTCATCAAAGTGTTTGAAAGTTTTATGTCTAAGATTAATGGATGCTCAAGCATTTGAAAATACTTGCATGAACTTTTTTAAATATCTAAAGTATTAAATATTAAATTGATGTAATTTATTTTTAAATATCTAAAGTATTAAGTATACATTGTAAATATCAATTCTAGACTTACTACATAAAAAAATGATCATAATTAATTGCTGCTAAATATGTATTTTTAGCGGCAATTAGTATTCTTTGTACATGTCCCAAAAGCCTTTAGTAACACTGGTTTTAATGGCACATAACTAATGTCGATAAAAAATTTAACACTCTTTATTAATGTCAATATTTATTGCCGCTAAAAGTTATTTTTGTTATAGTGACTATTTCAATCTTTTAGGAGGTACAGTTTATCCCATGTCACGTAGTGCTTCCCTAGAAAAAATTTAGTAAAAATCTTATATAAACATGAAATTTAGTACAATTTATTTCAGTTGAATATCATAAGATTGAGAGATATTATAATATATTTGACATATTTTAAATTAATTTAAAATCACAAGATATTAATTTCTTCCATGTTAATTTAAAATAGGATAAATTTTGTGTGTAAAAATGAGGCTCACTATATATAATAATAATAATAAGAAATTATTATACATTTTTAATTAATGTAAGGTCAATCCCAACTGAAGATCTAAAGGTTTACAACTTTGTTTAGAAGCTGAACTGGGAATATTACTTGATGGCTTCATTATAATTGCTACCTTGTTATTCTCTCTACATCTCTTTCCATGTGTGAGAGTAAATTGATCATAAGAGGTGAAGTTGATTTGGGATTCTTCATCCATTGTAAACTCATCATCAGAATAATCATAACAATAATTAGTACTAGTAATATTCATGTTGTTATTAGTTTCAAAAGCTTGAAGATAATAGAAGAGGTTTGCTTTTCTTTCTTCAAGTTGAAGTCTTTTCTTTCTCAACCTTTCTTTCTTGTGAGCATTTTGATGGCCTCCCAATGCTTGCGAATTCGAAAACTCTTTTAAACAATAATGACATTCAAACTTCTTATGATCTAATTTTTCATTAATGTTTGATGAATTTACATGACTCTCATCATGTTCTTCTTCCTTTTGTCTACAAGGGTCATGAATTAGTTCAAAACCAAATAGTTTGAGTCTTTTAGAGAAGGATTCATTTACTCCAATATTGCATGATGGAGGAAGAAAATTAGTAGAGGAAATAATATTTTTTTCCATATTATTGATGAATAAAGAAAAAGAAAGAAAGAAAAGGATCACAATGTTTAAGGAGTATATTTTCTCTTGTCTCTCTTCCTTATATATATAGAGTATAAGTACTCTCAAAAGGACATATAAATGTACCATATAGTCAATATATTTATGAAAATAATAAATAAATAAGGCAAAGAATATCGGTCAGATTAGTGAAGCTGTGTCTTTTATTATATAATATACAACATTAATGAAAAAATTAAATCTTATTCATCTTAATTGATGTGGGGTATATGTGTTCATATACTTCAAAAAAAATTCCTGCAGAAGAGGATTAGTCTATATGATTAAACAATTACTACTTGCTCCATCTTAATTTTTGTGAATGTGTTTTAAGACTGGAGTATGCGCATAGTTTATTTAGAAATAAAAGAAAGATTGTTAAAATTTAAAATAAGTCAAATATTTACACGACTATAAATTATCTCATTAAAATAAAATAAAATGTCTAAAGTTAATTGTAACTCCTCCGTTTCATTTTACTTATCCCTCCATATTAAAAATAGTTTTTTTCTTTTTCAGTCAAGTAATATAGTATTATTTTTCCCCCATATATAAGTATATATTACATTACTACATAAACACTACTTTAAATTGAAATGGAGAAGTATTGATTTCTCAACTAATTACTATTAAAATAAACATAAATATAGAAAAACATGCAACCACTTGATCAATTAAAAACAAATATTCCATGCTTGAGGAAAGGGGAATGTTATAATATAAAAATGGAAACAACACAAGTCAAAGAAATATAAAAGGATGTAATCACCTGGAAGGACTCCTTCATAGCCTTTACCACAAATCTATGTATGTTCTTGAAATAATATTTTTTTAATCAACTTTTATTGACCAATTCAATAGTGGATTCATGTGTCATTGTTATTGAGCCAAAGCATATAAAATGCAAGAATGTAACTGAATTCATTAAAATAAATTGTGTTCATACACCAATGGTCACTTAAATGAAAGTTCTTTGCAATTATCACAATCCATGTTTCAGATTTTTGAATAAAAAAAAGAGAGGAAAGAATAAGTTTATTTTGACCATATTAGGGGGAATGCAATTAAAAGATTATATAGCAAATAAAAGTAGTTGCTACACAAAGGAATATTAACAAGTTGATGAGGTAAGCATATAATATATATATATATATATATATATATATATATATATATATATATATTATATATATATATATATATATATATATATATATATTATATATATATATATATATATCTGTGCATACATGTAGAGTCTTCTATGAGATCTTTCCATATCTTCTAGGGGAAACAAACCCTTTAATAAATACCCTAAAAGCAAGTGAGTATTGTTTAGTCATTATTAATTCATTTTCAAATCAATTCAGTAAAATTTTAATACATTTGTGTGGGAAAGTTGTTCTCTATGATTTTGTACCCAAAATTTTCCATCCTATTTCCGGTATCACAATAAATTCAGTGCCAAAAGTCTCATTTTAGGGGGTAAAATACTCCTTAATAAAGGCGACTTTGTATACAGAATGATTCGAACTCAAGATATCTGATTCAAAATAAAAGATCACTTATCGCTCCATCACGATCCTTGATAGTTCGAACTCAAGATATCTGATTCAAAATAAAAAATCACTTATCGCTCCATCACGATCCTCTTATTGATAGTTCATGGATGTGTTAGTGTGTTTCAATTGTCTTTCAGTACTATTGTTACAAAGAAAACATAAAATTAGCCATAAAATTTCTCAATGATTCCTAGCTATATTATTAAATTTTCACATAATTTACTAATCTAAAGGAAGAATCCAACAATAAATTTTCATTCTCATCAATCTAACTTTTTTAGTTTCCTTTTTCCCTTTCATTTACTCTATTGCAATTACTTTGTTGCTTTAAGTGAAGAAACAATGTACTTTTTGTAGAAGAATTCCATTTTGGCATGCTATTATCAAATAATTTTTCTCTATTTATTGAGAGTTACTGGATTTTTTTCTTAATTTTCTTTTGTGGGGAGAGGGTAGGTGAGTAGTTAGGTGCAAATTTCATTGATCATTTCTTTTCATTTAATTCATCTATACTATTATATATAACAAAACTAGTTCATCATCTACGAGTGATTGTGGAATAAAGCATTATTATAATTATAGACATGCAATATATATAATCTCATTTGAATACGAGTAATAGGTTGAAATCTATCAGATTACAATCCTAAATCTCTAACTACTGATATATTCAAAGTTGGACCATGACAAAAATAGAAAAGAGGGATGAATGTTTAAATTTAAATTATTGATTAATATTCCCTATGTTTTAAAAAGGATGGTCTAGTTTGACTTGAAACAGAGTTTAAGAAAAGAAAGAAGATCTTTTAATGTTGTAGTTCTAAATTAAAGTTAAGTCAAATATACCAAAATGCTCTTTAATCTTGTGATTTTAAACATGTCACGTGGAAAGTTAAAGTTAAAGTGTTATAAAAAAAAAAAGGAATCATTCTTTTTTAAACAAACTAAAAAGGAAACAGAGACATTCTTTTCAAAACGAAGAAAATATAAAAATGTGTCTTTTAAGAATTTGTATTTTTTTACTAATAAAAAAAACATCACAGAAATTCAAACCAAATAATTAATACTTAATTAATGAGAAATTAATTAAGTAGTTGTGAACAAGATCACGAGGAATTAGTACTTTATTAACGGGTGTTTTACTTATTTTAAATTGTGTTTCCTTGGCTCCTTTTTAGTCGTTAAAATTTTCTTTTTTAGTTGTCAAATCATATGAGTTTTGATTAATTTTTAAATTGTATTTTTTTTATTATATTGATATGAATTTTATTTTTGTAATTTATAATATTTTTTATATACACATATTTTAAATATCTAAAGTATTAAATATTAAATTGATGTAATTTATTTTTCACCTTCCTCAAAATTATAGGAGGGAGTATAAAATATAAAATTTCCAAGCACCAATTTTTGTACCAAATCTTTGTTGGGAACTGAAATGGTCCTCCTTTTCATCCTACCAAGCAATAAGAATTGTTTTCCTTTATATGGGCAATCAATCACCTAGAAAGACAAGTTTATGTTGTTTACTATTTTTTAATTTTTTCTTTTGGCAAGGAATGACTGTTTTTTCTTGGGAAAATCTCCAAGTTTGCGGCTAACAGATCCTGAATAATAATCATACAAGATTTGCGGCATTTGCTGATGCATTAAGGAATCAATTGGAACGTATTAAGTGTGTTTGGTATGGCTAATGATACAACTTTTTAAATAATTATCTATTTCAAATTCACATATAATTACAAAACGAATACTCAATCACATGCATGGAAGTAATATTTCAAATAAGAATAAGTCATAAATTTGTGACGCCCTGAACATACATTCCGAGCATTGACACTCGAGAATCATTGATGGCTCCAAGAGAAATATTAGCCTGACTTAACTCTTAACGGAAGACTTATTCATGATAAAAATACTTTAAAAAGTAAATGAAAACTCAATGACATCGGGACAAGAACCACGACATCCCAATAGACTAAAATAATAAAGTAATAAAAAGGGATCCTCCGGAAGCAATGAGGCTCACCGATAACTCTGAAGCTCAACTAGAATCAACGATACGTTGGATGTTGATCCTGGTTATCGGTACCTGCATCATAAAAAATACAGGCCAACTCACATTAGTACATTGAATATACAAACATGCGAGGGGAATTATAAATCAAGACATAAGCTTGAAAGAAACTGAAAGAACATACACGGGCTCAATTCAACTCAACTCAACTCATTTCAATATAAAGCAATAATATGAATGCAATATAAAGAAAAACTTTTAAAACATGAATAACAATTTCATGTATTGTTAAATACAATAGTAACTCAAGTTGAATGCAAAGATACGATATAAACTCTTATTGTATATAAAAATACAAGATCACAGAGTGTATATAAGAATAAAAAATACTATACTTATGTTGGGAGTTTCTCTAAGACAATCATCACTTAAGAGCTATATGATGATACATCATTTTGCCTCACGCTGTCAGGGTCGTCATATATCTTGTCAGTGATATAAAACCTAAATACTAAGTTGATCCACTAGTCTATGTTAAAAAGCACTAATGAATCATCTAAAAGTATGACCCTTTTCTACCCACAACGCTACATGGTTTATGGGGTTGTGAGTTGTTTGAACTCTCCCCTATATCGGTATTCAATACTACTCCTAAAATATAATATAGCTCATATATTTAAAAACATAATTGATCAAAAACTAACCTTAAGTCTCTCTTGAAAATCAGTGTTTCCTTTCTTGCTTAATTGTGAAAGCATTTACTCTTTTCTAAAAACAAGTTCGAAGGCTCTTTTGAAAATCGATGTTTTCTTTCTTGTTTAAATATGAAAATATTTACTCTTTGGAAACACATAGTTCCCATATATTCTTTTGAAAAATGTATTTCACTCTTTACTCTTTACTCAACTCAAAATTCTAGTCTTAAAACAAGTTTAAAGCATTTGCAAGACATTTGAAAAGACTCTAAGAACTCTCTAGACTTGGCTCTCTTTCCTTGAATTTGAATTTATGAATTGAAGGTTTTGATTCATGTTTCTGGATGATTTTTAGATGTTTAGAATTCATTTAGAGTAGTTATAATGGATAGAAAATATTAGTACACTTTAAAAGGACTTAAACGAGCTAAACGACGAAAAATGGGGGGGGGGGAAAGCGGATGACCCGGACGCACTGTTTGCGTGCCGCGCCAGCCCCCAAAGTTCAGAGACCCCAAAATGGCGCACTGTTGGCACGCTTCTCCAGCCTCCATGGCGCGCATCAGGGGTGCGCCGCGCCAACTTCTTTGCGGGCAAACCCGATGAACTTTTCTCCTCTTGAGTTCTTTCTTTCTAAAATTATAGCATAATTTTGAGTGCATAAACAGAACCAATTCATTCTAACTCTAACTCTCTCAAATAGCGGAGTGTTACATATATATTTTTAAAAAAAACTCATAATGAAAAGCGAAAATATGTATATTGAATCAAAGACCTTCTCCTACATGGTATTGTTGGTCTGAACACCATCTAAAGTTTTAGCTTGGAAGGTAACTCCCTCTATTCCATGAAAAAATACTTAATATGGAAGGAAGAGAGTAGTGTTCAGTCGGGTGCATTCATCACTAGTGCATCAACTAATCTATGCTTCAACTCCTCAAAGGCCTACTTTAAACAACCTACATCAAATAAAATTTCACATTTTTTTTTCAAGTAAATTACATAAAGATCTCAAAACTTTCGAGAAGTCTTTGATAATTTTTTGATAAAATCACGCATGACCTAGAAAAATTCAGATTCCTCAACAAAATTAGAGGAGGAAGATCACTTCTATTTTCTGACTATCCACCTCTACATTTTTTTTTGGACACCTTTATGCCCTAATACTATACCCTCCCATCTCTACATCTTTAATTTGTTAGACACCTTTATGCCTAATACTAAGAAATTGCTCAGATGGTAATCGCCCTATTTTTTAAAATTATGAGTTTGAGTCACATTAATGTGTCCAAGGCTAAATTTTCTAAGCAACAAAACTAAATTTGAATTCAAAATCTCTACCATAGCTTAGATATATAGAAAGAAAAGATATTAAGAAAGGTAGGTTTGTACTCCAAAATTATTTCAAATCAACATTACTTTCTTTAACTCTTAGCAATTTTCAAGATCTCTTAACACTAAATTATGGCAACTTGTACTAGTCATAGTCCACCATGGCTTAGCTTGTCCTCCTTTTTACTGAACACAAGAGAAGAAATTTGTTTCTTACAATATTGGATTTATATATAGAGAATTAGAGCACAAATTATTATGAGTTTTAAATTTCTACATTAATTATAGATCTAACTCAAGTCCCCCCTTTTACTTAATTAGGTAAACAAATCTTATTTTATGCTGACTAGTGATCCTTTTATCATGCATGTCTTCTTATTGCTCCAAAATCAAGTATCATTCCTGCCACATTTTGATAATAATAAAAAATAATTATTATCTTTTTATTGACTTTTTAATTTGGTCAAAGGTTCTCACATAATCCTTTCTAAGGTGAACACATGCATAATTATATGTCATATGTATATGCGATTGCAACGTGATTCAAATTAGCACTCCCCTGATGAAATCAAAGAGTAAGCACATATAGTAAATCAATGTTAGAATACATGAGCTTAAAAGCTATTTTATCTTAAAAACACTTAAAATTATAAATCAATCCAAAGAAACTCTTTAAGTCACATCTTATTTATAAATTTGTTACATTGCACGCCATCTTAATTTAACTTAAATACCATGTGAAGTCATGAAGTTTGACCACTGTAACGAGAGTTGTAATGGAGTAATAAGTACTTCTAATCAGTGGTCTCATGTTTGAGTTCTCTGAAGAAGCTTTTTACCCCAATGGTATTTCCGACGCGAAATCAAAAAATAAAATCGTCAAGTTGTACTATTAAATTAGATTTTTGATCTATTCACACCCCAAAAGCTAGCTCAAAGGAAGGAGGATTATCCGAGTCTAATAAGAAGTTCACATATCTCATTAACCATCAATGTGAGACTTTTGTCATTCTTTAACACCCCACCTCATGCGCAGTGCACATGTGTGAACAATTTTTATTTTTCAGTGGCGGTGAGATTAATTGAATTAGGCCCAAGTGTCATCAATTTACATGTATCAAAGTCAGAACCATCTCAAGTTGTTGTTCACCGATGTTGGACCCCCATTTAGAAGTGTTCACGCTCTTGAGGTTTGGGTGTGCGGCGGAGTGTTAAAAAGTTTCACACCGAGAAATGAATATGAATTTGGACAAATCTCACCTCATAAGCTAACTTTTGAGGTTGAGTTTGGCCCAAATGTCATATCTTTCACCCATACAAACTACATACAACTTGAACAATATTGTTGAGCTATCAGTTTCTAATAAAAAAATAAAATTACTCAAGGGAAGTATTGATGACAAATGTGGAGTATATTTAACATACTTATATATCTAATTGACATATATTTCTTGGAGTGTGCTAAATCTGCAAGTCGTCAGCTATATTCAGTATTATTATATTCTTTTATACCAATTAAATATAATCAGATTATCTATTTAAGGGCACCTGTACAATGAGTTTTATGCTTTCTGGTAATTTTTCTCTACTAATATGTGTAATATACCTTAGGTCAAAGTTTATTGACGTATTTTTGCTCTCAAAATAATAAATAGTACGTATTTTTAAGATTAGCTATATCTTCAAGAATGTTTAGTTTATCCTAATAGCGACAGAGGGATAAATGGTGCATTTTTTCACTAACTTATATTTGACGTGGTGGTTTGTCATTGATTGAAAATATTTTACTATGCTAGCAAGGTAGGTAACCTATAATATTAGTAATACAATATATTTTTAAGTGTCCTATAATTGACTTGCTATAAGAAATCATCTTTTATTGTTTGTCAACTTAACATTATGGTATAAAAATGTTTTTTTTAATGAGCAATCCTTGGAGAAATTAGAGATCTTCAATTTGTTTTTTGTTTTTTTATCCATCACTTCATTTTTTCTTTAGTTTTATGGCTTTTTTTTATTACGAGAGATCTTGATTTTTTTATGTATAAGATATTTGAAAATATCATTTTCTTCTGTTAAATTGTAGAAGGGAAAAGGTCTCAATAGTTCTTCGGTATTCTTTTATAAGATTATCGGCTATTAGATAATCAAACCATAAATATATTATTTAATTATAATAAATGATACAAATTATTTAAATATGATATTTACAAAATATTATGAAATGAATCTCTTGACCACCCTGCTAATAGAAAATAAGAAAATGATATCACATATTTGATGTTGTTTTCAGAAATTGGAATTGCAACTTTAAGCCTAACTCCTAAACCACTAGTAATTAATTAAGCATGACTTTAATCATGATTCCAAGTTTTAATGTAATGTTAACAAGTGTAATGTAGTATCTATAGTTTTTATTTGAATCACTTGAAGCCAAGAGGAAACGGACGATGGGGAAACTCCTTCTTTAGTATGGTGTTTTTTTTTCTCCAAATGAATCTCAAATAGTTAAATGTTTGCATCTTGGTTTGGGCACGAATCTGATTAAATCGTGCTTAATCCAATTTTTTTGTTTATATTGAGCTCAAGCAAAATTGAGTCGTCTTTTTGATATTTAGTGCGGTGTAGTCCCACATTATCAGAAATTTAAATTTATGATAAATTAATTTGAAAAATATAAACATTACTAGTTTAAGCTGATACTTGAATTAAACTTAATGTATATACAATATTAAGTATAAATTATAACTCAATTCAAATGACTTTAACTTAATATTGAAAATAGCACAAAACTTTTACCAATCAGGATTGTGGTGGAATAACAAGTATTTCTTCATCTTTAATTAGAAGTCTCAAGTTTTGATCTCCTGAATACGAAATTACCTTTTTTAGTGAGCACATTAATCCCAATGTGGGACTTCCTGAATACGAAATCATCTTTGTTAGAGAGTTGTTTACCTCGATTGTTGGAAGACTTTGGACTTCCAACTTAAAGAAGACATAAAACGAAGTAAACAATATCTTGTGAATCTCCCTAGGTACAGGAAATATCTGTCATTTAGCCATGGTGGGACTTTCTAACTAAAAAGAGACACAGAAAATTAAGTGAATTTACAATATGTTCCTATTAGTACATATGAAAGAGATGAATCCTAGCTAGGAACCCAAAGTTTCCAAACCTTAACATCACAATCCAAGCTACCACTATAAATGATGTAAGAATTTCCAGAACAAGAATCATTATCATCATACTTTTGAGTATCTAAAGTTGCATTCAAACACTTAACTGGACCTCTATGTCCTTCAAACACAGCCAAACATGAATAACAAAATTTTCCAAATCCTCTTTTCCATATTCTCACTGTTTTATCAGCTGATCCACTACATAACAAATCATTTGACACCACAGCCAAACACAAAATTGATTTTTTATGTCCTCTTAATGCCCCTAACACTTGTAATTTCTCCCACACAATTATAGACCTATCACAAGCACCAGAGTATAAAACACAACCATCTCTACTAAGAGCCAAAGCATTCACTGCTGATTTATGCTTCTCTAGTGCAGTCATAAGAGTGTGTTTATTAGACCCCCCTTCTTCTTGTTTAGTCCATATTTTGATCTTCTTGTCAGCTGAACCAGTGTAAACATCTCCATTATTCGATACAACTATTGAGTTGATCGCGTCATCATGTGCATTCCATACTGATTCTAGGCACTTGAAATCTGAACTTCTCCAAATCTTAAATGTTCTGTCCCATGAAGCAGAGTAAAGCAGAGAGCCATCTTTCGATAAGGCTAATGCTGACACCGTGTCTACGTGATGTACCTGTTCAGACATAATATAATTAAAACATGATATGATTAAAGATTTTAAATACAAAATTCAATAGTATATACCCACCCATGTGCATTTCTTGTGTCTTCGAACTTGTACGTAGTTCCTTGTCCAAAATAGCTTCATACAACGATCGTTGATCGTTGGTAAGGTGGCAATGCACTTGTAATTTCTATTAGGTGTCTCATTGTCAATTTTCCATACTCGTATTTTATGATCTTGGTGGGAACTGAAGAGCTTATCTCCCATTATGACAATAGATTTGATTGCACTTCCACTTTGGCATACTGTGTTTTCTTTTAAACAATTGTCCTGTTTTGAAGAGGTTATGTCACATACAAGGATTTCTCCATTGGAAGAGCCATAATAGAGGTGTTTTTCCGCGATGGATAGGCAAAATATGTAGGAAGAATGGCCTGTTAGTGTGGCTAAGCAGTGGTGGAAGGTGTTTGAGAGATGTTCAACTTGAGAGGATGATATAGAAAGAGAAGGAATTGATGGCAAACTTGGCTGTGAAGAAAATGACCTAGATGATAATGATAACGATCTCGAGGATAATGATATTAATGATGATGAAGAATTAAAGGAAAGATGTCTAGACTCAGTTTGATCACAAGAATCTAATGGTTTTTTCTTTGATTGACAAAGCAAAGAACATGGAAGAAATCCCATTTTTTTTCCTTTGTAAGGAAGAGGAAGAAGTTTTAAAACAGCTCAAATAAAGGATGAAATGAATGAATCTCACTTTGCTATTCCAACTTGATTATAAATAATAAAGTTGGGAAAGGGTATTTTACCTAAATGGCACTCATCCTAATATAATGAGAGAAGTGGAAAAGTTTTTTTTTTCATCTGGTGTTTTGGTGTTTTTATTGAAGCCTCGACTTATCCATATCACAGAGTCCATTTTGGAGTCGCTTTTCCAATAGAATTTTTTCCATATATACCCATTGAATAGAACTCGAAACTTCTAATTAAGGATGAAACAATCTACTACGACAACACAACCCATGTCAGCAAAAAGTGGAAAATTTAACAAATGAGAGAGTGACAAAAGGGGTACATATGGGACCAAGAATGGACTATTGAACATGAAAGGTGGAGTCAGGCTAGGAATGGGTGACATCATCCAAAACCATTGTACTGTGAATGAATCTTGAACCACTTTTTAGGGTCAATTGAGGATAATTTTGTTTATTACTTGAGATAAACGTAGATGCTTCTTTAAGGTTTGCCAATTAGTCCCTACATTTTGCACTATTGAATTGTAATAGTCATTGGACATCTGCACCTCTTGAAGTAAATGATGCACCAAAACTACTACCATAAACAAAACAACCACAATTGTCTTTTTCTCTGTACAGACAGATTCTGTAACTTTATTGCATACAGCTCTTGATTTGTTTTTTACTAAAACACTTTTCTATGGCAGAGGTTCAAAATTTGCAAAGATCCAACATGTCAGCGGCACTGAGGTCAAGTCGTCCAAATTTTGATGATCGTCAAGATGACAGATAAACTCAATGCACACTCATACTCTGACAAACTTAGTTAAGGCGGAGGTATCAAGAGCAGTGAACTCTTTCACAGCATTAAGCACATCATGAGCAAGTTTTACAGCATCCTCCTTGCTTGGTGCCTAAAATGATCATATAGTCTAGTATCAGATTATTGTAGTTGCAGAAAATTGTAAGAGCTTAAAAGGAATAGTTACAACCTCAATATTAAGGGGTAGAACAGGGTCATGTAGTGAGAGTCTTAGAAGGAACCACCCGCCAAATCCAGAAACTCTAACCTGTCATCAGACAAAATTGATCTTTAGACTAATACTCCAAATATAAATGTGTGCAGATGTCTAAATATTAGTAAATGAAAGTAAAAGGTCCGACCAATAGCAGGATACGTATAATGATTCAACACATGCAATGACTATGACTAAACAAACAAAATATAACGTCCATAGACAGTTGCCGCTCGCTATGCATTTGAAGGAACTATGATAAGAACTCAGTGATATCAAGAAGAATAACCTCATCTACTTCTGCTTGGACAAAAATCATTAAAAGCTTACCCCTTCATAGTTAACAGGTGCTTTCAGAAGCTTCGCATCCAACTCAACTGTATTCTCAAGTTGCTTTAACACTGCTTCACCATAATCACGGAAGGATCTGGAGACACAAGCGTGTTCCTCAATTTACAAAAAATTCAATAACCTCAGCCAAATTAAATTGTGAGGGACATTGTAGCATACCCTCCTTGAAGATCTGGGTGATTCTGATCAATCTTTAGTCTCAGTTCAACAGCAACAGCTGGTTCTTCAAGACCCTCCACCATGTCAGTTAAGACTTTGCTTCCTCCGCCTAGTCCTGATGTCCTAGCTGATGCAAGCTTATTCAGTAACTTCACCTGCAAGTGACGAAAACCAACAAATGAGTTTTAGGACTTGTACTGAAGACAAATCATAGAACCCACAGATTAGTTTTGGCAGACATGTACCATAAGGTATGCACCATCGTCAAGCCAATGATTCTCCTTGAGAGCTCCATGTCCACTAGTTTCAATAGCCAGATGTGCTTCTTCACCAACAGAGTTCTGTCAATATGCTACTATTAAGTACAATCTGTCTCAGAGAAACTTAAAGCTTGGCAACAAAGATTTGAAGCAATACTAGAAAAGCAAAGAAATTGGGAATCGCCAGATTCAGACGCCATCTTTTAAGCCATACTAGTTTTTCAGAGTTGTGGAGCTTGAGGCAACAGTTTCTTCAAGCAGATAAGTTCAGCAAGTTTGAATGTACTATACTAGGCTAAGCTCATGGAGAAAAAGATGAATAGATAGCAGAGGATTCCAGTTCGTCTCAATGCTCAATCCTTAAAGTTTGTGATTATATTGAAGAGTACGCTCAATTTTAGAAATAATCCCACAAATTTGGGTTGCTGCTTCTCCCCTGGATCAATAATTTTCAGATTCCTTGATCACCCCAGGTGAGCGAAGTTAAAATAATTCCAATAGAAGGGAAAGTTCAGATGAAAGCATTTCTCTAATAAAACTAGTCACGTGTTTGTGTGGTTAAAGAATTAATTAAAACACTTGGCACAACGCATCCAATTCTTGGTGGAAACTAGTAAATCCATGAATTATAAACAGAAAGTTAAAGTTTGAGATAAGTTGTTAAATGCCGAATGGAGGTCAGGGATCAGAGATCACCTTTTTCTTTACTAAAAAGCAAAAGAGTTTGCAAAGAAACAAGTGCTCTCATACAACTTTCTGGAGCAATAAAGTGTTCAGAATATTAGGTAGGATGTTAAGTTACCTTTTCAAGAAAGAGAGTTCTTTTTCCTTTTGGGGGATTGGTGGAGATTATTCAACATAATCCGAAATGTGAAGGACATCAGATATGGATTAAGCTAAAATATACCTACAACTACTATATTTTGGAGAGATGGATTTTCTTTCACCGGAGAAAGGTGAACAAAAGAAAGCTATAACATGATGACCACAAGCACATGAAAAGAATCGAACCATTTTATTTAAGACATCATGTTGTTATCTGAGACACTGGGCAATTGGAGGCAACCCAAAAAGACAGAGATAAGATCCATCTTATGATGGATGTGCTAATATGCTTATAAAGACGAAAGGACCATTGAAATGCTACCATCAGAACCATGCATCAAATAGCCAAATCATACCAGACGAATAGCCTCATCAATAACATTCTTGTATCCTCTTTTGAACCTATGATGCTTCCCTCCTGCAATAATATTGTTAAAATTAGCATCCATTCTCATAACAAGGGTATCACAGGTGACTTTGACTCCTCATCTGACCTAGTTTCTTTTCAATAAATGTTGTCAGCCCATCTGATGTTACACTGTCTGTGACAATAGTGGTCCCAGGATGCTGGTCAAACATTAACAGAAGTAGTAAAAGGTTAAGATGCTTGTTAGAGAAGAGTTCTAGAGACACTTGTCAAAAAGAAATACTCACTTCCTCCAAAACAATTGCAGACATTAAAGCAATCAAACGATTTCTGTTAAATTCACGACCACTCGAATCCACAGCCGCAGACCTGACCAGAACATATATCAGAAAAGGGAACCAACAAATGACTACTTCCATTAAAAGAAAAGACTTGTATACTACATCACCTGTCAACATCTGTATCAAAGATGATTCCCAAATCAGCCCTGTTATCAAGTACTGCCTTGGTAATAGCTTTCATGGCTGTCTTATCCTCTGGGTTAGGTATATGATTGGGAAACAAACCTAGCATGAGAATCAAATAATTAGCAAGAGTCACAGAAAAATCTGTATGTGAAAATTGCAGGTTATATCTTACCATCTGGCTCCAAGAACTGACTGCCAGAAGTAATAGCACCCAGAGGCTCAAGCACCTTCCCCTGAAAATCCAGTAAAATAAGAATATGACCAAAGCATCTAAATAGAACAACAAAGGGAAAAAAGGTAAAAGTGATATACCCTGAGAAAATTTTAAGTTACAAATTAAGCTGATAAACAGATTTCAATACGTCTTAAAGACCTTTTTGATGGTCCTTGAGTTTTGTTTCCCCTAGAACAACTTCAATTGATAACAACTATTGATGCATTTTAGTCCCTTGCACATCGACTAGAATTGAAAGACAATGTATCAAATAAAAACATATCCTTTCTTGTGTAACCGTCTTAGTTTGACTTAACAGGCTAGTACGGATCTCAAGAGCTAACTTACAATGTATTTCAAAGAAAGTGGACCTAATGGAAGACATAAAGCTGATAATTTGATAAGTTTTGGAGTATGATATGCAGTTTGCATTTAAGTTTTGCAGGTATTAAAAAAAGTATAGAGAGTAAGGAAAGATTTATAGTTCAGGAAAGTGGGATCACGTTGGCATGACAGCAAAAGAGAGAATATCAATTTCTTTTGGCAATTCAAAGTATTTAAAAAATTTCAATCATGTATTACTAGCTTTTCTCTACTCCTTGTTTTTTTCTGTTCATTCCCCAGTACCCCCAACTGTAATTCCTCATCTTTCATAACTCCTAGAAGCTCCTAAAATCTACATATCTGAATGCAGAGACAGACAATGGTAACTGCATCAAAAGATAATTCCTAAAATATCTTTTCTTAATATTGTAGACCAAGATGAATATGACTGTACTAAGTTATTTAGTTACAACTGTGTACTAGACATCTCAAAAGTCTAATCATCCATCTATACAACATGGAATTTCTTTGTGACATTACAAATACAAGTACAACAGGTACCATCTTTTACTCTTAATTGAATTCTTCACTCCTTCAAAAGGTCCTACTGTTTCTTTCCCTTGATAGTTACAGAGGATACACAATGGAGTTCATATATTTTTTTAATCTTGGGGTCCAGTTTACACATCATCCAACCGCTCCTTCCCTTCGCAACTTTGGTAGGATGAGACATTGTTGTATGATTAACTAATCAAAAGGAGGTTGTCAGATCACTAAGTTGCTCTATATTCCTAAAGATATCAAAACCATTGAATCTGAC
Organism: Solanum habrochaites; assembly: GCA_027704765.1. Taxonomy (NCBI): domain Eukaryota; kingdom Viridiplantae; phylum Streptophyta; class Magnoliopsida; order Solanales; family Solanaceae; genus Solanum; species Solanum habrochaites. The sequence continues at coordinate 39,156 of JAKWJA010002492.1, forward strand.
AACGATAATGGTGAAAGACCTGACCGGTGATGTGAGATTGAACCATGGAGGTGGGTGGAGACCAATATATCCTGGTAAGGCTGTCGTGGAAATTGATAAAATAAAAAGGTGTTGATACGTATGTTAGGTTATGGAAATAGACCCAGCCCTATTAATAACACACACACATCTTTTTCTTCTTGGTTTTTCTTTTAAGCTATAGTTAGTGTTTTTCTTGGTTCAGAAGGTTTTCATGCAATGTATGGAAGGTGAAAACTGTCAAAGCGCGCAACAAGGCTAAAAACTTACCACAAAGAATCCGCCTGCTCCATTCCCTGCATCAACAACGATATGGAATCCTTCCAGTGGCTTTTCTGAGAATTGAACCACAAAAAAAGGAAAGAGAAAAAAAAAAGTGAATGAGCACTAACAAGAGGCTGAACAACACTGGGTCAGAGAAACAATTAAGGTGAATTCTCTGAAAACGGTCGGGATATTTCATTAGATTGGAAGTATACGAAACTCTTTAAACAGGGAGATTCTTAATCGTAGGTCAATACCACCCTGGAAGTTCCCAGTATGATTGGCGTGCCATCACAAATTAATTTTATGATTTGCATCCATTTCCTCGAAACAATGATTATTTTCATTAATACAGAAACATGGTAAAAGTACCTATATTCCCTGCAGCTTTGCGGACTGCTGCTACAAGATTAGATGCATAAACAGACATGTAATCCACTCTTTTCACATCGAGAGAAGCAGCTGTTTCTGCTCCCTTAGAATTTTCATTTGCAATATTTTTGTATATATCAGCAGCTCGCTCCAAGATATCTTTGATGTCGGGCTTCCCAAGTCCACCCGCACTTGTAAAGAACTTGAACCCATTCCTGTTGTAGGGAAGATGGCTTGCTGTTGGCAAACAAAATTATCATACAAAAGAATCATCCAACCAGCACTAAGCCAATTCTATTAATATCAAACTGTCCAACCATGAACCAAGCTGCCATACAAGAGAAGCAGCAGGCCTTCCCCCACTTGCAAATAATAGATGCTTTAAACAATTCACACGTCCAAAGATAGAATTATTATTGAAAATTTACATCTCAATTCATACTAGATAACAAATTCATGCACTCACCTGTTATCATTATGGAACCATCCACTGGACAGGAAAATTCTTCATTTTCGGTAAGAGTGCTATTGAACATGGCTGGAGTGGATGCCAATCTACCATGGGGGATAAGAGGAAGAGGGGGGAGGGGGGACAGAGAAAGGCTCATTAGGCATGTCATCACTTGAATGACATAGAATAAACAATTTAAACCAAAGAAAGATGATATGCACATATCTCTCTTCAATTTTGTAGATATTAGGAAAGAAAATAAAGCTTCCTTGCATTGCAATGTCTTTACATTCCATAAGAACTTATACAATGAATCCTACAACTAATTAAGAAAATACAGTCAACAACAATAAAAAGAAAATATTATATTCCTATAATTAGGCTAGGCTCTACCCTTACCAGACCCAACTTTGTTGGACTATACTGGGTATGTTGTTGTATAATTACACTAGGAAAAACGATTTCTCCTAAAATCATGCTAATTTAATTAACACAATCAACACCACCATCCACCCTCAAGTTGGAGCAAGGATGTCCCACATGCCCAACTTACAAAAAGTATGGAAAGCTCTTTTTCTGCCTCTTAAAGCACATCAACTAGTTGTTTTTTCTGACATTACATAAAGCAAACTCAAGATACCACTAGTAGCTTTCTCTTTGATGAAGTGCCGATAAATTTCAATGTTTTGTTCAGTCAAGTTGAACAGAATTCTGAGCTATACTAGTCATCACCAAAAAAAAAAAAAAATACCGAGCTATACTAATTCCAGCTTTGTTGCTGCAGTACAAGGAAAGTCTCCCGTTTTTTTTTTTTTGATAAAGTATGAAATTCTCCCTTTTTCAGACAATCTCAGTTCTTCCAGTAACTTTGTAGCCAAAGAAGCTGACAAACACCCTGCCCATAGCTGTATATTTTGCTTCCACACTAGATCTGGCAAGTATATGTTGTTTCTTGCTTCTCCAAATAATTTAGATTCCCTCCTACAAGTGTACAGTAATCAGACATACATCTTTTGTCAGCTATGCCCAATCTGTGTATGTAAAAGCTTCAATCGTGAGGTGACCATGTTTAGAGAAAAGCAAACTTTTCCCTGGTGTAGACTTTAGATACCGAAAAATGTGAAAGATAGCTAGCTAGCAACTAGCACCATAAGGATCTTGGGGATCATGCATGAATTGACTCATCAAGCTGATTGAATAGGCTGTGTCTAATCTAGTGAGAGAGGGAAATGAATCCTCCAACCAATATCTCTTCTTATCAACTGACTCTTTAACTTTATCTCTGGTTAGTTACTTGTGATTGCTTTTCAATAGCTGATTCTACTGGCTAGCAACCTGTCATACAGTTTCTTTCAAGAGATCTGGAAGTAAGCGTAGAAGAAAACTCAACCTCTTTTTGAGAAAACTCAACCTCATTTTGAGAAAAAGGAACCCTAGTGCCACAAGGCAGAAAAACCTCACCTCAAAAGGAAGAAATGGCTTTGATAACATATAGATTTGGAGAAAGAAGAGAAAGTTTCTTTGTATTGAGTATATCCTAAGATCTCCTGCGAAGGGGCATTTATACCATGAAACCTATAACTAATTACGGAAACACAATCAATTGAAATATAAAAAAAAATATATTCCTATCATTATGCTAAGGAAAAAGAATGTCTCCTAAAATCGTTCTAATTAATTTACAAAAACAAATCTTACAACAACATTTTCTAGACATCTTAATCGGAAGTGCAAACAAAAATTTTTCGTATTCCGAATCCTATGAGAAATGGTGGGGTGGGAACAAAGCAAGTTGTCGTTGTACAGATTTGAATCAAGCTATGTCTTTGATGGCATTATTCAGCATTGTGTTGTATATTAAGGACCAAATATCTGGTTACAGTTGTATCAACCCAAGATATTTCAACCAATCATATCCATAAGACTCCTTTTAGAGAACTATAATCAACTTTAGAAACGATTAGCTAGTACTCACTACTCATGCAGAAATTCCTAACCAACAACAGATTGATTGAAACCATTTGTCAAATCTCCAGATTGTTGCGTAAATCTCTAGTGAATGGTCATTGGTGCTGACATATATGAAGTTTCTTATTTGATAAGGGCAGATATGAAGATTCATAATGAATTAATGATTTATCTTTGGGTGGGGGAGGGGGAGAATGTTCAGACTTCTTAGATCTCTTTGAAATAATAATTTGCTTTTCAGTCTTCATATTAAAAAGGTCTATACAGTAGGCCTTACAGCAACCAGCAGAACATAGAACCATATATCACCTTAAAATGATTAAATTCCATTCTTTATAGGTTATGGGTTAGATGAGCGAAGAAGCTGTAGTCGGAGTCTGCACATATTAGTTACAAATAGGACCTAAAGAAAAGCATCACCAACCCATATTGGATGACTTCAACTCCAGCTCTAGCAAGTCCTCGAGAAACTGCATCCTGAAAGATAGCAATCCAGGGTTAATCAACTAGACAGCAATGTACCTCGTGAATGAAAGAATAAAGCACAGAAGTACAAGAGAGAGGATGCCACTGAACTAAGAAGTCCTTAACGGCTACAACACTCTACAACAGGAAATATTTTCATTTTGATTTTTTTTCATTATCTCTGGGTAAATTCTTCTGTTTTGACTTAACATACAGCGGTAAGCCTATGTTCGTTGGTATGTACAGCCCAACTACAAACTGTGTGTAGTACTAATAAAATCTATCATGCTGTCCACATCATTAGCATTAACTCTAGTCATGTTAACCAGAAAAGAAGCAAACAAAGACATTTCTGCTTAAGGTGAAATTGCTGATTAAGAAAGTGTACACAGTGTAACTTTCTTATATAGGGTTAGTACCTGTAACTTCTGTGCAGAAATTCGTGAGTCATGACCGACGGAGACTCTTAAACATTTAGAAGAAACATTTTTCTTTTTTGCCAGCAACCAACCAGAAAAACCTGCTGCTATTGCTTCTGTAACTGTCTCTGTGAGAGTAAGAGGTTCCCCCTCAACTCCATCAATAGCTACTCCACGTATATCACTGGGTTAATACAAGGAATAAATCAGATTGGAACTTATGAATAACTGTTTGTTAGCTACATGCCTACGTCATATATGGATGGGTATCATGGTCTTGCATAGAAGGTTGTCTTAGATGGATTCTATATTAAAGATGTCTCTTGAAAATCATATTAAAGATGATACTTGATGAACGTGTCTTTTAAGTTCTCAAAAAACTGTGTCATGTTAAGTTTCTGGTACAATTATCAAATGGAAAATATAGTAGAACACCGTATAGCAAGCAAACCTTGAAGATTTACAGTCAAATGATAAAAACAAAGAAAAGGTAGATATTTATAGAAAAGCTAATGTTAAGAGTCAACCACAGGGAGCTAAAGATCAACAGGAATTCACATTTATCTTAAATACATGTTTAGACCACCATTCTTTCAAGGTTACGGCAAAAAAGTTTTAAATGAAGAAACTTCAGTTAGCAAAAACTTTACCTGCATCGAGAATATGTAAATGATTAGCTAAGCATGATCTGATTCTCTACTAAACATAACAGATGTATCAACACTGACAACACCAGGCTATTAAACATTAAAACAAAAAAAGGAATATCAGCTGGTTTTTGAATTTTCCTCTTTTTTTCTTCTACACTCACCAATTCACTTACTTTTTTAGAATAAGAGATTCACTGCTTCCATATCATGTAGTACCTTTTTCGCTAATCAAGTTTCAAGCTATGGAGAAGCAAAAAAATAAAAGAGAAAAACAATCGCTATTGTTGCATCATCCTCTTTTTTTCTACCATACTTGCCCATTCAATTGCTGTACAGAATGAAAACTCATCCATTTATCTTTTTCACCAATCTATCGCAAAACAATTGAATATTACTATCCATAAAATTAACCAATTTTGAAACTTATCAAAGGAAGCCAGAAGCATGATAAACTATCCACCTTAAAAAGATGGCAAGTTGAATTAGCAAGAAACAAGTACCTTCCATTCTGAAGCTTAAGAAAGTTGCTTTTCTCAACAGACGGGATTGCAGTGGACGACGAGGCAGCTGCACAAAGATCCATGTTTTTAGCATTATTTAGGATATACAACATGGTTAGTTATGATGCAATCAGAGAGATTACTCATGGTTATGACTCAAAAAATTAGTTAATGATAACTAGAGAAAGGTACACTTGTTGTGGATAAATCAAAAGGTTACCAATTTAAGAAAAAAATTAAGCACTGAAAGGAGTGTCACTGAACAATTAGGTATGCTAAACATTTTTGGAAAGTTATGGTTTAATCTGAGATCAACCTGAACAGTAAGATTCTAGAACAGACCATTGCAATAAACATTTCCTCGCTTAGATTTTGATAAGGCATCCAGTTGCATGGTGGAGTTGCCATTCCATGCCAACTTCCCTCCTACAGGGGGGAGCAAGTTGCGCCTACTAAGGGTACAATAGTACAATCGGTATTTTGTGCTCAATTCCCTATCCTGCTGGCAGCACTTTGCTACCAGGTTATGTTGGACAACCTTCCCTGATATTGCTGCATGATTAAAGATTTCAAGCATTATTGAAGTAGAGATTGATAAGGTCTCAATTAATAGATCACAGCATCTCAAAAAAATAAAAATCTTGTTATATTTGCTGTGCATGGTCTATAAAATCTTGAGTCAACTTCATTCTGAAGCCATCATGTTTTGATACCTCTTCGTCTTACTCTAACTGCCAAATATTTCAGACCTATTCCATTTTTACCTAGCGATGCTCATATCTATATACCTATTGCTATAACCAAGTTAATCCAATAAAAATAGCAACGAAAATGAGTTACCCAAGAAATTTCTACCTAGTTCACCAGCCAAAAGCAAAAGTAGGAGGTGGAAATGAAGGAAAAACTAAATACTTTCAAATAGCAGTTAGCTGGAGAAATATATATTAAGATGGTTCGTACATTTGAAGAGGAGATGTGCAGATGTCCCGGTGAGGAGGCACAAGAGGTTGATTATGGTCGGTATGAGGAGAGGTAGAGGTAGATCAAAAATGTATTGAGGAGAGGTGATCAGATTACCGAGGACATGATCTTAGATAGGAGGGTGCCGTGGCTGTATACTAGGGTAGAAGATTAGTAGGTAGGGGAATGTTGTCTTGCTTTTCGAAGGATTTAGACTTGTTGGTGTTTGTCATTGTACTAGCCGGATTATTGTAGTTTTTTCTTTTGATATTGATCATCATCTGTTGATTAGTGTATTTCGATTATATCACTATTTTGTTGTTCTTGTTCCTTTCTTATAGGCTTTGCACTGATTTCCTTGTTAGTTGCTATGTTTTCTACATTGTTTTCTTTCTTTTTTGTACTTGGATTTGCTTCACTCGAGCTTAGGGTCTTTCAAAAATAGTAAGATCTACGTACACTCTACCTTACCTAGACTCCACTTGTGGGATTTCACTGGATATGTTGTTGTAATAATATCTTATGTTGCTCAGGCTCTTCAAAATCGTCAATAGATGCATGTTGGATTCTCCATCCAAAAGTAGTGCATTTTGGAAGAATCCAAAACGGGTGCAGTATCGAAATTGAAGAGTTCGCGCAACTTAAATAATATCCTAAAAACGATACAGACATGCAGCACATAGGAAGCCTTACACAGATCGCCTAGGTTGCCCCCAATATGATTTCTACCGTGGTGATGCCCGTTCCACCCTACTATGCCACATTATCATCAAGTACTGTATTGTGTTTTCCCTTACATGCGTTCATATATCATTTAAAGGAAAAAAGTAAATTTCCATTTAAAACGATAAATATTGGTTGACGTCCACTATTATGTATGAACATAAGGAATAAAGAATACTAAAAGACCCTTAATATTGTAAAATTTAAGCGTCCTCTACCTCCCAGCCACATTGTCATCCCTATCCCTGGCCCTAACAACTTCGTACCTTCTCCAATTTCTATGTAGGAACTAGGATGTGTTTGGTATGAAGGAAAATATTTTCAACCGAAAATGATTTCCTAGAAAAAGATTTCTTAGAAAACAAGTGGGTTTCTTATTTATTTTCTAGAGTTTGGTAAGTAAACAAGAAAAATTTGGTATCCCAAAAACATTTATATGTTATTTAGCAAACAACAACACCCCAAGAATTCTAAGATAAGATACGAACCAGTATTCGTATATGTATAGGGTCAGAACCCTATGATATATAATTGTACATAGGTGTTAGTTAATATCAATTCCTAAGTGTGGTAAATATATTTGATGTGAATCAAGGTCACAAGAAATCTCTAGCACTAAATCGAGTTCAAAGTTTCCCAACCGATTAAGTTTTTGCATAAGATCTCCAATGATCAACTTCAAGCAAGCATACAACGTATCATTATGTGTCTCAATATTCACCAAATTAAAGATATTTAAGTCTTTTTTCCAACTCTACCAAGTGTTCGTGAATTTGAGTCCATAGTAAAAAGTTATGATTGTTTTACAGCAGACTAAAATTTTCAATAATATGACTTGAGTTATCATACAACTCTTACTTTGATAGTACCACCCGAACTTTGACCCGAGGAGAAGTTGAGAGAGCCCGAAATCATCCCACTTATACTGAAACTACACCATTACTGACTAAACTAGACTAATTCTCTGTGTGCTATTCATCATAATCGACAAAATTCAAGGCGACAGAAAAACAATTGATCAACTACAATCAAAAGGTCATCTTCAATAGAAAACAATCAGCAATTAGAAGAATGAGCGGCGTAGTTAAATATTACCTGCCATTTTGGGGACACTCAGATGCAGGATCTCGATTACGATATTGAGGGATAGAAGGAGAGTGAGGATGATGGGCGGAGAACGAGAAGTATATCTAAAGTACTATCAAGGAATAAACAAATGAGGCACCGAGTTGGTGGCGTCCAGGACAAACTGTTACACCAGAAAAATCAGTAGGTATCAAGAAAATATAATTTTTTAATTATTTTGTCATTAAAATATATTTTTACTTGTCACTTTTAACATATAATTTTTTTAATTATTTTGTTATTAATATTAAATATTTATATAAAAAATTATTTTTCTAATTAGTATGTCAAGTCAATAAGAACTGAGAATATGTTTTAATTTGGCCAAAAAGTTGAGATGAACCTTGCTATTAAGGTCGCCAGTTCGAGCCCCAGCAAGGCATTACAAACCGAACGTATCTCCAGGACCCTGTGGAATTAATCATGGTGCACCCGCCTTGAAACAGCGGGACTCGATGTGTACAGCTAGTCGGATTCACAAAGTGATACCCGAAAATCTCGACAAAATAAATAAATAAATAAATAATTCTTCGATCTATTTTATGTCGTATCTTTTATCATTTTTATTTCATGCAAAAAAGGTTATGTTCCATAAATTTATAATTAAAAATAATTTAACTTCAAAAAACCTCTTTTTACTCTTGATGGAATGATTCACAACAACACAAATATTCAAAAATTGTCCTAATTTACAAATTTTATAACTCTTTTTATTTTTTCTTTCACGTGGTATCAAGTCAAATGACACATTTATATTATATAAAACGAAAAAAGAAAACTATACTATTATTCTCACCAAACACTAATGTAACAAATATAAATCTTAATTCTTTTAAAGATATTAATAATAACATTATGTTGAGAAGTGCAACAGAAGCCATACATTTTAGTTGACTATATATTGTAAGGCAAACCTAAACAAAAGCTTGTCCATTCCTCATAAAACAATACTAGAAAGGAACTTTTTTCTCTTCTGGTGATTGTTGATTTGTGAAAAAAATAATAATTATTCACAAATTAAATATGAGTAATCCATGGGGTAGCATCGAGAATTCAAAGACGCTGGGCGATCAGCCGAAGCTATCGAAAAGAGTGAGTGATAAATTTGAAAGAGGAATGGAGAAAACAAAGGTGGCTGCCTCCGCAGGAATGAAGAAGGTTAAGGAAGGAACCACCGTAAGTGTCAATTGGATGAAAGTCAAGTATAACAAGCACAAACTCACCAACGCAAAAAAATAACCATGTATTATTGCACAAATTAAGCTTGCTTGAATATTATATATTGTAATAACCAAAACATAATGAGAAATGTTAGTCCTTCTTGTTTATGGTTATTATATGTATGAGATCGAGTTCTACGCATGAAAATAACTCAAATGATATTCGTTTAATCTTCTCTCTACGTGCGTTTCAAACGTACTTGTTATATTCATGTTTTTTCACTCCTTCCTTTTATTTTATTTCCTACATTACAAGGAATAGATAAAGTTATAATCTCTTATGAGAATTTGATTACTTACGTAACAAGAAATTATTGCTATTATTTGATGTCCTTCAATAATATTCGAGTTTGTCATATCGTCACATTTTAGTACACATAAATACAGAAACATTCAAAAGATAGTACAAATACTATCCTCATTAAGAATGAGGGAATCAAAGTATATACGAAATACTATGTACCAAAAGTGTGTACACCCTGCTGCTCCACCACATTCCAGGCAACTTCTTATGTGATAGTTCTCTGTCATTTCGTCTTCACCTAAACAACAAATTAACCCACTACTCAACACGTTTAGTAATTTTCAAAAAAACAACATAATAGAATAGATTAGGCTATTCTTTCTTTTAATTATGAATTTAATATAATAATGCACATTTTCGCCAATAGTCAAATCAAGTCCACTTGAAATACTTTATAGTTTGTCTAGGTTACTGCTCAACACGTTTATTTGTCATTTTCGTTGACCAAAATAGGTAAAATTATGAGTGTAATGATGTAAAAATTTACAGCAAACTATGTTAAAATTAGCTGAAAGGCCTATAAATCTCAAATACCACTATTAACAAAAACAAAAAGAAACTTTGGAATGAGGAGGATTCATCTATACATCGCCATTGCTTATGTTGTAATATTTCAAACTAGTTGTTCAGCTCATTTCTTTCCAAATATTTCATCAATCCCTTCTTCTTTACTCAAACCTAATGCCACTGCTTGGACTTCTTTTCAAAAGTTGTTAGGATGTCAACCTGGTCAGAAAGTCGACGGCATTGCTAAAATCAAAAAATATTTTCAACATTTTGGTTACATTAATAATTTGAGTAGTTTTAATTTCACTGATGAATTCGATGAGACTCTTGAATCTGCTCTCAAGACGTATCAGCGAAATTTCAACCTCAACGCCACCGGTGTGCTCGATGCGCCCACCATTCAGCATCTCATAAAACCCAGATGTGGAAATGCCGATCTAGTTAACGGTACTAGTACTATGAACGCTGGAAAGCCGCACACGGTGGCTCATTACTCCTTCTTTCCTGGAAGACCAAAGTGGCCGGAGAGTAAGACTGATTTGACTTATGCCTTTCTACCCGCAAACAATTTGACGGATGATATTAAGAGTGTATTCTCACGTGCGTTTGATCGGTGGTCGGAGGTAACCCCGTTGAGCTTCACTGAAATACCGTCATTTCAATCGGCTGATATCAAGATCGGATTTTTAGCCGGAGATCACAATGATGGAGAGCCGTTTGATGGTCCGATGGGGACATTAGCGCACGCGTTTTCACCGCCGGCGGGGCATTTTCACTTGGACGGCGAGGAGAACTGGGTGATCGACGGTGCGCCGATTGTTGATGGGAATTTCTTTTCTATATTGTCGGCGGTGGACCTTGAATCGGTTGCGGTTCATGAAATCGGGCATTTATTGGGTTTGGGTCATTCATCGGTAGAAGATTCGATTATGTATCCGAGTTTAGAATCGGGTATTCGAAGAGTGGAGCTGGTGGAGGATGATATTATGGGGGTTCAGGAATTATACGGGGCAAACCCGAATTATACTGGGACCAATACAACACTGACTCCGAGCGGCCTGGATAATGATACGAATGGAGCCCCGATTCGTAGCTCAGTATGGTTTTTATTGGTGGTTGGATTTTTCATTTATTCAATTTAAATAACAGCTGTACTATTATGACTTTTTGTTCCCTTTTATATGAGATTGTATGGTATCATTGTGGGTATAGATATTTATTTCAGGATCAAGATAGACTATGTCACCAACGTGGAGATCCATAAACCAGAACAATTCAATTATTAGATACTATCATCCCTTTTGACTAGATAGAAACGATAATGTGTTTAACAAAAATAAATCCATGTAAAAACAAGTTAAGTCATTGCAAGTGCCACTGCGTACTATCTCATGATCTGAAAAAAGAAGTAAATATCCAAATCAAATGGAAACCTTCAACTCAACATCGAGGGATTTAAAAATGCTTATAAGCATTTATTTTAAAGCTAAAATAATAAAAATAAGTCAAAAGTCAATTCAAACAGATCTCAATGAATCAGCTAGCTTCATTAAAAAAAACAGGTCCAACTCAGACAGAACTAACTCGATGGTCTCAAACTAACTCAACACAGATGAAGAATCAGCTGGCGTTCAAGTCGGGTATATGGAGGGTTGAGAGAGTCATACAGAAATCTGGCAGCCAAAGTAGTTGAACCTCCACATTTGACTTTTCTTCTTCTTCTTTTTTTTCCCTCAACCAGTCCCCACATTTGACAACATGAGCAATTTTTTAGCCTTTTTTTCTTCTATTTTAGGTTAAGGACGCAATTGACTATTATGTCAATCCTACAAAGTGCTCAGAGGTCGTTTGTTACAATTATACATTAGTTACCAGAGAATATATATATTATTTTATGTAAAGATTATTTTTATATTAGTTATGCTATGTTAAACTAATGTATACATTATCTCTTAACTTATACCTATATCAGTTATGCAAATTCTAAATTGTGAATTGGTTTATGCATACCAAAAGAATGCAACCAAATAAAATATATTACTTATGATTAATTTAATATATAAATAACTTAGCTCCTCAATCACTTGCTGCCGTTACTCTTCAGTTTTCTGTTGAGGTCTATCCTGCCGAGGTACTCAAATTGGATCAGTGATCGATTTCTAGGTTTCATCGTAAACCTAATTGGTTATTAAACTAGGTGCATTCAATGCTAGTGAAGGACAACAAAATGGTACTGGAATTCATCAACGGATCGTAACTCGATTGAGTATGAAAACTCGACTAGACTAAAACCGTCTAAGGCATCATCAAACACCATTTTTGAATGTCTATAAATATTTCTTAGGTTCTAGGTCAATATACGATAAATAACATAGAATTATCACACGAAACATAAAATTAAATAATATATCATAACATTTCATTTTGATTTCCCCCAATTAACTTCAAATAGTATTCCAACATGTTATCCAATAAGGACAAAGCTTAAACCCCCATACCTGTGTAGCAGCCAATAGCCATCAAAGAAGTATTCCAATTACTTTTGAAAAACTTCCAAGAAACCACGACGTGTTGACGATTGATTTTTTGTAGTCAAATATATTACGCACAACTTTTCTTCTTTTCGAATCGTTCAAACACACACATATATATAATAAAGAGTAGAGAGAAGTTGTAAGCAAGCAAATTATTTAGCAAGCAAGTTTCTGATGAGGATTCCTTTATTCATCGCCATACTTTTTGTTCTTAGTGTTCCATTTCCATCTTCAGCTCATTTCTTCCCAAATATCTCTTCAATTCCTCCTAATTTATTGAAACCAAATGCCACTGCCTGGGATGCTTTTAACAAGTTATTAGGATGCCATTCCGGTCAGACGGTAGACGGCTTAGCTAAAATCAAAAAATATTTTCACTATTTTGGATACATTAATAATTCTTCCACTAACTTCACTGATGATTTTGATGATACTCTTGAATCTGCTCTCAAGACCTACCAGCTTAACTTCAACCTCAACACCACCGGTGTGCTCGACGCGAACACCATTCAGCATCTCATAAAACCCAGATGTGGAAACGCTGATGTAGTTAACGGTACTAGTACTATGAACTCCGGTAAGCCACCGGCAGGTTCTCCGACGATGCACACCGTAGCTCACTACTCCTTCTTTCCGGGAAGACCACAGTGGCCGGCGAATAAGAGAGATCTGACATATGCTTTTGCACCGCAGAATGGACTGACGGATGATATTAAGATTGTGTTCACACGAGCGTTTGATAGGTGGTCGGAGGTGACTCCATTGACGTTTACTGAAATAGCATCGTACCAATCGGCTGATATTAAGATCGGGTTTTTCAGCGGAGATCACAACGATGGAGAGCCGTTTGATGGTCCTATGGGGACATTAGCACACGCGTTTTCCCCACCGGCGGGGCATTTTCACTTGGACGGCGAGGAGAACTGGGTGATCGACGGTGCGCCGATTGTTGATGGGAATTTCTTTTCTATATTGTCAGCGGTGGACCTTGAATCGGTTGCGGTTCATGAAATCGGGCATTTATTGGGTTTGGGTCATTCATCCGTAGAAGATGCTATTATGTACCCGACTTTAGGAGCGGGTACCCGAAGAGTCGAGCTTAGAAATGATGATATATTGGGAGTCCAGGAGTTATACGGGTCTAACCCGAATTATACTGGGCCAAACCCAAATTTGACTCCGAGCCAAGAGAGTGACACAAATGGAGCCCCGATATTTGGGTTATCATGGATTCATGGGTTTCTTGGTTTATTCTTTGCTTTGTTCATTCAACTGTAGTTGGTGGCATGATGTGATTATTTTTTAATATTATATACTTGATTCATCCTTTTCATTTTAGATGGTTTAATTTGATTATGGTTGTAATTTGTAAACTTTTATTTTCTTTGTATAGATGTTTATACTATTGTCTTATCGAAGTGTTCAACTAGTTTTAAAAATTCAAAAATATTCTTAAGAAAGATGAGTTTCAAATGGAACTTAAAAGAAAAACAAGTTTCACCATGAAATTTCCTCCATAACACATGTTGTGATATTACCTTGGCCCTTTCCAAAATGAAAACTATGGAATTTGTCCACTTAGCTAAGGGGTCTAGGGCCATTGCTTCAATATTATTTCTAAACAATCAACAAATTTTGTGATAGATGTGAGAAATCAAAAAATAAATTACTTCTGGACTAGATGCACTCGAATCCCCTTTGAGTAAGGAGTCACCTTTGTTAAGGAGTGTTTTATCCCTCTAATGTAGGACTTTCCGGCGTGAATCTAGATTTAGTCGGACTCCAATGTGGATATCGGACACTGAGTGGGATATCAATCAAACAAAGTACTTCTAGACCAGATGCACTTGAATCCCCTTGGGTACAGAGTCACCTTTGTTAGGGATCGATTACCCCCCCCCCCTCCCCTCCCTTCCATAATGTTAGACTTTCCGACACAAATTTAGATTCAGTCGGACTCCAAGATGGATATCGGATACCGACTGGGAAACAAAAAAAAATCTATACTAGATACACTTGAATCCCCTTGGGTACAGAGTCACCTTTGTTAGGGATCGATTACCCCCCCCCCCTCCCCTCCCTTCCATAATGTTAGACTTTCCGACACAAATTTAGATTCAGTCGGACTCCAAGATGGATATCGGATACCGACTGGGAAACAAAAAAAAATCTATACTAGATACACTTGAATCCCCTTGGATACAAAATCACCTTTGTCAGAGAGCGATTTACCCCACTAATGATGTGGAACTTTCCAAAGCGAATTCAGATTTAATCGGACTTTAATATGGATATTAGACGCCGAGTGTGATACCAAAAACAAATATTTCTTGATACCAAAAATAAATATTTCTACATTAGATGCATGAAGCTACTTTGGTAGGTCAAAAAATATTAAACGCTAGAAGGAGGGCTTGAACCTCCGACCTTGTGGTTAACAGCCACACGCTCTAACCAACTGAGCTATTCCAGCTTATTGATGTACTAGATTAATTTTGAGTCATACATCAACAAGATCCATCCGTGTCATCCAGGACGAGTGCCCTTTGGGCATATCTGATGCATTCGTCAATATGATGTGATGAATTATCAGCAATTGTGAAACGATTATACAATCATATGAACAGATCAACAACAACCACTAAGAATAAAAGTTAATATGCTTGAGTTTCTGCTTGGGGAAAAGTAAATTACGAAAAAAATAAGAAGACAAAAGCATCGCACCATATGAACTACATTCACCCCATGCATACAGCAGTTCAAGGTTTGCAAGTTGCCTTGAAACCATGCTGTCTTCTTTCTAAATCAGATAAAAATGAAGAATCTATGAAATAAAGGCAACTTTTAAAGTTTAGAGAAGGGAAAATTTAAGAACTGAAGAAGCATCGAAATTACCACTGTCAGGACAAACTGAAAGTAGAATTTAGCTCTAGGGTAATCTCTTTTCTAGGAAAAGCAGATGCCGCGGGAAACCCAAGCGTCCCGCATATATGGTGCCAAAGTAGTTTGGAAGATAAAATTAAAAGTAAGAAGTAAACCAAGCGCAAGTTCAAACCATGTAATTTTGCTTCCACTCACAGCATTCACTAGATGATGCTCTGCCTCCTCCTTGTAACAACCAGGAATTGAATTAAACAACCTTCCTTTTGTAAGCTCAAACACTGCACTTTCATATTCTGATTGTCTCTTTTCTACACGAATTAAACTCATTCTCATGATTACTTGAGAAATTGAATTGAATGCGTTTTTTTTCTGGATAATCCATAAAAGAAATTTACCTTGAGGAATCGAATCGAGGGCGTGGATACACATATTGATTTGGTACTCCATATCAGCGATTTTCTCTTCTAAAGTTGGCCGGAAATGCGTGTAGTAATAATCATAGAGCCACTCCACCATTTCATCGGCTTTTGCAATCCAATCATTGTATTTCTCATCAGTGGAGGCTTCTCCTTTCGCCATAACAACTTCTTTCCCATCAGTTGGAGTGCTCATCTTCAATATTGAAGCTCACTGCAACTTTTGGTGGGAAATTCTGTTTTTTTAAAGTATCACGTTTTCTTCTTCTACTAATTCAACAAATTGCCCTGCCACCCTAATAGTTTTTCTAATATCTTTTTCACCCTTAATGTTTTAAGTTTTAACCTTAGAGTCTCATATTTACTAGTATTTGAAGAAATCTCCTAGTCCCACTTTTATTTTTTATTTATAGAAGATACGAATATTATAATAATCTATTGTACAAAGAGTTATATATGAATTGCATCATCAATGATTTAATTTTGCCTTTCACGTTGATGAATGTATGTTAATTTGGATATTTTTCTATCTTTTACATTTTGTGAGACATCTAACTTCCACTTCTCTACTCACATGTTGATTGACATGTATCCTCCACACGCTAAAAAATTGCAAGCTATAATAATCTAGTGTAGGATAATTTTAACTTTTTTCATTTTAAGAAAAAATCAAGATACTAACGACTTCATTAGTTAAATTACAAAAATACCCTTCAAATCATATCATACCAAATTTGAAATTACCTTTTAAAGAAAACAGTAAATGCTAAGGTTATGGCAGTAAACAATTTACAAAATTTTGACTAAACTCTATGAATGAATATTCAAAGTAGGGTCTTATACTCTTATTTAATGAAATTTTCTATTAAATGGGTACTAATTCTATTCATGCAATTAATAACTAATATAAATAGAATAAGATGTTAATGGAAATTTACGACCTTCCAAATGCTATTATATTTCTCTTCTAGTTAAATTTGATGCTAATATATAATTTTGCAAGATGTAAAACAAAAAAATTGCAATAGGGTGATGAGTACATGAGGGTGTCTATACAATTAAATTATTCAGATAAAATTAAATGTGATTAGCAAATGATTCATGAAAAATAAGCAGCAATTCGATTAATGGGTAATTAAACAATTTGTTCAGATTAAGTTACAATATTGAGGCTTTCAGCTTGTGAAAAGTATATAAGAACTTTATGCTTTATTTAACCTAAATTGCTAAAACATAATATTATTCTTCGTTGATTGTAATTAACAATCATAAACAAAATCACCTTTAATTTTCATTTTGGCATAATATATGCCCTAAAACAAATAAACCTTGGGTATTTTTCGAGTTAGTTCGGGTTTTTCAAATATTAAACCAAACTTTATGTCAACTTTTTAAGGTAAAATTGTATATAATAGCAAACTATTAATTCAAATTAAGTGTCATAACCACATTTTGATTTAATTGTAACCTGTAGCAAACTGTTGTCATTCGTCACTCTCCTTAGTTTCTCTCTCGCTACTCTCGCCAGTCTCTCCCTCGCTTCTCTCGCTTTTATACAAACACAAATTATCAATAGTAATTGTGTTTTTATAAAGCGAGAGAAATTATGTATATATACATATATTTTTCTTCCCCTCTCTCCCCTCACCCAAATCTCGCTCATCACTCTCACTCGTCTCTCTCACTTTATACAAACACAATGTATATGCATATACAAATACATATATTTCCGTCCTATGCGCTTATGATTATACAAGTATAGACCTTTATTGTCTAGTTTTCATTTGTCTTTCTCTCTTTATACAAACACAAATTATACAATTGATTATTTTGTATATGTATATCGAAAAATATTGAACAATTGTTTCTTTGTATAGGTATAACGCAATACACATATTAATAGTCATAACATGCAAATATGATTTTTACGTTTGTTCTATGTGAAAGTTGCTCAATTTTTAAATTAAACCAAACTAATAAACTTCGAGGCTTTTTGGGTTTTTGAATTTTTCCGATAAAGTATTCATAGTTCGTACAGACAATAATTGATTGTACTCCAAATATTACTTTAATTCAATCAAAATACAACTATATGAGGTGTTTCTTAAGAAACTAACACAAAATATGAGATGAATGATGATACTAAAATATTCAATAAAAATAATAATAAAATCGTATAAAATAAATATTGTGAATTGATAAGTCATAATGAAAATGATTATAATTTAAAAGTACTAAATCATGCTAAAATAAATCTAATAAACATTAATTACATGATTAAATATTGAAAATAAATAAATAAATTTAGTTATATATTTTAAATGTTAAAATCAAGCTCATAATTTGGGTAGAAGTTGATTGTAGAGTCAACTTACCTTATACTGCTTGGAGAGCCGCTTTAAATTAGAGTTACAGTTGCTTTAAATTATACTATTATAGTTAGAGTTGAATTAGGGCTTAAATTGTATAGCATCAAATTAGAGTTAGAGTTAGAGTTGGAGTTAAATAACACTTATATAGCATTAGACTTATTATAAAGGAATATTAATTTTTATAAGAAAAACTATCAGCAACATGGACGGCCGCTCAAAAATTCCCTATTTGCCTGCAGATATTATCAACTCGATCTTATTACAGCTTCCTGTGAAATCTCTTTCACGATTCAAAAGTTGTTGCAAATCATGGCATTATTGTATCGATGATGCGGACTTCATCAAGTCACATCTACGTAACTCATCTGTTGATATTAGTCGTCAAAAATTTGTCTTGGTTCATTTGAAACCATCTCCAAGTACATACAATTTTGAAATTGTGTCAACGGACGCATCAATTAATGCTGATTCAAAAGTTGTGTATCTGAATATCCCAGAATTCTTAATTAACTATATTTTTTTACAAGTGTTTTCATGTAGTGGCTTGGTCTTTATGACCTCATACATTCTTGGCTATAGCATGATATTATTCAATCCTGCACTTGGAAAATACAAACTCATTCCGAATTCTCTTTTTAGTCGAAAGAAAAGAAGTCGTTGTTCGGATACATCTCCAATATTTGGTTTTGCCTATGATTTTGTGGCTGATGATTACAAGGTTATATGTGCATATTACTTGATAAACGTATACTGTAACGTTGTTGAATTATACTCCGTTAAAAATCAATGTTGGAGAACAATTCAAAATACTTTTCCTGTTTCCCCTGATTCTTATTACCAGTACCTACACAGTAATCAAGTTTCACTAAACAGTGTCATTCACAGGATGTCACACAACAGGGAAGTTATATCATTCCATCTAGTAGACGAAAAATTTACTGTAACGGCAGTGCCAAAAGCATGTGGGGAACAACCAACGTTACATGCATTGGGGGATGGCATGTGCGTTTTCACAACGGTTGGCGAGGAAAGTTTGATTTGGTCGCCAGAGAAAGATAGGTGGAATTGTATCAACAAGTTTCATACTTTACCCTCACTCATTGGAATGCCTATATGGCCAGATGTTAAACCCTACACAGTAGGTCTCTTCCTATTTGTTAAGGAGAATGGGAACATACTATGGAGAAATCATGATGGTCCTTTTATTGAGTATCATGTGCGGAAAAATGAATATACTGAGTTTAAGTCGATACAAATTCCGCCTTTGGTGTCAAGTAAGGCTTTGTACGTGGAAAGCTTAGTTTCTTTGAAGATTCCGTGGGATTGATTAGGTAGCAATATATTGAAGAATATTAATATTGTCATGGTTTCTGTTTGATTTGTGGATGATGGATATAGTAGCAAGATTTGAATGTAAAAATATGATGTTGAATTTCTACACCACAAGTCATTTTGTATGACTATCACCATAACGACTCATGTATATATAGGCTATAGTGAATCCATACTGGGGTGATTAATGTAAAAGCGTCGTCCAATTTCTTCTGTTACCTTTCAGCGGAGAGATTATATAATCTGTCAACAAGAGTAGTTTGTTAACTAATGATGTGAAAGTCTAACAGGGAGCCAATACTAACTCTATGATGATGAATTGATGTTAACCAAGTTGTTGTGTCATTTTTCAGTTCTTCCCAGAAAACCTTTATTTATGTTATCATGTGATTTGTGATCCTAAATTATGCTTTATACTCTTACAGCAACAGTATGAATTAAAGAGCTTACAAAAGAAGTGTCATACAAGATTGAATCTTTATTTTTTTATTTACAAGTTAAACGACTTGATTTTGAAGAAGCCGTGGTAGTTTTTGGTGCAAATTTCGGTTCAAATCCTAGCAGAAATAATACTTGTGTTGGTGGGGAGGTAGTATTTACCTAATAGAATTAGTCATGTAAGCTGGTTCGGACTCGGACACCACTGTTATCCCGATGGATTCTTTTTATGTACATCATGGAGTTGGTGATTATAAGTTTGATCACCTCACAAGACTTCATTTTGTCACCACAACTCATCAAAATTTCCAAACTCCAATTTTCTTTGCATTATTCATTATTGTTAGACTTAGGGTATAAAACGGTGTAGCAGTTTTGGGGAGGGGTGAGTTGAACATAAAGTATAATTTGTAGATGAAAACCGACTTGGAATTTGCCATTACAGTTTCACGCAACTAACTAACTGAAAAACATACTAAAGTAAGTGCAGGTGCAACTAAATTTTCCTAACGCATGAACAAGAAATGTGAGAGAAATCAGAACAAGTTGATGTAACTAACAGAGGGAGTTTCTTGATGAAACAGAGCATTCTTCTTATTCTTTTGCAGAGGGACTTTCTTGATGAACTTCTGAAACAGAGCATGCTTATTCTTCTTCTTTTGCAGAGGAAGTTTCTTGATGCACCCCAGAAACAGAGTCTTCTTCTTTTGCAGAGGGAGTTTCTTGATGAACCCCTAGAAACAGAGTATTCTTCTTCTTTTGCAGAGGGAGTTTCTTGATGAACCCCAGAAACAGTGTATTCTTCTTCTTTTGCAGAGGGAGTTTCTTGATGAACCCCAGAAACAGAGTGTTCTTCTTCTTTTGCAGAGGGATTTTCTTGATGAACCCCAGAAACAGAGTGTTCTTCTTCTTTTGCAGAGGGAGTTTCTTGATGAACCCCAGAAACAGAGTGTTCTTCTTCTTTTGCAGAGGGAGTTTCTTGATGAACCCCAGAAACAGAGTGTTCTTCTTCTTTTGCAGAGGGAGTTCCTTGATGAGCCCCAGAAACAGAGTGTTCTTTTTCTTTTGCAGAGGGAGATGCTTGATGAACCAGAGCATTCTTCTGACTAACAGAAACAGAGCATTCTTCTTCAATTACAGCAGGCAATTGGGATTCTTTCATGTCATCAGATGGAACTAGAGCCGAATCTTGATTTTCTTGACATTGTGACGAAGAACTGACAGGAAAATTGGCCTTCATCCTAATGTGACACATAACAAATTCGTCATGAGCTGTATATTCATATTTTTGTTTCAACTCGTTTCGTTTACTTTCAGTAAGGCTATATTCTTTCATAGTCCAGACATAATTGTCTTCAACTAAGCGGTATTTTTTCATAATGCCAATCTGTGATCCTTCACTATCTTCAAGTGATTCAGCTGTGCCATATTCTTTCCATACGCCGCCTGCAATCGCCCTGCTGAAGTACTTACCATCCTCTTGCTTTTTCTGTAACAGAGTGAAGACATAATGATCAGTATTATTCGTCCCCAATATCTGAGATACCTTCTCCTTGCCATACAAATCTACAAGTCCAAATCCTTGGTCCTCATAAGGCACAAAGGTAAAAGATTTGATAAGAAACTCCATCAGTTGTTTATTAGTAAAATTCGCAGCCATTTTTATCCTAAAGAAAAGAAACAGAGTATATTTTTTGTTGAAGAAGAAGAGAGCGAGTGAAGATATTGTAGGAAGAAACAAAATGAATACTCCACCTTGCTATTTATATATACACACACTTCTTTTTCTTTTTGTTAATTAGAATTTTCTTTTACACGTACCTAATATAGAGTTAAATCTGAAATAATTTTTTACTTTTATTGTTTTAAAATATAGTAAGTAATGCTTCAAATAATAGTTATAATTTGACCATTATAATCCTTTCTCGATCTATTTTAGTTGTCATGATGCATTTTTCAAATGTTAATCTGATTATTTTCAAAATTAAATTAGATTATATTAATTCGATATTTTAAACTAAAAATTTAAATTTAAACAATTATATAAAAACCACTGTAAATTTTTTTGCATGTCAATATAATTCGTAAAATGTTAGTCAAATTTTTTATCATTTTTGACTCTAAATATGTCAATATCATAAGTTCATAACACTATTAGTGTTGAGTTGAGCTGAAATTTGTTTTGATTATGGACAAATATCGACAAAAAGCCCTAGTCCTTAGCAGGTCACAATTAGTTTTTTGAGTCTTTTTGTTCTTGAGTTATAACCTACATGTTTTTATATAGACTAGTTTCCGAGCACGCGCTTTGCGCGTGTAACCCATGAGTGTATTATTTCTTAAAAGATAATACTACTTAATAATAAAATATGTCTAATTGAGATTTCTTACTTTGTTTTACTATTAATTGTGACACTCCAATTTTCTGACCTCCAAGTGAATGCATCGAGATAATAATATGAAAATTAATAAAATAAACTTTGTTTGTAATTCAAAAAATAAGTTTGCAAAAGCTAAAAGAAAAAATAACAACTATCTAAATTAAATTTCTTGATAGTTCCATTTTATTGGTAGAATAATGCTAGATAGTGTAAGATTAACTTTGAGTGAAGGAAAACAAAACCTTTCAACTTTTTTAATGAATGTCTTTTAAGTATTGTATTAAATTTTTATCCACAAACACTTTAAACTAATTAGTTAACTAAAAATATTTAAAACTAAGATGTAAAAAGTTTTTATCATTTATATTTTAAAAATCAAGATATTTATGAATAACTACTTATTTTTATATAAAATTTAAATCTGTCATACATAACTTATCCACCATTAATCTAATATTATATGTTTCACCTTTTTTCCATAAAAAGAAAAGAAAAGAGTAAACATCCTATTTTATCACATTCATTCTTAAAGATGAAAATTAATGTATATGTAAAAATTATAAGTACGGAGAAAAGAAAAAAAAAGGTACACATGAGCAAGATAATTAGGCATTTCATTTTGTTTGTCTCTATAGTGAAACTGAACATTTGAGCATACCAAATACAAATACGAATTTAGAGCAACTTGCTAATAAAACAAGAATTCTATTATATGAAGGGAGACAAAAAAGTCTTATTATAATTCTTACTACAAATAAGTTTAAAACTAACACATCAAGCTCCGATGCTTCAGTAATTGAATTCTTATCTATTCTCGTAACTGCATAAGGGAATCTCACAACTTTCACCTCAAATTGTGACATTATTTCACATGTTTAGAGTTCCTACATACAAGAATTGTAGGAGTGTAAATAAAAGTTCTTCTTGAAAAAGTTAAATTTATAGAACAAAATTATGGAAACATGAAAAGTCATATGAATTATTGTTAAAATAAATATAAAAAAGATAGAGATGAGATTTAATTTTAAAGATACATGAATCTACTTTAATTTTTTAATAATTACTCATTTTTATTTTTATTTACATTTATGTTAGAAATTTGAAAGGTCAAGATTATGAAATGAGAATAAGAAGATTATATATATATATATAAATTATATAAGTTTTAATTTATTAGAGGGGCAAAATGGTAATTCAACTTTTAAGTTTTGAGCTTCATGCTTATAATAATACTAGATTTAGGAACGTGCGTTGCACGTTTATCCCAAAATACTTCATATAAATTTTGTATCGTAAAATTTATCATTGCTTTGGTAGTAACTACATATATATTCCTAGTAAAAATATTATATCTTTAATTATAAAATTGACTAAAAGTGCATAAAGTAAAAATAACTATCACACAAATTCAATATTCCAATGAAGATATTAAAATACAACATGATAAGTTAGTGTATACAAAGCAACAGGCAATAGTAAATAAATAACACAACAATAGAAAGTACGTTGTACAATAACAACAAGCAAGAAACATAAATGTTAAACTAAATAAATAAAAAGAGATGAGAAAAGAGAGCATAGAGATTTTCTCATTTTTTTCAATTGGTTTAAGTTTATATATTATTGTGTGAAATGTCACTATTTATTATTGGATAACATTGAGAAATACAAAGAGTTGTCATAAATAAATATTAATCCATTTGAGATTATCGATGAGAAATGAGAGTAATGAATATAATTAGTGAGAGTCACATACATTTACAAGTTGATGGTAAGTTATGTATACTAATATGATGATTTACTATTTACTATTTAATATTTAATTTATTAAACAATTTATAAAATTTAAATGTACTGTGTAAACAAAACTGTAATCTAAGAATAAAATATATAAAAGAATTCAAATATACTAAATCTGTAATGGAAAATCATTATGACTAAGTATTAAAAAATTTATACGAAAATACACCATTCAATCAAATACATTCTTAACATAAAATTACAAATAAAAAAAATCAAATATGGGAGCAAGTTTAGCATAAGGCTACCAACAAAAATGTAAATTGAAGACATTCCTTTCCCTATTTTTAAGACATTCCTTTCCCTATTTTTTTTATTGATAATGCAAATTGAAAAAAAAGTTACAATAATAATAAACATTCAACCTTTGACCATAAAAAAGTTAAAAGTTTTGGAAGAGAAGTTAACGAAAGCGACATTCAACTACATAAATGGAGGGGTCTTATCATAGTTCTAATCTCGGCAAATTACAAAAACAAATACATCAAACTTCGATATTCTAGTAATTGAAGTGTTATTCATCCCTATAATCACATTACGCCTTGTAATCTTGACAGAAATCCTCTTTGCCTTGAAATTTTCTTCACTTGATTAAAGCTTCTCTAGTCTTCCACACACATACAAATTGATCATCACGTATAAATTTTTTCTATGAAAATACTATTTGAAAATTTTCATAGAAAGATTTGTATTTATAGGGAAAAAATATAGTTTTGGAATATGAATATTCACTTACAAAGTTGAAAGGTCAAGTATTATTACAAATTAAAGACAAATATTAATTAAAAATATAAATTAATTTGGAAGAGATGAAAACACATACATGTATCTATTCAAAGGGATAACTCTTATTTTTAATTTTTGTTCTATTTAATTTACTCACATGTGTATACCAATTAAATAAAAATATTATAGAAATTCTACTATTACTATTTAATTAATTAATTATTTAATAACATTTGAATTTAGCATAAGGGTAAAATTGTAATTCAACTTTTCTACTTTGGAGCTTCCCACTTACAATAATACAAGAGGAAAAGAAAAGAAATTTAGGTAAAGATTAAAAAAAAAATTATAAAATTATTATATACATATAGATTATAGATGATAAATATTAATAGATTAGATATTTTATTAGGAATTAATCTTAGGAAGTCTAGAAGTCATTAACATTAATTAAATTTATACAATCAAATATTTAAATATTTTATAACAATTAAATTTATAGAAAGGGTAAAATCGTAATTCAACTTTCAACTTTTTTGTTCATGCTTTTAGTAATATATGATATGATAAATGTCTTGTTTTATAATATAAATGTTTTAAGTCAAGCACACATTGTTTTGTTATTGGCTAGTGCATACACTTAAATTCTTTCATAGTTTTTTTTAATCACTTCTAATTGTATCTTAAATATTCAAATTCTTTCTTTCCTCTTTAAGTTGTCTTGTAAGTTTTCTCTTAATTTTTCTCCATTGTAAATCAAATTTATTTGCATAACATAGATGTTCTACATTGAGGTGTCAAGATAAGAGTGTAGGTCATTACATTTTTATATTACACAACAACTTGGAGTCTAGTTGTTATTATTTTTTGCACAAAACTATATATTCCAAAGAGATTGTACAATTAGTAGATCAATTTTGCTGTACGGATGGGATGAATAATCTGATCCACTTCACCATTTCATTTCAGTTTTACGTTTGAAGATTTTATTATATATGGTAATAAATAAGAACAAAACAGTTATATATAATTTAAAATTCTCTAATATATTTTATTTATCGTTTTGAATTAATATGTAGATTAGCTTATAGCCTTATATCAGCCAAATAAAGAATGTGGTATTATTTTTTGGGTGATCAATATTTAATAATGGGATCTTATTTCCATGCAAAGTAGCCAAATTATTTGGAATATGTTATAAAATGAGAGCAAACAAGTAGTAGTTATGGGTAAACAAATGGTTTGCCTTTCAAAAGTACTTGTTTTTTTCTTTTTATGGAGGACATGAAAGAAAAGTAGCATATGATGAAAATGTCTTAACTATCTCAATATGAAAAGATTGCATTATACAACAAGTTTTAAGTCATCTGCATTCCCAAAACTCAATACTGTACTTTTCACACACACTTCTTTTGTACTTTAAACTATAATCTAAATTCTAATGCTATACCTTATTCAATTTAAGAGAACAAGACATCCAATTCAGGAGTCCAGCAGAGTGCAAATACACCACAAGTACGAAAACACGATTCGTCTTGCTCTTGCCTAAAGACACAGTAAATTCTTCAGATGTTTCTTCTTCTACATGCAAGTTTAACTCAACATATTATCTACCAAGGCATCCTGCTAATGTTTTAACTTCACCTATTTGATCCAGCACGGTGAATCTTACCTTTGATGATATCCTGCAAAGTTAAAATGATACATTGAACTTAACAAATAGATAACGAAAAGGACTCTCCCAGAAGCTTAGGCATAACAGATGATATAAAGGCCTGAGGCGTGGCCTATACAGATAAGTATATGTTTGTAAGAGAAGTATTCTTGCATATTATGTTAAAATTTGGAACAGAGGGAAAATGTAAAATAAGACTGACTGGAACAGAAACTATGTGAACTAACTAGAAGCAAGAAAAAGAAGGATGCAAAACAAAGTTTGGATTTCATTAATACCTCCTTCAATTTATCAATTGATCTATCGATACTCATGCCAGCAGGTCTGAGAGTATTCACCTTTTTCCTCTCTTTAACAGCATCTTTAGGTGCCCTACTTCAAAGTCCAAACCAACCATATTAAAAGTTTACTTCTCAAAATATGTGAATATCTCAGATTATAGTGGGATTTGACAAGAATGAAGCTGGCGATAACTAGGCGAAAGCATGTATCCATACGTTTATTATTTCTACAAATAGGCAGAAATGAATAGAGTGCACTATTCAGAAAAGAGTATCAGAGATCTTACCGTGATGACAGAGAGTTTGATCTAGTCCCTGATTGGCATTTTTGAGTGATACCCGCATCTGATGTCTTCCTTAATCTATCATTGAATCAAAAATATTACTTGCATGTTTGAGAGAAAACACAAATCAGAACGCGGAAGAACACTATATCAAATTAAACCATGCTTATCATCTGTATGCACTGACATAAATGAAAAAGGAAATCAAGATTTCTGTGGCAGATATAGTTCATCATACAGTGCCAAATCAAATAACTGTCCACAGTCAAACATAAAACTAATCAAAACAGCCTCAGTATTGCATTATCAAGAGGCTGGTCTCTTTGACAATTAGATGACAAGACAGCCTTTCCACATGGCAATCTCAATGAAGACAAAGCTTTGTATGACCTTAAACGGACTCTACGAGCTGAACACCTAAGTACTGCCTTTATGGAGCTTGGTTTCAGTGCATCCAACTCAGATTCCTCCCTGTTTGTAAATAAGTATGGTGCCCATGTTATCTTTGCTCTGGTATATCTAGACGATACAGGAAACTCTCACGAATTCATTCACGATCTGGTTGCACATTATTCTACAGATTTTGTGCTTGTAGACCTTGGCAGTCTTCACTATTTCCTGGTATATTTGTGATCTACTTCTTCAAGAAATCATAGAAGGTACCAAGCCTATTGCCACTCCTATTATTGCTGGACAGACAGCTCTCTCAACATGGGAGCACCATTTCTCGGTCATAACTTAGTTTCCCGGAGGTCCAAGAAGCAGAAAATTGTCGCTCTAGCTGCTTTAGCTGCCGAAATTTCATGGCGACAACGCCTATTTCAGGAGATTGGTTTTGTCTTACCTCAAGCTCCCAGACTTTGGTGTGACAACATATCATCAACCTATCTCACAGCTAACTGGTGTTCAATGCCACGACAGAACACATTGAGTTGGACTTCCATTTTGTTCTAGAAAAGGTTGTGGCCAAGGATCTCTAAGTTCACTATATTAGCTCGCTGGATCAAGTCGCCGATACGATCAGGAAGAGCCTCTCTGGAAGATGATTTTCTTACCTTTGAGACAAGTACATCATCTGTATAAGAGAGGCATTGGCCTACTCAATTGTACTGTGAGATTTCCTTCTAAATATACAGAACTTTCAAAACCAAACGTAGTAACAAATCTTAGTGCAACTTTTACGAACTGCACGACTAATGCTCAGTTTTTATGATCCATTTATAGAATTTTAATGCATAGGATACCAAAACCTTATAGGTAAGAAGTCATAGAAACTAATGTGTTGCATACATTTGGAGTTGAAAGAAGGCAATTGATATTACCTTTCAACCTCCTTTTTAGGAGTCGGAGAAGCTGAAATCTTTTTCTCTGATCCTTTAGGCAATACCTGACCGAACATGGACCACAGGCCAGACAATTAGTGATGGGATATATCCACTACAAAGCCAATAAAATGGAGATAGATATGCATAGAACAAAAGAATTTTTTCAGAGTTAATCTATTCGAACCAACCTTCTTTGATCCACTATATCTCGTATCTAATTCGGGTTTCCCTTGGTTGAAACTGCTTTGGAATGCCTTAAACGCTCGCTTGACAATGTCCTTGTCCCCCATTCTATCCATGATCAAAGATTTTCTCATTGTATTAGTAGAAGCTGTAGAATTTGGTGGACCTAGACTGAGAGACATGTGCAATGATGTGGGAGCTATCCTCTTGTTCTCTAGTGTGGAAGAATTTTTGCTCCTTTGCAATGTTGCACTGTTCAACTTTTTTATCGAGGATTGAGATGGTGAAATGAGTGATCTCGAAAGTAATTTATTGCTTTGTGCAACAGGAGAATTGCTGATTCTTTGACATGACACCCCATTCACCTTCTTCGCGGATGTTTGAGATGAAGAAATGACCTTGGAAGCTGGTGTTGGTTCTGACGTTGGAGTGGAAATTCTTGAAGATTTTGTCACAGGTGATGCAAGCTTCTTCTTTGGTCCAGCTGATATTCTGTCCTCTGTAGTTGGATGTACCTGAACATGAACAACAAACAATTGATAACAGGAAAGCCAACCTGAACAGAGAGAATACCAAATAATAAGATGAATAAAAGGAGCTCAACCGATGCACCGAGAAAATAACAGTAATGACAACAAAATAATGGGATAACCGAAGCACAAAAGACACAGGTGATAATTGGAATAGATGAACAAGAAACTACAAGAATAGTTCTAATACCACTAGTAAGAAAGAAGGTCCAAGTACTACCACCAATTCTATCCTGCAGGAAAGCAAGAGAACGCTCAATTACCAACTAACTCTCTACCCTAATTCACAACCTCCTAACCCTCGTATCTAAGGTCATGTCCTCGATCAACAAATAATTTTAACACCAATAGACAGAAATGCATAAAAATTTCACCTTTCGAGCTGTATTCTTCAGATTTGATTTAGGGGTTTTACTTTTCTTTGCGGAGGAGATTTTTGCTTCATTATCTACTTGTGATATCTCTTTATGATTATCTTGTGATCCTATTTCACAACTTTCGTGTTTTTCGAGATTGGGAACTTCTCCATTGTCACCTGTTTCCAAGATTTCCCCTTCCTTATCTATAGGAACCAACAAGCTATTCACCTTCATATCAACAGAATCACTATTATTCACATCCTCTACACCATGTGTTTCGAAAACTTGTGTGCTTTCATTACGATCTTGTATATGGGGTTCGTCTAAAGATTCAACTTGCTCCATTTTCTGAGCAGCAATCTTCTTGTAGTGTGCTTCAAAATAGGCCTTCTTCTGAGCTACTGATCCAGATGTTTTACACTTATCAACTTCTTCAAGATACTTGTTTGGTGAAAAAGATGACCATTTTTCCCAAGAAAGTGCATCATTCTCATACTTTCCAAATGAAACTGATACTTCTAATGTAGGACCTAACTCATCCATCTGTTCATTCATCATAACATAACAAAAGAATCAAAATGACAACTCACTATGATTCACAATGATTAAGGACAAACAGAACAATTTTGTTACAACTACTATATCCGAATCTCAAGCAAAGTTAGGGTCAATTATATGAATCAGAAATAAACATTTACAAGTAACAAAAGAAGATAAATGTCATACCTTGTTCAATTTTAAACAACTGAAGTTTCAACTGAACAATATTGGTGTGAGACAAGCATGTGAAGTTGAGCTCATAAAGTCATAAATAAGATTAGGACAATTGCAAGCAGTCAATGCATGCCCATGTGCTGTGTTTTTTACTGCTAAAAATAATGTCATCAGTTTTCGGGTCTTCTGCAAACTGCTAAAAAATCACATTTTGAAGCTTGAATTCCATTTTTTAAATTTTCTTTTGAGATTTGATATCGAAAATACATATATATATCCTTTTAACTACGCCTCATTTCATATTTACATTCATGTGCACATATATTCAAACTTTTATAAAATTGAACAAATAGACAATTTATATCCTACATATATTGTGTCGCATAGGATGCATGTGTTATGTATTACTTCGACCCTTTTTACTTGTCCAATTTTGAGAAATCAAGAAATGACAATATTTTTATTACCTATTATACTCTTAATTTGTTTAAAGAGTTAATTTTTTTAAAAAAGATATAATCTCTTTAATAAGTAAATTGATTTTGTAATTTTATTAATTAATAAATATAAATTGATAAGTTCATTATGTCAATTATTTTTTTTTAATAGATGTGTCAAAATAATAGAGAGGGAGTATGTCAATTTGAAATGAAAACTTAAAATTGAGATCTCAAATTCTATAACCAACGTGCGCTAAAGTTGGATTGCTTAAAATTCTTATACAAGTACAAGAGTTGTACCATCTTTTTTTCTTACTTCAAGTCCTCCTTTTTAATGGCAAAATTATTTATTTTTTCCTCGATTCCTTCAAAGCAGGTAAAGTTGAAAAGTTGCAACAAAATGAATGCAACATTTAACCTACTATTTAATGTGTCATAAAGGGGCTTAACAGGGGCGCAGCTACCCTATAGCGAGGGTTTCATCAAAAAAACAATACCATATATATAAGTAAAATGATTAAATAACATATTGTGGACACTGTTAGAAAGAGCCCTAAGTGTTCATGTGTTCAAAATCTCACTAGAAGCAACAATTTTTTCACCCTTGGTGAAAGTTTGGGTCCGCCACTGGAGCTTAATGACAAAGCAAACAATAATATCAAGAAAGTGAATTGTTTTTAGCAACACTTTATAGTTCAAAGAATAGAAAGAGACAGGTGAACCAAAGATATATACAGCACATGTGTCACAAGAAGATATTAGAGATGGTAAAATAAGGACCATACACTGAAAAATACAAGTACTGAACAATGGAAAGGAACAGATGAGGAATAATGGGAGGCAACATATGGTCCATCCAAATTGATTTTTTGAACTAATTCATAAGGTAACCATTAAAATAAGCAAAATATTAAAGGTTACATGAGGAATACTAGTGTTTTCAAGATTTACTACATTATTACAAGTTACAATGAAACACCATGTAAAAGGCTACACTCACTCTTCTGCCTCATGATATAAGCTGCTCCTACCATCATGATGATGCTCAGTAAACCGATAAATGGCCATAAAATAGAGCAAGTTAATGAAACTTAAGAAAGTAAGTAGCCAATAGAAGTAATCTAGGTGACCTCTATTTATGTTGCTCGCGAGCCAGCTTGTGTTGCCTCCAGCTGAGGTAACCTTATCCACCATGCTCACCAATAAACTGCTAATTAAGCTGGCAATAGCAAGGCCAAATGTGTACATAGCTGATGCAAAGCTGGACATACTTTTCGGAAATAAACTGTATATGAACTCAATCTGTCCAACTACATTAAAAGCCTCAGCCACCCCATATAAGGCAAACTGTGGCACGAGCCACATCCAGGACATGTTTAATACAGCATTGGGGTCATCCTCAAACCCTGCATTGATTGCCTTATTGCGTCGTATGGTTTCTGTTATTGCTTGAAGTGCAGTAGCCATGCAGCCTAGAATTAAGCTAATCCCCATTCTAGAAACTGGACTTAGTCCTGTGGGATGTCCAGTATACCTCGACAGCAAAGGCACCAAAGCACGATCGTAAAGAGCAACCCAGAGTGTCCAAGCAATAAGGCTAATTATGCCAAATGATCCTGCTGGGATTTCAAACAGAGAGAATATGTGTCTATCCATGGTCATCATTTGAAATATCGAAAATGTCTGACCTACCGCCACAAGAAGGATCAGACAGGTGGACCACATGGGAAGAACTCTAAGAAAACACTTCATTAATTCCACTTGTTCCACACAACAGAGATTCCATGGATCTGAAACTTCTCCATCAGGTTTCAATTCCATGCGAGGATCTTCAATTATGCAAGCTCTATTCAAACACCTATAATATACAATGAGTATATGCCCATTACTAGCAGTACGATACTGAAAACATATTTTTAGCTAAAGTAATTGACAGATAACTAACAATTCGAGTGTGTTAGATGTGAAGAGAAATGTTTTCACATTAAAAATATTTGTAAATAATCTAGACAAACACTGTGGGGTGCGGTATGGGTGTGGAAGAGTGGGAGGAGACAATCAAAGAGGAATGTCACTAAGGAACTTGTTTTTCTTACTTCCACTAGGAAAGTCATTTTCCTTATTTTTAAGGATACTGTTTTTTTAGGAAAAAAAATGTTTTCTAAATTTCGACCAACCAAACATGGAAAAATTGTACCAAACACACCCAAATCAAGTAGCTATTTTCACAAACTCTTCATTTCCTTTAATATACGTCAAACAAGTATGAGATGGGTAAATGAAAACCCTTCAACACACTAATGATTTGCTTAATTAACTAAACGCATCACACAAGTTCATCATGTAATACAGTATAACAAATTAGTATTGCAAGATAGTAAGTGCATGAATGGATGTTGAAGATGTCTATACCATTGAAGAAAAGATGGAGGCACCTATACCTGAAGTCGGCAGATGGTTCGAGGAGGTTCGATTCAGGTTCTTTATAGTAGCAGTCAGCAATATAATTCGACTCAACATTGATATGTCTTTTTCTGAAGGCTGCCACTGCTACTTGAAACAATCCAGTGAACAAACTCCCTCTAGCTTTTGCTTTGATATAAAGAGGAGATCCGATCAAGAAAATGGAAACAGATATAAGCATGAGCAAAGCAGGGACACCAAACCCAATTTGCCAACCAAAATGGTCTTGTACATAAACAATTACAGTAACTGCAAGAACAAGTGAAACTCCTACACTGGCATAATACCAGTTGAAATAGCTATCTATAAGCCTCTCGTTATCTGGATTTTCTTTGTTCTCCAATTGGTCAGCACCAAATGCTATGGAACAAGGTCTGTTAAAACCAGTACCAATGGACATAAGCCCAAAAGAACACAAAAGTATAGCAAGTTGGGCTGCTGTTGTTCCATCACAAACATGTTGATGCTGACCGCAAGGTAAAGGCCGGAGTTGTGGCATTATTGTGGTGAGCCAAAGAATACACGTTCCCTGTTGAGATAAAAAGGAATAAGCCTCTACAACTAAACAAGTTCTAAAGATGAAAACATGAATAAGCCGTATGATCTTGAATTCCTCACTGATGAGTAAGTGAGCAAGTATAAGAACTTGGGATAAAAGTGTCAGTTGTGCTTATTTCATTTCTCATTTCCGAACGGATAATGTACCCAGGCCTGTGGGCTATCAGCAACATATAACAGAAGAGAGATTGAAGTATACAGTCTACAGAGTTTCTGAGCTTAACAATATCCATAGCGGGAACAAGTAATTCACAAAGCAACTATAGCCATCCCAAAACAAAACTTGGTAGGCAAATGGTGCTGCACAGTGAAGCAAATGAGTTGGTAAGCAAAGATAAGTTAACAATTACGGGACAAACTACTAACTGTTTGTCTCATCTATGTCATTTCCATTCATCTATGTCATTTCCATTTGAGAAAACGTTCATCCATGCCATTATTTGTTAATCGTTATTTGTAACTTTTCCCCTTTTAATAATGTAGGAAATTTTGTGCTTAGTGGTAAGCTAAACAGAACAAATTGAAATCAAGAAATAAAAATTAGGTGGACCGTGCACTTAAACTTACAATTAGACTGGAGATGGTTCCAATAGCAACAGCCCTAAACCTTCCCAAGTAAGAATCAGAAAGAAAGGCCCCAAAAAGACCTAAGCCATTTGAAAGTGCTGTCCATAATGCAATCAAGACTGAAGCAGAAGCAGCTTCCATATGATAAAATGTTGTTAAGTAGATTATCATGTTTGGGAGCAATCCATAACTTGCCAATTTCTCACATGATTCATTCACTACAACAAAACAAAAACAAGTTCAAACAACAAAAGTAAACAAGATACAAAAAAAAAAAAAGAGTGAGAACATACACACCTATGATGAAAGGCATAGTTATTAGACCACCCTTTCTTGAATTTTTTGAGTGGTTCAGTAACAACTCTTCTTGTTCTTGTTTGTTTCCCATTTTCTTTCTTCTTCAAATTCTTCCTTACTCCAAGCTGCAGAATGAAATAAACAGACCAGAAATGCCTCTTAACTTTTATGTCTGAGTGTCTCGAGAGAAATATTAACACTTCGTTTGGATGGCTGTTATTTGCGGTTTGATTATATATGTATTGTGTTATATTATATCGCAATCTATTATTTTAATGAATTATATTTGAAAAAATTGTATCGTTCATCATCTTTATATAATATCACACAATTATAACTTAAATGATAAATCTACAAAATAAAAAACAAGGTACATGTAGAACTACTATGAAAAGATAGAATAAAAATGAAAATATGATTATTAAATAATAAATAAAGACAAAATAAGGAAAAAAATTAAGATAAAAGTCATTGTTACATAAAATGCAATTTTTTTTTTGCTGTTGACTAATGATGAATTTAAAAGATACAATATAATTTAAGTAACAATCAAAACAAATATCATACCCCCTCTCTGTTCAGAATTGTTTGTCATGTTGCGCTTATCGAAAGTCAATTTGATTAATTTTCAAAGGTAAACTAGATCATATTAATTTGATATTTTAACCAAAAAAATTAGATATTCTAAAACTATATGAAAAGTACTATAAATTTAAAAAAAATTACATATTAATATGATGAAAAAATACATTTTAAAATATTAATCAAAATTTTTATAATTTAATTTTAAAAATAAAAATTATGACAAACAATATTAAACGAAGAAAATATTAATTAAACCAATAATATAATATGACCGCACAAGTACCAACCATCCAAACAAGGTTTAGTGTCCACCTAATGGATGGCTAGTTACAGATTAATTTTTTTTTTTTAAGATCATATAATATGCATCAGCTGGGGTGCGTAATATTTAAATTATTTGGAAACGTTTCAAATGTTGAAACACACTCATGTATATATCATGGCCCACTAAAATATTACAAACTTACCTCTTTTTGAGCAAAAAGAAAATTGTTCTATTTATTTTAATGAGTTAATTTGATTAAACGTAAAATTTTAGAAAAAAAATTTAAAAAAATTTGTAGTCTAAATTAAGTTATAGATAACTGTGTGACTAGAAAGAATAAAATAAATGTTTAAAAATTAAATTGTTATAAAATATAAAAATATATCATTCTTTTAATTACTCGTTAAAAAGTAAAAAAATAAATCATACAAATTAAGACTAAGGGAATAATTTGTTGGTTTCATATTTTTTCCGTAATACTCTCGATAATTATAATTTATTATTATAGCTTTGACTTTTTAATGAACACCCCAATTATTAAATATTAACTCCTTACAAATGTAGAAATATTTAAAAGAAATTGCAAGTAATTCACTTCGTTAATTAATTACTCACAGAGACTTTTCAAATATAATAGTCAAAGTTTTAACGTCTACATAATTAGTTTTATGCTAGTACTAATTTGCATATATATATGTATATCTAACATTTAAAATACTGTATTAACAAACTAACAAAATCGCCTAATTCCTATTGAGTGACCATTAAAGTTAAATTTTAAAAAAATGGTGTGAATCATGATGAAGTTGTACATATTTTTCCCATGTCATTACGATGGATTCGATAAAGATTTTGAAAAAAAAAAGTGACTGATTACCAAAAAATTCATTGACAACACACGAAAAAATTGAAAAATCGTCTAATTATTATAGAGTAATCCCTAAATGCTAAACAAATGACATGAATCATTGTGAGACTACAAATAGTTCCTCAGGTCATTACAGAGAATCCTATATAAGGATTTTTGAAGAAAAAAATGTCCAATGACAATATCATCATTAATTAACACAAATGAAAAATCTAGTAAATCTCCTTATTCGTGTTGTGTGACCCCTTAATGC
This sequence comes from Solanum habrochaites, assembly GCA_027704765.1. NCBI lineage: Eukaryota > Viridiplantae > Streptophyta > Magnoliopsida > Solanales > Solanaceae > Solanum > Solanum habrochaites. Next base: position 75,631 of record JAKWJA010002492.1, read on the forward strand.
TAAAATGATGTGGATCATGACCTCTTTATATAATTAAAGAGGGTTTTGTAAAAGTTTTGAAAAAAAATGGAGATGAGGAATGGTTGCTTTGAAGCCAATGCATTGTGAAAAAACTGTGGAGAATATCTTAAACAATGCATGGAATGTACCACTAAAATAACAAAACCTGCAAAGAGTAATCCTTGGCTTAGAAAACAATTTTGGAAAGCATTTATAGCAGAAACTAAACATGACTAACGCAGACTAGCTAACTTCTCTTCCCACAAATATCAACTCTTTCGACAAATTTATAGACTCACCATGAGATAAAATTGAGGTAATAATGTTAAAAAGTACCAAAACAGCTCAAGCTGGAAATGCTCAATTTTATTACTATATGAAACTGCAATCGTGTAAAAATAACGCAGGTCAAGATCAGCAGCAAGAGCCAAAACAAAACATTAAGAAAGATACATTTCCTAAAATAAAGATGGACCATTTCAATATTATAAGCAATCAGAAGAAACTCAAGCTTTTGTCATCAGAACTAATGTTGCCTGCAGTTATCTCTTTCCTCTCTCCAAGCATTCAAACAAAACATAATCAAAATTGCAATTTTATTTTTTGTCTTATGGAAGAGTGGCTCTGAGTTCTTTCCTATCTGCTCCAAAGACCTGAAAAGAATACCCGCCTATCAATCCGTGACATTTAAACATTCAGAAACTAGTGATTCATTCACTCACAACATAATCGTCCTCAAAAAGACCATCTTTCATAGAACTATCTTTATTTGCTTTCAGCCATATCTGTGTAATCATAGTCTACAACTCCTTTTAACATAGCAAATCACTTTTCTACTGTACAACTTCACTTCTCCGAGCCTAAAGTAATAATAAAATGAACAGATTCTACCTACTATAGCCATCATTACAAGACTTCTGAAACACAGAAAAATCATCTGATGGCTTCGGGAAAACCACAAAACCACCATCATTTTAAAATGCTCCAAAACATTTACAAACTTTTGGATACCTTTTTATGTCCAATGTGGAATACCTATATAACGCAACACTCTCTCGCATCTCTAGTTCAATTTTTGTGAATTAATCACATGTGGCTTTATATCAGACCCATGATTGTGAGAATAGACTCGTCAAAGGTTATCTATAATTCCAATTTACACTTGAACTGAATACTTCTTTTACTTTTTGTATGCTTTACTTTTGCAGACATTCTTTTTGTATTCGTCTTTGAAGATCGAGGTAGCTCAAAATGCTGGATAGCAGACATTATATATTTATTTATTTTTATTTCAGCTGTAAGCTCTCTAGCATTCTTGAAGTATTTTATTTCCATTTCAATAATTAAATGGCTTGAACGAGTAATTGAGGTATCTTTTATTAGTATAGTATAACAAAGAGGTAAAATGCTGGATGAAAACAACTGCGCACCTCAACTCCAAACCCTTTCACATATACATTAGTAAACAGATCAGAAGGATCAGGCATGGGGCTCTCCTGAAAATAAATATGAGCAATCAGTAACCAGCCATTATGCTTTAAAACAATTGCCTACTATTCTTGAATCATGACGAATTAAAGAAAACTGGCATCATTCTTCTCACCTTTGCTTTAGCAATGGCTTCATCAACCACTTTCCTCTTTCCTTTCTCGATATCCTGGGCAGGAGAATAGATAGTTAAAAGATAGTTTAGCAGCATTTTATAGGTCAAGAGCAACATAATCAATCTATTGTTGCACATATGGTTTTCCGGGTTTCAATCTTCATTATGACATGAAAACTTACCTTTAACTCCTGCTCAGTGGCTATATTATGGTCTAAGATGAGATTCCGGATTCTTTCAACAGGATCACGTTCCTGTAAAGTTGAAAGATAACTATATCAGGATACTTAAGTTATCAATCAGATAGGTCAGGGAGTCTTAAAAAATATATTTACCCCTCGAACACCACTAATCTCGTCACGCGTACGGTAGGTGCTTCCAGGATCAGACATTGAGTGACCATGGTACCTGTAGGTGTCCATTTCAAGAATCTGAACCACACAAAAAGGGAAAACATCAAATTAACATGATATGGAAAGAATAAAATCAATAAATTGGAAAAACAAATTGAATTTACGACAACTTCAACAAACACTGACACAAGTAAAAATGAAATAAAATTTTGGGAAAATACACAGAGAGCCCTTAATGTTACACCAACTGCCAGTTAGACACCTTAACTATCCCGGTGGTCATGTAGATACCTCTTATTGGCACAAGTGTGTCATGTGAGCACCAGAATACAGCAGACCTCCCGCATGAAGTACAATCACTTCCTGACGGGTTATGGAATAAAATTTTGGTAAGAGACACAGATAGCTCTTAATATTACCACCAATTGCCAATTAGACACCTTAACTATCCTGGTGACCATGTAGATACCTCTTATTGGCCTAAATGTGTCTCATGAACACCAGAATCCAGCAAACCTCGCACATACAATTCAATCACTTCCTGAAGTGTTAAACGAACAACTGAAAATTTGACATGTATCATGGTAAAATGAATAACACAATAAAATAATACAACCAAAAAAAAGGGGAGGTCCTAACCCCTAGTCTTCTTCATCCTATACCATCTACAAACAAAAATAACAAATTAAACCCCATCATAGTAGCAGCAAAGAAGGTTAAAACAGGAATAGTCGGAAATCACAAAACTTCAAACCTTCCACCATAACCCACCCACCCTGCTTTCCTCGTTTTTACTTCGTAATTTCATCCCTCTTCTCACCTTCAACAATCCCCAACTTCCAGTTTTTCTATAGAATAAAATCAAGCCTCTTTGAGGCATACGTTGAATATCATTAGTAAGCTTATGCTCCGCAATCGGACTTAGACAAGGAGGTCAAAAAGCGATTTTGTAGATGAGGTTGTGGGAGGTATTCCATGCACTTTGTAACAATAGGGGCATTTTTGGACCAAACTATTAGCGATGGGAGCATTTCTGGATCAAACTATTGACCGCAAGGGCATTTTTAGACCAAACTATTAACTCCAAGCATTTTTGTTCAATTTCGCAGAGTTCAAAGGCATTTTGACCCTTTTCCATTTTAATAAAGGTTGTGTATAACACGCATACACCCCTGATTCACATGTATTTTTTCCTTTTTCTCGGCTTCCTAAAATTTTCAAAAGTAAAAGTTAGTTTTAGCTCTCCCCTCCCTTCTCTTTCATTCCTCGAATCCAATCCACATGTTGCCCATTAACTCTGATACACCACCTCTCCTCCAACACCATCCCCTTCAACTCTCCTTTATCTGACCTTATTAGGAGGTATTAATATCTGTTCAAAGTAGTACAGTAGACCACTCCATAGTTAAAGCTCATCAAGGCAAAATTAGCCTACTCTGGGGAACATCTCATGTATTGTCTCAACCATAAAACACAGAATAGCATCATGTCAAGACACTAGATGTTTTATGGAAATGAATAAAATATAATGACTGTTAAGCCATCTGATTTGAAACGTCTAGCATCTCATTCATATCTTCCAGCTATGTTCCTCCCTTCAATATTGAAAGAACTGCTAGCATTAATATAGTGATACACATTTTTTCAGAAACTTCTCTTAAAGAAGAAAGGAGAGCAGAGAGAAGAATTATCTCTGTCAAGCCGATGGACTTGCTTGTGCTCCAAAAGAAGGGCTCTATGAACATGAAAGACCAAATAAAGAATCAGAAAATACAGAATAGTATCATGTCAAGAAACTAGATTTATGTAAAAGAATACTATATCGCAACTGTTAAGCCATGTGATTTGAAATGTCTAGCATCTCATGTACATTCTTCTCATGCGGTCACGGAAGCCAATTATCTCATATTACTTGTCTCAACCTAGCTCATCAGTTAACTTTTTGGAAATATCTATGAAGCCCAAGAGTATCTAATATCTAGTATTTAAAACATCTTTCCATGTCATACATACACGTCACACTATTATCACTAAAGAACGTGTGAAATGCAACTGCATATCAATACTGGAATTTAGACATATGTACTTACAATTGGTCCTTTCTTGAGGACATGATCCTTGGCAAATTTGCATGCTTGTTTTACTGCAAGAGCATCCATACCATCCACCTATTTTGAAACATACAATGAAGAGCACTGTTAGCATACTCTTACATTCTCTTCTCAACTTCTGTATCGATTCTCACTTAGAATGATCTAATTGGGTCTTTATATTTGCAGTAGGAGAAAGCTTTTTCATATTTTTTTTAGTTTCTTCCTTCTATGTTGAAGATGTGGGTGGCAAAAAGACCAATGTTTATGATGCAAACAAGAAATAAGCAATATTGCAGTATAAAAACTAGAGTAAATACTCTCTTTCTTGTCCACTAAATAGCGAAATGCAACTCCACTTTGACCCCAATGGGATGTAAGCCTTGCGAAACATCCGCAAACCCAATAAATACAGAAAAGAATATAGCTTTTAGTTGAAGTTTTAAAGATCATTTCTTCTTAGACAAAACATGCAAATATATTATGACACTTATCCATGGAAATGTAACAACTGAAAAACTGCATAAGAATTATACTGTTAAAAGTTGTCATTCATGGGTTTTGACATAAATGTTAAATGAATTTCACAATTTAAGAACCCAAGGGTGTGGATTAACCGTCAGAAGTTGAATGGGCAATGAGAGAGCAAGGTTCAAATCTCAACAGAGGAAAGAAAACGCTAAATGACGTCTTTCTATCAATCTAAAATGGGTGAACAATGCGACCAAGTACTTGTGCCGGTAGGAGGTAATAACAAGTACCAAGTAGATTAGTTGAGGTGTAAGAAGACTACAGACTTTTAGCTCTAGAGTTCTAAAGCATTTTGCTGAAACTGATAACCTAAAAGGATATATAAATGTAAATTTTTAACGGTTATACATGCATTAGTATGAATATATACACAATAAAACAACTACAGAGTTTAAGAAATTCCATTGTGACGGTTCAACTAGCGGAGAATCTTGGAACAGCTGGAGTTAGAAATCCCCAAATAAGATTTCAAACTGATGGTAACAACAAAGATAACACTACTATTTCTATGCTATTTTATATTTAAGATATGATTAAATAAATTACAGTTGCAAACACAACATTTTAATTCTCATCTAACAGCATATATTCCAGCCATTTCCAGGCTTCAAATTGAAGAGAAGTTGCCCAATCTAGATATCTGATGTAAAATGTGAGTCGCCAATACTTAATTAGCACATAAAGTAAAAATTGGGAACATCTAAATTATGTCTACAAATCATAACAATGTATTTACAAGATGTGACTGAGTATCACCTTTAAACCAGGAACATAATCCCCTCTTTTGTAATAGGCTGGACTCTTTGCAGCCCTCCATTCTGCTGTCCCCATTCCATCTGCATCAACAAAAGCAATCACGCATAATCCTAGGCGCTATCCACAATTTATTTGCATGAACCAATCTTGTTTTCTTTTCATGAACACATCAATGCTATTGCAGTACTAAATTTGCACCACATAATTTCAACAAATTCATTAGAATATAAAGCATACATACATTAATAGTATATACTACTTACAAAATCAGGAAAAAACAGTAGAATGGTTCTTACAGTGATTATTCTCGCAGACTAGAATTGCAGGCAAATCCCATAAAGCAGCCATATTCAAAGCCTCAAACAACTGTCCTTGATTAGCAGCACCATCACCATACATAGCAAAAGTAACATGGTCCTCTTTGTTATATTTCTGTGCAAAAGAAATTCCAATTCCAAGAGGAACTTGAGCACCTACGATTCCATGACCTCCATAAAATCCACTATCCTTCTTGTAGAAATGCATCGAGCCTCCTTTCCCTTTGGAACAACCATCTTTCCTCCCCATTAGCTCGGCAAACGACTCAACTAATCCTCCACCACGTGCAAGGAATATACAGTGATCTCTATAAGCCGTAATGATACAATCCTTTTTTGTAATAGCAGCTTCCATGCCTATAGCAACCGCTTCTTGTCCGTCATAGAGATGACAGAATCCGCGGATTAGTTTGGCTTTGTAGAGCGAATCTGCAGCGATCTCCATACGCCGCATCTCCACCATGTCTGCGAAGAAAGTCATGAGTTCATTAGGTGTGGTTTCGACGATTGATGAGGGAGGATCAATGTTGTGAGCGGTGTACGGTTTGCTGATTTCCACACTGATGGTGGCGTTGGAGTCCGATGATAGGCGACGGGTGGCTGAGATGGCGGCGGTGAAAGGCTTAAGAAGATGATTAACCGTCCGAATAGTTGATAAAGCCATCTTGATCGTTGAATGTCGTGACTGCAATTTGTAGCTGAAGAGGTGGAGAAACGGCACTGCCGCACTGGTGAGGTAACCGGAAACAGTGAAGGCAGCAGCTCACTGAAGCCCGAAAGAATCGGAGTCCCTTTAAAAAACTTTTTTTTTATTTCTTTCCATCAATTATTAATTGAGAAAGAAAAACTATTGAAAACACGAGTTCATACCAATTATTAGTTTAGCAGCCATTAATTATTAATAACTTTAAAAATATTTTTTTACTTGATTAATTATATTTAAATATATTTTAATTTTACATAAAAATATATTTTTGCTTGATTAGTTATACTTACTTCAATCTATACATTCCAAAATTCTCTTGTAAAAACGTGAATTTATTAAGAAAAATATTTAAAACAATCTTCTAATTAATTAAGTAAAAAGTATTTTTAAGGTTACCAATAATCGAGAACAAAATTAATAACACATGATTCTCAGTACTTCTCCCATTAATTAATTATTCTTTGGAATCACAACTGAACAATATACACGTTAGACATTAAACAAATCCAACTGCATAAAGGGTTGTTTGGTAGGGTATAAAAATAATGTACAAGTGATGGTCATGGTATAATTTTTTTAAAAAAATAATTATTTACAAAAATATATTTCATAAATACAGCGAAAACGAGTAACAGTGTCATTAACTATGTTAATATATGCATTAAACATGTGTACTCAGCAGTATCATTGACTGACCCTTAATTGAAGTGGCTGCAGGGTTGGTCTTATAACTGCTTACTTCAACACTCACTGTATATCAGTTTCAATAAGAGCATACAAATAAGTCTGACAGATTAAAGATAGAATGAAAAATCAACAATGAACAAATGGTCACAAACCATCCTAGAATCCAGTAATAAACTCAACAACTTCAGTAAGTCGGAAATAATGGAGATCATGCAATCTAATGTAACGACCAAATATAACTGGTATACACTCGCTCAATCTGTCAGATAGCATAACCTATAGGGGAAACGCGAGGTTCATATATCCACCAGAAACCATATCCAACCATATTTCAATGAATAACCAACCATTCAAGGTTGAAACAACATCACTCTGCCCAGAGCCAGATCCAACTAGATCACATCTGACTGCTTACCTTTCAATCCTGAAATAACATTACTCCGTCTAAACCATATCTAATCAAAATCACAACGAACAAAATCAAATGAGCCATCAAGTATAATATGCATGATATATCGCATTAAAACATGAAGTCGTATACACACAAGGCATATAAGGAATTACTCAATGCATTACAACAATTTACCATTTAGATCAAGGACGATTTGTTGTCTCTGGGATAACTATTAACTATGCCTTTGGAGATGGGAGGTCCAGGAATGAAATTGCCATATTGGTTTTCTCTGGATATAATCTTCCTCATTTTTTCACAAGAAAGATGAAAAAGTTACCTCCTACAGTATCTCAGCCACTCACCAATCAACATGACAGCAGAGCTAAAGCTCGCAGGGAAATCATTTCAAAGCAAACAATCATGGAAAGAAATTACCACTCTTTGTGCCTAGATAAGTGTGAAATGAACCAATAAATGATATATTTCACAATAGCCAAAGGTTGCCTCAAAAAGATGTAGGGAACACTTCTGTGTACGTCAGTAGAAAATAAAAACAAGCTGAAACTGCAAGTCCTTCTTTTGGAGAGGGAGTCCAAATATAAGAGTCAAGAGATGATACATATGTATTGTCTAGAATGCGTGGGACATCTGTGCAACATAAACTAAAGGAAGGAAAATCACTTTGAATCTAGACATGATTATAGCAAACACTTGAACTTATGATACTGCTGTTAGAATATCTTAAAACATCCATCTTGCACTGCCACTATGAATGTCAAATAACTTTTGTCAGTGTAGCATCTAACTTCTCTCCGATCAATGTGATCCATGCCTGTCAAATAAAGGAGAAAAACATGAGGCAAAGGTGTGTTTGAAAGATGGAAAACAGGGATACTAATATAAAGGGTGAACTTCATAGATATTTGAACAAGTAGTTAGATAACAAATAGAGCTCATACACAGTATAATGACAGCCACGGTAAATAGAGCTCACACACAGTATAATGACAACCACGGTAAATAGAGCTCACACTCGGTATAAATACAACCATGGAAGTGTTATGTACTTCATGTCACCAAAGTGTAGATAGTATGATCACATAGGCCTCAAGCTTGCAAAACCAAAGGTAGGGGAATATCAGTAACTATATAAGCGCAACATGAATGGTGATCCATACCTGGTCAGAAGATGTAAATCCTCTGATTGTATCACCACCAATTATGGCAAATCCTTTGTCTCCTAAAGGTTGCAAGATTACTGCCTAGTAAAGAAATATGGTTATTAATAACCTTTCGGTAAAGTTTCAACCTATAAACATGACAATATGAAGAATCCATGATAGAAGAGATCCTATAGATGTATATTGGGCAGACACCTTGAATGATAAAAAATATTTTGGTGAGAGAAATGCTCATTTTGCGTTTATAGAGGTATGTATACATCTTTTAGCACAACTACTACCTGTGTATTTGAAGGAAGAAATGGTAGCTCCGACTTCCCAGGATAAAGAGATAAGTTGGCCAAGTAGCTCTCTGAAATATCGACAATCAAGCATGTGTAATTTAAACTTGGGGTCTGAAGATAAATTTAAATGGTGTCTTAATCTTTCAAAACATGCTCTCAGGGCTCATAATCTCATTTGCCCACTTGCTTAATGGAAAACACAGATATAACTATATCTTAAAAACTAGAACGAAAGAAAAGTTAGTGATATCACTTACGTGATGCAGATTTTAGAACTCCTTGGTAAAGTGATCCTTCTATCAATTTATTAGTGTCCACAGCTACTGCATCACTTCCATTAGATAAAGATGCAGCAGCAAACCCAGTTTGAAGGATACATTTTCCATCATAAACAACGACCAGAGACCTGCAGCATGTGACATCTGATAGAGAATTCCATGCCCTGATGATAGACAAAAGAGCAAGACAGATATGTTAAATCATCAAGAAGTCACATTCATGATGGCCAAGCTACAAAGTTTTCTCATATAAAAAGTGTCAGAAAATGTATAAAACAGTGTTTTTTTGGTTAGATATCATTTGCATACTGGAACAGTTGCTAGTGGAAGGTTCAGACCAATTGCACTTCAGCACCATCTTGCCCCGCTTTCAATTGATGACTGGTTATTATATAAGTGTGGACCTAAGCCCCTGCGCACAGTAGTATGTTGAAGGATTTATTTAACACATTCTTTTTTCGGGACGAGTTGTCTAATATATCAGTGCTGTAAAGTACACAAGCTGCAATTGTGTTAATGAACGGAAAGTTCACACACCATTCACTATTTAGAAATGATAGAACCTAGTGGTCAATTTAAATCAATAAGCATTTGATTCTAGAACCTAGCTCTCTTCCCTATGACTTGGCAAGGAGTATCACGGGGCGGAACTTTCACATATAGGTGACCTTCAATCTGAATTTTTCTTCGCTAAGATAAAGATGATCAGTGTCGTTCCTTGAGTACAATGCATACTCATTACATAAATTATGTAATATGTACATATAGCACAAACATATCAAATTAATATTATAAGTGATATTAAAGTAAAAAAATGAGCAAGTTATAAAGACCTATTTCAAAAAATGTTCCAGCTTATAGATACAATACCATAGCAGCTCAGAAATAACAAAATCTGGTAGGTGAGAAGCTATTCGTTGGCACTCCACACCGTTAGGATTTACCTGAAAACAAAAGGCTTAAACATATCAGTTAATCTTATGGTGTATCTACAGGAGGAGAAATAAACAAGGAGCTGAGGAGAAAGAGTTGGATACAAAGAAAGCAAGTGTGTATACAGCCCTCACCACAGATATGGATTTTGGTCGGATTGAAAGCCAAACAAGACCATTCAAGATGTTGGTGACTGCCAACCCAAGTGTCAATAAATCTGCTCTGGATTGAGAACTGTGTAAGTTGGAAGCAAACAGTTAATATTGTGGCCCGAGAACATACAGAAAATTAAACCAAATGGAAGATAGAAAGCTTAAAACTGTTTCCAATGTGATTTGCATAAAAGGAAACTGCTGCTCCTAAAAGAAACATACTTGTTTCAGTTACATATGATTATCGGAGAACTTATGCATTCGACGCAAAATCCATGGGTAATAGGTGGAGTAATTCAAAATCGGTATAAACTGATTTGGAAATAATTGTTTAACCAACATGGGATTTTTGTCAAACTACATTTTTAACACCGTCTGTCGTGTTCAACTCATTTGATCTCAAGAAAACATAAACAAGCTTACTAAAGTTGGTATGATACCATATGAAAGAAAAAAACAACTAATTTAAAACCTAAGGTGAACAACCAAGATCTTTACAAACTATTCGGGAAAACCATATTTAACCAATGTGGGACTTATGTCTTTAACAATGACTAAGAAAATTACTGAACAAGCTTTGAGGTTCTCCCAGCATAATATCATAGGTTTTATTGGTAATTGGAGTTATTGGAGGAGTTCAGCGTTCTCTTTCAATTATCAGCAACTATATACCCCCTTGGGACTTGGGTTGATCAATACCAAAAGAGCTACTATGATCATTTCAAGAAGTATTGATTGGGCTATTACGAAACTTCACTAACTATTTCCAAAAGGCCAAGACCTTTTCTTTGTTTCTAAAACAAAAAGAAAGCATTCACCTATTAAAACATGTCTCTGGTGTATTTGTCCAAAATCTCATTTTGTTAGAGAAATCATTAAACAGGTGTAACCCTATAAAACAAAACTTGCATCAATTCATCTACATTAAGTCATATGTAAATCACTTTTCATACTTTAGTAGCAGTGGGTATGTGCATTTTTCTCGTCTTTTTTCCCTTTTAAACCAAACTTTAGCTAAAACACTTCATATTAGGAAAGCTTTTTAACTTGTAAAAACAGATATTTTCCTTCTTTCTTAAATTACTATAGTGGGTATTTTTAAGAAGCCTTATAGTGTAAGCATATAAAAATTGAAGTCTTACGATTCATTTGGTTGGGAACAAATTATCTCACCCTCGCCTGTGGAATAAAAATAACACTACAATCTCAAAATAACTCATCCTGCGATTTTATCCTAACCAAACATGAAATAAACTCATTCTAAAATTAATCCCCAGATAAGTTATCCTTATCCCTGTACCATAGGAGCCCTTAGTATTACCAGCCCTCTTGAATTACTTGACAAAAATTAAAACTACTCCTTATTTACAACAACATACCCACGTTTGGAGATGGTAGAGTGTACCCAAAACTTACTACAACCTCGGGAGACCCGCAGTTCAAGTTCACCAAATTCAAGTAAAAGACGAAAAATTAATGGTTGTTTGAAGACGTAGAACAGCAAATGCAGCCTAAAATAAAGTAGCTAACCTGCTAGCATCAGCGACTGGAGCAATACCAGATAGAGTACGATTGAATAGAACAGACAATAAAGACAATCCACCCACATAAATTGGCATACTCCGAACCAAATCATCATTATTAGATACCCAATCAGCTATCCATTCCCTTCGTGGCTTCATCCCTCTATACCCAATTTCTGCCTGAAACCTACAAATTAAACGCACTCATAGAAGATGGAATAAATTATTAATGTGGAATTGAGAAAGTACCTGAACATTAAGAGTAAGAGTTCGACTGTGAGAGAAACGACGAGAATGGACAAGTCGATGCGGCGGTTGGTTTAACCGAAGCAGATTTCCCGCTTCCATTTTTCCGATGGTTCATAAAACGGATAATACCAATATTCTTTTATTTTTATTCCACCTGAGTGGCCAAATCATCAAAATTCAAAATTATATATATAATAATAACATTCAAAATCATCAGCTTAATTTTATAGTAGTAATTAATTAAATTTAATAGTGACTTAAATCATCCCTTAAATAATTTCCCAAGAATTGAAATTTATTGAGTAAAACTTATTAATTTGACTTAGCGATTATCAAGATGTAAATATGTTATATCGTACAAGATAGTATCAATAATTTATCGATACATGAAAATATTAATGATCTAACATAATATACCGTCAATAAAAAAAAAGTACAGTGTAGATCTATTCAAATTTGAAACAAGTAACAAGTCAAATAGCAAGTAAATCAAACTCTAACACATAGACAAATCGCAAGTAAATCAAACTCTAACACATAGACAAATCGCAATCAACAAGTATAGTCACCACAAGATTAACCATATCACCAACAAATTATCCAGTCATTTAATACTCATGCATCATGAACTTACACAACAGTAAATAAATATCACATATTCAATCAATTATTTAATAATTCTAGGCCTAAGGGACTAAACCTCATTAATGTTACCTTGGTCATAGCCTAAATCGATTAGGAAAAATCAAGTTGAAGGAAAGCAATTGTGGACCTTTAGCAATTGATGGTTTGAGTATATTAGATTTAATAATAGTGCGTTAAATTAAACTAGAGGATATTTTAATTTAATTTGTCTCCAATCAAATACAAATTAGATGTAAAAAAAAATCAATTTTTTATATTGTCATATTTATTCCTTTTCTTTTCCAGCTAAGAATCCCATAATACTACTATGACCTATTTTATTTTTTAATTAATTAAGTGAAATAGTGGTGGTTCTCTTTTGTATTTTTTTTTAATATTACATATTGGAAGAATTGAAAAAGGAGAAAGGGGCAAGAAAAATTAAACGCACACCTAACCATTATATTATTGGCTTTTTATGTGTTTAATTTAAATACTGATTGATTTATTAATTCTTATGTTACCATCTTGTAAATCAATCTATTACATTACTTTAGAGGTTGTCTGATTAAATTCTTATGTTATCATTTTGTAATTCAATTTATTATAATATTTAGGGATCACTTGGTAGTTAGTTTAGATGTAAATTATGCTTATATAAAATTTCGCATAAATTATATTATATTTAGTAGCTGATTAGGAGATAAGTCATTTATGTATAAAATTAATATAATATTCAATTTGTAATTTAAGAAGCTGTATAATTAATACAATAATCTATATATTATACTATGCCTTGTAAAATATGAAATAACTAATATAATAATAAATAATTTCTATATTATATAAATCCATTCATATATCACTAATATTTGTACAATTCTAATTAGTTATACAAAAGGAACCCTTTTTTAATGGTTAGAACATGCCAAGATCAAGATGGATCGATCTTGTAATCAACCCAAAGGTGCTTACACTTTGGATCACATAAAAGTAAAGGGGGGAAAGAAAAAGAAAAGGCAAGGATTGAACTAAAAGGATATCCACTAGAACCACACAATTAAGAAAAGAGTAGATGAGTGGGGTCTTAATGACTTTTCTCATCCTCACAAATGATAGATAGGGGTGGGCATTCGATATTTCGGTTCGGTTTTGGTTTTTTTTTTGTTTTTGGTTTTTGTAAATGTATATCGAATACTGAATTAAAATATTTAGATTCAATTTTTATTATTTCGGTTTGGTTTTGTTATTTCAGTTATTTTAATTGGCCTGCTTAGTTGGCTTTTAAAAATTTACAATTTTTTTTGTTTGATTTTCAGCTTAATGGGCTAAAAATAGTTATATAAAAAAGTCTTTTACTTTTTAATTTTTTATTTTAAATTATAATATTAATTATTAAATATTAATAATTAATATAATATAAATATATATTATAATATAATATATTTCGATAAATCGAAATACCGAATTACACAAAATCACATACCGAAAACCGAATCGAATCAAAAAATACAAAAACATATACCGATACCGAATTGAAAACCGAAAAACCAAAATCAAAATACCAAAAAAATTCGATTCTGTACGGTATTTTGGTTTTCCGGTGTTTATGCCCAGCCCTACAAATGAACCTCTACATCTTTCTCTTTCTTTTTGTTTTGTTTTTTAATGTTTGAAATATGTATTAAATGTCCAATTAAATTTAAATTGCAAATTGTAGAATCAATGTAAAAATATTACTTCTAACATGATTTTTCATCATATTTTAAATTTAAATTTAAAATATATCATTAAGAATAGAACAATCTCATTAATACATCACTAACCCCGTATCGATACAAATGAACCCCTACCATCAAATGTGTATGTAAATAGAGACAACCAAATCTTTCCAAAAGGATTGGAGAATATACCATTTTGATGGTGGAGAGTCACTATGCTCTTTCCACCATCCTTTATTTTTAAAATTTTATCTTTGTTTAGCCACGTGACTATTTTAGATGTTATTTTACTATATAAATAATTGATACTTTTATTATCTTTATCGTCCCACTATGAACCAAAGCATTTCAAGCCAAAAACGCAACGTCTTACATCAATATGAGAGATCATCTAATCCTTTGGACAACACCAATGTTTTAAAAGTACTATAATAAAACATCATTCCTTCCTAAGTAAAATTTTTACTTTCAAATAGTAAAATAATAAAATACAATAACTTTTAAGACATGATAAAAATACGAAGAACAATAATATATCAGTAAAGATGTAAAATTTTAGCTATATATTTTTAAAAGAAGTGTTAATTGATATTCATCATTATCGGATTCTTAAAGAGAAGAAATGAAATACTATAAACTTATTGTTTGAGTTATAATTAAGCACTATTCATTTAATAATTTATGTAGCAGATCAGGAGTGTATCTAAATTTAGTTAGTTGAGTGTAGAAATATTTTTTAAGCTATTAATAATTTAAAAACGAAACTAATCGAGTATTTTCTATACTTCTTTAGAAAATAAATAAAAATTAGATAAAAGTTGCTTCCTCGAAGCATCACTGGACCAGATACAACCTTTTATTAAATTGACTATACTTTAGTATATAGTCAATAATTGACTAAACATAACCATTCCTTTATTGTTCTTTTAATTTTCCCCCCTCATTTCCTTCCTTTTACCATATGGTTTACGCCAACAAATAAATCATTCATTTTTCTTCCTCACAAAATTAAAATTGCCTAGCCACCATGTCTAATAACGAGTTCTTCGTCCAAAGCGGAAACAAAGAGCATGAACCCCAAACGTATACGAAGGGGTTCATGCTCTTTGGTGTTAGAATGATGGAAGGTGCTGCTGCTACTGGTGGTTCATTTAGAAAAAGTGCTAGTATGAATAATCTAGCTTTGTTAGACACCGAGCAGCAGCACCAAGATCATTCTAACACCGGCTATGCTTCTGATGACGTTGTTCATCCTTCAGCTAGGAGTCGTGAACGTAAACGAGGTATAATATATCTATACATTACTCATTTTACATGTATTGTTTTTTTGTTTTTCTTTTCATAATTCTAATTTTTGTTGTTCGTTAGGTGTACCGTGGACAGAAGAAGAGCACAAATTATTCTTGTTAGGATTACAGAAAGTAGGAAAAGGTGATTGGAGAGGAATTTCTAGAAACTTCGTTAAAACAAGAACTCCAACACAAGTAGCCAGTCATGCTCAAAAGTACTTCCTCCGGCGTAACAACAATAATCGTAGACGCCGGAGGTCTAGTCTATTCGACATCACCACTGATACTGTAAGCCTTTTTGTAGTTTGTTATATGTAACATTTTAATTTTCGTTATACAAACTAATCGAAGAAAAAAAAGTAATAGGTTCAGTTGAATCAGTAGTTTCGTGCCTCTAATTTTGATTTTTCCAATGTTTTAGGTTCAGGGTGCTGCTAAATTGGAAGATAATAAACAAATGATTGATTATCGGATGTCAGTTTTCCGGCTAGAGTCACCGGTCACCGGAGAAAGTTCGTCGGAGATAGGAATGAACAAATCCATGAAGCCTATTAGGCCAATACCAGCTCTTCCTGTTCCTCCTTCATCAAAAATGGCAGATCTCGATTTAAACCTCTCCACGTCAGCATCGGTGACGATGGCGGCTAATGAAAAATCGCCACCGCCACCGAGGCATTCGCCGGCTTTCCAGCCGGCAATATCTGGTGGGTTCAATGGTAGTACTAGTGGGGATAGTATAATTAGTGTGGCTTGAAGAATAATGATTGTTATTATTAGTTAATTTTAAGATACATGTGATGTAATTAAGTGGGGTTTAATTATTAGTTAGATAAGATTAGATATTAATTAGTGGGATTAGATTATGGAGAAAATATTAATTAGGTGATTGATGATGATGATTGCTTTTGTTTTGTTGTATAGATATGGTGTTGTTTTTATTAGTTGTGATGATTTTGTTGTTTAGTTAATTATGTATTGTTTATTTTTGTGGTCTTTAGTGATTATACATACCACCTCAAGTTGATACTATCCTTGTCAAATGCCACTCATGATGTTATTATTAATAATTGTAATTGAAATGGACTAGTTTATTTTTTAGAAAATTGAAATTTAATTTTTGTTTTTGTTTATTTTTTGTTATATTGACATGTGAAATATAAGGGAGAGGGGCTAATTAAATTTTATTCGAAAATTGATTGAATTATCAACTAACTTATTTGTTTTAAGCTAAAAATTATTGTAGATTAGATGATTATCTATTTACTGTTTATATGATACTTAAAAGTATAATAAATATTCACATAAATGGCCTAAATTTTTTTTAAAAAAAGATCAAAATAGTCTTTAAGGTAAAGAATTGTTTTTATTTTGAACCTTAATACATTTTACATTCTCTATTTATAGATATGGTTCTTTTTTTAAAAAAAATGAATTTTTTTCCTTATGCATTATTCAATCAAATATGAGTACATCAGTAATGAGAAATTGAGGATGATCAGCAGCTTGATTAGTTGATTTTCCTGTATCGCCATAATAAAGAGAATAAATGTTACTCTTTAATAAGAATTTTACAATAAAAAACTAATGAATTATAATAAGAGTCATCATTACATTTGGTTGTGTCAAGCGGAGGCAATTTCTTTTTAATGATCATCTTATTTGCAATAACAACAGACATCTCGGCTCCCAAATTGACACTCCTCCATCCCTCCAACTCCTTCACATGGTACAAATTAATAAGTGTCAATAGATCGACTTTAATTATTATTCCGTTATAAATTGTTTAAGGCTTCCCAAAAATTACGACTGCTTCCTCCATTTTTATTTTCATGTTGCTCTTCAAACCACACCACAAAATATCCTAATACATCATGTCAACTCACAATTTAATTAAATTCAACATTGTTTTGCAATGGACATAGTTATTAATTAATGGTAAAAAATATCATATTTAATCTTTATTTATAAAAAAAATATTAAATTTAAATGTTTAACTCTGCCGGATACATATCATTCACGCGTAAATAATGTATTGATAAAATATTTCTACTCATCACAAATTAAAACTTTATCCCCTTAATATATAGGGTCGGATTTTATTTATGTGACAAGATAATGACATTATTTACTTTATCATGTCTCACTTGATTTGCATGTCAATTACCAAAAGTAAGCAACACAAAATTCTCCAAATCTTACTATTAAGATATGCTTTGTCGGAACTATGATACGTCCAAAGTAATTATTACACTGCAATAGCTAACTTTTTTTAAAAAAAAATAAAATAAAATATTATTATTATATATACAAAATGTGAAATAAAAAAATCTTATTATTATATATACAAAATGTGAAATAATCTTTCTACTTTAATTAAAGAATATTTTACAAATTAATACTCCAACGACTTAAACAAATTATATATTCTTTCTTCAAAGAAGAAGGCATTCAATCTTACCTTACACCTTTATGTAATGTCCTCACCATCGTGTGACATGCCAAAATGCACAATATAAATAGAGCAACATTTACAATTTAATTAGTAGTCAAAACATTCAAGTTAAGTAAAAATTAAATACTAAACATGAAGATTAACAATATGAATGTTCCTAAATCAGCTCGTCGATATGTAGATTATCATCCAAGTGTTTGGGGTGACTATTTCCTTGCATATGATTCTTCAATTACGGTAATTAATTAACTATCTAACGCTAATTATTTTTTTATATATACATAGTATATGGTAAATTTTTTTCGACTTTCTTAATATTTTGAACATTTTTAATGAAAATTCTGATACTGTCACTGTACGTACAAAGAAACTTAAATTCTTGTCCAATTGTTATTATTGAAGGATATTGATCATGAAGAAGAAGGAGTTGCACAACTTAGAGATGAAGTGAAGAAGATGTTAATAGAAGCTCATCATGCTACATCAACAAGAACATTATTAGAGATTATTGACAATACCCAAAGATTAGGAGTATCATATCATTTTGAAAAAGAAATTGAGGAATCACTTAAACACATCTACAACAACATGAGTTGTGGTGAATTTGATGACCATAATAATCTTGAGATTGTTGCTCTTCGATTTCGATTACTAATACAAGCTGTATATAATATCTCATGTGGTTAGTAACTTCTTGCTCCATGCGTATTTGACTTAACTTACAAGCTAATCAAACTTGTTTATAAATATATTTTAATTTATTTCTGCATTTCATTAGGATTAGTTAAAAGTCACAAGTTATTATAAGCAATTTTAAGCTAAAGTTTTTTTTTTTTTTTTACTATTTTATGCTTAATGTTTTGTCTGATTCTCAAAATACTTCTCACAAATCAAAACTCTCAACTTCCTCTTCATTAGTATCCATCTATACTTCCTAGATTTACATTTTTTGTAAAAAATTTAAAAGTAGTTTAGTCATTTTAACAGGAAAAAAACAACTTAATTAACAACATTTTTTTACCAAACATATAACAATTGCTTCATTAATTTTTGCTTATTTTTATAAATAATCAATTTCAACACTTGAATGTATTTTTCAACATTTATAAACGATCAACTATATTAATCATCCGTTAATCCAAACAAGCTTCATATCTAACAAGTTACCAATTTGGAAATTATGACTCATTTTCATTTTCGGTCCATCAGAAAAAAATTAACGCATTTTTATATTTTATCACAATTTAACTTTAAAATATCTATTTTGTTCTTAATGAATTGGTTTTTATAGTCATCGTACAAATATCTATGAATTATATTAGGTCACAAGTTTATCAAAAAAAAATTCTTCAATTTTATATCAAGTCAAAGTAAATCACATAAATTAAGACAGAAGATATTAAAAACTAATAAGGTTTTTTTTTCTATTGATTGATTATGATAGTTAATGAAATTGGTGAGAGCATATCACCAAGAGTTCAAGTGGCATCATAGTGGATATGTTCCAACATTTGAGGAGTATTTGAAAGTTGCACTGGTAACTGCATGTTATATGATGCTTTCCACAACTTCTTTGGTTGGTATGGAAAAAGAGTTGGTGAGTAAGGAGAACTTTAAGTGGATTGCAAGTGAACCTTTAATGGTAAAAGCTTCTTCTATCGTTTGTAGATTAATGGATGACAGGATTGGACATAAGGTAAAACTATATATTTCATCGTCAAAACCAGATAAACAAACGATTTTGTTGTTGTTTCTTTCTCTTTGTTTAAATAATATAATTGTAATTTGTGAATTTGAATGTTCAAAGCAAGAGGCTTATGTGAAGCTTGAGAAACTTGTTCTCAATGCATGGCAAGACCTAAACAAAGGTTCCCTTCAACCAATGGCAGCTCCCATGTTTGTACTCAATTTTGCTAGGGCCATCAATCTCATCTACAAGGATGAAGATATATATACAAACTCCAAAACCAAGCTAAAGGATATTATTAATAAAGTATTGGTTCAACCATTCAAAATATACTATATATGTGTGTGTATTTTCGAATAAAATGTGTAATAATGTTTTCATTATTTATTTATGTATGAATGTGACGTTTCAGTTTGTATTTCTATCAAATAAATAAGAAAGTTTTAAATTAATTACTCTTTTTATCATGACATTTATCTCCTTGGGATGAATATGACACTTATTTTATAAATGAGATTACTCTTATAATGAAAAGTAGCACAAAATTCTCTAGCTTCTATATCTCTTGGTTATCAACATGATGATAATCATCTCTTCACTCTAGGTATATTGGTGAATTCATGTCCATTTAATTAAGGAGATCGTTAGCCAAGTAAATGAATATTTTTAATGAAATTAATAATAAATCTAATTTAAGAGTGTATTTTAAGTATTAAAAATACTCTTAAACTTAACACGAATTAATAATTTCATCTCTTAAAATACTTTTTAATTTGATTAACTCAAACACATTTTTAATCTGACAAAATGTATCATCAACTCTGTGTTTCGAAACTATTTGCTACGTCATATAAGTTAAGTTAATGAGAGTATACTAATATTCAAAAGTTGTGTCCTTTATCAAATTTTAAAGGGACGACGAATCAATCTTATCAGAAATTGAATGGCGGGAGCTGCCGTACTGCGAATATCATCACTATCTTCCTTGAGATTATACTCAATAACTTCATCTTCTCCAATTTCTCACTCGTTAGCTCTCCCTTTACGAAAACCCAGATTCACAAATTGCCATGCCAAGGTCGATCTCATTTTGCTTTATTTGGACCTATTTAATTTTGTTGATTTAATCTCTTGCTTGTGTTTTAGTTTGATGGATCGATTGGAGAAGCAGCTGAAAGGATGTACCGAATGAATTTTGAAGATGATGAATCATTGGAGGATGATGAAGAGAGCGATGAGGAAGAGGAGACGGAGAGCAGTATTGACTTACTAGTTAGATTTGTGCAGAGTATGTTCACAAAGGTTTCTAAGCGTGCTAGGAAAGCTACTCGTTCTATACTGCCGGACGTCATTTCTCCACAGCTTGTAAATCTTCAAACTCACTCTTTTAATAATTTGTTCAGCATATAAATTGATCCAATAGGTTTCAACTTTGTGTGAATTCTAAGTGACTTTGTTCATGAAATCAGTGTCCTTTCCTAGGCACAAGCATAATGTTATAGGCTATAGTGGAGCTTATTCTACCCGAATTAGAAACTCCTATACTTCTTCAGGTTCAATTCCCAGGGGAGACACTAGGTGATTCTTTTCATCTGTCCTAGCCTAAGCCTGATACTTGTTGCTGGTGCATCCTGTGGAATTAGTTAAGGTGTGTGAAAGCTGGCTCGGACACCACAGTCCTCAAAAAGAAGAACTATATTTCTTGGACTGGGAGGTGACTAAGTAATTGACTGTGTTAGGATGCTGAAAAACATGGCATTCTTCTAGTTCTTTTGTAGATGTATGGTGGCCATTGTTTTCGGATGGAATGATAAGCTTTCTTTTATTTATGTGTCGAGGGAGGCAAGGGCCTTTCTTCACCTTTGACATAAATGTTATTAGGGGTCAACTCTCCTACAGAGAGAGCGGCCTTGAACGCTTTTGGTCACGTTAAACTACTACCCAGTTTACTCTCATCTCAAGCCTTCATACACAATCTGGTGCCATGGTCGTGGGATCAAAGTAAATTAGCAGAATACTCTCATGCTTCCTAGTGCCTTAAGCATCGGCTCGGTGAAAATCTCATCATGGTAGAGCTTGTATTCACTGGGGTTTTTGAATCACCATCAGGGCACTCATTCGTGCTTGAAGCTTTGACTATAACTAGTTAGAATACTCATGGCAAGAAACTCTTAAATTGTGTATGTGCATCTGTAAATGGCTAAGGCTATTGGTTGCCTCTTACTTGATACTGAGCATTGCTCGAGTAAGGACATATTCAGTTCTTAAGTTTGTGCACTTGGCTTGTGGTTGTGAAAACACAACCAACTTATGCATCACCATAAGAGGGTAATTCTTAAGTCCTTGACTTGCTTTCTAGTGCATTTGTCAATAATCCCCACTCTTAGCATGTGGGGTTACAGAACATTTCCCAGGCCTGATGTATTTCACACGATATAATGTTGCTCCTCAACTACAGTTCTAAGCCAATTGATCCTCCTCCCAAGATTGAACCCTAGCCAAGCTAAAAAATTAACACATGAGATTTAAAACAGTGGTGCCTCGAGTGTTTAAAAGCATGGAGGTGATTTTAACTCTCAAAATTTAGCCTGCAAAACATGGCCATCACATGATGTCACATCCAACTACTAACACCCAATTTTAGTACTAAGATTGTGTCGTCCATATCCAACGTGAATATGTCTAGTTCCCAACTAGGATGGGTGCATTCTTTAGCCACCCGTTTAAAAGGGAAAATTATGTTTAACCAAATTGCAATGACTTGTCAGATTGCATGGTAGTAATTGTCACATCTACAAATGTGTAAGAATTATGCTTCTTAGTTTTCAGAGTTAAGTTGATTTGTGTTTTCATGTCAACATAAGTCCATCCACCTTCATAAACTTTTAATCAGTTCACACCATCTATAATACAATGTTTCTTCTTTTACTAACATATTTGGGCTACTAGCGTTTTCGGTGTTTTGTTTAGTTTTGATCTTCTAGTTGAATTATATACATAAATTATGTTCAAAATCCTCTCTTCCATCTGTTCTCATTGTTGGAGGAATGCAGGTAACTTTTGCAGTTGATGGCGTTTTAATTTTGGCTTTACTCTCCATTTTGAAGGCATTTCTTGAGGTATTCCTTTGCCATGTCATTTTTTGAATGTTTTACCTGAATAGGCCTTAAGCACACCCCCAAACACACACACTCTATAATTACTTGTTGCTTGTTTTATGAATTTACTCATTGACCAAATCTGGCTTTCTGCTGCTTTTGTGGATGCAAGCTGCCTTTAATCCACTAATTAAAGTAAACAGATATGCAATATAAAAGAGATATTATAATTTATCAAACATAAGACTTGCAAAATGAAAGTGTAAATAGATGGGTACTAACAGGGAGAAAGAAATAGATGGGAAGATAAAAACAAAAAGTTAAAATCTTTTCACTGAGCATCAGAGGATGAGTAATTTATCTACATTTATTTAGTTACTAGTAGATCAATCAAGGGTATGTCTGGATGCAACTATGTTTAAATAGTTCTATCTGATGTCGTAGGATTGTGAAAAAACACTTGTTTCATGTTTCTGACCCAACATATGTGCACACTAACTAATGGCCCAAAATCTTCAGCCACTTAAGAAGATCACAGTATTACACATCACAATTTCTGAAAGTTTTTGTACAAAACAATTTTATGTCTTCTATTCTGATTTAGAGCATGGTTAGGGTAAATAGAGCAACTTCTCCTCTTGTGTGGGTGAAATATTGATCTTCAATTGAACTCTGCTAGTGATGGTTCTGTCCTTCTAGGTGGTCTGCTCACTTGGTGGTGCCGTCTTTGTAGCAATTCTGTTATTACGTGTGCTCTGGTCGGCTGTTTCCTACTTTCAGTCTAATGGTTCAGATTTCAACAGTGCTGGAAGTTCATATGGCAGAACACGACCCGCTGCATGATTGAGCCTAGTCACATACCTTTCATCTGGTGAATCATTAATTCCTTAAAAAACAAAAGATGTTATTAGCATTAGAATGTTCTGTAAGTAATAGTGACTTAATTTGGCAATGTGAATTTTACATGTTTGAAGATCTCAGCAGATCTTATAGGGAGTAGAGTGTGTTTATAAGTTTCTTTTTGACTTCATTAGCCTTCTTCCCGTGCTTGGGAATCTTCTATAATGAATAGTTAAGAGTCTTAACTCTTAACACACCACTTATAATTTGAGCTATGTATAATACTCATGTTGTCGCAGCACACTAACAACTGTTTAACGCCCAAGGCTCATATTTTCTAGTTGTGATAGTTTTGGCAGAGCAAAGCAGCACATATGAATGCTTTTCAGAACGCAGGCACATATTACAGCTTCTTGATATACCTTACTAACCATGTCAAATACGCATTCTCACCAGTGTACTATTCATTTAGCATTTTTGTTTCAGTTGATGTGAAAGAAATGTGCTGTTAAATTAAAGGAGGAAAGTTTTTGTGTTCATTACACAAGGAGATGATGATTTGGTTCGCGGTGTCCTAAAGACATACATGATACAAAAACTCTGTTCCTGATCAGTTATCTACCTATAAATCAAGGAACTGTTATATATTTTGGCAGTTCCTGGAGGAAGCATTAGCCTCCTAAGAATTTATTAGCCTTTGATGCCTCCAATTATTTACTTTATGTTGTTCTTTCAAATCCACCACCTATCTGCATGTGCAACCAGTCTGGTGATGTCCCCCCAGCATATTCCCTTGTACCTTGTGAACCAAATGCCATAGCGTTTGTCTCGAATGTTTGCTGCCCAAACTGGAAAACCAAAGCACTTCGTTATGAATTCATCTGAGAACGAAACTTGAAGAAAACTCTCCCCAAGTACTAATCTAGTGCTATCTTACATTGTGAAATCAATCAATGAATGTATTTTCCTCTTTCAGATCTTAGAATGTATTCTTATTGTCTCTTTACAGTTTCTGCTTTAATTGTTTACACCTCACTTAGTTTTACAAGGAGCTAAATTTCAATGTGCTGCAAAATCATATCGTGGGTTCCTGTTATACACACTCACTGCAAGCTTGCTCATTTTCAAACTTAAAGGTATAACTTGTAAAACGAGATGCTTGAATATCCATAGCATTCAAATCATTCATTATTCAATATAGTTTTAGCCAAGTCTCAGAAATATGGGGTACTATTATTTAATCATTAATTACACATTCAAGGAGCTAGTACCAAGCCAGACTCAGTAGTCAGAGGTGACAGTTTGCAAGATGTGAGCACATGGACACTATGCCCAAAAATATTCCAACTTCAATGTTAGTCATATACTATACTCAAGGTTGACAGAGAGTTATGGCATGAAAAGGATAGATGAGGTTCTAGTGGAGTTAACAAAGCTTGACAAACAAGATTATACATGCTATAACAAAGAAATGAATTCAACTACTAAAAAGATTTTCTCATACAACACTTACGTCTTTAGTAGGAATTCCTTCGATGGTTGGGGTTACTCTTGTATTAACTGCTTCAAGCTTCATTGATAGGAACTGAGGAATCAAGAGAAAATGTTACTCCTAGTATAGAAGTCTCAACTAGACAAGATAGGTGGAGAACATACCTCAACCTGACGTTGTAATGATTGGACATAATTGATTATCTCATCAAGGACAAGAGCTTTTCCAATAACCTGTAACCAAACAATGTTAAACTGACTTTTCCCACTGTATTCAGAAGTAACAGATACATATAATTGAATTGAATTCACATTTTGATGTTAATTTACGTGAAGAGAACAAGGGTTTAAATCTCTACCATCCTAGCACCAGCGATGGGGCTAGAATGCACGTAACTTTAGAGACATCAGTTCATTCCGCTATATGTTCCTGAAGAAATTAGATGTTAAAATCAGAACCAATGATGTAGGCTGAAATGCAGGTAATTAGAGACATTAGGTTCATTGCACTTTATGTTCCTGACAATTGGATGCATGTAGAGTTAGAGGGTTCTCTTAACACCTACAAATGAAAGACAGCATTCTTCTAACAATAAGGCTGATACAGTTCTGGGGTCAAGTAAAAGACTTTTGACATGGAACAATAAGATGAAGCCTACATGATGTTGCTTAAACAAGTGATTCAAACAGATCATAGCCCTTTGTATCCAGTTAACTGAATTTTCAACAAATTAAAGAGTTGATCATAAAGACAAGCAAGAAAGACAAGCTCAAAGGCTTCGCTTGCATGGTATGTCTTTATGAAATTTGCCAACTATTGCTCCTTTTGTTCTAATTTAAGTGACACCTTTCGTATTTCGAGAGCTTAATTTTTAGGTTTTATGAAATAACATATATATATTTGGAAACTACGTAAAGAGGTCAGTACTATAAGTCACAAATAATTAACAATTGAAAAAAAAATGTGATCAAAGAAAAACTCATTTGAATCTCGAAATACCAAGAATGTCAGATAAATTAGAAGAGATGAAGTATTTTATATACTGAAGTTGATGTCATTGAGGAGGAGTACAACATTGACTCAGTTTGAAAAGGAGGACTACGTGAGCAGGCTTTGCCAGTGAAACTTAATCTTTCATCTCAACGAAAAGATAGAGACAACTCTGTAGTACAGTCCAAAACCACAAAAAAATGTATACCAATCATTCAGGTATTAGAAATCATTGATTATTCTTATTAGTATATATTTTCAGATTCATCTAACAACTAATAAAAGAACAAATGGAGAAGCAGTTGATCATCACAATGAGGTAATTGCTTTAGATTATTCGACACAGTAGAAAGAAAAGGAAAAATATACCTTGTTACAACCAGGGACCAAGTCTTGTAGGATTTTCATCCTGTCACTAATCTTTTCTCTTCTGGCCTGCAAACCAAATGTATCAACAAGTTCCATTATCGATTACAAATAACCATCATTTGATACCAAACATTGAACAACTTATTCGAGTTAAGAAAAAGTTATGGATATAATTACTCTTTCTGCTAGGCTATGACTATCGGTAGCTTGACCTCTCCTCGCTCGCACATGGATGTAGTCCTTAGGTGGTTCAGCTGGTGGCTTTGCAGGTTGGTCTGAAGATTTTCCTGAATTCCCTCCTGAATATTCCCCATTCTCGTTTGATCTTGTGGCCTTCAGCCGCTTACTATCAGATTCAGTCTGCTTTAATCACCAGAAAATACTAACAGATATAAGAACAGTAAAGACCACAAGATTTTGATTCCAACATATATATATATATATCAACTAGAAACAAGCTAAGGTCCACTTATACAAGCTGAACATTGCACCTAGAAACAAGCTAAGGTCCACTTATACAAGCTGAACATTGCACCTAGAAACAAGCTAAGGTCCACTTATACAAGCTGAACATTGCACCAAGAAACAGGAAATTAAGATCAATAACAAATGTAGTACTACCCTATTCAGTCTTCACCAGCTTTTTGCAATTAGCAGATCAATCTGCTAGATAAAATAACAGAAACTCTCTTAGACTGCGTAGCCAATTGAATATTTCTCTTTCCGTTTCAATTTGTTTTTAGTTTGTTTTGAGAAGACTGAGCCTTTCCTCTTATTTATTTTCAGCGACTCTTTTAAGTTCAACTTTTCAGCTGACATGTTTAGAACCAAAAATTAAAGGTTTGTTACCTATGATATATGAATATATCCTCAAATTTATACCTCAAGATTCAAACATGTTATTTATTTTCTTTTAATTTTGTATCAAGTCAAAATATCTACTAAGGGAGTAGTAAATACTGTACCATACCAGAACTATCAATAAATCAGCCAAACACTTGATTCCAACTATAATGCAATTTACTCTCTCCTTCCTATTTATGTGGCACATTTCTGATTTAGAGTCCCGTGACTTTTTCATTATATATTCAAAACATTTTCAATTATTATTGTAATTATGAGACTGTAATTTTCAAATTTTCATTGACTCATGAAAATGCCGCACAAATTGAGATTGACAATCAAATTAAGTAGTGAACAATGAATAAACTAGTTACGAGAGATATAGATACCAAGGCATTTCCACTAGTTGAAACTCCAATAGCAGATTCATCATCGTCGCGTCGCTTTCTGGCGGCGTGATTAGTTGTGTGGTCTAGAAGATGGTGATAGGGCCAGATCTCCGCCAAATTAGGCGCAGTTTGAAACGCACTCATTATAGTAGAATGAGGATCCATTACAGAAAGTATAATGCATATATAATTAGCATAGTAATGGTGAACAAAAGATTAAAGCAGTGTGAGAGATGAGATCTGTTTGGAGGGTGACAGAGCCTCGGGAGTTGAAAAGAAGTCACTTCTAAGGAGAGTGGTTTCCACATCACCTCACTTATGCAACCCCACCCAACCAATACTTTTTTTTTTTTAATTTTAAATATGCATAAGTAAACATCGCTTAATATTTAATAATATTACTCTAATGACAGATTTTTTATCAGAATATATAAATTTTATCACAACAGTTAATAACAACAAATAATAGTTTGATAATCAGAATATAATATATACAACATAAGATAAAGCTTATAAGGGTACCGCAACAAATACTAACAAGTCTAAATATTCTTTATTTCTAGGCATATCTTGCTATATAGGCTTTCTATTTATTTTAAATTAAATATTTCTTGTTTTATTTTTAGAGTAGGAAGGACCATCCCTTTTAAAAGATTGGATACATGACATTGGATTTTTTTAAAGGAAAGAGGTGTAGGAATTTAAGAGCGATATCAATATGTGTTATAGTGAAATAATTTGATTATTTTTTTAATTAAAAATTTCATGTTTAAGTCTTTAGAATTAAAATTAAAAAGAATTATATTAAAATGTTGTCTTCGATAACAGATTTATAATATGTGAATTCAAATTTAATTGAGCTCTGATATAGAAATATGTTTTCTAGTTGAGGTGTCGTATTGTGAAGAAGTTGAAGTACAATCAAAGGGTACAAAAACTTAGCGGTTGAAAGTGGGAGGAGACTTATTGTTTTATGATATTTTTTGGACTTTTGTTTCCACATAATTATGTTTAAAATAAAGAAAAGATTTAATATACAGGTAAGATTTAAAATTATTCAACTTGTAACTCCATAATTATTTGAAGTATCCTATGTATAACAATTATCCATATACTATCAATTAATATAAATATAATGATAAAATATTTACATTAATTATTAATTGAAACTTTTAATTAACTGGAGGATAACTAGTAGAAGCTTAATTATGGCAATGGCCAAACTGAGTTTTATGGTAATGACTTATGCCAAATAAGTCTCGTAAAAAGATGTCGAGTTGATAGCTGCTTTAAACCATTTTCATGCCTAACTAATTATCCTTTTCATAATCATTTATTAAAGGTGCGTGGACTAACTGCTAATCTTATTCACTATTACACACATCAAAAGTCAAAACAGACTAAAACTCCAAAACATCTGGTGAAAGAACATATTTTTATTAAATGAACCCGACAAGTCTACAAAAATCTTCTAATTCATCCCCTTCTTTAACAAAACGAAACTCATCGATCAGAAAGCATCACATTCTGCCTTCTTAGCCTCAACATCACAGATCAGTTTGATCTATGAGCAGTATTTCATCCCGATTGAAGGGTACAACGCTATGAAAAAATGTAAGCTGTGTAGGAGAAAAAGAAAAATCCTACAGTAAATATTAGGATGAAGAATCAGTTACGGCGTTGGAGGCTCTTAAACAAGACAATTCCCAGGCCACCAACTGCTAATGTTACAATGAGAGGCTTTCTGATGGTTTTGATTGTATCACTTTTCTTGTTCACTCTTGCTTGTCGAGACTGTTCTCCTAATCCCTCGCGAAGAACATTGCTAACGTTGTCCAGCTGATGCATAAGTTGACGCTGTCCACGTGCAATATTGGATATCTGTATCCGAAAGGGATTTATAAGACAACAACCAAAGAGGTTAAGATACTTTAGGCAACAAATTCAATGTTCAGGAACAAGGAAATATACATCTGATAATAAATTAGTTATCTTCTGCAACAGTAAGTTAAAAAAGTCATACCTTCCCTTCCTAATCACATATATGATAGCCGGGATTTTTTTTCAAAGAAAAACTATCTATGGCTTACCATATCGAAGCAAATGTAGCAGATTCAATTCCTAAAACCCATAATATCTTCAAACACAAGTGCAGAATGCTGCACAAGTAGCTTCATATAAAAAAATGCAAAGAATCTTCATTTTGCACAGGCAATTTGAACCCAAAAATGAATTACGTGCAACAGCCAGAGCAAATTCCTAGGTTTCATTTTTTCATGCTCGGACCTACTTAGCAATCTTGCTGCTGCTATTTCTGGCATTCAGCTGTAGTGTGACAATGCCACTTCAGACATGAACATCCCCTCTGGCTCAGACGCAGTCATGCACAATATTTACTTTTATGTTTATTTTTTGTGCTTTTTACGCTGGTAGGTTGTTATTGATGTGCTTTCACCTCATTGTAATTTTGATAGGGATAAGGTACAAGTACCCCTAAACTATGACCGAAATCTCAAAGACACACCTTAACTAAACAAAGGTCTTATTACCCCCGAACCCACTTTTTTGTAATTTTGTACACGTTTTTGGCTTACGTGACATCATAATATCTCCCATGGGCTTAACTGCGTGGAGTCGGAGTGTGCCACATAAGCCAAAGGCGTACATAATTACAAAAAAAAATGAGTTCAGGGGTAATAGGACTTTAGTTTAGTTAAGGTGTATCTCTGGGATACGGTCATAGTCTAAAGGGGTACTAGTGTCTTATCCCAATTTTGATAACTTGTAATGAATTAATGTTTTTATGACTACATGATCACACAATGAAATTGTCATTCCAATCGTTTATTGGAAATTTGGTATTTGTTTGTCTGTATTCAACTACGTGATCTTTTAGGTTTGATTACATGCTTGTGTAAAATAGTTATGTGTTTATTAATTACATAAGGAAAAGGGAGGAAGACTAAAAGAGGATATATAATTGAAATTGTCTAAATGTAAATTGGCCTATATATTTGTGTCAAGACTCTACGCATATTTATGTAATTAGCATTTTAATTTTCAACTCATTCAAAATTTTAAGCCCAAGAAAAAAAACTTACCTCTTCCATCAAGGCAGACTCCTTTCCAATAGTGGAAGTAAAAGATGAGGAATTAGGCATGATGGACCCAGTCAATGAACCGTTCTCCAAACCAGATATGAAATAGTTAGTAGGAGCAGATCCAACGCATGCTTCAGAATCTAACGTCAGATTTTGTATGCATGGTGAAGCTTGTTTGTTTCTCGGAGAAGCTATTCTGCTGCACAACTTAGAATTAAGTTCTTCCATTATAGACGTGAAGTTGTCCATCCGGTCATTCAACGTAGAAATTTGCTCCAATAGATGTGTGATCGCTCCCTTAGGGAATAAACAAGAAAAATACTCACAAAATGTCATGTAAAGAATGATTAATGCCTAAAAAGAAAAAGTGTTTTAGTTAAAAAATAAATAAATGTGAATCATTGCACCTGGTTTGCTAATCTTGTCCCTGGTTCCTCAATCCTGTCATTTCTCTGATAATCAGAACTAACATTGAGATTTTTGTCCCTGTTAGTTGAATATGAATGTGACAATCCGCTGCACAAAGCACGTCAATTACAAATCAATTTGACATCAAAATGTTTCCCAGGTCCAGAGAAAAAGGAAGAATCATATCCACTTCTGTTGTTCCCACCTACCTGGCTATCCCCTACCCCAACTGGTTTCTGTGTAGATAAGGTACATCTATACGTATTTCTTCATTTTATATAGCTCTGTTCTATTGAGCATGGAGTTTAAGAAAGAAAGGAACACTTTTTGAACTTGTGGCATTATACATATCATGACCTTTCAGTGGTGGTAAAATCATGCCATTAAGAGTAAAATTGGAAGAAGTTTAAAGTTGTAGTTGTTCCAAATATAGGAAGGTGTCATTTTTAAGTCTTGAACCTTCGCCCTGACCGTTCGCTTTTGGGACAGAGTAAAAAGGCTGAAGTTCAAAAAATTTAAAACAGAGGAAGTACTAGTCATCCTGAGGTACTGGCAGGAGACGTGAGTAACACGATAACGTAAATGTAGATCAGTAAACAAAAGGAATAGTGACTACTGTGGTACACCTACAGTAAAAGTGAAAATTGCAGCTAACTAACAACCCAATGCATCCCTCAATTTGTTTATTAAAAGACAGTTTTCTTGTCAGACACCCTAGCAGGTACAGAGAGAGTCGATGCATATCAAATGAAAGAATGACTTGCTCATGTACAAGAGCAAAAATCTAATTAAATCAGTACTTTCATAAGGTATGATTGATTTAATAATTTGAATATGATATTCTCTGAAAACAAATTGTAATATTTCATAAGGTGCATATACATATAAATCTCCCATCATCCTATCAGACGGAAAATTATATGTGCTTTCTTTTATCCTTTGTATCAATACTCATGAGATTCCGCACTTGTTTCATTAGACTCTAGTGCAGCAACTCCTGCAAGTCACGTTTATGTTCACATCATGCAGAAGCGAGAAGACTGGTCAAGTGCACATGTGAGATCAGAAGAATCCTCCTGGTCCCCTGCCTCTACTCTCTCTCTCTCTCTCTCTCTCTCTCTGTCCCACCAAACCTCACATTGCTCCACCCTCTACTTTCTTAGTTTCCTATTTTTGAGGCAATATCATATATGTGTGCTTTCTTTGATGGAAGTTGCCAAAAAAAAAAACTGAAGTTATCAAATGTTTAACTAACAGATAATTCTTTAATCAATTATTGGCCACATACAAAACATTACTCAGTTTATTGATGAAAGATAAACATGGAATAAACAAGTAGAAGGTAACGAAAATATGGATCAAGTGCTGCACCTTCTGATATTCTTATTTCTCCACGCCCTCTGTGCCGAGGCTTGAGAGAGAGCTTCTTTAGGACTTGAGACAATATCTTCATCTAGGCTAAGCTTTGTTTTCAAGTCATCTGGTAGTGCCTGAAATGTGTTATCTTCTTAGGGATAAGAAGCAGGGACAGTGAATCACAAATGCAACAGAAGGTATCATACCATAACCTCATTCACAAGCTTCTCTAGCTGTATTTGTTCAATATATGTACGAGGAGTGTATGAACCTTCCAAACCCAGCTGCTCAGCAATACCTTTTACAACAACACGATCTCTTCCTTGGACCTAGGCAAAGTTAATAGAGTTTAGCATATTTGAAATTTAATAGCATCTTCACTTATGACTCCATAAAAACAAACAACCTTTCATAGTTTGTCAACTACGGGCAAAGAGAAACTTCCCCCCAACAATATACTCAACCTACAAAGAGTTTGTTCCTTTGCCAGAAAAATTCTCTGTAATTGGTACTCTATGTGAAGTTTGATAGATTGAATATTCTTGTCCGAGAAGAGAAGAAAATATTAGACTTGTAAGTCTTTTATTTTTTACGATTATTTGAATTCTGAACAATTAGTTTGATCTAAACAGCTTTTGACATAGTTATGAGGACAACACAAGAAATATTAGAAAAAGATTCCTCGCAGACTCAATGTATTTATCAATAGTTGACAAACAAACACATTTTGTGGTCAGGCAATTATTGCTCAGGTATAACTGAATGACTGTATCCACACAATGGAAATCAAACATGAAGGGACATTTACGCATTTGAAATAATAGAACTACTCACTCGATTGTATTCAAGCATCAAAAGAAACCCCCTCGACAAGACCAAAAGTTTTGGGATATAATCATTGCGAGATGGACCAAGTGATTAAATTATATTTACCTGAACATAGTGGCGCTTTAGTTGCTCAAGCCAATCAATTTTCACACAAACCCTTTCATCAGAAAATACATGGCTGCTTCTTTTGAGGATGGCTGCCATTGTGTATCCCAAAGCCATCAATCCACCAAGAAGACGCACGCTAACTTCAAAACTGATTCTTGGTGATATGACAAATGGAGAATCAGTGACCCATTCCTACAATTCAAATCATGTTGAGCCAGACAATGTGAAGCAAGCTGTATGCAGTTGGCGAAAATCAGAAGATGTGTGTGTGTGAGTGAGGCGGGGGTTAAGCAGATTTAAGCAATCTTGTTTTCTTAAAAGTTAAAACTCTAACATGTTTCAACTGCTTCAGGAAAAAACAGACTAATTTCAATACATGCATGAATTTGAGAATTCATGTAAGAAAATAACAGATTGTCATGAGCAGCGGGCTTAAGATTAGCCAAGAAGGCCTAGCAGAGGAACTTCTTCGAAAACATCGTCTGTTATTCTTCCAAGAGTAAAAATCATTATATAAAAGGAGCATACCTCAAACATGAGATTGTATTTCCCATCTTTATTCCGCATCCTCAGATATGATTGGCATGTCTCTGGATCTTCACCAGGTGGCAGAAGGTATATGTCATAGATCAGTTCCGTACTTTCAGTGTGGTCTTCAGACAAGACAGACTTGATTTGTTCTACCTTCAGATTCCTTGACGACTAAAAGTGAGAAAAAATAGATCAGTCGTTTCTCAACAAATTTCTTGATAGAGTTTGGAAGCTATTATATTCTAAGACCGGATATAGGAGGTCTGAATTGCTCTTACCTTTAGAATGTATGTAGGACTCTGAAATCCAGAAAAAGGATTAAATTTGTTGATAATTTTTATGTGTGCAGTTTTGAGATCAGGCTCAATGTAAGCCTTGTACATTGGATAAACCTGCATAAGACATTACAGCTGGGAGTTTTAGAAGACAATCTAGTCAAACTTATCTGTATTATAAATTGGAGAAACAGACCGTTTCAGATACTTGATGGATTATTTCTGATGGTTCCTGCCCTGCACGTTGTATGTCGCGCAAAACTCTTTTAACAAGGTCAAAGTGAACTCCACCGTTTACGGATATGCGAAGATCAAGGAAAGGCCGCAACTTTTCATTCAGAGCATAGATGCCCTCAATAACCACAATGCGGGAGCTAGGGACTTCGACAGTCCTACAGCACACCAAATTGTGTAAGTTTGGTTCATACTTATATGCTACATATAGATAATGAATACAAGCAACATCAAAGAACTTTCAGATAAAATAGCTGGGCCAAAAAAAATGTGAGCAAGGACAATGGATTAAACATGAATCCAGAGCAAGAGAAGTGTAATGCTTGACCTCAGCATAAAAAAGATAAGAAGAGACGACTATACGACCATTGAACACTCAATGCACGTTAATAAAGAATATTTCATCATGGCCTCATTTTAGAGTTAATGAACAGAAGCACCTTATTTATAGAGCACTTGAAAAAGAATAAAGCAATATTTAACTAGTTGACAGGATTCACGAAGTGCCAAGCAGAAGCAACGATCCACTTTACAAGAAAAACAGTCATGGCACTTCACAACTATTTACAGAAACCCAAACATGAGTATTTGCATGAGCATTTAATCAACACTGGTATGCAGAATTTAAAGTCGGTTTATAGTTTGAAGAAGCATACAAGTACCTAACATATCAGGGAAAATAAGGTGTCCATGTAATAAAGTTGTAAGTCATAATTTTTCTGTACAACATAAAGATATAATTTACTGATTTGCAAAAACAAATTGAAGTTTCCTGGATGTGTTTCCCAGGTAAGTTATCAAGTTATCGAATAACAAACACTTAATATAGTCCACAGTCTAACAACAGGTTTACTAACTTGTTTTGGTTTCTGTGCAGTGCCTTGTACACAAAGTCATAAAAGACGTAGATGCAGATAAGAAAGTACACTTTTACATTTAGAAGTAAGGAGCTGGACCTGTATCCTATTCGGGAACTAGATTTGAAATCATATATCGGAATCTCTGCTGCTTTCCCAGTCTTGAGATCATTGATATTTTTCAGCAGCGTATCATAGTCTGTAAGGCGTGGATCTGTTTCAAAAACATGATAAGACCTGGTAAACATAACACAAATCTACAGAACCCACAAATCACAAAAAAGGGCTAATTCTACAGCACCCACAAATCACAGTACAGCACAATCACTTAGTTGACTAAATTCATGAGCAAAAAGAAGACAGCTCTCCATTCATACCAAAAAAAAGGGCAGGGTCAATATAATGTAAATAATCATTGGTTTCCCAAGGAAAAAAAGATTTCCAAGGGGATTTTTTAGGATGTGAACCTCCTTTACCAAGATTTATAGGGTAGATTTCCTCAAAGATCCAATCATTTGGATCTTCAATTACACTAACCAATTTTTGATGTAATCCTGAAATGTCTAAAGAAAATGATGAAATTCAAATGATGTTGTTCTCTTGTCAATCAACTTCCCTACACTCTCAATCACCAAATTTTCACCTAGACAGAAACATGACAGAAACATCTCGAAGCACTATCGGGGAAAAATAGGTAATGCATTCTTACCATCAAAATTGCCATCAACAATTCGACTAGCATCATTATAGTTATCCATTGATATAACTGCAATGCTTGGCATGAAGTTCATTATTTTATCCGTAAATACAGTCTTTCCAGCACCCGAGGGACCAGCGACTCCTATCATTATCAGTCCTTCATTATTCTGAACCAACACTTGGCATGCACGGATTACAATGAAGAATCCTTTCTCAAATGACAAATTATCTGGTATTGAGGCAATCTCGTATCTATCACAATCCTTTCTCTTAATTAGTCGAACCTGATCCTTTAAGAGACCAGCTTTCTGATTAATGGATTCAGCATTAGCAGTATCTATATCCATTGAAAGGGAAAGTTATGCCAGATTTCCCCTGCAAAATACCCAAAAAAAAAGGGGGGGGGGGGGGGACAAATAAGAATGAGAATTCAAAGATAAAGTGAAAACAGTAAATTGTAAGTTAGACGATCTGCAGGCATAGATTAGCAAATAGCTCTCATCAAACATGATTACGTGAAAAAAGCCAAGGAAATTGGATGGCTTAGAGAATTATGATGTATCATAATAGCAGCTTCCCCTCTAAACATTTCAGAAGAATGAAGTTCTCCTTTATTTTCAATTCTTGAATATTGGTCGACACAAAATGAAACAAGCATAGTTTTCTCACTAATTACACACTAAAATCACAAATTAGTCAACGAATAAATTAGGAAAACACCATTCCATGTCCATATTGGTAATTGGATGCACACACACACCATTGTTGGATAAGACTGTTGAGAATACAATTAGATAAGCTTAAGCTTTTAAATGAGATAGTCACACACTTCATCAAAAACCCGTAGTTAAATCCATGTAATAGGTGATAAATCGTGCGAGACAGCTCAATATTCTTGAAATGTTTTGCTTAGTTGCTCCACTGAGAAAGTACACTCAAATCCATGTTCTATGTGGTAAAAAGCAGATGGCAATGCAGTCTAACTAAGCACTGGAGCATTAAGCTGTCACTCAACTATACATTAATTCCAAATTCGCAAGAGTATGTTATATGAATCTTTCAGTATCCATTCGGCTCTATATTTAGCGACTAGAAAAAACTAATGTCCAAATATGCAAGAAAAGTAGACTCATTCATAATTTTGTAGATTTTGCATCAACCGTTCACTTATGTTCTAAGTTCCCAACAAAAGTTTTGAAATCATTTGTTGTTTTATAGTTTGTAATGCATCAGCCTTCTACACAAACATAAAGATAAGAACTTTCCCTCTACTTTTCAAATATCATGAAACTAGTTACAAACTATCTTTTAGTAGCTCTTTTCACTATTCTTCTTTATTCTCTTCCACCCATACTTTTACATAGTTCAACAATCAACTAAAATTTTGTATACTTTACCACGGCGGGGTTAGGTAGGGCCGATAGGTCATCCAAACCACCTTCTACGAAAAATTATATTGTTTCAATTTATTTTTATGTATATATATATATATATTGCACCCCTTTTTCGACCCATTAGTGAAAATTCTGAGTCACCACTATATCTTATCCATGTTAGTATAGTAGATTAAATTCATGAGAGGCAGTATCTTTAAGCAGATCATGATTAACAGACACTTCCAATTCAGACAGACATTATGCAAAATTACATAGTTCCGCAATCAAAGAAAAAGAATGCCATTAAACTGAATAACAAAGAAACACGATGATCAGTAGTTGAACAAGACCAATAAACAAAGAATACCCAGATGAGAAAAAGCGAAAATTCCACCCAAAACAGCACAAATTTGGATTCAAAACTACCAACTTTAACAGTTGAGCAACAAGCATTACATGAACAAAAACGAAATTTTGAAATATACCCAGAAAATTAAATGCAGCAAACTATGCAAAAACGAACAAGATTTTTGGATCAGAATACAAAATTGGGACTGACCTATATGCATAAATTGGGGTTCTGCAACAAAAATTATAGGAGAAGCTTTTGGTCCAGTTTCCTATGGTTGCCGGGATTGGATTTATATACGTTTTGTCTAAGTTTTACTATTTTTTATTTGGTGAAATCTTTTTTTTTTTAAAGTGAAATAATAATATTAAGTAGTTCTAATAAAATAGTGGAAACTATGGATACATCTAAAATATATGTATTTTTTTATATCACATTCATTAAAAATCGAGAAAGGCAAGCGAGATAGTCTATGAAATCATAGCTAGTTATATATATTTGAGGCATGAAGAGAGGTGAGCAAAAAAGTTTGATACATGCGAATCCATTTAAATACAGTATATTTAGAACAAAGTACACATGATATTAATTTCATGTATATACGATACATATATTTAGACACACCAAGACATGTATCTAAAGTCCAAATTCTAAGAAGTTTCGTAATAATAAATAGTAAAGGAAAGGAAAGTGAAATAATTAGATATTAAAAAAGTAAAATTTATGTAAGTTATAATAAAATTGTTACACTTTTTTTTTCTCTGTGCGGTGATTTTGATGTTAGAAAGTTATATATAGTGATGATTGAAAGATATTTTTTAGTGTAAATGTATATAATCAATGTGTGTGTGTATATATATATATATACAATGTAGATATATTATTTAAACTTTATATGTGTGTTATGTAGTAGAATTCTTTATAAGGTGTATAATAACAATGTAAAATTATGTATAAGCACCTCTTATACACTATCATATATTTGTATACAAGTTTATTCATTATGTACAATAAATGTATAATGTTGTATATAGGTACTTTTGCAGAAAAAAAAAAGATATAGTGGGGTAATGCGAAAATTTAGTCTATATACATGTAATTATTTTTATTAAATTGTATATTATTATTCGAAGTTAATGAAAAAATAACAAAAAAGAAAAGAGACAGGGAGATGCTAAAAGAAAGAGCAAGTTGAGATTTCAGAATTTAATTATAACTTGTCATTATTTTAGGCCTGTAATATATTTAGGATAATATAGTCCAAAGTTAGGCCTTTTTAAATTGTTGGTTAGCCACACCATGCCATTTTGACAATAGAATATTTATCGGGTTTGTGCACAATATAATATTTCATTAAAGCTAAGACTAATGAAAAGAAATAATTAATGTATAAATTTGATGGGATATCTGTCAACTTCAATTAACAACGGATAACAGGTAATTTCATATGTCAAAACTAGAATAGATAGAAAGAAATCGTGATTATTAATTCAGTCTATTAACTACTTGACCACATTTTTAGACACACATCATTTCTTAGTAAAATCAACTTTTAATGTTCGATAAATTATGGAATAAAAAACATTAGACTTCCTTTCCTTAAAGATCTATCATTACCATAAAATATTGTATTCTAAAGAGAAAATAGTATTAAGAAAAGGTATAAAAATGATGTATAATATTTCGTCTTGGTCAATTACTTAAGAAATTTATACAACGTCAAGTCTTTTTATTACTTTATCGAGAATATATTTTGAATATTTTTTAATCTATTTATTTCGGTACAATTTGACTTAATTTTAATAATTTATTTTTGACATGCTACGTGATTATAATAGGAATTAAGAACGATCTTATTTCTTATCAACAATAGTCCAATATACTAAATTTTTGTGATATGTGGAGTTTGAGCCTCTCACCTTTTGTCAAGTCATCTTTTATCAAAGACGATTTCCGATAAAGATCAACATTTAATATCAAAATCATAGAATAAAATAATTTGACTTTTTTTTCTTCAAAGACAATATTGGATACATGTTCAATCTCCAAAAGTAAAGAACTCATTCTTGTTCAAATATTCTTTTATTGTTTATGTGCTTATTATGCACCACCCTTTTTTATGAATAGGAATTGCTTAATTTGTCAACACAAATTGACATATTAGGCATCAAATCTAGAGATTAGAAGTCAAGTTGCCAAAGGAAGAATAATAAGTTTCTCCTATTTTAAGTTTTTTTTTTTCTTTTTAGTTTGTTGAACATCTTGAATTTTGGTGATTAACAATATTTTTTTTAAAAAAAACCCAAACAATGCGTTTTTTGAAATATATATTAATCAAATATAAATTATTTAGAGAAACCATGTGAATTTTGGTTTAGTTTTGATCAATAATAATATCAAATATCGATTTCTTGCATGTGTCAATCTTATTAATATAAGATTGAGATTCAGTCATATATTACCTATCAAAAATCTGAATAATAATATTGAATAAATTATGATAAATTTTAGTTAAATGACTTTTGTGGGATAAAAGTAATACTTATGTGATCATATGTAAAATTTAACATGTACTAACCCTACGATTGTCTCATATAAAAAGCTAATCATGCTAAGATATGTTTGATAAAATTTGGTATTCTATCTACTAAATTATTAATGTTGATTCCTTATTTATTGGTCAATATATATGATAAAAATGACGAGTGAAAACTGAAAAATTGTTAATTGAAACAAATTCAAATATAAAGAATTAATTATTTTACTTTTCATTTGTTACTATTCTATATAAAGAAGATTGTTGTGTTGTTGTGGAGTAAGTCTTACTTCTCCGCAGAAGAAGTAACGCTAAGTGGAAGAAACGTAAGGTGATT
Source organism: Solanum habrochaites (assembly GCA_027704765.1). Taxonomy (NCBI): domain Eukaryota; kingdom Viridiplantae; phylum Streptophyta; class Magnoliopsida; order Solanales; family Solanaceae; genus Solanum; species Solanum habrochaites. Next base: position 116,457 of record JAKWJA010002492.1, read on the forward strand.
TTATCTCATTTTTTCATTTTTTATTAGATAATATTGTCAAATATTTATGTTGATAAAAGGTAATAGATATCTGATAAAATAGTTGAGGTACACACAAATAGTTCAAATAGCATGAAAGAAAAAGAAAAATCATAATTGGTTCGTCTGTTGAGAAAGCAATAGGGTTTCTCTAGTGTTTGGATCTGTTATTTTCTCAATTCTATTTGTTTATTTATTTATTTTTATCCTAACTACAAGTCAATTATTTATTTTATTACTTATAATTACTTATAAGTGAAGATTTTGCTTCATAACCTTTGGGCCCATATTTCTCAAGACAGGACAAACTTGATATTTGAGTGACTATGGACTATGGTCTATGTACATTATATAAAAATCATAGAGTAATTTTTACATATACCAAAATATAAAAATTATATTTGTATGTTATAGTTATAGTTTGCATAATTGTATTTCATAGCAAACATAAATATATATATTTCGCTATACATATACAAAGAAAACAGTTGTATAATTCACTATACATATACAAAGAAAGCAGTTGTATAATTAGTTATACATATACAAAAGAAAGGAGTTGTATAATCTGTTTCGATATACATATACAAAAGAATCAATTGTATAATTTGTGTTTATATAAAACAAAAAGAGAGAGAGACAAAAGAAAACTGGACATGGGAAGATCGTATTTGTATAATCACAAGTGTATTGGACGAATATATATGTGTTTGTATTTGTATATTCAATTTTTCTCTCGCTTTGTACAAACACAAACGCAATGTATACATTTGTGTTTGTATAAACTGAGAGAGGCGAGCGAGATCCGGGAGAGGGGAGAGAGGGGAACGAAAACATATGTATATATACAATTTTTTCTCTCCCCTTATACAAACAAAAACACATTTTATACATATGTATTTATATAAAAGCGAGAGTGGCGAGTGAGATTCTACCGAGGAGAGAGGCAAAGATAGCAATTGTTTACTATAAGGTACAATTAAATCAAACTATATTTATAGCATTTAATTGAATTAATAATTTGTTATTATATATAATTATTCCAAGATAATATCAAAATGAACCTACCTTAAAAGATAAGGAATAATTTTAGCATAAAACTCGTTTAATTTCAGTACATGTTCTATTTATAATATTAAAGATACGTTCATGATTTGTAGAAGTTAGAATAAATATTATAGGCATCATATGTTTAGAAAATGTCTTTTAGCTTGGTCTCAAGTAGCATCTATATATGCTTTTTTATTTAGGCATTAAGTAGACACTTAAATTTTTATATATAATTGAACCAGTAGATACACACGTCCTACATAACATCCTTCAATACAATTTATAGTCTCTACATACATTATGCCATATAGAACAATAATTTTATTCATCACAATTAATTCACCACTATTAATTCCTCATGAGTCTATTGAAGATTGCACAATGATGGTTTTGATATACCTAAAGGTTCAAACTTCAAGTTAATACTTGGGCAATTGGAAGAGATCCAAAAATTTGGTCAGAACTCAAGAAGTTTATGCCAGAAAGGTTTGTTGGTAGTAACATTGATTTTCGTGGACATAATTTTTAATTTTTACTGTTTGGATCATGAAAAAGAAGTTATCCTGGATTACAATTAGGACTCACAACTGTTCATCTGGTGCTAGCACAATTGGTTCGCTGTTTTGATCGGAAGTCACCAAATGATTTAGTTTATTTATGTCTAGAGCTCAACATCTAGTAGTTATTCCTACTTATCGTCTCAATGTATAAATAAATATTAAGAATGTCAAATGAAAAACTTAATAAAACTCAACATTGATTTCTTTTTATTTGTCCTAGACCTGGTTGGCAGAGTAGAGAAGTCGAGTCAAATGGAAATATGCATTCTCTGTTTTAATTAATATGATTGTATGTAACTCAAAGAAGAACACAAATAGGATGAACAACAACATAGGTAAAGTTTCAACATTTGAAAGACCACATGACAAGGTGATACTAACCTCCTAGATTCAATGAAAACAACAGCTTTATTCAATCAGGTGTCAAAATAAAAGGAAAACATCAGAAGAACTCAGTTCTTCGACTGTTTGGCAATCTTGAACCACTCGGTATGGAAAGCCCCTGGGACATCAATCCTCTCGTAAGTATGAGCACCGAAGTAATCCCTTTGAGCTTGAACCAAATTGGCAGGAAGACTTTCCCTTCTGTATGAGTCAAAGTAGGCAAGACTTGAAGACATACCCGGTGTGCTAATGCCTGAGTTTATGGCTAGGCAGACTACTCTTCGCCAAGCAGACTGACGTTCAACCATCTCTTTTGCAAACTCTTCATCCACCAGTAGGTTAGCAAGATCAGGGTTTCTGTCATAAGCCCCCTTGATCCGGTCTAAAAATATAGCCCGGATAATACAACCACCCTTCCAAATCCTAGCAAGCTCCCCTAGTTTCAAGTCCCATCCTTTTTCAACACTCTTTGCCCTAATCAAATTCATGCCTTGAGCATAGCTACATATTTTGGATGCATAAAGTGCCTTTCTCACATCGTCAATCAATTGATTCTTGTCCACGGACTGCTCAACAAAGATATCACTAACCCCGCTAGATTCAAATACTTTGGCTGCTTCAACTCTTTCATCTTTTAACCCACTAAGGAATCTTGAATCCAATGATGCAGCTATTGTGGGTGCAGCAACTGACAATTCAGCGGCTTGCTGAACAGTCCATTTACCAGTACCTTTCATCCCAGTTTTATCCAAAACTTTGTCCACCAAATATCCGGCTGCTTTATCATCCTTGACTCCAAATATATCAGCTGTGATTTCAATCAAGAAACTCAAAAGCTCTCCTTTGTTCCACTCTGAGAAGACTTGATGTAATTCATCGTTAGAGAGCTTGCCCACGGATCTTAGTACATCATAAGCCTCTGCAATTAACTGCATGTCACCATACTCAATTCCATTATGAACCATCTTAACAAAATTTCCAGAACCTCCTTCACCAATATATGTAACACAAGGGCCACTGTCAGGAACTTGAGCTGCAACCTTCAGTAAGATGTCCTCGATGTATTTGTAGGCTTCAAAAGAACCTCCAGGCATCATTGAGGGTCCATTGCGAGCACCCTCTTCGCCACCTGATACTCCCATTCCGAGATAAAGAAGACCAAGCTCAGCCATTTCCTTTTCTCTCCTCTCAGTGTTTTCATACCATTCATTGCCACCATCAATGATACAGTCTCCTTTCTCCATGAAAGCTGAAAGAGTTTTGATGGTCTGATCAACTGGTAAACCAGCCTTGACAAGAATGATTATGACACGGGGCTTTTGGATAGAGAGTACAAAGGACTCAGGATCATGAAAGCCATAAAGAGGAAGATTGCCTTCCTTCTTAGCTCGTTCAACAGTCTCGTCAACTTTTGAAGTGGATCTGTTGTAAACAGATATAGGAAATCCTTTCTCAGCAATATTGAGAGCAAGATTTTGTCCCATAACAGCAAGCCCAGCAAGACCAATTCTTGTCGGTGTAGCCATGTTGGTTGTCTGTTATAACAAGATGCAAGAATGTCATTTTCCCTTGCAATGAAATGAAAACAGAAACGGTTCAAAGAGCAACAGAATTGAAATAAAGAGAGCAAATCTCAGCAATTTTTAAAGCAGATTCTGCAAGAACATCCTGTCATTCTTACATTTGTACTGGATTTATCAAATAAAATGTATATTTTCATCAATCAAAAACACTAAGAGTGGTTTAATATTGATTTGCTAAAGTGCTGAAGATGTGATCCAAAAACAAAATTCGAGGAATTGACAATTCGAACTCCTTAAATATGACTTTAAAAGACAGGTTTGCAGATGACAAGAACGATACCAAAGAGAATGAGCAAATAAAGACACAAGTGATTTATAGATGACTCTCCTACTGTCCATCTCATATTCACATATCCTGTTTACCTTCAATGCTATTGAACTCAAGTTTAGACAATTGCTTGAATTACAAAACTCAACTATTGAGCTTAGTGACAAAACTTATTAACCAACACAATTTACGAACTCAGGAAGAAAGCATTTGAGCCACAACTTTTGAAAACTAAATGAACACATTATTAACAAGAACGGGGAAGCAAAAGTATAAACGAAATTGAATCCAAATGTATTTACCAAACAACGGAGAAGACGATATATATTATGAAAGGATGATTCTTGCAAACAAAAACATCAAGTGAAATTGCTAGATTCCCCATCTATGATGCTCGGACTCATCAAGAATGTAATCAGTTGCGGGCAGATCCTCCAAAAATAGCATATTTTGGAGGATCGGGTATGCAACAATTTTGGAGAGTGGGAGCGACATAGTTCCCCTCTGATGAAATGGAAAGTAAAGGTCCAACTTTCTCTCTTAAAAGCACAAGAACTAGCTACAAATGTGCTCAAAAAGTCGAAAACAAAATTGAGGATAATAACTAGGAAACCCAAGAATTACAAACCACAGGTACAATAAAATCTACCAGCAATGGGAACAATTCAATCAGAAAACACCAAAATGCAATACAATGAGAAACTCCTACCCGAAAATGGAAGAATCTAGGCCAGATTACAGTCCAACACTAAAAGAATCAAATCTTTCACAGATTAAACTGACCTCAAAACTCTAAACAATCACAAATAAAGATGAAACCTTTAACAGATTAAACTGACCTCAAAACTTAAAACAATCACATATAAAGATCAAACCTTTAACAGATAAAAATAACCTCGAAACTTAAAACAATCGCATATAAAGATCAAACCTTTAACAGATTAAAATGACTCAAAAACTATACAATCAAAAATAAAGATAATACCTTTGACAGATTTAAGCTGATTGAACAAAACCTACTACTACCTCAACCAAGTACCAAGATTCACCATATAATTCAGATGACAAAATCTACTTCAAGTAAATGAAACAACAATAAAAAATTATGAAATGGGTAATCAAGATCAAACCTTTAACAGATTAAACTTATTCAACAATCTCTTTAACCTCAATCAAAAACCAAGATTTGCTTCAATCAATGAAGTATGAGTTTTAATTCAAATAATTGTAATGGGGTTATTGAGCTTGATAGAAAATTGAGTATAAATAAGATATAATTCAATGGTGTGGACTCACGTTCAACTCAAACGCGTTGGCTTTTTTTCCTTTCTATCAAACCATGGCGGCTGTTTATAGTATTCTCATGAATCTCCAATAATACGGTCCTTTTTGAACTCATGATATTTTGTCAACATTTTCATTAGTTAATGACACATGATAGATGTTATACCTGACATAATACACGTAGAATATCACGTAAGATATACATTTTTCATATAGGTAGCTATGTTGAAAAAATGAATTTATTTTTATACAAGTTTAAATCTCTACTTGTACACATCAAAGTTGAAGGTTGTCGCTTGACTTCAAGTTAATGATCATGTATATATATTATGCCTAGGTTAATTGTATTCTCAATATGCTTTCTCACCTACAAGCCTCGACTAATTCCACGGACGGTCATTTTTCACCACTGGTGTTCAATTTTTGTATTGAAATCTCGACTAAATTTAAATTTGCATCGAAAAGGCTCACATTAGTGCTAAAATATCCCTAATAAAGACAATTCTGTACCCAAGGAAACTCGAACTCGAGACTTCTACTATTTACAATCATTTACTATAACAAGAACACTTTTCAACGGCAATAAATATGTAAATTAACAAAAAGTGTTAGAATCTTCACATTAGTTAATTGTCATTAAATCTAATGTCGTTATAGATTTTCACAACATTATAAAGAGTGCTACTAAAAATATAAATTTAATAATAATTAAATTATTACCGTTATTAATTAACATTAAAAATCATTTTAGTGTAGTAATTAAATATTATATTATTAATAAAAAGAGACATGATGTGAAAAAAATGGGTGGGGTGGGTTGGTAGGTGAAGGAGACGGTCAACTATGACCTCTAAATGTTAGGTGAGGCTACTATTTAATTAATTCTTCAACCAAATAATAAGTCATGCTGACATTTATTTGTTAATTCATTTTTTAAGAATCTTCTGTTAACTATTATTGTAAAATGACAAATATCAACCACTTGTTAAATTGTTGACAAGAATTTTCAAAAATCTATGACCCAAAAACAACATTTTGCACTTTTACACCTGCATAATCAACAATTTTTTATACAACAATTTTCATATACTTTTTATGTATTAGTATTATATATAGTATAGTAATTATACACCAATATAAATAATATATTATATTGTGTAAAAATATATTTATCTTATATAAAAATATATATTACTTCACTTGTCGCGAGTAACTTTTTGTAATTTTCAATTGAAATTTTGTTGAAAAACAATTTAAATTTACACGAGATAACTTTAAATTTTATACACTTTAAACAACTCAATATCTACTTAAAATTTCTCGTAAAAGTCATTTAAAATTCAAACTTGTTCAATAATAGCGTGTTATCTTTCTAATATGATTTTCACCACTCAAATCTTATAAAAAATTGATACTTTAGGCCATGTTTTGGAGATACATAAACAATAACAAATCGAGTTTTCGTCAACTACTCACTCCGATCACTTTTACAAGTAGAATTTAAAAATCAAGAAATAATTTATAATTTTACAGTTATTTTAACCTTAGTTTTAAATAATAATATACATTATATAATAAATGACTTGTATAATAAATAGAAAAAACGACAATCAAGATGCAGCTGAATTATAGAAAAGAAATGACAATAAGTCGCAACTTTCAAATTATATTTACAATATTGGCTAATGTATTTTTAATATTTCAACCTACAGTAGACAACCCTTAATATTTTATTATTGTGCTGGACTAATGTATGTTTCGTGCCTTAACTAGGTATAATACATAAAATCATAGTGGTCGTGTACACGAACAAGCTAATTTCTCAGATGACCACTCAACTAAATGTTCTCCTAAATTACTCACTCAATAATTAATATTTTATTAGTTTTTTTTATTTTCCACCCGATTTTCAATGCCCACATTAAAGCCCAATCAAATCTGAATTCACACCAAAAAGTCACCCAGACTCGAACTTGAAACCTCTTGTTAAGAATGAAAGACAGTTAAGCTAGAATCGTAAAAAATTCCTTCTAATTTTCTAAAACATCAAACTATGTATCAGAAGGGGAAATAGCTGGCCGTCTCAAAACTGCATATTAATTTCTCTATTGCAAAACAAATGCCTTTTTTCTAAGGGAACATACTTTTCTCTACCTATTACAAACAACAAAACAGTTGAAATGGTATCAGCTCAGTTCATCTCTCCATTCAGTTCCTGGCTTACAAGCAGCAAGAGTGCCAGATAGTGGAAGGACACATTTTATTTCTGATGTTTTTTCTATCCTGCATAAAAGAAAACAATAATCAATAATTTATGACCGTAAAAGTAACGATAACTACAGAAGGAAGGAATAACATTAGCAAAACTTCTTGAATTCAAATGCAAACAACAGTGTAATCATACAAGTAGGTCATGACAGGGTACAATGTACGCAGATCTTACCCTTACCTTTGTCGGGGTAGAGAAATTGTCTCCAATAGCCCCTCGTCTCAATGCAAGTACATCCATTGAATGCATATGAATAATTAACAATAGTTGCCCCATGAAATTATATTATGGTCCGCAGGGAAATGGTTTATTCAGGAAGGCAGGGATAGAATACAACTCCAAGCTGAGGTCTTTTTTTCCTTTCTAATATGACAGGGGAAAGAACAAAGGTTTATCGACACCAATTACCCTATAAAAACACAATACAGAAAAGTATGTCTAAAAAGGAAGTACCAGAACTTGCCTGCTCTTGCTTTCTTGAAGCCAGAGGCAATTCTAAGAAGATGTTACTGACAAATTTCACAGACTGACTCTGTCCTTTGAAGAATTTTTGTTCTTTTCTTGGAGTGGGTGAGGATAGGGGAGGGATGATCCCTTTGTGAAGTTCGATTTACAGTTAACTGAAACTACCAACCACGAACTCCTATAGGTAAATATCTTGCATTAGGCATATAAGCCCAAACTGATTGTCCTTCCATTCCTTTTGTTCACTAAATACTGCTCACTCTGGAAGAAAGGTTCCTCATTCTAAATAATACTTTCCAATCACATAAGATGATAAATGTACTAGACAAACCACTTCTATATAGTTCCAAGTTCAATTTATCAAATCATAACTTCATGCATATTTATCGATGCACTCAATATAGACAACTGTGTACAATTCTATCTCAGTTTCATGCCTAGTGAAGTTATAAAATCTGCGTGGAGTTTATCTACATGATGCAAGAACTCATATGGTCATTGTTTATGTCATTAAAATCTATAGGATATAATTGAAGACAAAGAAGGCACTACCAACTTGTCTTAAGAGACCAAAGACACATGCCTTCTTAGTTTAATACTCTAGTTTGCCTCAGGTATTACATCATATAGAAGGCTGCTTAGCGCTAACGACAGTGGGTATGTCAGGGACTTTAGGTGACAGATATAAGATGTCCTTTCATAAACCTCGTATTAGACTGTAGACTACAAAACAAGGAGGAGCACCGTGCTTCCAAAGCGGATTCTAGCATCTTATATAGAAAGCCTAAGTCGTGAATACAATCATTTAACATTTGCCTACCCCAAAACCTCAATCAGTTGACAGAAGAATCTTGACATCTTCAGAGAGAGGTCAAAAGCAAAATCCATCCAGAGTATTTGATCAAGCTCGTAAAGAAATTGTACAGTTCAAAGATGCAGCCAAGGTGCATACAACAATACCACCGTTCTCTTCTCCATTTACTACTAAACAATCTTCAGTCATTTTGTTAAAACATGACAAGTTCCCTATCGATTTTTTCACATCCTTATCTATCTCTCCCTACATACTAGCAATCACATAGGGGCAACCTATAACCGAATAAATAACGGGTAAAAAGGCAGCATAAGTTTAACTCCAAGATGAATATGGCCAAAAAGCAAAGAAGAGAACTCGTAGAATTTCACATTCTTCATTTACAATAAATGAATAACTCAATACCTTAAAGGGTAATTTGCATAACCCTGATCCAAATTTCGGTCCACAGGCAAAATATACATGAGGTTCATCCATAAATAACAAAAATAGGATTCTAGATCAAATTTACCTTCGTTTTATAATCTAACAAATAATTTAGATTACACAACGAATATCCCCTAGCATTAGTTCATTAGTTTATAAAATAAGCCACCAAAATTAGAGTATGATAGAATCATGAAATAAAAGCCCTTCATATATCTTCAAACAAAGTGTTGCTGCTCATCTTCATAATGGAAAAAGTATAATTGTACAAACAACAACAATAAAACATGTCAAACCAAAACTATTTGGAGTAAGCCACTCCTCATTAAAGTTTAAATCCTAAATAATTCACAATAATCATTCATATAAATAATCCCACAAAAACACAATGGTGATTCTTTCCATCTATCCTAGCCTTTGGTGGACAGAGTTACGCGCGAAAGCTAGCTTGAACACTAGGATACTAAATCCCACAAATTAATAGAAACCTATACTGATAATTCTGAATTAGACTAAATTCTGAAGCTAAATTGAAGTAAAGGAAAGAACTTTTTGGAAGAAAAACTGACAAATCTTCATACCTAAGTCCAAAGGGGTTTCAAGAAAGTTGCTTTGCATTCTGATAGAAAGCAGCAGAGCATAAAATTGAAGCAATCAAAGCGAAAATCCCCAACCCAATCATTAGGGAAAATCCAGCTACCACCAAGTCCATCAAACATTGCAAGCTTATTCCCATCACCAACATCCTTTTTTTTTCTCTCAAAATATCCTCAGCAAAACACTGGGTAATTCCTTTTGCTATTTATTGATGGATAAGAATGGGTCTTTTGACACCCCGAGGCAGACCGCTTCGAACTCTATCAACTCAAAACAAAGCATGTGACGCATAATTGCAGAAAACGCATCGGGAAGGTTGACAAAGGATTCGCAATTTACCCTTCCTATCTTCGGTATTAATTTACGTGATATTTTTTATTAATATAAATATAAAATTAATTTTACTTAAATAGTATAATAAATGTAACACGAAACAAAAGAAAGAGGATATGAAATAGTTTTAAAAGTTTATACCATAAAAAATAAGGAAGAATAAAGATATAATATATAAATGTATCATAATATTTATGTCTTTTAATTTTAGATGTGCACAAGTAGGTATACGCGTTATACATGCCGTTTTAAGTGGCAATTCACATCTTATATGGTGTCCTACGTGTTCTGTGTCACATAAGACGTGCGTATTTGTTTATTATACAAGTTTAAATGTTTATTTGTGTAAATTCAAAGTTAGAAAGCGTAAATGTGAGCTCATGTAAAGTTAAAAGACTTATTTATGTATTATGTCGATTATAAAAGTATAATTACTTAATTTATTGGGTATAATACATAAATATACCTTTTAATTTAGTCTCATTTTACATTTAAGTTTTTTCAACTTTTGGTGTGCACAAATAAACACTTAAACTTACATAAACTTGAACTACGACACAAATTATCGTGCGGAATGTTATTTATGACGTGTGTGTCTATTTATTTAATTTTGTACAAATTAAGTCTCTACTTTTACACTCCCAAAATTAAAGGACATAAATATGGGTTGAGTCCAAATTAAATGACACATTTATTTATCAAGTCTACTTTATATTACAAAAATATAATCCAAAACTTAGAACAAATTTTTAGCCTAAAACGCAAATTAGTGTACAAAAATATGAAAAAAATTATTTGTTTATCTTTAAAAAATATTTTGAAACACAATATACAATATTATAAACAATACATACAAGATTATACAAAATTAATATACTCATATATAATAATATAAAATTTTATATAAATCAAAATTTAGTCAGATTTCACCAATCGCGAACTAACAAAAAAATTCCTATCGCGAACGTTCATGACACAGTTGCATGTGCTATGATGAAAGCCAATCTCGGGCTCCTTCCTTTTCTGTGGGACATGTTACTTTGCATTTAAATTAATGGTTTGAGTCATTTTTTACTGTTTTAAATTGAAATCAATTAAATAGTATTTTTTTCATTACAATAATTATACATAAAATATATGGATATTCATAAGTCTATACTCAAAATTTAGCTAAAATTATGAATATGCGTAAATAGTAACAAGATCGATCGACTTCAGCTGATGGACACTACATTATATTGTTTATAGAGTCGGTGAATTCGGAGTTTTTTGTTATGGAATTTAATTATCAAGAATATATATCAAACGCAAAATTTATTAACTAACTATCATCTCAACATTAGGTAAACATGAATAAAAAGTGAGAAAATGGGCATCCTTAAATTATTCATTTGTCATCAATTAATATCCACACAAATTATGTCTTATTTTATAGCAAAGTTTATTTGAAGTTGTATACATATATACTTAGGAAAAGATCACCATAGACAGAGTACAGACTTGCCGGTAACACAACCATATATCATAGCACACAATTTAAACCATTGTGTTCTATGTTTTGAGATATAAAAACATCAGGGGTGATGAGGAATTGATTGAGTAAACAATGGCTTGACAATAATAGGGCAGCAATCGATGTTATTTCCATTGCAACAAGGAATGAAGATATTTGCAACTTGTCTAACTCCATGGGTTGATATCACAAAAAGTAACAAAACAAAAATGGCTAGGTTCATTTTTTTATCCATATTGGAACCAAAAGTATATGGTACGTTTTTTTTTTGTTTCTGAATTAGAAAAATGAAAGGTTGTTGTGGGAGTACTTATATAGGTGATTTTCGATGAGACATATGTCCTAGTATTCAACAAAAATATAATATTTAGAATAATCAGTGGTGGAGTCAGAAATTTCATAAAGGGTGTTCAAATGCTAAGATTTGAACACGTAAATACTTTAAGTTTGTGTGTCTTTATACTTTCAAGACGTCTGAAGTCACTAAACTATATCATATTGTTGTATCAAGAGTGTCCAAAATATGTTATTTAGCCACATATTTATATATACGATATAATTATCTGACGCACCCTGACATAATAAGGGTGGCTACACCACTGGCCGACAATAATTGAGCTAATATTATTACATCACGAATTGTTAAAACCTTTAGAGATAATTTATATAATATCTTAGGTTATAAATATCTATATTGTATTATTACTGCTAAATACAATATAGGGGTAGTAATACTATATACTGACGATGAATACGAGATGAAATAGTATACAAACTGTCATATTTAAATATTGAATTTGCATAGTTCATCTTGTAATCATCGAACAATTGCAGTTGTGATAGAAACCTCTCTTGGAATCATTAATGCAACCAGGTTGAACAAAACTCTATGTTGTACACTATCAAAATAATCTATATTATATATTTTTTTTATTCGATTTATGTGACATTATTTAACTTAAAGATACATTGTTCTTTCACCCGATACATAGCAAACGATACATAAGTTATGTATAAGATATATAATTATAGATCAAATTCACACTAATTTAGATTTGAAATAATTAAGGTTATGTATCATCAATAAAATGTGTACTAGAAACTTTGTATACAACCAAAATAGTAATGTATCTGATAGAGATGGAGTGATTATTCAGATGTCAAGAGAAAGAAGGAAAAAGAGAATTTTTGTAATTAATTCAAAGGGTAGTGATTTTCAAAGATTATGTTATCTTAAGTCGTGCAATTATGTAATTTTTCCTTTTTTGTATGCGTCTTATAAATATTTTAAATTTGTTATGAACTTTTTTTTTTACTTATGTATTTTCCATAAATATTATTTATACATGTCATCGAACTTTGAGAAAAAATTCATTCATTTGAGAAAAGGCTTACCCATGCCATTATTTGTTAGTTGAAACAAATAATGGCATATGATCTTTTCTTCAAACCACAAAAAAAAAACAAATAATCCAAACTTTTAACCGATATCATAGATAAATCTTTTTTTAAAGTTCGATAAAATCCATAAACGTTTTCCCTGATAAATAAGTAGTTTTATGCAATGGCTGACATCTAATTTTTCACAAGAGTACTAAACAGATTAAAATGAGATAATATCTTATGGTTAGGAATAACATTTATTAGCATCTTAAGCTTTATAGAGTAAGGGCTATTGGCTCCAAAACAGTGAATTTACAAAGGATGTGATTCCACAATCAATGGCTTTTGTTTTGTCATACTGACCACTGCTACACTAGCCCTGTTCATCTGGACAAATAAATTCATTTTTTATTTGAATCATCATTAATTATTTATCAAAGAATACACGTCGATTAAAATCTGAGGTAAATGGTGTACGTACACTTTCTTTTCTTGTTTAAACATGGTGGCAAATAGCACTCCACGCAGATAATTAAAGAAATACTATCTACATTTTGTATCTGAACTATATATCACCAACAATTCATCAAAACACGTTTTTTGTTCTCATGAACAGTGTTTTTATAATGTCAAAGGGTCTTATCAACTGGAGATAATAGTAACAGATGGAAGATATGTGATTTTGCTAATTCAAGAGGAGAAGAAAAAAGTAACCAATAACATCTGAAAAATGGTTTCTTGTTGTATAGTCCACAAACCACACATTTAATTTCTTGAATGATTTGATGTCCTTTGTCCTCGCAAAAGTTAAAAATAGGATCATAGTGCACTGCCTTTTCAAGTGTTTTGCTTCTTATAGTAGTCACTTGAATTATGAGCCACCCTCACTAGCAACTCCACCTACATTTGTCTTGTTGCTTGTGCTATTTTTGTGTGCAAAACAGGACCCTACCCTTAATATATTGGCTGACTTCTTTATTTGGTTTCCCACTCACTGTTTACTGCCTGTATTGGAGCTTTGATCGCGCATTGTAGGGCTCATTCAAAGGTGAGTACTCCCAACAGGATTTTCTCCACGCATGAAACCTCAGTCCTACCGCACCACTAAATCATGCTAGTTGGCTGACTTCAATTATTTACCTAGGTGCATTCACTTTGTACACTAGCCTTTTTTTTTCTTCCTTAACCTTGTTTGTGTTCTTCTATGTGGTTATTAAGTGACTGAATTTTCCATTGAGAACTGTTCTGTGGCTATTTTTACTGATTTTTTATTGAAACAGTGTAAAAAGAAAAAAATTGGTAATGTTTCATATGGTAAAATTAGAAAGTTCCTCACTAGTTAATTGATAATCTGTTTTCCATCATGCGTTTTTCCACTGAGTTGGTCGGTGAATGGAAAACGAGTGATAAAATCTATGTTTTATATAACAAATTTCCCACCTATTTGTGGTTGGAAAAGCTTTTGTTTCTATTACTGTCTATTCATTTTTACTAGTCCAGTATTGACTTAGCGAAGACAAGTAGTAATATCAACCATGGAGAGTACTACTAGTATTTATGCATGCAAACTTTAGTCATGGCTTAATTGCAAACTGAGATCATATAGTCTAACATGATGCTTCACATATATATTCAACTAAAAATTAAACTCATTGGCATTGAGGTAAAAAGAGAACAACATGATGAAGGAACAACATTGAAAATATGTCCAGCTCACTCTAATTTTCTCTCTGTGGTGGATTGGTTTGATGATTCAGTCTTTAGACTAGATGGAACGTTATCGTCTATGTTGCTGAAACCATTGAAAGGAGAAGCAACTTGAATGTCTACAAGCAATCGACGAAGATCATATGCCTCATCCTTGAGCTGCATATTCTCTTGAACAACTTTTTCATGAGATTCTGAGACTTGGTTTAACTTATTTATTAGATTATGATTTTCTGTTCTAAGACGAACTACTTGTGACCATAACTCATCAAGGTGCCTTTGTTTCCTCATCCTTGATCTTCTAGCTGATTCTCTGTTCGATATCATTCTTCTCTGCTTTCGTTCATCGATGATTCTATGTTGTTGTTCCTCCGATTCATCCGAGGTTGAGTTACTACTGATGCATGATGCAGGTTGTGTACTTATCAAGTCTTGAATAGGAAAAGTGAACGACTGATAGTTGTTGGTTAGGAATGTGTTGTTGAATTGGAAGTTTTTGTGCATGAAGGTGTAATCAATAGGAAGTGATGAGGGATTTTCTTGAGCTAAGTAGTGGATTGTTGCAGCCTCTGATGAAATCATGATTAATTGTATTTGGATGAAGCTAAGGTTTAGTTATCAAATAAAAGTTGCAATGGTCAGGTTTTTATAGGAGCACAAGGCTTGACAAGTGGGGATATATAGAAGTATACATAATTCTCATTTAACTTGGCTTCATCTGATATTATATTTTCTTCAACTTTGAGTACACACGCGTTTTACTTAGCATCTGACATGACGTTCTAGGTATATTATGTCATATAAGATGCATATGTCTATTTATTCAATTTTATACATATTTAAATGTCAACTCATGTACATGACCCAAAATCAAATAACGTTAAGTTAAAGAATATATTTATAAAGTAGTGGTTTCAAGTCTAGACAAAGGGGTAAGTTGTGGTAATATATATTATTAAACTATTAAAACAATTCTTATAGCCTACCCCAACTATTGCATGGTTTATGCATATTTTAATGTAGAAAGAGAAGGCATCATGTATGGCCTTTTTAATACATTCATATCATAATGAGATTTTAATGAAGGTTGAGTGTTTTTTTTTTAATAATTGTTGACTATTTTGAATTTACACCGTATATGATTCTGTTTTCTATCAAAAAAAATTTCATATTTAGAATTTAAACTCCAAAATATCTAATTAAGAAAAGAATAAACCTATCCATAGAACGGAGAAGTAAAAAAAAAAACAGTTTAAAAGTCAATTTTAGAAGAAGCTATATGCAAATTGAAAATCATATATATTAAAGTCTCACAACCAATAGAAATTGTGAATTGATGACGAAATCTAGGTCGATTGATGAAAAGTTATAAACTATTTAAAGCATGAAAATTTGACCATTACTTTAACAAATGATGAGTCGAAAGGCACTTGAGATTGAGATAGAAGGGACCCAAAATAAATTTAATAGTCTATATTATACTCTACTATTTAATAGTATCACAGTATTCTTAATATATTAATTCCAAGCTTTTAATAAAAATAACTTCTCAAAAATGTTTAGGAAAATCTATAAAGCTTACGATATATATGTATATATAAAAATTAATTATTGGCCTCTGGTGGAGGGTACTTGTTTTCATCTTTTTAATTAATTTCATTGTGGCTCTAAATTGTAATTGTTCAAATAAATCCTTTCACGAACTGAAGAGCCTTAATTGATTGACTCTAATCATCTTAGTATTTCTGATGTTGTAGGTGTATATTTTCCCCTAATCAATTTCTTTATAATTCCCTTTTATATTATGTTATCGTCTCAATTTATGTGACACTTTTGCTCAATTAAAAAAAGACTTAATTTCATATTTAATACAAATAATTTAACTATAATTTTATGACTTACTTCGAATCATAATTATCAAATATACTATCAAAGTGTCTAGTAAAAAGCATAGGTGACACTCGAGAGTCCATGTAGCAAGCTATCTTAATGTAAGAGTTTGATTTCAAAATTATATAACTAGATATTTAATTCGAGGAGATGACTGAAAATATGACTAAAGATTTTTCAAGTTGTAAATATTTGCGTTGATAATATTTCACATTTAATTACTTAAAAAAAGTAGTACTGCAGTGTCCGTACAGGGTTAATATAGTCATTTTGATAGCTTCTAGTTTGATTATACATCACCATGTTAGCCTGGTAAGAATAATGTATGCACTTGCAAAGGCCACTAATTGAGTAATGATTGTAGCATTTTCGTTAAGACCCTACTATATATATAATATATAATGTCAGTTTAACGTTTACTAACAAAAGATGTGGTGTAGTGAATGAATTTATTCTTATTCTCCTTATTCTTTAATCAAATCAGGTTTCAGTTTTGAATTATGAATGCATGGTTTTCCACAAATAATACCTTATTATCCGAATTCAAAATAATTACATTTTATTACGAATATTGATTATCAAACGATAAATTTGGAAGAAAAAAACCTTGGGTATAATAATAAAGCCTTCCCCTCACTCACTCACCCACCACCACAACAACCTCACATTATAATAAGAAATAAAACATTTTGTGGTGACTAAAATCATTATAAAAATTGTCACGAAAGATTATTCATCACAACTCAAAAAGGTCATTAATTAAATAACTAGCTAGTTTATGAAATATTATTGGAGTATAGTTCCAAAAAAAAAAAACAATGTTATCTTAATTATCATCAAAGATAAACAAGTTTTATGAAAATTAGTATCACTTATAAGAATCCCTTAATTTTGAAAAGTGAAAGTATTTATCATAAGATTCTGTAAAAAGGGAACAATTCTGATTTATTTGTACCAAATGAAAAGAAACTAAATTAAACAAAAAGAAATTAGACACATATAGGTTAGTTAGATTAGATATTAGATATAATAAGATTGGATACAAACTTAAAGAACATACGTGCATATATTTTTATCCACATACATAATATAATATATAGTATGTGTGAGTGGGGGGGTGGGGTTCATAAGCAACTATATGAAAATCAAAAAGACAATTTGGATTTTGGAATACACATATATTTGTTGTTAAATCTGTGTTCAAAATATTTAATCAGAAAATCGAAGTAAACCGAAAAAAAAAATCTTTAATACGAAAAAGAAAATATTTATATCGTAAACTAAAAAAATAATTTTTTTCCGAATAAGATAGATATACCATTTATTGAAATAACAATATCTTACATTTCAGTAACATCAACAAACTTAAAAATAACAATATCTTAATTTTTTTCTATTTGAAAATATAAAAAATCTTCCGGAAATAAATTTTATTTTTCCTTCTTTTAACATGTGTTTTACTTCATTAAATTATATAATAAGAAAAATTATATTAGTTTGATGTAAACACTAAGTGCGGATAAATTTTTTTTCAACAATATTTAATTTAAAACTTTATAAAAGGGTGATCTACTTGTCTTATTAAGGTTATGGTTGATTTTTTATTTTGAAAATCTGTTAATTTAATCATTTGTTATTAATTTATCTGTTCTTGGTGGACACTACCTTTTGATTAAAAAAACTTTTTTTTTTTTTTATCTTTTAGTAATTTCAAATAGACAACATTATATATTAATTTAAAACAAAACAAAAATCTTGTCAAATCTCAAAGGTGGCAACTTGCAACCGCAAAATGCATTTTCTTCAATTATTTTTAGCACTAAATTATTTTGTGTTGATTTCCCCCACTATACAACTCCATAGATTATTGGATAAGAACTAATCAGACAAAAAATAAATTAATAAAAAAAATTTAAAGTTATTAACATTATCATATAACTCAACATAATTATATAGACATACTTGCAACATATTAGATTAAAATGATTTCATTAAATAATAACTCAGGCAGTCTTAGCATCACAAGCAAAATTAGTTCTCTAAGTAGTCAAATATAATTAAAATTAAGGTCATCCCAAATCTTTATTATATATAGAAAAATAAAACAAACAATAATTATAGTGTGTGACATAACTTAGGAAATAAAAGGAAGACAAAATTTAATTGAAAGGACACAGAAAATGACCTTTCATGGTACATTTCTTCCTTGTTAGTAATAATGAATTTTTCCACTATATTTAGGTAAATGTGGTTCCCAAAAAATGGTCTGACTAGTAAACAGGAAAAAATATATATATAATGAAGTTGTTACGTAAGGGGACTCGATTTAACATTTTCACTATTAAATTGATGATTTTCATCATTAGTGACGAAAAAAGAATAGTAGTACTAAACTAGATAGCATCACCTCTTTGTTTATACTAATACTTTTGTCAGATTATATTAGTGGTGGTTTGTGCGTTTTAAAAAAAAATATATATATACTTTAATTCAAACGTATGTTATCCGTTGCTTACGTACAGTCTCTAATTAAAGCCTAAATCCACTTCAATGTGGATAATTAATTTATTAATTGTGTTAAGACTTTTAGGGTTAAATTCAAAGTGTCTCCAAATTACTGACCAAAGGGATTAAGCATAAAGATTATTAGAAATTTATAATGCTATTATCACCACTAATTGAGGTTTATGTGTCAGTGGTTTGGACCACATCTTTAGTGATTAGAGAAATGGTATATTGCCAAATCGAAAATGACAAGCATGTTGATAATTAAGTACCTATATATATATATGAATAAAATAAGATTTCTTATAAGACAATAGGTTGAAAAAAATATTGAGAATTAATTTTAAACATCAAGGTTAGATATATCATTAGATACATCTATGAAATATCATTAATTTAATTGGACCATGAAAGAATTTTTTGTAGCTAACCATTTGTAGAATTCTAAACATATTAGAGTCACAGGATCATGATGTCATTTATTAAAATTCAAGATCATGATGTCATTTATTCAAATTCATCGATACTAAATATATATATCACAAATTATAGTTGAAAATAAAATGAAAAAAATAGAATAAATACTATTCACGTTGATGTGTGATATGTTTCTCGCTTTATTCAAAGAGATTCAAATCAATTGTTCAAGATACGATATTCCAACAACGTCGTATAACTCAACCAACTTCAAATTAGTTGAAGAGTCCAAAGCTCACCAAAAAAAACTTCTTCCTTCAATATTATACTACTCTCTTTTGTATAGTGAACAAGTAAAAGACATAAAAAATATTTTCTTTACCTCAATTCTCTCTTTCATCATACTAACCTCGAAATGTAAGCACAATATACTGTCTCATATCAAATTCTCATTTTTTCTCTCTTTATTCAACACAACGAAGAAAATTATTTTTTATGTAAATATAAAATTTGTTCCACAAATAAATATAATAATATAAATAGTTATTTTAAAACTAGTGAGACTATTATGACTACATGAGTTACACAGAATTATGTATGGCATAACTTTCTTCACTTTATACCTACTTATAATTATCATGTACTTACTATTTTAATTTCTAATATTAAAATGCACAATATACACCCATTATAATAAGTCCTAATACAACTTTCATAAGAACTAAATGAATGCCCAATTCTAATATCATTCAGTACAAGAGCATCTATAAGTATACAAATGTTTAACAATACATATTTGCTTGTTTAATGGTTGATGTTTGAAATACTACACCAACGTAAGTGTATCTTAGTTTTACTCATATAACCTATTTCTTTTCTTTCGGTAACATTATTATAGATAATGTATTTATATTGTATAAAAAAATGTATAATAGATGTGTATACTAAAAAATAAATTTAGTCTCCATGAACTTCAACTAATAAACTCCATCCGGAATGATCTTCAAACAAATAACGTCAAATATTAATCACATAAGATACAACTTCAATATATCATTCTTGATAAATTTCAATCATTTTAACGGTCACAAAATTTATTTATGAGTATTCAAGCTTAAAAATTCTCAGAATCTCCTTATCAAAAGCGATTCATTCCTAGGCGAACTCAAACTTGAGATCACACAGATCGAAATAACACGAATTATAAATAACAAAAAAATACTAAATAACCCTTGTTGTTAATTGTTTCTGATTTACAAGCAAACTCAAATATACAACATATTTTCCCTATTTTATTAAAAAAATCATTTTTGGGAGTTTATCTTTCTAAAAGAATTAATAAATCAAACATAAAAATAATTAGAAAAAAATATTTTCTTACGCATCCACACTAATTTCCTTAAAAAGTCTATCGAAAATGCCCCTTATTAGTCTTTTTTTTTAAAAAAAAATCGGACACCTTATCCTCTCAACTTCCTTTAACCGTCTTCCTCCGTCTTCTGCCAGAAAATTTTCGCCGGCGGTAATGAATTCTCACAGCTTAACCGGAACTTACTCATTTCCTTTTTATCCATCTCTCCCAATTCGCCGTACAATCATCAATGTCATCGATTACAACCATTTTCCCCTACTCACTTCCCGGCGCTTCACACTGCATCGTCTCTGCAAAAAAACAAACTTTCAGGTCCCTCAATTGTCTTAAAGTAACTTTTTTCTAAATGGGTTTCTCTTTGTCTTTTAAAACAATAATTAATTCTGGTGTTTTCTAAATGTGTACGTAGGTAGTTCGCTGTTCACGTCAAGAAAACAGAGTATTGGAACCAGAGGATGCAGCATTGTTGATTTCTACGTGTATTACTCGCAATTTGTCTCCGGCTTTAACTTTAGAACAAGGATTGGAAAAGATTAAGGAGGCTGTGGAGGAGCTCAAGGCCAAGCCTCCTTATTCTTCTAATGGGATGTTCAGATTCCAGGTACATTTTCCTTGTAGGAAACCTTTATTAGGTGAATGATAGCTGTGGTGCTCTTAGGACGATTTTATTGTGTAATTAGTCTTAGATAAGCAGTACTTGTACAACTTTACTCATTAAGCTCTCCTTTTGGGGGCATCCAATTAAATAAGAGATATAGAGATGGTTAACAACTTAGCATAGCCGTTGCGCCGCTCAAGGATGCTGCATAAAAATCTAGAAGTGATCCAAAAAGAAAATAGAGAAGTTATTAAATTTCTGATTTATGTTGTCATCTGAATTCATTCAAACTAATAATGTCTATGGGTGCAGTATATGCATGTTTGCTTGGTTAAGTTTTAGTGTCTAGTTGATGATATGTTGTTAGGGACATATACTTCCATGAGGTTACATAGGATTAGAATTTATTCTGAACATAGACAATCAGAGTGGGTCTTCTTTCTTGATCAGTGAGATGATGATTGTTTATATGTAGGTTGCTGTTCCTCCCAGTTCAAAATCTTTGAATTGGTTTTGCTGTCAACCGGAGTCATCAGGAGTATTCCCACAGTTTTTCCTTTCCAAGGAGAAGCAAAATCCATCATATAAATCAGTTGAAATGGGTCATACACGCGGGATCTTTGGAATTGGGGCAGCAATCAACTTGAAGGGATTTTCTGCCACTAAAGAATCTGGGGAATTTGAAAGGTAATTTCAGACCTTCATCACTGTTTCAACTTCAGCGCTTACATAACTGATTATTTTTACGCTCCCTTTTGAACTTTTGAACATTTATGTTTTCACATTCCTGCCGATCATTTTATATGAATCCAGCTTGATTAATGTAAGTGTAATTAGAATCAATTATTGGTGGAAATGGAGCAACCTGAGGTTCCATCTTATTATGTTTTTCCTTAAAGAGTTGGTGATAATATAAAATTAATTATGAAGAGGCAATGGATGCAGACAAGTAAACTCTTCCAGTGGGATTAGACTTAGTGAAGGTTTAATTGAGGAAAGTCTTATTTCTTCTCTGTTTGAGGAACTTGTATGACAGTGGATGTAAGAAGGAGAATGAGTGTTCCTATAGACAATTGAGGAGAAATGCTAGTGCTTGAGAAAAATTCAAATTTCCTTGCTTATAATGTGAAAATGTGGAAGAGATGTGAAAGTATGTTGGTCAGAGCTCAAGAATGTTCTTGCATAAGCATTGAAGACAATGATCCATTTCAGGAAACTTGTATTATGTTTTCTGTAAAAAAGGATTCAACTATGGGGACCCAGAGTAGTCCAAATATTGGTGATAGCATCATGACTGGACTTTGTATAATCCACTAGAGTGAGTTACTCCATGACCCCTACATGAATAAAAAGCTCGTCTTTCCTACAGAGCAGAGTATCAATAGGATCCTCTGTACTTGTTCTTTGTATTAAAAAACTGTCTTTTTGGATGAAATTCCATAAGAGATGGAGATATTGAAAGAGCGGGGGAGGGGGGGGGGGAGAGCAACTCTTGGAAGTTTTCTGTGATATTGAATCCAAATAGGTTATAAAATGGCCTCTCTTCACGTCTGGTGGTTATCACATTCTAATGGCTAAAACTGTGATTATGTCCTTGTAGTTCCAGAAACATAAAAATTCTGATTCAGCATTTGTGTGTTGTTAGTAATCATGTCGAATATCGATTATAAGGGGTTAATTCTTGACTTGTACCTCAATGAAGTGAGCCAGTTGCTGTTTGACCCCTCTTTCTGTCATTCAGAAGAAAATCACATGTGATTCTGATATCTCTTAAGAAAGAGGATGAGTTACAAATATCATGATTCCACACTTTACAATCACATGAAGAAAAGATGTGATTTTTCTGTCGTTTTTAGTAGACATCAATAGGTTAATATTACACTAGTGCTGCTGCAGATGTTGTGCTGTTGAATCAACACCCGTGGTGGCTTATGGCTTTTTGGACCTAAGTTTTGATACAATATCTTCTTCCATGAAGCAAGAAGCTGGGTTATTCTACTTCTTTGTTCCCCAGGTAAGTGAGATCTTCTTGCATGGCCATGGTTTACGCTTGAATAATTCCTCCATTCTATCCAATGTTCATTGTTATTTATGTGTTGAACTAATATCACCTTAGATTGAACTAGTGGAGTTTGAAGGTGCTTCTATCTTATCTGCAATGGTTGCATGGAATGACACTTGTATGTGTACCTTTGAGGAGGCTCTTCAAACATATGAGTCATCACTTTTGCAGGTAATATTCTATTTCCATATATTGTCTGTGACTATTAGATTTAGACCTGAAGTTTTTCTTAAGTTCAACTGTAGCATGAGAGTTTCTTTTTCCTGGGATGTCATGGTCATCTCTTTGCTACTCAACTATCCTTCTTCTTGAAGTGTATCAGCCACATTGAACCGGTTCAAAGAAAAGGGAGCAATTGTGAAATGCTAATGTGCATGAATATTATATGTAGAGGCCTTGCTTGAAGTGATTTCTCAGTGCTCACACTAACTAGTGTAGAGTTAGGGAAGCTAATGTGGCTATTTATGCTACTTACAACAAGTTGTCTTTGGTCAACTTTCCCATTTAAGAAACCTTAATTTCAGGGGATTAAATGCTCTTTCAATCTGGCCTAACCTTGTGTATTTTGTGTCATTACGAGTAGTCTTGTTTTGTTCTACTACTGCTCAGAAGTTTGTTCTAGTAACAAATCATTTCTTCCATTTTCTCTCTGAGAAGCCAGATAATCTGAAACCGATGGCTCTCTTAACATCCAGATTAAAAACTGTACTTTTGGTTTGATGCAAGGAATAACATATCAAAAAGTATAAGAAAATAACAAGGTGAAAAAGGAAATTAACTTTTCCATTCCTCATCTTATTATCTTATGCTTTGTGTATATTTAGTTCAACAACCATAATAGTAAAAGTTTAAAGAGATGTCTGATTTCACCTATGTTATTTGTTAAAAGCTTAAACCATGTTTTTCCTAACTATAAACGACAACTTTCACTCATATATCAGAACAGAGTCACCTCAAGATGAGGGGACCTCCTGCATATCGTTACGGGTATCAATCAATAACTATTACTCAATCCTAAACTAGTTGGATTCAGACATCTGAATCCTTTATATTCACTCCACTTTAGTCCAGGCAATTTTAGTCCTATGCTGGTAAATAATTCATTTTATAGTGGTTTAAGAATGCTCTAAACCTAAAAGTTCTCTAAATCTCACACTTATTCCTACTTCATATGATTAGGTGTCACAACAATTAAGCCTTAAAACCTACTAGGTATCGCCTATATGGATCATTTGCTACTCTTTTGCTGGTCTTACTTAAATCTACAAGTCTTTTGAGGTAACTACCGTACATGTGATTTTAATCCACCTTGTCCCCCTTTAGCACTTAAGCCATCATAGTGTTGCATCAATGAGGTGGTGAATTTGGAGGTCTATGTGGACGATACACATTCTTTTACTTTATCATCTTTGTGTGTGACCTGCACCATCTATCTAAGGTGATCAATTCTAATCTTACCCTGTTTTGTGTGGCTTTAATCTATCTTAAAATATGTTGGGCCTCTAGTGTCCTACATTCATTCTCATATTGGTGGAATCACAACCCTAGGATTTTCCCTGAATTAGGTATCATACTAGGGATATATTCCCGAAAACAAATCTATGTGACTAAATTTGACTCCTGTTGTTCTTGTTATCAGGAGTCGTTAACAATACACATAATACTGGAAGTGTCTGCTTTTTCAAAAGCTCAATAGTATCTTGAGTATTGTTATTTTATATGTCATCATGCTATGTCAAACTGACTCAGCCTTTTCTCAATTCAGGCTGAACGTAACTTCAGTTTTGAAGAAGCTGGACGCTGCAGCAATCACATTGGTGCGACTGATAGAAAAGTCCATGCACAGGAGGGACAAGTCCAAATGGTAATACAAAGTTTCAAGATTGCACTATGACAAATGATGGAGGAACCAACACTTTGCCTTGACCTCCTTTAAGAAAATGCAATAATTTCGTTTTGGTCCTTTCCTCCGTAAGGGTTGAAAAGGGAATACATTTCTGGATTTCACAAAGATTTCAAAAATTAGGGAATGCCTGAGCCCACATAACTTCCTTTAACTAATACCGTCCAACTTCTCTTGTGCCAAACAATGTGAACTCTTTCCTTCCATTTGCTTTCCCTTCGCTGCTCCCCTTTCTTCCAATTTCCAGCCGAAGCACACCATAAGGTTCATGCTCAAAACTCTTTCTTGTTTCTCCAGCCTTACAAATTCTTGTCTACTCTTCCTTGATAAAGGACAATCATATACACTGTATTACGACTTTCCAGATGTACTTTGTAACAGTTATTGTTGCTAGAGTGCTTTTCTGCACTGGCAATTTCTTAATTTGGTAACAAGAGACTCTACAGATTGATGTTGACTCCATTACATGACTGTTTATCATGAATATCAACACTTCCACTCATGTTTTTGCTTTCGAAGATCACTGATTAATTCCTTTTATAGGTATACTCAAATCTTCAGAAACTGTTCGAAAAATATGTTGGGCCTGGTGCTGTGAAACTGGTATCCCCTTTATCCTGGTAATTATCCTTCCTCAGATACTTTTCATGTCTCGTGTTTGAGATGCAACAAGTAATGATCTGTCTTCCGCCAGTAGATAATGAGAGATCACATTCTTATCACTCATGAACGTGCTTTGTTTATTTACTAATTTATTTTCTCTAATTGTATTTGCTTCATGCAGAAAGATGCCTCATGCTATTCCAGCCAGTTTGTTGTGAGACTATCACCTGCTCTTGCAATTTCGAATAACATGGTATGCTAATTTATGAATATGAAATGGCACGTGCTCCCTTTCTTTTATATTATCTTCTTCTTTGTGCTACATATGATGCTGAATGAGTTGCAGATCATGTTCATAGATTTGTTGTAACTTGGGAATGATTTGGAATGATGAATATCTTTACATGAATGTGCTTATAGCCAAAATTCTAGCAGAGATTATGTTTAGAGAAATGAGAATACAAATTTCTTTTACTCTCTGGTTAGTTAAGTAATGTTTATTTATATTATGCTAAATATGTCTTAGTACTATAAAACCGGGTGGTGATGGTGGTGGTTTTCGGTAAAGATGGCTACTTAATATTCAAGCATGAAGATTCTGGAAGATATATATCCAGCAAATATGATGCCGGTAATGTTGCATTTGCTTGTCAGCTAATTTGGTGATTTAACACCGATGTGTTTCCATACCAGTATCCTCAGATAGGGTAACCTCATGTTTACATTAAAAGTACCCAAAAAAAGCTAGGTTTGAGTTGACAAGAAAATTACCATTATGTTCTCTTTAGATGTCCTTAGTTTTGAGGTTAATGAGAAAAAGCTCAGCAGTAGAATCTAATGCTGGGTATTATTCTTTTGACTTTAACTAATCCTGCATTGACCAGATGAATATTAGTTTGCAAAATATTTATAACAAAGAGAAAGTGGCCTATCCTCATTTTGGTGAAACATCTTTGTATCATGTGCAAGAATATTTTTATCCTAAATTCAATTGCATTAGCAACCAAAAAATTGCCTCTTATCACACCAAAGCTTTATAGGCTATTGCAGATGGTTTTGGCCTGAGCAATTTGACATGAACAAAGATCCCATATTTGAACCTATTGTACATATTTGAAATTATGAATTCTGAAATTCGCTGTTTCAAAATCCTTTCTCAATCTTGTAGTGAACCAAATAATTTTTCATATAGAAAGCTTCTTTTGTGTCTTCCGTCTTTTATGTTTTGTGATTTTCAGGTTCGAAACTGAGATGATTTTTCCATTTTCCTTTTGTCATTCTTCTATCCAGTTGAATTACTTCTGTATTCCTCTTTCATTTGAAGGCCACTGTCATTCGTCGTTGAGGTAGTCTTTGATTTATTGGACTGCTCAGGACTGATAAACTATTACAATTAAAACCTCTAAAGGCTTTATTTTTCAGTTGTCAGTCATTAGTTAATGAGCCTGTCCTTTCTATGTTATTCCTTTGCTAGCTCATATTGATGAAGCTTTTCTGATATTTGGGCAAGTTTTCTGCCGTTTTCAGCATCATAAGAGTTGTCACAAATCACTCTGAATCTTTGTTTTAGAGATACTAAAGTTAGTGTTTTCCATTTCAAAATATGTTTGTATGCACTATGAGCAATATGAAGCCCTTTTGATAGATGACATTTCTATCTGTATCCAAGTTATTCGTTGAATTCATGACTAATGAAATTATATACAACTTGTCGTGGCGGGGTCTTCCTTTTCTCGAAAATGCGACTTTCATTCTAGTTGTTTTTTTTGATGTATGCTCAACTGAAACTTCGAGGTACTACTTCGGGTCTGTTAGAATAGGACTAGGAACAAAAATAGTATATAAAGTTCTACTTGGAAAAGAATTGTACTGTAGTGTCTATAAATAGGGTCTTAGTATATGTACAGACATAATTCAATAATATTTTTCTCCTATATTTCTCACATGGTATCAGAGCTTCTATGATCTGGTAGATAATCAAAATGCTTCCACTGCCGGCGGACAACTCTAGACAATATGTGTCGCCCGTCTGACTAATGATTATGTTAACAAAAATAGGGCTAATAAAAAATGCATGAAAAACAATCAAGTTGAGAGGGACCGACAAAAAATGATTGTAAGAAAATAAGGTCAAAACAGCTGTTGTTCTAAGGTTGTGTTGTGTCAACCCCATATCATTAGTGTTGTACGAAAACCAACACCACCACAGGTCCCCCAGCCTCTCGTGAGTCGCAACCATAACCCACAAAATTCCACCAGCAGAAAACCTTCCACTCGCTCCTAGGCGTTGTCTAAAGCAGCCTTCTCCGGCGAGATCTACACCACGCGCTGCATGCATAGCCTCTTTCCGACCACTTTCTTAATGTATCGCGGTGCACCATTCCAGCGATTCACTGGCGAATTTGGTGACTACTCATTTCTCTTTCTATTTTCGTTGGTGTTGGGTAAAATCCAACACCACTAAAAGGTCCAACAACCTCTGGTGACCAAAGCCCAATCAGCATTGCTGATTGCAGATCCCTTATGCGCAGCTAGATCTAAGGTCCCAACAATCACGTTAATACCATGTGTCAGTGTGTGAGCCAATTCCTGCCAGTTTTCTTAGGCCTTTTCATTCTACATCCGAATATTGTATTTTAGTAGGAGGTAATTTGGTGTCCAGTAAGAGTAAGATCAAAGTGTGGTTGCTCGATCTAGTGACTTGTCAGCTTGTGTGGACCAAACGGTTGCTGAGAGAACAAAAATTTGGAAAAATTGGTTAGATGAAACTTCTGTTTGATATTCAAGCGGCCCTTCATATCGCATCAACTCCAGTTTTTCATGAGAGGACTAAGCACATTGAGATTGACTGTCACTTTGTTAGAGAAAAGATACTCTCCGGAGATATAGTTACTAAATTTGTGAAGTCGAGGGATCAACTTGCAGATATCTTCACCAGATTCCTCACCGATCTTTGTATTAATTACATTTGAAATAAGCTCGGTACATATAACTTGTATGCACCAGCTTGAGGGGGGGAGGGGGTGTTAGAATAGGAATCGGAACAAGGATAGCATATAGCATTCTACTTGGAAAAAGATTAGTATCGAGTATCCTACTTGTAAAAGGATTGTATTATAGTGTCTAACCGTCTATAAATAGGGTCTGAGCGTAATAATATAGAGACACAATTCACTAATATTTTTCTTCTATATTTCTCACATGGTCATTACTGTTTTCAGCCTCGGCAGAATGACCACACTCAATTCAGTTGCCGCTTGAAAGATTGCGCAAACATCAATATCTTGTGGGCATCACTTATAATTGAGGAATGCACTAGACTTGGTCTGACGGTAAGAATATCTGTAACTTCATAAATTTTATTTAATTGGACTACATGTATCTGATTCTTTCATATCTAGTATTTTTGTATAGCTCCAGGATCACGGTCATCTCCTCTTGCTATTGCTGCTTCTACTCATCCTACTACAAGTTGTATTGCATGCATCGATGAACGCTCACTTGCATATCATGCCGTTGGTTTTGCCAAAGTTCTCACAAACCCGCTGTAATCATCACGTCATCAGGCACAGCAGTTTCAAATCTTCATCCTGCTGTGAGTACTAAGATTAAATATTCATATTCACTTCAGCAGTTTTCATTACTATTATGTTTCCTCGTTATTTACATGTTAATTCAAATTTAATTTACGAAGCTATATTCCACAAGTAGCTTATATAAAGCAGCCAGCTTGATTGACATGACAATATTTGCAATTGTTTGCTAGAATGCTACTTCTTTAGGAGATATATATCTGCGGCTGCATGAACATGCTTGTATCAGTTTAAATGTATCGTATATTGCAATAGGGTAAGATGTTATATTATCCTGAGAAAGTTATGTGTCCTAGTTATGCTTCATTTTACAACAGTTACCTTTTCTCAAAAGTCAAAAAAGTTATGCATCATTTTACATTTCTCTTTACAGCATCCACTTATACTTGCAGAAATTTTTTAATTTTCTTTAGAGATTCCCCTTCTTCTTGAAGGTATGATTCTATTTAGTTGCAATGTTGTATCAAGTCATTTTTTTAAACTGTTCTATGGAAATGCACAGGTCGTGGAAGCCAGTCAAGAATTTGTTCCCCTGCTGTTACTTACAGCAGATCGACCTCCAGAGCTGCAAGATGTTGGAGCAAACCAAGCCATCAATCAGGTCAATCATTTCGGTCCATTTGTGAGGCACTTCTTTAGTCTTCCTGTGCCCAGTGATGATATTTCTGCAAGAATGGTGCTTACCTCCATTGACTCTGCTGTTAATATTGCAACTTCTTCACCAAGTGGTCCAGTTCATATCAACTGTCCTTTTCGAGAACCACTGGAAAATAGTCCAAGAACATGGAACCCTATTTGTTTAAGAGGGTTAGACTCTTGGATGTCTACCAGTGTACCTTTTACCAGCTATATCCGAGTTCAACATTCTTATAGATGCAATTACAATACCTTCATGGATGAAGCTCTGAAAGTGATAAATAAGGCAAGTAGAGGCTTTCTGTTGCTTGGCGCTATACACCGGGAGGATGATATATGGGCTGCTCTTCTCCTTGCTAAACACCTTTCATGGCCCGTTGTAGTTGACATTCTGTCAGGTCTCCGACTGAGAAAATATTTTGTTCCATTTCCTGAATTTGAAGATAGAATTCTTTTCATCGATCATCTAGATCATATGCTACTTTCAGACTCCATCAAGGATTGGATGAAGGCGGATGTGATAATCCAGGTATGTGCTTGAGTAGCTACTCTCTGATCTAGCTGCATGTACTGTGTTTGGGATGAACCTGTTTCCGTCATTGGTTCTTGACTCCTTAGGAGAAGATTTCATTGGTTCTTGACTCCTTAGGAGAAGATGTCATTGGTTCACTTTCTCCATTTCATGCCTGTATCTATCAAAATAAAAATATAGCTAATAGGATGGGAATAATACTTCTGGTTCTATCCTTCGAAATTGGGGCAAGTTGGAGCAACGTATTTTGTGATTGAAATAGGAATTACTCGTAAGAGAATTAGTTACCTGGGTCTTTCATTATTGCTGATTATTGACCTTTCCGCAGTGTCTGTTTTGTTTAATGATGGATGGCTTGTCTTAATTTCTCTTGTTGTTCTGAAAATGATATGGAACCTTCTGGTTGTATATGGCTAGCTAAACAGTCCAATATCATAATCAAATGAGTGGAGAAAGATTACTTTGGTTTCGATATATAAGGTAAGACTACTCTGATTTCGATATATATGGAAAGACTACTTTGATTTCGATATATAAGGACAAAGGATATATATAAAGTTGTACAATTATTGTGACATTACACTAATGAGCTATGTTAAATAAATGGATCTTGGACCTAATTCAATCCAAAAAGTTAGCTCAAGAGGTGACGATTGCTCAAGTCATATAAAGAGATCTCCCAAGTCAATCTATAGTTCGAATTATGGAGAAATACCTGATAAACTAAGGTCTTAGGATATGTAGAAGTGTAAATATATGCCTGCAAATTCCCCCAAGGCCTAACGCGAGTGGCAAAATTTGTGGCTTAGGCCGTAGGTTCTAGCCACATGCAAACGAGCCCGGTATTTAGATGGAGAAGGGTAGAGGGTGGGCCCATTATCCACCGAGTTTAGAAGGCCGTGATTGGTCCAAAGGGCGGGTCACAGACAGATTTCTTGGTTGTCAAAAAAAGAAAATATATGCCTGCAAATTAGCATTCATAAGAAGAATGAAGATGAAATAAGATTAAACGAGATTGCCCTGTCAGAACGCAAACAATTAAGATAGATGGAGTATCGTCTACAAAGATGCTTCATCTAGAATAGAAATAGGTTAAGTAATAGATGAGTGTCCAGAAAGTAGAATACATATATAATAGTAACCTTGCCTTATTCTCTCATTCAATCCAAGGGCTATAACAATTATCTCTCTGGTCCCCATCTTGGCATTTGTTACTTTGCTTTTACTAAAGCAATAGACATACAATTACGATAGGTAAAATTAAACTTTTATTATATTAAAAATTAAACGGTTGTCTATTTGACACATAATAGAAATGTTTCTTTTTGATCCAGTCTTGTAAATTGAGCGTGAGCATTTATAACGCCAGATCCTCTTAAATTTGGCAACATATCTATATGTAGCTACTGAATAATCTTTCCTTAAGACACTGTAATTTTCCCCTTTTCTGTTAATAATGATCCTTATTTGTTTAAGACATTATATACTAACGTTGTAATGAAATGTACTCGCATAGAGCAGAATGTATATAAGTTTTTATAACATGATCGCTACTCTGCTAGCTTTTGTGGGCTTAGGCCTGTTTCTTCAAAACCCACCACCTGACCTGCCCCAATGAAATTTTTACCAAAATAAATTTTGCCCTGCTCTGCCCCATTTATGTCCTCCCCTGGTTGCCCTGCCTGCCCCTCTCTCCCCCATTGCCATCCCTAAGCAATTAGACATACAATACTAAAACATTTGACCTCTTTTACTGAAATTCACAATTTGCTGGGGTGTAGTTGATTTGCAGATAACTTTGAGTGATTCTGTTTTCTTGTAGGAAACTTTATATTCGTTGAATCATGTCCCGGAGACGAAATTAGTATTTCTTAAGTTGGATTTCAATGAGCAGGCACAATATATTTTGTTAAATTCTATGTATATGAAATTATGCTTCATTGTACATGCATTTAGTTAATTGTGGCCAAATAAGGAAATTCATTCAGTTGGTCCATATAACAGATTGGAAGTCGGATAACAAGCAAGCGTGTGGCTCAACTGCTAGAGAGCTGTTTTCCATGTTCATATATATTGGTTGACAATCATCCAAGTCGTCATGATCCTTCACATATTGTAACACATAGAATCCAGTGTGCGATTCCTCAGTTTGCAGATTATTTGATCACAGCTTGTACACCACATACTAGGAGAAAATGGGAATGTCTTTTACAAGCATTGAACAGTGTGGTATGTAATTTAATTGACTTCGTATCATTTTCCATACTGCAAATTATGAATCTGCATATAATGTCTATATTTCCTGTATGTGACATATTTCCTTGAACTTCTACTCTGTCCCTTCCTCCAGATATAAGTAAAAGATTGAAAAGGATAACTCTGACATCATCAACTCTTAATTGCAGCTCTATCATTTTACTGTACTAGATATTATAGAGCTAGTCTTAAAGTACTATGAGATGTGTAGATCGAAGCTGAACTTTTAATATTTTCCAAGAATTTCTCTCCCTCCCTCCCTCCCTCCCTAACTCCCTCTCTCTCTCTGTCTATCAATCTAACTGTCTGCTTTGTCTGCAAGCGCATGTGATATCAAATATGCATATATTCTATAGACATGTATCTCTAAATCTATTGCCAGTGTTAGTTATGCATCTGACTTTTCAGATTCCACATTTCCAGATATTGCCTGCATGGCATTGCAAAACTTCACAAAGCTATGAGCAACTAAATTAAGACTTAGGAGTCCTATTAAGTGCCTGCCTGCAAGTTTATTAGAATACACTAATATGATGCTACATAAAATCCTTAGTTCTATGCACCCAAGGGTATGGGCTACTGGCACTCAAGGGTGTAACCTAGTGGTCAATGACGTGGGAAGAGATCAATGAGGTCTTAGGTTCAAATCCCAGCGGAGAAAAAAAATACTAGGTGATTTTTCTCATGTGTCTAATTCTTGGTGGACAGAGTACCCGTTACCTATTGCTGGTGGGAGGTAGCAGGTCTCCTGTGGAATTGGTCGAGGTGCGTGCATGTTGGCCCGAACACCACAGTTATAAAAAAAGGTATGGTCTAGTGGTCAATAAAGTAAAAGAGAACCATGAGGTCTCAAGTTGAAATCCCACCAGAGGCAAAATCCACTAGGTGATTTTTTTCCCAGTTGCCTAAACCTTGGGTGACACAGTACGCGGTACTTATTGTTGGTGGCATGTAGCAGGTATATCGTGGAATTTGTCGAGGTGCCCGCAAGTTGGCCCAGACACTGTAGTTATAAAAACAGATATGGTCTAGTGGTCAATAAAGTAGAAGAGAACCATGAGGTCTCAGGCATAATCCACTAGGTGATTTTTTTTCCCATTTGCCTAAGCCTTCGCCCTTCGGTGACAACGTTACTTGGTGCCAGTGTTGGTGAGGGTAGAAGGTCCTGGTGTAATAATCAAGGTGAGTGTGAGCTGGCCCAAACACCACTGTCATAAAAAGAAATCCTCAATTATGATGTGATTATTTTTGAAAGCTTCTCGAGGGAGAGAAAATGCATGTTTATTTCTTGTTAAGTCAGGTAGTAATTGTTTGAGCTACTGGTTCCTCTTATAGTATGACTATATCTTGTGTTTATTATTCATCCTATTCTCATAACTATTCCTTGCCACAATCTTAGTTATTTTATTGACATCCATTCCTGTTATCTAGGCTGCATGGGATATCTCATTTCTAATCAATTCTGAGTACTCCTTGACTGAGCCTTGCGTTGCACAAATGACTCTGGAAGCTATTCACTGCGAGTCTGCTGTATTTTTGGGTAACAGCATGCCAATACGTGATGCAGACATGTATGCGTGTAACTTTAACTGGAAAGAACGTATCCAGGATGAAGTCATATTCAGCTCAGAGTTAACTTGCCACTTTATTCAGGTCACTGCTAACAGAGGAGCTAGTGGTATTGATGGTCTGCTTAGCACAGCTGTTGGTTTCGCAGTTGGATGCAACAAAAGAGTGAGTGGATTAAACTTTGATCTAAATAACAATATTTGGTTATTAATCATTCATTGGAGTCTAATTAAGAATCATGCTGCTCTTACCAAAAATATAGTGTAATAAGAACTCCCATTATGTTGGCCTTTCTTTTTTTCATTGTATGTGGTCACTGAAGTTTGGTTACTTTTGTTTACTTATTTAATTGCTTCTCACTACAATTCTTATGGTGATTTATTTTATAGCTTTTTGTGTCAAGAATAATCTTGTAGCAAATATTTTTGCTCACTGGCTGAGGTGTGATGTAAGATATAGAATCGGCTGGGACCAATGAAAAGTAGTATAAAATATGAGTATCACACTCCACTATGGCTGGCAAAGACACCTCATATATTTTTTAAGACTGCTCAAAGCCCATTTAGTTTCTGAAACTAATACAATTCTTAGCAATTAGATTATCACTCAGTTCAATTTGCTCTAGCTTCCTGTCCCTATTCAATGTTCAACCTTCAAAATCATTAGCTTGAAGTGATATCATTTTCCTTTTTCTGTGGTTCACCTTTGTTCTGGAGATTTTTCTTCTGTTATTTCATGCTTTATTCACAGATGATTGTGGAATTTAACATTGTGCTTCTTTTTAGGTACTTTGTGTAGTTGGAGATGTTTCTTTTCTGCATGATACAAATGGGCTGTCCCTTTTGAGAAAGCAGTGAGTAGTGTTATTTTTCTTCTCTTTCTTTTCTGTTTAACATCCTTTAATGCTGCTTTGTTAGAGCTGATTCAAGTGACATGCATTATTATAGAAAAATGAAGCTATGATGTGAAATTACCATTTTTAGTTTTCTTTTTCATTATCCTTATTTGCCTTTTGGTTTTAGATAGAACATGTCATAAAGCAACCCCCAATGTTGCTACTTCTCTAATTTGCTCTTTTTTTAGTATTTATTGATGCTGCAGAACTTCTTTTTCATGTTTATTGGGTTTTTGCTTCTCTGCCTAGTACTTGTGTTACTACCATCAAAGTGCAATTCAAACTGATTGGCTTCTTCAATATCTTAACTGGACTTCTTGTTTTCATAGAAGGGAGGTCTTTTTTCTCAAGTTCCTACTGCTTATGCATGCTCCTTTAATACTGTATTCCTTCTTATCCATTGCTTGTTATGATTGGTAGCTGATTGTTTTGGTTCCTTGGACAGATCATATGAATCATGCTTGAATTTTTCATGTGGTGGACTGATGGGCTATATTTGATTTTGACTTCTAACATAACATATGATTTAGATGATATATTATTATGTTAAACATCTTTCTGCTTCATGTATGGAAAATTACATGAAAAGTTATACTCACCAAATGATACATATTTCTTTTATATTTGAAGGATGCTGCGGAAGCCCATGACTATAGTTGTTATTAACAACCGTGGTGGCGCCATATTCAGTCTCCTTCCTCTTGCGAATATGACTGCCAGAAGCATTTTAGACCAGTATTTCTACACATCTCATAATGTTTCAATTCACAACCTATGCATGGCACATGGGTAAGAAATGTTTGTTGCCACTTCCATTAAACATCAATTTATTTTATTGTTTGTGTTACGTATATATTGCTGTTAATATATGATTTTAATTTTGTATTAATGTTACAATTTCACTTCCAGTTTTCAGCTCTAAAGTTACATCTTGATTTTCTGCTGCTTCTGCCAATTTTGACCTTCTTATCTTCTTATTCCTGATAAGATTATTCCTATGAGGTAACTGATAAAAAAAATGGACCTTACGCCTAACTCAAGTCCAAAAGTTAGCTTATGTAGTGAGGATCACCCAAGACCATATAAAGAGACTAAATTACCCCTCCTAAACTGGTGTATGATTCGACATCCTTCCCTCCCATGCTCAGGACTGGACATCTAGAGCATGAAAAATGTAATATGAGTGTCCAACATTGGGTGAACTAATAATTTACATGGGATTAACTTTGATACAACAACAAAAAAGTGGGCCTTGGACCTGACTCCTCCAAATAAGCTTTGAGGATTGCCCAAGAACATATAAAGAGACTAAATTACACCTCCTACTCGGATGTGGGACTCAACAATATCAAACTAGGTGCCAGAGTATTGTGAACAACTTGTACAAATATCCTTAAGATGTCTCCCTGTACAACAATCTATTCTCCTCATTGACTTCTTTAATTGCTACTCTTTCACAGTGTATGTTATCCCATCTTGGACTTTGCCTTCCAGTGCTTCGTTCTTGAGCACGGTATGTGCATGACTCAATTTTCCTGAAGAACACACATTTCTATGATTCACCCACACTGCTCGCCTTATCTCCTACTTGGATTCTGGGACCTTTATTTTTTAACTGATAGAGAGCCAATTTATCTGTAGCATCTCTGTTTCTATCAGTTGCTCCATTAGATCTCTTCTTCTTTTCTTCTTTCCTGTATAGTCAGTTGCTCCATTAGATCTCTTCTTCTTTTCCTCTTTCCTGTACAGTCAGTTGCTCATGAAACATCTATTACAGGTCCTGCTCAAGTATGACGAGGAACCTGTTTCTCCCCTTCGAATTGATTTCCCTGAACAATACGTGTCTTAGGGTGTAAGGGAACTTTATTCAAGCAAGCAGGTTCACATCTTCTTAGCATTGGAATCAGTGTTGCATCAGGATATTTCCCCCTTTTTATGATATTTAGTGCTTTATCTACTTATAAAGTATTTGGACTCAAGATGTATATAGGAATATCTCTTCATAAAGATTATAGGACTTCCTACTCTAGCAGCAACCTTATTATGAAGTTCACATTTTTATTGCAGTGGTGGACACTTTAGATGGGGAACTTCTTTCCTTATAGATTACTAGTAGTTTTTAATTTCCCTATATCCATCCATCATCATGCTATCTAAAGTTTAGCCATGAAGGGCAAGCATTTTGTAGTGAAATTAATATGCTTATTTATCTTGTTTTGTTATAATGTCAATACAATATGTATACTACCCCTTAAAAGATGGACGCATGAATCTTCTGGTTTTGACCCAAGTATATTACATCTTTAGAGATGATATAAATTACGTCTTGTTTCAGAGTTCATAATCTTTAAAGATGATTCATTACGTCTTCTTACTTTTAACATTACAAGACTATCACAGCATTCTGACATGCCTTCTGAATCTTGAGGTGCCAAAACCGACTTAAATTTGCTTATTTTGAAAAATATAAATTAGGTAGATGATGGAAAGGTTGTTTGAAAAACTTACGGGAAAAGTTTGTTATCACCGAATATTGATGAAAAAGTTATAGTGGCAGGCTTTCTGAAAAACTGGCTTCATGAGAATGGCTAGGAAGAGGTATGGTACAACCAATATGGTCACAGGTAAAAAGGCAATGTGCTGCCAGATAAAAGGTGTTATGCCTATAGAATGGCCATTGAGAAGAGATGCCTAGCCAATAGCCATTAGAGCAATCATAGAAAAGAGGTTTTTGCCAAAATGATTACCGGAAAGAAACGCGGTGCAGCTAGAAGAGTCATATAAAAAAGGTTGATGTAGCCAGAATGTTCAGTTGAAATACAACTTGTACTTCCATAATGGTTGCCGAAAATAGAAAAGAGTTGTTATTTGTGGGTAAGTTAGACTGTTAGGGTGCCATTTTATATTATCCCATACTGTATTATGGCTTGTTTCTCACACCATAATTATGTGTCTTATATCACAAAGTTATCATTGCATTCTTCTAGAACTTATTTCTTTGGTAAGAAATTCGTTTTAATGAACT
This sequence comes from Solanum habrochaites, assembly GCA_027704765.1. Lineage (NCBI taxonomy): Eukaryota > Viridiplantae > Streptophyta > Magnoliopsida > Solanales > Solanaceae > Solanum > Solanum habrochaites. Next base: position 154,967 of record JAKWJA010002492.1, read on the forward strand.
GAGACAAGTTTCTTCTAATAGTTTGATACAAATATTGGTATAAAGTTGATATTGCCTTTTTACAGCCCATATTAATCAAAGTTGGTTCCTTGAATTTGTTAACTTTGTTTGCAGTGTGAAGCATTTGAAAGTACAGAGCAAAATGGAACTACAAGATGCTCTATTAGCATCTCAAATAGACAAGGAAGATTTTGTTATAGAGGTTGATAGCACCATTGATGCCAATGCTGCCTTTCATAGGTAGTTAGTTATGTTAAAAGTCCAACGTCTTATTAATTTTAACTAGTGAGAACATTCTCAACTAAGACATTTTCTTCTTTCAGTATGCTGAGAAAAGTTTCACAGCAAGGACTGGATCATGCTTTCAACAGCCTTTCGAAACTAACTGTTTTGAATTCGATGAATGATGGGTTCATACCCAGCAAAGTTGGTAAAATGCAGTACTCAAACTATAGGTTAGCATTTATATACTGCGCAGACATTTTCTGTCTGGGGTCCTGAAAAGTTGACACAACTTCTCAATACTGTTTTATGGTAGAATTCAGCTGTCGTCTCCTCCTACTTCATCTTCTGCAAGTCACAGATCCACCTACCACCGAGAAGGCTTCATTATAAGTTTGTGTCTTGAAGATGGTAATACTGGATACGGAGAGGTAATTCACAACCATTTTTTGACTCTCACCCTCCTTGGGGAGGTTCTCTTGATTTGTAGATAGTCCGGTAACTAAAAAGCTATTTGATGCCTGCATTCTAGCATTTTTTCTTGAAATTTTTGTAGGTAGTATTTAGCTATGTTATATGGATCCTTGTTTGCTTTTACATATCAATATTGAGTGGTTATGAAATAGGTATAAGTACTTTCTACGATCCTCCAAAATGTACTAAATATTGACCAAATAAAATAAGAGAAATGAATTAAAAGCTTGTAACTGTACTGCACCCTTATCAGAAACATAACATTAGCTGTATTCATGCGATTGTGACTGTCCTGACGGAAGGTAGGATAATGAGGACGGGTCAAAAGGAAAGAAAGGCAAGCTTTTTGGAAAGGGGTACACATGACACCTTAGGCAATGAAGGGAGAGAAAAGTGAAGTGCTACATAAGATGGATCACAAGTTCACGCATTACTCGTGCTTTTGGGCTTGTTGACCGCATAGCTCATGGGACAAATCTATGATGTCTGTTGGGCCACAGTGGACAGTATATGTGGATTATGACAAATTAAGTTCACGGATTACTCGTGATTTTGGGCTTTATGACCGCATAGCTCATGGGACACATGACACCTTAGGCAATGAAAGGAAAGAAAGGCAAAGTGCTACATAAGATGGATCACAAGTAACATATTACTCGTGCTTTTGGGCTTGATGACCGCATAGCTCATGGGACAAGTCCGTGATGTCTGTTGGACCACGGTGCACAATACATGTGGATTATGATATTAAGTATCAGAGTCAGATACCCATAGTATGACGGTGGCTCAAAGTTCAGTGGGAAAACTTAATTCCTAAAAGGGGGTGTATCTGACACCTTTAACAGAGGGAGGACTGATGAGAGCATTTTAGGAAGAAGGGGTAGACATCTAGTATGACAAGCTTATGAAGTGGAGTTACACATGACACCTTAGGCAAATCCACATCTGAAAGAGAGAGAGAAAATGCTATATAAGATAGAGCACAAGTTCACATGGTACCCACGCTTTTGGACTCAATGATGACATAGCCCAAGGGACAAATTTATGAGGTCTGTTGGGCCAAGACAGACAATAAGTGCCATGGACTTGGGCTGTCACAGTGACATACCTACTTAGAGTGCACAGTTACAGCTAAATTTAAAACATCATGATATGTATAGTATATAACATTGAGGTTGAAACCATGAAGTGTTGTTGGTGATTATGAAGTCCATATTCTCATCCAACTCCCCTCGTTATTTGTGAATGCTTTCCAGTCCTGGGATTGCTAAATCATGTTACTCTTTCTTGATGTATGAATTTCTCTTGCATACGGATGATTGACAGTCAATGTAATGAACTGGTCAGTGGTTATGGAAAAAGGTTGACCTTAAATATTAATTCTCGTCATGGGCTTTTCACAAGTCACAACAGATGTTGGATGGCATGGTAATTCTCACATTTGGCCTTGCCTCTCAGCATCATTGGTCTTATTATCTAATAATCCCATTATATCATACATGCAAATTAATTATGAAATAAGAGAAGTTTTTAGCGTAGAGAAGGGTTACATGTAATCCAATGTCAATAACAATGTATTGTGCATCTTTCTCAAAAAACAATGTGTTGTGCATGTTATAAATTAGCTACTCTAAAACTGTGGTAGCTGGGAGCTTGCAACAGGAAATGATGAAGTGAGATACGCTTAGCTAAAAGTCACTGCTAATACTTGCTTTTAGGCTTTGAAGATAGGTTTTCTTTTTCATACTATGATATATCAGTTAGACACAGATGGTGCAGCTGTGCAGTAGTTGAAGGCTCAGTTGACATTCCTTTTTGTACATAGATACAAATAATACATGATATTGTCAGAACAGCCAGATATTGTCGGAACAGCCATGCTTGCTTATGAAGTTGAATCAGAACAGGCATAATTCATGAGTCATTAAAAGGAAACCTCGTCTGCCTAATAAGTAGGGTCAGGAGGAAGTGTGAAATATTGTAAACCTAACAGTAATCATATATAGTAAATTGATGAGCTTTTCCTTGTGTTGCTTCAGAAACATTAATTGAAAATACTATTTGAAGTAGGCAACTTAGTCTCTATTTAACTTAGTAAAGCATGTCTTCTTGCTGTTTCTACTTTTTCACTTGAGAGAAAAGAAGAGCATATAAGATATTCAACTTGTAAACTAGATTTTCTGGATAAACCAAGTTTTCAAGAATAAGCTTTAAATTTATTGACAATGTATTGCTTTATTCCTCCATCTCCCTCTCTTGGTCCCCGTGCCTTCTTCTCCAATTTCTAGACAGAACTCTGGAAAGCTGAAATATTCTGGGTTGTCATCTATTAATATAACAGGTTGCACCACTTGAGATCCACCAGGAGAACCTACTTGATGTGGAAGAGCAGCTTCAATTCCTTATTCATGTTGTGGAAGGAGCTACTATTGACCACTCTCTTCCTTTGCTGAAGGGTTCATTTTCTCGTTGGCTGTGGCAAAGGTTAGGTATCCAGGTATGTTGATGCATCTTCTTTTTGATGGATAGTAATAGGAACATCTAGAGATGCTGCAATTGCAGGGAACCTTGGTGTAACTATAAAGTTGCTGCTATGTGACTAGGAGGTCACAGATTCAAGCTGTAGAAACAACCTCCTGCAGAAATGCAAGGCAAGGCAAGGCTGGGTACAATAGACCCTTGTGGTCCGACCCTTCCATGGACCCGCGCATAGCAGGAGCTTAGTCCACCAGGCTGCCCCTTATTTCTCTCCAAATTTATTACTTCTGAATTATGTTCACTTCATTTCTAGCCCAATTCAATCTTCCCTAGTGTGAGATTTGGCCTAGAGATGGCTGTCCTCAATGCTATTGCAGCTAGAGAAGGTTCAAGCCTGTTGAATGTACTCCGCGTACAAACAGAAGAATCAACTGAGAGTTCTTTAGATGTCAAAGTTTGTGCACTGCTCGAGTCTAATGGTGGTCCCAGTGAAATGGCTCTTGTTGCAACAACACTTGTCAGAGAAGGATTTACTGCTATAAAGCTAAAGGTGGGAGTATCATTTTCAAAATGTGAAACTTGGTAGTAATTTTGTAACTTTCAGCTCTTGTGATTCCAATTTGTAAAAAAGTTTAACTACTTTTTTTTTCCACACAGGTAGCACGTCAAGCAGATCCCACTGTGGACATTGCAATTATAAAGGAGGTAAGAAAGAAAATTGGTTGGGAGATTGAGCTGCGTGCTGATGCAAATCGAAGTTGGAACTATGATGAAGCTGTTAAATTTGGCCTTTCTGTAAAAGATAGTTGCCTGCAGTATATTGAGGTAATGCACCAAAACACTTGTTAGATGTTTGTAAGGTGGTCATAATTTCAAGCAGTTAGGGAACAAAATGCCTTTTTATGGCCAGAACCACTGAGAACACTTTCAAGATGGAGGGGGTGAGATTTTGTAGAATTTGAGTGAAAAGAGAGGCTTCTTTGTATTTCAGTATATCCTTGCATCTCATGAGTGAGTTCTACAACTATTCTGGGAAAGAAAATAATTAGAGAGAATATTTAGTTACAGCTAATTGGGATACGAAGTTCCTACAATCAATCTAGTAATTAGACTAAGATGCATCTCTTACAATTAAGCTTGTCAACAGATTTAAATGCATCTTGTCATCTATTTCTTCAGAAGCCATTGATCTTTCCTCTTTTCCCTCTTTCCTTCCTTTGATGTTGTAGACTCAAAACAATATTTGTGCTGAAGCTCAACATATCTTCGTCTTTACATCAAAATATGCAGCATTACTGGCATATTAGAATACTTATATTACTGAAGAGGTACAAAAGAGATATTAGTCTTGAATAAAATAAAAGTAAGATAGTTGCAAAAGGCAATAATAAGACGTGACTTGTGAAGAAATCCATTAAAGAAATAACATCCCAAGGCATTAAACTACCGTAACTAAGAGGCAGCATTATAATCTTTAAGTTGTATAGGTTCAATCTACTGGATACCTAATTTCAGGGATTGGTAATTTAGAAAATGGTAAATTGCTTGTGTCCTGTCCCTCGACCATTGGTTTAATGCTCAGACCATTCAACATCGTAGTTTGCATAAATGTTAAGCATTCATTTCTCAGTCATTATTTCTCAGTTCATATGATATTAGATACTTGAATATTTTTTTGGTATTTCAGGAGCCTGTTAATAATGAAGATGACATAATCAAGTTCTGCGAGGAGACTGGCTTACCAGTAGCTCTTGATGAAACTATCAACAGTATAAGGAAAAATCACCTTAACGTGCTTGTAAAGTACAATCACCCAATGATAGTTGCTTTTGTAAGTCTACAGGGTATTATGGTCTATCATTACTTAGAATGTGGCATGTTTTTAATTGTTGTACATAGGTATTATATTTGGAAATTATCCCTTTTAGATACTTATTTTTAAAAAAGGAATTCTTCCCTATTATATTTGTATCTGTATGAGTCAATCTTGTAATGATCTGCATAAAAATTTCAATCTTATTGTTCCGAAGTAATTAATGAAATGGATCATCCGGTCTTTTGAAACCCATTTATTTGCACAGACAGAGAGCAGGGTCACATCCTCCTCTCCATCTTGAAAAAAAATAATAATGACTACAGCCGCAGTCATTAGATTCTTCATAAGAAGTGAATCTTCTACTTTGTCTTGTGTATCTATTATTGTATGCTATGTTCGAAAGGATATCAACGTATGAAAACTGAAAATAACAAACTGAACTTCATGATTGCTGCATCTACTGTAGTTTCAAAGGCAAAATCCAGTTATTATCAAAATTGGGATCTCGATCAAAGTAGGCTTACAGTTACAGTAACTAGGTAACTGGATCTGACTTTGTTACTACAAATAAAAGCAGTTTCCAAATCATGTCAGGTTATCAAACCAAGCGTCGTTGGCGGTTTTGAAAATGCAGCATTGCTTGCGCTATGGGCTCACCAGCACGGAAAGATGGCTGTTATCAGTGCCACATTTGAAAGTTCCTTGGGTTTATCAGCTCTAATTCAGTTCTCACGGTATGTTGACCTGATGAAGTTAGATACAGGAAGAATGCTTAATAAGGAAGAGAACTCTTGCGTAGCCCACGGTCTTGGAACTTATCAATGGCTTAGGGAAGATGTTAGCAGAAGGCCTTTAATGATTGGCTATAATCCTTGCAACGGTGTTGTGGAGGCATCTGTTACTGACGCTGCTAAAATCCTGCAGAATTTTCAGTTCAACCAAGATGCAGTTGTTCCTGATTGTACTTCCAGAGAACTTCATGCATATGAATTTGTGGCAGATCTCGAAGGTGCCTCCATCTGTCTTAACGTGCAAGAAATTGGAAAGAAGGATGATGTAAGTAGTCAAATTATTTTTTCTGGTAATGCTTAATTAATAGCTAGTTGAAGAAGTTTACTGCAATCTAATTATGCTGAATCTGGCTGGACAAAAAATAGGGAAAAACGATTGACAATGGGTACCAGATGTCATCTTATTTTTCCTTCTTGATTGCTTTCATTTTAAGTCCAGTTCTAGCAATATGGTTGTAAAGTATTGTTATTTAGCAGCACCCAAGGGTGTGACCTATTGGTCAAAGAAGTGAGTTGAGAGCCATGAGGTCTCTTGTTCAAATTCCAGCAGCGGCAAAAATACTAGGTGATTTCTTCTCATCTTTCCTAACCTTGGTGGACAGAGTTACCTAGTACCTGTTGCTTGTGGGAGGTGGCAGGTATCTTGTGGAACTAGTTGAGGTGTGCGTCAGCTAGCTCAAACACCATGGTTATCAAAAAAGAAATATTGTTATTTAACATGGTGACAATTTTTCTGTTTCTCATTAACCTTGAAGTACCCAATGATATACTTTTATGCACAATCTGAGCTATGCAGAGTAGTGTAGTAGTATTTCTTCATGGCTTCCTTGGAACTGGAGGAGATTGGATCTCTGTTATGAAGGCTATATCAGGCTCAGCTAGATGCATTGCAGTGGACCTACCTGGACATGGAAGATCAAAGTTGCTCGGCCAGGATTTTGATTTGGAGGAACCAGGGTTGTCAATTATGGCCTTCGCAAAAATATTGCAGCAGTTGTTTGACAGTCTACAGTGTCAAAAAGTTTTTCTTGTTGGATATTCTATGGGAGCAAGGATTTCTCTCTACATGGCTCTAAGATGCAATTACAAGGTATACTGTATAAATATTTTCCACGGTATGTTGCAAAACATTTCCCAGTTTATATGATTGTTCAATATTCTTGACGGAAGGTTGCTGGAGCTGTTATAATATCTGGAAGTCCAGGATTGATAGATGAAAAGGCAAGAAAAGTACGTAGAGCCAAGGATGATTTTTTCGCCTGCTCTTTTGCTGCTTCTGGCTTAGAGCCATTTTTAGATGCTTGGTATTCTGGAGATCTCTGGAATAGGTAGGTATTGATGAGATTCTCTCTATATGATTTGTGCCATAGCAATTGCTAACATGCTAAATATGTTTGCATCCTGCAGTTTAAGAGCTCATCCACATTTCAATAAAATACTTGCTAGCCGATTGCAGCATTGTGATCTGAAAAATCTTGGGAGAGTATTAGCAGATCTGAGTGTTGGGAGACAGCCGTAAGTTGATGAGAAATCTTTTGCCGTTTTTAATTTGTGATGTGAATTCTCTTATTCGCCTTTCTATTTTTCAGGAAAGAGGCTAAAAGGAAAAGAGAAAGTTCAAGAAGGAAAAACTATTAAACTAAATAAATGACAATTCTTTTAGGAAGAAATTTCATTCACAAGAGTCTTTCTTGCCTCTAGTGTCTAAGTGGGTTAGTTCCAGTTTTCAGCCATGACTGTCACTTCACAATTCTCATATTTGGTTTCAGTATAGCTAAGGGGAAGAATTGCTGAACATTAGTACAAGTAGAAACCAGAAATAGCATGCTTATATGTTAATGGACAAAAGCTTCTCCAGTAAAGAAAAGGGAAAAGTTTGCACTTTGAGAGAAAATAATTCCAGACTGAAAAGTGATTAATTTCTGCTAGAAACCTTAAGAGTCATGCTTCTCATCTGGATGTTGAATTTTCCATGGCATTCTGATCTTTTGCTATCCTAAGTAGATCTCTAGTTAGACGGCATGTTATGATGTGAAGTCAATATGTTTATCTCAGTAACTTGAGTATATCTTCAACTGATATCCTCATATTCCAGAACATGTTAATGCATCTTCTGTTTTTTCCCTTTACCAAGTCCCCACGCTCTAATTATCCTTTCCATGTATAACAGGCCATTATGGGAGGATCTGAAGAGCTGCAGAGTACCGCTTCAGTTCATTGTTGGAGAGAAAGATGATAAATTTAAGAACATTGCTCAACAGATGTGTGACACAATGTGCCAGAGCACAGAGACTACAAACATTCCAGAAATAGTTGAAATTCCATATTCTGGTCATGCTGCACATATAGAGAATCCTCTCACCGTTATCAGTGCAATAAGTCAGTTTATCAGAGAAGTTGAGTTCAAATCATAATAAAGTTACATTTATCACTCACTTGAAAGAACAAACAGCATTAGATATCTGGAAGATACATTTTCATGGTTACTATGGCTTCAGTTGGAATTTGGTTCCTTATGCTGTCATATTGTCTACTACTAGCATCGTTTTTCCCTTAGAGCGGAAGACAGAACTGGAGACTACTGCGGTATGGAAGGAGAATCATGGCTGTTGAATATTTACATCATAGAAGCTACCCATTGACTACTACATGATTAAAATAGTCATATCCCTCGCGAGGGAGGGAAACTGAATGATTAAATCTCCTTTTTGTAAATCAAATTCAAAATACAAGTTCCTTAAACTTTGTTAGGTTTAATAAACTCTATTTCTTTCCAATGTGCTATGCAAATTTGTGTTTTTTAAGTTATGTGTCTTTGTTGTCTTCCTGCAGCAGGGTACTTCAAGACATTTGCATGAGTTATAATGACAAACTCCAGTGCCAGCGCATAGAAGAAAATATTATTTCGAAATGACAAAGGAATTCATCGGTAAAATGAGGTATACCTACTTCGGGGCTCGTTTGACCTTGAAAATCGATCATTTTGTACATCATGGACAACTATCTCCATATCTAAAATCTTAACGTACATCCTCAAAATATTTGGGCAAAAAATCCATCGGAATTATGGATCACTAAGATCTATAGACTATAGCACACGAAAAATTGGTAAAACAAGGGGCTTACCTGCTTCGGGGCTCGTTTGACCTTCAAATTTTGTCGTTTTGGGTGTCAAGGCAAACTAGCACCATATCTAACATCTTAACGGACATCCACAGAAATTTTTAGCAAGAAAAATATCGGAATTTGGATCACCAAAAAGATCGTGGACTATAGCACATGAAAATCGGTCGAATGAGGAGGTTACCTTCACCGGGGCTCGTTTGACCTTCAAAATTGTCCGTTTTGGCCGTCATGGACAACTTGCCCAATAGATAACGTCTTAAAAGACTCCCATGAAAAATTTTGGCAAAAAAAATATCGAAATTCTGGATCACCAAAAATTCATGAATTATAGTACACGAAAATTGGCAAAAAAGGGTATATTTGCTTCAGAGATCGTTTGACCTTGAAAATGGGCTATTTCTGACATCAAGGCCAACTAGATCAATATCTAACGTTATAGGAGATGTCCACTAAAAATTTGGGCATAAAAGATATCAAATTTCCAAATCACAAAAAATCCATTGATTATAGCACATGAAAATTGGCAAAAATGGTGTTTACTAGCTTCGGGGTTCATTTGACCTTCAAATTGGGTTGTTTTGGCTCTCACGGTCAAATGTCTCCATACCTAACATCTTAACGGACTTCCAAAAAAAATTAAACAAAAAAGACGTCTTTGCTTTTGATCACCAAAAAAGATTGTGAACTATAGGACACGAAAATTTGCAAAATAAGGGGTTTACCTTGTTCGGGGCTCGTTTGACCTTCAAAATGTTCTACTTTGGACGTCAGAGCTAACTGTATCAATAGATAACGTCTTAAAGGATTTCCATGAAAAATTTGGGCAAAAAAGACGTCAAAATTTTGGACCATCAAAAATACATGGACTATAGCACATGAAATCGGCAAAATGGGGCATACCTACTTCGGGGCTCGTTTGACCTTGAAAATGGGTCATTTTGTCCATCATAGCCAACTAGATCAATATCTAAAATCTTAACATACATCCTCAAAATATTTGGGCAAAAAAGCCATCGGAATTATGGATCACTAAAATCTCTATCACTAAAGTCCAAATGACACTATAGCCAACGTCTTAATGGACATCCACAATAAATTTTAGCAAAAAAAAAAGGTCGGAATTTTGGATCACCAAAAAAATTTTGGGCTATATCACACAAAAATCAATAAAATGAGAGGTTTACCTTCTTCAAGGGCGCGTTTGATCTTCAAAATAGTTTGTTTTGGTCGTCAGGACCAATTAGCTCAATAGATAACGTCTTAACTGACGTCCATGAAATATTTAGGCAAAAAAGACATCAGAATTCTGTATCACCAAAAATTCATGGACTGTAATACACAAAATTTGGCAAAAGAGGTATACTAGCTTTGGGGCTCGTTTGACCTTTAAAATGGGTTATTTTGGCCGTCAAGGCCAACTAGCTCCATAGATAACATTTTAACATACATCCATGAAAAAATTGGCATAAAAGACATCAAAATTTTGGATCACCAATAATTCATGGACTATAGCACACAAAAATCGGTAAAAATAAGGGATTTACCTACTTTGGGGGTTGATTTGACCTTCAAATTTGGTTGTTTTGGGCGTCAGGGCCAAATGACTCCATAGATAACGTCTTGACGGACTTTCACAAAAATTTTAGGCAAAAGAGACGTCGTTATTCTGGATTACCAAAAAAGATCGTGGACTATAACAAACAAAAATCAGTAAAATAAATGGTTTACCTGATCCAGGGCTCGTTTGACCTTCAAAATGGTCTGTTTTGGCCGTTTGGGATAACTGCCTCCATACATAATGTCATAATGGACGTCCACAAAAAATTTGGACAAGAAAGACATCACAATTTTGGATTACCAAAAATCCATGTACAATAGTACATGAAAATTAAAACAATAGGGTATACATGCTTCGAGGCTCGTTTTTCCTTGAAAATAGGCCGTTTTGGCCGTGAGACGTCGTTATTCTGGATCACCAAAAAAATCGTGGACTATAGCACACAAAAATCGGCAAAATGAGGAGTTAACCTACTTCATGGCTCGCTTGACCTTCAAAATGGTTTGTTTGGCCGTTTGAAACAACTAGCTCCATACATAACGTCATAACAGACATCCACAAAAAATTTGACAAAAAAAATGTTGAAATTCTGAATCACCAAAAAAATTGTGGTCTATATCACACGAAAATCGGAGAATTTCGTATGTTAATGGGATTATTAGTTATCTTCCATACGTTACTATTTAATCTATATTTCCTTACAATTATATACAGGATAGATGAATGTTTCTTTGGTAGAATATTCGACAAACGTTAACTAAATTTGCATAAACTAAATGTATGTATGTTATCCACGTACTGAATTTGAATATTTTCTTTTATTATTTTATAAACATTATATTATATTATACACTAACTAAAAGTACTCACATGAAAAATGCAAATGTGGGAATCACACAAACAAAGCTTTGATATTGTTATTTAATTGAGTAACCTCACATCTATCTCAATATCTTCTTAACAACTTACATTTTCTGAGAGTTGCTGAAAGTCCAACACTTCATTCCATACAACAAAGTATTTTTATTCAATTTCACATAATTTAAGGACATGTTTTATCCTTTCCTATGCTTTATTATTAGTTTCATACTAAATTATGTTAATTTTACGTTACTCTAAGCTACATGGTGAGGCAAATTCTTTATAGATTTGAAAAAGCAATTTTAAGATTTCTTTTAATTTTGTAAAATAGATTATTCAACTCACTATAATTAACAATTTCAAATATAATAATACACATATATAAATATTGATTCCAAATTTCATATGTATGGTATAAATTTAGATAAAAATAATACTAGTACTTACACAAACATATATATATATATATAGGCCTGCATCTATATAAGCTAGGAGAGTTATCAGAATGAGATGCAAATGGCTAGAGTTGGTACATATAGGTAGTTGTCAATTGACCAAACAAATCAAATTAAGATTATTATGTAACTAAGCTCTTCTCTCAAGACATAACATAATAAAGATTAGGCAGAGCAATTATATCAATTGATAAAAATAGTGTCTGCCAAGAATTGGCAATGTCAGTTGCCTGGCTCAAAACAATATATTCCAAATGTTTTCAAGTTGAATTAATCAAGATTGCTATTTAAACATTTTCTTGTATTAGTACTTCTGCTGAAGTCATTGACTGTATTTTGCTAAGCAGAGATATTTATATACAAATTTGGTGTATAGAGTAGCACATAATTTAGTCATGTCTTTTTCTGTTTCAGAGCTAAGCTTAGGTATGTGTGTCTGTTTCCCTTTGACTAGGTCTTTTAAATGAACATTTATTATGCTGAAATTAAATGCTTTTCCTCTTTATTGAACTTAGAATGTGTTTTCTTGGATAATTATGTTGTTTGGGGTTGTGGGGTTTCTCTGTTATGATAATAGTTTCAATATATTTTGAGTTCTTGATTATTACTTATTTCTTCATTTTTCAATTTCCACTTCTTCTTTTTTTGCATGCTTTGGAGTTTTCTGTATTGTTTCTAATGTTGTTGAACTATAAATTTTGAGAATATGATCTAAAGTTGCTTTAATATGATTGAATGAAGATTGTCAAATACAGAACAATGAGTGTCTTGTGAAGTAGCTAACTCTTATTTGTTTGTTTGAATTTGGTGGATTTGCTAGACTTTTAAAGAATGGATATTGTTAGCATGGATGATGCTGAGCCAGAAAATGTGTTCTCAGATTGGCAATTGACTGGTAGTAATCTGATAAATGCATCTAATCGAATAATCGATTCGTTCTGTGTTAGTGTTTGGGATAATCCTATAAGTTCATCAAACTTAGGCTTATGTGGTACTAATATTCCAATGAATCCTGGTGCTGCAATTGTGTTGGATCCTCCGGAAGCTGGTGTTAATAGAATGGTTGCTATGGATTGGACTCAACCAAATGCTATGTCGAAAGGAGGCACGTTTAGTATGGTTCCTCAAAGCTTAACTCAATTGACAGCTGATTCAGGTTTTATTGAGAGAGTTACAAGATTTTCATGCTTCAGTGGAGAGAAAGTTGGTGATATGATGAACCCCTTTGCTATTCCTAATTCTTCTAATACGTATCACAACGGACTGATCTTGGGAGAATCACAAGATGTATTTGATTTTCCTTCTGCTGCAATCAGTCAAAAGAAACAGATGAGAAATGAAGTTGAAAGTTCTGATCAGGATGTTTCTTTACCTCTTGAATATGAACACACAGATAGAAGCCCCGTCAAGAATGATAAAAATGTAAACTTTGTTAAGTCTCAGGATGAAGCAAAGGAATGTGTTGGCATCTCTGAGAATGAGTCTGAATGTAGTGGACATCAAGAAGAAGTGGAGGGTGGGTATTCTTCTGCTAGGTGCCTTGGTTCAAGGAAAAGGAAAAGAAGTGGTCAGGTATAAATTTTTTATATTGTTCTGTGCTAGTTCTTGTATATTAAAGTTTCTTGTCATTTGGTCAGGATGCTGAATTTGATCAAATGAATGGAGCACAACAACAACCAGCTAAATTGGCAAAAGAGCAAAACTTGAATTCCATTGCCTGCAGGCCTGGTGGAAAGAATGAGGATCCACCTAAAGAAGGCTACATACATATCCGAGCTCGAAGAGGCCAGGCAACAAACAGCCATAGTCTTGCAGAAAGAGTAAGACTTCAAGAATAGAAACTTTAACAAGTTGTAGTGAAGATATCATGTTGTAGTTCTTTCAGATTTGTCTTAATTGCTTTTATTTTAATGCAGCTAAGGAGGGAGAAGATCAGCGAACGGATGAAATTTCTTCAGGATCTTGTACCTGGTTGCAACAAGGTTACTTTGTTGTACTGTTTCTTTTTTAGTTAACAGCTTCTTTTTCTAAAACATCCAATATAACAATAAGTATCTGTTCTCAATATGTCCTGAGCGAGAGCCGGTGATTTCGCAGGTCACAGGGAAAGCAGTAATGCTTGATGAAATCATTAATTATGTACAATCTCTTCAAAGACAGGTTGAGGTATGCTCTTTACTCCTATTTTTTTTGTGAACTCCATTTTTGTGTTGGTTCAGATGATGATGTCTAATGAATGATTTGCCCCTCTTATTTTACCTTTCCCCCCACCTTTTTGGTGTTGCTATATCATGTCTAGTCTTAAAATGTAATTCACTTGCATCTACTGTCCACAAAATGCTTCATTGATTTATGATCACTAGTATCTGATTAGTTTTATTGGGAGCCTTCGGTTAATTGGTAAAGTTGTTGTCATGTGACCAGGACTTCACGGATCTGAGCCGTAGAGACAGCCTCTTGTAGAAATGCAGGGTAAGGCTGTGTAATACACCCTTGCCCGAACTCATGCACACCCGAATCTAAGTGCATTAAGGATGCATTTTTGTTTTTTTGCTTGTTTCTTGCAAAATCAGGTGCATCTAAGAGGTTTTGCAGTATATATGTTTGAGAATGACTGGACTTCTTGTTCTCTCAGTTCCTCTCAATGAAGCTTGCAACTATAAACCCGCGGTTGGATTTTAATATTGATGCGCTCCTTGCGAAAGATGTAAGAACCAATGCACTTTTCTGGGAGTTAAACATGAAGCAGAACATGGTGCATAGTTTCTAGTTTCTTAAGAATAATAACATTCTTGAATTCTTCTTGCAGATTCTGCATTCACGAGCGGATTCTTCATCCTCACTTGCTTTTGCACCTGATCTTACAGTGCCGTATCAGTCCTCACATCAACTGCAACCAGGCCTGGTTTATTCAGGTCTTCCTGGTTCGGGAAACTCCATCGATACATTTCTTAAATCTATCTATCCTTTTTTAGCTGTTACGAGTGGTGACTACAAAGAGCGTTCATCACAGGTAGCTCTGAATTCTGAACATTATTCATTTCATGTAGTGAACTATGAATGTTTCTTGACTTGCTAATTGTGTTCAGTTACCTAATGATGAGCTACATAATGTTGTCGAGATGGGTCTCTAAACGAGTGCACCCCTGCATATTCGTGAAGGTCCTTTGCCATCAGGCCAGATGAAAGAAAAACCCTGAACTTGTTGTAGATATTAGCTGCTTAGCACTTCCTGTTTGTTGGGTATAAGGAACATTTGGGAAGACGTCACAAGGCGCTCCATATGAAGAAGTTCCTACTTTTATTTGTACAGCTAAAATACGAAGATGGTGTTTATGGTGCACGTGACCTCCTTCTATTCGCGAGTGCTATATAGGGTTCGAGGAAAGTAAAACTTGTATCAGGAGACACATTTTCATGAACAATATCAAACGAGGGTTCGAGGAAAGTATGCATTATCCAGACAGATATGCAAAGCAAAATAGGTATTGCAGTTTGGTCTCAAGTCTTGAACCAGTACTCATGTACTTATTACTTCTGTCTCATCTTATATGATGTACTGAACACGACGTGTAATAGAACTCTTCAAAAATGTTGATGGATGCTTGAAGGACCCGACATGTATGCAACAACATTATAGTTTTGAAGAGTTTGAGTAACTCAATCTAAAAGAGTTTGAATCAACATGCAGAAGGATTAAGACTTCAAATACATCAAGATTTTACAATAACACAGACTTTATTATATAAAAAGACAGTTCGACTTACAAAGCATTTCACTATTAATAAAAGGGGCCTCACCCTAAAAGGTGTGATACAAACAGCCTATTAATAAAAGGGGCCTCACAGTAAAAGGTGTGATACAAACAACCTATTCTTATTCAAACATTAGTAGTTACTTCCGCAACTCGACTCACTTGCTTTGGATGAAAGAAGCAAATCTCTTAATGCTATCTCTAGCTTTCTCAGTTTCAAGATTGTCAATTAAAAAACAATGATTTTCTCCTTCCACCACATGTAACACAAACTCTCCATTCCATTCACTTTTCTTCACACTATCAACAAATTGCATCAACATTTCTACTGGAATCAATTCATCTTTCTCAGCCAAACACACAAATAATTTTGAACATACTAGCTTTGATAAGTTAGGGCTTGTTTTACAAAGTGGATTAATCATTGGACAATCAAAAGGGGATTCTAAGTTTGGACAAATAATTTCTCTCCATGCCTTGTAAGCTAGCAAATTCTCCACATCAACATTTTCATGTGGGATCAAGAAATAAGGACAAGCAAGAATTAAACCATTTATTTTCACATCACCATTTATTTTTTCTTTGTCTGCTCTGATTATCATGTTGAAAGCAATATTGGCTCCGGCACTTTCTCCCAACAAAAACACCTTACCAAAATCACCATGACTTGTTAGCCATGAATCTTGGCTACTAGCAACCCATTGAAGAGCAGTCCAACAATCTTCATACACAGTAGACACATCATGTTCTGGGGTTAACCTGTAATTAAGAAGAGAAATTTTCAAAAATAACAAATATAATAGACATAATAAGGATTTATAGTTTTAGTTTCGATACTTGTGCTCCATAATTATAGTTTCATTTGTTATGTAGGTTGAAGTTTATATATTTATGTCCGTTTGTATGTATATTTTGCTTGCGATATACAAGTAAAGTATAAACAAACTATGCATTTATACATTTAGGAATTTTTTAAAACTATTTGTATATGTATTTCGTTTGTCAATATACCAACAAAGTAATTTATCATGAATTTTTCAAAAATCATATACAAATAGCTATGATAAACATATACAAAATTCTAAATTTATATCATTAGGAATCAGATTATACAAATTTTAGAATTTTACAAAATCAGACGAATAGCACGAATTATGGAAACTGTAATCGTGAATTATAATTTTCTTAGTTATAGCTATATTACCTAATACGGGCGAAATGATTGTTATTCTGCATCATTTTCCAATGAAAAAATTAGCTCATAAAAACTTAACCAATCTAATCAATTTAAATTTAGATGGATTAAAAATCTATTTATTTATTAGCTCAATCTATTTTTAAATGCTCAATTCAGTCCGGGGATGGTACGTAGCCAATTATAATTTTTTGTTAAAATGTTTTTAAAGACTTCCCTTTTTTTTTTTTGGTTATATGGTCATGATAATAAAGAATAAAAAGTTCTACCAGGTACATATTTTGCGAAATGGACTTAATAACTTTTGAACAGATCATTTAATAACACGTGTATCTACCTGTAATCAACAGCTACAGCAATTGAGTTTGATTCAGACACAAGAAGATTAAGGAAACGATAAACGTTGTTGAAGAATGCTGATCCCAAGACTAGGGCTCCACCATGGTAAAATACAATAATTGGGAGTTTTTTATTTGTGTTAATTGTAATATTTGGTAAAAAGAGCCTAGCAGAAACATGAGAGTTGATTGTAACATCTTTAGAGGAGACACCCATGTCAGAATCTGGTTCATGTGTTGGTGGAACGTAGAAACAATTTTGTAAATGATAAAAACGTTCAACGCATCCATTTTTATAGATTCGAAAATGGGGATAGAAATCAGTAACAACTTCATCGTCTTCACTAGCCATCGAAGTAAATTAAAATGATACTAATAAGACATATCACTAAAAAAACAAATTTTTGAAACCCTAGCTCACAATGATATTACTCAGCTTGGACTTGCAATTTAAAAAAATGGACAAGTGCTCTCTATTTATAAGGGCGACTTTTCAATATGTGTAGGATTTGTCTGTTAATATTACATAATTTTTGTCACTTCTATAAATTTAATTTATCAAACTGGTATTGCACAACATTTAGCTCTAGAGTTGGGCTAGTCACTAGCTAGAGGGTGCCCAACATATCAATTTGGATGCAACTGAAAATATTAGGTAAGCAAATTAAAATCAAAGAGGGCCTTATTTTGAAGGAGAAGGAGAATTAATGATTATTAATTAGGAGATATAGCAAGTTTATTGTTTGTTATTGATTCAACATACTTTAAGTATTGTAGTGTTTGAGTAAATATTGGGAGTCCGGAGTCGAAAGGGTATAAAATGTTAACAAAAATTTTAAAACGGTATATGAATTTTTATTTTAATCAAAAGGGCAAAATCGCTAGAAAAGCAGCGATTTAGCTTGCTGGAAAAAGCAATAAATCGTTGCCTAAGCAGCGATTTTCTTTAATTTTAATTTTTTATTTGAAATTTTTTTTTTTAAAAAAAAGAGAAATTTATCTTCAATTTTTTTTAATTTTTCAAATCAAATTTTTTTTAAAAATTTCATTACGACTTATTATAAAAAATCATTTTTAAAAAATATTTTGGAATAAGTAGTAAAAAAAAATTAAATTAAAATTTCTAAAAAAATTAAATTAAAATTTCTAAAAAAAAATTGATTTAAAAAAATTGCTCTTAATTTTTTTAATTTCAAATAAATAATTAAAAAAAATTAAAGAAATTGTTGCTTAGGCAGCGATTTTTTCTAAAAAAATTATTTTGGAAATCCCTGTCAAATTGGGCAAATTGCTGCTATTGCAACGATTTTACTTTTTCCGGCGAGCGATTTCAGCGATTTTGCCCTTTTGGTTAAAATAAAAATTCATATATCGTTTTGAAATTTTTGTTAACATTTTATACCCTTTAGACTCCAGCTTACTTTTATTCGAACCATAATGCTAGTATTTAATTAGATCATTAATTTCTTTTTATAGTTTAACTCTTTGTACGTTTGAAAATAAATTTACAAAATATCAAATGTAGCACATGGTCCCCTTTTTTTCTCTTTTGCATTTAGACACCATCTTTTTTTCAATATTTTCTACCTAATTTTTATATCTACTAATATATGTGTGTGATAATAAGATAGTACGTACCTCAAGATCAATATGCTTGTCGATTATAAGGATAATTGTGATAATATAGAAAAGTTATACTTGATAGTAATAATATCCATTGTGAAATAAAAAATGTATTGTTATATGAATTGACGATAAACCTAAATATATTTTCGTTTTATTTCAAATGTCCCCTAAGATAGGTGTTTAGGCTTCTATTCGGCTACTTTTCACCCTTCATTCTTTACTTTAATACATTATTTATTTGTAGAGTCCGGAGCCTAAAAGATATAATATATTAATAAAAATTTTAAAACGATATATAAAATTTTATACTAACCAAAATGGCAAAATCGCTACAATAGCAGCGATTTTGCTTTTTCCGGTGGAGGAAATCGCGGTTGTTCCAGCGATTTTACCATTTTGATTAATATAAAATTTTATATACCGTTTTGAAATTTTTATTAATATTTTATACTCTTTAGGCTCCGGACTCCTTATTTGTATACCCTTTAATAAAGGCATATTAAAATGCCATAAATAAGGTGGTTATTATGGAAATTAAAGGACGAGTTGTGTTAATTGCTATGACTTATGAGACCTACCTTACTTATCTCTTCCTTATTTTTATTCCAATTTGACTTACTAATATAATCGTCATGCATGGTTAAAAGTCCAGGAGAAATTGATGAGAAAATAGAATCATGAGTCGCAAACAATGATTCGATTGACGGTGAAGAAAAAGCATTCTTAATTTCATTCTTCACCTTAACAATAGAAAACGGGATTGATCAAATTTTATTGAGTCCGACTCAAAGTAATTACTTATCAAAAATGATATTGATTGTCAAATGATTAAACAATAGAGAAAAATTTACTTACGATACTTAGTTGACACTCATAAAAAATTACTTTACTTACGATACTTAGTTGACATTTATAAAAAGTTACTGACAAAATATATATATAGTAAAGATTACACTAAGACAAATGCATTGCAAAAGTAGTTAAACTATAGATCTTTAATTGGTACTTCTCATCGCACTAAAAATCACTAATTTCCAATGAAATTTCGTCAAAATTTGATAAGTCGATAATATAACCCTTATCGACAAGTCAAATTTTAACAAAATATACATAAAAAATTTGCGATTTTTTTAGTAAAGTTGTCTAGTTGTGCCTTGGTGGGTGATGCCTAGGTGATTTATAATCTGCTGTAAATGCAACATATTCAGCATTAATATCTTTGCCTCCAGACTGTGAGAGTGGACGTCTGCTCAGAATTTGTTCTCCACCAGTACTTGCCTATGAAAAATCCATAAAAATAAAAGAGATAAGTTCTACGCGTTGACGTAAGAAAATATTTACACAATCAGATCATTTATCTTATGCATACAAGTAAATTTCATGATAAGCATCATTTTAAAATGTAACTAATTTGCAACACATATTAAAATTCATTAATAGTGTAAAATAAATTTTATACAGGCACCGTATATAACATAATTTGAATTCATAATCATAATGTTACTAGTGTATTATAGCATACTTAATTAAGAGTGTAATTCTAAAAATAAGTAGATAATTGCATGCAGAGAGTAACACATACATTATTAAATTCATTCGAACAAAAAGAATTTCTACTTTATCTGCTTCTATTATTTCGAGAAAAAAACAATGATGAAACTAACACCTCCTATTATATATTATATAAAAAGGAAACCATTCAAATGAACGTTTAATAACAAACGTACCAAGGCCTCTCTCTTTGATACACATCTTTTGGTTGCAATTTTGCCACCTACAAATTATATAAAATTTCAAATAAAAAAATATAGGATATTAACACCACAAAAGAATCACTATTTCCCTACTAAATTTCTCATCGAAAAAAGGTCTTGTCCCTTCGGTGAGAAAAGAAAAAATAGTAATATTTTCATATGAAAAAATTAGAGAGTTTATCTCACTATTTCAATGAAAATATGTTCTTCACCATGAACTTTTCTATCGAGCTAATTCGATGAAAAATGAGTGAAAAAAAAACATATATATGTTATCGCACGTATATATTCCCACTGATTTGCGATTTTAAAAAAAAAGGTTTATAATTTCTAGTAGTATAAGTCATCGAAGCATAGAGTATTAGTTAATTAATATGATACATTTACA
Organism: Solanum habrochaites; assembly: GCA_027704765.1. Lineage (NCBI taxonomy): Eukaryota > Viridiplantae > Streptophyta > Magnoliopsida > Solanales > Solanaceae > Solanum > Solanum habrochaites. The sequence continues at coordinate 175,803 of JAKWJA010002492.1, forward strand.
TACCTTGGTAATTAGAAGTTGTGTTTGGCAGAATTTGAGCAATTAGGATTAGGATTAGTAGTAAGCTTAAAATCCTTCTAGGTACCAACATATTGTTGTTAACTAACTTGATTTTTTTGGAAGGGGTATGTTTGTTTTTTGAAGCATTTAAAGACAAGAGAATGAATGAATATAAAGTGGAACTTTATAATATGAAGTCAAAAACATATGTTACAAATACCAATAACTTTCCACGTTTGAACAAATCCCAAGTCAAAGCACAAGACTAGTAGTCCAATTTTTTACCTTCAAATTTACGTTAACAAATGAAATGTCTACACTCACAAAAGGGGACCAAGTTTATTTGCATGAATTCCAATGATAAATTATTTTTATTTTTTTTTGTGAAAAGTTGTGATGATGCATGTGTCAGTGCAAGTTATGAGTACTAGGATATCGAAATTATTAAAAAATATTTGAAAAATTCTCTTTAAATTCATCAAACAATATTTTAATATTGAAAAAATCATAAATTTTGTTAAAAATATTTAAGATTTATTATATTTATTTAAAAATTAATTATTTGACATATATTTTATTGTAAATTTGTATACAATATAATTTTTTACCGAAATATCTATATGGTTACGTATTAGTACCGCCGACTATACATGCATGATCATCTATTTTCTTTTTCATTTAGAGTGTGTTCGGTAAGAATTTAGGAAAATATTTTTCTATAAAGTATATATATATATAGTTATTCTTTTATATAAGTATTTTTTTTATATACAAATAGAAAATATTATTTTATAAATATTTGTATATAGTCTACATAAAAATTATGAAAGTCGGAGTAGGGCTAAAAATTATATCTACCAACCACATCCTTAAGCATATGATATTATATTCCCACTAAATTCAATTAATCCATATTCATATAAAAAAATCTCACTATACATGTGAATTATTTTCCTAAAATAGTGAGAATAGAGTATTCACATGTAAAAATTTAAATTTACGATAATGACTATTTTTTAAAGACAGAACTAAAGGAGAACCGTTATAAGTGGGGAATTGAGAGGTATTGGGGAATGAGAAATGTGTACTATGTACGTGAAAAGAAAGTTACAAGTGTTTCGTGCTTGTCTACCGCCATGCACTCAACGAGAACAACTTTTGTCTTTGCCAATGTCTTGATTGTATATACTTTCACTTTTTATCCTATTTATTCTTAAAAAGGAATTTTGTTTCTCATTCTTCTTACAAAATTACAAGAGCAAGAGACAAAAATATATATATAATTCACCATTAACGTTCAAAGGTATTTAAGGATCGAAAGGTGGAAAGAAGATAATTTTGTATCAGTTCAAATAATCATAAAAAAAGTATTTTAGGTTTTTATCATTATCTTCTATTCATAGGTTAAAGCCGAAACGTTGATTGAAAATTAAGTTTATTGGGGTTTTGAGTATACCATTCTTTTACTTTTGAATCTAAAAAAAATCCTTTTAACATTTGTTTTTGGCGAGCTCACATGATTTGGTAGGGATGCACGTACACCCATTGACTTCGAAAAAATTATGTGTACACGTCTTGAGAAACTGATAAAAAATATTATATGATTAACTGTGCACCCATGAAAAGCATGATGTTCCAAGAGGAACCATCCGCTAGACCAGGGTTTGAATTCAACTACAGCTCGAAATGTTTTCTCATTACATTTATTTATAAGTTTCTAACAAACCAAAATATTGCATCAAGTATTTGCATATGCAAATTTGGGCTATATTTCAAGCCCAAATCATAGATGGCTAGCCCAAACTTAAATGGACTGGACGGAATTATAACAAATTACATCACCACTAATTCGAGTGATTTAGAGGAGAGACATTCAAAATAGTAAATGGTTTTGAACCTTTCACCCCATGAACAAAACATCACAAATTTTAATAAGTTTTCGCTCCATCGACAACACTTAAAGGTTTGCTCATGAGCTAAGCGAAAATCACAAGTTCAAGACAACCCATTTTCAACGTCATTTAATGTCGTTTACAATGAGAAGTTCAACAGTTCATTCTTTCCACGAACGTTCAACAGTTATATTAGGATGGCACTAAGAGAGTTACTTGGTGCCCCCTTTTACTGTTACCACGAAAAATATGTACAAACCAAAATCAAAACAACTTTTTCGTCACACTCTACGATTAGACATAATGGATTTGACCAAGTCCACTATCCGAACATAGTCATAAAATAGAGAAGAATCTTTACCTTCGAGTCCGTCTCTAGTCACCCTGTTACTTCCAGTGAGGTTGTTGCAGGGGCTTCCGCCAATTACTAAATCAAATCCTCCAATTGAATCGATCATTTGCTCCAAGACGTCTCCGTTCAGCTGCTGTATATCATGGAAATCTATAAGATTCCCCTTTTGATTTGTTTGCTCCCACCAGCTTCTCAGAATATTCCTGTTAACTTCAGATATCTCTACGGCAACCACATTGTTCAATGGAATACCGAGACGATACAGAGCAACTTCAGCACCGCCAATTCCAGAAAATAGTGATAAAACATTTATACCATTTGGATACAAGTCTTTCAACACCGATAAATGGTATGCCACTGTGTCGACCTAATGAAAATATTTCGATCATGTTAAGACTCATTCTAACAAAGTAAATAAACTTTAAGAAGGTTAAGGCTTATGTGGCTAACCTGGAACGAGTTACCAAGCGACTTGTATCTATCCGTCCTACTTATACCGCCTCCACGGGTATGATTCCGTGGAAATCCCATTAGCATTTCAAATTCATCAGTCTCCAAAGGAGAGACTTTGTTTCTACCAACCCACAGCAAATTCCATTTCCGGCATTCGTCTAGAACATACTTTTGCACCATCAACGGTGGCTCACTATCGAAGTTCTCCATCGCTTTCATAGCTTTCCTAATTCTATCAGCTAACCTTGCACTCCCAATAGATGTTTGTAAACAATTTAACTTTGTTCGTGTATCCCAAGATGGCCACCATTTCTTCGTTAGAGGAAACGCCTCGTGAATGGTACGTGGAGGAAGTGGAAGTAAAGGAAATCTATCTTCAATTGGTAGATTATGAATATATCCCCTTTTCCTTGCGGTAGCGCAAAAATATTTCGAGTCAACAAACTCGGGCTCAATATCGTAAAGGAATCTTGTCATGGTGTCCCACACACCCTTCGGAGCAAGAGCAACATTTTCATAATAGAAAAAAGGGGGGCCAATAGCTTGCTCTGGCAGAGTTCTTTTCACAACAGATGGTAAGGATTCCGTAGGAACCCCGAATCCAATCATAGGTCTGGGCAAATGAATTGGCTCTTCATCAGTTATTGCCCTTTGCTTTTTCTTTACGCGAACTTCATTATACGTCTTCCTTTTGTATCCACCACTATTTAGTCTTGGCTGCCCCAGTGGAAGGATGCATCAATTCAACGAAAAATGATATTGCTAATATGTAGTTACAAACGCGAACAAAATAAAACAGATTGTTACATCACAGGAGTCCATTTCAAAATACTGCAAGAGGAACACAGACCTTTTCATCTTCGGGCAGATAGACGTCTTCTTCTCTTGCCATTTGAGCAGCACACATGAAATCTATCAACTCCGGAAACGGTGCTTCTGGACCTAGAAAGTTGTGAAGACGACATTTTATAATCTGGAAATGAAATTAAAAAAAAAGGTATCGCGATTCCAAAAGATATTTAGGTATACTGCAGAGGAGAAAAACATATATAAAAAATTATACACACCACATCTCTCCATTGCGATGGAAGCCTCCTCCGCGGGGTATCCCATATTTGCTAGGAATAATAATGTCTTCTCGTTTTCAGACAAAGAACAGTTGTCGTCATTCAAGTAGATCTGTTTAGCAGAATTCTATCACACATAGAACACGGAAAATGTCAGTAAAGCTTTACATAATTGTGCCTATAAAACCATAACCGGATTCAGGACCAGCAAAACATCCTTGATGGTAAAAGAAGTATTAGTCGATGAACAGATAGGCGGAATAAAATGACTAGATGTATATTGTTGAAAAAAAGACAAACAGATCGACTATTTTTACGCCACAACTAGACAGTGCAAAGCACAATGGAGAGTAATGATTGAGGATAACATACTACACAATTGTCCGAGTCCGAGGACCAGCTATCATCTTCAGAAACATCATCCAAAAAGTTTTCGTTGTACTGGGAAGAGCTATCATCAGAAGTAATGCAGGGTTCCATCTGAGTGCTCGTACTCGGCTGTTCTTCAGGAGAATCTTCAAGTGCCTGCTACATCCAAAGACAAACAAAAAGTACGATCTGTGGTACTAAAGTTTATGAAAATTACAAAGATCATATTTTTTCTGTTTTTGTTTCCACTTCTATTCTGGTGAAAAATGGAACGACAGAAGAAAGTCGTCATTACAACGAAGACAGATAAGAATCCAGCATATTCATAACACAATTGGCATCATACATTGCAGAGTCATCACCTAGAGAAACGTTCAAATGAGAGAATGTCGTCATCAGTTCTAATAGTCGTCCATTTAAACCGCTGACTGATCTAAAATAACCTTATGCAAGTGGCGGAACGTATAGGCAGCTAAGAAGAGAAAAAAGTGGTAGGCAAATAATTATGCAGATATTACACACCTTGAATGTCAAAAGAGCATCTAGCACCAAACCTTCATTTTCTCCTGTGTCACACGTCGAACAACATCAATACGATAATTGAAAAATCAAATTTTTAGTTGTATAAAGACTCGGACAATTGAAATACCATTTTGCTCTATCGCTTTTGCAATAGACTCTTCAGGAAATCCCATCACGATAAATTGTTGAATGAACTTAGATTGACATGGTTCTGATGATGATCTTGCCTTCACGTACAAGAAGAACAAAAGAGGCCATAAATTTAGATGCAATGTTCATCGACAAGAAATATCACTAGGTATCGAATACAAGGATTAAAGCATATACCTCCCTATGACCACTAACGGTATGATATCCAACACTTCTTAAATTTGTGCACGAGGAAAATGTTGCGTCCGGCATTTCTTGTATTTCTAATTCATCTTCAGTATCCCAGTCAATGCTGTCATTGTCTTCTCCAGAAAAGTTGTTATCCTGAACGCGATTGAAAAAACAAAAGAAATTCAAACAAAGAACAAATATCGTTCTGTCATTTACCAAAATATGAATAAACAAGGACCAGAGACCTTCCATTTCTGATCTATGACCAGTATGAAATTAAAAAAACTGCAGTCTTAAAGACTCGAGAAACGAGATAAAACTTACCATTTTTAAAGGTAATTCCTCAAAAAGAACTCCGAACTCTGCAGCAACAAAAATAAATCATCACCCTACATAACACCAGAAGTTACGTAAAACGTGAGCTACTGGCATTATAGCTCCACAGAGCAACAAAATCAAATCTCACACAAAAAACTCGAAATCAAATTTTTCTTCATGAGCAGGATTCAGGAAGACATAACACTTATACACTACATCAAAAATGATCTCTAGCAGCAATCAATTAACGACATAACACGTAGACTAAATATGTATTTTTAGTGGCATGTAGCATTCTTTGTAAATGTAACTATAACGACATTGAATCTAATGGTAATTAACTAATAAATGCAGGTAAAATCTTTACCAGCACATTGTAGTAATACTGGATACATTTTCTAATAAAGTTAACATGACCGCAAAATCAAATTATTAGCTCACCACTAATTCGCTTCCACAAACATTTGAAGCTCCAATTGTAAGCACCCCTCACTCCTAACCTTAAGGTTCCGACTCCAAAGGAACAAGGAGTTAAAAATCAACTGAGAAATTTTATAGCTAAACAACAACATCCGTCACTAATCCTACGTAGCGACGAATTAGCCACAAATTTTCATTATCTATCAACAAAATATTGATATGGCTAGTGTGGATGTGGGATTCATACAGGATCCAGGGCAGAGCTACAATAAACTAAACTCTCAAAACCCATAGGACTACATTATACATGTTCTCAAAACTCATAGGACTATACATTATATTATACATGTTACTAAGCTATAAACCTCTAATTACAGAGTCATAAACCTGTTTACAGTAAAAAATAACTAACCAAATATTGAAAAATTATCACAAAATTTTCCATTGCAAACAAATCGATCAAACTAATTAATCAACACAAATTATATAATTAACAAAATAGATGCATGCAATTATTAACAAAATCAACCAATACTTACCAAAATTTAGTTATCGGAGATATACTTAGCTACCTAAATAGATGAATTATATTGTTATTACATGCATTTTTTTCAGAGTAAAAGAGTAGAAAATGATGAAAAAATAGCTTTTTTTTTCACAAAGCAAAAGAAAAAGAGAGGATAACCAAACATGTAAGGACAGAGTAGTCATTTGAAAGCACCACCTGTTTCAATGCAGGTACACGTGTCTCCGTATTAGCAAATGAACTTTTTTTATTCAATGACACATGGCTCGATTTGGTTCGATTTTTTAATATAATATGAATAACAATATGTTTTTTTCACGTATATAAATTTTATTTCTATCTTAAATAAATAAAAATAAAAATATAATTTTAGTAGATTTTTTATTTAGATTATTTAAGAAAAAAATAGAATTTACACTTTTAATTAATTATAACCGTATTAATTGTGTATCCCTTATAAGATTGAATACATATTAAAATTACAATTTGCAATTTTATGCGAAAATATAGATGGTTTATTTAATTTTATTATTGTTTACCGTCTTTTTAATTTTAAAAGTTGATAGTTTATCTTTTTTAAAAATTGAAAATTGACATTTGTAAGGACTCAATTTACTAAGATAACAGTTATTTATCCTCAAATAATTTAAGTTAAAAAAGAGGCAAACATGACAGCAAAAATGTTCTTTTCATAGCTAGTTAGAAGGTCATAATAAAAATATTGTCCAACAATTATTTACCTTAACCAATTGCATAATAATTCAAGGGTAAAAATGAAAAAAAGTTTTTTTATAAAGTTTAATCCAAACACAAGATGAGGTGGAAAATAGTGAATCAAACACTTGGTAAAAATAATCCCTGTATTATTAATCCCTGCAATATTAATCTCTGCATTACTAATCTCAACATTACTAATCCCTACATTATTAATCTTCGTACCAAACGCCCGTTAGACCATAAGTATAAAAAGAAATAGCACAAAATATATCAATGACATAGAGGATATTTAATATAGCATCATCAGTGCAGCCAAAATAGTGTTTTTTTCTTAGTACTTATGGTCTAATTAAATAATAGTATTAGGTCTAAAACCCCATTTGCACTGAAGTGAACACTTGAACTAATGTTTTATTGGTTTACATTTTCTTCAAAGTATTTGTTGTGATTGAATGATACATTACTACTATGTTATAGTATTTCTTATATATATAGAGAAAAACATTATTCATTGTCATAATTTGTAGTGTGGGAAATTAAGAAAAGCATATAGGTTGTTGGGACTTAATTTTTGATGAAATAAGTAACATGCATGAAGCAAACATGGATTTATTATTAGTAAAATAAATTTATTAGTAGGTTCATATTGACATTTTCTGAACAGTGACTACTAAACTATAAACAATTAAAAATGACTAATCCTTTTTCTAATTAAATTGCCTTCTCACTACCATAAAAATTATTTTGTGGTAACAAAAATAATAAAAAGTACTAAAACTTTTATCGATATTAGGCAACTGTTATTGGATTCAGAGATATTTATAAAAAGTGTTAATTATCGCTAAAAATACATACAGCGACGATTTAGCTATTATTATCAATTAATTGCCGCTAAAAATATTATATTTGATGTAATGTATCTCTGATAATTCAATTGATTTGTATTATGTTAATTGATTTCTATTGTTTATTACTTTAATTTTGTTAAACATTTTTTAATACAAAACACTTGTAAGATTAAAATAATTGAGTTTATGGTATAATAAATTCAAACGACTAGGAATCTTTATTTCTGAAAAGACTAATTCCTACACTTGGAATTTAAAACTCAGTCAAGTTTTCAATAATTTTTTAAAGATCCAACCAACCACTTCTTCAATTTATTTTCTTAATTTCTTTAAACAGAGAATTTGTATTTTAGACCCCCCAAACATTGACAAATTCATGTTTTTTGTCCTTATAATTATCCGATTAAACACATTTAACCTTCAATTGATTCAAATATGAGGATAATATGTTATATCCCTCATGTAAATTGACCAAAAAAATTTATTTTTTACGTCTCAGAATACTTATCATTAGTCGATTTCACTAAAATTTGGAGTTAAATTGAAATAAATTATTTTACTATTTTAAAATTAAAATCTTAAAAATTGCATGAAAAATAATAAAATCAGTAGAACCAAAAATAAGAATTCATCAATAATTGAGGATCGAAATTGCAATTTTCCTTTCTCAAAAAGAGTAGCTTGAATAGTAGTATATAAGAAGGTACTCCATAATGAAATTCACATAGAATTAACCAACTTTTCCCATCACATAAAAGCCAAAAATACATTATAGTATACATCAACCACTTAACATGTACAAAATTTAATTGAAATTTGAAAGGCTAGCTTCTTTTATTTTTTTTCATCTTGAAAGATGTCTAAGCCAAATGCAAGAAGATATGCAATAGAGAAACACAATAAAGAGGAGGAGTCTATAATTAGCAATAATTATGGGAATAACTTGTTTTATTTATCCAAACATTTGAAAAAAGTTTACCCAATAGAGCTTCACAAAACTTTTATAAATGATTTTTCTTCTCCATTGGATCATAAAAAAAGAGAAATTCTAGACAACAATATTGTTGTTCCACAAGTTATTCCATGTCCTAATGAGAAAGAGCTTATGAGGTGTAGCTGGATAACTAATACCACAGGTAAGTTTCATCTAGCATTACTCTTTCTTTAAATCAACTTGTTTGGGATTGAATCATATTATTTCTTTTCACATAATTTAATTTATGATATGTGCTTTGCAATACGACTAATTCAGATTTGTATACAAAAATCTATCATTAAAGTCGAAGAACATTTATCACTAGTATACAAAATCTTGACGAATTGAATATAAATATGCATTTGATATTGCAACATGAGTAAAATACACCCCTAAATTCTCGTCAAGTTTAGGGATACTTTCAATTACACTTCTCTAGATTTTTCATTAAATAAGAGTTTCATGCTCTAATAAGAGTTTGAAATCACTTTATGTCATGTGGCAGATCAGGTTGTATCTAAGTTTAATTAGTCAAGTAAAAAGGAATTTTTAAGGCTATCAATAACTCGAAAACAAAACTAGTAATTTACGCCAACTTCTAGAATGTTTTCAATACATCTCGATTTGATCAATTATAACTATTTTACATTAAAAGAAAATGTTAGTATACATAATATTACATATAATTCTTTTTTCATAACTAATTAGTAGTGTTTTATATGCCTTGATAGTACATTATATTCTTCAGTTACAAAACATAATTGGGCATGAAAGTACAACTTAATTGGATTATTGATCCTCTTAAGTACCAAAGTAAATTTTTGGAGATTAAAAGACTCATTGAGTTTGCTATATACAGATAAGGTTTATGTGCAATTCCATGATGAATGCTGGGGTGTTCCAGTTTATGATGACCAGTAAGTAATCTAATATATAATTCACCAAAAATTTAAATATTATTTTTCATTTTAAAAAATGATTTTTTTCCCACAATTTTCATGATCAAACGAGACCTAAGTGTGCACACACTGCAGTCAATTGTTTGAGCTACTTTCTTTGGCTGGCTTGTTGATGGATTTCAACTGGACTGAAATTTTAAAGATAAGGGAACAAATAAGGTACATACTTCTAGTTTGTTAGTAGCTTTTAAATTTATTTAGTATTTATTATATTATTACTATATATACAATGAACAAAGCACCAATTATCTAGTGGTAGAAATATATCTCTGTCACATTAAAGATGGGAGGAGTTCAAATTCTAGATAGTGCATTTTAGAGAAAGAAAACAGTTTCTCTCATTGTGATCAGGAGGTAACGAGATCAAATCGTGAAAATAACCTTTTATAGAAATGTAGGATAAAGTTATGAACAATACACCAATAATCTAGTGGCCTTAGAAATGTATCCTATCAAATTAAAGTCGGGATTCCAATTTTCAATGGTGCATTTTAGAGCGTAAGTGGTACAGTTGCTTCCTTGTGATCAAGAGGTCACAAATTTAACTTGTGAAAATAACCTCTTACGGAAATACAAAATAAGACTGTGTACAATAAATCCTTATACAATTCAGACTTTCTCCAAACCCCACACATAGTAAAAATTATAATGCACCCAACTGCCCTATATACATAATATAATAAATTATTGTTCAATATTCCTTATGATAATTATATTATAATTATGCAGAGAAGCCTTTGTTGGATTCAATGCAAAGCAAGTGGCAGAAATGGGAGAGAAAAATATAAATGAATTGGTGTCCAATGTGTCCCTCATGTTGGCTGAAAATAGAGTTAGATCAATAGTTAACAACGCCAAATGCATAGTCAAGGCAAGTCTTTATTATGCATTCATAAATTTTATCTAATCTACCTCCATCACAATAAATTCATGTATTAGTAATTTTTAAAAGTGAAATTGATTTGTTTATTATGCAGATTGGAGAGGAATTTGGATCTTTAAGTTGCTACATGTGGAACCATATGAATTATAAAGCAATAATTAACAGATTTAAAATGCAAGAAATGTACCATTAAGAAGTCCAAAAGCAGAAGCAATTAGCAAAGATTTAGTGAAGAGGGGATTAAGACATGTTGGTCCAGTTGTTATTAATTCATTCATGCAAGCTGCTGGAATGACTAATGATCATTTGATTTATTGTTTTAGACATAAACAATGTGTTGATCTTGCTGAAAGACCTTGGAGGCATGTTTAAATTGTAATAATTCCCACAAAAAAATATTTCTTTTGCAAGTGAATTTTTAATAAATCAACTTTTTTTAAGACAAATTTACGTGGTGTAATATAGCAAAAATTACTATTCATAGCTACAATTTAAAATAAATCCTTTCACCTAAAAAGATAGGGGCATTGAGCCTTCCTATGCTACAACTCAACTCTCCATTCGGAGTCAAGGCGTATCGATTCATGAATTCATCTTCTCCTCTATAGATTGTATATATCTTTTTATTAATAAAAAATACTTAAATATAGATGGGTTTTCTTGTGATGGTACAGGTATATGTTATAAAATATAATTATGTTATTAAATTGAAATACACAAATCATTGAGTTGAACATCTACTTTTATCACTCCCTCTAGCTTAAGTTGCAAGGGATAATTAAATAAAACAAATGCCCACCCCCACATAGTCTATATATATAGAAAGGTTGTGTTTATGAAAAATTATCCAGTTTGATGCAGACTTGCACCAAATCTTATCTTATCTGCTTTATCTCTTTTTATCTTTTTAACATCAAAATCTGTCTTTTCAACTTAGATTAGCTGTACCCAACAAATCGACAACACTTAACAAACTATACTTAACTGTCCTACTTATCATGAGTTAGACGGATTTGTTGGTATCTTTTACCATATTATAGGGTTTGATGATAATAGGTGGTGCAATCAAACGAACAATAATAATGAAGTTACATAAGTGAAGTACACAACGGCCAAGGTGAAGGTAGAGAGAATTTTCAAATGCAATATTGAAAATAATAGAGAAGAAAAACAGTAACAGTAACAAGTATATGATAACCTAAAGTAAAAGGTAGTATTGATTACAATAATATTAATATCAAAAAAAGAAGGGTATATTTCACTTTTGTTGATTTGAGTTACATCTCAATATCAAATTAATAAGTATGTGGATTCCACTTGATTTTTCTTCAATGATGTTTAGTTTTGAACTTTATCAATCATTAAAGTGGCAACAGGTTTTCTTATAGGGACCCAACCTGCACTTTTTTGTTGCCTTTAGAATAATGGTGTTGCTATTACTTTTTCCACCTGAAAGAAAATACAAATATACAACCTGGACTAACATGACAAATATGCCAAAAGACACAACACAAACAAACCACTAAACAGGTAATCAAAATGTATCATAAGAATATGTACATAACTTTTCGTTTCTCAAATTACATTCTACAAATTATTTATCTAACAAAGAGTTAAAAAGAAAACAGAAAATCTACAACCAATTCTACTCAGCCCTTCAACTCGGCTGTCTCCAAAAATATTTACAGCATATTCTAACGTTGTTCCTAATCCCGCACTCTATCACAACTTCATTCAGTCTTATTTAGTTTACGCATAAACTTAATATAGTAATACCTCGATTCTCAAAACTGGCAAGAAGTTCCAAGCCTTTGCATCTGCCTCTGACCAAGGGTGATAGACTTGCGTTTTGCGAAAGCTGGGTAAAGAAGCTCTTCAAACTTGTCCAGAAACAAACCCCACTCAACGTCATTCATATCTGATAGCTTCACAAAGGTGACACTTGCAGGAAGCTGCTCATTTGCACTACGATGTCCAGAGGAGGAACTAGCCAGATAGCCGTTTTCTGGTTTTGTTCCTGAGATGTTAGGATATTTCAGTTTCTTCTCACCTAAGCTGGTGTTCTTGAGAGACATTGAAAGTTTTGACACAGCAATGTTCTTTGCTGAGGCAGGAACATAATTAAAGCTCTTCTCATCTTCTCCGTCACTTTCCACTTCCTCAATACTTTCATCTAGTTTAGAGAGTGGGAAGCAGCCATTTCCTCCAATTGGAAGATGAAATGGATTTCTATTCGTGAAATCCTGAGGGACTGATTTGGGACTAGACTCGTATCCGGAATCTTCACAATCTATGTCAAACTGAAACTCGTTATCCACTTCAGTCTTGGGAGAAAGAATCTCCCTCTCAGCAATCAGGCTTCTTGCCTCTAAACAAACAACTTCAAGCTCACTTGGTTTCTCCTCCCCACTACGGAATTCCCTGGTCATCATCTCACCAATTTCCGCAAGACAGAGACCATAAGCGGCAGCTTCCTTGAGAAAAATGGTGGAAAGGACCAAGACACGAAGGCAAGCTTCACGAATCATAGGGAGTTCACTTCGTAGCATATCAGAGTCTCGGATAGGATCAAGTTTCATTATGTACTCAAGTTCATCATCTGTGAACGGAATGGATGCCTGGGGCCAATGGATCCATTCAAAGTACGGATCTTCCAAGCTCTCTGGAAGACAGAGCCCGTGATCAATGGGGATGAGCTCTACTTGACCAAACTGTCCAATACCGTCAAGCTTCCTAACTAAAAGATTCCCTGCATGTCTGTCTGTGTTAAAAATCCTAATGTCTAATATTCCAATGCGATGCACTGCAGCAACAGCGAAATTTGAGGTTCCATGGTCACTAGCATCAAAATCATGGGGAACAAACTGTTGAAAAGATGCAATCTTGCTCACAGGTTGCTTCTTGCTGTGAGGCTTGTCTCCATTTACACCATCATTGACATTAAAGACTGAGTGAGTGATTTTCACCAATGTAGTAGCTGGCACATTGGCAAAATGATCAGTGTCAAGAAGATACGCAGCGACCTCCCTATACCCTGTTTCCCCAACTCTGACTGATCGTTTTAAGCCTGGCTGCCCAAGAGCTTTGCCCACAAATCCTTTAGGATTGTTTGGCGCAAATGGTTCTTCATCTGTGGGCTTAACAATAGCAACACTCTCACCTCTGCTATTTCTGAAAAAATACCCCCCTCCGAGTCCACCATGAACAGGAATTGGATCTACTCCAGTCTTTATTGCCTTCACAATTTCCTGGATAAGTTGCTTTGTCTCAGCAAAGCGACCTACATTTCCCAGTATTTCAATGGGACCACTTTGATCTCTTGGTTGAATATGATCCTTCCCTGTGGGTAAAAGGCATGGAGTTGATGAACTTCGATGCATAAAGTTCCTTGTCAGCAGAAGAGGGGAATCGTTCCGAACAGCACTTAGGTCATTATTCAACACTCTATCACCAAATGTCAAAGAACTTTCCTCAACTGGAAAGTTAAGTGCAAGCTGCAGCCTTCTTTTAACAGTATGTGCATTGTCGCTGCGTTCTAACTCCATCCCCAGTACACAACCAGTCTCAGTTTGAACAAAGACACGTCTCCTCCCAGTCGATTTCCCTTCCATCCTAGCTTTCCCATGGTACTCCCCGCCGAGTGGGCTCTTAAAGATTGCCACAGCCATCTGGGTCTGAACAGGACAATTATCCAGGTTACGAGACATAAAAGATAGAGAAACACAGTTGGGTGTCACAATCAACAAAAGAGATGGCGGCAGAAGAGAGCTTTCCACACACTCTCGGTTGAGCACCAAACTCAGAGGCGGATTGTGAGCACGTCAGGAAATGATTCAATCTGGACACGATCATCAATGTGCAAACAGGAACCAAAACCAACCCAGATGATGCCACAGGCAACAGCAAATATCACTATCACGTCAAATATGGTACAGCAAGAGATCAAGAATCTCAAGTGTTACATTAGAAGAGCCATCTTATGATGTGGATAAGACAGTGCACAAGATCTGTAAAGAGATATAAAACAAAATAAGGATACAACATGGAATAATTCATGCCATTAGTCAAGAAATGTTATTAGAGCATTACAAGGTTATTCATGTCATGGATGACCAAAACAACCAAATAGAAATATAAAAAGGATGCAAGTGACATTCACTGAAACAGCAAGGAATTTTTTTACATCAGCTCCCCGACATGTTTGAGATTAAAACGCAGTTATGGTGGTGTATTTGACCAGTTGTACTAGGCTGGTTATCCATATTTTTCTAATCTAACAAAACTCAAGCTTACTACAGCTCTAGCCAGTTGGACCAGTATGAAAATTAAACCCAATACAAACAGATCCACTGATTTGCAGATGACACCAGTATGGTAAGCACTAGGCTCCTGACCCTGTCACTAATTTTCTAGTTCCTCAGCACTTAGGGAATAAGAAAAAAAAAACATAACTAACAAAGGCTTTCAAATCTTGAAAAGCATCTATTATGTGCTCACAATCAATGCTAAGCTATAAACCACTTGAAACTGAAACTCGCAAGATGACACTATCTCCTATCAAAACACACTGCTTTACCGCTAAAACAACGTGATTTTTGAGTAATTATAAACACTTTTTTTATTACTAGTACTCAATCTCTCATTTCTAAAGATCTACAAAAACATAGATTTTTATACAAAGACCCAATCTTTTCTTCCTTTTAAAGATGATTATAGTGTTCAAACCAGCTTGCATAAACCTAAATCTTATCCACCAGCTACCTGCTAACCCCCACCATCACAGCTACAAACACTTAAAACTAGACCTCATTTCAAACACATTAAATACACAAAATTCATCGAATCTAATTAATTTACTCAAATGACACTCCTTAACACTCTGCTATTGCTTAAATAAAGTGATATTCAAACAATTAAGAAACATTACTTAGCATTCAACTGTAGCACTCTCACATTCATTCAATAACACAAAAACAAAAAACACAAATCTTGAACACGTAAACTCAAATCATGTAACAAAACCTTCAAATAGAACCAATCTAAATTAATTTCTCAAAAATATAATCATTTATTTCACTCTTCTGTTCGATTAACTCTCATTTTCATTCAATAACTGAAAAAAAATCAGATAAAATGCAAATAAAACTCAGATGAACCAGAACGAACATGGAAGGACCATTAAATCAGGAATAAAATCATCATAATGAAATGAAGCAACAAAACAAAACCTTACCAGAAAAACAGATCTGAGGATAATGCCTTTATTGTAGCTCGCCGGCGATGGAAGATTCAGATAACTTTTCAACCGTATGATTCAGATACAAAGAAGATTCAACGGCTATGATTCACTCCAAAAACCCCTTTCTCTTCCTTTTTTGCTGTTTGTAGCTTTCAGCTTCTTCTTTATGGCTTCCTTAATATTATATGCATGTGTATCTATATATTCAATTCCATTTTTACCCTTTACTTAACTATGGTTTATTCTCCACCAGTGGAGTCACGTTTTGCGGGAATCATGGTTTGGTTAGTTAACTAACTATGGTTTAAAAATTTGGAAGCATCTGGAATAATGGATTTACAGCCGTTAGATTATAAATCAACGGCTAAGATGAATGAGAGATGGTGACGTGGAGGTATGTGATTAGAAAATGACGTGGCATGGTCAGAGGGAATATGTGAATTTCCTCAAATGTCCCTACTGGGGACCACAGAGATATTTTTACATTTTACTTGGAGTTAAAAATTTAATTAAATTGAGTTGTTTTTATTATTTTTTTCTTATAAAAATAATCTGATGTTATTATTATCTAATATAATATTAGGAAAAAAAATTATTTCAGTGTTCTTGATTTCTTGTGTGAAGATTGACTAAGATATAGTCCAGATTCTTTTATTGAATAATAACGTGAAAAGAATATGTCTAAATTCTTTTTCTAGAGTTTTTAAAATAATAAATAAGTTTTTATTTATAGATAATTTTATCTGGATAGTATGATGAGACAAATTAATTAACTAAATTTAATTTTGAATATTAGTACGAAATAAATGTCTTCATTGACTAAGATATATTCTTTTATCAAAATGTAAACAAAACCAGTCTAAATTATTATTCTAGAAAGTTAATATTATCTAATATCACAAACAATTATTTATTTACGACTTATCTTTATTAATAATTTGATATTATCTTAATTATTTTAAAAGAAAATGCGATTAATAAATCATTGAAAAGTTTATTATAATAAAAATATTTTTTTTTAAAAAAAAATAACGAGATATTACACGTCTCAATTAAACGATGGCAAAATGAGCATCAAGTTGGCACTTAGCAGTAAAAATAAAGTATTAGAATTAGTTCTGAAAATCTTATCTATCTGTCTAATTTAAAAAATCTCAGATTATTTACAGAAACAGAATATGGGGGATATTATAAGATTGTGTTAGTGTTATTATTATTGTTAATTATTATTAAAAAAAAAACAAAGTGCAACATTTTTAAATAATAAGATACTGGTTTTTTTTATTTTTATCACAGGTGGGTTAGTACATTAAAATTAAACTGCAAGAAGTATATATTAAACTCGATTCATTGGATTTAGTCAAATTAACAATAAAGGTTATTAATTTCCTTTTCGTCAGACCTTTTAATTAATAAACAGGTATTAGTAAGTCGATTTAAAAACTTCGATATCTTATTTTATTTGTCTCAAATTATTTTGTCATATTTTTATTTTATATATTTTTTTAAAGATATATTAATTAGGAGTACTTATTTATTATTTTATCCTCATTTTTTTCATTAACTTTATTAAAATATAAATTACGATAGATAATTTAAGATGAACGTTATATTTAAAACTTTTCTTTTACATTTTTTAATTTTTTTTTTGGCGAAATAAATGTCACAACTACTGAAAATTAATTAAAATACCTAACATTGTTGAGAAAAATTTACTGCTAATCTTCATATATTTTTTAAAATTCTCTCTCTCAAACTTCTTGTGATTTTTTCTCGTTTTTTACTTATTCCTTTTCCACTGTCATTGCCATATAAACAGTATAAAATTATGTACAACTTTATACTTTTTTTCGTTCATTATTATTTTTAATATTTTTTTTAAAGTTAATTTGATCAATTTTTAATGTTAAATTTGATTATATTAAAAAGATTCATCCTATCACGAATAAAACAATTCTAGTGAGTTAATATATTTAATTTACCAATGTCATCAGGCATTTATCTTTTCTCTTGTTATCATTCCATAAAAAAATTTCAATTATATTCAAAACTTCTTAATAAATAATTTCATTCACCGTATCACATTATCTTTTTTTTTGCGATAATAGTAAGTATTATTTTCATTTCAATGTGCATGCACAATAATTTAAAAATAAAAAATAAAAAAGGTGAGTGAAGAGAAGATAATTTGAGAAAGACAAGTTGTAGCTGATTTTGAGGAACAATATAATGAGGATATCATAATTAAATACATCAATAATTGATTCTCCCTCAAATTTTATTTTATTTATACTATATAATATATTGATTGAATAGTATACTTTATTTTTTTACTTTATCTCCTTTAAAAAATAATAATCTAATAATAGTAAAATTCAAACAATTCCAACATAAAGAGATTAAAACATTTATTTATATGTGTAAGATTTTTTTCACAAGCTAATTTTATTTGATGTATAATAAGGTAATTAGTAGAATATAATATGAAAAAGAGAATATGTCATGGTAGTTATATAAATTATAAAGATTAATAATAACATCACTTTCTCTGATAAATCCAATGAAATTAAATAATTTTAGTGATAGATTATTTATTCAATAAATATTTAAATTTATAAAATAAAAATTACGACTCAACTCATCGAGATAATTAAGGTAAATATTCCAATGGGCGATTCTTCCTGCTTTGTGCTTTTTAAGTTATTCTGTCTTATGTACTACGTACGATAGTGATTGGATTTTTATCTATTTATACGTATTATATATATATATATATATAAAAAAAAAAAAAAAAATAACCTAGCTACTATTTGGATTAAATACAAGGTATATCTGTGTGCCTGTCTGCCATTCATCAATTTTTGGATTATCCTCTTCAAATCAGACCCATGTATCTAGACACTGTATATGACTCATATAGTATAATATATAATTGTGTTATTTAATTTATTTTTTGTTAATATTTATACTTAATAATTTTAAATGTGTATAAATAGATTATAAATTTGTATAATATTGAATAAATAGATAAATATATGTTACGTGATATATATATTTAATGACGGATTCAGAATTTCAATTAAGGATATTTGAGAAAAAAGATTGTTTGAGGTTTGATTTTGAAATTTTGTTGTGAGTTTTGAACTCCTTAACCACTAAATCAATCCAAAAGTGGACCCACATAGAGTTTGCCGAGCACCCAATAACTTGTATTGGACTATATATATTTATGTAGAAATTAAGAAACATTAGTATAAAATTAACATAGAGCACCCAATAAACAAGTGGATTAATCAGTCCAC
This sequence comes from Solanum habrochaites, assembly GCA_027704765.1. Classification (NCBI taxonomy): domain Eukaryota; kingdom Viridiplantae; phylum Streptophyta; class Magnoliopsida; order Solanales; family Solanaceae; genus Solanum; species Solanum habrochaites. Next base: position 194,967 of record JAKWJA010002492.1, read on the forward strand.
TGGCTTATGGTGGGTTTGTTTTAATGCCGCTAAAATCAAAGTTTGAATCTCACTCTCAACATGTTTCTTTTTAATGTATTTTTTGAACTCTTTTAGTGAAAATTTTCTCCAATCTCAGGTCAGTCACTGAATCAACCTCAATGTTATATATATATATATATATATAGATATATATATATATAATATATATATATATATATTATATATATATATATAATATATAATGCATCAACAATGTATACGCTTTATATATATAAATACATCAAATGACTAGAAACTGTTTAATAGCTACATGTCCATTGTTAATGTTAACTATAAAACAAAATAATAGTTTTAAACAATCAAAAAATGAAGAGTATGTAAAATGAACAATAAAGTGAATAAAAATGACGTCCTCAATCACCCGTTTAACTATTTAAATACATTTTAAAAATGGTCAAAAATGATATTCTCGGACCTCAACTAATACTACTTTTGCTACCTCTAACTAAATATTTAATTGGATAGGTTTCGATGGAAGTTTTTAAAATTTGCTTATGTTATAATTTTTTTCGAAAAAAACTATGTAAGTTTCTATTATTTTGAGCTTTACAAAAGGAGGCTAGACCAAGACAGAAAAAAGAGTTAGGATTCAACTGATATTCTATCTAGCTATATCTTTGGTGGATGATTCGGAAGCATATCACCTAGCAAATCTAGAGAAGGAAGGAAGAAAAGTTTTAACCCCAATGAACTTATTCATTCTCTTGATGGACTTTTTGACTCTATTACTATTTACCCCCAAAGTACTGTCTTATGAAAAGCAACAATAGTTAACTCTTTATCATATTTAATCTGATAAACTTTGTAAAAAGACCTCAACTTATTTTTATAATTTAATCACAATGTATTAAGATAAACATAATTCACTAAGACTTCTGTCAATTACCGATTACATATCTTCATTATAGTGATCCAAAGTAAAAAAATTAAAGAAACAAGCCACATGATTACTATCTTTTGGCTAAAACATGTTGCACATTAAAAAAGAAGGTGGTGAAATCGTTCTCTATGCCACTAGACTTTTCAAACGATTTTAAATGCACAAATTATAATTGAAGAATTTGTGAATAATTAATGTTGCTTCTAATATATTTTTTCTTTTGGAATTGTTATCGCTATGTTATTAATTAGTAGAAATGATAAATTAGCCCCCCCAAAAAAAAAGCAAAAAAGAACAAAAAGAGCCTCTTCAAATGCATATGAATTACTTCATGTTCCTAGTAACTTTTTTTAAGCTGTCAACATTATACTTTTTTTTTAGCATCAATTTAATTAATTTTAAAGCAAAATTGTATAACATTAAATTAATAAAATTTTTGATATTTAAAACAATGAAAAATGTCATAAAAAATACAATTTTTATATGAATATAATAAAAATTAAAACAATCATATATGATATTACACTAAAAATAAAATTGAGAGAGTAATTAATATATATATAAATTAAAAATAAATCACATGAGTCATGAAAACAATTTAATAAATCCAAATCACAACAATTAATAAATTTATTTATATTTTTTCTTTAAAAGAAAAAAAACACTCAAATTCCCAAAAAGCCAATTTTCGACATTCACCACCACATTCAAGAACTCGCAGCAGTAATCCAAATCCCAATTTCTCCAAAGAACTCAAATTCCCAGAAAAAAGATGTAATCTTTCTTCTCTTCTTCATATGGGGTTTTAATATTTTTTGTTTAGATCTCTGTAATGATATGAAATTGGTCTATTTTGAGTCTAATGGATGCAAAAATGAATGATATAGTTGATTTTAACTAGTTTAGGATTAAGGGGTGATTTTTTTTACTGTAATAAATCTATGTTTCTTGTTATAGCTGTGTTGTATTTGCAAAGATTTCTGAGTTTCATTATTTTTTTTTGCAGAAAACACAATGAAAGCTGTGAAGGGTCATCAAGAAGAGGAAGAAGAGGAGGAAGATGAGACTGGTATTATTAAGAAGGATGCCACACCTTCTAGCAGTAATACCAAAGGTCTGTTAAATTTTACTCCTGTTTTTTTTTTTCCTGATTTTGGTAGTTGAAAGATTGGATTTTTATTGTTGAGGATATAAGTTGAGCTGGATTTTGAGGTGTAAAACGAAAAATACTGAATTTTGTTTTGTGGATGTATTATTGTGGAAGAAACAGATGGGAAGAGTAATGAGAAGGCTAGTGCACTAAGGTCTAAACATTCAGTGACTGAGCAGCGTCGAAGGAGCAAGATCAATGAGAGGTTGGTTAATCCGTAAATTCTGTTTGAACTTATCGGTTAATTGAAGTTTTAGCTTTTCCTATGAGTTTGTGAGGACTTTAGGTCTTCATGTAGACGTTGATTGAGTGGTGTGATACATGGACAAAGACTGTAAATGTGGAGTGATTATTTAACAGAACTTGCTACTAGCTTGACATTGACTGTCTAAAGAGATGAGCAGAAATCGATTTCATCTTTGAGTGTAAATAATTTGCAAGTATCTTACTTATGAGTGTGCTTGGTATGACTGAAGTCAGTTTTGCAGAAAAAAGTTTTCCATTAGGAAGTCATTTTGTGGTGTTTGGTTACCAGAAAATATTTTCCATTTACCATAGTAAGGGTAAAATGTTTCTTCAACTTCATGTTACTTGCTTCAACTAACACTATAACATTATTCGTGATCTTTTCTGTCAAAAAATTTCATAAGAACAATCACTAATTTGCTAAAGTTATTATTGGTGTTTAGTATATACTTTTCAGAGAATATTTTTCACTCACCGACCACACAACCACACAACAGAAAATATAATATTTTCTATAAGAATATTTTTCCATGAGAATGACTTCCATCATACCAAGTACATTTGTAGTCTTTTGTAATTATCGACTTCTTATTGGTTTACTTGTATTTTTAATTCCTTGAAGGATAAACATGTTGAGATCTTAAGAGTGTCAAATAATCTATTGAACTAGAGTTGTTTAGAACAAAAGTCATGATATATAATCTGTGTTGTTCTAACTCTTCAAAAATGCCGCTGTGTGCATGTTGGATCCTCCAAAAGTAGTACAGACATGGCTGAGACATCATTTTCGGAGAGTCTGAGCAACTTAGCATATAAAAGTAGGTTATAACAATACATTTAGGTTTAGTCGATATGTTAACCTAAGTATAGTGGAACTGGGAATTGGGGAAGCATCTGGATGGAATTTTGACGAGATCTTTGAGTTTTTGGGTGTGACTGCAAATTGTATAGGGTGCATCAGATAAGATGTTAAAGTCCATCTACAGAAATGACATGAACTCTGAGTGAAGCTTCTAGCTAATGCGTGATTTAGTGTGTGTGAAAGAGAGAGAGAGAGAGAGAGATCAGTCATATTTTCCTCAGGTCAATAAATGGAGCTGAAGTTGTTATCAAAACCGCTAGTAGAAAACTGAGATAACTAGTTATAACATGAAAAGACTAATTTAAGTGAAATTTATTTTTTGAAACAAGTGTGTAGAAAGCACTTACCTAGGTTCGATTTTTGCAAAGTAGGAGGATACAAAAAAATCTCTTAGTCACCTCATCACCCTATCCTACAAGTTTCCAGCTGAAATAGTATATTGGGTCTTAAATAAGTTGTGTACAAGGGCTGAATGGATCTGAGAAAAGCTTTAGGATTCTGAGCACAGATCAAACTATCAAAGAAGAATATAGAAATAAATAAAATAAAGAAGAGAATTGGTTCTTTAGAGTCCAGTCATATTTATGGTATTTGTGGGAAGGTTCTAAGGTTTAAGCAATGAAATGAGATGGTTTTCGAGCCTCATAGTGATACTCATATTTGCAGAGGAGGAAACCTAGGAAGTCCTCTTAGAACTTAAAATACTGTAAAAATCAAAATTAATATCTACAAAAAGCATCTAAAGAAGTTACAGAAAATTCTAATTCAAAAATTCAATAAAAGAAGTCACAGAAAATTCTGATAACTGATGAGCTCCATTATTACATAGAAAATACTTACAGGATACTAATTTTCCTATTCCTCCAGGAATCGCTAAACAGTGCCACTAAGTTAGTTGTTGATGTCAAGTTACTAACTCTATTCCTGGAGAAGTAAATCTCTTAAATAACCGGTCAAGCTACTCATGAAAATGGACTAGTTTCCGTAGAAGTCTTGAACACTTGTTTCCTACTTTTTCTTCGCGGGGGGTTTGGGGGGGGTTTGTGTGAGACTTGGAATATGGGGTATTTGAAGATTATTTGCTCAAATCTATCTAAAATGCTTGAGAAATTCAATGTTGTTCTAAAGCTTATTTGGGTAATCTAGATTTCAGATATTGAGAGATTTGATACCCCATACTGATCAAAAGCGAGACACTGCGTCATTCTTGTTGGAGGTACATTCTATAAGTTGAAAACCAGTTTACCTTTTGCTTTATTTGTTCATTTCTCTTGTAAGTTTTGATCTCTTGGTGATAGTTGATATTTGTATGCAGGTAATTCAGTACGTACAGTATTTACAGGAGAAGGTACAGAAGTATGAAGGACCATATCAGCCTTGGAGCTCAGAGCCTACAAAGCTTATGCCATGGGTAAATTCCTGTAGCTAGTTTCATGACGTATCAATTTTCTTATCAAAGGTTTTTGGTTGTGAACTTTGGGTTGCGTTTTCTAGCTCTCAGCTGTAAGAAAAACTTATTCTTCTTACATAGAACACTCGTGCTTCAGGTTATTATATGATAATCAACATACAAAGTGGAGATTACTGTGGAAAGTCTTGCTTATATTGCTAGCTAGTCCAATATACTAAACATCATAAACTTACTGAATAATGCATTAAGCTACTGATATTGCTGCACAAATAAAAGATGCATCTTACCTTACTCTTTTTCATTGGAGTGCTGCATTTGTTGCACCAACACTGCAAATCATTCTTGAGTGTGGCCAGAATGGGGAGAGAAAAAGCAGATGGGAAGAAACACAGAAAGCTGTGACCTCTTGTCTCCAGTGTCCATATCGATTAACATTTCTTCCTAATATTCTCTGTCCATCTCTCTCTTACACACACACACTCATGCGTGATGAACAAAAACAAAAACAAAAACACCACCCTCAGATGAACATTGATGTGGACGTATTTCACATTATACTTGTATACCGATAGATCCATGATTAGGCTATGTCTGTGCTTTCATTTTGTGACCCATTCGTTTTGTTGTGTATCTGTACACTGCTACTTTGAATGTATGCATGGCTGTGCTTGGTCCTGATTTTCTGGATTTACACCCAAGTAAGATCAATTTTGACTTTTGTTCATATGAACTTGATTATTGTTTTTTTTTCTTTCTAATAAGCTCCAAGTGGATACTTAAAAACTATACCAAAGCTTTGGTGCTGCAGTTACATGTGTATTAAGTCTAGCATTTCCAATGCAATCAAAATCATATACACCATTCATTCTACAACAAAAATATACCTATATTTCAAAAAACAAATCTGCAGGTTTCTTTCCTTCAAAGCACCTGTAGTTCCTTTTAACTATAATGTCCATAATATGCATACCGGGACTCTCTTTCATAGTGTCTTCTCTGTTTCTCCGTAATCTGTCTTCCCCAAAATTGTGCGGTTTCCTTCATGTTTCTTGGCACAACAATGTAGCATCTGTTGCACAAGTGGAAGCCCCTCTGCTTATCATCTAAAGTCCAAAAGGCTTCTTTTGTAGCAATCAATCTGAAACATGCAACTTTTAGTGGTTCAGACAACTTTTGTAGTACTTCATCTTCCATGACCATCTGTCATCGTCAGTAAATTTATAACAACATCTCACTGTGAACCTGCCATCTTCCTTGCTTTCCACCATAGTTTGTCTGGTTTTTGGGTTAACTCCTGATGCTTTTTGTGTCTCCAAAAATTTGGGCGGCCCTTTGTTTTTTAGTCTTGAGAATATCTTCTAGACCATATATTCCATCTGCCAGTCCTGCTTCTGGCAGCTGTACTTCAGTATTACAGCAATGCAATACAAGTCAAGGGATTTAACTCCATGAATTGGTTCCTTCCCAGCATCTTTTAGTCCTGAGAATATCTTCTTAACCGTATATTCCATCTATTGCCAGTCCTGCTTCTGGCAGCTGTTCTTCAGTATTTACAGCAATGCAGTACAAATCAAGGGATTTAACTCCGTGAATTGTGTTCCTTCCCAGCCATATCTCTTTCCATAGTTTAGTTTGTCACTTCTCATTCTTATTGCTTACTGCGCCTTCAATAAGATTAGTTTTAACTTCATTATTTATTGGGATTGTGTCTTTACTCCTGTAAGATTATAATAGGTCCCCTCTGTTCCATTTTCTTCCCTTCTCTGAAGAGTTCAAGTCCACAGGTACATTTTGGCAATGATTTTTCTGATAAATGTGATTTGGGCAATGAAAAGTCCATAGGTGCAACTTAGGCTATGGTATTAACTCCTAACTTGTGTCTCATCTTGTTCCAACCAGTAACAGTTCTATGACTGAATATGTTCATGAGGAAGCTGTTTTTGCTTGTAAGTTAAAAGTTATTTTTATATGGTCCAGAGAAACAGTCATTGGCGCATGCAAAGTTTACCTGCACAGCCACATGCCTTGAAGAATGGTAGTGGCCCAGAATCAACATACCTGGGAAGGTTTGATGAAAATCTCGCTACTGTTACTTCTACAATGCAACCAAATCAGCAGAATCCAATTGAATCTCATACTAGCAGGGATGTATCATTTAAAGCACTTGATCAACAAAATGAACTAGCTAACAAGTCAATCACAACACCTGTTCCTCTTCAGGCCGGTATGACGATGCCAGTGCCAAACAATAGTGCTTTTTCAGAGCCTCAACCCAGACCAGTGTCTGATCAATGTCCAAACACAATTGATGCTCTGAATCATGACGAGGATGACCAAATAGATGGAGGCAGAATCAGCCTTTCAAGTTCATACTCTCAGGGGTGAGTAATTATCTAACTTTTACTGTTGGAATGTATAAAGTTAATCAAATGTGGTCTCTCCATATCTTATTTGCTCATTTTTTGATTCTCTTCTATTGGTTAGTAATCTCTGTTTCTTGTTTCTTTTATGTGGGACGTTGCTGTTAATCTAGACATTCAGTGTAGCATCCTCTGCAATATCTTCAGTTTCTTGTGGATGTCTTTTCATTATATTAAGCTTGTCTAATGTCATCACTCAGCTGCAACTTTTACGAACTTGTAAATTCTACGTTGTTTGGCTAGTGCACAAACCACTAGGCTGAAAGTACTCTGTGTGTGTATCTGTCTGAAAATTGTGGCCTTCTTAAAATTATTAGACTACTTGGTAAAGATAGTCGAGGGAAAATAATACAGATTAATGTGAGAAGCAGAAATTTGAAGAGCAGGAAAGTTAATGACACGGCTATGTTTCTATACTGGTTCGGAACCAATCTGATACCTTGTCCAGTCCCTTGGTTGCAAGGAGATTCTCTTTAGCACTTCCTGTTTTGTTTACACAACGTGTGGTTTTGAATTCGTGCACCACCAACGATTAACAGATGGTTTCCGTGCTCTAGCTCACCAACAAACAACTTCTTTTGGTTTTGAAGAACTATCTTTGACACAACCTGATCTCTCTATGTATATCTCCCTTTTCTTTTTGTCGCTGTAAATCTACAATAGTTTGTGAAATGCAGAGCTTTGAGAAGAATAAGGAAGGTCTTGAGAGGAATGTAAGATATGTAACTCCCTCATTGCTGACCCTATTTTTCCTCCAATCTGAATCATCTTAGTCGTTGAGTCTTCATGGTTGATTTCCCTAAAACTTGACCAAACTTTGCGGGTGACGATTTGATTGAGTTTTCGAGACTCTTTTCCTTGTTTGTCTTGATATACCAGATCCTTTGCTGGACTGGATGAGATTGTGCATAGGTACATTGAGAGAGATTTCTCTTTTGGCAGCCCAAGAGATTCAAGATCCTTTCATTTGATTGGAATCTTAAGAGATTCTCCTTAGATGTAGTAGGTCTTCTTTTTCAGATTACTTGGGATACAATGTTTTCCACTTCAATTGATCTTGTGTGATTATGTACCAACGTCCTGGAGGTCTTCTTTTGGTCTTGACTGATCTTGTGTGATTGAGTCTTTCCTTTCCTATCAAAAGAATCTTCAGACTTTGACAAGTCTTGTGTAATTGAGGCTTTCCTTTGATGGACTTCTCCATCAGTACTCTGGAGGTTCTCCCTTTTTTATAGCTCATCAAATCTTCCTGATATCTAGGCCTTATGGTGATACACCTTGCTTTTATGCTTGGTTCCTTTTGAGCTGTTTGTCATAAATGGAGTATTTGTTCATCCCTTCCGTCTCGTGAGTTCTTGTCACATAAATAATATAGTCAGTAGTTGATTACTTTGTCATTATCTAAATCTAGACTTAACATAAGCATGTTACCGTGTCCTGTCCTGGGAGGCAAATACTTGAGTGTCAGGGACCTCACCGGTACATCATAATGTTCCTCTTTAGTTTTGAGAAGATGCGTTTCATGCTGCATGTTTACTTGAACCAGTTCAAGAAGTTGTTTTCTTCTGGTGTTTCATATGTTCAATCGCATTTCAAATTATGGCATAGTGAGTTCAGCATATTGCCAAAAGTACGGTTCATTCTCATCTTTGTTATTGTGAAATGAACCTAGTAAAGCTGTAGTGGAGAATCTTAAGTACCAAGTGTGTGTGAATTTATGTATACATATCTATTTTATATAAAGGTGGCTTTCGGGCTAGCTTGTGCGCATCTCGAGTAGAATACCGGCTACCTCCCACCCTTCTTTTTGAATTTCTACCTTCATATGCATGTTGAACAGATGTTTTAAAGTCAGTTATCTATTATCAATGTTTCATCCAGGGTTTACAGGACTTGTGATATCTCTGGATTGGCTTGCCTTGATGTCAACATTATATTTCTACTGATCATTGATTTGGTCTAATCAGGTTTCTAACTTCGTTGTCGCAAGCGCTGCAGAGTACTGGTCTAGATCTTTCAAAGGCTACTATCTCAGTGCAGATTGATTTTGGGAAGCGCGCAAACCAAGCAATGACCTCAGGGCCATCTATTGCGAAGGTATGAATCTTTTCCAACTTGTTTCAAACGAGAAGCAAATATATTTGAGACAGTGCACTGCATCCACTCACCTACCGTCTTCCTTGTGGCACATGAGCATCCTAGATTAATTCTTTAGCGCTTCACCTACTCTCCACTTTACCACTTACCTGTTCATTTGCATTCAACTCTAGGATGACGAGAATCCTACTCTCTCTGGACATCAACATACGGATCATTTCAGAGAGGCAAGCACTGATGAAGATATGAACCAAGCTCAAAAGAGGCTGAAGATATAGATATTACAGTAGCATGGTCATTCCCAGCTAAATCAACTTAGTTTTGTGTTTACCATATGCGTCAATAGAAGTTTATATGTATATCCCATTTGTTTTTTCTTCCCCAAATCATGTTCATAGAAATACATCCTTTTTACTTCTCTTCCCTTTTCATTTTGATGTTTTTTTTTCTTCTCAGGGGTGATTTCATCTTCCTTGTGTTTGGTTTAATCTCGCGATATTCAGATTTATCAGGAGGTTTATAATTGATATCTAGTACAGTATGCTGTTAATCTCCCTTTTTCGACTTCACCATTATTTTACAGGGTAAAAGCTGTATGCAAATTAGATACAATGTCCTTCATAAGGGACATTGTTGTATTAGAGAACTTGCAGGAAGAGTCATTTGGCACATTATCTGTTAATTTGCAGGAAATTATGCCTAGATTTTGATCCTACGCGTCTCATGAGCTAATTTTCAAGGTCAAAAGTCAAAACTCGTATTTCCTGTAGTGTTGCCTATGTGGCAAGCAGGCTACTCACCTCCAAGGACATTCTTGTAAATCACATGTTATACTGCAAGCAATAAAGCTCATATGAAATATGATGATGATGATGGAGAAAAAAGTCAAAAAGGAAAAAATACACATTAAGAGAGAAAATGATGAATTACCTAACAGAGTGAATGATGAAAGTGACATTTTGTAGGAGACCTCAGAAATTTATTACAATTAAAGGAACATAAAGAGGGAGAAATAGACTAGAGACACAGCATGCATATAACTGTAGATTTTTTAAAAAAATCTCTTTCTATTTTGTCAAAAGATTTCACATGATATGTTTGAAATCGAACAATTTGACACATTCTACATATCTTTAATTTAAAGCCATGAGATTCAATTTTTTTTAAATTTTTTTTTCAAACTTTATAGTAAATCAAAATTAGATAGACACATTGAAAAATCGATATACTTAAGAGATGTGTTTGATGTAAGTCTTACGGTTCCTCCATACGAATTTGTAAGATATTACTCATATGTCTCGAGAAAGTTCATATTATTTCATTAGTACAAAAGGAGAGTCTCGAAACAATGATAAAGGCAGTTTTATTGATGAATGATTATATCGAAGGATAACACACAATATAAGGAAAACAAAGGGTTAATTGAGTCTACATTTCAGTGCCTTCACTTTTTAAGATAATAACAAACTCAAAGAGCCCTTTAAACCTATTACCAATGACATGTGATTCATTCCTAAGAATATCAACTTGTAACTAACAAAGGACGATGAAATGATGTATATTTTTGAACTGAAAACTCTACAAAAAGAAACAAAAAGGACTTAGAATTTACAACAGAGAAGGCTTTGCCTCCAACCCTTATAATGTCTCCGTTCTGCCTTCGCCATTCTTACTGGACTACTGTTCCATTCAGATTGTAATCTGTTAAAGACAAGATAAACACAAGGAAAATGTTAGTAAAAACCGATAGCTACTGGAAGATGATGGGAAAAAGGAGTGTAGTATAAGATGTCACAAACAATTACACTGGGAAGGCGAAGGATCTGGCACTGGTTGTGCTGCTATCTGAACGAAGAGAGATGTTACCCGAATGTGCTATGTGACCTGAGTAAGAAATCAAACCAGATGCAGGTCCAAAACTTGCCTCTCCATTTGCAAAATGACCATGCACACCGAGGGGGATACTACTAGAGTTCTTTTCCTCGAGATTAGCCACATTTGGGGGGTTAGTACTGCTATTGCTGGAGTCTACACTATTGGCAAAATGAACTTGAGTAGCAGCTGAAAAGCTGTCAGAACTCCCATCCTTTTGACCGGAGACGGCCTCTAATTTATGGGATTGTTCAGGCAAGTGTTTGTCACTTTTCGCCAGGCTGCTACTTAAAGACAGCTCAGTAATAGCTCCAGATTCCGACTTGCTATTGTTAGAGAAGTTGCTACCTGGTCCATAGTTGTTTGTTCCATCAGCTGTCGAGACTGTATTTTGGCTGTTGAAAGCTGCTACCGAAGTAGGCATCTGCAATTCAAGAGAAATTGCATTCGCAATCAAGTTTTACCACGGGAATGTATCTAAAAAACATGCACATAGAGTTATAAACCATATGGTATCTTAGGTGAATTCATAAATATAACAAAATCAAACCTGACTAGCCTGCTGTGCTGATTGATCAGCATCAGAGTTCAATTCTTTAAAATTCTGAATGTCGGATTCTTTTTCTGATATGTTCGTAGGTTTTGCCATTGTAGTATCTTTTGATCCAAAAATTTTCATCACATCCAGATAAGAGTCCTTTTCAGCATCTTTGCTCATATCATCTTCCAAGAAGGGGTTTATACTGTTTGGAACAAGTGATTTAGTATCCTCATCTTCCTTGGCTGTACGATGATCAACAGAAATTTTGACGGCACTTGCAACTGATGAAGCTTTGGACTCACCAGATGAGACCAATTCACTGTCGACACCTTCCCTTGTGTTTCTAGGCTGATGTTCGTCAGCAGCTAGAGAAATAGACGAGTCAGGCTGATCATATTTCCTGCTTTCAGTCACAATTTTATCCATGAGAGGTACACCCTCATCCATGCATATGTCTTTCATAATGTTATAGTCATTCTCTTTGTAGCAAATTGTCGATTCAGGCAATTCGAATTCCAGGACACCCTTATCGGTGTATAAGTGGGCGTCTGCACCAAACAATTCTGAAAGAGAGGTAAATTGTGCACTAGAGACTACGGTTTCCTTTTCTTTATCGTCGAAGAAATTCACAATAATAGGGTCCTCAAATTTGGGAATACTCCAGGGGTGATCTCTATCTGCTGTATCACATGCAAAAGGATTTCCATTTCTCTTGCAAGAAGTTAAATAAGACGGGGCTTCGTCCGGATCATCTTTCAGAGGTGAAGCTCTATTTTCATGTTTGTTACTTCTTGAAATATCTTCGATAAATACAGAGTCATCAAGTTCCTGAACATTCCAGAATTCGTTTTTCTCCTTTTCACACGCCAAAGAGTCTTTAGTGCCGTCACGACCGTTTGAATCAAGCAGATCTTTCGTTGGCAAGACTAAAGACTTGGAGTCCTTGCAACCATTTGAGTGAGTTGACATTTCATCCGGATTTTCTGTCATTGTAGCCTTCTTTTTAGCGTGTTAAGTCACTGTCATTGCATTCAAATGTTACAGAATCATGCATAACTGATACAAACAAATGATCGATTGTTACAGACGAGTTTAACTTCTCAATGCAAGAACCAAGTTGAGACATGTGTATGGGGTCGCGTTTAGATGCAATTTGACAATATCTAAAATTTAAGATGTAAAGCATTTCCATAACTAGACAAAGGATTTGAACAACGTCAATGGATGAAACATGCACAAGATTAATCCACTTACGAGGTTGAAACATATGAAAGTTGTATCTTAGAAGCAGCGGCAAATGGCAAAAGTAAGATATTAGTACTCACAAGCTTTCAAGTAGTACATCAGTGGATCAAATCTTGAGAAATACACAGACGAAGTGAGGTAGATACAGCTCAGAAACCTGCGACAACAGAATTTACAAATATATTTAGGAGGAATTGGCCCTTGAATAATTGTAACTTTAGCAACATCTTCGAGCTAAAAAAAATTGCAGCAGCAGAAAACAACATTCGTCACAGGGCAAAGCCTTCTATCATTATAACGAGAGGGCAGCAGCCAAAAATGCACTATAAATCAATCTAAAACCTGCCTCAATCCCATACTAATGACGAATATATGAATCCTCTATAACCATCCATACCACTCTATAGCAGGCGGAGCCAAGGTTAAGAGTTTGGGGGTTCTAAATCAATTCTGTTTGAGGGTTCACATGTTAATATACATATATTTATTTAATTTTCTAATACAACTATAGGATCTACGGAAAAGCTAGTGGGTTCATCCGAACTGATAAACCCCACCTAGCTCCGCCTCTGAGTCCACCACCACCAACAACAACGTACAGCTATCCTTACACTAGATTACAAGTCTCTGACCAAATACAATAGGAAGCCCAAAAAATAAACTAGAATGGCAGTGAACCAGTCTCAAATATGACAGACTATTTATATGAACGGGTAGATCTAATGCATTTTGCGCTATAAACATGAGTAACTATTGAAAATAGTTCAGATCATCTAACATCAGTTCAAGAACAAATCAGCTGATTCTCAGTTAGTAAGGATTCACACAAACTAACAATTAATTTTTTTCAAAAAAACAAAAAACAAAATTGCATAATAATCTCAATCAAATACAACAACATACCTAACGTAATCTCATAACTGGTGTCAGAAGAGGGTGTTGTGCGCATACCGCATACCTTAGACAGAGATTGTTTCTGATATACGCTCAGATAAATAATCTCAATCAAATATACCAGAAAATAACAAAAAAAAAAAAAAAGAGAAAGAAAGAGGCCTCACTTCCTATACAAAAAATCACTTTTTAATGCTTAATAGCCTAAATCATGTTTGCTTGTACTTTTCAAACCAGTTGTCGCTCTCGTATCAAATCCTTCAAAAATACACTATTTCATCAACTTTTTCTAAGAATCCGAGCAACATAGACCGTTAGATCCTAACTTTGTTAATCGATAATGAAAAAGACACATTTCACTTTGAAATTTTTGTACAAAGCTTTTTTTTATACAAATCCCATCTCCTAAGTCAAATGACAATTCCCCACCATTTATGTTTTGTCCTTTAGCTTTATTAAATAAATTAGTATTAATCACTTCTAACTAGATCCAATCCTAATTAGTAGCTATAATAATATTTTAATTCACCCCTCAAAAAAATTATTACTAGAAAACAATGAAAAAGGCCTTACATTCTGGTAGGTTCTTATCAGATCCCAAGAAAATTCACAATCTCATTATCAATAAATAATCTAGTTAGTATTTTAATTTCTTTAATCATATGATTAACCATGTTCACAATATCAAGAAATAAAAATCAAAGAAAAAACGAACGATAATATTATCATACCTTAAAAAAATACATTATTTTTAGATGATTTGACACACGAGATATTGCGAAAAGGTAAGTGGAGAAAGAAAAAGGTAAATGAAGATATAAAATCCTAAATGTGAAATCAACACAAAAATATAGGGGAGAAATGGCAAAGAAAAAGTCAGCCGTTTTAATTTTTAAAATATAGGAAATAAGAAATAATATGACATGAACGTGAAAGAAATATAATTTTTAATGGAAACAACCGTTTCATTCTTAATCTAAATTTTCACGTTTAAATTATTTTTTTTCAAATAAATTTATAATTTACCATCTAAATTTAATCGAAGCTACGATTTAAACTCCGAACAAATCAATGTGTTATTAATACTCACTTATTTCCTACACACTCTCTACATGTATATGATTATAGATAGTTAACTGTAGGGTGTTCATCAATTGAATTAAATTAATTTTATTTAATTTAAATAAGAATAAAATAAAAAAAGTTAATATTTAATAGCGTAAAACATCATTTATTTTAAAACAAAATAAAAAAAAGCATGTATATTAATAAATAACAATAACATATCTACTAATATTAGTTAATTGTAATCAAATATGCTTTAACATACTTACAAAGAGTGAATATATTTATTAAAAATTAAACAATTATCATTAATTATCGCTAAAAGTTATTTTTCGTTCAAAAAAATTAGACACTCATTAATGTTTTTTACAGAAAGAGGACAACAATATTAACTAATAGATATAAATTAAAACAAAAAAAAAAGTCGGTTTACCGGAAAAACAGATCACCGCCGTCCTCCGCCCTGTTCCGGCGTGTCGTAAGCATAAATCAAATTCTGACTTAGATCTAGAAAAAATAGTATTTCACATATATTTATATATAGTATAAATAAAATTTGAGTGTGCTTTAGAAAATATTAGAATTTTTTTATTTTTTTTTTTGGAAGAGCTGACTTTAATTTTTGTATGGAGGGGAGAAGAGAGAGTCAAAAAAGCTGAAATAGGGACTCACTTATTAAAGTGTACACTTTTTGGGTGCTACAAGTCAAGCTACTATTAAATTTTTCGAATTCGATAATTTTAGTTTAAATATATATATATAATTATATGAGAAATGTAACTTATTTATATAATAAATATTTTTTTATAATTATTATTATATTTTATACGTTAAATTTTTTTAAAAAAATTATCGATAAATCTCGATAGTATAACACTTTTGGTCAGAGAGATTTTATTGCGTCTGTCTAATTTTTTTTTCTCTTACATCGATAATTTACCATAAATATATAGTGTTTTTTATTTATTTATGGGGTATCCTTTTTCTTGTATTATCATATATAGTCAATTTGTACATGTAGGTAATTTTATTGATGGTTATTTGGGACCATTTTTATTTCTGTTGTACTGCAAATTTTTCATGATGTCCCCACTTCTTTTCTTCTTTTTCAACTACAATTATTTAGCCACTCAATTACTATATT
Organism: Solanum habrochaites; assembly: GCA_027704765.1. Lineage (NCBI taxonomy): Eukaryota > Viridiplantae > Streptophyta > Magnoliopsida > Solanales > Solanaceae > Solanum > Solanum habrochaites. Next base: position 210,836 of record JAKWJA010002492.1, read on the forward strand.
TTTATCTAAATATTCGAATTTTTTTTTAGTTACACCTACTTGTCAATGCTCGTGAATTTATAAACCTAAGTGTTTGATATAATTGCTTGTGCATAGGGATGACAAATGGAGCGGGGTGAGGGAAAATTTTAACATTTTGTTTGAATGGCTATTACGTATATTTCATATTATATTATACTGTGTTATGTTATATTATTTTGATAAAATTAGTGTTTGAATAGATTGTATTGGTCTCTATCGTGACATAATGCCGTAAATTTGTAATTTAAAAATAAGATAGGGTAAAGAAAAAAAGTTAAATTATTAACTAATAAGTAAAAAACAAAATGGAAAGAAAATATTAAGATAACACCAAATTGGTCTAATAATGAATTTAAATGATACGATACAAGATAATTTAAATAACAATCAAAACAAACATTGTATTTAAACTAAGAACCGTCCAAACAAGGTGGAACTCATTTAGTATAACATAATCTATTGTTTTTTTCATAATGAGGATTCAAGGTTTCATATCATCTGATTTTCGGCTTGTAATTTTGATAATATTAAGCAAATTGTGATTATAATTATAAACTTTAAGTTAGACCTCTTATTGTGTTGCTTATGCTTATTTTAGGGAAAAACAAAAGATAGAAATTTTGTTTAAATTCCACATAAATGCGTGTAGATTAATTTTGGGAAAAATATATATTTTTAACTTTCTCCATCTCTAGCTTTCACTGATTCAACTTATCTAGACGATAGCTTAAATGAAGAAAAATAAAAGTATATTAAGTAAGGATTAAATGGAGAAACATTGTCATCATCTAATTTATGACTTCAATATTATCGTCGTTGTCAATGTAAAACATAAAAGTACAAAGATAGATTGAGACAAGGGTATATAATTACACTATATATATAAAATTAAAAAACTAGTACTTTTTATGTGTGTATATATAAAACAAATGTTGAATATCTTTTGAAAGCGATATTGCTTCAACCTACATCTAATCACAAAAAACGTATGGAAGTTGTTGACCTTTAACAACTTCACCAATAATAAGTAACTTGCTTAAGATTTTTGAAAGTCACCTGGCTTGCCAATTTTAATGTTCTGTGCACCTAGGAATTCAATAATCGCGTTCTTTTGCCAGCTCTTGAAACTCCTGCAACGATATTCAAGTATAACAGATTATCTAACTGAGATAAACAATGAAATGATGCTTTGTTAAAAAGTACGGAATCCTAATCTTAGGGTGAATTAACCAGCAAACCATTTGCAACTGATGAATACATTTAATCTGTATACCATCCTTTAGGTACTCTTGATCTTATACTAGCTTCTAACATGCTTATAAGAATTATAGTTTTATCAAAGGTTGGAAGGCAACAATGTATCTCTATTCATTCTCTGAAGCCTGCAATGCTCATCATATCCTAGTCTACTCTTTTTGGTTGTTTTGTACTCAACAGTCAAAAGAAAATTGTCCTACTTCAGTAGTAAACATGATGGGGAGAGGAAAAGGGAAACTTTTCACCTGTGCCACCTTATGAAACCTACTGCCTGACTATTATAGTGGTGCACACAGGCTAAGGAGACTAATGACTGGTCTGGAGTGGTTATCTTGTCGTAGTTTCTTTTCTCTTGATAGCTAAAAAGTTTCTGCCAGAAATATCTTACAGAATCCTAATGTAGCGCTAAGAGTGGATATATAATAGTTAAAGAGGATTTAAGTGATAAAAGCAAGTTCCTGGCTACTGTGTCATCAATGGAATTGTTTGAAGTGTTGGTGAGAGGAGATCAAATGCAACAGTCATGGAGAAGCTAGAAAAAAAGCCTCGGCATTATTGGATGAAGAGGAGTCATTATGATCCTGAAAAAGGACTCTAGACAAAGATTATATTGTTCTTTCCAGATAACAAGTCATTAGAAAAGCTCAGTCTTTTATTAAACTTCAAGATTACGACAAAGAAAAATAAGATTTAAATATTCAAGGCGTTGAGAAGAATGAAGTCTATCGAACTTCGAAAATAAATAGCGTATGTAAATGTGCACTCTGATTCTGGAAAACTGCAGCTTCTTCCATTTTAAGATCATATTTTCATTTTCTATCATGGGTATTGCTCTGTCAAAATATGCTCAAATAAATGGTCGTCCAATAAAAGAATGAAGATGGATCACTTGGAAAATTTAAGCTTACTGAGATGGTCACTCTTTGATGTAACATATTTTCACCGTCTTAAAATTCGTATCTAGTCAGTTCACCCTGGCTATAAAAAGTGGTCCTTACGCTCCATAGTGGAAGAGGTAGATTCAGTGAAAGTTCAAGTGATACTAGTGCAGGTTGGGAATTGGTTTATTTCTTTTTATTCTTTCATTGTGTAGAACCAAATATAAAAAAAGAGATCTTTTTTTTGTTGCAAATTAACTTACTTCTGATCAAGATGTGCCAGAATTTCTCCACCAGGAAAACCTGCTTTAGTAGCATCATATGCTGCTCTAATTGAGTGTTTCCAAGTTCCGGCAATATCTTGTGCATTTACTTTACCTTTCGATGGACCAGGATCTTCCATTGGTAAGGAGTAACCAGAGAGGAGTTGGCCCACCCAACAACCGTCCTTCCTGTGAGCGAACGAAAACAAATTAAACCAAACTTTGGATTACTTCATGCAGTTAGTGTAAACTAAGCTAAAGAGTCATTAGGTTGTAAAAGAGCAGCTGCAACAAATCAACCATTGTATAGTCTGCTCAATAGATAACTTGAAAAGCAAAGTAAGAAGATACAGAAAACAAAGTCTTTTACAGTTTAACTATGACAAAGTTTTAATGCAAAATGATCGCATACATTCCAAAGGCTCCAATTTCGAAGATATAGAGGTAATAAATAAGTTAGTAACCAAATTACTTACTTTATCACATCTGTATGTCGTGGTACATAATGTCCTCCACCAATCCCTAGAAGGACTTTGTTATTTGCAGACGTACTGGATGTCAACGAAATGACTTGTCAATTCAGAATAATACAGAAGACATTGTTTACAAACAAATAACATTAACAGCTAGATAAGATAATCATTCATTCAAACTATAGTCAGTCTAGCTAATCTCAGAGAGTTAATTTGTAAGGTGCAAAATTGTGGGCAACAAAACCATAGGACTGACAGAACAGAGATTAACAGAGTCTGGGTTTACCAAATTCACTCCTGGATCAAAACCAGAACCAGGAAGTGCAAAAGTTGGTTAGCATCTTGATTATCATGCTGGTCGCATTGGACAATTTTACACTTCAAAAAGAAGGCTTTCTCATGCTCCAAATAGGAGATCATATTCGGCTCTGTTGCAGCCTCATTAACAACATGTGGCTTCTTGCTAAGAACTTCCAAAGTTATAAAGAAGAGCACTACTGCATAAAGCTTGTGAAGGCTATGGAAGAACGAAAAAAAAGGTCTAGAAGAAACCAAAATTCCTTCTTGCTTCATTTGTGTTCAATAATACATGGGAGCAGCTTCAGAAGAAAAGAGTAGACAGATACTCTGAAGATGATGCTCTAAATTCCAGAAAAGAAACTTAAAGTAGGATGCTGGTTCGCATTGGCTCAGGCGGTGTCGATATTTGATTATTACATAATTTTGCAAGTAACTGGAATGTTATGAGCCTGTCGGTAATATTTTTTTTTTATGACGAGTGAAAACCGCAGCCGCTACCCTATGAGTGTGCAGAGGGTAAAATCCCTGCTCCTATGCAATAAGCAAACCACAACCAACACGAGGCAATCCCGGTGCGACGAGCTCGACCCAGATGGTAAACCCCTGGGTCGCATGTTGATGGGAACAGAAGACCAATAAGTTGCAAGGGAAGAACAATAAAGAATTATGAATCCAAATATGAGAACTGAAAAAATAATAATAAGGGAGCTCTGCCTCTGAAATCAATGCTAGCAATAGTAAAAGTAACATAGGGAAGAATGTGGTTTTGCACTATAAATGTGTCCCCAAAACTTCACCTTTGCTGTACTCAGTTTCTTTTCTTTGCTTAAGAGGTGGGGTAAGGATGAGGAAGTTGTCGATACACACACTCGATTCTAACAATTTACTTCGTTAGAGAGAAGGGAATGCTCAACCAAAAGAGAGCCTAGGATGTTTGAGGGATACAGGGGAAAAACTTGCAGATGTAAACGATACCTGCTCCAGTTTCCAACAGGAGGACCTCCTCCAAGTCCAAGTCCTTCCCAGACTAACTGTGAGTACAACATACATGTGTTTAGAGAAAATCAAAATACGTAAGCGTTGATGTTTTTGGATAGACCAGACCATAAGAAAACTAAATAAACCGAAGGAAGTCCTTTGCAGACTAAATAAAGTTGCAAATATAAGACTTTCAAGATAGCAACATCCTTGACCAGTAAAACAGCCAATAGCAAAGTAAAACTCACCAGAGCAACAACTTGAGCAGCATCCGGCCTCTTCCAGTACTCCTCAGTACTACCTAGATCAAGCAAGTAATTAGTTTCACAAACCACATAGCTGATGAAGTAAGTGATGGAGTAAAACTTGTGCTGTTGTTGAAACAGAGAAAAGAGATAAATAATAGAGAAAAAGGGGCCAAAATAACTATATAGACTCAGCATTCTAATTGTGCACAAAATGAATGGCATCCCACTCCAAACCACTATAAAAAAGGAAAAAACAAAGAAAGAAGGGTAGAGATGAACAGAAGGAAATCTAAAAACAGAGTTAGTCTATATCAGCCTAAGTATTTAAAAGGGATATCCTAGAAGCAAGAAAATGGACACACAAAAAAAATGAAGCAATCCCAAGTAGAAGTCTTGTGAACCTATCTCCTTCAACTATTAAATTGAATCTTGCATGATTTGTTTATTATTATGTTAGTTAAGAAAAGTAATTACACCAGAAAGAGAAAAGAAGAGTGTTTACACTACCTACAAAAAGAGTTCAATGTGAACCAAGGCAATGGCTTAGTTATCTGCTTTATAACTGACATACAGCCTGATTGGACACCTCTGCTTGCTTAAAATTTAGGAAGATTTACCTTGTTCCCTAATCCATACATTTATCTCGGTGAAAACTTCCTGTCCTTAGTCTTGTGTTCTTCCTCTCTATTTGAACACTATGATCTTCTTTCATCTAAAAATTATAGAAGGGGAAAGAAAAAGAAGCTAACAAGTAATCACTTATCAGTGCTGGTACCTTTTTTCTTCTACCCAATTTTAGATTTTACTTGAATCATATGTAACTCTGCTACAATTGGTATAGTAAACTTCTAGATCTCCCTTCTGTTCCATTTATGGCCTGTTTATCTCACAAATGCAGAATTTTGTGGACATCTTGGAAATTATGGAGCTTTAATTCCACTTAACAAGTGTATATAACATGAATGCATAAGATATGAAATAGAGCACATCGAACTATTTATTTTATGGTGTGAACTCCAATTTTAAGGAGGAACTAAAAATAAACAAAAAAAATAGTACTTCATGAAGCTTACCTATCTCGATAAACATTGTTGGCTTAGTTGTCACGGTCCATGATGAGTAGCTTCAAAGGTGATCTATACCAGCAAGGAACAATAGTATTAGTATTCATTCCATATTACATGTCAAGTAGAGGGAAAATGGAAAACAAAAGAAAGAAAAGTTATTTGGAGAGAATTGCCAGGATTATCTAACAGAAGAACAATTTTTATAAGAGCCATAAAAATTTGATCATAGAACTGGTATAGAAAAGAGCCATACTTCAAATTCGGGAATGAGATTATGAGATTCAGCAATTTTATTCAAAAGAATCATCCATGGACCCATCCTTGGATTTGGTGGAGCTGCCCACCCTGGCTTCCCTCCTTGTGGTGGAACATCCCCCTCTTTCAAATGTGGCACCCCTAACAAACATTGAACATAGTTAGGACTTCATTAAGGTGCTGCAAATATCTAAGCCCATACATCAAATTTTACCGTACTCTCTCCCAATTTATAAACATTCTTTCCATGTTAAGATGCTTGGTAACGTTTGATAACCATTCAAATAATGATATTATCCTAATCAGTTTTTACAACTTCTAGTAATTCAAATTCATTTAATTATACTAGTTCTAAAATATTTCTTTCCAGTACCAGTAATATAATACTCCATCTCTACAAAACTTATATACCACTCTCTTCATTTTATGATGTTCAAAATGATAGACACCATTAACTAATACTTGTTCCATTTCAATTTATTTCTCTTACTTCCCTTTTTATTCCGTTTAAAAACGAATGTCTCTTTCCCTTTGTGGACCCTCTTTAGTTCCAACTCTCTACATAACATGTTTAAGACCACAAGATTAAAGAACATTATGATACCTTTTACTTAACCACATATCTTTAGTTTAAGACGACAAGATTCAAAAGTCTTACTTACTTCCTTAAACCCCATGCCATGTCAAAGTCAAACAAACAAATTGAAACAGAGGGAGTATTTTCCTTCATTTCTTAAAAGGTGGTGTTTTTCCTGGTCTGTCGCACTTAGCCTAATCCAGTTAAGTAGCTTCTGCATCCTATCAGCACATATAGAGGACAATTCACCAAACTTGCACAAATGGAATCACCTAGCCTTTTTTTGCCTCTACTGTATTTGAACTATGCTGTTCCCACCAACTTCATTGAAAGCTAGGTTACATATTATAGTAGTAATAAAATACATCAGCACAATTAATTTTGAACAGTATATACAATCCAACACCCTCATATAAAATGAGACGAGAAATTTACAATTACACAGAGGCAGAGGCAGATGCAGCTTTATATCAAAATTGCAAACAACTAATTGGTCTGAACCCATAGCTTTTAAAATATAACAAGTTCAAATGCTAATAACCTTAAAATTGAGCTCATAGAATTTAAATTCTGAATCGACACATACCAATGGGGTGGATGGTGAGAGCGGGGCGGTTAGACACAGCAGTGTGTTTACTAAGGAAGATAACCTCATCGACCGTCTGACCAGTAGCATTCTCCCAACGTTGATCCAAATCATCTTCTTCAACAATGCCTTTGTCATGCTCCAATAGCCTGACATCGCCATTACTGAAACTTCTGATACCTTCATTCAGGGTGGGCCCGGGTTGCCAACCTGGCTTAGCTAATAGCTCCTTCGCCGGACAAATTGATGCCGGATCCACCGTCGTCGCCACCACTAGCTTCACCATTTTCGCCGGCTTTTCTGAGACTGATGATTCTGTGCGAAATTTTTCGCAGAGCATTTATATATCACTAGTTAGGTGCTTTTTGCCGTGTCAAAATTTGATTGTTAATATGTTTTATTTAATTGAAAATCTATATAAATATATGATATGTTTCATTTAAATTGAAAAATCTATAAATATATTATCGAAAAGGAAGAAAAAAAAAGAAAAATATCAAAATCATTAAATTCTTATCAATTATTATTTTTATTGAGAATTGCTTGATTAAATTGAATTTAAATATATCTCTAATTTTGCAACATAAGTGATATATACTCATAAATTCTCATCAAGTTTAGAGGTATTTTAAATATTTTTTTCACAATTTTTATTAAAAAACTCATAATTTTACAAGAATTTGAGATTATTTCCTATGTCATGTGACAAATCTGAAATATATCAAGGTGCATTTAAGTTTAGTTAAGACAAATACAAAAATATTTTTAAGACTATTTATAATTCGAAAATGAAACTAATCATTTGTTTCAAGTTTCTGGATGTATTGCAATACTTTTCTCAATAGAGAAATATTAAAAACGATTCTAAATTCAACATGAATTTAGTTTCATCCTAAGTTATTGATAATTTTTTTTTAATTTGAGTAATTAAATTTAAATACACACTTAATCTTGCAATGTCAGTGAAAATACATCCTTAAATTCTCGAGAAATCTAGAATTGTTTTATTAAAATTTATAATTTATGTAAATTTAGTAAAAAAATAAATAAATTTACGGTGAAGCACACATGTTGTTGTACGCCTCCAAGTTATGTTTCATAGTTATGGCTTCAAAACCCCAGCGCATTCGTCACTGTAAGTTGTCATTTCCAACAATAAACCCTAATTATCACTTCTCAATGAATAATAAAGTTTGAATTTTTAGTTCATTTTTTTGTTGAATAGTGGTGGGAGCAACTTGGCAAAGCGCAATGAAGAAGGCGAGAACCATGAGTACTGAAACTCACACTGAATCATCAATGAAAGATGGCTTCTCTAAATATGCTGAGTACCTCAATAACCTGGTCAAGTTTCTTCCTTTTTGGTTTCTTGATCGCTTTGTATGTTGTTTACTTGTATATGTCTGTCTCGTGATTAAAAACTGTTTATTTGTGTTTTCCTTAATTTGGGTAATTGAATTGGTAGCAATTTAGGGTCTGTGTTCAGTACGAAGGAAAATGTTGACCATGGGAGGTGGTGGTAGGGGTGTGGGATGGTGGGGATAAGGGCTATGGGAAGGGGGTGAAAATGAGGCGCGTTGGAGGGTGGGGAGGAAACAATCGATGTGGTGAGTAGGAACTTATTTTCCATGCTGCTTTCATCAGGGAAGTCATTTTTCATCGGAAAATGTTTTCCTTCATGCCGGATACACTCTTAGTTGTGATTATTTTTGATACACCTGAGGGTGGACATAATATGGAAAATGTTACTGAAGTAGGCTAGAGTTTGAAGAATACGTTGACCTAGAACGTGGCCAGAGGGTGGTACCTGTTCTTGTGTATTTTGGGGATAAACTGGTTTTTGTTCAGCTCTACTAAGGAGTTGCTAAGCTATCGGAAGAATGTGTGGAAAAGAAATGTTGTGGAGGATTGGTGGCAGATCATCTCAACGTGTATTTGGTGGACAATATGCCCAGACATTGTGCAGACGAGTAATACCATTCAGAAAATTAGGATGAATTGTTTTTGTCTTTTTTACTTTTGGTGTAACAGAACATGTCGGAGGAAGCAGGAGACTTGATAGAATTGTTTGACAATATTTAAATGCATGGTTTTTTCATATAGGAGTCCTTTTTACCTTTGGAAACTGTAAAAGAACCCTTTTAACTTGATTTTGATGTTAAGAATACGACTGGTTACCTATACTTCTCCCCAAATCCCATAGTTTTACAACTTGATATGTAAAATGTGGCTTGCATGTGGTCAAGTTTCCAGGTCTAGTTTCACCAGTCACAACGTTCTTGCAAACTTAATGCAGGAAAATGTAAAAGTTTGTTTGTAGAACTTCTTTAGTTTACTACGACCAAATGGTATTGGTATTCAGCTAAGCAGGAGAGAAGTGAATTGGAAATGCTGTAGTGAAATTAATATGATATGGTTTGGATGGCAAAATTTGAACTTATTATCATGTTTTCGGCTTGTGCCACTTCATTTTGAGAGTCAAATGTTTTCCCAATCGAAACATCATATAGCAATGCAAATATTTGTGCTTTATTGAATGGATGGCTCTGTTCACCTATCAAAACCAGAAGAAAAAGGAAGATTGTTTACTTTTGATAATTTTAGAGAGGAGGTGGTTTATTTGTGAAAGATGAATGTATATCCTATGTACCTACCGCTGATTTTGCAGTTATCCATATCCACGTGACTCTCTAGTCAAAACTAGAGAATACATGTCTGAGTATGCCTAGAAAGTCAAGATGATTTGTATTCTTTTGTTTCATTTTTGATGTAAAGAAAACTATGTCGAGGAGACTGAGTCACTGGTTGATATGATAGGTTTGTGAAGCTGTAGTCCTAACCATGGTTGGGTTTTTGTAATGGTAGTTAGCACTGTTATGGTGCAGATCTAATACAAGTTTTTATATATACATGTTACCAGTTTCAAAATAACATGTCTGTATGTTCATGCTTGAAGAGATAAATCTCAGTTTCAGATTCTAGTTTGTCAAAAGTGAAAGTTCTAGAATGACGATTGATGGCATAGAACACTTAAACAATTTTTTCTTGCTAGTTTCTGAATAAATTCTTATCTTAGCTGATTATAGCTTTAAACAAATTGACGATGGAGAAAAGTCACATTTGAGTATAGAAGAATCAAAATTCTCATGGAATTGTGATACATGAATTTTGTTGTGTATGATGCAGAATGATAAACGAGAAAGGGTGGTTAAAGCCAGCCGTGATATTACTATGAACAGCAAGAAGGTCATTTTTCAAGTGCACAGGTATCAAATCTGTTGCTGCCCATGAATTTTTTTGTGGAGCTGTGATGCACTATTTTTCTCTTTTATGCGTTATAGTTTATGGGTTACCTTGTCGTATCATATATGCACTGTGCAGATGGTTGTTGTATACCTGGGTCCTGGATCTATGCATTGCTACTGTAAATCATTTTTCTCGCACACTCTTGCTAATGTATGGCTTGAAATCTTATCATCTTCAAGGCAGTTATCCACATGAACAACATGTTTGAAACTGATGCTTGTGTCTCAATGTGTGTAGTATGCCAGTACCAGCACAGTTTCTATTTGTCCTTGTTTAACCTATGCAGTCAAAACGTGTCAAATGTTGGATAGCTATTTATCTTCATTTGCTCCACTTTGTTGAATTTTATGTAAGGTGAAAGATTATCTTTGTTTTTTTCTCTTCCCTTCATTAACAGAATGAGCAAGCAGAACAAAGAAGAAGTTCTGGATAAAGCAGTAAAAGATCTGGCAGCTGTGACTGATCAATATTTGTCCCGGCTAGTTAAGGAACTGCAAGGGACTGATTTCTGGAAGCTAAGACGAGCATATTCTCCTGGGGTGGGGCAGTTGGTCTTATTTTGCTTCTGAAGACTTAGAAATATTCTTATTTGACTTAGCTTGTATGCTCTTCCAACTTGTAGGTTCAAGAATATGTTGAAGCTGCAACACTTTGTAATTTCTGCAAGACAGGGACTCTATTAACTCTTGATGAGATGAATGCGACCTTGCTCCCATTAAGTGATCCTTCTGTTGAACCCTTGCAGATTAACATCTTAGACTATATCTTAGGGGTAAGCGTCTCATCTGTTTGTATTTTTCAAGTTAAGCAATGCTAAGAAATATTGTCATATTGCTAACTTTTCCACTTTAGCTTGCGGACTTGACAGGAGAATTAATGAGGTTAGCAATCGGTCGAATTTCAGAAGGGGAACTTGATTTTGCAGAGAAGATCTGCAGTTTTGTGCGTGAAATTTACAGGAACCTTACTCTTATTGCCCCAGAGATGGATGATAGTTCAGACATGAAACAGAAAATGGAAACAATGCTCCAGAGTGTGATGAAGATAGAAAATGGTATAGTCTTCAGCTGTTGTCTACGACCAACTTCTTTCTCTTTGTAGCTTAGTTCTAACTTCTAACTTAACTACTAAATTACAGCTTTAGGACAGGGTAAACAAAACTGTTTTTAAGCAATTCTGTTAGGCAATAATCTCTTTGTTTTCAGTCTCAGGGGTTTGTTCATTTCGTTATTCAAAATATGTATGTGCCCTGGCTACCGAATAATTTAAATCATTCTCGTGTGTAGTTCACCTGTGTGTTCCTTGTATAATTACTATAATATATGTTCTCATTCAATGTTTGACACTTTGACTAATTTACATCTGAGTAATATATTCAAATTTTTGTTGTTGCACTAGGTAGTCGGGTATTCAGAGTCCATCTGGATTCTGAATAGGAGACTTGATATTTCTTATGTTACTCTGGTGTTTCCTGCAGTTTTTACTTGATATTTTACCTTTCATTAAGTATCATATTTTAAAACAAAATGTTTGCGTTTAATTTATTGTTCTAGTTTGATCTGGTGCAGCGAATATCTGTATTTAGTTCTGGACAAAGTGGATAAGTAGTTAGTTACTAGTAACTGAATCTGGAAAAAACTCGAGGCGTATCTCTTATGCAACTGATTGTTCTGCAGCTTGTTTTAGTGTTCATGTAAGAGGATCGGAGTATATTCCCCTTCTTGGATCTGCTGATACCAGTTATCCACTGTTGGGCATGCCAGACATTGAATGAAGTAATTATCTACTTTGTTAGTGTGTTTACAGAAGTTATTATGCCTTGTTCTAAATTATGCTGCAATTTCTTATTGAAGGCAGAAAGATAAGTTCTTGTTTGCTGTTGAAGTTGTTGATGCAGCTCTCCCAGCCTGCATATGCACACGGGGCACAGCGTCTTTGTTGGGCTGCACTTCCGCATGTGCTTTTGCAAGGTATCTTGGTGCAACGATTTGCATCTTCGTAGGTGAATTGACACATTTTGTAATTACTCCTGTCCACCTAGTGAACTTTGTGCGACTTTGTAAAGTCGCGGAGATTGTATAGCTTACAAGTACTCTATTTCCTCCTACTGACCTACAAGATGGATACCTTATTCGCGAAATCGTTGCCAGAGTTTGTTTTCTGAGATGATTTCAGACTAGTACACTCTTTATTTACCCAGAAAGTATTCTGAATCAATGTTCTTTTTTTCTTGTTATTGTATTTCATAGCTTTGAAACTTAGATCTTCTATCTGCCTTAAAAGAGGACATGTTAGATTATTTTTTGGCTTAATACATAGTCAACCCCTTAAATAACATCATACTCGGTGAAATTTCACAAGTGGAGTTTGGGTAAGGCAGAATGCACAGAGACTTTACCACTGTCTCGTGGAGGTAGATTAACTGTTTTTGCAAGACCTTCGACTCAAGTAAAGAGGCAACCTCTTAAACTTGTAGCATATTCCCTTTAGACACTCAAACTAAGTCCTATTTCAATTTAACACCTCAACCAACTCCTAATAAAGTGTTTCAATACACTTAAAATTCAAATTTTGAAAAAAAACAACATATATTGATTTTTGACTTATTCACTTTTAGCATATTATGAGAAACACAATCATTTCCTAAGATCATAGAAATTATATACTCCCTCTATTTCAAAAAATATGACCTAGTTTGACTTAAAACGAAGTTTAAGAAAAGAAATAAGACTTTTTAATCTTGTCGTTCTAAATTAAAGTTATGTCAAATGTATCAAAATGTCCTTTAATCTTGTGGTTTTAAATATGTCACGTGGAAAGTTAAAGTATTGTCAAAAAACAGAAAAGAGGTTATTATTTTTTTAACATACTAAAAAGAAAATCAGGTCAAACGAATGAAGTATCAATTAATATAGTAAAACATATACTTCATGAGCATGATTATATTGGAGTGAGTATAAATAAATTCTTAGCCTTTATTTTTACCTGTATAAGCTTTTATATTCTGATGAGATTCTTAAAAGCAAAAGCAAAAAGGAAGTTTTGTTGGGAATGTAATTGAACTGTTGATGTTGTGGCTAGGTTTTCACAGTAAGTTGTTATCTTGGAAATGTAATAATTAGTGGTAAATTTCCATAGCTAAAAAAACAAAAATATCATGCTATTCTAATTTAGCTTATAGATTAGCTACGAATTATATTACTAGGGACTATTTACCGATGAATTAGTTGGGAATTACCAATAAATTTCTGAACTAATTCCATATTTTCTAGTAATCAAATTTAGATTAATAAAATTAAAATAAAAACTCTGTTAAAGATTAATTGTATAAATGAGCAAGTAGAATAAACCCTACAAGAAACAATTTCTTAGGGAAAAAAGGAAGATACTCTTTCTGTGTTTAGAATGAAATTTTAAAAAAGAAAGATAATTAAAATTTGTGAGTGTGTAACTATAAATTATTTTATTAAGTGGAATTGTTACTCCCTCGATACAAAAAAAGAATGATATATTTTTTTCTTTAGTCTGTTTAAGATACAATAAAACTTTTCCTTTTTTGACAATATTATTATTTCAATTTTCCACGTGACATGCATGTTTAAGGCTACAAGATTAAATGACATTTTGATACTTTTGACATAACCTTAATTCAAGATTACAAGATAGAAATTTTTTTTGTACTTGCTTAAATTTCGGGTCAAGTCAAACTGATAGGTCACTCGTTTTTAATAAAGAGAATACTAAATATGAAAATATGTCATTTTTCGAAGACTAACTACTCCCTCTATCCCATTTCATATGAGTTAGTCTGACTCAACACAGAGTTTAAGAATGAAAAACTTTTGAAACACGTGATCTAAACTAAGTGATAAATATTTGTGTGATTTTAGAAATGTGTCTTTTTTTTTTAATAACTGATAGACTATACAGAAAAGCAAGTCAAGCATTGTGTGAGAAAATAATCAAAGGAATATCAGCATCACAAAGCACATATATTTCTTGAGCTTTCTTCACCAAACCAACTCTTCTTTAATTTTTAATAATTCACCTAAAAATAGAAACCCTAAACTTGTTGTTTACCTCACACAAAGGAATTAACCCTTCTTTTCTTTTACAACAAAAAATGAACAAAAACCCATTTTTGTGAAAATGTAAAAGAACAAACTATCACTCGCTACTTATTCATGTTTGACTTGACACTCAAACACTCATTTTATCACCTCTAAGCTATCTAAATATTAGAAATCAAAAGAATATACCAACACTTAATAAGTGTATATATAAAATATGTTAGTGAGTTACATACAAGTTAGCTAAAAAAACATTCTCACTAGACGAGCTAGTGATGAATGCAAGTTACTAAAACGGACTAACTTATTACACATAATTGACCTAATTAGTCTATTAGAGATAAGTAACATAAAATAATAAATTAGTGAAGCATGAAAATGGAGAGGAATATTAGGTTAAGAGAGGTTGTCTGTCTGAAAAAGCAAGTACATGATGATAATAAAAGGATAAGACAGGATATGGGAGACAATGATAACCACAAATAACTAATGTATGTATAACTAATGTATGTATGTGTTTTAAGGATTTGTTGTCTAACATTGATTGGATACACAAGTGTTTGCTTTAGTGTATGTTGGATATACTATCAACCCTAACAGGTATTACACAAGTTTTAACTCTACTTACCTCACTCATATCTTTAATTTGTGCCTCTTTTTCTCACTTTTCCAGGGCTATGGACATCATTACTCTCATATTTTTGGAGCCGGTATAGGAATTTCGATTAAATATGAACCACACACTGTAGAGTCCATTCATAATGGTACTTTCAACAGTATTTTCTTTATGTTATAGTGAGAGTGTCCAATTGGACACTACTCTTAGTCGGAAAATAATACCATATATATATATATATAAATAAAGTAATATATGAAATGATTAAATAATTACTATATTCTGGATACCCTTTGACAGAACAAAATGTTGTAGCTCGACGTTTTAGGTGTCTTGAAAGAGCCGGCTGGTGCGCACTTTGGACACTCTCCGTGATATACCTGGCTGCGCAGACTAGTTTTCTCTATACCCAAAGATCGAACATGAGACTTTGTGATAAAGGATGACACAACGGCATTCTTTCTTTTACTTTCACTTTCCTTGGCTTCTTTTTCATTAAGCTTTTACAGCTAGCTAGTACTAACTATACTCTAAAATTTTTAGTCATATGGAAAACTTTGAACTTGATAACACGTAGAGATTGAAGACAAATTAGATGATCAACATGAGTAAACAAGGTCATATATATGTTGCCAATCTGTGTTAAGAAAATCAGAAATTACTGGTTCTAATAAATCATTCAGAAACACGAAGTATCTGAGAATTTTTATAACCAGTAAATAAGATGAACAGAGATAAAATAATTTAATCTGTAAAAACGTACCAGAATCTGGAATACTCTTATTGAAATTTTCGGAAGAAAATCAAGTCCACTGAATTCACAGTGTCCCCTTAAGGAAATTATTCCCCTCTAGTATCCGAGGTTTGATTTGGAATATAACCTCCCAGGGTAAAATGATTTTAATCAGTAGAGTATAGATACCAAAAACTCTACTGTCAGCGAATCAATCCACAGCAGGAAAGTACACGAGGAAAAAATGTGATTTTTTAAGAAGAAGGAAGATCAGAAAAAAAATTCGTTAGAAATATTCTGAAGACTGAATGGTATTTATAGGCAAGAATATATTCTGAAAGGTTGCAACCCTTTCAGAATTAACACGACCATTAATGAAAGGTTGCAAACTTTCAAATGGTATTGACTGTTCCTGAAAGTTGCAACCTTTCAGAACAGTCATGGCGGGAAATTTTGAATATAACAGAATTTAAAACGGTCACTCGCGCGATCCGAGTCGGGTCGGGTTTTAACTAAAAAATTGAAAACATTTCGGTTATCAACTAATTTATTGAAAATAATTTTTGGCCATTTAAATTAATTAATAGATAATTAAAATAAATTTTGTCCAAAAAATTATCTCTCGATCGATCATTTGCCAAAGCCAAAGCCGAAGCCGAAGCCGAAGCCGAAGCGAGCGAGCGACGACGACGACGGCGCGAGGGGGGTCCCTCTTTCCAACCCTTTTAACAATTAATAGGAGTGTTTATTTATTTAAACTCTCATATTTTCCTTTCCATTACCGATGAGGGACTATTGCCTTTTTTTTCAATAAAGCATTAGAGGACTTTTCAAGTTCCCAACCTTTCAAGTTTTAAACCTTTCAAATTCCTCTCCTTCCCTCTATTTATTTCCCATCAATTCTTGCTACATACCCAACAATCCCCCACATTGATGGGGAATAGTTATAACATAGGAATGCACGGACAATTGTGTACTTTACAAGCAAGGATTAATTGCATCTGGATAAGTAGGTTTCCCCTTGGACTTTCCGTAGTGAACATATGTCGGATATACTCGGTCAATCGGTAGATGTGATATCTTTGAACCGTCGAACTTTGGTGTATACCTAGACAACCATATGTCACACAATTAACCCTTTACTGTTTATGATTCTTACGGTTGTGTTCGTTTCAGCCATGAACACCTCCTGGTTTCATGAGTGTATAGAGAATAGGCTTTTGACATAAATTCTCTTTGAAGCGGCTTCCACTTCACACTCACATAGGTGATTTCTAACCGTGTCATCTCGTAGATACACTATTTGGTCAAATCTACCAAACTTAGCAAATCATTAAAACTTTAAGCTTTATTACCTCATTAACAAGCCTTAAAGTCTTAACCTTTTCCTGAACATTGTCTTCATCATGAGAATGGATTGAGTTAATTGACAATGTCGAACCGTCAGCCACAACTTTGTTTTTCTCCTTGAATCTAGCTCTTGGGATCTCCAGTCTGCTAGATAGAGTTACCGTCATGCTGAATTGTCCTAAGCCGTAAACCCATTCCCTTAGATGATCTTTCAACTGCCTCTCTCACTAGGCCTTTCGTTAGTGGATCTGACACATTATCGCTTGACTTTACATAGTCAATTGTGATAATTCCACTAGAGAGCATTTGTCTTATGGTGTTATGTCTACGTCGTATATGACGAGACTCCGTCCTATTGCTGCTTCACTATCGCAATGTATACAAATTGGTCCAGAATGGAATATCCTCTAGGAAATTCCAGAGCCATTCAGCTTCTTCACCAGCCTTATCCAAAGCAATGAATTCAGATTCCATTGTGGAGCGAGCAATACATGTCTGTTTGGACGATTTCCAAGAGACTGCTCCTCCACCAAGTATGAATACATAACCACTCGTGGATTTTACATCATTTGACCCGGTGATCCAATTTGCATCACTATATCCTTCAATCACAGCAGGATATTTATTATAATGCAAAGCATAATGTTGTGTATATTTTAGATAACCCAACACACGTTTCATTGCCATCCAGTGAGTTTGATTCGGATTACTAGTGAACCGACTCAGTTTACTAATAGCACATGCTATATCTGGTCGCGTACAATTCATAATATACATCAAACTTCCCAACACTCTGGCATATTCAAATTGAGAGTCCTTCATTCTTTTTAAATGTACAGCTTAAATCAATTGGAGTTTTGACAACATTGAAATTCAAGTACTTGAACTTATCCAATACATTTTCAATATAATGAGATTGAGATAATGCTAGTCCCTGGGGAGTTTTGATAATCCTGACCTCTAAGATCAAATCAGCAACTCCTAAGTCCTTCATATCGAACTTGGTGGACAACATGCGCTTAGTATCATTTATATCGTCAATGTCTTTACTCATTATTAACATGTCATCAACATACAAACAAACAATGACTTCATGATTCATAACATTTTAAATGTAAACACATTTATCACATTCGTTAATCTTGAATCCATTTGTCAACATTGTTTGGTCAAATTTAGCATGTCATTGTGTGGGTGCTTTCTTGAGTCCATAAAGTGACTTCACAAGTCCACACTTTCTTTTCTTTACCAGGAACTATAACCCTTCAGGTTGTTCCATGTAATTTCTTCCTCTAACTCTCCATTTAAGAAGGCTGTCTTTACATCCATTTGGTGGATTTTAAGATCATGGACTGCTGCAAGTGCTATTAACATCCTAATTGATGTTATCCTTGTTACTGGAGGAAATATGTGTCAAAGTAGTCCAGACCTTCCTTTTGTCTGTACCCTTTGACTACCAGTCTAGCCTTGTATTTGTCAATAGTCCCCATCAGGTTTCATTTTCCTTTTAAAGATCCATTTTGATCCTAAAGGTTTATTTCCTGGCGGAAGATCAGTCAATTCCCAAGTGTGATTGCTTAAAATTGATTCAATCTCACTATTGACTGCTTCTTTCCAATAAGTTGACTCTGACGAAGACATAGCTGCTTTAAATGTTTGAGGCTCATTTTCAAGCAATAGTGCTACAAAATCTGGTCCGAAAGAAACAGATTTTCGTTGTCGAGTACTTCGCCTAGGTTCCTCACTAGTTAGAATATTTTCCATTGATTCTTCTCGTGGTCGTTTAGATCTTTCACTTGTTGACTCACTTTCAGTTTTATACGGATAAATGTTTTCAAAAAATTCTGCATTATCTGATTCAATTATCGTATTAACATGAATCTCAGGATTATCAGATTTGTGAACCAAAAATCGACAGGCTTTACTATTCACAGCATATCCAATAAAGACACAATCTATTGTTTTGGGTTCAATTTTAACCCTCTTAGGTAAAGGAACCTCTACCTTGGCTAAACACCCCCACACTTTAAAATATTTCAAGTTGGGTTTTCTTCCTTTCCACAACTCATATGGAATTGATTGTGTTTTTCGATGGGGTACTCTATTGAGTATTTTATTAGCTGTAAGAATGGCTTCCCCCCAAAGATTTCGCGGTGAACCAGAATTGATCATTAAGGCATTCATCATTTCCTTTAATGTTCTGTTCTTCCGTTCTGCCAAACCATTTGACTGTGGTGTATAAGGTGCAGTAGTTTGATGAATAATACCATATTCCAAACATATCTCTGCAAAAGGAGATTCATATTCTCCACCCCTATCACTCCGAATCATTTTTTATCTTTAGATTCAATGGTTTTCCACTTCATTTTTGTATTGCTTAAATGCATCAATTGCTTCATCCTTACTATTAAGCAAGTATACATAACAAAATCGAGTGCAGTCATCATAAAAGTTATAAAATACTTTTTTCCACCACGAGATGGTGTTGACTTCATATCGCATATATCTGTGTGAATTAAGTCTAAAGTTTTAGAATTTCTTTCAACAGACTTGTAAGGATGTTTAACAAACTTACTTTCCACACAAATTTCACATTTCGACTTATCGCATTTAAAATCAGGCAATACTTCTAAACTAACCAATTTTCGCAAGGCTTTGTAATTAACATGTCCCAAACGGGCATGCCATAAATCATTTAACTCCAATAAGTAAACAGAAGCAGAATTTTTATTGATACTGTCAATAACCATTACATTTAGTTTGAAAAGACCCTCATTGAGATAGCCCTTTCCTATGTACATTTCATTCTTACTTATTACAGCTTTATCACTAACTAGGACACACTTAAACCCGTTCTTAACGAGTAGTGCAGCAGCAAACTAAATTCTTCCTAATAGTAGGGACATGCAGAACATTGTTTAAAGTCAACACTTTGCCGGATGTCATTTTTAACATTACTTTGCCAGTTCCTGCAATCCTTGTTGTTGCTGTGTTTCCCATGAATAAATCTTCATCGTACTCAGCAGGAGTGTACGTTGCAAAGGCTTCTTTTGCAGAGCAAATATGTCTAGTAGCACCTGAGTCGAGAAACCACTCCTTGGGATTTCCAACTAAGTTACATTCTGATATCATTGCACACAAGTCATCTGCATCTTCCATCTTTTCCACGATGTTTGCTTGACTTTTGCCTTTGCCTTTGTTTTTGTCCTTTCTTGGAGCATGACAATCAGAAGACCTATGACCAACCTTACCACAATTATAACAATTGCCTTTGAATTTCTTCTTGCCCTTTTCTGACTTCTGCCCGTTGGACTTCTCTCTCTTTTGTCTTTGGTAGGAGCTTCTTCAACAATATTAACTCCAATGATTGTTGAACTCTTACGAGACTTCTTTTCAGCGTTTTTGTTATCTTCCTCAATCTTGAGCCGAATCACAAGATCTTCAAGCTTCATTTCTTTATGCTTGTGCTTTAAATAATTCTTGAAGTCGTTCCACGAATGAGGCAACTTCTCGATCATTGCAGCCACTTGAAAAGCTTCATTTACTACCATATCTTCAGCAATCAGATCATGGAGAATAAGTTGAAGTTCTGCACTTGTGATCCAACAGTTTTACTATCTACCATTTTATAGTCTAAAACTTTGAGACCACAAACTTTTTCAAGCATGCATCTTCTGTCTTATATTTCTTCTCAAGTGCATCCCACAACTCTTTTGAAGTTGTTATTGCACTATAGACATTATATAAGTCATCCTCTAAAGCACTCAAAATGTAACCTTTACATAGGAAGTCTGACTGTTTCCATGCTTCTACAATCATAAATTTTTCCCTGTCTGGCATATCATCAGCAGGGACTGGAGTATCTTCATTTGTAAATTTCTGCAGACCAAGAGTGGTAAGCCAGAAAAATACTCGTTGCTGCCATCCTTTGAAATTCACACCTGTGAATTTACCCGGTTTCTCTGCTTGTGATACAAGAGGTCGGGTTGGTGCAGCAACAGCCACTGTCACACCAGTAGTATTTTCCATTTCTGATAAACAAGACTGATACAATATAAGTAAGCAATAAATTATAATTGCAGACTTAAAGGAGTATAAAATCACAAAGATTTTGTCTCCACCAGAAACACAGATTTATTAATTTCCTTAAGATTGTTGCCAATCTGTGTTAAGAAAATCAGAAATTACTGGTTCTAATAAATCATTCAGAAACACGAAGTATCTGAGAATTTTTATAACCAGTAAATAAGATGAACAGAGAAAAATAATTTAATCTGTAAAAACGTACCAGAATCTGGAATACTCTTATTGAAATTTTCGGAAGAAAATCAAGTCCACTGAATTCACAGTGTCCCCTTAAGGAAATTATTCCCCTCTAGTATCCGAGGTTTGATTTGGAATATAACCTCCCAGGGTAAAATGATTTTAATCAGTAGAGTATAGATACCAAACTCTACTGTCAGCGAATCAATCCACAGCAGGAAGTACACACGAAGAAAAAATGTGATTTTTAAGAAGAAGGAAGATCAGAAAATTCGTTGGAAATATTCTGAAGACTGAATGGTATTTATAGGCAAGAATATAAAATTATCTCTCGATCGATCATTAGCCGAAGCCGAAGCCGAAGCCGAAGCCGAAGCCAAAGCCGAAGCGAGCGAGCGACGACGACGACGGCGCGAGGGGGGTCCCTCTTTCCAACCCTTTTAACAATTAATAGGAGTGTTTATTATTTAAACTCTCCTATTTTCCTTTCCATTACCGATGAGGGACTATTGCCTTTTTTTTTCATAAAGCATTAGAGGACTTTTCAAGTTCCCAACCTTCAAGTTTTAAACCTTTCAAATTCCTCTCCTTCCCTCTATTTATTTCCCATCAATTCTTGCTACATACCCAACAATATATACTACTCCCTCCGTTTAAAAAAGAATGATCTCCTTTCCTTTTTAGTCTGTTTCAAAAAGAATGTCCTCTATCTTTTTTTGGTAACAACTTTTCACGTGGCATGTTTAAGACCACAAAATTAAAGGGCAATTTTGTACATTTGACGTAACTTTAATTTAGGACCGTATGATCGAAAGTCTTCTTTATTATTTTAAACTCCGTGTCAAGTCAAACTAGACCGTTCTTTATGAAACGGAGGGAATAATATATAATTGCAATTATCATTACTCACACATTTACTTTGAAGTTATGTAATCTTAAGCTCTCAAATCACTCGATGAATTACTGTCAAAACAAGAAGTAGAATAGATGATGTAGTCCCCCTTCAATGATATCTGAGAAAATTGAAACGATACAAAAAAGATTAGTATGAATATCACACACAAGTCGAGAAATGGTCCAAAATAGAAAATGTATGTTTGACTTATTACATGACATATTTATATATATATATATCGTTATAGTTTACTAAACATGCAAGCTAATTAGTCTTTGAAACACAAAAAACTCAACTTGTATGTATACAAGAAATTAGATTTATTGGTTCTTAATTTCCAATCTCAAACTTTCAACCACTTAATTGCTTGTTTCCCATTCAAAGCATCCATCCTGGTAAAATTCCAGTAGCATTCTGTGTTGATGGTTCTATACTATCCAATGGAGCAAGATTGTACCTGTAATTACATGAACTTCAGATTCTGAATTCGCCTCTACAATGCTCATCAAATACATTAAGAAATTAATTTGAATTGATCCATATATAATATACTTTCGTCTCTCGACTTCCAACATAACTCACTTTAATAAACACATAAAGAAATTATTTTGAATGTATTGTATTTAGTATTACTTTAGGTTTTGAATTCGTCTCTAACTTACAAAACGACTCACTTCAATAGATACACAAAGAGATTTATTCGACTGTATCTATTACTTTAGATTCACTTCGATAAATACACAAAGAAATTAATTTGAATGTATTTGTTACTTTAGATTCTGAATTCACCTCTCAACGACTCAATTCAGTGGTTCAATTTAAAATGTGCTATTTAAAGGAAAAAAAGAAAACATAAAATTATATATTACCTGTTTGGCACTATATTAGTATTGCATTGTAAAGGCTGAAAGAACCCCTCTGACTGAGCAGGTTGTTGTCTGAATTGTATATTTTGCTCTCCAGTGGTATGCCAATGTGCTACAGAGTTTTCTTCCAACTATCATAAGAATTTCATAAAAGAAATTAACTACTTATTTTCTTTTACTATGTACATAAATAAAAATATATCATTCTTGAAGCATGATCTAAACAAATACTATGAGAGGTGGTGGATGGTTGGGTAGGGGTGTGGGGACTACAAAAGTGGGGTGAACTTAAGGTGTCTAGGAAGTTCGAGAGAATACAATCAACGTGGAATGTCATTTCCTACTTCCACTGGCTAAGTCATTTTTAAAAAAACTTACTTTCATCACGTTTGTCACTTGTGAAACTTGTATTCCCTACTTCCACTAGCTAAGTCATTTTTAAAAAACTTACTTTCATCACGTTCGTCACTTGTGAAACTTGTATTCCCTACTTCCACTGGCTAAGTCATTTTTAAAAAAACTTACTTTCATAGAAAAAAGTATTTTCCCAGAATTTAGATCAACCAAACATGAAAAAATTCCAAAATGAGTGCTTTGTACCTTTGTTTTCAAGGATCTGTTGATTTCAAGAAGAGATTGTTCCTGTAGAAAAAAGCAAAAAGAACACGTACAATGTCAAATTAACAATTGAACAATCTATTTAATTGTCAACTTAAGGGATTATCTTAGACAATACATACCTTTTGTTGAAGATCAGAAAGTTGATCTAGCATGTTTTGTGTCTGAAAACATATATGTTTATCAAAGAGTAGGTTAACAACTTCTTTTACCAAATCATGCAAGCAACTATTTACCCTTTAATTATTTATAATTAGCATGTAAGTTGATGTTAGTAATAAAAGAGAAAGTAAATATGTGTATGTTTTTGATACATGTTATACTTATTGATAAATAATACACAAGTTACAATAATACACGCACTTGGTAATCTTGACTTTTCTTCGGTTTAAAAAAAAATATATTTTCAATTTCAAAAAATCTTGCCGTTCCTATTGTTTCCTTTGATTAGTCATCTCATGCATCTATATCTTTGATTGCATTTCTAGACTTTATGTCAGCACCCAAAAATATTAAGGAGGCTTTGATCATTCTGAATGGTTTGAAGCAATGCTTGAGGAATTATAATAAATTGTGTAAAATAAAAGAACTTATTTTAATAAAATTATATATTACACCAAATAGGGCAAAAACAAGTGTGTTTTTATTATAAATAAATTGTTGAACCCATTGATACGAGGTTAGGTATTAGTGTATTTGTAAAGAGGTTCAATGTCTCAAGTTCAAATTTCTATAATATATAATATTGTCTTGCATAAATTTCTAATTCCACCACTGAATTGTCTATCGGACATTAAGATTAGGACTTATGGTCTGAAAACCTAAAATTTGACAAATAAATTAAAGGTGCATAAAACATACCCTTGTTGATCTTATTAGCCTCAAAGATGAATCCAGTTGACGCTCAAGCTGTTCCAAATCTTTTGTGTTTAATTGTCCTAAGTCCTCTCCAAGTACATGCCTTAAAGATTAAAAGTTATAATTAAGTAAATACAATGTTATTAAGAATTAGGGTAGAAAAATAATATATTTGAGACACAAATATCATATTAACAAGCCGCCCCTTCAATTTATTTCAAACATCCTGAACCTGTTCAAACAAACGCATGATTGAACATGTCCAATTATGCATGTTCAAAATGAGACAAGTAAAAGTGTTTTTCAAACAAATAATGTATCACCTTTGTGACTGTTGTAGCACTTCAACTCTTGCTTTCAGCTTCATATACTCTTGGTAGTTATTCTATTCCATAATATAACACTAATTAGTTAGAATGAAGATAGGGTGCTTGGCGTTAGTTATCAATATCGACTTATCAATTATTTACGAAGAAATTAAAATAAGACAGATAATCTGTTATAAAAGGTTTAAATTGCACCGATACTGTCAGAGTATATAAGTTAAATTTATCATTTAATTACAAAGTAAAATGTAATTCTGAGGAAGATGAAGTAACCTGTGAATCCTTTGAAGACTGGCCAGTTTCAAGGTCACCATAGTTGCATCTATGGTATCTCTCCAGTGTATCAGACATACTAGGAAAAAAAAGACAAGTTGCACAAAAGTGATAATTTGATTTAGAGGGATCTTCAACTTATTAAAGGATCATACTTTATTTACTCTTTGGCAACAAGTGCAATTATTACTAGTTTTTTTAAGCATGTTACAAAGTATAACAATAATAGTAACATTTCAATATGATCTCATAAGTGGACTTTGAGAAGAACGAGGTTAACCTAGAAGTTGTTTTTGATAGACTCTTTCAGCTTATGAAAAATAATTTCAAAACTAGGTTTAGCCAATACAAGAGTAAAAACTATGATAAAAATACGAAAGCCAAGAAATTAAAGTCCATGAAGTAAAAATAGTACAAACAATCCAAGTAAAAGAAACAACAGTAATAATATAATAAACATAGAGATAATAATAATAATGGTATTGATAATAATTAGAACTATGCTCTCCTTGAGGAAAGAAAGAAAGAAAATTGTTTAAATACCTATGCATGCTTGGTTTTCTCTGTTGCATACTTTAATATGATATCAGAACAAAAAATTAGCTATAAGTTTCAATGTCATTTATTATTAACAAAAAAATTTGTATACTTGATCCAAATAACAAAATCAAGTTTAATCATATTGAAAATGTTAGATTACAAATATCGAGTAATAAGTATAAGCTACTATGATAACTCATTAATATTAAACTTTTGATTTACTCATTAATTAATATTAGTATTAAGAAAAACTATATTGTCAATGCATAGAGGTTACATAAACCAATATTATTTCTACTAAGTTATTTGATCTTGATTATGCTTTTTTAAAATTATTAATTATTATAACTTAAAGTACTTCTTATACATGAATGAAACTATAAACAAAAATTAACTCACAAAACTCGAATCACATAAATTATAACAGATAAGATAGAGTAAATGACAAATTTGTCGGTTCAAGAACATTACTGCAAAATTAGATGAAAGGCAAGGCCCTAACTTTAAGAAAAAGACAATTTAAATGGTCACTCAATTAATAAATTTGTTAATTTCAGTATAATTTTTTGAAATAATAATTATTAATTAAATAATATTTTAAAATAGAATTGATCAACTCCAGAAATTACTCCAATCCACAATACAAAATTTTCTATATAAATTGAACTTAAATGAAAAGTTAAAGATTTATATCGTTAATCCGACTTCATAAGTAGTTAAGTGTTATTTGTTGCCATAAATAATAAAATCAAATTCTTTTTCAAAGTTTTTAGTTGTTTTCAAAAACTAAAGATAGAAATTCAACCAGCTTTAATTCAATTCATATTATAAAACTTCTTTTTGATTCATGTGTCTGTACTTAAAAGAACATATAAAGTGAGGATATTTTAAAACTTATTTATTTATAATAAAAATAAGAAAAAATGGAGGTGGAACATCAAATCATAACAAAAGTTAACTCATAAAATGAACTAATTTGTTTAACAATTTTAATGTTCAAGAAAACCTAGATCTAATCATATGAAACATTTGATTATTCACCCTTAATAAATGTACCAAAAAATCTATTCTCACTCAGATCTACAACATCAATATTTACTCAACAACAAATAAAAATCAACATATATTTTTTTTTAAAAAAAAGATGACAAAATCATAATACACATAAACATCCGTTTAACCATAGATTTTGAAATTGAATCTCAAGTTTTTATACATTTAGAACTAATTTAAAGTTTTGCGTATAAAACATAAATGTAAAGCTTAAATTGAACGACATAAACATAAAAATATTACCTAGAGGTACTGCAAAATTCATATAATTTGCCTCTATTAGAGAAAATGATGAGAGCAACTTCAGCTTCACACAAAATAGAAAGCTCATAAGCTTTTTTGAGTAATCCATTTCTTCTCTTAGCAAAAGTAACTTGCCTGTTTATCTTATTTTCTATTCTCTTCAATTCTACCTTACCTCTTCCCATTATAATATTATTATAAAATATAGTTTCAAAAATCTTATATTATAATCTCAAAATCTAGTCATGTTTTGATAAAAGAAAAGGCTATGTATAATAGGATATTGATAGTGTAGTTATGGTTTTGCTTCTTTTTTTCTGTCCTTTTGTTCTTAGGGTAATAAATAGCTTTGTGGGGTCATGGGGTTTCCTAATATTACAACATTGTACCTATTTTTTCTTATATTTGATGTATAAGGTATAATAATTTCAAGATAAAATATAGAATTATTTTATCGTGTGTTTAGTTGGAAGTATTAGGTAATAATTCTTAGATTATTTCTCCTACCCTATTTATACTTTAATAACGGAATAGGTTATCTCATATATATAGCGAATAAAATAATAACTTATTTTGAAGTAACTAATTAATTCTGAAATAATTTATTCACGACCAAATGACTCTTATTAATATCACTTTACACCTTTTAAATATTGCATTTTTGGTAATACTGTAAACTGCTTTTGATATTTCTTCTGCCTGTGTCCCTTGTCTCTCTATAATTAATATATAAGTAAAATATGTTTTGATGTTTAGGGCCAAAAAAAAAAAAGACAAGTCAATACTATTAACTATTATTATTTTTGGTTTCTCACCAACTAACCTTTTAATATCAAGTTTTTGCCCCTATTTTGGGGTGGTATTTAATTTGTATCAAATTACAAAATAAATAAAAAGGAGACATAAGTTTAGAAATTTTTTTAGGTATAAGTTGTGTAGTACCTAATTTGGAAGACACAAGTTAAAAGAATTTTTGCCATATTAGGTTTTGTAGGAATTAAGTGAGCATAATTTGGTATGCAAAGCTTGGTGCTATATATTATGATGTAAATATATAATATTTTGCCTTGTAAATTTGTCTATTTTGATGTAAGAAGTATTTTCGGGAGTGGCTCAAGTATATTAGTGGTCTAAAGCAAAAATTCAACGGGGCGTTAAAATTGAATTGTTAATAATTTTTATATAATTGATTTCTTCTTGTTTTCAATTGATAATACAACTATTCTTATATTAAATTATTTTTCATTAGATATAGTTCTCCAGATATGTCAAATTTCTTATAATAATTTCTTTATTTTTCATAAAAACTTTACTTTTTCTACAAATAATATTTTATATTTGTTAAAAAATAATAACTTATAACCTATTATTATTAAAAATGAGCCCCCTTAAATTTAGGGGCCTAAGGCGCATGTCTTTTTTTTTACACTGTCGAGTCACTCATGAGTGTTTTCAGTCGCTTTTTATTTACTTAAACAACAAAAATTAAAGATCATCAATTTAAGAGTCAAAAATAAAAAAAAAACCACCCCGAAATTAGAGTAATCGTGCGAATAACTCTTTTAATATTCGTATTAAGGCCTCGACTAATTTCAATTCTAGTCATGTGTGGCTCGTTTTAAGTGGGAAACACTCTATAACAAATGTCTTTTCATACCAAATAAAAATTCAAAACTCTAATTAAGAATAAAAGAATCATATGTATCCTATCACAGTCTTTATCGATAATTATATCATTATTTTATTTACTAATATCTTTATATCATCTCTAGAATTTGATTGGTGGCTGTCAAGTCTAACCAAAACTTTTGATTTTTAAGCATGTTAACGTGTAGAGCACTGAGCAGTGGGCATGTATTCCATATGTCCCAATTTGATTTGAAGTTCTCAACAAATGGTATCTTTTTAGGCCTTTTTTGATAGATTGATTTGAAATTAAAATTAAAATTTTATTTAAATAGGTAATTGGATTATAAAAATAATATTTTTATTGGAAAACAACATAATTTGTTTAAAACTATTAAAATATTATGAAAATTTTAGTTATATATTCCTATACAATTTTTTAAATGAGTAAATCATGATTCGTAAATAAGATATCAGAAACGTTTGTAATTATATTTTATTAAAAAGTTCCCAATTCTCATTATTTTATAAACTACTAAAAAGAAAAGTTTTTCCCACATTTCCATTTTAATGGAAATTGTGAGACATATTATTAAAGGTTGTAGGTATTTGTATCCCTTACTGGGATTGGGGAGTGTTTGAAAAGACCTTTATATGGAGATACATTATTAGCCCCTTATATTGGAAATATCATATCTATAAAATTCAAAAGTTAACTCATGACGAAAAAAAAAAGTCTAAACTATATTAAAGAGATCACATATTTTTCTAGCTATGACTGGACATATAATGCGTGGATAATTTTAGTATGAAGATCTAACATCGAAAAGTAAGAATGGGATGAATCGTGTATTAATATCATGTAAGGAGCGAACTCATAAGAAAAAGATTGTTCAGAGTAAATACCATTTCTTAAACCATCGAGACGGGACTTTTTCACAAATTATATACACGCTCGACATTATAAATATCTTTTTACACCATCAATTTACAATATAGGTAAGTATATTTTACTAGATTATCAATTTAAATTCATCAATAATTACTAAAAAAATAATTCGATCGTGAATATCTTTTACACTGTCAACACATATAATTGAAATTCAAAAAGTATTTAGCAATCTAAGGGTTTTACAAGAATTTTTGGTGCTAATAAAATGTATAACAACCTTAAATGTTGTTTGTTTTTCCTTAAACAAGACATAACACACTCCCCCTTGATGCATCTTTTTGGGACATACCACATGTTTCTGTTACATGAGTTGGATATTTTGATATTAGATACCTAAGAATGTGTCATCATGTTACTCCATACATATCAAACAATATTTCACTTCAATTTGAAATATTTAAAATCAAGATTTGTAATCACATAAACTAAAATACTTTAAAGTAATTAATCAATCTTGACTCAACACAAAGATTAATGAGAGAAAATATTGATTCAAAAGATAAATCACATGCATAGTGTATGGGAATTGATATACAAATTAATTGATATCACCTAAGTTGAATATCACAATTCATAAATATCAATTAGTACACTCATTTCATAAATATATAAAATATAAAATTAGATAAGTGCCTATTTTATATTAATATTCATAGTCATTATACACATTCCATACAAATATCACATATTTTCCATATATATATAATATTTTATTTATTTATGGGTGAAATACATATTGTCCATTCTTTTGGATGGGTATATTCTCTGTTAAAAAGATGGAGCAAGTAATATTGGATTATTCTATTCTCTTATCTCTTTTTGGTCGAGAATCTACAATTACATCTTGAAATAAGAAATGACAAGTAAGAATAAAGTTCTTTTTTTTGCATTGTATATATGGTACTCTTACACAGACTAATAATTTTAGTAAAAAATAATCCAAAATTTAAAATATGTTTTAATATAATGAAAACGTATTATAATAATAAGTACTATAGATGGTTTTAATAAAGAATAACTTGCATGAAAAAGTATGATTTCCTTGTTGGTTTTAATCCAAAAGTATGGTTTTAATATAATGAAAAAGTAGTTCAAGAATATTTAGTTTTTTTTTGTTGGTTCTCATTCTATCTCACTACATCCATTAGGAATAAATATGGTTTCCTTCTACTTTTTCTTACATCATCAAAATAAAAAAAACCAAGCAAATAATATAAATGATTCATTTTTAAATAAACTCTCTTCTATCAATATGGGTTCTGGTTAATCAGATCGTCTTGGATTCAAATCTTGGGTATGGAAAAAATTCTGTTGGGAGCGCCACCCCCGAATGAGCCCTTCAGAGCGTCTTTTGAATTTAGTCAAGACTTCAATGTGAACTTTGAACACCGGGTGGAAAAAAAAAATTCTTTCTACCCCTCCTCTTAATTGTGTGTGTTTTTTTTTTCTTTCCTAGACTAATTTGTAAATTCATGAAGATCCTAATAATTAGTGGTCCTTATCACCCTACACAACCAAATAGAGTGATAATAAGTTTGTTGGACTCCTTATAAAGCTTAGACAATTCTTCTTTATTTGACCTAGTATTTAGGGTCACAGTTTGGCAAAAGACTTAATTTTACATGATAACATTAACAGGATCTGTTGGTGTACTATACCACAAATACAATATATTACAGTTGAAAATAAAATGACAAAAATGAATAAATGAATTTTTAGGCTTAGGCGCGATATCTCGCTTTCTTTAAAGAGATTCAAGTTCACCGCGACATAATCTACACCGATGTAACGGTATAACTCTTGACTTATTCCCTTTCGGATACAACAATTATAACTCTTGACTTGTAATTGATATTAATATAAAAATGTTACATGATGGATTATTTCTGTCAAAAATTCCTCAATAATGACCACATTCTTATCAATTCATTCTCACTAACATATGCACTTAATATCTTAATTTTAATATTAAAATGCATAAACACCAACATGACCCTAAAAATAAAAAATTGGATAATTGATAAGATGATTGGATTTTTTTTTTATAAGATTTGAACACTCTGCTTCATTGAGGTAGGGATCGGATAATATTTTATATAATATCAGAACATGACATATCTCAATCAATATCGGAAAGAACATACTTTATGAAAACCCAAAGTAGGAAATTATGCAAACAAAATATCGACGCGTTTTTGTACTATTAACCATTAATGACAACAATCGTCTTTAACAACAGTAACTAATCCCTTTTATTAAAAAATGTTGTACTCAAAACTGCTAGTTCAAACCACACATGCAGTTGATTAAATAGAATCAATTCAAATAGTACTAAAGTTGTTAAAATAGAGTAATTTCTTTAGATTAGTCAAATTAATTGAAAGCTAACTGTTTACATCTTTAGGTAAAATATCTTCACAAAATTTTAATGAATTCCAACTTTTGGGACACCAAAATTTTTACGTGTTTATTATATTATACACAAATTTTAATTTTACATTGCATTAAAATATGATATACCTCAGCCAATATTAAGTCTACACACCAGAAACTAAGCACATAACGTGATACAGTATACTAAACAATAACAAAAATATCATATTAATATAGATAAACTCCTTATAAAACTTAAACGTGTGAGTTACGTCCAAAATCTAATATTACTTTTTTTTTTATCAAAAATATATTTACTATTAATAGTTACCAATATTTTTTTAAAAAAAGAAGTTTAGGTGAACAACATACTCTGCGAAAACTCAAAGTATGGAAATTAAGCAAACAAAATAGTTTTTGTAGTACAAGCATGGTTTTCTTAACCATTAATGACAACAATTGTCTTTAACAAAGTAACTAATCTCATTATAACAGACGCACATCTACAGTCATCATTATAAGCTTTAATTATAATATTTGTAAATGTTATTTCTACTTTCATATACATATTAAAATTATTTGTTCCGTTTCAAAATAAATAATATATTTAGTTTTGACACTAAACATAATATATATATATAGAGAGTAAACATATTTTTTTAAACTTATTTTCGAACGCTATTCTTTTTCTCAAATAACATCGTCATCTATCCAGACCCAAACACAAATAATTCAAACATGATATGTTGCCAAAAATTCTTAGCATTCGTAATCGACATCCAACCATTATGAGTCGATTGAACTACATGTCTTATTCAGTGACGTAGTTAAAATTTTTGCTGATAGTTATATATATATATTTAGAAGATTGATTTTAACTTATATATATATATATGTAATATTATTTTCGATATACATAATATAATTTTTCTAATAATTGAATGTGTTTGGTAGGTAACTGACCTGTCAGTTTAGCATGGTACATTAATCACACGTCTAATCTTGTACTGATCAAAACTGCTAGTTGTTAAAATAGAGTAACGTCTTTAGACTAGTCAAAATCAATTCAAATAAATTTACCATTTTATATTTATTTACCTTTAGTAATTTACTATATTATTTATTTCTCAATATTTAGATGATTTATTCAGTTAAAAAATAATTGTATGAATGAATTTTTTTCTTAAATAATATCATAAATAAATTAAATTTTAAACAGATAATATAAATAAATCTATCATCAAAATTTAATAATATATTTTAATTTTTTATATTAACATCAAGTTAAATATAAACAAATAAATATGAACGAAGAAAACAGTAGATGAGCTATCTTTTTCAGTGAATTTTAAGTCGATAACACACCTTTGTATAATGTTTAATTAATGGGGGACAAATGCAATGCTTGATTATAACAATGCACTTTAATTAAATGCGTTAAGCTGTCGGACTTGATGCAACATATATTATCATATTTTACTTTTCGAAAGTTAATTTAATTTAATTTTAAATTATATTAATTTGATATTTTAAATTAAAAATTTAAATATTCATAAAAAAACTATATAAAAAGTATTATAAACTATAACTTTTTGTATATCAATATGGTGAAAAAATATGTTGTAAAATATTCGTTAAATTTCTTATAGTTTAACTCTAAAAAAAAAATATGACAACTAAAAGGAAACGAAAGGAGTATCATCTTTAATTGTTGTGTACAAATTTATAACGTTCTTGGGTAATGAAATAAAGGGAAATTAGCACTTTTATTGAATCCGTAATACATTAAAGAGATGTTTGGTGTAAAATATAAGATATAATACTTTAAATATTAAATGTATGGTTAATTTATCTTACATTTAGTTGGAAGTATATATTAAATAATCTTGAACTATTTATCTCACTATTTGTCATAGTGATAACAACGATATCTTATACATATATATACATAATGAATAACTTATTTAAAAATAATTAATATCGAAATAACTTTGTTCGATAAAAGTGAGAGCAAAAAGTGGAGCAACAGTAAATTAATAAGAATATCTAAATCAGTGAATAATCACAAGACTCAAACAATAATGACTAATTACAGCATGAGTGGCCCATTAGCTCAGTTGGTTAGAGCGTTGTGCTAATAACGCGAAGGTCGCAGGTTCGAGACCTGCATGGGCCAGTTTTAGTTTTTTTTATAACATTTATATGTTTCATAATGCACATATTTCTTATATTTTTTCATATTGTACATATTTCTTCATAGATAGATAGATATACAAGAGAAAAATGGAGATATAGAGTGTTATAATGGACATGTACACAAAATACAGTGGGAAATATGAAATTTGGCTCAAACCTTCTTCAAACATGTCCAAATTTGATATGAAATTTCATAGTCAATCTCGAGTTTCAATATAAAATTTAGTGCACCCAACCAAGGATTTTTCTATACTCTCTCAGATTGAACCCGAAGCCTCGAGGGGAAAATAATTCCAATCCAATCATCCACTACACCAAATAATTTGATGTTAAAACTTTTTCTTTCATTTGGAGATTAGGAGGTTAATTTTGATTTTACTTTTTGTTGTTCATCTTTAATTTGTAATTGAGTATACAAATATGACCAGACAAAGAGAGCTTTCAATAAAGTTTAGAAAAGAAAAACATTCTAAATTGTTTAGGACCTTAAGACTTCACTTATACCTAGTTAAAGAGAGACTTTTACGTATAATTGCTCATCAAAATAGTACTCTTTCCATTTCATTTAATGTGAGATGGTTTGACTCGATATAAAGTTTATGAAAGAAAAAAAGACTTTTAAAACTTGTGGTCCAAAATGAATAATGATAGAAATTTTGTGATTGTAAATGGGGGATTTACCTTCTCCGAAACTCGTTTGAGTTTAAAAAGGGATCTTTTTTAGCAATCAAGGTCAACTGACTCCATAGCTAACGTCTTAATAGAACTATTGAAGTTAATCAAGAGAGTATCAAATATTGAAACATTAGAGAGACCCTTATACAAGTAGTTCTACCTAGTGCTTTATTTTTGTTCTTGTTAATCACAATTCTAACATTAGATTTTTTCTTCCAATAACTAATTAATTTTTCTGTGTATTATATGATTCCATCTAATAATTACTTTTCTTTCTTATGAGTGAAAATCTCAATGAGAATGCTTGCTTTTTGTATAAATATGTGATAATATTATCAAAAATTGCATAGTATTATCAGTCATCTATCTGATTTCCAAATTACCTCATATTTGGCTCAAAAAGGAACCATGTAAAAATAGAACAAGATTGTCTTACTTTCATATTTTATCCTGGACGGACTATAATATAAATAAATAAAAAATTAACCAACATCTCAAATGTAGTTTCTTTTTCTAGATAATGGTGTTCAAACAGCTAGCTAGACGTCAACTAATATATCATCGAAAATCTAATACCTTCAACCAACACAAGTACAAGATAACTCTACCTGATCTCCATTACGATACGTTCAATGAACTCGTGTTGGTTATGTCCTAAAGAAAAAAAAAACACGGCTATCTTGATTCGACCAAACTCTTCACCTTCCTCGTTCACTTTGTCCAGGCAATGTGCAGCAACAGCAAAATTTTCCATGCTCATGTGTAAATAATGGGGAGGCAATATTTTCACTTTTAGAACTCATAACCAGTATCTCCATGAATACATTTGCATTATGACTTGGGCGACTGCTTTTTCTGTGCAACGTATTTCCCATATTTCTTCAACACGGCATCTTCAGAAGAAATATCCCATAGCTGGAAACGATAAGCAAAGACTCAGCTCAAAAGCACAGAAACTTCAATTGTTGATTAATTGCTAGAGATTGCTTATTAGAACCAATAGCTCTTTTACGTTGTGTTACTGAGGACCTCCTTCAAAAAGATAGGAGGTCTGGGGGATTTACCAGGACTAACCAAAAGTTTCAGAAGGAACAGAACGCACCTGCAACTTCCCTTTAGAGCCACCAATAGCAAGAAAAAAGGGGCAATCATCTGAGAAGGATACGGTGAAGACGGCTCCCTAATAATAATATAAAACAAAAGAGTCTAAGCAACCATCTAAAACCTTTTTTATATCAGGTTTGAGAAAATATAAGCCTCAAACTTGAATTTTTAATAGCCACAAATCATTTGAAAATCACATACAGCTTTCGGATTCCTAGATGCAATACAAGAAGGTTGATTGTTGGTCAAATCCCATAATTTAACCTGCAGCACATTTATCAAATTAATAACCAACTCATCCCATGGAATATATAAAACTAGGTAATAAGCAGCAGAGACAGATAGAGCGTACCATCTTGTCCGTGGAACCAGTTGCAAGAAGCTGCCCAACAATACACGAGCAAAGTGAGTGAAAAGGAAACATTAAATAAGGGTAAAGCCAAAAAAAAAAAGTCCCTCTTACATTTGGGACTAGCGGATTGAAGCACAACGAGGACGCTGCTTTATCATGAGCATGGATGGTGAAACTTGGCTTTGTCTCAGAAGTCGAAGCAGAACTAGCAGCACGGATATCAAAACTAGTGACGGTACCGTTCTCCAAGCTGACCTGAAAGTTTTAAGGAACTCTGATTTGGTTAGCAATTTCTTAATATCTAATATACATCAAGAATGAGATTCCTGACCTGACTTTAAAATGAATTTATTCATCCTTCCCAAAAAGGCTTAGGTATAGAAATTTAGTGATTGAGCCAAGGGGAAACATAATTATGCGGCGTTTGAATTTATCCAGTGTTTATTTTCATTTAAGTCCATAGAGACTCGGAGCTGATAAATACTTCCAATTTTCTGTATTAAATAAATAATATATGTCAAACAGTTCAACAAGCAAAAAATATAAAACTAATATGCACGGGGGAAAAGTAAACTAATTGTCAAACTTAATTTCAATATCATTCCACCCTCAATCCCATTCCCAGTTCTCATACTAATGCCAAGAATCGTTAACAATCTCTCCACTATGAATCCCATATCAGAATCTATCCTGTAGCACACCAAAGCAAATAAAGCCTCAAAACAGATTGCATTAATAACAAACATGATGCGAGCACTGACCACAAATGAATGCTCTGAATGCGGATCCCAAGCCAAGCTTTCAACATCAGCACCAACTGAAAACTTAAATCCACTGTGAGAGGGTTTCCTCCCATCCTTCTGCAAGAAATGTTGAAACATTAATTAGCATCTTAAAGTAAGAAACTAATCCACAATCCTAACTTTCAAGAATAAACGGGGCAAAAAAGGAAAAAGAAGAAGTGTTCTATCACCAAGCAAACTGTATGATCGAATGATCCACTCAGAAGAATCTGTGGAGCAAATGGATTCCATGCAACTGCTTGAACCTGTCAAACATAGCAAGGCAATGAATCTACTTCTTTCAATAATTTGTAAGCAAGTTAGTCTAATGTTCTATACGTAATTCAACTTTCATCAGTCATATTCCAAACTCTAGCAAAGATGAGATATTTTAACTTTATCTAGGTTACTGGGGGTTCTGATACAACACGCTGAGATGTTTATAGAACTGCTAAATTTTCAAAATTCTACCTTGTCAGTATGGTCATTCATAGTGAGATTACAGGCTTCGGTAGTCACATCCCAAACCTTGACGGTATGATCAGCACTAGCACTAGCAAGTATATTCCTGCATAGAATGTTGAATAAGACGATCTGAAGTTTGACTAAGCCTCAAAGAGATGCACTAGCAAACATCAAACACTCATCAATCAAATTACCATACCTATATTCCTTGTTCCAAGAAAGACCAAGTACTGCATCCTTGTGGCTATCCTTTTTGTATTTGATAGATTTCTGCAAGAGAATTTGCGTAGTAGGTAAATGGAGCATAAAAGTAAGTTTTCTCAGACAATTATCATATATTGGCATTCCCACTTGTCTGCTGCCATGACGGACTAACAAAATAGTGGTTTAGAGCCAATTTCTCTTCAAACCAAATAATATGACAATTTAATTCCAAATGCAGAAACTACTATAAGTCTCTCTGTCTCTCTTCCTACCTCGTGTCTATCTGTCACACAAAAAGAGCATTGCCAATGTCAACAAGGACAAATGAAGGAGGTTCACATAAAAGCTGGTGATTGTGGTGCTCTAACCAAAAGAAGGTACTGAGATTATGAACACTGATAGTCACAATATGCCTGCCATGTACAGCATGTTGCAGTAAATAGAGTAGCGGCATGGAGAGTAAGTTAAACAAGAACATGCCAGTTGACCAGAAGTCCAAACCCGTTAAGATAGCTACTTGACTTGTTGGTACAAACCTATAGCTCCTTGTAGGGTACCACCTCAGGTTGCTCAAATGGCCATAAATTAGAGTCTGTAAGATAACTAATGCAGATAGTTCCTACTCCAGAATATCAAGCACAAAGTACAAACCTATTATTGAAGATCTGGCATGTAGCACATGTAAAAAGTAAGAGGGGCAATCGGCACTAGGAGAAACATAAACCTGAGCACACCGACTATCTTCAATTGCAAAATGTCATAGCCTACTATTTGTTCATCTTTTTAGTTGATTCTATAAGTTTGCAGTAGCCTACTACTTTATTCCAAATATAAGTCTCCCGAAACTAGTTCACAGTGATATGGAGAATGACCAATGAAAATCATTGACATGATTTCTATCTTTAGGCTTTAACATCTAGAAACAATTTCAGCTGCAGAAGCTGACCTAGCATACAAGAGCATCCAATCGAAAATTGGAGCAAAGAATAGAAAGGTCAAATTGCTTATATTACCTTTTTTCCCTTTCTCTTTATATCAGCGATGCCACCTAAAATAACAGATGGTTGCACCTCATCTATCTACAGAGAAAGAGGACAGTGAGATACGATCAGTAGTGACTCACGAATTCATAAACATCAGTATAGAGTCACTTACTATGTCAATGTCCCAAATTTCAATTGCTGGTTCCATTGAACCCACAGCTATGAAGTTACCTATCACCGCACAACTCATTTATTAACATGAGTAAATGAAAAGTTGCTTTCAAAGGTAACATATGTTCAAAACCAGTAAGAGAAATACTTCAGCAGCATAAAGCTCAACTTCAAGCAGAACCATACCTCTCTCCCCGCCTTTAATAGGGCAATCAAGCCAAGCTGTGCAGAGAGGAAATGCAGGTATAATAAGAGCATGGTGAACATACATGTTTGTTTCACCATCTGATAGATCTTCCAAAATCATAATCTGTTGGCACGGATCAAAGTCACAAATCAAAGGGCAGTCAAAATGAAACTAACTGGACCATACAGATGGAAGTATTATCAAGCCGTTGAGTCGTGAAGTAAGTTCTACTTGCCTCGAGATGACTGACATCATCCTCATTGCTTGCACAAACTATAACAGAATCATCAGGTCTTATTATCATGTCATCATCTTCTTCAGAGTCATTGTCCTGAAAGAACAATTTTCTGAGTTAGTAACACTTGAAGATAAAACAAGATGAAACAACAAATTGGTCATAGTACAACCTTATCCTTGAGATATGGGTCCATGTCATTACTTGCGTAGTACAAGTCTTTGAGTCCTGAACCAAAAAGCTCAATTCCTGACATTGTAAAACATCATGCAAAAAGAGAGAAAAGTTAGGAACAGTTTTCCAAATAAAAATTGATGTAAACTAGGCTTGGAAAAATCAATATAAAAAGTATTTATCTTATCAAAAAGAGTTGAATATAAAAAATACCGCCAGTACATTAGAATTATAAAAAAAACTATGTTCAACCCAAATCAATATATAAGTCAAAACGCTAAGTTTACCCTCCTCCTCTTCATCATAGTTATCCATGTCCAGTTCCTTTAGACCATCTATTATGTCATCAGTTCCTGCAGAAGAAACTTGTGTAGCCTTTCCAAGTGCATCAGCAGCAGCTAATGCAATAGCAACTTCATCATCCTCATTTTTCTTGGATTCATCAACATTCATGTCTTCTT
The DNA here is from genome assembly GCA_027704765.1 of Solanum habrochaites. Taxonomy (NCBI): domain Eukaryota; kingdom Viridiplantae; phylum Streptophyta; class Magnoliopsida; order Solanales; family Solanaceae; genus Solanum; species Solanum habrochaites. Next base: position 250,689 of record JAKWJA010002492.1, read on the forward strand.
CAGCTTCCTCATCATCACTATCTTCACTGGAAGGGGAGTAAAGAAACATGACTTTCAAGAGTAGCGCAAAGTAAAGATTACACAGAACGTAAGTATCAAGTTTAATTCCATTATTCCAAGAAATATAGGTTTTCAATCAGTCAATGTTAATTACATTACACCTTGTTTGGATGGTTGCTACCTTGTATTATAATGTTAGTTTAAATACAATATTTGTACTTATTGTTACTTAAATTTTATTAAATTGTACCACTAAATCTACCGTTAGATAACGACGAAAAGTACCATTACGTGTAAAGACCGATTTGGTGTGATCAAGTAGTTAGCTTAATTTGTTCTTCTCATTATATCACCACTTATTATTTAATAACCTTATTTTACTGCTCTTCCCTACTATATGTTGTTTTATTACTGTCTGTTGTTTCCGTTATTTCTACTACTACTTTTTCTAGACTGTTTGTATCTTGAATCGAAGGTCTACCGGAAACAACCATTCTATCTTTGAGCTAAAGGACACACCTGCGTACAATCTACCTCCCCGTACCCCCACTTTGCGGAATTACACAGAATATGCGGTAGTTGTTTGCTCTATCTTGTATCCTACTTTTCTTGGTAGGTTTATCTTCCAAATCATTGATGTGTGATGTTATGTAGGTAAGGACAATACAATCTATCCAAAGTAATCATTTAAGCAATACATAACCACTATCCAAACAGAGTGTTACCCACATCAAAAAGCTTTTCTCTGTGAATTGTATGATATGAGAAAAGCATCAGTGTTGCCGAATCAAATAACATGCAAACACCACCTGGGCGGTTAATTCATTCTGATAATGCTCACTCAAACTCATTGAAATAGGTTGATATTTAGCCTAACTGATTTAATTGGTACTAACAATTATGCATTATTCAGTAACACCCTCTCTACCTTCACGAGGTAATGATAAGTTCTGCCTACATTCTAGGCTCCTCAACTAGGGTTCTCACCACTTTCAGATATTGGGGAAAAACATAATGAAAAAATTAACACATACCATTTATCAAGAAGACCACTCTTCAAAATCTGTTCAATTTCCTCCTTTGAAGGTGGATCAGCCTCAGCTGGTACAGACTTTGCAACCCCTTTGGGAACCCATGAAATAGCTGCTATCATTCTTAAACTGCTTTATTAACCTACAACCACAAGCAAAAACACCAGTATGAGAAGAAATCAAATCAACAATAGAGACAAGGATGAGTAAACAAATTCACAAAGTAATTACCAAAAATCAAACTTATCGCTAGAAATATTATTCAGCCAATAAGAGTTTGCGTTAATTAGAGATTCAGAAAGAAAAAATTGTGAGGAGTTTGATCCATCAAAACAAAGAGTTTAACTGAAGGTAACTACCAAGCCACTCAAAAACAAAAATTATAACCTTGTAAAAACATAATTACTAGAAACTCCACATTATAAAAAACAAAACCCAACTTTAAAAAGAAACTTCAGAAATTGATCTTGATCATCAAAACTTTACTCCAAATGAAATTCCCAAAACCACAAAATCAAGATTAGAGATATGTGTTCATTGAAGTGAAGAATTGGACATAGAAATACAGTAAAGCTAAAAGGGTGTTGAGGGAAGCTCAAGAAAACAAATGCTAGTCTATTTGTTCCTTAAGCCATTTCTTTTTTCTTTCATTGTTGCTTCACAAGCAGTGCATACAACATTAAACAGTAAACAATTTTCATGTAGCACACCCAATAACTGATTGAACTTGGTAATAGTGGATGGATAAATGAGATTCTAATTATAGAAGCATCAGGCTATAAGAGAAGCAATATTCTCATGGGACATGATATCCTATTTTAATACAAACCTTTCCGGTAATATCAGGTGCTGAACCTCCCTGATTGCACGGCCTCAGCAAGAGCAATACCTCCCTCACCAATACTGCAACTGCAGGAGAAATAATCTTTAGGAAAAACGAGATAATATTAACACATAAAACATCAGAGGTACAAAGCAAAAAAAAACAAAAAAAACATACCTTTGATTTAAGCCCAAACCACCAGATATATACTCCCTCAGTTGCCGGAGATTGCAGCTGCCAGACGCGCTCTGCTACTGCTGCCGGTCTGCTCTGTTGCTGTTGCTCGAGGTGGAGTGACCTGCAGAGCCGGTCGGGGTTGAGAGGAGCGAGAGAGGTTAGGAGAAAAAAACAATTTAGGGTTTAGAGCAGAAGTGTTTAAAAGAAAAACCCAAATATTTATTTTATTTGTCATGTTTCGATATAGAAAGTATATAAATATATCTTAAAATATTAATCAATCAATATAAAGTGACTAGCTTGGCTGGTGATGCGTTCACCCACTTGCATGCTTCCTTGCAAGCACGAAATCCTTAGTTCGCCCGCTACCACACGGGGCGGTGTACTCTTATCGCTAATCTCGAGAGAGGCTATACTCTAAGAGCCAACCGACTCATTATCCCTGATCGCAAGAATTAAGAAATAGCGATATATCGTGGTGGACTGAGAAAATGATTTTAACATAATTCTAATGTTTGTGATTTTGTGTTAAATGGATCATATATTATGTAGATGGGCTCAATTGATTCATATGTTATGTTTTGTCCTTGTTAGAGTATTCAATTTGTGATATGATTAGAGACCCATGGGCTAGAGTTTGTGCAATTGCAAATTTTCTCAAACTTTTTATTTTTTATAAAAACAATTATTATCTTTCATGTTTGCATGTTTCAAATTTCAAACAATCAAATATTATTTGCAAAAATTGTAACCAAACACAACATCATCAACTTTGAAAATGAAAATATTTGCAATATTATATAACTATCTATTTGTTATATTACTATATTATTGTAAATTTTACTAAATAAATTAGTCATATTCTAATATTCACAAAAAGTATGACCATTATTCCAACTAGAAGAAAATACCAAATAAAGTGATGAACAAAGTAGAGAACATGAAGGATATATAATATTTGAACTCAAAGGTTTGGAATTAAATTCGAAAATTAAATAAGTCTACAATAAAAGTAAATCCTAGACAACATTAAACAAGTAAATAGATAAATAGTGTATCCAAGCTCAACTCAACTCATCTCAAACTCAAACTGCAAAAAGGGAAGAACCATAAGCTAAATGAAATCTCTACTTTCCGGGGCCGTTCGAGATGGAAGGTTTAGGGTTGAGCTCATCCCAGGCTTCAATCCATGTGACCATGGCATCAGCTAGCTTGGTGAAATACGGGTCTATAGCGGAAAGTTTCTCCTTGACCTGTTTCGACAGCTCGAGATAGCACTGTTGAACACTTGTGCAATCTTTTGGAAGAGTTGCAGACTGGAAAAATGGAATGATCTCTTCTTGCCAGTAGATGCCTTTGTACTCCTTTTTAAGGTTAACAAAGGGGTTGCTTGCTTTGCTGTGCCATATGTAGGGTAAACCAGTCTTGACACCAAGTCCCAAATGGTCGCATATCACCTATAAATCAGATGAGTCAACATCAGAATTCATTCGTTCTACGAAAAATCTGTTTTACTCATACATCAACGGCAGAAAGAAGGTATATTTTTACCTTAATGCACCAACCAGCCCACATATCGTCGTATCGACCAATTGGCTGACCATCACCCATGAGGCCAAAGTACATTGCAGGTCCAATCAGCTCACGGTCGAATGCCAAATTCATTCCACACATGGGGAACAAAGTGCCTTTAGGAATTGTCATGACAGCATCCACATATCTGGAAATTGTACAGATGTTAAAATGTCAACTAATTCAATAAGCTCTAAAGATTTGATTTATGGGAACAGTTCATACCTCGTGTTCCTCTCACGTGGCTTAACAAGTTGAGTAGGTGCATCATAGTCAGGGATATTGAGCCAAAGTCCATGAGAAACAGCTGTGGCAGCACCCTCACGCATACTGAAAGGGTATCCACGAACAAAATCTGCCCCTTCTCTATATGGATCATACAGAGTGTTAAAGAAATGTGGAGTGGAAGGACATAACAGGTTCTTTATGTGCTGCTCAAGAGCATTGATGTCTTTGCCAGAAGGATCTTTCGCCACCTGCACATCAGCAAGCAACAAGAGTTCAACATATGATTAAATGAATGATAGACGAAATAAACTATCAGATCAAGGCATTGGAACCACAGTAAGAAGTGAGATTCATGCATATGATCAATCGAACCCCTTCGTTGGATCGTTGGAAAATCATACTAAGGCAGCTCAAAATTTTGTTCTTGTTCTAGATAGAAGGTCCAAAAACCAGATGGCACATCTATGGAGTAAGCAGTGATTGGTAAAACTTGTAAAAAGTGTGAAACAAGACAAATATATGGGCCTAAGATGGAAGACTTCCTTTTTACTAGTAAATCATCCCTTAGATAGGAAGGCATTATTTAAAAAAGGATTCAATCATTGCATGGGACAAAGTCAATCAACAAAGATTATCATATACACACACTCAATTGAATTCTAAAAGGAGGTGTATCATTAAGTAATATAGCATAATTACATTACATATAGCTTCAAAGTTCAAACATTATGAAACAAACAAGCCAATAAGCCAAGAAAACATGAAGCTCACATACATCAAGATCAAAGTTGGTCCCTTTATTTTAAAAACTATGCAACAACATAAAAACAAAATGAACTATAACATAACAATGTCAACTTAACAAAAGAAGAGATTGAAGCTATCAAAGGATCTCCAAACACCATATAGTTACAGATCATAAGATCTACAATTAGATCTCCAAAGTCCAAATAAATCAAACCCCAAACTTACCATAGTTGAAGAGATCCAAACAAATCATAAACCTGTTAACATAATTCAACACTTATTCTCTTTCAAACCCCTAGTCAAAACCCCAAGTCAGCACCAAACAAAAAAAAAGTTTACACTAAAACACCAAGATCCAATTTTTATCAACACCCACAAGGCAAAACAAAGCAATCACAAAGTATAAGGTAACCCCACATCCAAAACTCATCAAGATCCAATTTTTTCCAACCCCCACAACAGAAACCACAAAAAATATGCAAAATTGACTTAATACTCACAAAGCAATCATCATCAATAGTGTAGATATACTTCTTCTTAGACACCATATACCCAAAGCACCTACAAGCAGAGTCCTTAAAAGATATACAAGAAGCTTTTGGTCCAAGAATCCTGTTAATATCATCACGATTATAAAGCTCATAATCAAATCCTTCAGGGACATTAATTGTCTTTGAAGGGTCACCATCTTGAACAATAATGAGATGATATGGCTGGAAAAAGGGTCTCCACATCTCCAAAAAATCAAGATTTCTGATTGTAGGTATCACAATATCAAGCTCATCCTTCAGTAATGGTGTTGGTGTCACTGAAGCTCCTGCCATGGCAACAATGGATCTGAAAACAGGAGGAAAAAAACGGTTCTTGAAGTGAGAAAGAAAATTGGGACAGATATATATATTTATACAAAGACTACTCTTTTCTTTTTCTTAGTCTACATACTTAGAAATTTAATTAAATATTTTATATTTTTTATAAAAAAAAATCTATATTTAAGACAACGTACAATATTTACATTAAAATTTAATTAAATATTTTATATTTTTTTAAAGAAAAATTCAAAGCCTATATTTAAGGCGATTGTAATAGTGTTGTTGACTTCAATCACTACCTTAGAAACGTGTCAATTGGTAAGAGAAAATTATATTAATTTCTTACCGACAAGTGAATTTGTTATTATGAAAAAATATAGGTAGAGAACTTACTTTAATTTGAAATAGGAAAATCTATTTTTATGACTATAAGTCCTAATTACACATGAATTCAATAACCTTGCAAATAATTATAAACCCTAATTAGATATAAATTTCTTTTTATAATTTTAATCTTATTTTAAAATGATTTTATTTAAATTTATAATTAATTAGATTAACATTCGAGAAATTAATAAAAATTCTAAAACAAAAAGAATGTTATTTGAATTATAAGTAATAAATACTCTATTATTTGAAAATCTTTCTTGAATTTTTATTACACTATTTAGTAGGGTATTTCACTTATATGAAATTTCATTACGATAGAAATCGTATATTATTGAAATTATTGGTATTTAACGAGAAATTTCTTGTTAATGTTAATGATAACACATTTAAAATATTACGATTTGATTAAAATTTAAAAAATTTATATAGACTCTTCTTCTAATAATATGAAAGTATATATTCAAACGCTAATTTTAAATCACAAGTGGAGGGGCTGCTAATAAAATATAGAAAGACAAAGTTTGTAAGTTGTGAATGGGAAGAAGTATAGATGAGAAAAAAGGGGATTTGAATTGAATGGCATATTCGAAACAGACAGAGTGTAGACAGTAGATACACTACTGTCATGCATTTGAATTTACAATTGACATGTGCAACTCTCACATTAGATAACTTAAAAACAAGTAATCATAGTCTCTGACTAATGTAATTAGCTTTAAATAAATCACAACTACTACTAATACTGACGTTTCTATGTGTATTATGTCATGTGTATCTATTCGTTTAACTTTATACAAATTTTAAATATCTATTTGAACAAATTCAAAATTGAAAGATTATGAATGTATATTTATATATTATGTCAAAGTTAAATGTTAAAATATTAGAGGAGTATTAGCCATGTTCATTGTCCCACAACTAATTGCGCATCTTCTGTCTGGCTTTAACATGCACTCACATGCCAATGAATTACTTTAAAAGACAAGGAAATATATTATAAAGAATATGATATCTTAGTTTTTTGTTCTTTTTCATTTTTTGCATTTCTTGATAATTGTTGTGAACGGGTAAAATAGACATTTTATAATAAAATAAAAGCAATGTAGTTCCAATTTTGTAAATCAATCTTATTCAATGGCGATGTATGTCTTACAAGTCAATAATCGATTAACCAAAAACCTGACTGAATCGATTAATATGCACCCCTAGGTTCGATACAGTAAATCAAACTTAGGGTACAACAATTTTCTTTCGATGATTTACGTCCAAACCCTAGATGCAATGTGAGGCATCAATAGGTTTCTAAAGCAGCAAAGCTATATAAACCTTATGTAGGTTGAAACACAAGTGAACTTGAGCCATAGAAGAGTAAAAATAGTTATCTGACAAACTTGAACATGAAGTTTGAAGTTAGTAGAGTAAAAACAGTTACTGCCATTTAACAACATAAGATACGGGGTCAAGTAAAAGGACGGAACAACTTGCTCATCTATACAAGCATGACGAGTACCTCAAGCTCCTCGGCCATCCAAAATGATTAGGAAGTAGCGTTCTGTTTCAAAACCTCAGCTTCAGCCATTGCCATAGGGTCTTCATCCTTTTCACCTTCTCTTTCCTCAGCCATCTTTTTTCTATGCAAGTCTTCCGCTACCTGCATTGCAGCCTTCTGCTCTTCTTGAAGGCGCTTCATTTCCTCTTCTTGTTGTTGCCTCTCAAACCATGTGTCAGCATCAGCCCAAACTGAATGTTCGAATAAACAAATTAGCCCAACACAATCAACTCCAAATCACAACTCATCGATAATGACCTCTTTTCTTCTTTAGGATCACTCGTAAAGATAGTTGACAAAAGACATCAAGAGAATTAATCTAACAGATGTAGCTGGAAAATATAAATTTAAGAACGTGTGATGACGCACAGGAAGTCTTGACAAGTTCCAACTAAAGAATACGAGTAACATTCATCCATTACTTTATTTATTGTGGATGACAAAGAGATTAACTACTTTAGTGCTGAAACTAGGTGGATGAGGTTCTCTCCTACCCTTCTCTCCTTGAACAAACAGACTTGTTACGTTGTACTATATTTGTCATTGAACACAGGCCCTGGGGCTACATGACAATACACTTAACCTGTTCATAATGAATTGTCATGTATCATAGGGCTCAAATTATGCAACTGAATTTAAATTGCACAAACAGAAGATGGGAAAATAACTGTAGCAAATTACTCAAAGAGCAAACGGAAAGGCTTCGATAAATGAGATACCAACCATGATATACAGATAACTCTTAAACCAACTAGATAATTCATGTAGGACGGCATAATAGTAGGCAGGTAATAAAAAAGCTTCCCTAATACTATTTCAACCCAGCAGCTCCTTTGAGATGCCAGAAGTTGACCTGAGTGGGTACCAAATTCTCCTAAAAATATAGCGCATTTTCATCAAAGTACAATAAAAACTATGTCTCAATCCAAATAAGTCGGAGATGGATATATGAACACACTTCTTCATTTAAGTTCATTCAAATCATAATACTAAATAAAATAGAAGTGAAAAAAATATGTTAATAGCAATTACAATAATAATATTATTAGAAGTTCTCTAACAGGTCTTAATCTAGTATCAAATTATAGTTTCCTTTAGCACTTCTCTATGGCGTTCACGATAAATCAGACGCCATGGATATTAAGAAGATAGAGCATTTTCATCAAATTAATCAGATTATATTTTTTTTGCACTTCTGCATGGCTTGGATGAAGATTCAGACCCCACGCATTAGGAGACTGACTCAACTTAAACTCGTCATGCACACTACCACTATAAAAATATTTGCTACCTCAAATTCAGATTTTAATCCTTATTCCAGTGGTAAGTAACTTCAGACAGGGTTTGACAAGAAATACCACCTTATGAATTAGAAAGTAAAGGAGGTTCCCCACCAGAAAATATTGTACAGTGTACACACGTGATTTTTTATCCTTCCCATATTTTGACATCACAAGCATGATTTAGTTATTTCCTCTGGTTTTTATTTCTCCAAAGAAAAAATGGAAAGAGTGTAAAGTGAGAGGAGATACCCTCTGAAACATATCAATATTAAGGATCTTTCGCTCCTTACTTCTTGCTTACACAATATTCTTAAGGAGCAAATATAAGGAGAAAATAAAAAGGGGGGTGGCATCACGATTCAGGGGAAAGGAGAGACAAGTTTAGTTCACAAATGCATTTTTACATGCACTTAGCTCCAGCACTCGTAGCATACTGATAAAATTGACACATGGCATGCTGTAAGAACACAGGTAGCTTACGTCTTACAGATATACTAGGTTGAGGTAAAACTTACTTTAAACGGTACTAATTATATGTAATTGAAAAAAAATAGAAATTCTTTACACCTATATAACACATCATTCACAAAATCAAGATAGTTAAACGCTTTACTTTATATCACATTGAAAAACTATAGTATCAGAAGGGAATTTAGTGTATAAAAAACTTCACTTTCTCGAGAGGAAACAAACGGAGAAGGGTGAGTCCATAATCCGGAGTTCAATAGATTGCAATTGGTCCTAAGAGTTAGCTGCCTATAGATTGGAAAAAACAAATTCGACAGATTTACTCATTTAATCGGTATGAGAATCAATCCTACTACTTCATATCTTTCACAATCTGGGACGTGTCGTCCAAATCATCAGTCTGGTACAAGATGTAACCTTTCCCCGGCAAATATTTATAACGCTCTAATAGTTCAAGGTCAAGATAGTGTTGGTTTGGCTTGTGAGGTATAACAAGTATTATGAAATAATCGAGCTAGGACAGTAGCTATGAGTACTAAAGACGGTCTAACAACGACAGAAATGTAAGTGATTTACACAAAAGCTCCTATCAGTCCATGTATTCTTTACTTATACATTATACTGTCTACTGATCACGAAATACAATAAAGGGCTATGCACAGATTTCAAGGTTATACCAAGTGAGAATCTCACGACCCGACCCAACACAAGCTCATGAAACAATAACAGACTAAAACCCTAGATGCGTAAAATTAGGGAAAAGAGCAGAAACTTACTTGGCTGAGCAGCCCAACCCTGCTCACCACCCTTAATCTTCTCAGGAAGAGCATAATTAACAGTAAGCACACGTCCATAAAGCTCAGCACCATCCATATTATCCATGGCGGCGGAAGCATCTTCTCTTTCAAGGAAGGTCACAAACCCGAAAGATCGATGCTTTTGAGTGGCATGATCTAATGGGGTCTTCACATCCTTAATATCCCCAAATGGTATGAACGCAGCATGTAGTATTGCCTCATTCACCTCCTCTGCTAATCCTCCTGTAACAATGGTAACCAATTTCTATAACATTGAATCAAATTTCAAGTTTATTAGAGGATTTACGGGTTAAAGATTACCTACGTACAGAGTGTTTTTCTGTACTGCCTGATTCATAGCACCTTGATTCTTCTTCAATTTCTTTCGAAGATTTTCTACAGCTTTGTTTGTTCATCACTCTATATACTTCAAAAGAGTAGGCAGAAAAAATTGGCCCATATTTCAAAAGCCCAATAAACATATCCGAGTATGGAGCGGTAAGTAGCTTTTCATCACGTTTTCTCTTCGGAATTAAGTTGAAGTTGAAGTTGAAGTTGTCTTTGTTAAGAAGGTTTTACCCAATACGAGACTTCTTGTGAATATGTTTCATTACATGTACATAATACTTGATAGAAAATCCAAAAATAAAATGAGAAACTGTATAATTAGATATGTTTCACTATCATATATATACTATTATTATATATACTTTTAAAATATTACGTATTTTACGACTAATTAGGAGTTTTCTATCATCTATTGCGGATGAAACACTTAATATATGCATTTTTGCTACTAGATGCACTAAAATAGGAGAGGGCGAAATTTGTTATATATCCCGAATATACAGAAGAGTGGTGAGAAGAAAAGAGAGATTTGTTATGTATCCAATTAATATACATTTAGATACAATATATCTAGAACAAATTATACCTAACTTTGACTCAATTTATTTCAATTTACATGTATGTGAATGTATATTAATGCATCAAAATCTAATAAAATACGCATTACAAACTAGAATGATTTAAATAATTAATGAGATTTATGTAAGTTTTTCAAAAATAAAAGAGTCAATAATTTTTATGAATTATCTGAAAAAATCAATTGTGTATAAGTTTTTCTTTTACATAGGGTAATTAACGTATAATAATAATTGTTTTCCCTCTCACACGCTCATGAGAATCAAATAAGAAATTTTGTGATTATAATATATCTATGTTAATTCTTCTATCTCATATTATTTTTTTTAACAGAATTTTAAAATATATAAATTAATTTTCAAAAATCATAAAAATTATTTGTCCGAACTCCGTATACACGTACAAAATAAATATCAAAAAGAAAAATGGAAAGACTTTTTATTTAACTCTCATAAGTTTCTTAGCTCGAAATTAATATCCAAAATTAGAGCGTATATGTCCTTCAATCTAACGGAAGGTAGAAAAATGATTAATCTTAGATGACTCAATTAAATCATTGCATGGTGAAATTGGTGAACTCCTAGTAAATCCTTGAAGAAGCCTAGCAAGTAACATTGTAGTAATTGTTGAACCAAGTTTCACTGCTGGACAACTTCGTCTTCCAATACTAAATGATAACAAACGTAAGTTTGAATCAGTGAGAATTACTTTATCACCATCTTCCATTTTGAGATGGCGCTCTGGCTTGAACTTTAATGGTTCCTCCATAACTCTACGATTTCAACCAAGTCCAAAACAACTTAATAGGACTATACTCCCTTTAGGGATGAAGTAATTTTCATCGACAATGGTATCAGAGTCAGACACATGAGGAACATTAAAAGGTGATATTGGATGGATTCGAAATGCCTCTTTTATACAAGCCTTGACATAATTTAGCCTTGGCAGGTCTGATTCTTGAACCCATCTATTGATCCCAACAACAGTGTTTAGTTCTTCTAATGCCCTTTGCATTAACTTTGGTTCATTCAACATTTCTGCTAGTGTCCATTCAACTGCATTTGAGGGATTATCCACTGTTGCCAACATGAGTTCCTGTACATTATATATTTGTAAGCAATCATAGTACAATTGATCATAATTTAATAATTGAATATAAGTATACTTACAAGAACTTGTGCCTTAATCTCTTTAACATTCATCTATGGATTTCCATTTGTATCTTTGAGCATAATAAGAACATCAAGAATGTCCTCTTCCAAAGTTTTGTTGCCATCTTTCCATATTTGTATCCTCTTATCAACTTCAATATCAATATATTTTGTTGCTATAGCATATGCTTTCTTGATAATTGCCTTGTGACTATCCAAATCAAATACACTTAACCATGGTAAGTAATCTGATATACCAAAAGAATGAAGATATTCAAGAAGTGTAAAAAGTGCATCAACTTGCTCCTCTTCTTCTATAGTACTTCCAAATGATGACCTCTTACTAAAAATAATATTCCTAATTACATTTCCACAATAACATCTTGTTACTTTCCTCAAATTAATACTAATACATTGATTATTGTAAACGAATCGATGAAGGTTGTCAGCCTCTTCATCCCTTTTACAACTCAGCCATTGAAATGTTGTTGGTGATAGCACATGAGAAGCAAGAATCCTTCTCATTTTCATCCATAGATCACCAATGGGGAGGAAAATAGAAGTTATATAGTTATTGCTAATAAGGCTCGCGGACATACAAATAGGCCTAGATGAGAAAACGGAGTCCTGAATCTTCAAGAACTCGCAAGCAAGCTCAGGAGAAGTTACAGTAATGACATGATAATTACCAAGACGAATGCAAGCGATTTTAGTGTTCATTTCCTCCATAATTTTGTGTATCCAATGAACTAATGCATGTTTATTTTTTAGAAATATTTGAGGAAGGCTTCCAATTATAGGGCATGATTTTGGACTTGGAGGAAATGGTTTATTCCATTTCCTAAGAATAGTAGAAATGAATTTTGAGAAGAAGTAATTGTAGATTATCATATGAATAAGGTTTATAATTTTTATCATATTTTCCTTGTGATTGCTAAATCTTATGTTTTCCACTATTTATAGGGTCTGCATGAACTTGCAAAATAAGGTAGTGTCCGTTCGGTATTGTTTGTTATGTCGCGCTTTTCGAAAGTTAATTTGACTAATTTTTAAAGTTAAATTAGATCATATTAATTCGATATTTAAAACAAAAAAATAAGATATTCTAAAACTATATGAAAAGTATTATAAATTGCAATTTTTTGTATATATTAATATGATGAAAAAAAATACATCTTAAAATGTTAGTCAAAATTTTTATAATTTAATTCTAAAAATATAAACTATGACAAACAATATCGGACGAAGGAATAGTATTTAACGAGCAATACTACTTGTCATATTCTCAATGTAATATGTGGCATGATAGAGGTCACGTAATAGTTAGGTCCATTTTATATATTTTAAATGGTGTGAATCCAATGGAGCATTAATAGTGATGCTCTCTCTTCCTCACTATTTGTCCAATTTTAATTGGCATGTCTATTAAAAATATAATCATTGATATAATAAATTTATTATTTTATTTTTATTATTTACTTTGTTTATTTTTATTTGTCATGTTGTATTTTTTGAAAATTAATTTGACTAATTTTCAAAGTTAAATTAGATCACATTAATCGATATTTTAAACAAAAAATTAAAATGATTAAAAAATAATCTTAAAATGTTAGTCAAAGTTTTTATAGTTTGACTATAAAAATAGAAACAATGACAAATAATACCGGATGAAGAGAGTACAAAGTGGATGAATTAAAAACTTAAAATTGTCAAGAAGTTCTACATTTTTCAAAGTAATTAATTGAAGATATGATATGTAAAAAAATATCTTTTCTTGATTTGTCAAAATTGACAAGTAATTAGGGACGACCAAAAGATAAAAAGTGGATAAGTAATTAAAGAGAGAGAGTGTATATCGAGATTTTATGATGGATGAATTCCAACGAGGCCAATTGTTTATCACTCCAATAAAGCTATAAACTTATACTTCCTCCGTCTCATTTTATATATCATATTTTTATTTTGTATTTGCATTAAGAAATGATGTAACTTTACCTTGTATCCTTATTTAATTTTTTTCAAACTCAAATTTTCAATCAATGAATATGAGTTAATTTATTTTATTAATTAATTTAACCAACGAGCATGAATCATTTGCGTAACTTTTTTAAGTTGGTCAAATTATATTTCGAGACTAATAACTCAAAAGGGTAAATAAGAAACAATATGGTAATTTATGCATTGATTTTATGAAATAACAAATATTGTGAATCAACTATTTATAAAAAGAAATAACATATAAAATGGATGGGGAGTAGTTTATTAATGTTCACGTACGTGCAAAGCGAAATAATAGTTATTTTGCTTATTATTCACCCATATCAAGAGTTAATGCATTGTGCAAGTAGATGTTTTGATTAGTATATAGATCTATGGTGTGTTTGGTATGAAGGAAAATGTTTCGATGTTGTCGTATTTACTTTGCATAAATGTTTGAAAAAGTTTTTCTAATTAATTTATTAAAATGACTTCCTTTTAAAATAAGAGGAAAAATATTTTTCAAAATCATTTTGAACTTCACACTTTAATTTTTCAGCTTAACTTAAGTCTTGGATATCGATTCTCAATACTAATATTAGAGTTGACTCTAGATTCTCATTTTGAGACCCGAATCTTGGCCTCGATTTGAGACCCAACTCTCCAGTTCTAGATTAAAGGGTCGGATCTTGAGTTAGAGTTAGAGGTCAAATTTCGGGTCGAGTCTCGAATTAGGTGATGGGATGGGATGTCAAGGTCGAATGTCAAATATGGATTCCCTTTTGAAAGTATTGAGCTCAGGTTCCGATTCAAAATTTGAGTCTCAATTTTGAGGTTGAGTCTATCGAAAATCTTAAATTGAGTGTCGATGTCAAGGTTGATCAAGGTTCGGGGTCTCGTGTCTATATCAAATCTCGATTAAGGTTCGGGGTAGGGTCAAGGTGTGGCCTCGGGTCAGGTCACGGTTGGGTTGAGGTCGGGGTCTTGACTATTGGGTCGTGGTCGAGGTTGGGTTTCGGGGTTGGTGTCAGGGTCTGAGGTCGAGGTCGAGATCGGGTTTGAAGTCTCGATCGGAATCAGAGTCTTGTCTCGAGTCAAGGTTAGGGGTGTCGGGTTGGGGTCTCAAGTCGAGGTAGGGTTCGGGGTCGGATCTCGAGTCGAGGTTAGTAAGATGGATCGATTATTGAGGTTAGTTTTCATGTCAAAAATTATTTCTCTAGCTAAAAATAAAAGATATTTTCTGAAAAATATTTTTCATTCACTAATCGTCCACTAGAATATATATATTTCTCACTCACCAACTAAACACGAGAAACTAATTAAGTTAGAAACCAACTTTTGAAACAAGATCCGTCTTAGACATCCGACCTTGACATCACTAATGAATGACAAAGGTTCGAGGTTCCACAAAAATATTTTCCTTCGTACCAAACACACCCTGGATATCACAGTGATGTGGGTCTTGGATCTCATAACACATTATTCACATAACTATAATGAATGGCCAATGTTCAAAGATAATTGCATGCTATCAAGAATCAATTATTTATTGTAAATAATCTATCACACTAAAGTTTTTAACCATTCTTAAAATGTGTTCTATTTGTTGTCCACACGCTTCACTTTAGGATTATCTTCAATCCAGCACCAAGTATGTAAGGTCTAAGAGAGGCCATAAATCCTATACATTTTAGCACCAAGAATTTAAGAATAGTGAATATTGAAAAAGACATTCTTATTTCAATATCCTAAAAACGAAAGTAAGAAAAACGTTTATCCTTAAAAAAAGTAACATGGAATTAAATGCAACAAAGACTTGCTTCATATCTCAGATAATTGAACAATCGTTAGTGAGCTCAATACTTACAATGTTAAGTAGTGCCTCGTGGAAATATTTTACCTTTTGACAGATCAATATAATAAATCAAGTTATATTGATCATAACTATTGTATCAAGATTAAGAGTAAAAAAATATTTAATGAATAAGAGAAGTTGTAATTATTTCAAATATAAACAAACATTTTTACTTGATCTGTTCAATAAACACGAATAATATAATAGCAGAAGAAGATGGAATAGAGTCACTCTCATAATTAAGATCAAGTAATATTTAATTTTGTGTTACATTGATGAAGATGTTTGTCTGGTTTCATCTTTCATCGTAAATATTGATTTATAACTTATAAGGATTGATAATTTTAGTCTTCAGTTTATGAGATAAAGATCTCCACACACTAAAATATCTACTATATAAGTAAATAACACACATGTTTATTTATACCTTATGAGGAGTGATAAATTTTAATCTTCAATTTTTGAGAAAAAGAACTCCATACACTAAATATCTACTATATAAGTAAATAATACACATGTTAACCCAATGATCTATTCAAATAATACTTTTTTAAATTAAGTAAACAAAATAATGGTCAATACACATATAGGATGAAAAAAATAATACAATAATTTGAACCATATGATTAATAGTAGAACCGATTTTATACAAAGACTTAGATAGATGAATACAAAAATATTGAAACTTCACTGCAAGAAAAGTATAAAAATTACACGAGGATATTTCTGAGAATTAATATGAATTTGCGAGAAAATAAGTTTTCTGTATATCTTAATACTAATCTATAGAAAAATCCCCATGTAATTCATACTTTTTTTTTATAGTGCTTAAATATACATGGCGTTAGCTAATCTTGGTTTTGCCTGAGCAAGGAGTGGTAAGGTAGAAAAATGATTAATCTTAGATGACTCAATTAAATCATTGCATATTGAATTTGATGGTAAATCCCAAGTAAATCCTTGAAGAAGCCTAGCAAGTAACATTGTAGTAATTGTTGAACCAAGTTTCACTGCTGGACAACCTCGTTTTCCAATACTAAAAGATAACAAACGTAAGTTTAAATCAGTGAGAACTAATTCATCACCATCTTTCACTTTGAGATGGCGCTCTGGCTTGAACTTTAATGGATCTTCCCAAACTCTAGAATTCCGTCCAAGTCCAAGGCGACTTAGTAACACTATACTCCCTTTAGGGATGAAGTACTTTTCACCAACAATGGTATCGGAGACAGACACGTGAGGAACATTAAAAGTCATAAAGGGGTGGAGTCGAAAGGCCTCTTTTAAGCAAGCCTTGACATAATTTAGCCTTGACAAGTCTGATTCTTGAACCCATCTATTGATCCCAACAACAGTGTTGAGTTCTTCTATGGCCTTTTGCATTAACTTTGGTTCATTCAACATTTCTGCTAGTGTCCATTCAACTGCATTTGAGGGATTATCCACTGTTGCCAACATGAGTTCCTGTACATTATATATTTATTTGCAAGCAATCATAGTACAATTGATCATAATTTAATAATTGAATATAAGTATACTTACAAGAATTTGTGCCTTAATCTCTTTAACATTCATCAATGGATTTCCATTTGTATCTTTGAGCATAATAAGAACATCAAGAATGTCCTCTTCCAATGTTTTGTTGCCATCTTTCCATATTTGTATCCTCGTATCAACTTCAATATCAATATATTTTGTTGCTTTAGCATATGCTTTCTTGATAATTGCCTTGTGACCATCCAAATCAAATACACTTAACCATGGTAAATAATCTGATACACCAAAAGAATGAAGATATTCAAGAAGTGTAAAAAGTGCATCAACTTGCTCCTCTTCTTCTATAGTACTTCCAAATGATGACCTCTTACTAAAAATCATATTCCTAATTACATTTCCACAATAACATCTTGTGACTTTCCTCAAATTAATACTAATACATTGATTATTGTAAACGAATCGAAGAAGGTTGTCAGCCTCTTCATCCCTTTTACAACTCAGCCATTGAAATGTTGTTGGTGATAGCACATGAGAAGCAAGAATCCTTCTCATTTTCATCCATTGATCACCAATGGGGAGGAAAGCAGAAGTTATATAGTTATTGCTAATAAGGTTCGCGGATATACAAATAGGCCTAGATGAGAAAACGGAGTCTTGACTCTTCAAGAACTCACAAGCAAGTTCAGGAGAAGTTACAGTAATAACATGATAATTACCAACACGAATGCAAGCGATTTCAGTGTTCATTTCCTCCATAATTTTGTGTATTCGATTAATTAATGCATGCTTATTTTTTAGGATGATTTGAGGAAAACATCCAATTATAGGCCATGATTTTGGACCTGGAGGGAGTGGTTTATTGTAATTTCTTACACTAGTATTCCATTTCTTAAGAATAATAGAAATGAAGATTGTCAATGTAATGAAGAATAATGTAGTGTTATTGGAGATAACCATAAGAAGAAGGCTTGGTATTTTCATCATTTTTGTCTTGTGATTGCTAACTCTTTATGTGTTTCACTATTTATAGGTGCTGCATGAACATGCAACTAATAAGTAGGCTCAACAGTCATGTAGTTTGACAAATCGGCATATAATTTAGGAAATATCATAAAACTTTACAATATCTTATAATCATTTTTAGAAAATGTATGTCATATAAATTGAGACACAAAGAACATCTCCTATAATTTAATTTTAACGTAACAACATATAATGCGTGGCATGAAAGAGGCCACAAAATTAAAACATATCATTTTCTTTTCGACTATGTAGAAAAGACATAACTAAAACGATCGATTTAGTTAATTAATAAGAACTCCTAACGTAAAAGCAAATATCGCACATTTTGTACAGGGAGTACTGAATTAATATCTTCTATCTATCTATTATTAGAAGAATAAAATAAAGCACATGGGAATATAAAAATCTAGAGGCCATTTATTGTATGCAAAAGTTATCACAAGAGTTTTTTTATCTTTAATTTGGATAAAATGTAAAATTATGTTTTTTTATGTTAAGGCTAATAATGTCTTACACTATTTATAGGGGTTGCATGTTCATTCAACAAAGGTAGGCTCAACAAAGAGGTATGGTAAGTAGTATTTAATAATCCTTTTCGTTTTAAAGAGGTATAGATGAAATCAGAGTTTTTGAGGTGTGGAAAAATATGGTAATAATCGAGTGAATCATTTATGATTTTGATTGCTTGAGTTGTTAGATAACTCGTTAAAGAATTCGTACGAATTTATGAAATTAAATTTGGGCGATTAGAACTCTCGAAATCGATCATAGCATAAGGGCTATTTCTAAGCGTCGTGGGTCAGGGGTGCGTTGTGAAATGGGAATTTTGAAATTCTTTAATTAGCTCATTGTCTCGCATAACCTGTCTTGACGAGGGATTTTGCCGCTCTGGCGGAGCCGCTACACCGGAGTGAGGGTGTCACACCTTGGACGTAGGCCGACACTCGAGAACCATTGCTGGTCCCAAACGAACCCTTGGCCTGACTTACTTACTCAGCGGAAGACTTAAATACAAGAGATATAACTAATGCAATAACATAAAAGATAATAACTTAGCTAAAAGATGGCAACTCACGTCTTAAACGTATACAACTGAAATGAATAAGATTAAAGGACTAATAATATTTATCTATGAAGCCTCTAAAACAAAAAGATATGATAGCTGCTAGCTACTTAATTTAATAGAATACTTCTTTCGTTTCAATTTATGTGATTAGTTTAACTGGTCAACATATAATTTATGAAATATGAGAACTTTTAGACACAAAACTTTGTAATGTCTCAAAACTATTTTTAAAACTTTGTAATGTCTCAAAATTATCTTTAAAAAATGTTATTTTTACTGAATAAAATAATGTGTGCCAATACTTTAATAATGTTATTTTAATATAACAATACATAATAAGCGTATAAGAAAGATCACAAAATTAAAACATATTATTTCTTTTCATTTCAACTATATAGAAAAGTCATAACTTGGACGATTAACGGTGATTTAGTTGATCAATAAAAACTCCTAATGTAAAAGCAATTGTACATTTAATTTTCTACAGGGAGTACTGAATTAAATTGTTACAGAAGAATAAAATAAAGCACATGGGAATAGAAAAAATGTAGGGGCCATTTATTGTACGCAAAAGTTATACACAAGACTTCTTTTATCTTTAATCGGGATAAAATTTAAATTATTTTATTTTATGTTTGTAAAAAAGTGTTAAGTAATTTTTAAATTATTTGTCTTATAATTTATATTATAATAATAAAATATATATAATGAAATAATTTATTTATTTAAAAAATAATTAATTATAAAATAATTTATTCTTAATTAAACGATATCTTGATACCATAGTACTTTTTGTTTTCTTAAAAGTATTTGTGATATTCAATCTACCTAATTGCTTTAATTTTCTTTTCCTTTGGTTTAATTCATAATATAGTTTTTAGAAATAACTTTATGAAGATCATCAATTCTACTCAAGTTTTTATTTATATATAAATTGGCCCAAAATCAGCTATACAAGCGACACAACTTATTTTTTAATTAGTCATATGTATACATTATGAGTTGATATGTTAATATGATGTATATTTTTATTTGCAAATCAATTTCTTTTCAATTCATTTTGATTGTTTGATATTTATGCCTATTCTTATCTTAGACTACAGCATTTTTCGTAAATGATTTAATGCTAAATCAAGATATTAAATTAAAATTTATAAAGAAAATATCAATGTCCAACCTAAAAACTAAAAAACTAAAATTAATCAATTCAATCTGATTTTTTTAATATTTTATGTAGATTCTTATCCTGAACTATAGTATATATGTTTGTGTGGTCTAATACATTTCCTACATAATTTTAAAAACATCCAATTATTCCATTTCTTAAGAAAAATAATAGAAATGAAGATTGTCAATATAATAGAAAGGGAAAATGCACAAGTACTCCCTCAACTTATGCCCGAAATCTCAGAGACACACTTATACTATATTAAGGTCCTATTACCCCCTGAACTTATTTTATAAGTAATTTTCTACCCCTTTTTAGCCTACGTGATACTAGTTTGAAAAAAAAAGTCAACCATCGTTGGGCCCACAAGATAGTGCCACGTAGGCTAAAAAGGGGTAAAAATTTATTAATAAAATAAGTTTAAGAGGATAATAGGACCTTCGTATAGTATAAGTGTGTCTTTGAGATTTCGGACATAGATTGAGGAGGTATTTGGGCATTATCCCTAATAGAAATAATGAAGGTTTGTTCTTAACACTATTTATAGGTGCTGCATGTACATGCAGCTAATAAGGTTGCCTCAACAAAGAGGTATCGTAACTAGTTTAATAAAGTATTCTTTCGTTTTAATTTATATGACGTAGTTTGACTGATCATCATATAATTTAAGAAATAAAATAAAACTTTGCAATATTACAAAATAATCTTAAAGAAAAATGTGTCTTTTTTTTAACTGATCAAAAAAAATATGTCATACAAATTGAGTCATATTAAATACTTCCTATAAATTAATTTTAACATAACAACATTAAAACATATAATATGCGATATAAAAAATACTATGAAATTAAAACATATTATTTCTTTTCAACTATATAGAAAAGTCATGACTGGGCAAACTTATGAATTCCTATTTAAATTCTTAATAGGATAGGCAATAGAGTCACTCTAATAATTAAGATCAAATTATAAGGATCGATAATTTTAATCTTCAATTTCTGAGATAAGGAACTCCATATACTAAATATCTACCATACTAGTAAAGAACACACATGTTAATCCAATAATCTATTCAAATGATACTTTATTAAATTAAGTAAACAAAATCATAGTCAATACATATATAGGATGAAATACAATACAATAATTTAAACCACACGATTAATAGTACAAACAATTTCACACACTAAGACTTAGACAAATAAATACGAAAAATATTGTAGCTTAAAGATACATGGCCTTAGCTAATCTTGGTTTTGCCTGAGCAAGAAGTGGTAAGGTAGAAAAATGATTAATCTTAGATGACTCAGTTAAATCATTGCATGGTGAATTTGATGGTAAATCCCAAGTAAATCCTTGAAGAAGCCTAGCAAGTAACATTGTAGTAATTGTTGAACCAAGTTTCACTGCTGGACAACCTCGTCTTCCAATACTAAATGATAACAAACGTAAGTTTGAATCAGTGAAAACTACTTCATCATCATCTTTCATTTTGAGATGGCGCTCCGGCTTAAACTTTAATGGTTCCTCCCAAACTCTAGAATTCCGCCCAAGTCCATGGCGACTTAGTAACACTATACTCCCTTTAGGGATGAAGTACTTTTCACCAACAATGGTATCGGAGACAGACACGTGAGGAACATTAAAAGCCATAAAGGGATGGAGTCGAAAGGCCTCTTTTATGCAAGCCCTGACATAATTTAGCCTTGACAAGTCTGATTCTTGAACCCACCTATTGATCCCAACAACAGTGTTGAGTTCTTCTATAGCCTTTTCCATTAACTTTGGTTCATTCAACATTTCTGCAAATGCCCATTCAACTGCATTTGAGGGATTATCCACTGTTGCCACAAAGAATTCCTGAACATTTTTTTGTAACCAACACTTTTGAGTAGATGAGTAATAATTTATGTTTAATTTTTTATGATGAGTTAATACATAAGGTACCCCCCAAAAAAAAAATTGTTTAAGAGCCTAGGTCAAATTGACAAAAATGTTATTTAAATTGATTAACCAAATCCAAACATACATTTTTTATAAAGTTATAAACTCTTTTCAAAATAAGCAAATTTTAAACAACACAACACAACTTTGTTTTATCACATGATTTATAAGTAAATGAATGTATACTTACAAGAACTTGTGCCTTAATCTCTTTAACATTCATCAATGGATTTCCATTTGCATCTTTGAGCATAATAAGAACATCAAGTATGTCCTCTTCCAAAGTTTTGTTGCCATCTTTCCATATTTGTATCCTCTTATCAACTTCAATATCAATATATTTTGTTGCTTTAGCATATGCTTTCTTGATAATTGTCTTGTGACCATCCAAATCACAAAAACTTAACCATGGTAAGTAATCTGATATACTAAAAGAATAAACATATTCAATAAGTGTAAAAACTGCATCAATTTGTTCCTCATCTTGTTCTATAATTCCAAACAATGATCTCTTGCTGAAAATCATATTCCTAATTACGTTACCACAATGATATCTTGTTACTTTTCTTAAGTTAATAACAAGTTGATTGCTACATTGATTGTAAACTAATCGATGAAGGTGGTCAGCTTCTTCCATCCTTTTACAATGAAGCCATTGAAATGATGTTGGTGACAACACATGAGAAGTAAGAATTTTTTTCATTTTCATCCATTGATCACCACTTGGGACAAAAATTGGAGTCAAGTAGCCATTACTAACGAGGCTCGCGGACATGCAAAGAGGCCTGAATGAGAAAATAGAGTCCTGACTCTTCAAGAACTCACAAGCAAGTTCAGGAGAAGTTACAGGAATAACATGATAATTACCAACACGAATGCAAGCGATTTCAGTGTTCATTTCCTCCATAATTTTGTGTATTCGATTAATTAATGCATGCTTATTTTTTAGGATGATTTGAGGAAAACATCCAATTATAGGCCATGATTTTGGACCTGGAGGGAGTGGTTTATTGTAATTTCTTACACTAGTATTCCATTTCTTAAGAATAATAGAAATGAAGATTGTCAGTATAATGAAGAATAATGTAGTGTTATTGGAGATAACCATAAGAAGAAGGCTTGGTATTTTCATCATTTTTGTCTTGTGATTGCTAACTCTTTATGTGTTTCACTATTTATAGGTGCTGCATGAACATGCAACTAATAAGTAGGCTCAACAGTCATGTAGTTTGACCAATCGGCATATAATTTAGGAAATATGAGAAAACTCTACAATATCTTATAATCATTTTTAGAAAAATGTATATCATATAAATTGAGACACAAAGAACATCTCTTATAATTTAATTTTAACGTAACAACATATAATACGTGGCATGAAAGAGGTCACAAAATTAAAACATATTATTTTCTTTTCGACTATATAGAAAAGACATAACTAGAACGATCGATTTAGTTAATTAATAAGAACTCCTAACGTAAAAACAAATATCTCACATTTTGTACAGGAAGTACTGAATCAATATTTTCTATCTATTATTAGAAGAATAAAATAAAGCACGTGGGAATATAAAAATGTAGAGGCCATTTATTGTATGCAAGAGTTATCACAAGAGTTCTTTTATCTTTAATTCGGATAAAATGTAAAATTATATTATTTTATGTTAAGGCTAATGTCTTACACTATTTACAGGGGTTGCATGTTCATGCAACAAAGGTAGGCTCAACAAAGAGGTATGGTAAGTAGTATTTAATAATCTTTTTCGTTTTAATGTATGTTATACATAATTTAACTCGATATATAATTTTAAAAAAAATAAAAATTTAGCAATGTTTCAAAACAATTTTTAAAAAGAGTATTTTTTGCTAAATAAGTGAGATTTAATATAAATTGAAATACATAATGTATGTATATATATATATATATATATATATATATATATAATATATATATATATATATTTGGATGAAATTAGAGTTTTTGAGGTGTGGAAAAATATGGTAATAATCGAGTGAATCATTTATGATTTGGATTGCATGAGTTGTTAGATAACTCGTTAAAGAATTCGTACGAATTTATGAAATTAAATTTGGGCGACTAGAACTCCCGAAATCGATCATAGCGTAAAGGCTATTTTCTGAGCGTCGTGGGTCAGGGGTGCGTTGTGAAATGAGAATTTTGAAATTCTTTAATTAGCTCATTGTCTCGCATAAACTGTCTTGACGAGGGATTTTGCCGCTCTGGCGGAGCCGCTACACCGGAGTGAGGGTGTCACACCTTGGACGTAGGCCGACACTCGAGAACCATTGCTGGTCCCAAGCGAACCCTTGGCCTGACTTACTTACTCAGCGGAAGACTTTAATACCAGAGATATAACTCATGCAATAACTTAAAAGATAATAACTTAGCTAAAAGATGGCAACTCACGTCTTAAACGTATACAAGTGAAATGAATAAGATTAAAGGACTAATAATATTTGTCTATGAAGCCTCTAAAACAAAAAGATATGATAGCTGCTAGCTACTTAATTTAATAGAATACTTCTTTCGTTTCAATTTATGTGATTAGTTTAACTGGTCAACATATAATTTATGAAATATGAGAACTTTTAGACACGGAACTTTGTAATGTCTCAAAACTATTTTTACAACTTTGTAATGTCTCAAAACTATTTTTAAAACTTTGTAATGTCTCAAAACTATCTTTAAAAAATGTTATTTTTACTGAATAAAATAATGTGTGCCATGTAAATTAAGATACAAAAAATACTTTTATAATGTTATTTTAATATAACAACACATAATATGCGTATAAGAAAAATTACGAAATTAAAACATATTATTTCTTTTCGTTTCAACTATATAGAAAAGTCATAACTTGAACTATTAACGGTGATTTAGTTGATCAATAAAAACTCCTAATGTAAAAGCAATTGTACATTTAATTTTCTACAGGGAGTACTGAATTAAATTGTTACTAGAAAAATAAAATAAAGCACATGGGAATAGAAAAAATGTAGGGCCATTTATTGTACGCAAAAGTTATCACAAGACTTCTTTTATTTTTAATCGGGATAAAATGTAAATTATTTTATTTTGTATTTGTAAAAAAGTGTTAAGTAATTTTTAAATTATTTGTCTTATAATTTATATTATAATGATAAAACTTATATAGTAAAATAATTTATTTAAAAAATAATTAATTAAAAAATAATTTATTTTTAATCAAACGACCCCTCGATACCGTAGTACTTTTTGTTTTCTTGAAAGTATTTGTGATATTCAATATATTCAATTGCTTTAATTTTCTTTTCCTTTGGTTTAATTCATAATATATTTTTTAGAAATAACTTTATGAATATCATCAATTCTACTCAAGTTTTTATTTATATAAAAATTGGCCCAAAATCAGCTATACAAGCGACACAACTTATTTTTTAATTAGTCATACGTATACATTATGAGTTGATATGTTGATATGATGTATATTTTTATTTGCAAATCAATTTCTTTTCAATTCAATCTGATTGTTTGATATTTATGCCTATTCTTATCTTAGACTATAGCCTTTTTCGCAAATGATTTAATGCTAAATCAAGATATTAAATTAAAATTTCTAACGAAAATATCAATGTCCTACCTAAAAACTAAAAAACTAAAATTAATCAATTCAATCTGATTTTTTAATATTTTATGTAGATTCTTATCCTGAACTATAGTATATATGTTTGTGTGGTCTAATACATTTCCTACATTATTCCATTTCTTAAGAAAAATAATAGAAATGAAGACTGTCAATATAATAGAAATAATGAAGGTTTGTTCTTAACACTATTTATAGGTGCTGCATGTACATGCAGCTAATAAGGTAGCCTTAACAAAGAGGTATCGTAACTAGTTTAATAAAGTATTCTTTCGTTTTAATTTATGTGACGTAGTTTGACTAATCATCATATAATTTAAGAAATATAATAAAACTTTGCAATATTATAAAATTATCTTAAAGAAAAATGTGTCCTTTTTTTTAACTGATCATTTAAATTGAGACATATTAAATACTTCCTATAAATTAATTTTAACATAACAACATTAAAACATATAATATGCGATATAAAAAAGACTATGAAATTAAAACATATTATTTCTTTTCAACTATATAGAAAAGTCATGACTTAAAAGCAATGGTATATATATTTTGTTCAGGTAGTGTTGAATTTCCAAAATATGAGCACGTGAGAATTTATCATTTATGATATGCGAAAGTTATCACAAGCAACATAACTTATTTTATTTTTTTTAGAAATTGTTATATATATATATATATATATATATATATATATATATATATATATATATATATATGAATCCATATAATATACAAAGGTAGGCTCAACAAAGAGGTATGGTAAGTAGTATTTAATAATCCTTTTCGTTTTAATGTATGTTATACGTAATTTAACTCGATATATAATTTAAGAATATGATTTTTTTAGCAATGTTTCAAAACTATTTTTAAAAAGAGTATTTTTTGCTAAATAAGTGAGATTTAATATAAATAAAATATTGATAGTATTATTAAATATTTATCAAATAAAAAATAATGTATCATATAAATTGAAATACAGTATATATATATATATATATATATATATATATATATTTGGATGAAATCAGAGTTTTTGTGGTGTGAAAAAATATTGTAATAATCGAGTGAATTATTTATTATATTGATTGCATGAGTTATATTTATTTCCCGTAAAACAAAACAATTTTCTAACTCTATTCAAAGTAGTAATTTTGTAACTGTAAATTACAATGAAAATACATTAAAAACTGAACTTTGAAGGTGCATGAATATAAACTTTTATTTAACAAAATTTATCACTACAATAACTTTATATTATACTTCAAATATACATTTGATTAAAAAAAAGTGATGACTCATGCATTATGATTAAGACTAGCTAACTAGTAGATTAGTAATTAAGACAAATACGTATCAAGTAATTTGTTACTTTCATCTCAAAAGGAAGAATTTTAAGTGATCTTCCCAATCAAAGCACCCATCAAACTTTTCAATCACTTGTATTAATGCTTCAATATATTCATCTCATAAAAAGTTTCTATATAAATATATAAAATGATTTGTCAACTTTATTATGAATGTCCCTCATTGGTTGTTCGATCCCTAGATTCCAGTGTCAACAAAGTGTATCCAATAACTCGAACTAGATTTTCGAGTTAATTTACGCATATCATTTGTACCATAGAAAAAAATCAAGATTTGTTGGAAAGATATCTAAGATAGATCAAGAAAGTTACCTTCATAATTTATAGTTCCTTGCGGTGGTTGAAGATATATGACAAACTTCAACAAAAATCTAAATTTGTTGAAAAAGATGTCTAAGATAGATCAAGAAAGTTATCTTCAAAGAACGCAAATACCTTGTGATGGTTGATGTATGTATGTTTTTTCACCTTAACAAAATTCGAAAAATGATAACATTAACAATGTTTTTTCACCATGGTAATTCTTACGCACAATGTTGGACATATTAAGTCAACACTAAAATGAAGTTAAAAACACCTAAAATATATGAAAACTCACAAATTCTAAGTTTTTCATATCACAATACAATCTCTAATGGTTCCCATTAGGAGATTATTATAACCTAAATATAACAAATTTCTGCGCCCAAGAATTTTTCACAAAGCCATATTGCTAAATATTAGATTATTTGAAATATAATAACGCGTTGAATGAGGATCGGATTTATTTAAATCTCCTTTAATGAAAATTATTAATATGGTAAAATTACTATTTATAAGTAAGCTTCAAACAAAGCCTTAAAATACTATATTCAATAGATATATATCACGTTAAAATATTATTACCTATGCCAGATGATATTCCTAAATAATATCATGAAAATATTGTTACATATCCCAATTAGTGTTTTGCATATACTAATCGTTATTATTTTTTGTTAGTAATAATTTGATATCACGAAAATTTATATACATGAATGCATCACAAATAACAGAAACTGGATTGAGACGTTCTACATAAACAAAATTTTGATATGACAAGTAAATTGTTTTTGATATTATCTCAAAATTTTGTGTTTTGTGAAATTAGAACAAACTATATCGCGACAGATTTTCACTTTATTCATGAGAAAAATTAAAATAACTTAATTTTCAACCAATTATGTAAAGACATGAAAATAACTAGCTTATTTATTCATAAAATCATTAAATAAAGGCATAAGCCCACTAATTATTATCTTTGTAATAAATTGGGCATGAACAACCCAACCATCTTATTTGAATAGGTTTAGCCTGATCTGAGAAGTATTAATTCGATCCCACGTATAATTTCATTTATATTTTCTTTCATATCCAAACATATCTTTTAACTTTTAAATTACCTTTCCTATAATTTTATTTTTTATCAAATATTAACCAATTATTTTTTGTTCAAACATGAGCATGACTATGGATGGTGTATTTCTTACTAAAAATATCCAATATTTGACCAAATAGTGAAAAAAACATTATCAACCACGTGTCATGCCATGCTAAGTAGTACTCAAAAAAAAAACTTTCTTTATAATAAAATAAATAAAACTCCATTTTGGGAAAAGCATCAAATTATTCGAAAAGGACTAACCCCTTTTCCCTTCTTTTATTGACAACTCATCCTAAATTTTATTAAAAAAAACAATAAAGAGAAAATAAAACAAAAAGATACTCCTTGACACGTGTCGATCTTTCATGTTGTCTCTCTTCATTACTTGACAAGTGTCTAACAACACTTTCCTCTCTCTCCCATACTTGTGAGATATTGCAAATTACTCCTTGAAGATATTGAAAATTCATCTTATCCCCCAATTAAAAGTTTCTCTAAAGAAAAAGTATAGTTGTTGTTTTAAGATAGACAAACAAATATATCTCTTAATCCCAATTAAAATTTATTAATACTTGAATGATGAAAATAATGTTTGACATTTTAGCTTTTGTAGAAATTCATTGTTATTCACCAATTGATAAAATAGTATCAAGAGATGAACCAGAATATCAAAAGAGGAATCACAAGCATTATTATGTTCAATTTGACAATATTGTTATATATCTTGTCAAATTATACTATCGAACTAAATAATTTCTACCTTGCTTAAGTGCTAATTATTTAGAGATTGAAAATTTATTTTCGCTTGTTAGAAAGAGAATACACATTCAGATGCTACAAACAAGATTCAATAAGAAGGATCGATCTAGACAATATCCTAACAAATGGAGTTAAATGTAATAATAAATGACTGTCCACTTCTAAATGTTTGAAAGAAATGTAGAATTAGCAAAAAAGATGAGTTTAAATTAGTATTTCAAAATGAAAATCTAATAAATATTATCCTAATAAATGAAGTTAAATCCATTTATAAATAATTATTCACTTTTAAACGCTCGAAAGAAAGATATTTGAAATTCGTAAATAGAAAATAGGTTTAAATTAGTATTTGAAATAGAATGGAGGGTGTTTTGAGACTATTTATATGATCAAACAAAGTTACATATAAAAGTTTGACACATGTGAGTGAGTACATCTAAAAATAGTCATAATTAAAACATCAATGTGTTGGAAAACTCTTTGATTAGAGACAGCACCAAAAAGGGACTATTCACTCCTACCCACGTATCACCCTTCATCCTTACCAATTTCAGCCACTTGTCCTCTGAATACTACTTTCTTTGTCCCCTCCACACTCAAAAATCCATGCCCCATTTTCTTCATTCTTCCATTTTTAAATTTTTTCTCTTCCTTGTTTTCTTCATTTTTCAGACACCCTTTTGCTGGAAACACAACATTCTCTTGTTACAGCTAACAGTTTTCTTGATTTGTATGACATCTTTAGTTGTTTTTTTTGCAATTCTTGATGAGGGGTTTTTGAAATTTAGTGTAAAGACTTGATCTTGGAGCTAAAATGCAGTTAAAGATTAGATTTTTCCATTTGGGTGTGGTTAAATTTGATCAAGAAATGTTTAAAAATGCAGAAAGATGTGGAAAGAGTTGAGTTTGATAGTTCTTTTTTGGTGTATGGTGGTTTTACTATGGGTGATGCAGATGAGTGGAGGAGGAGGAGAAGTAGAGTGGAGATGGAGAATCTTTCATTGGATACAAGTAGAGATTTGTTGCAAAGATTTATGGGGATTTCAGAAAAATCTGAACTTGAGAAAGTAGAGGATATAAATGAAGATGAGTTGAATCTTGGGTTGTCATTAGGTGGTAGATTTGGTGTTGATAAGAGTTCATCAAATTTATTGGTGAGGTCTTCTTCTATAGCTGCTTGTTTGCCAACAGTTAGAGATGATGATGCAGTGGCCGTATCATCATCATTATCACAATCAGTGAGTTATAATCCTAGTTTAGTGAGAACTTCTTCATTGCCAGTGGAGACAGAGTTAGAATGGAGGAAAAGGAAGGAATTGCAGAGTTTGAGAAGGATGGAGGCTAAGAGGAGAAGATCAGAGAAAGTACAGAGGAATTTAAGGGGTGAGAAATGTATGGAAGATGAAAATAAAGGGACTGATCAGATGAATTTGAGAGGTGGTAATAATAATACTAATAAAAAATTGGAGAAAGAACAGTTCTTGGCTACTGCAAGAAAGTTTGGTTGTAAGTTACCAACATTGGCTGCTTTGGGGGCTGATGATATGGCAATGGCAAAAGGGAAAGAAAGTTACTTGCAAGAAAAAAAGAAACCAGCATCACAAGGGTCAATGGAATCCCAAGGTGGTTGTTCTTCAAGTATATCTGAATTGGAAAGCAAACCTGCACAAGGTATTGGCAAATCATTTATGAGTTTAACTTGTATATATATACTGATTTACTTATTCATTATATGCTACTTTGTTACTATTGTTTACTATCAGTTGCTAAGAGTTGAGAATCAGATAGAATTGGAATTTTGTTACTAGTACTCTCTCCGTCCCAATTTAAGGTCTTAGTTTGACTGAGTGTGATCTTGTGATTTTAAAGTTAAAGATGTGTATAATTGTGTTGTTAAACTTTCCATGTAAGATGTTGGAATCGGAAAACTTACTAAATCTAGAAAGAACACTCTTTTTGTGAGAGTATGCGTAAATTGGGACAGAGGGAGTACTACATTTTACTTTGACATTGAACTCTTGATCCTTCTTTGAGTAGTCTATTTTTGGCTAAATAGGGGTGTTATCACATGTTACATTACTGTGGTGGAACAAGTCTAGTGCTTCTTGTTGAATTTTGCTGTCAAGATCCTTAATATCTTGTCTTTTACTTTTAACCATACCAACATGCATGTGTTCTTTCTAATTGTTATTTGCCATGTTCTTGATCCCAGAGATGTTTTTATTGCACTGCCTTCTACTGGTGAAATCTTAAGAGTTGTTGTTTGCGTAGAGTATTTTGGAGGTACTTCTTAGTCTGTCATAGTTATTGAGCTAGAAATTCAATTTTTTAAGTTCTGAATTTTAGAATTACGACTTCAAGGGCAAGGGCGGAAAATTGTCTATGTGGCTTTTGGAACTCTCTTGTGCATGCCACAAAGAAGATTTCATATCCTAAGAAATAGAAAATAATAATAATAATAATAATAATAATAATGTACCCTTAAGTACTGTTGAAATGCTTAAGATAAACAAGTTGGTGTGGTTGATAAACAAACTAGGCTCAAATTAATATACTCCTTTCTTTTAATTCTCGTGGTTGTTTGATGTAGTACTAGTAGGTTAGAAGTTTTCATAAATTAATATATAGTGATATGGAGTTTCCTCTATTGAAGTAATTTTCAACCACTATTTAATGCTTGTTCACTACCACTTATCTTATATATAACTATAAAATTAGCTTTGACATCTTAGACACCATAGGCATTAAAACATTGTCATATGACAGGAAAGGAGTATGACATTGGAGAGTTTGGCTCGCACATTTATAATCTCTTAGATACCTTTACATGACGAAAGAAGGATCTTTTATTGGTGCGACAAAGGAAAACATAAGACACAGTAAACAACGTAGGTTGGTTGGTAGAGAGTTAATTTGCAGGCAATATATGGTGAATTAAGTAACATTTCTATATGGTAAAATTTCTCTTTTTTATCTCGCAGTCAACTGTGCATGGTTACTTCAGTCTAATAAGTTCTTTAGCTTTCAAGTAGGAGAAATTCATTAGCTTTATCTCGCTCTGGGGCTAACGTTCAACAGTTTTGTACTAAAATATAGCAGGCGTTTACATAGGTAAACAGACCAGATATTGTGGATTATTCAATCACATCAGATGCTTCTTGCTTCTTGTTCACTTTAGATTTGCATGTTTTGATATATAAGCATTTATCATTGCTATAATATCGTAACTTCTGATGACTTCACTTGCTTGTTTCTTGCTTCTTATTTTCATTCAATACGTTTCTGCATGGGGTTTTTGTTTTTTCCATTTTGGTCTGTTCTCTTTCTGTTGAGTACGAATAAGAAACCTCCGTGCTTACATTGTTCAATAATAGATCTTCCAAGCAAACATCTAGAGATGGTGTTCGACATGCTAATTGTGGAATGACGTGATTCAAAAGTTAATTAGTCATTTAATGGGGCAAAAGCTCGTACAAAAATGCTAAAAAGATGAGCTTTATGATGTTCTTTTTTACAATGCAAAACAAGATGATGGACCTAAATAAAAATTGAAGTTGTTCGCTGCTTGCTTTGATGGAAAACCTCCGTAAGTTGAAACAGGTGCATTTTTCTAATAGAGCTCTTTCTGACCAAAAGTTCCATAAACGGTATGTGTTATCATTTTCCGAGGTATCATTAGGTTTTTGATGATATTAATTATGGGAACTTGTTTATGATGTGTCTCATCTGGTGGAAGAAAAAAGTCGAAGTGCCTTTATCGAACTACATTTTGTGAACAGATTTCGGATCAGTATACTATTCAATCCCTAACTTCCATATAGAAGTACATTCAATTGTTTATTTCCATATCAAGTATAATTTCCTGAAAAATTTCCAATTGTTATGTTGAGAAGGAGCCGATCAAATATCCTTCTGCTTCCTCGCTCAGCTAGCTGCTCATCTTGTGGCTGTGGTAGCACTCAATATGAGCTGGCTTGCCTCCTTTGGCTACATATGCCTATTCCATTTTCTGTGACATATAATGATCTTAACTTGTGGTTGCTGATTAACAGAAACCATAAGTCATTCTCTTGCTTATTTTACAATTGCCGTGACCTATTTGGCTAGACGTCCGTAGTTTCTCCAGTACTAAATGCTTAAAACTGGATTTTGGACGATCAGATTTAATTCGTTATACCTTTGTAGTCTTTAGAAAGGAGTCAACTGATGGGATGCCGGGAGGAGATGAGCTGATAGCAGTAGTCATTTATGAGTTTTTACGTTTTTGACTGACGGGATCTTCCAAAGTCTAGTAACTTTGCATGTTAGCCTTTTTGTGATTGCTCATGCACTTTCCTTCCTAATGTTGTTATAACTAAGTTATGGAGTTAATGATTGAATTAAGGGTCACCCATATAGGTGTTAAAAGGGAAAATAGGTGTTGTTTAAACAAAAGATGCTGTGTTTAAATACAAATTTCCCTTTCCTTTAACGACACTTTCTTTTCGTTCTAAAAAAAAATATGATCAAAGCAGAGAAAACAGATAATTCTCTATTTCCAAAGGTTCCTGTGAAGTTCTCGTGTAGAATCTTCTGCAAAACGTGTTGGAACAACCCACTGTAACAGGTACGATCATAGACTAACGTGATTCTTATGGTATACTTTATGTGTTTATGACATACAATTGCACTATTTGTACTACTCATGAAATGTACACCATGATCCTGCGATTTGTCTTTCCATCGTTGCTTTCTCTTTGTTCTTCCAATACATCGACAAATAAAACATTCCTTGCTTGCAGGATCAGCTGACGCAAGCCCTTCTAGTATCCAATCATTACATAAAGATCTTGGAAGCAGAACACTAGGAGGAGAGGTGGAAACTAGTCCATCTAATACAACGAGAAGTCGAGTGCAAGAAAGTGAGGCAAAAGCATTGGGCGACATGCCATGTGTTTTCGCAAAAGGAGATGGTCCTAATGGAAGGAGAATAGATGGTATATTATACAAGTATGGTAAGGGAGAAGAGATTAGAATTATGTGTGTTTGTCATGGAAGTTTTCTTTCACCAGCTGAGTTTGTGAAGCATGCTGGAGGCAGCGACGTCGCGAACCCTCTCAAGCATATAGTTATAAAACCCAATCCTTCTCCCTTTCTATGAGGCACAAATTGCATCATGCAAAACAGTAACTGTAACCCCTTTTCCCCTTTACTTGTTTCTCTTAATCTTTCTCATCATGAGGACTTTAACTTATAAGTATCTATTTTACTTGTGCACATTTTTCTAATGAAATATGGAGCAATGGAATTTGAGCATTGTCATAAGAGATTTCAGGTTCTAGGTGTAAAATTGAAGTTTACTGAGGAGTACTTGTTATTATTTTGGTGTCGATAAGTGCATGTCGGATTATTTTGCATGTTTTGGAGGATGTGATGCGAGTGAGATAATATCTTTGAAAAAATTCGAACATCATGACAATTCATCTTAGGTGGAACAAGCAATTCAATTATGGTCCATTATATCAGAAATAATTTTTAGCGATAGATTAATTAGATGATAATAGTTTAGTTGTCGTTAAATATGAGATAAATTACTATTCACAATTATGTGTTAGCACTCTTTGTAAGTAAGGCTAAAACTTATAGTGGTACGGATCTAGATATCTAGTAGTATTTAATTAATATCGTTAAAGACTCGAGCATTTTTTATTAAAGTGTATTTATTGTACTTATATTTTTTTATTGTAGTATTAAATGGGTTACAGTGAATTTAGCTCAAGCAATTAATTTGTAAAATTTGAATTTTAGAAAAATCAATATGCATATTTAATGTCAATCGATAATACTTGAAAACAATACAAACTATTTATTACAGTAAATAAAGTCTTTTTAAGTCTTACAAAGAGAGAAAATATGATTGCTGACATAAATGATAATATCCTGTTTCACTCAACTTTGGTTAGTTCCTCATATTTGGATATTACACTATAATTTTGGTCAAAGTAAAATCTGGTTGATTCTCGAAACTCTAATTATACCATATAAATTGAGAAAAAAAAAGCTAATAATTTCATTATTTTTCGATTAATCGTCAATTTATCACAACCTTTCATTTATTAGAATTTGAAATCAGTTATACTTCACTGACTCTTGTAAAAGCCGAGTTTATTTCATTATATATGTTTAGTACATGAACTAAACTGTGCAGTCAATGACTTGACACAATAACTGTAATGATTTTATGTAAAACATAACATCATATATCATTCATCCATCAGTATATAAAACTTTAAACTAAAACTATGCATAAAAAAAGGCATAGTTAAACTAGTAAGTTACTTTCTCTATACTTATTCTTCGATGATGGATGAATTCAGAATCTCCATTGTTCTAAGGTTTTCAGGTTGAAGATTCTTCAGCTGCTCGACGACTTGAATCATCCTCGGCCTGTTAGGAAGGTCTGCTGTACAGTTCACAGCCAAATGCAGCATAGCCTTCAACTTTTCCTCAGAATCTGGTTCCCATAGACTTGTATAGAAGATATCCTCTATCTTGTCATCGCGCAGCATCATGTTTGCCCACGAAACAATGTTGAATCCGTCCTCATAAGCAGCAAAAGAAGGATCTAATGCTCGTTTGTCTGAGAGAAGCTCTAGCAGGACGACACCATAGCTGTAAACATCAGCCCTGTCAGACACACGACTTGTTAAGGCGTATTCTGGTGCAACATAACCAAATGTTCCTGCTACAGCTGTGTTGCTGCTGGTGCCTGTTCCCATGATCCTTGATAAACCAAAATCGGACAAATAAGCGTTTAACTCATTGTCCAATAGGATATTGCTAGGCTTGATATCCCGGTGTATAATACGTGGATCACACTGATCATGTAGAAATGATATAGCTAAACCAATGTCCAGGGCAATTTTATGCAACACTTTATAGTTAAAAACTCTGCTCGCCCTCTCGTGTATGTATTTCTCCAAGTTGCCTCCTGGGAGAAAGTTGTATATAAGGAACATATCAGTGTCACTTTTATAATACCCAATCAGTGTAATGAGATTTGGGTGATTTATGCTTCCAAGGGTCTGAATTTCTGCCTCGAACTGGATAGTTCCGTCAACTGTTTCAGTTAGAAGCCTCTTAACAGCCAGTGTAAGTTCAGAGGAGATTTCTACCCTATATGTGGAACCAAAACCACCAGTCCCAATGCAGTTACTCCAGCTAAAGTTTCTAGTGGCCTGAACAATTTTTTCGTAAGTTAAAACTACTCCAACGTCATTGAATATTGTAAAATTGCTTACATCAGGTGATATCGAGGCCTCAATTCTAGGAACTGATGGTGGCTCCTTCTTTCCGTTCTTACACAAGGAAACGAGGACAGCAAGAGCAGCAACAAAAGCAAGAGCTACAGATACTGCAACAGTAATCTCTAAGGCAGCAAGTCCTTTCTCATCATTTCTAGACTGATTAGACCCTTGTGGAGGAGCTGCAACACGCTGAGACTCATTCGATTGTTGAATCATCGGTGGTGCTAAAGCCAGCGACATCCTTGGGGTGTCTGAAAGAGATGAGTTTCCAACAAAGCTACACCTTCTTATCGTCTTATTTTCTGATGAAAACGATAAGTTGTTGAATAAGAGGTTGCATACATGAAGTGCTGTCAAATTTCCCAAACTTGAGGGAATCTCACCAGTAAATGAATTGTTGTTAAGCAATAGAACTTCAAGCTTTCGAAGCCCTCCAAGCTCAGAAGGGATCACACCAGAAAATTCGTTCAAGTTCAACAAAACTGTCCTTAAGTGGCTACATTTCCCCAATACACGCGGAATTTCCCCTTGTAGGAAATTAAATGACAGATCTAAATGCTCAAGATCCCTGCATTTAACTCCAAAGTTGACAGGAACACGTCCAATCAATCGATTAGACGATAGATTCAGCACCTTTAACTTCTCAAAACCACCAATGAACCCTGGAATGACATCATTTACATCATTTCCTGCTAAATTCAACACACTCAAACACCTACATTTTTCTAGAGAAGGTGGAAACCTCCCTACAATTCTGTTGAATCCCAAGTTCAGAACTCTCAGCTTTCTCAACCTCGTAAAATTATAGCTCGAAAAATCCCCCTGAATGGCATTCCCTTGCACATCAAGAACTTCAAGATTCTGTAATTCCCATATCTGAACAGGAATTTCACCAGTAAGATCATGAAATGGAAGAGACAGAACCCGAAGCTCCTCGAGATATGCAACAGCATGAGACAGATTCCCAACAAGTTTATTAGTATTGTTGCCTTTGATTCTCAACTCTGAAACTCTTGATGAATTCGCGTTGCACGACACTCCATACCAAGAACAGTAGCTGGAATTGTCTGATTTCCAGCTCAACAAAATCCCAAAAGGATCAATGAATGATTTCTTGATTTTCAACAAAGCCATTTTCTCAGAAACAACAAAAACTTCATCTTTTCCATAAGCTGAAAATGGAAAAGAAGAGAAAGCAAATGCCATCAAGAACAAAATCAAGATTCTTGAAAACTGCATTTTCATTGTCATTAACACAACCCCAGATGTCAAAATCATGTCTTTAAGCCTCAGTTTTCAAATTCAAACACAAAGACACAATCTTTTTGAAAAAAAAAAGATTCTTGAATTTGACACTACAAAAAAGAAGAAACAAATATGAAATTTCTTCTTCTTCTTCTTTTTCTAGTGAAGAACTGCTCTAATGTGTGATGTTTTGTTTTCAAACATGTGTTATTTATACTGTGAGTAGATCTTCATTGGGTTCAAAAGTGGACTTTTAGAAGCTCTCCAGGTATACTTTTTAGTCGTAACGTAACGCTTTTCTAAAGTTAATTTTATCAGTTTTAAAACTATATTAGAAAGTACTATAAAATGTAAAGTAAAATTCGTATTAATATAATAGAAAAAAATATTTAAAAGGGATAGTCAAAATTTATATAGTTTGACTCTAAAAATATTAAAAGGGAATGTTTGATTGGTCTAATGATTTTTGACGTTGTCCAATGATAACTCTCCATGTGGACACATGGAACGTCCTCATTGGTTGATTATTTTGGAGAAAAAAAAAAGAAAATTAGAGGGGAAAATAAGATTTGCCTTTTTTAGGATTAAATTTTTTTTGGGAAAATTGAATTTACTTCCGTTGAAAAAAAAAAAGAAAAAGAGGAAAGATGATATGCTTCATAGATGCTACTTACTGAAAAAATTAACTAGAAAAAAGTAATTAATTAACATACAAAAAAAAACAGAAAAAGGAATGATTGTGAATAAAATGGTAAAAAATAATAAATATTTTTTGATTGTTACCAAATGGGAATATGGAATGTAAAAGCCAGTTTCATTAATATAAATTCTTGTAAATTAGTGTAACTGAGAAAGATCATACTATTTAATATTTGTCACCAAATCTGAAAAGAGGAAAAAACTTAGTTAAGTGTAATTCAGCTCATGTATAACATTTTCCTTATTTTCATTTATATGTATCATTGTGTTTAATTTACCTAGAACATGGTTGAATTTAGTTAGTTTAAGTTATTTTTTAGTGTTTGAGTACTTGACTTTAAGTTAATAAAATAAAATAAAAAAAGTCAAAAGTTAATTCAAACGTATCGCTAAATTCTTTTCTTAGGATATTGATGGAACTACTTGTTGAATAAACTCGCACTTTTATTTAATTATAATTGAGACGTTCTTATAATTTATCTTTTGTTCAATTACATATTATTTGATGGATTTTAATTAACAATGTTGTTATATCTTACTTTAATCGAGAAAGAATGTGAAGTTTAGGTTTAGGTGAACAACGTCACTTTGTAGCATTAAGAAATTACTGATTTTAGATTTAAAAGTGGAGGTTAGAAATAACAAAGTTTTAACACCATATAGTAAATAGATTAATTGGTTATATACAACATGAGTGGAAATGCAAAATATATTCTTTGTGTCATTTAAACTCCAAATATACTAACTTCCAAAATAAACTTTGATATATATGTAAGATAAGAGAAAGGAGAAGATTTAAATTCATAATAAAACTCACAAGCATTAGTGCAAAAGAAAAGATTGCACTACCTCTCTATGTACTCCCTTACAACCATTTCTTGTCCCAACTTGAAAAGGGAAAGAAATGAACTAAGTAAACCTCCTCACTTGCCTATATATAGACACTAAAAATATCAAAATATTGGATACTGTTTAATCCTTGAGTACTAGAGCACTTTCTACAGCATGCTAGCAGATTTAATGAATGAATCGGACGTAGAAGGAGGGGTTACATGATATTAAGCATTCACATTCTCAGCAACATCTAGAGCGCGGTTGAAAGAAGGGCATGAACCACACGAACCAAGAGATCGAGGTTGAATGGGGTATAATGGTGCTTAGGTTATCCTTTTCCTCATCCTTCAAACTGCACAGAATGAAAAAAGTTAGTCTTATCAGATATCTACAATGAACCGTTATATAGAAAGAATCGTTGGAATGTGATTACTACATGTCAATATCATGTCGTTAGATGAAGTTGAAATGTCACAGAGTAAATGAAAAAGAGGTGTATACCTGGAAAGATGGGATCATGTAATAGTTCCCTCAAAGCAGAATGCGCGGCTATAGTGCAGTACAGAGCTTTTCCAGGTCAGGCACTTGTAATTGCTATGTTAGATTGGATATTAGCAGCAGCAGCGTAGCGAGGTTAAACACTTGCATTTGCAACTCGGCCATTTGCAGCAGCCAACTGGCATGCTTGGCCACTTACAAGAGCAACTTGAGAAGGTTGGACACTTAAAAGAGCAACTCGAGCAGCTTAACCACTTACAAGACCAGCTCGAACAGCTTGGCCACTTACAAGAGCAACTTGAGCAGCTAAACCACTTACAGGAGCAGCTTGGCCACTTAAAAGAGCAACTCGAGCAGCTTAACCACTTACAAGAGCAACTTGAGCAGCTTGGCCACGTAAAAGAGCAACTCGAACAGCTTAACCACTTAAAAGAGCAACTTGGCCACTTACAAGCGCAACTTAAGCAGCTTAACCACTTACAAGAGCAACCTGAGCACTTCAACGAGCAGCTTGACAAACAACTACAAGAACAACATGACCACCAAGAAGACTTTTTTTCCCTACATAGACAGTTTGTATTCTATATCAGCTAAATCACGATATTAGGGAAGTAGGAACTTCCATTTGCATATCCATGTACTCAAATATGACACACTAAAATACTAGTCCATGAGACATCAAAGAATACGCGTGAACAGAGAAACCTAAAATCGCCAATTTCTTTAGACCAAAACCCGTTGCATCAATACCTGACTGGCCATGATATCTTCTTTTGATACAAACTACCTTATTAGTTGAGGTTTCTTATACAATAACAACAGCAAAAACCAGCATGAAAATAAATTAAGCAGAGATTATTTGTAGTACAGAAAAAGTACGGATATTTTTCTTGTTAAAGCAAAGAGATCCTCTAATTGGAAATTTTGTAATACCTTTCAAGCTAAGTTAATTGGCCATATTAAATGAAGCACTTTAAGTTTCTTCTCAAACCAAGTTTGTCACCAATTTTTGTAATCACTAATCCTTATCTTGGATAGCCAGTTACAAATATGGTCTGATGCATTTTTTTACTGTCAAATCTTTCTAGACAATGTTAAATGACACAGAGTTTTGTCTGACTGTATTCTTGTTCTGTCATCTGCTACCAAACACATATTAGCGATAGTCGCCTCTGTGTATTCGTGTACTATAAGTACCAACAAGCTGCATTTTGAACATTCTTCTTGAAGTGCATTGATTGTGGCGTTTGTGTATAGTTCAACTTTACGTTAATAGAGGTGCTGTGTTTATATGTATATATACATTACATAAAAAACACTTAACTAACAAATAAACAACTAAGCAGATTGTTTCTTTGTTCAACTCAGGAAAAACCCAAGGAACTAAATGCATGTGCGGAACATTTATTAGCAAAAAAAAGGAAAGGAGAACATTACTCACATAGGAGCGGCAGAACACGTGCCATTCCCATCAGAAGGGCGAACAATGTTGCCCCTAAAGCATACATTTCCATCGGGGTAGCCAAGTGCAGCAGAACGGATTATGCTCTCCCCTACTTTTATTTCCTCTCTAAAACAGACTATTCTCTTTGTTGCTTCGTCTGAACTTCCTGTTGCTGATGGTTTGTTTACGACATTTACTTTCCTTTCTTTATCAACCATCTTTTTCTTATATTCTCCTCCTTTTGTAATTGGCAAAGTCTGCCTAAACCTCGTTAGCTCGGACTTATTGTTTTTTTCATTTTTGTCTACTTCTGCACCATTGTCTCGTTTTCTGTCCCTTTCCAAATCTCCATCAGTCATCGCAATATCATTCCTTGCAGAACTACCACTTCCAGGACTGTGTATACTGAACAATGATTCGGTAGAAGCAGCGCTCCAAACCTTAGAGGATGAAGCCTTACTCCCAAAAACGGATGAGGGAATTCTATTGGGATCAAAACCTGCCTCCCGTTCCATCACCTGTATAGAAGGAGATTGTGATATCGTCGAGAATTCAGATTCATTAGTGACATCTGAAACCTGTGAGGTGGAATTTGTAGACGTCGTTTTCGAGGATTCATTCAATTGATTACATGTAACACTTTGAGATAGAAGTTTTGCATCAGAATGAGATTTGGAAGATGCTACACCTGATGAGGCTGAGGTGAATATTGTTTTTGGAACCACTTGGATGTAATCATCCGAAGAACCATCTGACGAGGTAGTCGAGACGGAAGGGGAATATTCTGAAGTCTTAGAAGATCTTGTTACACTTTCATTTGATGTGGAATCTCCATCTCGTCTTCCTATACTCTCTTGGTCAGAATCCATGAGTAAAGTTGGCGGAACAAAGGCCTCAGCTTTTTTTTCGGTTACTGGTGCATCTGTTGTCGCCTCCACTTACATATTTACGTCCATTACTGAAAACACAATTAAAAATCACCTTTACAATACCATCTACTAAGACGTGTAAAGAGAAATCAGTTAAA
Organism: Solanum habrochaites; assembly: GCA_027704765.1. Classification (NCBI taxonomy): domain Eukaryota; kingdom Viridiplantae; phylum Streptophyta; class Magnoliopsida; order Solanales; family Solanaceae; genus Solanum; species Solanum habrochaites. The sequence goes on from JAKWJA010002492.1 coordinate 293,376, forward strand.
ACAATACAACCGGGGACACACACAAAGATGCATTGTTGTTTAAAGGTTAATGTAACATTCATAACAAGCACCATTTCACGCGTAAATCCAACTTGTAACTCTCGCATCTCAAATAGTTCCACTCGAAATGGACACGACCACCATTTCTCAGGTTCAGCTACTATATATCTTAGCTTTTTAATGCAGAATGGTGAAGTTATTATAATCTAAATTGCGAGGACTCATAACTTACAATACCACACCAGACTTTTGAAGAATCTGACACACACATGTTAGATTTTTTTGAGGAGTCTGAGCAACATAGATTATAATAGAATGCACATGGAGGAAAAAAGAATCGCATTTCAAAAAAAACAAAGATCGCATATTTACTCCATCATGAGGGATTGCATTTCATCCACACACAAAATTTTAAATGGTGTTAATATGTTTTTTCAAATTTACAAACATACCATAACCACCATTTTACATTTCTTAATTTCTCCACAATCAAGATAGAACACAATTAACAACTTCAATCGCCTCGGATCTTGGAACCCCACCCTTGGTCAGATTCTCCAAAAATGCATTACTTTTCGAGAATTCAATACACGTCAAACAACATTTTTGGAGGATTCGAGCAAACATAGACGACTATGCACCCTATAGAAGTTCCCTTTACAAACTTCACCAAATTTTAATAACACAGAAATCACTTCAAGGAATTAAATAATAACATGTGACACAAAAAAAATATATATTTACCTCACATGAAACAGCTCCAGTAAACTCTGTTTCACAAAAAAATCAATACCCTAAAGAAAAAAATAATTATTATCAACATGATTAAATCACAAAAAAAAATATAAAAAATTGAAAAAAGAAAATGAAAGCATTAAGCCAAAAACATTAATGATCAAAAGCAAGAAAAGGAACAAAATAAGGGAATTACCTGATTGAAATAAAATTAAACAGAGTTATACAATTTGAATTTTTATTTGTTTCTGAATATTCATACAAATTTAAGGATTAGGGTTTTGGAGGAAAAAAAAATAAGAGAGAAGAAATATAATTAGTTTCGATTTCCAATATTTCCTAAAAATAACTAACTTATTTATATTCTGTTTGGCGCCAACAATATTCTAATAATATTGTTGTATTACGTGATATACACGTGCATAATAACATATAAATAGTAAATATATCTCGATGGCTAATATTTCTTTTACTTTTCGATCCTTTCCTTTTAAACATATGTTTATTTTGACATTTTTAATATTGTATTAAGTTAAAATCAGATAATAAACAGAAATCGGAAAAGTGTGATGATCAATATTTATTTTCAAAAAAGTACTCTCCACAAATATAGTGAAAAAAGATGTAAAAAAAAGTTTTTGAGAGCAATTATGTCTTTAAAATGTTAATGCATGCATTAGATCTCATTGTATTACTAACGCATAAAAATAAATGATATTAATAATACATTCTTCAACACACAATAAAATATATTACCAATACAAGTATTAGTTATACATATGTTAGAAAAGTTAATCATGATAATTTTTTGACTTCATTGAATTGTCGATCATTATTATAGTTTTGGGTTAGAGTTTTATTCACTTATTCATATTATAGTAAACCTTTGAAGGTACTATATTTTTAATACGCACTTCTTATATTATTATATTTTAGTTTGATTTGATTAATAAAATGAAGATTATTGAATGACGATCAGCTTAATTATAGAAGTAAATGTTGATAAGAGCTCAAAAAATTATGCATTAATTTCATAATTTTTTTTCTTTAATTTTTAATGATTAAGATATATTCTCTCTTAGCTTTTTATTATCGTAAATTTATAAAAAAAAATTGATTCGAAATGACAAATTATAAATTTGTTGAAAATCATATAACTACTAACCAATCAGTTTTTCTTACAAGAATCTTTTTTTATCTATATTCTATTTTATTTAACTGCGTGAAGCACGAATATATTCATTAGTAATTATATCAATTTCAATTACGAGGCGATTATCTAATCATATTCTTACTGTTATGGTTATTAAGTAAGCTAAAAAGAAGGTAATTAAAATCTCTCGTGCTTTAATACGAAGTACTAGAATTTTATTCAATAGATGAACAAATACATATTACGATCACAAAAGTATATATTTAGTAGCTTATTACAAAGCATAGTGTCATAGACAACACAAACACTACCTCATTCCAAGGATATGAAATTACTGGGCTACAATAGTTTGTTATGTTAAAGGATATCCAAAATATATTATTTAGTCATTTCGTGTATCATTTTACTTGTATATACATTATTTTTCCGATGAAGAGTCTCTAATTGGACACCCTGACCACCATGTAGTTACGCCACTGTCGGAGCATGGAATGTAAGATTCTTATATTAATGTTTGATTTTAGATCATCAATAAAGATAAAATAAGAACGCTATAATTTGTTTAGAAATTGCTAGCAAGAGTTTCAGTTACATACCATAGCAACTTTCAATATGATAATTATTTTTTGGTTGATGTAAAAAAGGTTTCAACACTAAACTATTTATAGATGTTGATTGATATCTACATACATAAACATCAATTTTATTTGCGTTTCCCTGCAGATGCCATGAGGATTGCAACAGCTGCTATGAACATGAACAACATTCCTGCAAGAAGTGTATACGTTCTTCCTGATGATCTTCGATACTCTCCAAACAATATTACACCCCAAAATGTGCTCACGAGAGGCAGTGCCTGAAGCGAACAAAATCAATTATCAAAAAAACAAAACGTTGAATAATTAATTAAACTAGTGTAATGGAAATGCACAAACCTGAACAGCATCTGCTGCTGCATATCCAGCAGCTTGACCTCCCATAAATTGAAGACCATTTCCAAAGCCACTCAAAAGTCCAGCCAAAAAAGCCCAACCTCTGCCATCCCAATCGTTCACGTAACACATCAACGATGATTTAGGTGCGTTTAGCACAGGGCAGTACAAGAACGTGAAGTTGAGAATCATTGCCAGTAAAAAACTGGAAACTGAGAAGTAGAAAAACGCGGCATATACACTCAAGTGAGGAACTCCATCTTTTAGAGTATGCAACTGATCATTTGTAGACAGGTTGAATGCAGGGGAAAACAGAGAAAGACAAGCTCCACCAAAGAAGGTAATAGCTAGACCAATGTAAGTACTCTTCCCAAAAACCTACAATTGGAAATCTAACACATTACGCGCGTGTGTGTACTAGATTAACAAAATCAATCAATTAACAGAAGTGGCAATTTGAGTAAGAATCTCTAACCTTCATTGCCCTTTTGTTCTCAACTTCTATAAGGAACAGCGCGGTTCCAGCCTTTGCCTTTTCCTCACCATTCTCCAAGTCATTCATATCGACTGCAGAATGTCTATACATTAACTAAAAAGGTGAATACGAAATCCACCAATCTGATAAAAATGAACTTCTCCAGAAGCTAAAGTACCTGTATTTGTTCGTTTAGAATCAGTAACATCTTTTGTCCTGCCAAAGATTTATCAAAACTAAAATCAGTCTCTCGCAATCAATCGTGAAAGCTTACATAGATATGTGGTGTGAAATCTTCAACAGAATATCCACATATCCTGCCCACGAGGAGCTAATGACTTCGAAAATATTGCACAAGAGATGTAATATGTTCCATACCCGACCCCATTGTTAGAGTCATTTGAAAAATACTCAAGTTTTTCTTTGTTGTCAGCTGCATTGGATGCATGAACAGCAGAACCTAGACAGACAGCAATCAAGAAGCATCCAACGCCAGGAAAAAGAATCTCGGCTTTGTTAATTTTGTCATCAAGGTAATAATTCAACGTCGTTCCTGCCATAACCAAAGCAAGAACACACATCAAATTCCTACATAATATTGATATCAGTAAAATGTAAATGATCACTCGAGCTAATATGATACCTATAACAACCGTAATACTTGCAGTGATGACCTCGGTGACTGATAAGCCAACGAAAGCCCATGCATATTGAGTTGAAAGGTTTCCAAGACTGAGGACCACACCTCCAGCAATCGCAAACAAGACGCTAGGCCAATTGTCCTGCACCTTTCATACATAAAGAAGTTATGTCAGCAAGGATCACAAGTCTAACTCTTCGATTGAATCAATCATAAATACACATATTTGATCAATAGTGGAACATGGTTTTCATTGCTTCAGCTTCAACTATCTCTTCGAAACGCGGAAAAGTTACAACCATTAAGTCAGAAGAACATAACACATTAACTAGACTACGTTTAAGTCGAAAAAGTCCAACATGTGAAACTCCATACATTCCAAATGACAAACAATATCAACAACAACAACACAATTAGTTCAAATCTTCTATATCCATGAACTTAACTCACATCCTAAAAGCTACCTCAAAGGGCACAGGATTGATCAAGCCTTATAAAGAGACCATACATTTCATTGACTACTGATATGAAACTTTTTCATTCTTCAACAGAATCATATGTTGTTCACTTTTAAATGAGTATGAGGCGCCTCAAACGCCTTCCACGACTAGCCACTAACCTGAGAAAGCTGAGTTAAAAAATTTGGCTGTTTCATTGAATTCGTTCCAATCTCACCAACAGTAAAAGCAATGAGCGTAGCAGCGACAAGATTGGTGATGGTATAGTCAAGATAAGTATGTTGAGGAAGACGACCTCGTCTTTCAAGTAAAGTAAGCAAAGCAGGCCATGTCCCTAAGAATAACAAAGAAAATAGCATACAAACTAAAGCCCCTGCTTTACTCTCCACCAAATACATCTTCGAAAACACCCTTTCAGCTGAAACTTCAATAAACTTAGAAATGCTCCAACAATCCTAAACAAAACAAAGAAAATACTCAACTATTGAACATATACAAATAACAACATATATACTGTTATCCTACGAGTGGAGTTTTGGGAGAATAGAGTGTTGTACGCAGACCTTACCAACTACCTCCACGAGAGTTTGTTTCCGAAAGACCTAAAGAAAAAAGAGACCGTGTAGAAAAGATAGCAAGTAACAAGGAAACAGTGCAAAGTCTACCAGAAGTGAGCAAAGACAACAACATAATAGTGCGATAATCAAAACAATATACTAGGACAAAGTTTATTGAACATATACATATAATAACATATTATTCATGATAATATATGGCATTATGCATGTGGTACCTGGTCCATTTTGTTTGTATCTCAGTCACCTCCAAGATTACCAATATGCAAATGAGTTTATATACCTAATGTAAAGGGGAAATATGTGAGACAACCATGTTGTAGTTTACACTTGTCAAGTTTGTCTGGCAAACTATATATTATCATCATGAGGTGTCATAAAAGAAATCATCTTTTTGCCAAGTCGTTCACGCGATCACTTAAATTTGTTCGTATATTTCACTTTTTACTTAAATTTTTCAAAAATATTGACACATGTGTATCAAATGCTCAGAATATAGTACTTTTTTTTTAGAAGATCTGATACTGAGTATCTTTTTAGATAATCAAATACGAACATATTACTATTTTGAAAAGTACTAGCAACATAGATAATCGGAATGGTCCCTTTGGAGACAGAATATGATGAGTTCATGAATAACAAATCTGCAGCCCCTGTCTCTGTGATATATAATAGAGCTAAAAGGTAATAGACAAAATTGACTAAAAATAGCATAAGCTTTTTATATCCTTTCATTTACACATAACATATAGTAGCACATATTTTTGGCACAATCATTTAAATTTGTATAAATAAAACAAGTAGATATACATGATATAACACACATAAGATGTCAATAAAATGTAAAAATTAGTCAGATAGAATATCACATAGAACATATATGTCTAATTATTTAATTTTATATAAATTTAAGTGTTTATTTATCTATACTTAAAATTAAAAGAGATAAATATAAATTGAAGTCAAATTAAAAGACATATTTATCCATTTATATCGTTCTTTAAACATGTAAAGCCTATGAGGAACACACCTGTAATTATATTGTCTGTTTAAGAACAGACTTGTAATAAATAAAAATAACTAATCACTAAGAAGTGAATTACGTGTGAATTCAAAAGAGGTAATAGTTTATATATACTTACATAATAGCTTTATATGACTTGTTATTTACGTGTACTATTATTATTACGTACATTATATTATTATTATTATCTTTTTTATTCGATAGACGTGAATGAATCAAATACCTCAATCATTTGGTTTCGTGTCTTTTACATTTTTCTCCTTTCCTCGTGAAAATTTATGACCAACTTGATACCCACATTCCAAATATTTTAGAAAATATATTTACATCTTTAGTTTATTTTTATGATTTTGCCTAGTAAAATATGCCGAATTTTCATGTAACACGTCATATAGGATTCATGTGTTCACATGTTATACGACCTTAAGTATATACTTATCCACACTAAGATGTCGGAGGGGTAAAAGAAACGCTTATGTATTATCTCAAAAAAAAAATTAAAAATACAGCCTCTTTTCAAAGGGAAGGGCAGGGATCAGATTCTTCTACATAAAAAAATTACTAACTATGGGAATCCAATTCCAACTTTTCAAAGCAACCATAATAAGATAGAAAGACCAGAAAAGAAGAAAGATAAAACTAAACAAAGATTCTTCTAAATATGGACTTTCCTATCTCCTTTTTTACTTTTAGACCCTTGAGCATAAAAAGCTTATAGCCAAAAGGGCTAAAGTGAAAAAGATAGTGTTTTGGAGATGCATAGCTGCATTGCCGTCTATGCCAACGCTACTCGGTCCAATCCCAAAAGGTGGATTGTTTGCCCCAGGTGTAGTCACTATGCCTGTCCCCGTGCCAGTTCCTGGAGTTGTGGTGCCCGGTGGTGCAATCGTTGGTATTGTAGATCCTGGTGGTGCGATTGTTGGAGTTGTGGTTCCAGGCGGTGCGATTGTGGTTCCAGGTGGTGCAATTGTTGGAGTTGTGGTTCCTGGTGGTGCTGTTGACGGAGTTGTTGTACCTCCACCAGTGTTGCTGGAACGAAATTGAAAATGAACATCACAAAACACGAATCACTTCAAGTAGTATATATCAAGTATTTTTTCTTATATAATCGAGAAATTCCATAGGGTTAGTGGTGCAGGACTCGAAACTTGACACAGATAATGAACCCCCCCAGTTCATTACCCTTCTGCACATAAATACCAACTTTTACTTGCATCAAAGGTTTAAAACCGTAACATGAACTAATCCACACATCACGAGCTGCTCTCTCACCTGCCCTCCCGCCAAACAAACTATATATAAGTATAATAAGATAGAAACAAAAATCAGCACTAAGATTTGCTGGTTGCTGATTGCAAAGGAAGTAGGAACTTGATTGCCACTAACATGCCTTAATGTCATCATTAAGGCTGCTAACTAGGGCGCGTAATGATGAATTAAAAGCCATCCAACACTGTCATTTCTAAGAAAAAAAAATTGTAACAACCATGCCAAGACAAGGATGAAATCATAATCTCTGTTTGAAAATTTTGGCAAGGGAAGGACAAATTGGTAACACCGATCTAACTTTGAATAAAAGTAACCAATTTGGAAAAAGTAACTGGCTAATTAGCTGGCCATCTCGATCATTCATCGATTTCGTATCTTGTCACTAATTACTAATAATTCCAGCTAGCTAAACTGTTAAAGCGTTAAGTTCTTCCTTGTAGTGGCAGAGCTAGATGCTCAAGTATGAGTTTGGTTGAATCAATGTATAAAAAAACTAAACTGAGAATCTCAATTACTAATGCCTAATGTGGTATCTTAGAATTCACCTGTCATAAAGTTCAAATTCTGGCTCCGTCTTTGGTTTTACTTGAACATAATTTTACTTACATTTCAAAAGTAACCATTAGCCAGTTGTTCAAGATAATCTAAAGGCCTCACTTTTATTTCTTTGTTAACTTTTTCCAAAATGAAAAGGATTTAGCATACATTTATATTACTTCGGTGCTCATGCTTATACCCTTTTAACCTGATCTGACCTCACATTTATGTTCTCCAACTTTAGGTGAACACTAGTATCTTTAAACTTGTATCAAGTTAAACAAATGCATCCCGCATAGGATCCTACATACATTACTCCGCATAAGACTTATGTGTATAGTTGTTCAACTTTATGCAAGTTTAAGTATCTGTTTGTGAATATCTAAGCTCGAAGTATATAAATGTGAAATGAGACTAACTTATAAAACACATTTATGTATTACGCCTTCAAAAATAAGAAAAGGCAAAACTCAAGATCTAAGTTGAACATACCTTGGACTGGATTGATAGACACACCCAGAATTTGTAGCTGTTGATTAAGAAAACAAAATTAATAAATCTATAAATTGATAATCACATAAAAATAAAAATAGTTATTTTATTTTTCTTGAGAACTTACTAGTAGGTGGATTTGGGCTTGTAGTTGCAGTTCCAGTAAAATCACAGGTAGCACCAGCTGCACCTTTTCTTTGATAATAACTATTTACAGCATAATTGCAGTGATCTTTGATAGTGTTAGGGTTATAGCAAGGACCATTTTGAGTGATTGGTGTACAATCAGCTCCAGCTCCACAAGCATAATCTATATTCTTTTGGAGTTGTTGATCACTTACTCCATCTTTACAAATACAGTACAAACCACCTATAGTTGCACAAAAAAAAAGAAGAAGAAAAGAATCAGCACAAGCAAATTCGAAACTCATAAATTTCAAATTCTGACTTCGACACTGACAATAATGGATTACTTACTTGAGTGATTAGTGATGGCTAAGAAGAATAGTGAAAATAGTAGAAGAGTGGTCATGGTAGTGGTAAAATTGTGGAAGAAAATTGTCAAGAAGAAAACAGAGGAAAAAAGTAGAAAGATGAAAGTTGTGTAGACAACGCAAACAAGAATGACGGTGGAGATTTAGATGACAGTGTGAGGTGGAGAGCTAGATGTTAACCAACCATTCAACCATGTGCTCTAGTCTCTAGAGGATTGTCTTTTAAAAATCTCCATTTTAAATTCTGAACTTTATATAAAAATATAAAATAATTCAATTTTAATATAAATATTAAATATATAAAAAAGAAATTAAAATAAATAGAATATCACAAGTAATGTTAATGGGACAAATACAAAAGCACTTCTATCCCAAGTTATTAACTTGATGTGTCTTAATATAAAATAAGTGATTTTTATGTTCATATTAAAAGTGTTGTACTTATTTTTATTAAGAATTAATTAATTTTAAAAATTTTGATCAAAATAAAGAGTTACGTTGATTTTGTTTCCATTTCATTTTTTTTTTCTGTTGTGCTGTCACTGTAGGTTTGTAATGTATTACAGATTTTAGTGCCTCTTTGTGCATTGAATGGGGGCAGAGTATGTCAGCATCAGGATTCAACAATCATCTCACGACAAAAGTTATGGTCGGACAGAATGAACAAATCCACATGTTAAATATAGTACACTTGGTGGTAAAATTCAAATAATTTTTCATATTTTTAGTGTTGTGGTTAATTATATAGGGGGAGGCGTAAGCATATATATATATAAATCATATTCTCTTCGTTCGATATTATTTATCATGATTTATATTTTTAGAGTTAAACTATAAAAAATTTGACTAACATTTTAAGATATATTTTTTTATCATATTAATATACAAAAAATTATAATTTATTGTACTTTTCATATAGTTTTAGAATATATAATTATGTTGTTTAAAGTATAGAATTAATGTGATTTATTTACCTTTAAAAATTAGTCAAATTAACTTTCGATAAGCGCAACATGACAAATATTTCTGGACGGAGAGAGTAATAAATACATTATGAAATTGAGTGAGAAACAAGTGAGATAGGAAAGAAATCAGTGAAAAACTTAAATACAACTAAATTTATTTGAATACAGTGTAAATTTAAAATAAATTAATCTCATATATTCGAGGTTCATATATCATCGAGATCAATGGCGGAGCCATCTTATAATTAAGTTCACTTATGAAAATTTTTAACTTCGCTATTGATCGAGATACATATATCTAAATAAGCTAGATATTGCATCCAAAATCTAAACTCTTAGTAAAAAATTATAAATATTGAAAGCTCAAGTTAAAAAAAGAAGTAATTTTTGTCTAAATTAGTGAAACTGATGTTGTTTTAGTCTTGCCTTTCTAACGAGCATTGTGAATAAATAATCATTTATGATAAAACTTTATCCCAATATTAACATATGTCTATCTCTCTCCATCCTTATTATTTTCTATTTTTTCATACATAAAACTTATTTTTCTATGAGGAAAACTTTACACAATTTTCCCACACAAATGTTAAAACCTACAACTTTCAAGTCTTTTACCTTCCTCCTATCACCCCATCGTCTTCTTCACACCCCACCCACCCCCTCTGCTGCATCACCACCCCCCAACCCAATCCAATCTGCTCCTCAACTCCATTCTCCAAACCCCATCAAACCAGTAAATGAATCTCACCTACTAAGAGTTTCTACGATTCTCTACCAGCAACAGTACTCATCTGACCAGAAACTTCACAACAACCTCTGCAAAACACCATTTGACCTCACCCATGAGTTTTTCCTTCAAATCTGTAACAAATTCCAGTATTCTTGGAGACCCGTTTACAAATTCTATCAATTTACCAAGACCCAACCCCATTTCAACCACACCCCCGTCACCTTCAACAAAATGCTAGATGTAATTGGAAAATCAAGAAACATTGACCTTTTCTGGGAAGTGATTCAAGAAATTGGAAGGTGTCAATTGGTCACCCCTAAGACTTATGTAGTTGGGGTGAAAACTCTGGCTTCAGCTAGGGAGTTGAAGAAATGTGTTGGAGTATTTCATTTGATGAATGGATATGGATATGGGTATAGTCTTGGTGTATTGAATAAGGTAGTTGAAGCTCTTTGTAGATCTAAGCTTGTTGAGGAGGCTGAGCATGTTGTATTGAAGTTAAAAGATTGGGTAAAACCAGATGAGGTTACTTATAGATGGTTGATTTACGGGTTTTGTGATGTTGGTGATGTGATTGAAGCTTCAAAGATTTGGAATTTAATGGTGGATGAAGGTTTCGAACCTGAAATTGCGTCGATTGAGACTATGATTGAGATCCTTTTCAAGAATAATCGATATGTTGAAGCATTGAAGGTTTTTCAATCTGTTAGAGTAAATAGGATGAGTGAATTAGGGGTTTCGACTTATAGGTTGGTGATCAGTTGGTTGTGCAAGAAAGGGAAGCTTGGAGAGAGTTACTTAGTGTTTGAAGAAATGGAAAAGAGAGGGATTAAGGCGGATAATCTTACATTAGGATCGATTACGTATGGGCTTATGAGTAGAGGACGAGTTATGGAAGCGTATAGGGTTGTGGAAGGAATAGAGAAGCCTGATATAAGTGTTTATCACGGGATGATCAAGGGGTTGTTGAAATTGAAAAGAGCAAGTGAAGCAACTGAGGTATTTAGGGAGATGATTAAAAGGGGATGTGAGCCGATAATGCATACATATGTTATGTTGTTACAAGGGCATTTAGGGAGGAGAGGGAGGAAAGGATCAGATCCTCTTGTGAATTTCGATACCATCTTCATAGGAGGTTTGGTAAAGGCGGGGAAGACGTTGGAGGCTAACAAATATGCAGAGAGATTACTGTACAGGAAAGTTGAGGTGCCTAGGTTTGATTATAACAAGTTTTTGCATTATTATTCCAATGAGGAAGGGGTTGTTATGTTTGAGGTGATGAGCAACAAACTTAGAGAAGTTGGGCAATTCGATTTAGCTGATATATTTGCAAGGTATGGGGAGAGAATGGCAACTAGGGATAGGAGGAGAATTAGAACAACAGAGTCATGACTGCTATGACACCAAGTTATATTTCCAAACAAACAACAGTCAAATGATGCTTGCCTGTAATTGAAATTCACTGGCAGGGAGCTTCGAATTGGCCCATGTGAACTCCAGCTAGTGTCATATACCTCGCTCCCTTTCTTCTGGACTCTGGTAGTTGCACTTGGAACCTAATCTGCAGAATATACATAACTCAATAGGAAAAGGAGAGGGGAGGTAAGCGTGTACGTTGTTCTCAACTGGCTTGAGGAACAGTTCGGGGAAAGAGGTTCATACCGGCAATCCAACAACTTAGAATTTAGTGAATGGTGAAAGATGATGAAGAGATTCTGAATTGTCAAGCACTTCCCTCAAGACGTAGAAATATGGCAATGAAGATGTCCACTGAACTGTTAGTCACAAATCCAGGAACATCCATAAGAGTCTGTAGAGCTAAAAAAAAGGTGCATCTTGGGAAGCCATTCAGTATGATTGATTCTTACATTTTGTGACAAAAATCTCTTGCTTTGACAGAAGGTGATTCTTCGCTACACAATATTTAGTTACAAATTGAAAAAAATATGTTAATTAACTGAAAAAGGGAAAGAAAAATAATACTGAATGAATTGCTACATGAATCTTTTGCAAGGGGAAATTCTTCTTTCTCTGCTGTCTCTATTCCAGCAAACTACAGATTCCAAAAAATTATAATTCCGCCTTTGAGGCCACCATATTATCCATCTAAAAGGATGTCAAGATTGAGACGTGGCCGTGCAGCTTGTGGCCTGGCAAGATAAAAAATAAGTCTCACCACTACATACTAAAAAGACATTTGCAGGGAAAACAAAATGCAGAATTAGAAGAGGAGGGAAAAGGAATAAGTGCGCGAGCGCACACACATACATGGGACAAGTCATGGCTAATCATTGAATTGTGAATTCCACTTCAAGATGATCACTTTCTCACGAATGATTTTTGGCATACGAGTAGCCGTTGGTCACTTCCATCCTGGAGGTCAATCACTCTGGCTTCCCAGCGCATTTGTGTTGCTACCATCCGCACTTTCTCTATAGGACCCAATTTATCAGAGAGAATAATCCATCCCTGTCAAATTCAAATGTTAAAACATTCAAGGAATCAAGCAAAGACGAGTGACACATTTTGAAGGTGTTTTCAGTCATCAAATAAAAACAGGAAAGATAGAGAGAATACGAAGCAATCAATAAATTACGCCTGAATCCCAAACCTTAAATAGAACAGGAAAGATAATGAGTATCAAGTAATCAATGACCTACGCCTGAATCCCAAACGTCAAAAGATGAAAACATAGATCATATGGCCGACACCGACCCAGGACCCCAACCCGACCCAGTATCCGACTTCCGATCCCAACTTGGGACTTGACTCCCGTCGCTTGACCAAAAACAAGACCTGACTCCAAATCCTGACTCAGGACTTGACTTTTGACCCGACTCACGATCTAAACCCAACATGACTTCGACTCAGGACCATTTATTTTCTAGAAAAATATTTTCTAGGAGTAGACAAAAATATTTTCCTTCATGTCAAACATACCCTAAAAGTAGAAAAAGAAGAAAAAAATGTTTGTAATTTGGGTGTACTTATTTCTTTACATAATAAGAAGTATATTATCCATATAATCTGTTGGTTTACCCATTATTTTTTCACATCAACGATGTGCAGGTCGGATGCTTTATCCATTTTCACCTGACTCATTTTTGACCCACTCATATTTGACTCAATCTGCCCATTTTCCACCCCTAAGCATATCTAAGAAAAGCAGGCTTATGTTTAAAGAAAGAGAAATGAAAAATGATCTAAAAGTGGAGACTTCAAATACAATATTACCTCTGGCCGTAAGATACGGTCCATCTCAAAAAGCACTTCAACTATACTGCATCCTTGTGATTCAAGGTGCGAAAGAAGTCCACTACCATGGAGCAAATCGTATGTTCGTGGATATGTAGGAAAGGGTTCACACCTAGCCCAATATTAAGAACATTGGATATCAGTCTTAAACATAATGCTTCAAACTCATATGATTGAATCCAATATCAAGGGAAAAGCATGAGTAAGAAAACAATGATAAACATCCAGTGAGGATAAGGTCAAGCTTGTTATGTTGATTATGGCTCCGGGCTTTAACTTTTATCTTCAACTTATCCTCACCGGCCAAATGCATTACTTTATGGCAGAAAAGATTCATAAGGATCGAAAAAAAGGTATAATCACAATACAAACTATACTATGTTTACAAAGTCCTCAAAACCACACATTAAATTTGGAGATGGTTATTGTAAATTCAACATCAGCATCATTTGATAATATTACCATCCGTCTAATATGTTTCGGGGTCAGCCATTATAGCATTGTTTGATTTACGATCCATCTAATTGTAGAAATCATTTAAGTGATTTATGATCACATACATTACGAGAAACACATATTGCTATTTAATTCACAAAGTTCTGTGATTTTCTTCACTAAAATAATCTGCAAAATGATCGCAGAAGCCACAAACTTAAGATGGATCCAAAAGCACATAAATCTCAATGTCTACACTCTACAGTATAATGACTTACCAGTTATGCAAAACGCCAGCAAAGCCTCGATCAAGTATCAGAGGAAGTGTATTATGCACCCCAAGAGGCACAACATTCATCACCCAGACTGACTTTCCTGCCTCCAACAATGCGGCATTTAAACCCCCATAATGAGCATTCATGTCCAAGACATTCCGCACCATATTATACGGAGGCAATGGATCGTCATCACCTGGCCTCTTTGGATGGTCAGAGAAAATCAAGGGCGACAGCAAAGACCAATAGTTTCGCACAGCTGATTTCCAGAATTCTGAATCCTCAAAGAAAGTGTCAGGATAAACTCCTGCCATAAAACAAAACACAGGCAATGATTGCATGTTAACAATAAAGAGCCAATGGCATGAAATTAGAGAATAATGGTAAAGTTGAAGAAACCAATTTTATTTAGATAAACTTGCCATGAACTTTGAGCTCAGTGGAGTTCATAGAATCAGATCTGCTATGAATTGGAACCCATCGATCACTGCCTGTTCCAGATATACAATGTGCAAGTGGCTGGTAGTACAGTTGCATATCCTGTCCTTTACAAATTGGTATAGTATCCTGCTTGCTACATTAAAAGGAAAAAGCCAATTAGAGAAGGTAAACAACAACATACCCAGTGAACAATTAGAGAAGGTCAGTGGGCAAAAAGAACATAAAAATGATAACTGTAACTTGAAAAAGAGAACAGAAATGGAAGACATCTGCATCAAAGTCTGAGGATAAAGAAAGAGCTTTTCCATAACTTTTAGAGGGATATGAGAGGGGTAGTAGTAGGGTTTTTAAAAGTGAAAACAAGTACAATCAAATTTCTCTATAACAATCATTCTTTGTAACAACATTTCCCTATAACGGTCTGATTTTCTCCAGAACTGATTTTTCATGTTATATTTTACATTCTCCATAACAACATTCTACTTATAACAACAATGACATTCATTATAGCAATACACTCTTTGTAAATTACCCCTCTATAATAGCTATTCTCAAATATTGTGTAATAATATTTTGTAAGAAATATATTACATATAAAATAAAATATTAAAATATTTATGATAATCATCGTTTATGTTATGCACATAGTAAATTTCAAGCACGAATATCAATCTAAAGAAATCAAATTGTATTTAAACGGTGCCCATAAGTTATGGACATAACTTCATGAGGAAAGACTACTGATGTTTGCCTTATTTACATTCATACTCTTTCTAAGTTTGCATACTTTTGTTTATAACAACTAAATAAGATCTAAACGCCAAATTTCAGTATACATACATAACTACACCCCACTGTAGAAGTCATATAAACTTTCAAACAAGCATTGTCACTATTGAGAGGTATGACTGTGTAAACAAAATGTGAATTAGTTCAAACATGACCATGCACACATATAAAATCCAAGTACACCTAGTATTCTGCAATTGATTGTAACTTCTGTTTAAATGACTATTCTTCAACTTTTAGCTTTTTAACTGAATAAAGTGAAATCAAATTTAGGTTAAGGAAACGGGTAACAAAATATAGAGGGAATACATGGCATTGGCTTCTTTGGTAGTCGTACCCAGATGTGTAGCACTGGGAATCAACCGTTTTCTGCCAGATGAAAGTTTCGTCTTGCTGTTCCAAAAGAGACCAACAGAGTTTCTTAGTGAACTCTTCCAAAGGAGCAGACATGATTCCCTTCTTTGCACCGGTAGAACTACCCTGCTGCTGGGTTGTGGATGAGGTCAAAACAAAGTAACCTCCAGGCTTGAGTACACGGTCAATTTCAATAAGAAACAGTCCATCTGTTTTGTCAAATCATTATTAGTTTCATGCCACTTGTTCAGGTATAAATCCTCAGAAGGTCAGTTACCATACAGATGATTCTTGAGTGATCCAATAAAGAAAAAAAGTAAACCACAAAAACTTGAACATGTTACAATCAGAAAAAAATGAGGGTGTCCAACTGTGAAGATTAATTTTGCTTCAGCTCAGCAATATATCTTTTTAGGTGAGACAGGGCTTGGGGCTGGATTTAAAACCAGAACCAATAATTTATCAGCACGATCACCAAAAAGTTCAAGTGAGATAGGTCAGATCAACAAGATTTATTTTATTTTGGAGAAGAAATTTTATACTGTAAAGGAGTTTCATTGTAAAGTAGACAGTTTGGGTGATACCGTGGATTACTAGTTATGAAGTACATCTACTCTCACAGCATGAAATAGACTAGGAAAATGAATTATATATCAAAATTAGGCAAATGTAGAATACTTAATGAAACAAAATCTTGATAAACACTGGTGGGAAATCAGTCAGGTCACATAAAACGATAATGAGAAATAAGTATGGGAAATACAGTTCCTGAAAAGCAATGGCAATACCTTTGCTGTCCCAAATAACTCCACATTGAGCACAATGAACCATGTCATAGGACAATGATGGAAATGGTAGCTGTTTTGAAATAAAGTTTCCGATGACTGCAGGAAGGCCTCTCTCAAGTGCTACCTGAACATGGCTACCAGATGACCCATAAGCTGCTACACAAAGAGCCATCAAGTTCAGCGAGAGTAGGTGGGCACTGAAGCTACCAAAGCCACAACCAATATCTAGTACAGTACGCACCTGTTATTCAGTAAATAAAAATCTTATATTCTACAAGTAGAATTATGGTTCTGCGTCATAGTTCCAACAATATGAAACCTGTAGCATTCTAGAAGCACGATTCACCAGAAACCAGCAGTGACCCAAACAAGTAGCTTATGGGAAGATGAATAAAAGATTACTTACACCAGCTTGAAGGAATTCTGTGTCACTTCCCAGCCCAATCATCTCTGCGATTTGGTGAGAGTAATCTTTGACATCATCAACCATCATCCCATCTTGTGAATGGAAAGCAATTTGATTTTCTTCTAGTAACATTAGCCTGGAGAAACAAAGAGTTACAACAAGGTAGAGGGAAAGCTTTCACCTTACTTAAAGACTTCAAGATTATTCCTACAAATGAATAACCCCAAAAGAGCTCGGAAACTCAAAATGCAAGCCTTCGTCCTTCAAGCATGTTACGCACAAAAATTTGACATGTTAAGAACATTGCCAGTATCATTTAATTTACTTTACCTTTTCATAATGCTTCCAGAAGAAAGGAACTGATCTTTGGTTAGCTTCACATTTCCACTCCATATAACATCCCTTCCTGCTGGCCAAGACAACGGAATCTTATAGTCCTTAGGTGGACGAATCAGACAATATTGACGTTCTTGTGATAACTCACAATGCCGATCTAACTCCTCGGCATCTTTAAGCCCAGCTAGAATGTTTGCAGACACATTGTAGCAAGGCACATAATTTTCTCTTTCCTTACCACAAACACCAACATCCTTTATCTGATTTTCTCTCACAGCAAGGCTTTTTAGCTCTAAATAATCGCTTCTTGCTTGCTCCTTTAGCTTTCTGTAATTCGTGTATATATCATTCTTCACAGAGGAAGTGACTGAATTAAAGGTACTTGAGGATGATCCTAGCAATGCTATTACCACCAAGACACTGACAAGAAACAAGAGTAACCAGTTGAATGGTGATCTCGACCTGAAATTTTTTGATAAATTTTTAAGCAAAGGGCTTTTCATCTCCAATTTATGTAACCTCAACAGAGTTAAAGTTGAGAAGATCACAGTGTGCTAGCTATTTCCTTCAACCTCAACCTCCAAGAGCTATGAAAATTATAAGCTGTCATCCGATATCATCACCCACATATATCACAAAAAATTCAAACAATTTCAACTAGCATTGGTTAGAACTCAACCTAACTTCCTTAGGAGAATAGAACTCCAAAATCATACCAAACCACCAATCAGATAATCAAAATCACAATCTCGATCGCGTAAGTTTCCAATCGGAACTAAAACAAAAAGTATAGGTCAACCATAACTCCTCCCCTATGGTAATGATGCATCAATTACCCCTCAAAATATAGTAGAGAAGTCCTCTAAAACACAACTGCACTGAAAAATACCAATTTCCAAACAACTCTAGCTATATCCTGAAATACAAAGTAATCCAAATCCAGCAACTACACGGACACATCAACCTGCAAAAAAAACACCAAATCTAAAATCAATAAAAACAGGAAAATACGCCCAAAAAAAAAAAAACGAAAAAACAAACAGAAACTAGAATCCTAAGCGCAATTAATATTCCAATTTTAACAATTCAAGCAGAAAAACCTCAAAAACAGATTAAAACACAAAATTTCCTACTAAAATGGATGAAAATAGACCCTTCCACCCCAATTCCCAAAAATCAGAAACGAATCACAATTTATATTCCAATTTTCAGCCATTCCAGCAGAAAATAGTCTCAAATACATAAAAAAAACACAGAATCCACCTAAGACCAATACAAAATAAGCAGCTGAAACAAACATCCTACTCATAATTGATCCAAAATTTCCAGCGCGGGAGTTAACAAAATCTCAAACACAGATCAGATCCAAATCAAGCAGCACACAAAAACAAAATCACATTATAAAAAGTTGATTACTCACAAAGCGAGAGACGAATCTAGACCTTTGCAGCAGATTCAACTAAACGCATTGCTTCTCACGGTTCAAATCACGTAAACACTGCAAAACAAATATACATATACAATTATCATATTATTTTATATTAATTAATATATATTATTAAAAGTAGAATTTTTTTACTTAAAAGTTTGAATTATATTTCTCGAAAGAATTAATTCATGAAATTCTAAAATAGACATCTTAATATGTCGTAGATATTTAGATTTTAATTAAAAACTTCACATATCCCAACTTTAACCAACTCGATTATCATATCTTATGTATATCATCAATTTTTAAATGACTTTTTATAATTCACATATAATTACATATACCAAAAAGTTATTTTCAAAATCATGTTGTATTAATGCATAAACTTTGTTATTCCAATGTATAATTATCGATGAATGATTATCTTGGGGATGTAATTATATTGCTCATCACAATCACTTTATATTAATGTATATATTTAGTTATTCTAATGTATAATTGTTGATTGCCGATGAATGTTATTGTTCATCACATATACAATAAAAAAAAAAGTAAATATATTTATGTTTTTGTTATTTATCGAGAAGTTCATCTATTCTTTTAATCTAGAATTGTTTTCTCCCTTGAATTTTTGTTGTTTTAAAATTCATTAGCCATTTTGCTATTTTTATTCTACTCTATTTCATTTTGTTTTTGAATATTCGTCGAATGGACATAATGTACATCTGAAGTTGTATAATTTATTGTGATGTTTTTTAGTAATGTAAATATTGATAAATATTTATATATTCTCCTAAAACATTACATGACATCTTCATAACTATTAAATCATGTGAAATCTACGTATCAAAATGATACAACTTTCCAAAACTATTTGATATTATTGCAAGTTGTTAAGCTTTAATTTGATGTTACACTCCTTTTCTTTTGATTACTTAATTTTATGAATAATTATTTATACATATTATAATTATATTTAAATCACTTACAAATATTTATATAAAGTAGCGTGAAATACACGCATATTTTCTTCTCTATATTCTATTATGAACTCCTTTTTTTAATTATATAGAAATCTTGTAGTAATTACAAGGAATAAACGTGAAATGTGTGTTTTCCAAAACTAGTATAATATACGAGATGTTTTTAACTTATTTATTCTAAAATCTCCACCAATAAAAGTAATCCCTCTGCTCTTAATGAGAGGTCTCAACTTATTCTAATTGTTTCATTTTATGTGGACAAATTAGATTAATTAAAGCTTAATGTAAGTATCGAACAAATAAAAAAACTTAAAATTTTGAAATAACAATAGAACAAAACTAATGATTAGAATTGTTAATGTTATCAGTTGAGCAACAATGCGAGGAGAAGTGTGAGTTGGTTGGTGTAATTATGTTATATATACACATAGATCGAAGAGTTCCAAAGAGCTATGCAAAATTCGCCATTGATGTTGTCTTTATTTAGTATGTTATATTCTGTTATATTTAGTTTGTGTCTACTAATAATTAAAAAA
Organism: Solanum habrochaites; assembly: GCA_027704765.1. Taxonomy (NCBI): domain Eukaryota; kingdom Viridiplantae; phylum Streptophyta; class Magnoliopsida; order Solanales; family Solanaceae; genus Solanum; species Solanum habrochaites. The sequence continues at coordinate 313,882 of JAKWJA010002492.1, forward strand.
AAATAACAAGTCTCAAAATTAATGCGTAAAAGTAGATTGAGGAAAGTCATGTCTTATTAATTCTAATGAGATAATAAGTATAAATAAATGATTTCTCAATAGCAATTAGATTATGTTAATGAACGTGAATTAGATAAAAATCATATGCAGGGAAAATATGCTATGATGATTGAACATGAGGCAACACATCGAGTTGAAAAATTAAGTAATGAGGTCTCATACTCAAAATAGGAGTAAAAAACAAATAACTACAAGTTAGTGATAGTAGATGCAGCTAGGGATGCAAATATTTCTCCTAGCAATGCAATAACAAAAACAAGCATGGAATAAATGGTATGACAAGTTGATTGGGAGTTTCTTCGAAGACACCTACGATGTGACTAGCAAAATAAAATAATATGACAGTGTCAACAAATTCAACAAAGACCAAATAATTCCAAGAAGTAATGAACTATCAAGAAGAAGAAGACAAAATAAAAAATAATTTAGTTACGTTAGATGGACAATCAATTATTTAATTCATGCATCTTTAAAAGGAAGTTTGAGGTTGATAACTCAACCTTCTTCTTGGTTGTTATATTTTTACATTATTTAAGCATCCTCAGTTGTAATATCATCATAGAGTGTATTATAAACTCTATAGTGATCACAAAATATCTAGTCTCTACGGCTCTTATTTTCTCCAAGCTTGTTAGTTAGTAGAATTTTTTACCTCATTAGGATTGGTAAGGTAAGGTCTAGCTCCCCTTACTTGTACTTTATCCTGTTGAGATTTTTTTAATATTTATAAAGGACCGCTAGATACTCTATCTACAGGTAAATTTGCCAAAACAAAAATAGTGGGTTGGATTATCGACCTCAAATTCCATTTTATGTATGTATAAATTAAAAAAGATAGCTTGACCATCTAAAGTAATTTGAAATATTTTCTTGTTTTTTCCTTCACATTTGTCCAATATCATTCTTGAATTTGTTAGATTTTACTGAAGTTGTTAATATCGTTATATGATTCTTCTTTGTCAATCGCATTAGTAGATGCCTTAAAACAACTTTATAAATATCTTTTTGACGTTTATAGCTATAGTCTAAACAAAATATATAATGAAAAATTGATTTCAAAAGAAGTTGATCATTTTAATAAAATATAATTATAAATAAGGTTTAAAGATGCGAACTAAATAATTCCTCCCATTTCCTTCCCTCTTTTATAACTTCACCCTAGGAGGAAGGAGGATAATATTATTCTCGCTTAGTCTTCGGTATGATTCGAACCTTCAACCTATTAGTTGGCGGTAAAGATGTTCAAGGTCTCACTTTTCTTGGGAACATAATTATTTCAAATTTCAAATTCTCCAAAAAAATTTAAAGAAGATTTGTAATCAATTTTTAGAAATGTAAAACTTGAGTAATAAGCTTATAGTTTAGAAAAAGAGTTCCATTATTTCAAATTTTACACAAAAAGACTCATATTTGACGTGAAGAGATTGTTCGTATCATATAAAATATAAAATAATTTTATTAAAAAGAACAATTAGTTGCTACTTTGAGTGTTGACTTGGATTTTTTTATAACGTTATACATGTTTGCATGATTGTAATCACAAACATTTATTTATAAAAGGAATACGAAAATATATGATTTACTAATGCGATACCTTAGAATTTCTATTAACTTGCTCATTTGTTAAGATGGTATAAGAATAAAGAAAATTTTGATCATTTTAATAACTTGTGAGATTTTCTTTACATATATATAAAAATATTTGATAACTAATATAAAAGGAAGAAATACTATTTAACTTAGGTGTACCAATAATCTAGAGTAATACACTTTAGTAATGACTTAATGCAGGTGAAAGATACTTCCTGTTCACTATCTTCCACACAAAATTATCTACAGAAAAAAATAAATAAAGTTGACCAAGTAAAATAAGAGTTGGGAGAAAATAATCCAAGAAAACAAATACAAAGCATGTAAAGTTAAGGGTCAAAATAAATTTTCTAATGTGTTAGGAAGACACAAATTATGAGGAAGATAAATTTAAAAAAAAAAAGTCTTAACATATAATCAGTCCCTATAATTTGTCAAAATATTTTATTTAGACATTTAAATTAAATCACGTTTCAATTGAACACCTCAATTCTTAATACAATATTTTAATTACACTTTTTAAAACTCAAATTTTGAATAAATTTTTTGTCTGTATTCTCATTTGTCTATTAGATAGTTAAGTTAATCAAATAAAATAAATCATTTTCTTAAATTTTATACCGCTGACATTTTTTACTTGAGATTGACGCATATAATTAAAGAAAATAATATATTTTATATAATTAATTTAACTTAATTATATGCATAATTGTGTTTTTTTAAAATTTGAATAAATATTTTATTATAAATTAAAATACAATTTAATTTAAACGTCTAAATAAAATACTCCGATAAGTTTACTTGAAAGGGTTGACCATGTATAATTATATTAATCCTGAAAAAAAGAACTATAAAGCCTTCAGATTTGGAACCATTTATGAGTGTGTGACCATAGGAGCATAGACAAATGAGGAATGTCTTTATACAGATTTCAGAATATAAGAATTAATTTCCAATACCCAAAAATAGAAAAAATGTATTCACTCTTTTAATTTTCTTAATCTACAATCCTCAAATAATAAATTAGCTATCAGATCTTGACCATATGCTTAGAAAGAATGAATTTTTTTGCTAGTCTTATGGTCATTAAAGATTTGAAACACTTTTTTTTTTTAATTTTTCTAAAAGAGTGAGAGAAGGGGGTTTTGTGGTTTTGTTGGGGAGGAAAGAGTCTTTAGATTTCTGTTGTGATTTGTTTTTTTTTTTAAGTCCCAAATATATTGCTAGTCTTATGGTCATTAAAGATTGAATTTTTCATAAAGGATTCTTGAAATTTTGTACATTTAATATCTGGTTTGTCTTAGTGAGTGAGTGAGTGAGTGAGGGATTACATTGATATGGGAATTGAAAGAGTCTCCTTTTATTGTGGGTCTGATCATTTACTTCCCAAAAACATGTATCATTTTTATTTATTTGAGAGATTAGCTAATATAATGCAATAGCCAAGAAGAGTCTTGGTGATCTGTATCTAGAGCTTTTTTTCCTTTTTGTCTTTGTTATGGGGGTGGTTTGGACTTGAAATCTTGTGTTTACGCGGTGAATTTGTTTGATATTCGAGTTGTTGTTGTTGTTGTACAAAGTTGTTCTATGGAAGAAGATCAAGATTTGAAGTACTTTTGTAAGTTGTGTGACAAGAAGTATCCATGTGGGAAGTCATTTGGTGGTCACATGAGGTCTCATGTACTAGCAAAGGAAAAAATTGAGTTTAAACAGAAAAAGTTGCAATCTTGGATTGATGGTGGGAAGAATAGTAGCAAGAAAGATCATAAATCACAGTTTGAATTAAGTGAACATTCTGGTTATGGTCTTAGAGACAATCCCAAGAAAACTTGGAGGGCTTCGGATTCGAGGTCTCCCTTGTTGTCTCAAGAGAATGTTTGTCAGCAATGTGGTAAGGTGTTTCAATCGTTGAAAGCTTTGTGTGGTCATATGGCGTGTCACTCTGGCAAAGACAGGGGAGGGTCGAAAGATGATCACTCGTGGACTAGTGAAAACAAGAATCTGTTGATGGATAGCAACTCGGATACTGAAGCCGATGAGCCAAAGCTGAAGAGCAGATCAAATACTAAAAGGTACAATAGACTTGTAGCTAAGTCTTCCTCTTTTTGCTTAGTTAACAATACAAGTGTTTCATCACCTGTTTCTGAGATTGAGGAGCAAGATCAAGAGGAAGTAGCTAAGTGTTTGATGATGTTGTCGATGGATTCTGGGATTTGGAATGGTGTCAATTCAGTTGTTGAGTCTTCTGACAACAATTCTGTTATTTTGGAGACGAAATCATCATCTGTCGATATGAAAGTAGCTAGAAAGGATTGTCTAAAGCCTGCTGAAAATGTAGATGAAACACATCGAAGGTGTAAAAAAGAGGCGGACAGAAACTTGAAACTTAATGCTTTGAATGCTGAAGCTGAGTCTGAGAATTCTGATTCCGGATACTTTCTAGGCGAATATATGAAAGTTGAATCAGATGCATCTGTTGATGAGTTCCATAGAAATGTTAATTACCAATGGAATACATCTAACAAGAGTCTCGGAGTTTGGTGCGATGAGACTAGAAGAGACGTGGAAAAGGGCTTTAACAGAACAACAACAAAGTACATAACAGAAATGAGGAATGGTTCAACCAAAGAATATAAATATGATAGCTATGGAATGGCTTCAAATTTGGCTAAGAGTGAATCAAGAAAGAGAATAAAGGATATATCTTATGAACCAGAATTAGGAAAAGAGTCGTCGTTTAGGAAGATAAAGGTCGGTTTTAAAGGTCCTGAAGGAAGCAAACATACTCAGAAGAAAAAAAAGTATGAGTGCTTCAACTGCAAGAAGGCTTTTAGCTCTTATCAGGCTCTTGGTGGACACAGACCTTGCAACAAAAAAGCCAATGCCTATTTCGAATCAACATATGAAACCGATGAGAATGGTCGTGGTGCTGAAAATGGTCCTAGTTACATAGAGAAGGGTAAGCATAGGGAGACATTTAACAACAGAAAACCAGCTGTTCATGATGGTCAAGATGTCAATTACAATCCTGAGAAGAAGGTGAAGCCTAAAAAGTTCAAAGGACACGAATGCCCGTTCTGCAACAGGATGTTTAAGTCTGGACAAGCTTTAGGTGGCCACAAAAGGTCACATTTTCTTGTTGGTTCACAGGAGAATCATAATCAAGCTTCAGCAGTCAAAGGATCAGAATTTGCTGATTTACTTGATCTTAACCTTCCTGCTCCTGTTGAGGACATGAACGGTGAGCCTACCTTTGTGCGTTGGTAGTTTGTTAGAAAACAGATGCGCGATGTTTGTTGGTAAGCTGATTTTCGATTAGGCAGAAGCATAAGCAGGTCAGGATGCCCAGTTTCTCACTTGTCATCCCTAAATTCTTTGTAATCAGTTGTAAGAACCTTACATCACAGCTACTTGTAGCATGTTCAGTGAATCTGCTTCAAGTTTTGCTAGTTAAGTTCATTCACTTCTTTAACTTTGAGACATTTTTATGTCCATGTTTTAGTTTACATGCTTCTATAATTAGTATTCTCATTCTAAAGACTAGCTGTTATACTTCTGTTTTGTCATTTGAAAAAGCCAAGGAAGTTGTTACTATACTTTAAGCTTTATTGCTAAGTGATTTGCCAAAATTACCTTCCCAAATCATTTTTAATTGTTGATTCATGTCTTTTGTCTATATAAATAATCAAATTTGCTCAAAACTAATCAAAATCGAATAAATTTGCAATAAAATCAGTGCACTTAACTATGCAATAACATCATCTATTAGACACAATAGGTTAGTTAAACTTAATATAAGTTCTGGAGATAATACGATCCTCACATAAGTTAGATGTACGTAACTTATCGTTTCGACATAGTTTTAAGAGGGTTCTTATGTCTTGTCCATTATTAGTTCCTATTGTTTGGGAGAATCTTTAGTAGGTAGTTTCCTAACTTTAACTCTATTTGCTTACAACCGTCTGGACTATATATATATATATATGTACATATCTACGAATATTTGATTGAAAACTCAATTATTATCGTATATTAACTTCGAATATTGATTCCATTCTTTGGTTAAACAAATTCAATAAAATTACATTGCATTCCCTTTAAGTTTCCTCATCAATGACTTCACTTATTAATTTTGGCATTCATGTAGTACAATTCAATCTTGCTGCCCAACTACCTATCAAACTACCATGTAATCTTAACTTCTCAACCTAAAAAAGAGTATTCACGGTTTGAATAAAAATCGATGTTCCTCCAACCTCAAGACCTTAAAAAACATCTACTATGATCACAATTGTATTGTTGTATCCAGAAGACCAGTATGCCTCCTCTATTTAACAAGAACAATCACCAACCATTATATATTCTTTAATTTCTTGGCAAATGCTAAACAATAACTCAATCAAGCACTGATCATATACAAGAACATTTTCCAAATCACATCTAAAATCATTAAAAAACATGCTATGGGGACATCAGGTCGGTTGGATAAACCAGGATATCCTATGAGATTATTTTATCCACTTTCATATGGATAACTTCTTATCCGCCCATTTATACTGAAATGACAGAATAAAACAATCATATCCATTACCAAACACATGATTATTCTCATATAGTCACATTACAGGACTAGTGCAAAATGCTGGCCACATTTATTAAGCAGGCATTCTCTCTCATCTTGCCGTGACTAGGTGAAGCATCGTCTTAACTTACGTTTTTACCATATAGCAACTGGTCGTAAGACTTGAGTATTGCGATGTAGATTGCCTTGTAAGACTTGAGTATCGCCGAATTTCACAACCTGAACTAGCAAGTATTCATATTACCTCGGTTTTTATAGGCCTCCAACCATTATCAGCAGAATTTTTCTGAGCATGAGATATGAATCCAACTATGTAACCCATAAAAGCTCCAAGCATTAGCAGACTTCCAACCTTTACATACCATGAGAAGTTAGACTCCATGTGTACTGCATCTGCAGGACCATCACGGATACCAGCATTGAGAAGTTGTCCTGAAGCTAGGAACTCCACCTTATCATGCACCTCTCCGTCATGGTTTCCTACATAAGAAAGTGTAAGCTTTTCCTTTGTGGCATGCAGCCTCACGTATCCAAATTCACTCCCCCGGTACAGAGATTGCAGAGGCTGTGGGAAAATAGGATCCGTAGGGTGGTCTTCTCTTGGTGCCCAGATAGGCTGCCAGTCCTGTCCTGCCATCCCAATCACAATTTGAACAGGGAAAGCCTTTTGCTCCTTCCCGTTCAAGGCCAAGCTTCCACAGGTGAAGTTATTCAAAGGGCAAAACCTCTCATACCTATGAACATGCCCCCACAATACAAGATTCACATTGTTCTTCACAAGAAGAGGTTCCAAATACTCAACCATTCTCTTCCTCAAAGATATATCTTTTGTCCCGCTACTTGAACTGTACATTGGTCTGTGCCCTTGAAAGACGACAAAAGGAGTTTTTACTCGATCAACTGATTCCAAGTCATGCTTTAAAAAGTCATACTGGTTACTACCTGGGAGGAAATTGGTTTCTGTTGACATATAGACAAAGTGAACGGGCCCAGAATCAAATGAATAATAAAGATTCCGAGTTGCAGGAGCATGCATTCCAGTTGGCACTGAAGAGTTTCCTGGCATATGGAACTTATGACTGTAGGGTACACCACATTCACCTCCCCCATCTTTCCCGTAGCTTGACCAATCAGGCTTCCAAGGTTGAAGTGGCCAATCATATTCATGGTTTCCGATGCATACATGGTATGGAACTCTGGATGCAACAGGTTCCACCTGAGTAAAAAAGTTGTCCCACAACCAAGAGTATCCTCTGGCGTAGCTGATATCTCCAATATGTGAGATAAGGGCAGGCTTATTACCAAGAGCTTCAATATCCCGGCTTATCCACTTAATCGTCGATTTACTTTCTTCCTGTGTACGAAGAAATGTCAAGTATGGCGTAGCAGTCCCCATGTCTCCAAACAAGAAAGCAAATGTTTCACCCGTGTCTCTATTCTGTGACACAAAGCTGAAAATGGTGCTCCAGCCCCTTGAATCACTGCCAACCTGTATGGTAATGCATCATTAGAGATATCAACTGTGGCAACCTGACATCATTCAAGAAGTGAACGATTTCTAACTCTGCATTATATACCATCACAGCGTACCATCATAGCTACTAAGGATAAAAAAAAAAAAAATTGTATGGATGAGGTGAAATTAGTATTACTTCTGAACATTCTTAACTAGAGGATGGTTCCACTATACCATATAGCTCTGAATTTGATGAAAATTCAATTCTGGGGGCTCAATGTTCTTCACTAGATAATTTAACAACAACAAAAATCATACTCCACGAGAAAATCGCATTCATGAACTCGCTCATCACTCAAACCATATTATGCTGTCATTAGAAATCCCGAACTTATTATCATATCAATACCATTATAGTGCAAACCAAAACTTCACCTGGCTGCCCACTGCTCAAACCTCCACCCCATGTAAAAGCATAATTCTTGCTAAAAAGGGCAGCCTGGTGCACTAAAGCTCCCCCGCTATGCGCAGGGTCCAGGAAGGGCTCGATCACAAGGGTCTATTGCCTGCAGCCTTACCTTACAACCTTGCATTTCTACACGAGGCTGTTTCCAAGGCTTGAACCCATGACCAGGAGGTCACCAGACAACTACTTTACTCTTGCTGAGAAAGTAAATTTGCTAATTAATTAAATGAATACAGCACATGTACGACTGCACGGTGCAGGAAGCATCTCGTGTTCATGCAGGGTGCCAGAAATATGTAGGTACAGATTAGAAGTGAATTAGCTGGCACCATTAACTCATACAACGGATTAGCATTCCACAGCTTTAGCTCACTCAACAATACCATATGAAAATGATAATTACTACATCAAAGTAAAAAACACTCTAAATTTCATATTTTTCCTTACTCTAAGCTGATACTAATAACAACTAATCTTCAATATCAACTAATTAACACGGAGTTTAAGAAAATCAAGAGCCGAACAATACCTGATAATAATACTTCTTTCCCTTTTTCAGATTATGCATAACACCATCATGTATATACCCAGGATCTCTCCATCCAATACTACTATTAGCTGGTGCATCACACAAATCTTCCTTCTCATACCTCACAACCCGAGTTTTCACAACCCGACCCAATCTACCCCGGGTCAACCCATATCTCACATAACTCTCTTTCCCATCAGGCGTAACAAACATAACCCGCATCTCATCTTCAAAACCCGTCAAAGCCAAATGAACCTGTTCGGGTCCCCTACCCGAAACAAACCCAACCTCCTCCGACACAGCAAGAAGATGCTTCGTCTGCGGCAATGGATTGTGGTCATGATCCACTAGATCCGGTACAACCTCCGATTCCGTCCATCTGAATATCCGAAACTGATACCCAGATCGAAGATTGACTAGAGGGATGGAAATTGAACCCGACCCAGATTCCCATTCGGATGTTGAAGATAGGAAAATATAGCCAATAAAATTATCGTGGAGTGAACTGGGTGGCGAGTAAATTCCTAAGAAATCGAGTTTAGAAGGTGATGGGATACCAGTCCATTTGATTGTAACAAAATCACCAGATTTTGATAAGGTTTTTGGGGTTACAGAAATTGAGATTTGTGAAGAAGATGATGATGAGATCAAGCTGAAGAAGATAAGTAATGTGAAGGTGACAAAAGGGATCATGTTTATTGGTGCTTTTTGTGGGTTAAATTTCCACCATTTTTATGGTGAAGTTTAGCTATGGCGATTTTCCGGCCAGTTGATTGACGTGTCACCACCAGCTTCCGTTTACTCTTTCCAATTTGTACTTCCCAAGAATTACCTACTTATTAGGTACACAAGAAACGATATTATCAGTATAAATCCATGAAGATTTTAATGTGCCTAAATTATTTGTTTCGTCTCTAAATTATTGAGAATTTTAAATTTATTCATTTATTTAAGTAATTAAATTTTTGATTTGTCTTATGATATATTGGTAAGTAGTCTCAAAATTTTATAGAAGCATTATTTTAATAAAAAATTGATATAAAAATTAAAAACATTACTAAATTTGGCAAGGGACGTATTTACTCATATTGTAAAAATTAAGGTATATTTAAATTTAATTAGTTAAGTAAAAGAATATATATAACAAGGTCAATAATTTAAAAATAAAATTAATAATTTATAATCAAATTTAAAGGTATTTTTTATGATTCTCTATTTGCAATAATAAATTCAATCATTTACATCAACAAGTTTACATATGCTGGATTTTTTTACTCTTTCTACATTTTTTTATAACTCAATCAATAAATTTAATTATGAATTTATTTGTATTGTGTTGTATACTATCGTTTAGTATTATTTTAATGAATGCAATATTTTGATAATTTGTATGGTTTTCACATCAAATCGATCGGTATATGAAATGATCGTTTCATCATTGAATAATATATAATAAAATTTAAGTAATAATCAAAATAAATATTATCATTAAATTGATATATATGAGTAACAACTATCCGAACAAAGTGTTACGTTTTTTATTTTTTCAACAACTTTATGCTAAAGTTGAAGGCTAGCCATTAAAAAATTAGGAAGAAGAATGGAAAACCAATTATACGTATTTACAAAGAAAATTAATGAGGACTTTTGAGTAAAATGGATGTACGTTCTTATCTTTAAAGAACTTGTAATAGAGAAAACATTCTAAAAATAATAATTAATTAAAATAGCTTAGTATTAAAAAGGGTAAAAAAGTTAGTCAAATTATAATTTCTAAATATTAATGCTAAATAGGATATAAGAATTGTTATATTATTGACAAAACTAATAATTGAATTTTTTTAAAAAGCTTGGATCTTAAAAAATAACAACGTAACATGATCGATAGATTAAATTTAAGATGTAGTTTTATCTAATTCGTTGGCAGCTCAAAGCGGCAAAGTGGACAATAATGACTATTCTCTAACCACATTGTAGAACAAGGCAAACGCAGTACACGAGTTTCCTTTCCTATCTCATCTAGACATACCAAACACTCATCGTTGCTATATCTTTCATCAACTTCCATCGGTTCTAGCAACTCTATTGATGATTTACTAGCCGGCACCATTCCATTCTCCGGTAATTCTTCCGATTCTAACAAAATTCCACCATGGCATTGGTGATCAATCATTATCGTCACATCCATACATACCTCCAATATCTGTCTAGTCATGATTTTTTTCAACTTACAAATTGTTTTTTCAACTATAATGTGTTGTATATCTTCAAACTCGTCCTTAAAATCTATAAACACTTCTGATATAGCACGGTCGAGTCTTTCATAGAGTTTAGTATCAGAAAGATGAGGAATAATTTGGGTTGATTCAGATGAACTATCTAACGCTTCGCCCATGTTTACGTATTCGAGAATATTGGGTGGCATATACCAAAATTGTTGTATTATTTTGAAATTACAATGAATGGTTAAAACTGGTAAAGAAGAAGAATATGAAGAAGTAATTGGGGGAATAATCCATTTTTCTTCTTCAGAAATTGGTTTAACGCTAACGAAAGAGTGCTTGAAACATTCATGGCATACAAATCCTGTTGGCCACATATTGCAAGTATTGATAGAATATAATATATTTTTTTTAACGTATACCCTTCAAGTTTATTTATAATATAATAGAATATAAATACCAAATCGAATATCATTAGGAATAGGATTAGTGAGTATTAGAAAAAAGAATTACACGTTTTTTTAAAAATAGGAAACTTGGAATACCCATTTTATTTGGGATAATTGTATGGAATAACAAACTAATAATATAATATAAATATAGTAGCTACCGTTTGATTTTATTTGTGTTCCATAGCAAACTGTTTTTCTCGACACTCTTCCTCTCTCGCTTTATAAAATAGAATTGTATAAATTGTGTTTCTAATTGTATAAAGCGAGAAAAAATTGTATATATACATGCAAATACATATATTTTTGTCCTATACTACTTATAATTATACAATAAAAGTACTCTCTGCCCAAGTCTCTTTTTGTCTCTCTCTTTCTCGTTTTGTACAAATTCAAATTGTATATAATTTTTCTCTTTCTCGTTTTCAATTGTATATTCCCTGCCCAAGTCTCTTTTGCCTTTCTCTCTTTCTCATTTTATACAAATTCAAATTGTATATAATCGTCCTATACACTTATAATTATACAATTCGTTTGATACACTTCGTTTTATACAATTCTCTGCCCAAGTCTCTTTCTCTTTCTCGTTTATACATTTCGTTTTATACAATTTGCTTCAATTGTATATGTATAGCGAATTATATATATATATATATGTTTGCTATGGAACGCATTATGCAAATTTTGTTATATCATACAAATATAAATTTTATGTTTACTATACATGAAAGTTACCCTTTTATTTAGGGGGAAGTAATTACACAAAATTAGTGTGTCAAATGAAATTTAATTTAATGCAACTTTAGACTACCTAGGATTGTTTCACAACCCTTCCTAGAGATATAATTGAATTTGTGCATATCCATCAATCTCAAAATAATGTTTGACAAGTTACAACCCCTGATTCTAACTTAGCATTTCGTCTTTTGATCCTTTTGCCTTTGCCCAACTCGTCCGTCACCACTTGTGCGTCGACCTCAATAGGGTTCCTATCGTTCACAACGTCTCTGGCAACCAAAACATTGTCATGAGTTTGATGTACCATTTGGTACCATTAAACGACTACTAAACCCTGTGTCGCTCTAAAAATATCCATATGTAGCATTTCAGTTGGAATCCTGCCAACCAGCATCTCAAATAACTTAACGATAAACACAAAATAACAACATATCTAATGAAAATACTAAACAAGTAAAAACTTATTCCAGTCACGCACGGGCAGTAGTTCTATATATGTAAAACCCAACAGCTGCTCATATGGCATTGATGCTCGTAGAGCATGTTTTCCACCAATCATATCTTCAATGATCAAATTTCTCCTAGTTTCTATACGGAGAAAATGATAACAAAGCGAATTAGATGAAAGGTACTAAGCATAAAATGGTGAACATATAAAGTACTTACCTTGCCTACGAGGGGAAGAAAAACAATTCAATGTCATCAATAGTAGCCTTAATGTGTTGAAATACTTAGGCCATAAATCGTCTTTTAGGAAGCATTTCAAAGTGAAGATAAAAAAAAATAGCTTTACTTTATCAGACACACTTAAGCTTTCTTTGACGGAGAGGTGAGCAACAACTCTGCCAAGCTTATACTTCTTGTTCCATAAGCTTGACGGAGTTGTTGCTCACTTCTCCGGCAAAGAAAGCCAAAGTGTCTCTGAAAAAGCAGAGTTACTTTTTCTTAATCTAATGCTTCGTAAAGTCGATTTATAGCCTAAGTATTTTAACACATCAGAGGCTACTGTTGATGACATTGAATTGTTTTTCTTCCCTAGGAGGAAATGTAAGTACTTCATATGGTCATCATTTTATGCTTAATACTTTTTATCAAATTCGCTTTGTTGTCATTTTCATTTTCTCTGTATAGAAACTAGGAGAAAGTTGATTGTTTGGTTGAAGGTACAATTGGTGGAGAACATGCTCTACGAGCATTAACACCATACGGGGAGCTGTTGATTTTCACAATCATAGAAATGCCCCTGCATCACTGGAGGAGTAAGTTTCTACTTATGTCGCGTTTTCATTAAATGTTATTTTATGTTCATTGTTAAGTTATTTGAGAAAATGGTTGTGAGGATACCAACTGAAATGCTACTTATGGGTCACTTTCAGAGCAACAGGCGGTTCTAATAGCCACTTACTTGGTACCAAACAGTATTCAATCAGGGATGGTACGTCAAACTCCTGACAATGTTTTGGCTGCCAGATAAGTTGTGAACGATGGGGCCCCTACTGAGGTCGATGCATAAGTGATGACGGTCGAGTTGGGAAAAAACTAGAGTATCAAAAGACGAAATGCTAAGTTAGATGACTATGTTAGAATCAGGGGTTGTAATTTGTCAAAATATATTTTCTAATCAATAGGAAAGAGTAGGAAAATATTGTTCAGTAAAATTTGACTCTTATGGTATACCAAAAAACAACAAGAGGTGAATAAATCATGAAATAATGACCGGGAAACAAATAGTACATAACACAATAATGAACACAACAACTTATAATAATGAACACAACAACTTATTGACGATAAAGAAAATTGAAGACATGGAACGGGTTGAATGACCTGGTCCAATCGATGTGTATGATGGAGTTAGAGTTACACTAAGTTCAAGTCACTTATATCGACTAGGCTGCTACATCTTGTACTAGCTAGTCGGCTAGAATTAGATTATGAATAGGATTAGATTATTTATAATTGTATTATTATCATAGTAGTAATTAGTATTGTAGTAGGACTCTATGTATAGTTAACTTAATATTCTACAATTCTTCCTACATAAAAAAATGTACTCAACATTATCAATACAATTCTTCGTTTCTCTAATCCTAGACGTGAGAATTCTACATGGTATCATATCTTAAACGCTCTTTCACTCTCTCTTGAGTATTGATAAAACAAATCACACGTTCAACTACAAAGGCCGACTCTACCAACATTATGTAGACCTCTTCACTTCACCAACTCATTGTTGTTTGCTTCATTGAACTTAAGCCAACAAACTACTTCATATGGAGGACACTAATATCCCAATTGATTCGGATGATGAGACTAACCTATCTCATTACAGAGAATGATGTAACTAAAAGTAGTTGTTTCATTGAGCAATTGCAGGAAAAGTTGTAGAGGTTGAGAAGAATTCAAGAGATAGTGACAACATTAATTATTGAGAGGATAACGATGTGTTGTTAAGGAGTTGGATCTCAAGCGAAATCATGTACCTAATTGTTAATTTCTCAACGGTCAAGAAGATGTGGGAATAATTGGAAAAACCTTATCTTCAAGAGATAAAAGATAAGGAGTTTTAGCTTAAATAACAACTACAAAGTGTCGGTCTAGGAACCAAAAAGATTGATGTACATCAAGGAATTCAAAGGTATATCTTACGGCCTTGCAGTCATATCTCATTCTTAATCAATTTGTTTATGCTTTCAGGGATTTTGGTATAAAGGAAGTTGAAGAAGAGGTGCCACAACAAATAAAATAATATGGTATTCTCATACCAAAGAGGGAGGGGAAGTGAAAACAAAAACTTCAACTCCAAAGAAAGAGGTTTGAAGCCTACTGAACAGAGAACAGGTTCTCAGAACAGCCAATGTGGACCAAGTTTTCCAAGTGAAAATAAGGAGAAGAATAACAATTAATGACTCAATTCAACGCAGTAATGTCACAACAACCAAATATACGGCAAATCACAACATCATTACCAATATCACCGATATAACTGCCAATCTAGAGACAAATCTGATCAAAACTGAAATTTACATGCTTAAAACAGAATCATACTTTTATAGGGAAAATGAACTGCTAAACAGGAAAGAAAACAAACTAATTAGTTAAGAATGACATCAAATTAATCAACAAAACAAAATTATACAAGGATTTAAATAAGACAATAAAAATTTACCTTTTTCAAAGCAACTCCTGGGACGACGAGCTTAATAATGAGCTTTTTTCACTGACCTTGACTTAACCAGATTTCGCCGCAACAAAAAGAAATAGAAGGAAACTCAGGTACAAACCTTTGTGATTTGGGCATGGTAAGAACACTGATTTTTTTCATAAAAGGGGATCGATTTAGGGGAAAACATGTGAGGGAATTGGATAAGAATGATTTCGAAATTCAAAATTTGTTGGAGTATAAGGTTGGACGACCAATCAGTTGTACTAATCTTGTACAATTCTCAACGGATTGAAAAGAGGATCCTCTAATTCTTTGATGAAGGACAAGGAGCATCATGATGGCTCCTCTTGTCTCGATTCGAGAAGTTTCTCATACAAAGAGGATAAGGGAGAGAGGGAGAGGGGCACGACTGTGTCAACTGCTTTGTGTTCGTGTGTGGAAGACGAGTATATGTTTGCTGGGTGTTGGAATCGTTCTCCGTATGAAGATTCTAGAAACGCCTTGACGGTATATTACTCTAATTTATCAAGAAAAAACCTTTGAAGGACTCTTATAAATCACTGTATAGCTATAAAATTAAAGGTATTTGTTTTCGTCCAATAATTGTTCTCCACTATTATTTTGACAATATTTGTTCACTTTACGAAATCAATAGATAATATTACACTTAGTAATCGATTTATCGATATTATATTTATTATATTCAAAGGATCATATAAAAAATTATCCTTCTATAATTATAGTTTTTTAAGGAATGTGCAAAGGCAATATACAGACAACTATTATTAGATAGAGGTTGTAGTAATTTATTACTTCCTCCATTTCTATTTATGTCAATATTTTAAATTTTACGTCCATTAAGAAATTATGTAAGTTTACCATTGCAATTTTATAAGTATACTCTTGAAATCAATTTTTCAATAAATGAACATACATTGATTTATTTTGATTAATTGAAAATATAAATTAATCATTAGGTTTTCTTGATCAAAAATTCATTTTTTCAAATCTAATATCGCTCTAGCGTAAAATAAAAAGAATAATATCATTTATGCATTGGTTATGTGGGATCCGGCTCCTCTTCATTTTTCCAAGTTCTAGCTTGGATTGGAAACACATGTCATAATTTAGAATTAATGGTTGAGATCTAATTGATTAAATCAAAGTCCTAACTATAGTTATTTACTTTCATATAACTATAGTTAGGACTTTGTTTTAATCAATTAGATATCAACCATTAATTTGAAACTATGACATGTGTCTCCAATCCAAGCTAGAACTTGGGGAAAATGGATCGGAGAGAAGAAAAAAATGTGACATGACAAATATTATAGACCATCTACTTTTAGTAAGGACGAGACATAAATAGAAAGGGAAGAAATATTATGGAAAAGTAAATTTATTCTTATTTTAGAAAAATAGTGAAAAAAATATTTTATATATGAATTGAGAAACCAATAAATGTAGATCAATGATCATAACCATGTAAGATGTGTGTACTATTATCTAAATGATTGTTAATAGTCTCCAAAACTTGATGGATTTGAACCAATTGAGGATGAGTTTTCTCTCCTGCAATGAGTTCATGAACAACACCATTGATCTCAAGTGAGCTGCATCCTGGTACTTTGTCTATATACTGGCTTTTCATCTTCTTCCTTATCCTTCTAGCATTGTCATGTTTACCTGCTGCAACATAGATATTCGAGAGTAGAACGTATGCTCCGCTATGCCTTTCCAACTGCACAATTCTCTCAGCAGCAGCCTCAGCCAAATCAATAACTCCGTGATTCCCGGAGGCACTTAGTAATGCTCTCCAAGCTATAGCCTCTTCGGAAGGAACACTCGAATTAGGCATGTTTTGTACTATCTTTCTTGCTTCCTCTAGCAGCCCGGCTCTGCATAGAACGTCGATTATGCATCCGTAGTGTTCACCTTTAGGCTCAATATGATACACATTACACATTAGATTCAACAAATTTAAACCTTCGCTCGCCATACCTGCATAACTACAAGCAGTAAACATCGAAAGAAATGTAATGTCATCCGGCCTAATCCTGAATTTTTGCATCTCATTGAACAACTTTAAGGCCTTTAAACCATTCCCATTCACAGCAAATCCTGATATCATAGCATTCCAACAAATAAGATCTCTTATCGGCATTTCATCGAACACCTTCTCTGCTATATCTAAACAACCACATTTCGCATACATATCAATAAGAGCAGTTCCTAGCTTAATACTCGATCCCATTTTCAACATCTTCACATATCTATGAATCCATACCCCAATATCAGCACAACCCAAATGAGCACAAGCAGAAAGTACACTAACAAGAATAGCCTCATCTGGTTCAATTCCACTCATTTGCATTTGTCTAAACAATTGTAACCCTTCTTTAAAGCAATTATTTTGTACATAACAAGATATCATACACCCCCAAACTCCTCTATCCTTCACTAAGCATTCATCAAAAACCAATCTTGCTTCATAAACATCCCCTCTTTTTGCATACCCACAAATCAAAACAGTCCAAGAAACAACACAATTACAAGGAATCTCATAAAAAACAGATCTTGCAGCTTCCACATTGTCAAAACAAGTGTAGAAACCAATTAAACTATTACCCACAAAAGTATCAATCAAGAACCCTAATTTCAAGATTTGCCCATGAACCAATTCACCAAGATGAAAACTTTTCATCCTTCCACAAGCTTTTAAGACATAAGGGAGTGTATAGTTATCAGGGTACATCCCAATTTTCAACATGTTTTTGTATATCTCTGTGATTCTGTTGACTTCATCATCACCTTTGAGTAAGAATGATTTGATCATTGTATTGAATATGCAAATTGTGGGTTCTTGTATTTGTTCAAAGATTTTAAAGCCATAAACTGGGCTACCAAGATTAGGATGTGAACAGAAAGCTAACAGTCTGCTTAAAGCAAAACTGTTTTCCCCAAGTCCACATGTGATTACTTGTCCATGTGCTTGCTTGAGTTGCTTCATACTTTTGCATTTTTCTAGTAGGAAAAGGCACCTTCTTGTGCATATTAACATTAGCTTTTGCTAAATTTTCAATTTTTTTGAAAGAAGGGGAAGGCTTTATATTGCAGCAGCATTCACTATAAGCATTTTTTTTTATGTAACTTCTTTAAAAAAAATCAAACCAGGTAACTTACAAAAATCTAGCTCCTATCGTACATTGACAAATGACAAATCTCGCTCGCTTGATCTCAGTCCTCTTCACGAATGAGACAAAGACCTCGTGAAGGTGAAGACCAGCTGGCTTCATTCTTGTAAATGTGGTGGTCTCATTGCGAACACAAAGAAGAGTGCACCAAAAGACAACAGTTTAGTTGCAAACTTCTTTAACCAAAACCCGAAAGGATCCTTGGAAAGGGTCATAACAGGAAAAGAAAAAAACACACATAAAACTCGAAATGACCATTAGGATCACTACAACTTTATGGAGAAAATACTCACTTAAATTAGTGATAGTAACATCTAAGAAATCATTAAATCACAACTCTGTGTGGGTACGATTTCTGACTCACTAATCACTATGTTACTTGGTGATCACGCACACTTGCGTATGCGTTTGAGAGCAGCACACACCTACGTGCCTAGACTCTACTCGTGGAATTACATTGAGTATATTATTATTGTTTCAACAGCCAATTATAAAGTCCAATATTACTTTTCTATATTTGCCTGTAAACCAAAACCCTGTACAAAGTCAAAAAGGAAACTTGAAAAGTATTCACAGCCTATTCATGAAAAACAAGTAATCATCTATAAGAAGAAAAGAATACTTACCTTTCATGCAAAGATACTTTTAACTTTGCTCCTTCAATCACCTTTTCCCTAACAAAATAAATGTTTCTTTAAATAGGTATTAATCAGATTTTTACTGTTGAAATAGTTCCAAATTAAGCATATGAGGTAAGGGAAAGAAAAAACATTATGTTATTTTTCTTCTTCTATGTTTTCTGCCTTTTAAACTACCTATAATCTTCAAGAATATAATAGGTAGGAGTGTGTTGTCTTGACGTACGTGCATATATACTAGTAGTCATAGTAGTATTACTATTCTAATTTTTTGTCCTTCAGTTTCTGTTACTATCGATTATGTCTTGTACTTCGAGTATCGTTTAGTTCCTTTCGTTTAATTCCCCTAGATTTACAATTTCTTTTAGGGTGAGTTTCTCTGTTGCAGGGGAAGAATATGAACAACAGAGACAGAGGAATACCATCCCAGAGAACACAAATGTCCAAAGGTGGTATAAGCTTTTCACAAACTAATTTTTATAACCGAGAAATTTCCGAGAGCTAGTGGGACACGATTCAAAACTCGATGAATAATCATGCGAGACGTGTTCCCACAGGCTCTTCAGAAAGTATAGTGACTTTTTTGTATATTCTTTTTCTCTCTGGCAGAAACGAAAAGAACCGTTAGCTGGTTAGAAAGACAGTTTACGACAAAAGCCAGTCGAGATTATGATTCCAGTAATAGTGTTGATTACCCAACTGCAGTAGCTGTAGCTGCATTTGTTGTAAAATCAATTGAAGACAAGAGTAACAAGGACCAAACAAAGACAAACATTGGAGCTGATAAACCTTTAAGCAATATTAAGAGTAAAGCAAATGATACAATTGAGAGACCTGAAAAGTCCACAGGTCAGGCCGATCTCTCTATAACAATCATCCTATATAATAACATTTCACTATACGTAGAAAGTTTTCTTTTAGTATATTATATGTTTTCTATAACAGTATTTCGTTATAGCAACTGAACATTTAGCAGCAATTGAGTTAATGTCATTGCATTCAGAGTCGTTAAAGTCTTTAGCAGCATTTATATAGCTATAATAAAAGCAAAATCATTCATATGTTGTAGTGTTTACTCATTTCCTCCATATTTATGATCAGCTGTGACAGCTGCAAAATCGAGTTCAAAAGTTCCAGACAAAAATGTTGTAATACGAACAGCTACGTTGAATCAAGAACCACTCAACTCCACGCGATCCCTTAAGCAGAGTGCAACCTTTGAGGATAACAGAAAGAACTCCACATTTAAGAACATCGACATTGCATCTGCCAAAACGCCAATTAGACTATCGATGTCTCAAAAAGAGATGACGAAAGGAACAACTACTACGACAAATCTTGTAGTTGGAAATTCTAAAGCAAATATTTGGGAGAATGAAGAGATGAAGAAGATCAAAGAACGGTATGAAGTTGTACTGAATTTTATATGATTGAAATTGGAAAACACAAATTGTTGTCATCTAACTACAAAGAGATTTTCAGGTATGAGAAGCAACATAATGTGATACTTGATTGGGAGACTAAGAAGAAGAAAAAGTCGAAACGACACTTGGAGCAAATTGAGGTTGATTCTAATTTCTCTTTTTTAATCTGATTCGAAAACAGTATCTCTACCCTCTTCAAACTCCACTTTATGGGATTTCACTGGATTTGTTATTCATTTGCTTAGTACATAACAAATGAAATTACAGGCAAAATTAGATAGACGAAGGGCGATGACAAAGCAAAGTTTCTACAACGATATTGGAAGGATCGAAAAGATAGCAGGAGGAGCCAAAGCAAAAGCAGAGCAAAATCAAGAAAAAGAAGAGCATAAGGTGAAGGAGAGAGCAAATAAAATCAGATCAACTGGGAAAATGCCAGCAACATGTTTGTGCTTTTAAGCTAAGATCGATTACATGAAAGAACGTAAATATTGTACAAACAACATCAACATTTGGATGATCTTTCAAACTTGTATGCAAGCATACGTTGTAGAGAATAAACTTTCATCGTAACAGAATGGAAAAACAAACTATATATAGTTTTCGATTGTTGAAGTGTGACACTATCGTCTTATCTTTAATTTGAAGTTGTTAGTTAGAAGGCACTATTTACTTACTTAATTATGTCTTCGACATTCGATATACTGGATATTCCAAATTTCACCTGTGAATGAAATTACACTGAATATATTATAGTTGAAGATTAACTAATGAATTATAATATTTTTTACCTTAAAAGTATCATTTTGTAAATCACCATATATCTCTAGCTCAATGGACTAAAGTTTCAAATGAGCTTAAGACAAGATCTTATTACAAACAAGCAAAAGTACTCCCAAAATATAGAGTATATTGTGTAATATATATACCAAATGAAATCTCTTCAAATCTAGCATGAAAGCCATCAAACAAATAAATATATGTGTTGTCGGAATTATAATACATGTAGCATGTCAAGTAAGACACGAAATTATTAAGTAAAATGACACATTGGATAAATATGTTTATTTATTCGATTTTATACAATTTTAATACCGAATCGAAACAAGATTAGATGGAGGTTCTCTAAAACAAATTTATTTTCATTAATTGGCTTAACACAAGTGGCAATGAAGCCTAGCCACACAAAATACAAATCACATTTATCCAACATAAAAATAGAATTTTCAGCGCCAAATTAAACAGTTCAATGCTTCTTCAGAAAATCTCCGGCCATCTTCAGGTAATCTCCTTTTTTACCAGATTCCGACGACTGACTCCCATCGGAATTTTTCTTCAAAAGTCCTTCCGCCATCTTAATATACTCGCCATATCCACTTCCTGATTTTTCATGTTTTCCTCCACTTGTATGCCCCGATGACTGCGTATGTGCAGTCGCCGCGGCGGTAGCGGTGGTTGTTGTGGTTGTGGAATGATGAGAAGTTTCGTATTTATGGAGATAAGTCTCTGCTTTTCCGACGAATTTCCCGATCCCTGTCTCTTCTAGTTTACCGTACTGTGAAGCGGCGTTAAGGAGGTCCGCGGCAGCTCCGGCGAGCTCCGATTTCTCAAATTGTTTTGGATCGTGATGGAGTTTTGCTTTGGCGGCGTCAGCTACTAGCTTGGCGCTGGACATCAGCTCAGATTTAGATGGCTTCTGGTGGCTGTTGGGCTTATGGGTCGATGAATAACCCGATCCGGATGTGGTCTTGGCTTGTGTTGGATCCATAGAATGAACTAGTATTTTTTAATTAATAAAATAATTGAGGTGTGAACGAGTTGATTAGTTTACGAGACTATAAGGAAATTTGTTGGTTATTGATGAATGAACAATGGTAGCGCTAATGAAAATATTTATAAAGAGGTGATTTTTAAAGGTATTAAATTGTTTAGGTGAAGGAAAGTGCTAATATTATTATAATTTTGCAATTTTTGGTTGTTGTACAAGTCAACACGTTATGGTGTAAAAGGCTTAAACGAGTAGACAACTCATGTGTGTTATCCGTGTACCAAAATCATACAAGTTGAGGAAAGAAATTATATTTTTATCAATTTCTTTTTTGTCGTAATAGCAAAATGACGGGTGCACCATCAACGACTAATACATATTAATTAAAGAATAAGTTACTTATTATTTGTATCATTATTTTATTAAACATAAAAATATACTGAAGTATAAATATGAATTAAACTTATTACTTATTAGATAAAATGTGTTTAGTGAAGTGGTGGTTTTGAACTTCACTTTGCATTATGAGAACGCAAGTTCTAAACCATCTATTCTCTTATAAGTTGATTCAGATGAATTCGTAATGGACTATTCCAACTGTAATATCTTGTATTGAATAATCGTATGTTGAGAGTATCATGAGTGACCTTTTATCGAAATTTTTTCTCTCACCCCTACAATATCCACGTGCATAAATGTTATATCTTTATTAATATGATATTTCAACATACGATTCAATTTTTATCACAGACAATCATAGTCTACTCAGAATTAATACATGAAATAAGGAAGGGAAAGAAAAATGATTCTGAAACCTAAATAATGAAAATGAAAAAATAAAATCAATTAAATTAAAATATCAAAATAAAATTAACATTTTCTACGTATATTACACTAGTTTAATACTCTAGCTATACGAGACGTAGGTAACAACTCCCATTAAAATTTGTTAATATACGAGTGTGACTATTAAGAAAATTAACTCTGTTTTGCTCCTTACCATAAGTCTAAAACTCAAAATTTCAAGTCAAAAGGGATACAAAATCCGCAAAATCTCAATACACTTACTGTCCAAGAAGATAATCTTTGTTTAGGCGAGTTCATCACATCTCCATCTTCTTCCTCCAAAAAGTTTGTGTCTTTGCCTTGCTTCTTGCTGTATTCTAGAAACCCCACATTGATTCTGCAGGTACCTTCTTAGATTTTTTATTTTTTTTAGTTTAAATGAATATTTATGTGTTTCTGGGGAACCCTTTGTGTATATATTTGTGGGTCTTTCCTCTTTTTTCCTGGGAATTAATTAATCTTTGATTATGAACCATTGGAAGAAATCTTGAAACGGGGTCCTTAAGTAGTACATGCTTCATATTGGTACTAACTTTTGTGTGATTGTCAATTTTAGACTTCTTGATAGAAACTTATATGTGGTTGATTGATTTAGATTGATTATTGTTAAGGTTTTAAGATAGAGTTACAATCATGGGGTTGTTGAGTTTTGACTTATAGTGATATACTCTCTTTGTCCCAATTTATGTTACTACTATCTTTGGCACATCCCAAAAATGCTTCTTTTATGCCATTATCTTCCTGCTAAACCAACTAATTCGATCTAACCCGGTGGACTTAGAGCAAAAAATGTGTTCTTTTAGAATAAGCTTATCATGTTTAAATAGTTTCAACCTATGCTAAGATAAGATTTGAAGAGCAGATTAGCTGTAAGCAGATGACTAATTCTCTCTGTAAACCACGGATTCAAGGTCTAGTTGAATTACGACTATTCTCACTAGTCTTTATTTCCCTTCTCATCCAGCTTGAGATTCCCTTCTCACTGGGCCCACGGCTTCTCGAAGAATGTTTGATATTACCATTTGTTTTCCGTGGAATTTTGGCAACTTAACTGAATTCAGATCCATTGAAGCATTCAAATTTTAAACTTTGATACCATGGTTTCTCCATTAAACTAGCTTGTCGACTTTTACTTTAACGTTTTCCTCTATTGTGATATTTAAGTCAAATTAACTTCAAAAGCTTTGTCTAGTCATATAAATACGGAACGGACAGCTGTGCAATGTGACATAGCAAGTATTTCGTGATTGAACATCAGTTGAAACTTAAATCAGTGTTATTAAATGTAGCTCAATTCAGCTAATGATGTTCAAAGTGATCTCTCAACAAGAAGCGGTCGGTTCTTTGATCTCAACTTTTTCAAGTTTGAGTAATATGAACATTATTGTATTGAATGTTAAAATTATTAATTTTAATTGAAATTTGACTATTAGAGTACTGAGTTTATATATGTTCAAAGTTTCCTTAAATTGTGCACTTCATTTTAAAGCAAAGTGAGATTCACTTTTCAGTGTTTTCACTTTCCACTCAAGCTCCATGGATATTGTTGCTTCTTTGTGCTTTATGCTTCTAAACGTACCGAATTAAATAGAGGAGCTATTTGGATGTAAAAATTATATTTTTCTCGAAATACTACTGCTCTCAGAGATTACTAGTCTGCCACTCATGGTTTGGCATCCTTATATTCTAATACCAAATATTTTGCTCTTTTCCTAGGGAGATTTGAGTTATTCAAGTATATCCATGTGGGGCTATTAGATATCAGTATGAGTTTGACTTTATCAATAATCAAATAAAGGAGAATGTCAGGTCTTTTTTCGAACAATTAGAAGAGAGATTCAAAAAAGTGTAGCACAGTATGTATCGCCCTGTGCCTATTACTACCCGAGGTGGGGAACCTACAGATAGTGGAGATCCTGTGGTGACGTTGGACCAAGTTCCACGTTGGAGTAATGCTGAATTTAGGTATGCACATGAGAATGAAGATCCTACTAATTCATGCTTTCCGGATCCTTTGGCATCTGCTTCTGGGTCTGAATGCAACGCTAGTGGCATAGTTTCGAAGTTTCCCATGGATCATGAGATTAACTCCAAGATATACTTGTGGAGAGGCGATCCCTGGAATCTCGAGGTAGATGCTGTTGTTAACTCTACTAATGAGGTAAGAGGTGACTATTCATGTAGCAGTATTTGTTTTGCATGCCCGTCATAAATGTGAGCATCTTTTTGTCGTTTATTATTGAATATCTAGGTATGCCTGCAATGTTTCATGTGACATGGCAACATAAAGGCGAACTTGTAGCCAACAAATTAGCTATACTTCCATTTTATTTTACTTTTTTGAAGGTTTTCAGTCTTTGAAGCCAACAGATTATCTCATCTGTGTATTCTCTGATTTAAGTGAACTTCGACTAACTTTATTAAGAAAGGGGATGACTGCAATTGTCGCTTATTCTTGAACTGAGACTCCATGTCCAAAACATAATCTTAAATTTTCTTTTCTTTTCTCTGAAAGAATGAGGTAGGTAGGTGGGTTAGCATAAAAGTTGATAAGCGTGAAAATGTTGATTTTGGTACCAAAGGCATTAAGAATCTGTGTTCTTTTCGGGATTTCAAGTTTAGAACTGTCTAGAAATTGAAACATGTAGTCTTTTTTATTTTGTCCCGTAAATGTCTTGTTCACTTTCCTGAACATTATGTGGAGCAACAATGTGATGGGAGATATAAGATATGGTGTCACCGATTTTTATATTTTATGTAGACATTTATATGGTGTATCATTTATTGATCTATACGCTTCAACATGAGATTTATACCTCTTTTTTGGTGGTTAAAAGAACTTGGACGAAGCTCACAGCAGCCCAGGATTGCATGCTTCAGCTGGACCCGGTCTTGCAGAAGAGTGTACCACATTGGTAGGTTCTTTCGTGCATGAATATGTGTTTAGGAATTAATTTTGATTTTCTTTTTTTCTGTGCTGGTTTGCAAATAGAAGTTAGAGTATGACTTGTGCGAACTGTTGAAGTTCCAGTTTGTTCATTCCTTCTTCTAACTTAAGAAAGTTATCTCCCATTTTTTAAAATTTGTTCTGTTCTATTCAACTAGTGACAGTGATGTTGACAGACTAATATATGGTTTACTTTTCCTTCATAGGGAGGCTGCCGGACAGGAATGGCAAAAGTTACAAATGCTTATGATCTTCCTGCTAGGTGGGTATACTGGGTTGTTTTTCTCAGAACTTTTGCAACAAGCTTTTCCATAATTGTCATATTTCTGCTTGCACTAGAAGTTAATCAATGTACTACAATGTTCTCACTTGTAATAAATACCCATCCTAAGTATTATCTTTTGTTTTTCTTTGTTAGATCTGTAACCTAATTCTTCTATTTGTTGATGTGAAATATATTTCTCTTTAAGTTCAAATAAGGAAATCGAGCCGTTTTCTTAGATATCCATTTTTTCAGTATTAAAAGAGAGAAAAAGGGAGAACACTGTGAACCTAACTAAGCTGGATGTACATAAAAGGAGCATGTACTCTGAGAATATGCTTCTCAGATGGAGCTTGGAGATTCTCTATTGGATAGTTACTACCTACTGCTCTCGTTGAACATGTAAAGAGATCCATACTTGTATGTTCAATGGAGTTGTCGTAGAACAATAGTAAGTGGGTTGGTTAGGAAAATCCCATGTCCCAGCTAAGTTGCACTAATATTTGAAATATTCTCAAGAAATTTCAGTATGAACAAACAGTTTGACTCGTTTGGATTTTCTGACACAAGAATCCAGTATAGTAGTAGTTTAATAAATTCAGTTTTATCTTTAACTGTACTTTCGAAGTGCTTATCCATTCATTGAAACCATTAGGCCGCTATTACTGCCTGTTTCAATAGTCAATGCCGGTCCACTATTTCTTGCTTTAATTTTTCACACCTCACTTTGCTGATAAGAACATGGTGATTCACACATACGTACTCAACCAAAAATAAAGGAAGAGCAACTTCACTTAATGTTTTAATTCCAAGATCCAATCATGGTTGTTTAGGTTAGCTATATTCTTGTATCACCGTTTAAACTGCTATGGTCTGTTAAAGTTAAAAGCAAGAAACATTAAGTGTTGAACTCTGTTTTACATTATCATTTATCACAATACTAGCATTAGTGGAAGTTGTGTAGCATTTTCTAACTATTGACCCCATGTTCATTTTATTCTTGAATTGTGCAGGAGGGTCATACATACTGTTGGTCCCAAGTATGCTGTAAAATACCATACTGCTGCAGAGAATGCGCTAAGCCATTGCTATCGCTCTTGCTTTGAGCTTCTTATAGAAAATGGGCTCAAGAGGTTGTCTTATTGTTGTAGTTTCATCTGTTACATTTTAGTTCCCTGATGTTGATTATTGAAGGAAAAGAAAAATAGAAGCAAAAATATAAAAGACCAATCTTGGCCCTAGGACTTTGGTCTAGTAGTAAGAGCACAACACGTGATGTGAGCTTGAGCTCTGCCACAGATAAGAGGTCCGGGAATTAATTGGAGAGGATAAAGGAGTGGACTCATTAATCACTGATCTATAGCCCTTGGGTATTTTTTGTGTAAAAAGAAACTGATCTTGAGTCTTATAAGGTTTAAATATTTGGAAGTTGATGTAACCTCGTTGTATCATGTGGATGCAGCATTGCTATGGGTTGTATATATACAGAAGCAAAAAGTTACCCACGAGAACCAGCTGCTCATGTGGCAATAAGTGAGATATCTTTGTTGACTATTTTCTTAATTTCTAATGTTTCATAATTGATGTTCAAGTTGCAGGTATACATTACTCTGTTTTCTCTGTTGCATTAATGCTATTGTATCTCCATTATAAATATGTTTTTAACGTGTATTCCAATGCTTTAGCTTCCAATATTTTGTTCCACGTTTTCATGATGACATCTTTATTTCACTTTGATTAGGAACTGTAAGGCGGTTCATTGAGAAACAGAAAGATAAAGTAGAGGCAATTGTTTTCTGTACTACTACTACACAAGATACGGAGATTTATAAAAGGTATTCTTAGTACATCAATTTTCTAGTAGATAGCAGAGGAAGGAATTCCTTCAGTTCCTATTTCTTTAGGAAGCCCAACCATCCATCTTTCAAGTGGTATTAATTCGTTTATACCTTTACTCTGCAGATTGCTTCCACTCTATTTTCCTCGGGATAAGCATGAGGAGGAAGTTGCCCTTCTAAAACTTCCTGCAGATGTTGGGGATGAAAATGGGGAGACAACTATAGATGAGCGTAAAATTAGGATAAAACCGTTACCAAATGTCAAAAAGTCCAATCCAAGGATTCCCCAGGCCTCTGTTGATTTGTCTGTCAGTAATGTTGGTTTGACCAGGTTAGTGGCTAATTGTGCATCGACACTTGTGGATTATGCTTGGTATGCTGTTATTTCTGTTTGTTCATTATTAAAACGATAAATAAAATAACCCAAACTATTACAATTTTAATATTAGCCGTATCCCATCAGAACTGACGCACTGTCAAGCAACTATCCTTGTAATTAGAGTTCAACATCACTTGTGCTGGTAAATTTCAAAAACAAATGCCATTATTACAGGGAACTTCTTGTTACTTCAACAGTGGAATATTACTTGGATGAACATGTTCATGTTTTGATGGATTTTGTCTTCTTCTTTCTACGTTCTAGTCTTATTTGTGAAGGATATGCCTTTATTTTTTTTATCATCAAGCCTTAATGAAATGATTTTTCTGAAGTAGGAGTTCATCTTATTTGGATGCTTTTCTGGATCCTGCTTTTATGTCCCTGATCAAGGACCCAGATCAGCGACGGAAAGAACAATGGGAAAAAACTGCCCAAGCTCAAACTAGCTGGAACTTCTTTAAAATGTTTGGATATGGTGATGTCGCAGGACCTCCTTTGTCAGCTGCAGAAGAATATTCGCTTCATTCTAGATATCTTGCAAAAGCAAATACTCTGAATTTTTCAGAAATTGCAGAAATGAAAATTGTGTAAGCACCTTGCTGTATAGTATATGTCTCTGCAGACTTTATTTATTAGTCCATGGTACCTAAAATACATGAAATATCTGTGTCTAGTTGTCCAAATATGTACTTGTTTGGGTACAAAGTGATTTAATTGATTTTTCATCTTACGAACAACTAGCAAAGTCTCGTTGACATAGTTAGGATCAAGCTCAGATGAACTTGTGTTATATTGCTCAACTTCCATGTCTTCGTTTCAGCTACCGAGGAGGGGTTGACAGTGAAGGCCGTCCAGTAATGGTTGTTGTGGGGGCACATTTCCTGCTAAGATGTCTTGATCTGGAGAGATTTATTATCCATGTAGTGAAGGTACGTGATACTTGCTTGCTTTCCCTCCGCGCCAAAAATATAGGTTAGATATGATCTTTTGTTCATATCTATTGAGCTGTTCAATAATTTGTCATCTTTGATATAACTGCACAAATTTTCTGTAAAAGATTACATTATATGTCAGTTTGCAGGAATTTGAACCATTGATACAGAAACCTTACTCTATTGTGTACTTCCATTCTGCTGCAACTCTACAGATGTGAGTATCATTTTTTCTCACATTGGCCTGTCCCCCATGCTCAGTATGATGAATAAATTTCTTATTTTACTTTTTTGGTGAATTATCTGTTTTATGGACTTGTCCAATTAATAAAAGTTAAAGGTTAAACATCGGATGTGTATTTTGTTCTTTTCTTGGGTAATATTATATAATATATGCTCCTTCCTACCTTACAGTTCTATTTTGTTTTGTGATGTTAATAGATATTATTTTGTTGTACCAAAACAGGCAACCAGATCTAGGATTAATGAAGAGGATACAACAAATTCTTGGTCGCAAGCACCGGCACAACCTTCATGTATGCAATGCTTCTCCTCTGTTCCCCTTGTGCCATGGTTCCCCAATGTTTTTAATTGCTATCATACAAGTTGTTGACTTTCTGTATTCTAAATCTCCTTTTTCTCTGGGCAGGCGATATATGTTCTTCACCCTACTTTTGGACTGAAGAGTGCAGTTTTTGGTTTACAACTCTGTGTGGATAATGTGGTACTTACGGTCCTATTATCCTGCTCTCTGTCTTCTCTCTAATGTCATTCTTGCATTACAATGTGGATTTCATTCTTTTTTCTGAAGACTTGTTTCCTTTTGCACTAATTCTCAGGTATGGAAGAAAGTAGTATATGTAGATCGTCTTCTGCAATTATTCCGCTATGTTCCTCGTGAGCAGCTGACTATTCCAGATTTTGTTTTCCAGTAAGTAATCATTCATTTTTCTGATCATTTGTGAATTTTAAGTGTGAAACCAGCAGAAATTTTACACATTGTCAGTAGCTCCATCGAGAAAGGTGTGATAATTGATATCTAATTTGCGAAAATAGCCATCTTAAAGCTCAGAAATAGATATTCACTCCTACAAGGGAAATACCACACTTAGTATCCCTGTTTATTTAATATTTTATTCATGAAAATTGACCCTGCCTAGGGAATTTGTGATAAGGAATCCTAGAAAAGATCGAGAGTCCCTCCGTAGTCTGTTCATGACAAATGAGATCTTCAGTGTGGGAGGCTGGAGCAGCTCAAATAAAGAACAGTCTGGTTCTTGTCATAATTCATCTCTCTGAATGTCATGCAGTTCTTTACGTGTAGAGCTGTCGTTTCCTGTAATATAAAGAACAGAATCGAGTAGATTAAATGGACTGATAATCATGTTTCTGTTGCAGGCATGATTTGGAAGTAAATGGAGGGAAGGGCCTGATTGTGGATCCTAGAACCAAGTATGTTTATCAGAGACCATAGTCTCAAACTTCATCCGATAAAAGAAGAAAATAGACGCTGTAGTAAGATTGTGAAATTTGTTTATCATTTTATCGCACTTTAAATTTGTTTGTACAGAGGCTGTAATTGTTTTGTGCAATATTAGCAGTGTATTTAGCTAACTTTGTCTGTAATTTGATTTATTTATGCAACCATATGTCCAGTCCTGTGCTAGCTAATGGCAATAAATTTCTTTGCTTCTGCAACATTTTCCCTTCTAGATGTCATTTGAGTCCTAAATGAAGGCTTGACCTGCCTCTTATTTTAAGTTAAAAGTCATAAGCGGTTTCTTAGAGTTTTGTTCGTGTTTTTCAGTTAGACACCTTACCTCGGACAAAACATGCGTTTTTAATGTTTAAGCACATAATTAATATGTTAAAAATATATTATATGTAGTTGAATTTAGAAGTTGCAGATTCTGAATAAAGGAAGTCAATTTTAATATTGTATTGAACTCTATTAAACCAGCTTTTTGGTGCACATACAAACTCCATTTAGATTATTATTGAAAATAATTTATGATTTTTAATTGCCAGAAAATGACTTATTTTCCTTTTACCAAATACACCCTTAAGCTGCCTCCATTTTGGTAAAACAACAAAAAGGATTCCATAATACTTCCATTGACATAATTTTTTATGATTCTTTTCTAAATAAATCCAAAAGATGCATTTGGGAGAGCTGTTGATCCAGAAGACATTATGCTGAATACTGAACCAATAACCCAATGGACATCATATCATGATGGTGTCTCAAATTATGTGCTACCAAAACATGTACAAGGAAACCCATAGCTAACAACTTCACACCTGAAATTCATAAACAAAGTCCCTAATGTGTTGAAATAATCATGAAGGTGATGAATTAAAGCCTCATTCACATAGTTTTAGTAAATGGGACAGCAGGAGGATGATCTGCAGGGCATCTTTGCCTCCTCGGACGTCTAGTTGTCTTGCCCCCCCACCCTGTAAGGCTTTTGTCCTCCAAACTGGATACAATGTTACTCAAATTCTGCTTTAGAGGAGGGCTTAATGGGGTTGACACAGTGACAGGGGTGGTCTCAATCACCATCCTTCGCCTTCCCCTCGTACCTCCATTCCTTCTCTTCGATCCTGAGTTCCAAGAATGACCTGTAGCTCTCATCAACTCTCCGAAGGTCTGAATGTCTTCAGTCACTTCATGCCTTGACAAGGAAACCAGTCCGGGAAGGATATCCCTTTGAAAGTCCCTCCGCTGTCTTCCCCACCTTCCTTGTCCTCTTCTGGTTCGATTTGTTAGTGAAGTGGCTCCTGCATCTTCCACTGGTTGGACTTCAGGAACAAAAGGCTTGGGCAGGTAGTCTTGTTCCTTAGTCTCTTCTAGCTGCAATGTCATTGCCTCAAAGTAATCCATCTCCATGGTAGTAGTAGGTCGCGCAACAATCATAGCATCCTCGACTATTATTTCTTTAGACTTGCTCTCAAGTTCACTCTCAAAAGAAATGACTATGCCAACAAACCAACCTAGGGATCCCAGAGGATCATCAGATGGATCACCGGAGATGGTGTCTATTTGACTGGATGATGAAATGGCAACTATAGCTTCCGCTGCGACCCTGACAACTTCATCCTGTGTTTGCTCAGGTTTGTGTTCAGGCAACTGCAAAGATGCTTCATTTTGTTTGCCATTTTCTTTAGAAAAATTGTCTAGCTCAGTTTCCAGCACAGGAGGAGCTTCCAAATCTATCTCGACAACAGTTCTCACATTGACATTATCGCTTTCGACAAAGAATGAATCATCATCTTCAGTAATACATGAGTTCAAATCGAAGGAATTTCTGATAATGGTAGCTTTTGTTTCCATTGCTGTCTCAGCAACAACTGCTTCCATGACAACCTGTTTCTCGGGCTCAACCATAGAAAGGTCACAAGCTATGTTAATGTCAATCACTATTCTCCTCTCTTTGTGTCTGCTGTTCTCTTCTACGGGTGAGGAACAAAGAGTAGTAGACGTGGAAACAAATGAAGATGACTCGTTTTTGGAAGCACATGAAATTTCAGGAATTGGAGCCCCCAGAATTTTCCTGACACTTCGGGTTTCCCCCAACTCTTTTGTGGCCTTCATGTTAAGATCTATCATTGCTGATGCAATATTCTGCACATTGCAGACATCGCTGAAACTTTTCAACGGACCATTACCACAGATGGGTGAGTTTGTGTAGGCTTCAACCATTCCATTCGTGGTCTT
This sequence comes from Solanum habrochaites, assembly GCA_027704765.1. Taxonomy (NCBI): domain Eukaryota; kingdom Viridiplantae; phylum Streptophyta; class Magnoliopsida; order Solanales; family Solanaceae; genus Solanum; species Solanum habrochaites. The sequence goes on from JAKWJA010002492.1 coordinate 347,086, forward strand.
TGTACTCTCATTTTTGAAACTTGGTTTAGCTTTAAGCCACGGCAACACTGGTTTACACTCTTGAGGCTCTCGTTTTTCATCAACCAACTCAAGATCTCTGCTGGCAAGTTCCTCATTTATTGAATCCTTTGATAGTACATTCAAATCAAAACCTTTTTCTGATGTCAAGTCCATATTATAGGAGGTAATAGGAGATCTCTCACATCCATTGTTAAAGGAGCGGTCAGATGTCAAATTGTCACTCTTGTTTTGCTTCTCAGAGTCAAAAGCAACAGAGCACCAACGGGGTGATTCTTTGGGCCCTGATGAGGACCCATGGTAAAACCCATTCCTGATGGAGAAATTAGTAGCCTCACCTAAATTTGATTTAGAACTGCCATCAATATGCCACTTGTCTCCAAATATATCATGGTATTGAGGTGATTTCGGGCTCTTAGCTACCATGGCACATGAGTTCAATGACGGGTTTGTATGTCCTGATGATAGCCGTGCAACAAAGCCACTTGGTTTACCCCAAGAAGAGAGTGTGTGCGACCATGAATCGGTAAACTCGGAGGAATTAGTGAATGGATATGGACTAGCTGTCCGAGAAGTGATAAATGGTCTCCCATACGTATATTCGGACTTCTCATGATTTCCGTGGAAGGTTTCTGGACCATGCTTTACTCTCTCTTTCCATTGGTCATCCTTGAAATACTGAGGTGATTGAACCCCGGGACGTTGAAAGGCATTATCACGCATTACTTGTGCCAGTTGGCGTGGTGTAGGGAACTTGTTGTGTGAAAAAATATGAGGTACTGGAGTCAACCTACCTTCAACTTTCCCTGCAAAATAGCAAAAGTAAGGAAACATCTTGCATACCATCATGAAAATCCATTAAAGAAGGAAATTTTAATGTGGAAGCAACCAAGTCAAGATAGGTGCAGACAACGAAAACTCTGGCAGTTGTATATACCACAGGTATTATTTACCTGTTTCATATGTGGAAGGGAACCAGTCCCTCTCTTTGCCTTTACTAAGGCTTGTATGATGGGAGTTCCGTGTGGTTTCTCTAGGCAAAGCCACAAATGCTGGATTTGAGTTAGCGGAAGCGTTTAGGCTTCTCGTCTCCTTATGACTATTACCATATCCAAGAAAATCAACAGGCAATGAGATTGCTTCTTCAGGCTGAGCTGGTTCATTGAGATCAGCCAACCTGACTGAGCTTCTGAAACACGAATGGGATGCTGAAGCATCTTTTTTATCACTCTTTGTACCAGCACCAGGGAATAATCTTGTACAACTCTCTTGGGAAACTTTATTATTTCCATTAGCACGGGAACTTGGATAGAACAATCCTTCATCATCTCGCAACTGCTCAACTTCATCAGTATCTATGTACTCATCAGCTGGAAGTTGAAGATCGAACATCTTCTTCCGTAATTTTGAGGGCCTAGCATCCAAAGATTCACAGATCTTTGAAGAGCAACCATTTTGCATTTGACCGTGACCAGACTGTACATCATTCGCTTTTGAAGAACTGAATGGGGAATTTACAATTTCAGTACCAGACATAGATGGTCTAGCATAACTTGAATTTGCAAAGAGGAAGCTGTTGCTATGGCCTTTCCAAGCATCTTTAGGTAGTAGATGGGATCCAAGAATGTTTGATGAAGATGATGGCTCCATTGATGTCCAAGGTCTATGCAATTCCGTCCTTTTAATGTCATACATCATGTCCCTCTGAGTTCTGTAAAGACGATGAAGTTCAAATACCTAGGAACAAAGATTTACATAGGTAAACATTTTGCAGCAAGCTGGAAAATGCCAGAGGACAAATATAAAACTAAATATAGAACTTATTACTTAACAGAAAAATGAATGTTGACCAGTAGAGATAGAATTACCTGATTCTTGAATGTTTCCTCGTGTTCAAGTATTTTCTTCTTTAGAACATCCTTATCATATCCAGGATCTGAATCTGTCGTATTCCTTGGCATGAAACCATTACAGTATTGAGCGTTTGTGAAGATTTTCTCTCCATAATGTAGGGGCCATCTATTGTTTAAATCCTCACTAAGGTAGCTCATGGAGTAATAAGCTGGTACTTAGCCTTTACAATGGGCTTGTGCTACCATTCCTGCTGACGGTAGGAACTAAGTCATATAAATAAAACCAAACAGAGTAAGAATTATGCAAAACAACCATTATTAATAATGAAAGAGCGCAACACGTCCGATATTCAGCCTGTTTTATGGACCAGTACATCCTTCAAACGTTTAACAAGCTGAATAGCATCAGTATTAGCAATCAGCACTACATGGCAGGTATAGAGAACTGACGGGAAGTGTAAGACAGCATATCTTAACTGGCCGATGCAATATTTATCTTGCACTCAAAATCATGACACCATTGGCACAATGCCACTCAAATCTCACATAGTTTAGGTGCCAACCTCTGCATATTAAATTTGCATTTTGAACATATTTGTCCTCTCTATAAAGATTTCACTTTATATCTGCCAGATTAACATAAAAGAAAGCAATTTGTATTCTGCTTAAAGTGTATGACTAACTTCTCACTTTATATTAGTCTTTCCCGTGAAGCTTTATCAAGACTCATATGAGTGATTTTGGAGATGATGAATGTATGCTACCAGGTAAGAACACACAAGATAATATCAATGGAGATTTTAAGATGTTCTTTCAGTCGTTCAACACTTTTCTATGACTCCTTAATCTCTTCACTTGATTGTAATCATTTAGGCGTGGAAACATGGGAAGTTAATAGTATGTCTACCAAGTAAACTTCCAACAGACTGTTCTGACACCAACCAAATGAGGAAAAAAAAGGAGCATTTTTCCCTATAAGGACAATAAGCTATACATCCTAATTGAGTATACTAATTATGATCACTCTTCCTATAGCTATAAGTCAACACACTGTTTTTGAGTCATCCCTTGATATAGCACAGGGTTACAGGCAACCAACTCAATAGTCCAGCATACTTCACTGGAATCACCAAGAATAGAAGAGGAAACAAGCAAGACAGTGACAGAAAAAAACCAATATCGCAGCTACTCTAGACATTTTTTTTAATAACCGGTGGTATCCGTACCAACTTTTGCACACCTCAACTAATTCTACAAATACGTGACACCTCCCACCAGCGGCTAGGACAGATGAGAAAAAACCACTTTTTTTTTTTGACTCTGCTAGAATTTGAACACGAAACCTCATGGTCCTCAACCCATGTCACTGACCCCCTAGGCCACACCCTTGGGTGCCAATCTAGACATTTTCCTATCAGCAACACTTAAATCTAAAACTCCTCAAGTATCAGTGTATCATAATCTAGTAATGAAGATAGGTAATCTTGCATCAGTAAACGTATTTGAAGGTCACAATAAAACAGTCTAATAGTCACAAAAACAAGCCAATGCAAGCAGTTCTGCTAATAAAACATCAATATTAACTGATGCAATTCAAATCCTTCAACCAAAACTATCAAACTAGAAGGCATTTCATTATTAATGCCCCATTAATTTAGACTAAGAAACCAACTTCCATCAGTTAATGAAGCTGGAAAAGATCTCAATTTTTATTTTTTATTTTTTTAAAAAAAGATCACTTGTCAAATCCAAAACCATAGCCAAATTAGTAAACAAGGCAACATAGTAAAAACTAGAAAAACAAAAACATTAACTTCAGAACCCCACAACTGTTATTACAGATAGTATAAAAACTTGAATAAATTAACACAACAATAATTAATTGAATATTAAAACAAATCAAATATAGAAAGAATTGATATGGTCCTAGGTCTTAAAAGTAAAAGAATTATAAATCTACAAAATGTAAAGATTTTACCTCAGACCCCCATCTCCTCAAGAACCCCTTTCTTGAAAAAATTACATCTTTTCAAGAATCATGGAGAATTAGCCACACACAGACAAAAAAAAAAAGTAAATTTAATATTAAATGGTAATACAAAGATGGTTATTTTGGTAAGAACATTGAAGAAGGTAAGATCCTTATAAAACTAAAGAAAAAGATTAGAGCTTTATCATTTTCAACCTTAGGGGCCAAAGCCTCACTGAAAGAAAGGTTCTTTAAGACAGAGAAAAGAAGGTGTTTTGTGTGTGAGTTTTTGGGGGTATGGGGTGTGGGGGTAGGGGGTTAGAGGGGGTAGGGGAGCTTCTAAATGTATAGACCTATATTCTGTAGAGAGAGAGATCCTAGATAAGAAATCTATCACACAAACAAACCAACAGTGACATGAAATTTGTCAACATCTCATCTCTTTTTCTTTTTGCTTTTCTTACCTTATTTTTCATTTATTCCGTGTTCGATATCTATATTGAAGTTCAATTAAATATGAACTTACGTCAGGTAATTTTACATTAGAAAAAATGATCTCTAATAAAAATAATTTCATGTATAAAATTCAAATTTAAAATCTCTAATTAACTACAATCCACAAATCCTTTTGTTACTTTTGTCTCTCTCCAATTTAATAAGTTGTGGCTTCTTTTTGGAAAGAGTGAATCTCATAGAATAACAACTATCATTGTTTTACGAGTTTTTATTTCTAAATTATTATGTGATTTATTTATTTTTTTGGAGTATAACCTTTTTTTTTACAAAATTTACCTAGTTGAATATATGAAAAAATATTTATGATAACTTGTTGAGAGAAATGAGAAAAATGGATGTTTTTTTTAAAAAAAAAAATGAGTCCAATTTGCATTATGGTTGATTTGGGATTTTTTTGTCAATGCTCGATAGCTTATGGATTTTTTAAAAAAGGAGGAAGTTAATTTATTCACGCAATTTTTTCATGTGTATTAACGTGTTATAACTTGAAACTCTTTAAAAGAATATTAAATGTGATGTTTATATATCATGATATTTTTCTAAAAATATTTTAATATGAATTTATAAATAGCTCGAGAGAATTTTGTAAATAATTAATAATCTAGATATAAAACTCGTGTGATGATAATAAATTAGATTTGTTTTATATATTCACTCTAAAAGTCTAAATTAAAAGATCACCAAAATAGTGGTTGGTGCCTTTGGTGATAAGGACATTTTCTTCCTTAATAAATGAAAACACTTTTGGTAGAATATTTAACTTTAAAATTGAAATAATTTAGTCCAACAACAAATATACAATATTGTTATATATAAATAACTTGAATAAATAATTTTTAATGAGAGTTTGATTATAAGAATTAAATATTTTTTTCTTTTTTAAAAAAATCTTTGAACTTGAAATTGTATTTGGCTTCTTGTGAAAAATATTAAGAATTTAAATATGTATTCTATCTAAATTTTATTTATATTTTTCAATTTATAAAAACTAGCAAAATCATCCAACTTGATTAATTTATCTAAAATATACAATTAAATTATAAATCTTATTGTATTGAGCTACTATACATTATTTTCTTTTAAGACATGAAAAGTAATACAATACTACTGCTAAAGTTGTAGGAGAAATTGACAATAAACCCATTGAGACTGTGGGGTTGAATGAGGATCCTTTGTATTTCCTCCGTCTATTTTTACTCGTTCATTATAATTTTTGTACGTTTTTTAAAAACTAATAAAGTAATATAAATATTTACTGTAACATTATATTAATTACTAATATATAATATTAGATTTTACGAAAATAAAAAATAATATTAAAGATAAAATAAGAAAAACAATAATATCTCAATATATTAAAAATAACAAATAAATATAAAAAAAAATTGAAAGATGAGTAAAAATGAATAAACAGAAGTTACATTTTTTTGTTTTCTTTTTTTTTTCGTTCTGTATCTGCATTCACATTAGAGTCCGATTAAATTCAGACTCTTCGTATTCTAGCAGACTCAAACCTGAAATCTTTTTTATTAAAAATGAAAGAGTAACTACCATTCCACCACAATTTTTATCGACGATTTTGTTTTTTTTAGGTAGGGCTAATAAAGTATTTTGCTAAAAAGCCCTTCAAGTTTTGGGAAGGTAACATTTGATGCTTTCTGAATTCTGAGTTTGTGTCTGATTGGTTGATACTCTGACATAGAAAGTATAGATAGTATAGCAAGTTTAATTATATTGTGGGGTACTGTCATAAAAGCATGTATAGTACTAATATGCTATCGGAGCTCTAATACGAACTTCAGACATCAAATGAAAAATTAAACGAGAAAATATAATATAAATTTATATATTATAAGATTGAACAAGTTTGATAGCAAGATAGAAATAAAGAATGCATACATATATTCTTTTATAAAATATATTTATGTGATTGCACTAATATATATTTTTATTGGACGAATTTATTGAAATATTATTTTAATTTTAATTTGATATGAATTTTTAAAAAGTCTTTTTTCATGCTTACTTTCCTAAATATGTACTTATCATTTAAAAAATATCCACTCCAAAAGTTTTTTTCTCTTTGGTAAACTTCAACATAACACAAAAAAATAAAAAACTTCCGGAACGTATTTACTTTTCTTTTTACTTTCACAATTACATCTCTTTTTATTCTGATTAACGCCATGAAAAAATATCGAGAATGAATAGGAAGAGATCAATATTTTTGAGTTGTTGGGCTAATAGATGAAAAGTAAGTTTCAATTTATATAAAAGTTGGGTCAAACTTAGGTAAAAGTAAAATATAAGTCGGTCTTAATAATTTTGTTACTCAATTGATACCAACTGATAATTACCTCACAAAAATAATGATACTAATTATTAAAAGATTTTGTTTATTGAAGTTTTAAATTTGATAGATAATTATATAGACAACACATTTAATTTATCAATTATTTTATTGTTATAATAATACAATATTTTGAAAAATTATATCATTTTTCACCATTATAAATTTGAATTGGTCGATTGGATTTAAATATAAGCTCTGGCTTAACTTTAAATGACAACAAGTACGATTGGTTAGTTTGAATAATAAATTTAAATTGGTCGATTGAATTTAAATACAAGCTCTGACTTAACATTAAATGACAACAAGTACGATTAGTTAGTTTGAATTATAAATTTTCTAATTATTAGAACTAGATGTAAGTAGTGTGAGCTTAAGTAGTTGACATTTATGTAAACAAAGCAAAACATAAAGTACTTAATATGTTATACTATTTTTTTTCACTGATATGCTATTTTCGAGTAATTTAATCCGTTATTATTTTTTTCTTTCAATTGCTAATTAAATTTAAAAAAAAATATTCAAAATTATTTATGAACTATATGAAATGATTACCCCATGTTTTATTATAATAATTGGGATCTAGACTACCACAGTGTAGCACTCAACTCTAAAGCCAAATTCATATGCAAATAACTTGTCCAAACATCAAAAAATAATTATCTCAAAGTATTTTAGTATATAAATTACGATATATTATCCTTTGACAACACATGAAATCTTAAATTATATTTAACTCAAAGAATACTCATATAATCGTGATAGATTATAATCTATTTTTACAGCATGATTCCTAGCACTCATATCAAATAAATCGAATACTTCTTGTCGTGCAAAATTATGATTGGATTATAACACTCAATATATGTGATTTTTTTTTTCAAACAATAACTTTTAAATATCTGAATTGTCTTTTTTTAATACTGAACTTTTTTCTATACTTTCAGATATACCACTTTACGTTATATATCAGGATATAAGCACGATATCAAAATATCGTGTATGGAAACATTTGAGGAAATATCTGAAATTGATACATTGTGTATCGGAATATATTCGAATTCCATAAAATTTATTTATTTTTAATAATTTGAAAAAGAATAAAAGATTTGTATAAAATTTTTCAGTATTCATCAAAAAGAAAGTTTAAACGCAGAAGAGAAGTTCAGAAAACCCTAAAAATATAAAAGGGAGCTTTAGGCGGAGGCGTAGGTGTTGAGAAGCTTCAATTGTTAGTGAAAATGTCTGACGAAGAGCACCAATTTGAATCAAAAGCAGATGCCGGAGCTTCCAAAACTTACCCTCAACAAGCTGGTACTATTCGGAAGAACGGTTACATTGTAATCAAAGCTCGTCCTTGCAAGGTTTTATTTTTGCATCTAATTCTACATTTTTTGTTAAAATTTTTGGTTGTTTGTACAGTAGAGGCGAATTCAGGATTTGAAGCGAAGTTCAAATTAATATATGATGATAACTGAGGTTCAGTATTTAGTAAGTTTATTATTAAGTTCATGGATCTGGTATTGGATTTTGTGTAGTTTATCTGCAAACTGTGAAGTAGTTAATTATCAGTGGAAAGCTGGCCCGTACACTTTAGCCATAATAAAAAGAACTTTGTTTTTGAAGTTATTGTGGCGGCAATGACTAAATCCAGCTACTTGCAATATGTGTTAAAACTAGATAACTTTTTGTTATTGTAAAATAGTAAAATGTCTAAATTTTATTGAAAAACGTATTAACATTTCGAAAGTATTGAAGTGTTTTATAGTGTTAAAAATGACAAACTATTGTACTTTATAATATTGATTAACAGACTATTGTACTTGATATGAGACGAGATTACGCGAAGAGGGATTTATTAAATCAAAAGAAAAAGGGAAAAGGAGGATATACCCCTCAACTTTGCGATTTGGTGTTGATAACCCCTCACGTCTGACAGCTCATGTATACCCCCTACCTTACACAAATGGCCTAGATATACTCTTTTTCGGATGATGGAAGTGAAATTCTCTCACGTGAATATATTTTGCCTTCAACTAGTTTGGTTGGATTCGAAAAGTTCTTAGTTGTTTACCTTTGTGGTTGGATTCAAAAAAATTTCAGCTCTTCATTGATCGTCTAGCTTTCAATGCAGATTTTAGTTCGGCCTTTCTTCCTCATTTTTCCCTTCAGTACTTCCAGTGTTTGCTAATTTAGACATTTCTGTTTACAGGTTGTGGAAGTCTCCACTTCCAAGACTGGCAAGCATGGACACGCCAAATGTCACTTTGTAGCAATTGACATTTTCACTGGCAAGAAACTTTGAGGATATTGTTCCCTCTTCACACAATTGTGATGTATGTACTCCTCAAGGTCTTCTCGTCCATTTCACAATGTTCTTTTTCTTGCATTATCGGTCTCACCTATGATGATTCTGTCCATTGCAGGTCCCCCATGTTAATCGTACAGATTACCAGCTTATTGACATCTCCGAGGATGGATTTGTATATCTTTATTCCTAGTCAGATTCTTTTTTGTTATTTTCGATGAAAGTGTCTGATCTATGTATTATTGTTTATATTAATATAGGTGAGTCTCCTCACTGACAGTGGTAATACTAAGGATGATCTGAGGCTTCCAACAGATGAGAATCTTCTCTCACTGGTCAGTAAGCAGATCTAGCTCATCCACCTTTTCACCACTTTTTCCAAGTTATAATTTGAAAGTCTAAAGTAAATATTTCGAGTCTGGTGTAAATATTTTCAGTCATTGCAGTTTTGCATCAAACTCCCTTAGAAGCTTAAGTGGGTTCACGAGAAGATCGTAATTCATTTTGATTCCCTTTTAGTAATATCTTTTTGGTTTCCCATCCGGTGTTCGGTACTTGCATTGATGTCCGACTGATTCTGGGTTTGTGCTTGGGAAGTCCCACGTTTGTGTGTGTGTGTGTGTAAAGTGCTTCCTAACAAAGATGATTTCGTACCCCCCACTCGAACACGAGACTTCTGGTTAAGGTTGAAGGAGTACTTACCACTCCACCACAACCCGTGTTGGTTTGGTAAAAGTTGCCTTGCCTTCTGCACTCATGTTTTCGTTTTTGAACTGCTTTGTAATGTGGGGCACTTTCTTGGTGCATATAATGAGAGTTTTTTGGAGTTGTGTTTTTAGAAAATCCTGCTGGTTTGTTGACTAGTTCTAATTTGCTAAATGTGCAGATCAAGGATGGATTCGCGGAGGGCAAAGACCTTGTTGTGTCTGTCATGTCTGCCATGGGAGAGGAACAGATTAATGCACTGAAGGATATTGGTCCTAAGTAAGATGTGCCAAGGGAGAGGAGGGACATGACGGTAGCGGAAAATGGGACCAGCTTGTTCAAGAACATCTACTTCTACTTTCTGTTCTTGATACGCAAGCCCCCAATTTCTATTTGATCCTATATCCATAGTCCTCTAGTTAGATTATTGTTCTAATATTTGTTTGAATTTATCTGATTACTTTAAACGTTTTCAAATCTCCTAGTTCGATGAGTTTAGTGGGTCATTATATTAGAAGTAATAATTCATTAACTTTCTGTATTAATAGTATTCTGTTTGGTACATCTTTGCAGTAGTTATACGCTCTAAAAAAAATTGTGCAATGTGTCCTATTTTTCATACATCAAATGAAACAATATATAAAAAATAATTTTTGTATAATTATCGCAAGCATAACTAGACGTTACAAAAGAAATATGATGGTTTCCATCAGGCAACACATGAGATGCATTAATAGAAGTGTCAATTCGATCAATATGACATTACAACACAATAAATCAAGTCAAAATTTCGCTTCCTTAAAACAAAACAACTAGTATTAATCAACAAATTAATAGTACAGTTGAGAAAATCTGAGAAATGAAAAGGAAAAAGGATGAGCAGAGAGACCACAAGGGAGGGGACTGCACGTCATAAAACGAAAACTTGCTGTTTGGGAATGTGTCTTTTTCAGCAGGAGCAATCTATGATCTAGCTCAGCTCATGTAACGGATGGCTGTTCCGAGCCAGTCATCAGGTATGGCACCCTTCAAGAATCCACTAAGGGCTTTCACTGAATGGTCTGTTCCTGCCTGCATCAATTCAAACAAATAACGAACTAGTTGGGATGAGTTATATTTGTTTCTCATCCTAAGCTCCCGCTTTCATTCCCATGAAAACATATTACCTTAGTTATGTAGACATCAATCCCAAGCTTGGCAATCATGGCGGCTTCTGTTATTTTTGTTACCATCCCACCAGTTGTGTCATGTGCAGCTACTGTGAATTCAACTGTTGACAAAAGATTCAGGAATATCAAGTAAATGAATTGTCTCTCCGATAGTTCAATGCAGGTTAAGTTGTAATATACTTACCGGGCTTGCTTGTATCTTCTAATTTAGGTTTCACTACTGACCAGCTTCCATCTTCACGTACAGCTGCAACAAGTAAACATCGTCCAATATGATGCAGCTAGCTTATCATAGGTTCTTTATGGAAAAAATAACATATTTGAAACAATAAAACAAACTCTAGGGCTAAAATTGAGCATTTACCTATTTCCCGGATAAGTACAGCGCCAGGTTCTACTGGTGGACGATCATATACACCAAGAACATCCGTCTTCGCTCAAGATGTATAGGATAACATTTATAGAACAAAATCTCATGTTGTTCAAAGATGATATGATCAGTAACAGTTTATGTGTCGGGCCAAGTTAGGGGGTTCTGTATTAATTTTGTGCACGACTCGAAAGCACCTAGATGCAAATATGTTGTACTGAGATGGGCCTAATCTGTACTGTAGTGTATTTTTTCCAATATGCAAACACATTGCAGGTTTTAAGGCAATGTTTCCGAAAACAATGTAAATGGACCTTCACATACTACACTGGGATGGTGTCTTCAATATTTTGGAGTATGTAATTTGAAATTGTATTTACTGAAGATATTCTTGTTTGCAAATTTCGAGCATGAACAGTATCAAAATGCATGCTCTACCTATCGATGTGTTGGATACAAGAAAAACAACAAACTCTGGCTTTAGTTCAGCTGCTAAATGACGTATTATCACGTCTCCACTCAGAATAGTGCACTCCTGAACAAGTGAAAGGATTAATTACATGAACAGTGATCACCATGTTAATGTTCAATTATACTTGAAAAACACACCTGTAATGTATCCAGAACTGCATCTCCATGCAGGACCTAGAATGCAAACGAACTTGTGTTACAACATTCTCTATGTCACAAAATTATAAAATCCAAGCAATTGCAATAACAAATTGACCGAATTAGAAAGCGATATTTTATTTCAAGGACTTGATATATGAAAGTATAGTGAAGAAAAGCTTTATGAAAGAACAATTTACCAGAAGTGTTTCGTTGCAATGAAGAAAAAGATTCAGAAGTGTTCGGTCAAGGAAGAGTGGAAAACTAAGCTAAAGCTACATTAGCAGAAGATCATCTTTTCTTATTTGCAAACAAAGCTTAATTATTTCATACAGATTAACATTGTTTATAATGAACATGACATTAATTCAAGTGAAAAAATCTCAGATTGCATAGATAAACTTAACTAGCAGTTCCTTTCATATAATAATCCCTAGTTCGCAATTGTACGAATTAAGACCCTATGTTGCTCAGACTCTTCAAAAATATCGCGCAATGTTCCAAAAGTAGTGCAGTTTGGAAGATCTGACAGGAGTATGGCAACATTTTTGGGCAGTCCAAGGAACATAGCTAAGACCTACTCTGGTTATGCCTTGCTTACAAAAGTATCTGATTGTTAAGTGTGGTCTTTGGTTTAAAGCCAAGTTAAACTTACACACATATAGTTATTAACATGTTTACCAACAACACTCTCCCAAAGTATCTTTGAAAATAATAAACTAGAAAGTGCTTTGAGTAGCAGAACTTTTTCCTGTTCGCCAAGTTCTTCTATTGGATTTTTGACCCTTTGGTGTCTATGTCAAAAAGCATATAATCATGGGAATTTGCACTACTATAATATTCCTCTAAATATTTGAACATTAAGCTTATAAATACACATCCTATAGTGCTAACAGTTAGCACCTCCTAGACATGAAAAGCCTAAACATCATGACAAACCTACCTACATAATGCACATTATTGATTATATTCTTGCCTCAGAAAATGGAGGAAGATATCAGGGGAAAGGTAAGAATATGGTCTGAAAGAGTCAGTGTCAATGAAAAACTAAACTGATATATAATTGTGTTGCCACAGAGATATTTATATGTGTGAAAAAGTATGAGAGTTTTGGGCTAAGATCCGAAGAGTTCAAACTTACAGGTATAAAACCAGCATCAATAGCTTTAATGACCATGGAAATGTCAGCCTCCGTCATCTGCAAAAGCACAAGTTGCCAAATTTCAAGCAAGGAACAATTTTGTTTTCTCTCGAAAGAGCTTAAAATATAGAAATATATCCATTTAATGAAAATGATCTTCATTTCGGCTTCTAACATTTCTTTGACATGTTGACCAACCACATGAGAATGGAGACATTCCGATGGAAGGAATACCCTCTGCAACAACAAAAACCAGTTCTTAGGAATCCACTGATAAGAGAGAGACATAGATTTGTACGCAAGTACGCCCCTCAAGGTGTAAATATGCATCTATAATGAATCATTAACAAGCCTTGTACGTGAAGAGCTGTCAATTGTTTGCAGAATGACTGGATGGACAGCTATCAAGTACAATGGATATCAACAATTTGTGTTGATTAATGAGGATGTTAGCTTCTTAAAGAGTGACGTGGGAACTTAATACCAAAACGATTGAGGCCCTCGTAACATCTTCCGCAGAGCAATATAGCCCCTCCAATCTGATATAATAATTGCCTATGGCCTTCACAATGTCTATTCAAATCCTATTTCTTGTCATGCAATAAAGCAGTTGGGCTATTAGAGAGATGCTCAGGACTTAAAATCCAAATCCATTTCAATTCCCAACTCTGCCCACAGTGAGACCCAATGGAACGAAGATGTGAAAATGTTGTGTATTATGGTACCAGTTATATTTAATCATAATAAGATATATTTATAGACAGCCTTAAAAGGCTCGTTGCATGGAAATGAAACTGTTATAAGTACCTCTTGCTAGGGCTCTCACGATTTCAAGATTGAGGGATGTGACCTGCAATAAAGAAAAATGTAAATTCCGTCACATAGCACCTGAGAGTCGAAGTAAACATAGAGGGGGATCATCGCATAGACGAAGAAGTCTAGCAAATAATTAGGTCATAACACTTAATGTTGTGCAGTGAACACCAAACCCGTCATTTTCTGAACAGTCTAATACACATCTCTCAGGAGCATGGAATTTTAGCCTGCATGATATCCTGGAGATGTGTCCAAAACAAGAGGAGAACAAAGATGCATGCATGAATTATTTCATGTAATATTTGAGCCCGAAATGATAAGGCCATGAAACGTAGGAATACAAAAGAAACGGGTGGAGGTAACTATTTAACTGGTTTCAGCAACAGCACTGCTAGTCCTAAGTTACAAGTGGAAAACGGAAAGGTGAGGTCTGGCGCTTACTGAAATTCTTGTGGCAACAAAACCTGCCTTGACAAGAGGCCGGCTTAGTCCACCCTTATGAACCCCTGACTTGCTAGCTTGAAAGTGTCCAAAAGAACCTGAAGACAATGATGACAAATGTTTTACTCAAAACTAAAATCCAAATTGTCCTTCTATAGCACCAAAATTGGGTCGACTTATGTTTATTCATTTCATAATTCAAAGAACTTTGCTGTGGCTACTGAACCTAACAAATCCTGCTACTGACTAAACACACTCAAATAGTATCAACCTGCTCCATGAACAACAATAAAACTTTCTGAATCCACAACTGGTTGATCACCGAAATCATTAACGAAACTTGGAGCTTCAGACTGTCCCAGCCTTCTACTCCAATCCATTCCAAGAACATTTGCAGAAGTAGAATCCGGAACAAATGCTTGACGAATCTGGGACGAAACTTCCTTAAGATTCTCCTCATCTATAGTCTCCAATTTATTTTTACACGTGATGGCTGCACCTCCTGAACTAAAAAGTAAACAAATAATGCATCCAAAATCTCCAAAGTAAAATTAAAAAAAAAAGGGACTTGCACTTTATACAGTGTTAAGAGTAACCTAAAATAGTTAAATACAAACTCAAAAGAAAGCATTCACCAACATTGTTTTTATTTCTAGTTTCTCCTATAGGTAAAGTCAATCAATCAATCAACTAACATGTTATGCTACTATATTTTGTTTTTGTTAAGTATTTTCTATTGTCCCTTGTACTTCCATTACGTTTTTTTCTAAACTGATTATGTCTTTGAGCCGAGGGTCTATTAGAAACAACCTCTCTACCTCAATGAGGTAGAAGTAAGGTCTGCACATACTCTACCCCTCTCGATATATTGTTGTTGTAGGTAAAATCAATCAATTAGCATGTTCTGCTACAATCTGTTTGTTTTTTGTAATTTAGTGTCGTTTGTACTTCCATTACATATTTTTCTAAATTGATTATGCCTTGAGCCAAGGATCTATCAGAAACCGTCAATCTTATCTCAGTAAAAGTAAGGTCTGCACATACTCTACCCTCCTCAGACCCCACTAAGACTACACTAGACATGTTGTTATTGTATGTAAAATCAATCAATCAATCAACTACACATCGATCCTAAACTAGTTGAGCTCATCTACACATATCCTCTGTTCAAGTCAATGGATTCATCTAGTTTGACTATAACCCTGTTCAATTCACAAAATCAGTGCCAATTGAATCGTAGCACAACATTTTCTATTCATAAAGTACCAAACAGATGCTCAATTTGAGGATTATTTTAGTCAATCAAATACACAGATATCAAATCAAATGTAGACAAATAAAGTGGAAAAGGATAGTTCACCGAGTTTAACGATACAACGGAGACGCTTAGTTGTTTTCTTGTGCTCCATTTTTGGTGAATGCTCTGCTGCTTTGTTCAATTCACTCTAAAAGTTGGATGAAAATGACATAATAGAATCTTAATTTAAGAGTTAGATTTGTAATAGCACTACACTATGTTAAATTATATTCTTTGGTCTCAATTTATTTAATCATTAATTTTTCACATATATTTAAACTTATCTATAAATATATAAAATTCATTTTCAAAAAATTTAATGCTTAAATCTTAATTAATCTTAAATTATTTGACTCTGTAAAAACAAAAAGTATCGAGTATTTAATAAAGTCTTTTGTTTTCATATATCACTTCAAAAATTACTCTATCAATACTTTGTGGTTTAAATTTGGTTGGTTGATAATTATATTTTAGCCTTCTTTAATTTGATTCTGTTTTCGTTATTGAGAGTTTGTTTTTAATAAGAATAATATCTTTAGTGGCTAAATTTTTTTTAAAAGTATTTTTTTTTGCAGAACCATTTTTAAAAGAACTTTTTGTCAATATTAGAGTAATATTTGTGTTTGTCTAAGATTCTACAAGTGTTTTTTTTAAAAAAAAACACACACTAATTTTAGCTTATGAAATATGTTACTACTCAAAAACACTAACTTTTCTTCCCATAAGAGTGTATTTCTGCTTATTTGGACAAACATATCAGAACATGAATTTATATTGAAGCTCGAATAATTTGAATCTGCATTGTGCAAGATTTCATTATGAGGAAAACACTCTTTATGAAGAATATTTTCATATGCAAAACTCGAATTAGAGATTTCATAGAAATCTGTTAAACCATATAAATTTTAACAAAACATTTAAAGGTATATTTCTTAATTGTATAGTAATATAAAAGAAGTTGTAATATTTTCATATTTTTTAAAACATTATATTTTAAATATCAAAATTTTAAAATTAATTTCCGAAAAGTAAAGTATGACATTTATTTGAGGCTAAGAAAGTAGTATTTATTAACATCTTGATTTAATTGGCTGTATAATGGATAAAAGAGTCAATTTGAATTTATGTGGAGTTGTCGTACAGAAAATTTATCTTCATATATTTGTTTGTCTCTGTCTTTGAAATTTGGCCTGATTTTCAAGATCCCGTTATTCAAATTTTTTCAAGTTCTCATTTGTCAGTCTCTGGGACTTTTACTTGCAAAACTTCAAATATTTTTCAAGTAAAATGAATGTCTAAACATGATTTCAAAAACTCAAATTGTTCATTCAGAGGGAAGCGCTCCTTACTAAGATCGTTTGATATTCCAAATCCCAAGAAAAAATCACCAGATACAAGTGTTTTCACTTTCTTAGAGATGTCAAAACATACTCTTGAGTATGAAAAGTTTGTACAATAGCAGCAATCAGGTAGTTGACAGTATAATACAAGGATGAAGTAGAACTGGATTTCTTCATGATTTTGCTATCCAGTTCTGGAAAACATACCATCTCTGTGACTAACCGAGACTCGAAAGCATACAGTAGGAGGGTTTCCTTCTACGAGAGATGACAATCGATAGTTCTAAGAAACTCACCTCGACATGATGCCAAAGAACTTATTTGCAAATGAAGATGATTGCTCTCTGATACCAAAATCCACAGACAGATGAAGTGGAAACTCAAGACATTCAAAAATGCAACTCAAAATGAGTACAACACTCGAGATCACTCTACGTTCCAATCAACAAACAGATAGGAAAATCGTAAAATGCAACAACACTAAGAGCATGATGAACATAGTTTCTCATCTTGCATTTGTGATGCACCTCAGAGAACAAGACTCCTTACCGTACTTTCACCCTACTGTTCTGTAGACAAATTCAAAATCGGAAATATGCCAATATCTCAGAGAAGCAACTAACTTATAGAAGTGCCAATACCAATCCCCAGCTTAAGTTAGCTCATTTACCAATTAGCAAGTGATAAATGATATCTAGTATCTGAACGGAACCATCTAACCAAACGAAAAATGCAGGGTAAGGAGAGAACTTTCTTACAATGAGAGAACTTTCAATGTTCAAACATAACAACTAATCATGGATCTTCCAGCATGGAAGAAACATACTATGCTTTTTCGAGGTAATAAAGATACCAACCCAATTATAAGAGTACGTCATGGAGCATTAACTGAAAGCGAGCCATTTGGATATAGTAATCAAACTAACATTTAATTGAGGAAATGATACAAGTAGTTTTTACAGTACCTACACAATATGTAGAAGCTAGAAAAGAGATCTAAGCGTCTAAATCGCAACCTGCTTCAACAAACTTATTACATATTGTAAAGCATCTTCACATGATTTCTTAACTACTATGGAACTCGATACATGATTAAAACCATAATTTATACAAAATACAAAGTAAAGACTACGTCTTGAACCCACTGACCTTAAGACTGTTTCAACTTTGAACAACACAAACAACATGAGGAACCTTCTCATTGTCAAAAGGCAAGTAGACATACTCACGAGCAAACTCCTCCGCGATATCCAATGCTAGCTCCCCGTGCAACGCCTTGCAATACATATACAACACGACACTCGCTGCAATGTTCTGAAGCATCAGGAGAGTAGCAAAACCCGAACTCACCACCATCTGCAATATCACCCCAAAGCTTGTCCATCCACCACTAGCAGCTCCTACACTCACCAGAAAACTAGAACAACCACCCACTAACAATCCAATCAGAACACCGAAAAATAGCAACACCGATAACGCCACCCCTCTCATCCCCTTCACCAAATAAGCACTTCTTCGCAATGCTTGGTAACCCCATTTCGATTCCACAACTACAATCACATAAGCTAATGACCAATTAACCTGCAACCACATAACAACCAATACAACAACTACACCTACAAAAACACCCAAACCCATTAAGTAATTCGAATCGTAGACCACTTCAAACCCAAGAAACTGCACACCCTGTACCACAATCACCGCCAATAGCCCAAACAGTAAAACAATCAAAGCATAAATGACACGCGAAACGATAAGAGTGGCAATTAGAGGTAAGAAAGAGTACAAAACCGACTTCATAGACGAAACAAGCTTGACGGGTCTTCCATAAAATCCATGGAAAGTACTGTAGCTGATTGTAGCCAACGCCAAAAGAGACAGAACAGAAGCTAAAAGGGTGTACACAAGGAGAAGAAGAAGGGACTGGGAATCCGGTTGGGTCAGATTCCGAATCGGGTCATATGGGTCTGTGGAGGTGAAGAAAGAGAAGGAAAGGTGAGATGGGTGTCGGTTAAAAAGGTTGGAATCGGAGTGAAAGAGAGCGGTTTGAAGAGTAGGATAGATGATGAGGGAAAAAGAGAGAGGCAAAAGGAAGGAAACTGAAAGGGCTAAGAAATGGCGTGAGTGAGCATTGATTATCCGCTTTGATTGGGAAAGTACTCCCCAGAGATTAAGGGTATGTGGATAACCAGACATTGAAGATGATGATGAAGAAACCAAAGAGATGATGAGATAAACTGGTCTCTGTTTTTGTGATTTGGGGCTTTTTTCCCTTTTCTTGAATTTTGCAGGATTGATGTGAAGGTGGAGACAATTGGCAATAAGGTTCAATATTTTCCTCAATCCACTAGAAAATTGGTCTTTTCTTTAGCCTTCCGTCAATTCGATTCGATTTATATATTTCGATATGATTTTTTAATTTTTAATATGATAAAAATATTAACCTCGAATCAAACTAACACAAATTTAATATGATTAAATAAATAATGATTAACACATTTTCAAATTTCAATCACTAACTTACAATTTTTGTTTTTTGATTTGGGTCACTCCAATTCCCCCTAATTGGGCTATATTGATATTGGGCTTGGCCTAGACTAGCCATTAGTGTCATTAAATTCGATTTTTCGATTAAATCGAATTTAATTTGTTCAAAATCGAAAATCTAAATTAAAAAAGTTTGTTTCGATCAATTTTTTGATTTAAACCAGGTTGTACCCAGCCGTACATATGATTCAAGCAAAGACAAGAAAATTGAATCATGGGATGTTTTTTAAGTCTCAACCTAACTTTTGGATTGAGTTACAATCGGGTGTCATGTGAAAAATATATCTTTCACCTAGTTCTGTGAGACTTGTCTCGTGCATTTCTATCATTTCATTTGCACACAGGATAAACTCTACTCCATCTTCGTATTTAACGGCCAGTTTACTATGTGTAAGACCCTTTAAGCAACTATAAAAAAGGGATAAAATTTACCTACATTCTAAACACAATTATTTCGAATAGGTTGACATGTGCTCATGTTTATTAATGCAAAATCCATTTCATTCTAGCCAAATTTAAACCTTGGTTGAGTAGTTTGTCATTCACCTAGTTCTAAAAGAGAAGAAAAGTAAGTCATTTAGACTATACATGAAAAGGTTGACTATTTGCTTTACTTAAGTGCTAAGAAATTATTTTACATCTTTTTCAATAATAGAAATATTTTTCTTACTTTATAAAATAGAATTGTATACATGCATTTAAATATATGTTGAAATACTTTTGAGAGAATTATCAAAGTTTGGGGGGTGGGTGAGAATAATAATGGAGTTGTTCAATTATCAGATAGACAAAGCAAGTTAAGAATTGACAAAACATTTCATTTTCTGAGTAATAGTACAAATTTTAACAACTACCTCCTACTTTTTTTCTCTCTTCATATTATGCAATTGTGTTGTCAATTATATATTTCTTATAATCATGGTGTTTATGTCTACTTGCACGTAACTCGACTAAGTTTCATGAGGTATTTCTAGAGTAGTTATTATCTAAGTTGCTCGAACTTTTCAGAAATGTTGTGGCACCTTTATCAGATTCTTTATAAATGCACTATTTTTAACTCGTATGACACACCCAATAAAATTTTGGAAGAGTTCGACTATTCTATCATTTTCAAAACAATTAAGATGTGACAGCCCCATGTTAGGTAAGGTGGGTGAGAGTAATAATGGAACATTATTGTATTTTATTTCACATCATTGCTCAATAATATTGTTTATCATCATTTCTATCACATTGTGTGTTTATTAACAACCTTTTAGTTTCAAATTTTCACCTGTGTATGATATTTGAGTTGCAACTAAGAGCCCTGCAATGAACATTTTCCTCTGTTAAACATCCTTTTTTTTTCATTGAATTGAAGAAGAACCTGTGATTTTCATCTGATCCTGCCTTTGCTTCCTTGTAAATTTAGTCAATAGCTATGGAAATCTTATCTATTTTTGTGGAAAAACTCACTGATTGCTTGATCCAGCCAGTTGCGCGGCAGATTGGTTATTTCTACTACTACAAGAGAAACATGAGATGTATGGATAAAGAATGTGAGAAGCTGAAGAATATCAGAATAACAGTGCAGCGAAAAGCGGAAGATGCCAGGAGAAACTTACAAGACATTTCACCTAATGGCAAGGTTTGGTTAACTAGTGTTGATACAACTACTGCAGATGTGGAAGGCGTGATGCGAGGTGTAGCTGAGGTTGAAAGGGGTTGCTTCTATGGTGTGTGTCCGAATTTGAAGTCACGTTACTCGATGAGTAGGAGAGCTAAGAAAATTACACTGGAGTTGATTGAACTTCAAAATGAAAGCAATAAGCCTGATGTTTTGTCATTTGATCATCCAGTCGAAAGTGAACCTGAGGCTATGTGTAGTAACAATGTTGAGGAGTTTGAGTCCAGAAAATTGAAGGAGGATGAGGTCATGGCAGCTTTCAGAGATGACGGGGTTGCTATTATTGGGATATGTGGTATGGGTGGAGTTGGTAAGACAACACTGACTGAGAAAATCAGACAAAAGGCGAAAAAAGAAAGGTTGTTTAAAGATGTTGTCATGGTAATTGTCAGTCAACAAATAGACTTTAAAAGAATTCAGGATGAGATTGCAGGAGGAGTTGGGCTGATATTAGAAGGGGATGATTTGTGGAGTCGTGGAGATCTGCTGCGTACAAGGTTAATGGATCAGAACAGTCGCATCCTTATAATCTTGGATGATGTTTGGAAGGCTCTTGAACTAGAGAAACTTGGAATTCCTAGTGGTAGCAACCTCAAACATCGGTGCAAAGTGACATTCACAACGCGTTTCCGACATGTTTGTGAAGCAATGGGAGCTCAGAAGATCATGGAAGTTGGAACTTTATCTGAAGAGGAAGCATGGATCCTTTTTAGACAGAAAGTCGGTACAGTCGATGATCCTTCTCTACTTGATATAGCAAAAGATGTTGCCAAAGAATGCAAGGGGCTGCCACTTGCAATTATTACAGTTGCAGGAGCACTAAAAAAGCATAAAACCAAGCATTCGTGGGACTATGCCCTTGAAGAATTACGCGGTGCAGAAACAATAAATATCCCTGAAGTGCACACAGAGGTGTATAAACCTCTGAGGCTAAGCTATGAATACTTGGGAAGTAATGAAGCTAAGTACCTCTTTTTGCTTTGTTCCTTGTTTGAGGAAGATAGTAATATCTGTCCTGAAGAATTACTTAAATATGGAATGGGGCTTCGCATCTTTCCGGGAATCAAAAATTTGGAACATGCAAGAAATAAGGTGTGTTATCTGTTGGAAATATTGAAAGATTGTTTCTTGTTATCCCAAGGTTTAGAAAAAAATTGTGTCAAGATGCATGATGTGGTCCGTGATGTGGCTATATATATTGCGTCTGAGGGCAAGGATATATTTATGGTAAGTCATGATATGAACTCAGAAGAGTTCCCAAGAAAAGACTCTTACGAGCAATACAGCCACATGTCAATTGTTGCAAATAAATTTGATGAGCATCCTAGTCCAATATTTTGCCCAAAACTGAAGCTTCTAATGTTGAAACTTTGTTTTGAAGAAGAACCAATCAAATTACAGGATGATTTTTTTGATGGAATGAGTAAACTCAATGTCTTAAGCTTTAGGACATACGATTATTGTTACACCAGTCTACCTTTTCCAGCATCCATTCAGAGGTTGTCAAATCTGAGGACGTTGTGTCTGAGTAATTTAAGGTTGGATGATATATCCATTATTGGGGAACTTATCACTTTAGAAATTCTCAGCATAAAAGATTCTAAGTTGGGGGAGTTTCCCGTGGAGATAGGAAAACTGACCAATCTAATTATGTTAGAGTTGCGGAATGAGGAAAAACCACTGGAAATGATTTCACCAGGGGTCTTATCAAGATTAGTTCGATTGGAAGAACTACATTTGGTGGGAGTAGAACATTGTAGGTACTCCAACTTGAGGGAGCTGGAATCGTTATCGAGATTGACTTCACTGACATTAAGTGAATGTTCCGGGGATGTGATCTACAGTAACTTGGGCCTTTCCTCCAAGTTGACACGGTACACTCTTACCGTGGGTATAGCTTACAAAGCGACTTCAAGCATGGACAATTACGACAAGAATATTGCTTTAAAGGTCACTGAGACTGCCCCATTGGGTGATTGGATCCGCCACATGTTGAAAAAGAGCGAACATGTAGATTCAACCGGAGAGGGCTCCAAGAACGTGTTGGCTGAGTTGCAGCTGGATGAATTTCAGAATGTGAAATATCTCGGCCTGAAACACTTTGATTCATTAGTACATATCCACTGTCAAAATAGTATTTCATTCCCCAAACTTGAAAGACTGGAGGTAAGAAAGTGTCGTTGTCTACAGTATGTTTTTTGTGTGTCCTTGGCTGGAGGGAGATTGAAAGTAGCCTGCCCTGATGATGAGGAAGAGGAGATCTCTCGGAGGACACGTGAAGTAATCAAGTTCCCCAATTTATATGATTTGAACCTTCGATCTCTGGAATGCCTCACTCACTTTTGCAATGACACTGTTGAGGGCATTGTGTTCCCTCGGTTGCGGAAAATGCACTTCAGTAGCTTACCTGAGTTCCGAAATTTCTGGCATACATCCAACAACTCTATCACTGACTCAAATCCTCTTTTTGATGAAAAGGTTCCCCTCTACTGCTCTACATGTGACCTATCATGAAAAAAAGAAAAACTTTTATGAATTAAAAGCTACCTTTTACTTGAGTATTAGAGATATTTACTTACACAAAATCAAGTCAATAATCAAATAGATATTTATAAATTGTATATTTGCAGGTTTCTTGTCCCAACCTGGAAGAGCTATATATCAATAGGGCTGACAGCATAACTGCTCTATGGTCTCACCAACTTCCAACTACCTACTTCAGCAAACTTGTAAAATTCGAAGTAGATGGTTGCAGAAAATTGAGAAACTTGATGTCTCCATCAGTGGCCAGAGGTCTCCTGAATCTCCGGAAACTAAAGATAGAAAATTGTGAGTCAATGGAAGAAGTGATCACAGAAGAGGAACAACAAGGAGAAGAAATCATGACTAATGAGCCTTTATTCCCCCTGTTGGAACAGCTGAACCTTTACAATCTGCCAAAGCTGGGGCACTTCTTTCTAGCGAAGCGTGCTCTTGAATTTCCATTCCTCAGTGATGTTTGCATTCATAACTGCTCTGAAATGAAGGCGTTTGTCCAACAGGGAATATATGTGAGTACACCGAGTCTCGAAAGTGTAAACAATGATGATGAGGTGAAAGTGGTTGATCTCAATAAAGCGATGTTCAATTCTAAGGTTTGTCTTGTGCCTCTAGTTGTATAACTAATTACTGCTTTCTTTCCGCTTTAACTAGTAAATAGTAATAGTTATTTCTGCTTGTCACTTAAAGCAACTTTTTTTAGTTTTTACTTGCTGTTACTATGATGTAAGATGAGAATATGGTTCAATTTTGGATTTGTACTTTAAGCTATATTGATTTTCCATCCCTTATATAAAACACAAGGCCTCAACATTCGCAGGTTTCGTGTCCCAGACTGGAAAAGCTACAACTCTTTTGTGCTCATAGTATAACTGCTCTATGCTCTCATCAACTTCCAACAGGCTATTTTAGCAAACTTGAAACGTTGCATGTATCGTTTTGTGGAAATTTGAGAAACTTGATGTCTCCATCAGTGGCCAGAGGTGTTTTGAATCTCCAAATTCTAGATATAGGATATTGCGAGTTGATGGAAGAAGTGATCACAAAAGAGGAACAAGGAGAAGAAATTATGACAAATGAGCGCTTATTTCCCCTGTTGGAAAAGTTGAGGCTTCAAAGCCTGCCAAAGCTGGGGCATTTCTTTCTCGCTATGCGTGCTCTTGAATTTCCATTTCTCAGAGAAGTGTCGATTCATGAATGCCCTGATATAAAGACGTTTGTCCAACAGGGATCTGTGAGTACACCGAGTCTCGGAAGTTTGAACAATGATGATGAGGTGAAAGTAGTTGATCTCAATAAAGTGATGTTCAATTTTAAGGTTTGTCTTGTGCCTCTAGCTGTATAACTATTTACGATATATATTTGTGTCATGCATTAATACCTTTTTCTAAAATCTTGGCTAAACACCTCAACTAGCTAAAATAAGCACTTTTGGCTTCTCAACTTATCACCTACTGTTTTCTTCGTACGTGTTGACTTTTGATTGAGATCAACAGATGAACATGCTTTAAGTATTCTTAATGGTGCCATTTAGATGTAGTATGACATTATTCTAAAATACCATCAGTAGTCATTTGTGTGAAACTGGAAGGAAAATACTTTGCTAGAAGTTGGAGAAAATTTATGCACAAAGTCTTATTTGTGTGAAACTAGAAGGGGAATAGTTTGTTAAAAGTTGGAGAAAATGAATGCATAGAGTCTGATGTTTGAGTGCTTGTAAGTGTTGCAGAATGAACGTAGACAATATAGATAGATAGAGGATTTGTAGGAATCTCTTTTATTTCTTTCCTTAGCTAGCACCTCATGTACATTTTGGAATGAAATATCAAGTTATTCTCCATACCTTGTCTATTACATGTTATCGTAGTCAGGTCCATGCTACAGTTAGGCCAGTGCGTGAAGGTAGGTGTTAGAGTGGGGTAGAATCCCATATTGACTGGGGATGGAATGGTGGTCGGCTTATATGGATTTGGACGATCCTCATGTCATCAACGTTTGTAGGTTACTTGTCCCAGCCTGGAAGAGCTATGTATCTGGATGGCTCACAACATAACTGCTCTATGCTCTCACCAACTTCCAACTGCCTACTTTAGCAAACTTGAAAGATTGGATGTATCGACTTGTGGAAAATTGAGAAACTTGATGTCTCCATTACTGGCTAGAGGTGTTTTGAATCTCCGAATACTAAAGATACAAGACTGTCAATCAATGGAAGAAGTCATCACAGAAGAGGAACAAGGAGAAAATATGACTAATGGGCCCTTATTTCCCCGGTTAGAACAGCTGGATCTTTACGATCTGCCAAAGCTGGGGCATTTCTTTCAGACGAAGCATGCTCTTGAATTTCCATTTCTCAGGGAAGTGTTTATTTATAGCTGCCCTTCAATGAAGACGTTTGGCCTCGGTTCTGTGAGCACACCGAGTCTCGAAAGTGTGAACTATGATGATGAGGTGAAAGTAGATGATCTGAATACATGGATACAACAGATGTTCAATTCTAAGGTTTGTCTTGTGCCGCGAGCTGTATAAATTAATTAACTCTAGTGCTCTCTTTCCTTCTTAACTAGTACTCCGTTTCATAGTTGCAATAGTAATATTCAGATACTTATAATTTATGTTTGTTCAAGTATATATTATACTTTCATCTATGTTCTTTTCCAATCTCTACTCTCAGGAAGAAGATGTAAGTGATGACTGTGAATATGAAAAAGACGTTATTGACGGTAATGAATCTGAAGAAGATTTAAGTGATGGCTGTAAATCTGAACAAGATGCAAGTGATGGCAGTGAATCTGAATCTTCAGTCCAGTGAAGGCAGAAGCTAGCGTGTTGTCGATGAATCCAAAGCTATGAAGGTAATAAGTACTCGATGGAATAGTTTAAGTGTGACAAGTCAAGCTCAAACATCACCTGATACCTATGCTCGTTATGGAAGCAGAGATGTATACCTGTAACTTTATTAGTAATATCTAGAAATTCCTTGACTGTGAACACAAGTATTATTTTTGATATCACTGTAGGATTCTATAAATTTTAAATTTTGAATCCGACTATATGTTGTTCATTCTTCTTTCATTTATATTTAACAGCTAATATGCAGCTTTATTTTCTCATGTAATCTTGTATTCTTTGTCGTTTTGAAAGATTTTAAAAAAGTACTTTTTTGGTGATGCTTATTCATCCATACTAGATAGAATCACAGTTCGTGAAGCGGATATATATTTAAAGTTTTGTCATACAGTATATGACTTGCGTTTTGTTTACTTCATCTGCTAGCACTATGCTTATCCACAGTAGATTACATGTCAATTATTGACATCACCTGCTAGCACTGTGCTTTCACGGCTATCGACTTTAGTTCTGTACCTTGCATTTCAAACTATTGCAGGGCAAGCAAAGTTTCTTTGCATTAAGGATGACTAATTATTTATTTTTGAAGCATCTTTGTTGAACAAATAACACTCTTACTATTGAAGCATATAGATGAAGTCGGGTCGTGAAAGTTGAAAAGTAAAAAAGTTTCAATATCTAAACATGTAGCCCTACTCATTTTTATCAAAAGAGAAGGTGTATTGTAGCCCAACTCGTATTGGCAGTATATCCAAAAATCCTTTTCACAGTACCATATCTAGTTTAAGATGGACAAGTGAGTGTTACAAGATGCATCATATGCATATATTTAGCCGTTGGCCATTTCTCTAAAACTCATTGAACCCTTAAGAATCAGCACAAAATTACAAAGGCTGCGTGTTGCTTGGAATAGTAGTGATTCTCAGTTTGAAAACCAAAATCCTTTAAATGTTGGTCAACTACTTTCCTTCTGTGTGTATATCTCACTTCAATTATCCACCATTAACAAATGCCTATTTTTTCTATTGCTTCAGTCATTTCAAGGTGAAAGTGCTGCAACAGACCAAGAGGGACGAGGTGAAGTGGAAGGTGTTAGTAAGCAAAGTGAGAGCAGCAACGAATGCTGTGAGTTTATTCTCATCTCGACGGTCATCTTTTTAATGAGCATAGAATAGTGTTATATGATGCTTATAAAAGCATATGGCCAATATTTTAGCTGGTCATAGAAGCTGTGTTATTACAGCTATTCACATATAGAATAATGTAACCATTTCTATTTCTGATTAATTTATAGTCAGTTGTCCACTTTCCATAGACAATTGATACAAAAAGTTCACATATATAGCAACTCTGTGTATTTTCCAGAGTAAAATCTGTCTTATCATATTTTGAATGAAACAAGAAGAGTATTACTATTTATTAAAAGAGTATGATACAACTGCACATTTGAGTGTTTATTTTTGCTTCCCTATACCATTTATATGTGACAATAAGTGTATAAGATTATCCATTGTTCAGGTCATAGGTTTATCGGAAAAAATCTCTCTACCTTCTCAATTGTAGGGGTAAGGTTTGCGTACACTCTACCATCCCTAGACTCCACCTGTAGGATTACAATTTCTTTTTTTTTTTTGTCGTTGTAAAGAATCATTGTGAACTTTCAGGAGATAAAGTTGCTACACCATATTTTCAAGGTTATAGCTAGCCTGGCTAAAATATTACCCAAGGAGGGGTGTTCTATGGCAGGTTCAGCTGAATACATTGCTTTCGCCTTGAACTATGTGTACTTATATTATAATGTATACATATAGTAACATCACATTAATTTGGAACTCACAACTCTAGATCCTAGATTCACCACTAAACGTTGCAATAATCAACTACAGTATCAAGAGCATACACTAAGAACATAACTCGTTCACTCCAACCATCCCATAAACGATAAAATCACGATATTATTCACTTCTTCGATATAATATATATTATTTTTTCTGATATGGTAAGATCTCTGTATAATACATAAAAAATACATATAGGGATGAAGAACTCCAGGATATTTCATCTTCAGAAGAGTTGCCTTCACTGTCAACACGAAAAACTTGTGAAATATACAATGTTTGCTCTTTTATTTTTCCAAATCTGTGCACACTTGATCAATGATAGAGAGAAATTCCTTAACTACCATAAATATCCTGATCCGTCGAGCTTCTTCTTTAGCCAAGTCTCCATAGAAATATTCTGTTAGCTCCTTTACCATGTATAGAGAAAATTCCTCTTGAGCTTGTATATTCACTAGTTCTCGGGCACGCGCTTTGCGCGTGTAATCCATGAGTGTATTATTTCTTAAAAGATAATACCACTAAATAATAAAACATGTCTAATTGAGATTTCTACTTTGTTTTACTACTAATTGTGACACTCCAATTTTCTGACCTCCAAGTGAATGCATCGAGATAATAATATGAGAAATTAATAAAATAAACTTTGTTTATGATTCAAAAAATAAGTTTGCAAAGCTATAAGGAAAATAACAACTATCTAAATTAAATTTTTCAATAGTTCCGTTTTATTGGTAGAATAATGCTAGAAAAAATAGTGTAAAATTAACTTTGAGTGAAGTAAAACAAAACCTTGCAACTTTTTTAATGAATGTGTTTAAAGTATTGTATTAAATTTTTATCCACAAACACTTTAAACTAATTACTTCACTATAAATATTTAAAACTAAGATGTAAAAAGTTTTATTATATATATTTTGAAAATCAGGATATTTATGAATAACTACTATTTTTATATAAAATTTATTTCTGTCATATATAACTTATCCACCATTAATCTAATAATATATGTTTCACCTTTTTTTTTTTCATAAAAAGAAAAGAAAATAGTAAACATCCAAATTTATCACATCCATTCTTAAAGATGAAAATTAATGTATATGTAAAATTATAAGTACGAAGAAAAGTAAAAGAAAAGGTACACATGAGCAAAGATAATTAGGCATTTCATTTTGTTTTTGTCTCTATAGTGAAACTGAACATTTTAGCATACAAAATACAAATATGAATTTAGAGCAACTTGCTAATAAAACAAGAATTCAACTATATGAAGAGAGACAAAAAAGTCTTATTATAATTCTTACAACAAATAAGTATAAAATTAACACATCAAGCTCTGATGCTTCAGTTGTTGAATTCTTGTCTATTCTCGTGACTGCATAAGGGAATATCACAACTTTCACCTCAAATTGTGACATTATTTCACATGTTTAGAATTCCTACATACAAGAATTGTAGGAGTAGTAAATAAAAGTTCTTCTTGAAAAAATTAAATTTATAGAACAAAATTATGGGAAAATGAAAAGTCACATCAATTATTGTTAAAATAAATATAAAAAAGATAGAGATGAAATTTAATTTTAAAGATACATGAATCTACTTTAATTTCTTGATAATTACTCATTTTTATTTTTATTTACATTTATGTTAGAAATTTGAAAAGTCAAGATTATGTAATGAGAATAAGAAGATTATACATATATAAATTATATAAGTTTTAATTTATTAGAGGGGCAAAATGGTGATTCAACTTTTAAGTTTTGAGCGCTTATAATAATATAATATAATATAATATAATATAATATAAATAATATAATATAATATATTATATGATTTAATCAAAGCCTATATATGAGTATCTTACTGCTTGTGATGGGAATGTTACATTGTATTTTGGCTAAAAAAATGGATCCAAAAGCTCTTTAATATTGAGATAAAAACATACTAGGTGTACAATGTTGCAATAACAGAGAAAAGAATAGTAGTTAAATTCATATTTGATTTTTATAGTCAAAAGTTGCCAAATAAGACTAGATTTGCATAGCTTCTAGTGATTAATTCATACTCTTTGCTTATTGCCTAATCAAACCAAGCTAACATTTCAAAGCTCCAAGTCTTGTGTTGTCAACCACTACCTCCAAGTTTATTCTTTCTTTCACATTATGCAATTGTGTTGTCATTTACATATTTCTTATAATCGTGGTGTTTGCGTCTGCTTGCACACAACTATTGCATCACCATTTATCAAAAGAACTTTCCAAGACTTTGACTGAAACAAACAAATATTGCAAGGTCAAAGTTAACCGCCAAACGTTTCTTTCCTCTTTTTCTTGGATATTTGCTACTCCATATTTATTTGTCCTATTTTCTTTTTTAGTCTGTTTCAAAACAAATGTTTCTCTTTTTTTTCTAAAACTTTTTAATCTCAATTTTTCAGCTGATGTGTTTAAGAGCACAAAATTCAAAAGTTCTACTTTGTTAAACTTCGTGTCAAGTCAAAATATGACAAGCAAATTGAAACGGAGGGAGTATTTGTCTCTGCTCAAAGAGAAGGAAGAAAATGCAAGGAAAAACAGAAATGGTGGCCCATGTTGTTGTCTTAATTGTGGAATTGAATTGGAAGTTTGTGACTAATGTCCAAATAATTTTCCAACTGCTTAAAGAGAAAGGAAGAAAAGTCTATGTATGATATTTAAAGGGCCTAAGAGTGAGAGCCATGTAATTCTTATCACTAAAAGCCCTGGAAATATTAGCTCTGTCCACTTTCCTGTGTTTTAATCTCGTTTTTTTCATTAAATTGAAGCAAAACAGGAGGAAAAAAACAAACAACTTTTTGGTTGCTTTAATTACAGAAATGGAATTCTTAGCTATTTTTGTCGAAAAACTCACTGATAGCTTGATCCAGCCAGTTGCGCGAGGGATTGGATATTTCTATTACTACAAGAGAAACATGATATCTCTGGATGAAGAATCTCAGAAGCTGGAGAATTTCAGGAGTGGCGTGCAGGAAAGAGCGGAGGCTGCCAGGAAAAACTTACAAGTCATTTCACACACTGTTGAGGATTGGTTAACTAGTGTTGATACTACTACTGCAGATGCGGCAATTGTAACGCGACGAGGTAGAAATGAGGTTAAAAGTGGCTGCTTCTATGGTTGCTGTCCAAACTTGAAGTCACGTTACTTGTTGAGCAGGAGAGCTAAGAAAATTACACTGAAGGTGATTGAACTTAGAAATGAAGCCAACAAGTATGATGTTTTCAGCTATCCTGTACCACATGTTGAAGCTGAAGCCATGGTTAGTAACAGTGGTGAGGCGTTTGACTCCAGAAAAGTGAAAGAGGATGAGGTCATCGCAGCTTTGAGAGATGACGCTGTCACTATGATTGGGATATGTGGTATGGGTGGTGTTGGGAAGACAACATTGGCTGAGAAAATCAGACAAAGGGCAAAACTAGAAAAGTTGTTTGATGATATTGTCATGGTAACTGTTGGTCAGCAACCGGACTTTAAAAGAATTCAGGGTGAGATTGCAGAAGGAGTCGGTCTTTCATTGGAAGGGGATAATTTATGGAGTCGTGGAGATCGACTGCGTTTAAGGTTAAAAGGACAGGACAGTATCCTTATAATCTTTGATGATGTCTGGGAGGCTCTTCATGATCTAGAGAAACTTGGAATTCCTAGTGGTAGTAACCACAAACATCGGTGCAAAGTGACATTCACAACGCGTTTCCGACATGTTTGTGAATCAATGGAAGCTCAGAAGATCATGGAAGTTGGAACCTTATCTGAGGAGGAAGCATGGAACCTTTTCAGGCAGAAACTCGGTAACTCAGTCGTCGATCCTTCTCTACTTGACATAGCAAAAGATGTCGCAAAAGAATGCAAGGGGTTGCCGCTTGCAATTGTTACAGTTGCAGGAGCACTAAAGCTTAAAACTAAGCCTTCGTGGGAGGATGCCCTCAAACAATTACGCAATGCAGAAACAAGAAATATCCTTAATGTGCACACAAAGGTGTATAGACCTCTGAGGCTAAGCTATGATCACTTGGAAAGTGATGAAGCCAGGTACATCTTTTTGCTTTGTTCTTTGTTTGAGGAAGATAGTGATATTTCGACTGAAGAATTACTTAGATATGGAATGGGGCTTGGCATCTTTTTGGAAATTAAAAATATAGAAGGAGCAAGAAATAGAGTGTGTCATCTGTTAGAAACACTGAAAGATCGTTTCTTGTTATCCCAAGGTTCAAACAGAAATTCTGTCAAAATGCATGATGTAGTTCGTGACGTGGCTATATATATTGCGTCTGAGGGAAAGCATATATTTATGGTAAGTCATGATGTGAACTCAGAAGAGTTCCCAAGAAAAGATTCTTACGAGCAATATAGTCACGTGTCAATTGTTGCAAATAAATTTGATGAGCATCCTAGCCCAATAATTGGCCAAAATTTGAAGCTTCTAATGTTGAAACTCTATTTTAAAGAGCCAATCAAATTACAAGACGATTTTTTTGATGGGATGAGTAAACTCAATGTCTTAAGCCTGAGTGGATATGAGTACTCCGTTTGGCCTTTTCCAGTATCCATTCAGAGGTTGTCGAATCTGAGGACGTTGTGTCTGAGTAATTTAAGGTTGGAGGACATATCCATTATTGGTCAACTTGTCGCATTAGAGATTCTTAGCATAAGAGATTCTCAGTTAGAGGAGCTGCCCACGGAGATAGGTAAATTGACTAATCTAATCATGTTAGAGTTGCGGAATGAGAAAAAACCACTGGAAATGATTTCACCAGGGGTCTTATCAAGACTAGTTCGATTGGAGGAACTACATATAATGAATGTAAGAAATTGTAGTTACTCCACCTTGAGGGAACTAGAATCCTTATCGAGATTGACTGCACTGACATTAAGTGAATGTTCCGGAGATGTGATCTACAGTAACATGGGTCTTACCTCCAAGTTGACACAGTTTGCAATTACAGTGGGTAAAGCTTACAGAGCGACTTCAAGCATGGATGATTACGACAAGAATATTTCTTTAGAGGTCACCGAGACTGCCCCATTAGGTGATTGGATCCGCCACCTGTTGAGCAAGAGCGAACTTGTACATTCAACCGGAGAGGGAACCAAGAACGTGCTGGCCGAGTTGCAGCTGGATGAATTTCAGAATGTGAAATATCTCTGCCTGAAATCTTTTGATTCATTGACACATATCCAATGTCAGAATAATGTTTCATTTCCCAAACTCGAAAAACTGGAGGTTAGAAAGTGTCGTAGTCTACAATATGTTTTTTTTGTGTCCTTGGCTGGAGAAAGTTCAACAGTAGCTTGCCTTGATGATGAGGAAGGCGAGATCTCTCGGAGAACACATGAAGTAATCAAGTTCCCCAATTTATATGATTTGAACCTTCTATCTCTCAAAGGCCTCTCTCACTTTTGCAATGACACTGTTGATGGCATTGAGTTCCCTCGGTTACGGAACATGAACTTCATGGACTTACCTGAGTTCAAAAATTTCTGGCCTACAACCAACAACGTCATCCTTGGCTCAAATCCTCTTTTTGATGAAAAGGTCTGCTTCTACTGCTCTAGTGCAGGATCTATATTTTTTTTTTTGAATCAATAAAGCAAGTTTCTTTGATATGTGAGTCATTGATCCACACGATATTAACTCATTCTTTTGCAGGTTTCTTGTCCCAACCTGGAAAAGCTTCAACTCATTAGAGCTAACAACATAAGTTCTCTATGCTCTCACCAACTTCCAACTGCCTACTTCAGCAAACTTGTAAAACTGAAAGTAGATAGTTGTGGAAAACTGAGAAACTTGATGTCTCCCTCAGTGGCCAGAGGTCTTCTGAATCTTCGGAAACTAAAGATAGAAAATTGTGAGTCGATAAAAGAAGTGATCACAGAAGAGGAACTACAAGGAGAAGAAATCATGACTAGTGAGCCCTTATTCCCTCTGTTGGAACATCTGAACCTTGACAATCTGCCAAAGCTGGAGCATTTCTTTCGGACGAAGCATGCTCTTGAATTTCCATTTCTCAGGGAATTGTGGATTCATCACTGCCCTGAAATTAAGACATTTGTCCAACAGGGATCTGTGAGTACACCGAGTCTCGAAAGTGTGAACAATGATGATGAGGTGAAAGTAGACGATCTCAATAAAGCGATGTTCAGTTCTAAGGTTTGTCTTGTGCTGCTAGCGGTATAACTAATTACTTATATGGACTTGGGTAATTCTCCCCTCTTGAGTTAGCTTTTGGGGTTGAGTTAGACCCATATGTCGTATATATCTTTGCAATTTCCATACCAAATTCTCCATTTCCGCTGTCTGATCTTTTATTTTCATACTGAATTCTACATTGCTGCTCTTTCAGCTTTCAAAGTTACTGCTTTTCTACCCAATAATTAAACTAAATGAAGTCGTCGTTTGCAGGTTTCTTGTCCCAGTCTGGTGGATCTAGTAGTCGTTGGGGTTAACAACATAACTTCCCTATGCTCTCACCAACTCTCAACTGCCTACTTTAGTAAAGTTGAAACGGTGTACATTGAGAATTGTGGAAGATTGAGAAACTTGACGTCTCCATCAGTAGCCAGAGGTCTTCTGAATCTCCAAGTATTAACGATAGAAGCCTGCCAATCAATAGAAGAAGTGATCACAGAAGAGGAACAACGTCAAGGCGAAGAAATCATGACTAATGAGCCTTTATTTCCCCTATTGGAAGAGCTGGTGCTTTGCAAGCTGCCTAAGCTGAGACATTTCTTTCTCGCGAAGCATGCTCTTGAATTTCCATTTCTCAGAGTAGTATGGATTAATAGTTGCCCTGAAATGGAGACGTTTGTCCGACAGGGAATATTTGTTAGTACACCCCAACTCAAATGGATGAACAATGACGTTGAGATGAAAGTAGATGATCTGAATAAATGGATACAACAGACGTTCAATTCTAAGGTTTGTTTTGTGCCGTTAGCTGTATAACTAATTAACTCCAGCGCTCTATTTCCGTATTAACTAGTACTCCACTCTCTTCTCTGTCCCCAGGAACAAAATGCTAGTCAAGGCACTACCGATGGCTACCAATATGAAGGTGGAGATGTCGACAAATCTGAAGCTACTGATGGCGATGAATCTGAAGTACCGAGTATCAAAAGGGTGAACAATGATTTTGGGTGATGGCAATGAAGCTGAACCTAGTCATGGAAGAGGCTAGGAAGGTAATAAGTATTCGATGAAATAGTCCAAGTTAGCTCGAACATCACATGATATAACCTATATGGATCTTAAAGAAGCAACATGAGCTTAGAGTATCAACTTATTACGTTTTGTCAAGCCCCTTTGATATCTTATTAGTCAAGCGCTAGAGCCCCTTTAGTCTGATCTACATTGGAACAAACGAGTAGTCTACATGAACTCAATAGTTTTCACAAAGACTCTGTATTTATATTAGCCATATCTATAAATGAGTTAACTTTGAATGTTGATATTATTGCATATTAACTTGTAGTCACTCTAGGATTCCATAAACTTTAAATTCTAAAACCGTTTATTATATCGAACATCTAATATGTATATTTATTTTCCCTTCTCATCTTGCATTTTATGTCGTCTTGATAGATTTTTAAAAATACTCTCTACAAATGTTTTGAAAAATACTTATATTTTTTTTGAGTAATTTGAACTTACGTGATTTCTTTCATATGTTTGAAGAAGTTATGGGATTTGTATTGGATGTTCCCCAAAAATAAAGTCAATTCACTAATTTGTTTGCATTTAGACTGTATCAACGAATACAATTCAAAAAATATAATAAACTTTATCGCTTTAATTTCACTTATATTCATCGGTTTTATCATAAAAAGAGAAGGGGAGAGACGGAAGGGAAAGAAGAGAGACGAGCGAAGTTGAGAGAGGCATTAAACACTTCTCTATTATATTACATGATAATTAAAACAATACTAATAGATCGATCAATTTTAATATAAAACGGACGGAGCATATAAATGTCCTTACAAATTTTTCACAACAATTAGGTTCATCTTTTAATTTTATCAATGACTTGATAGACATTAAATTTTAATTGTCTTTTCAATATTATCAACTTAGGGTGGAGGAATTATCGAATCAAATCAATAATTAAAATTCTAGCTCCGCCCGAATCTCAAAAGCAAACAAAAGGAAAAAGGTAAACAAATGTCATCTCTTGTCAAGACATGAAGCAAGTTGCCAAGTCCACAAAGATACTTCTAGCAAAATATCCCTAAAATTGAACCAATATTCAACACTAGATATTTTTTTTTCTAAATGAAGGAAATAAAGACAAAAATACCCCTACTATAATATATCTTAAACTTCCACAATTTCATTAGTCATCCCAATTTTCCCACAAATAAAAAAAAGTATGTCACATGAGGATTTTTCTGAATGGCAACAAATCCCATATCCTTCATCTTCAACTACAACCAATAATAATAACAATAATACTCAAATAGCTTCTGATGAAATGACTATTTTGCCCTTGATTGAGGATATTACTATTGATAATAATGATAGTAATGATGATGATGAGAAGGGTGAATATGGAAATAAGTGGTTGAAAAAGAGTGTAAGAGAATTGAGTTGTTGGATTGTTCAAATGGCTTCAAAGATGAGAAATTATGCATCTTCTAAAGTTGGAATTGGAAAATTCACTTATAATAGAAGTAGAATATTGACATTTCTTTTGGTTCCATTGTTTTATTGGATGATAAAGAAAAAATGGAGGAGGCAAAGACAAATTGATAATACTTCTAACAAACTTATGCTACTTGTCCAAGAAAAAGACCAGGTATTTATTTACTACTTCCATTTTTACCATTTCTTGTTCTTTTAAAACTTGTTTGGTAGGAGACACAAACAGATAAATAATCTCGAGATTAATTTTTAATGAGTTTATATCTCACAATTGATAAGAATAAAATTATAAAGTAACTTATTCTGAAATTGTAGTTAGAGGCGAATCTAGAGAAGTGTGAAGGTGTTCACTAACACTATATTAAAAAAAATGATCAGTAAGGCCAATTAATTTTTAATTGTCGTTAAATATATATTGTAATTAACACTCTTTGTTTCCTAAAGTCTTTAGCGATATTTGTTGGTTCTAATAACACTCAACTAATGTCGATAAAATTTTTTACACTTTTTATTAATGTCAATATGTAATGCCACTAAAAATTATTTTTACTGTAGTGTGAAAATCTATCGAAAAAAGTTTATATTATATATGTAGGATAAATATTTCTAGGTATGTGTTATGAATATATGATCTTCTGAGACCTAAACAACATGTAAAAAGTTATATTAGGAATTTGGAGTATCTTAGAGAATGCACCACAATCTCCAAGAATTGATTCTTAGGGATTGTGTTATTTTTTTCGTATAAATCGAGGGTAGGATAACATATAAATAATAAGAAATCAGATTTTTCCTTATGTAATGATTTATCGTACAATTAAGATATCCTTTACGGAAATTTAAAAATATTTTGATAAACTAAATATACATCAATGTTTAGACTTACCTCCTCTGTGTCAATTAAACATTCTGATTTATAAAGTAAACTATTTAAAAGTTTTCAAAATTTATGTATCGGACAAGTTAACGTATCTAAATATACATTCTTAAAATTAGAGTATTTAGTTATCAATTAAAACTGAGTTAATCTTTTTATATATATACATATTAAATTTTTTAATTATAAGAAACTATTATTGTTGCAGAAAATCGAGCAGTTGTCGCTCCAAATTAGCCAGATGAATGAGTCCCTTATAACACGGCGAAAAGTTCCAGTCCTTCAAGTAGGCTAATATGTATATATATAGTTAAAGATGATCGTGCTTCTAGATTTGATTTCACCTGATATATATGTATGTGCTCTTCAATTTGGATGCTCGTATAAGTGCACATGTTAAAAAATTATATAAAGTCGAACAAGTAGATATATACACATGTCATTCTACGTGACATAATAAATTTTTATGTAAAGATATGCGTTTACTTATATAGTTATATACAGATTTATGTGTTTGCTTGTTCATATCAAAATCCAAGAACATAAATATTAGTTACACACTTAATTATCGTCATATTAAAAACTCTTTTAATGCTTTTTATTTATTAAAACGCTTCTAAAATTAATTAATTTCACAATATGATCACTGTGTTTAATTTTATCTATTATGATAAATTCTGTTTTAAGGAAAGTTATATTAAAACAATTGAATTACGCACTAAAGCAAATGAATTATGCATACAGATAGTGTTGACAACAATCGATTTGATTTTTCTGGAAAAAATAATTTTTTTTCATCTGAATGGTTTGGAAAATAAAATAATATACTTAAATAAATAATTTTATGTGAAAATTCTTGAAATATATCTTAATGGGATTGCCATTATATCTCGTTATACGTACGGTTTAAATATACGTCTTTTTAAATCTTTTGGTTCAAATATATTTCTCGAATTTATTTATATTAATTTATCCTTACTTTTGACAAAGAAACATATATCAAACTAATAATCAAATTCATCCACCTTCAATTTTAAATATTTAGTATCGTTAGAAATTCACTTGTTTAACCCATCTCCGACCTATTTCCTTCATTTTGGCTTTTAAATAGAAATTTGAATTGAGTGATTTTGAAAGATAAAAACACCGAGAGAAATGATTTTAGTGAGACTTTATCAAGTTCAGTGATTTTGTTACAAAAAGTTCTTGCTGAGTCAACGAGATATTAACTCTAATTTTCAGTAAAAATTCAACATCTAATTACATATTTAAAAACTATTCATAAATAAAGTGCATATAAATTACCAACTCCAATTATAGTGTAATTGTGAGACTATTTCATCTTTATGATCTCAAATTTGAGTATCAGCTATGAATTTTTTTTTGTTAGAAGCGATATTTCAAAATAAATCCGATATACAATTTAAAATATATTTGAAAAATATTTTCCCTCATACGAAACTCATCCTTAATCGGAACTCCAATGTGAAAATAAAATGAAAACGAGAATACTCATAAGTTTTTAATATTAATAAATATACTCTTAGTTAAGATATTATTTTAAAAAATTAAATAAATCGTAAAACTAGTTGAGGTTACAGTGACAGACTAAACTTGATTGGACATAAAGGGCTACTAAACTTTATAAAATTCACTTTCAAGGCCCTACATTTTACAATTGATTTCAAACAAGTCCATCTTTCTCCGGCGAACTCCTCGGGATCTCCTTTCCTTCCTCCGACGTAATCCAGCCGTGAGTTCCGCCATTTCCGTTCTACATTTTCTGCTCTTTTCAGATAAAAACCCTAACTCGTCTTATGTATTTAATTTTGCTTCACATTTCGTAAAAACTATGAATTTTTGGGGGTTTAGTTTTTGTTCTCTCCGTTTCGAGTGTTCATATATCGTAATCTGTTTTTTTTTTGCTTCTATAGCTACATAATATATTGTGATCTTTCTAATAATTCAAACTGCTAATTAGTCGAGTTAAAATATTACTTATAAAATTCACTAATTTTGACTGGTAATTAGTGATTTGTTTGTCCACTATGTTTATTAAGTTAAATGAAAAACTCCATTTTTTCCTATTTGAGCTAATTATTTTGGCATTATTTGGCTAGTGATGTTTATTATAATAGTAACATACTATCAGAACTTTCAAGCAGTCAAATTTATTTAATTATTCAGATTTTAAGCTTTGATGTGATCTGTTTTTCTATTTTTTCAGATGAAAATGACCTTTTTTCAAGTAAATTTAATGTGCAGTACAATATAATTCATGTTTATAATAGTGTAAAACCTATTTTGACTAGAAAGTGAAAACATATTCATATATAGTTAGATCTTAGATATTAATAAAATAAACTATCTGATATCACATCCTAACCAATTTTGGTTTTTTATTCCTACTTTGAATTAATCTTCCAACATTCTCCCGTTATTCAAAGTTATATTTTCAATTGTTGATGCACTAGTCACCAAAATTTTTATGCACTTATCACCAAACTTCAATTGTTGACACACTTAGTCTCCAACTCTCAATTTTTGATGCACTTTGTAACCAACTCGTAATTGTTGAAGTACTTGTCTTCAACTTCCTTTTTTTGTTTTCTTTTTGTTGATGCACTTGTTGCCAACCTCCAATTGTTCAAGTACTTGTCTCCAACTCTCAACTGTTGATGGTCAATATTTTTTTGCATTTGTTTATGCACTTGTCATCAACTTTCTATTGTAGATGCATTTTTCACCAATATTTAGAAATAGTTTCTTCCTTTTGTGCTATATTTGCTTGCTACTTTATATACACGTTCACATTTTTTCTTGACCCTGTATCAAATTTTCAGTACAATCTAATTTTTGTCTGACAATTTTATGTGAGTTTGCGAACGTAATCCTTGTCCACAGGGGCGACATAGTTGGCTAGTGCCCCTGTGTCAACAAAAGTTATTTGATACTCTGCTAAGATTGTAGAGACTTTGATACCTATAAGAATGTTGATTTCAGAACCTTATAAATTTGTTTATGTTCTCCATAAATCTTCTCTACTAGAAAATAAGTAATAGCATACCTACTTAGGCATGAATTGAATAAATTAACCAGTAACAAATCCTAACCAGTTTTGGTTTTTTATTCCAACTTTAAATTAATATTCCAAAAAAATGTTCTCTTCTGTTACCACTTACCACTGGTATAATATATAAATCACAGATTAATAAATTAAGTCAAAACCCGTGTAAATATTGATATGTACAAAATCATGGCCGAAGTGTTGGTTGAAAGATTGAAGGTGATAGATAAGATGATCAGTACACATTAGAGGGCCTTCATAAAAAGGAAGACAAATTATGATGCTGCTTGATAGCATGTGAGTATGTTGATACTAGACTGAGAGGTGTGGACCCTGGAGTAATGTAAATTGGAAATTGAGAAGGCTTATGCCCATCTTTATTGGAATTTTCTACGTAGTATTCTCAGAGCCTCAGATAGATGGGATTTGACAGCAGATGGCTGAAATGGATTGAATTCTGCATAAAATATACTAGGTTCTTAATTCTGGTTAATGGAGAATCAGCTGTTTTTTTTTCAGCAGAGAGGGGGCTCATACAGGGAGATCCCCTATCAGCTTTCCTCTTTATCATATCTATGGAGGAATTCAATAGTATATTGAAGATTGCCACTCAGAGCATATGTTACAAGGCTTTTGAATTGGAAAATGGGCAGATGAGACACTGTAAATTTGCCACCTGTTGTATGTAGATGACCCTGTAATTTTTTGTGATGCTAATCCTGAGAAACTATCTTAGGATGATGCTAGTTATTTTTTGAAGCTACATATGGAGTTTAAGTTAATTGAAGGAAAATCAACATCTTTCCTATTAAGGATGTTACACAGATGCATGTTGCTGACAAACATTCTGGGTTGGGAATGGAAAAGTTGCCAACTGTATATCTTGGAATGTCATTGGGATCAAAACACAAGGCTCTTGAGATTTAGGATGCATTATAGAGAAGATAGAAAGAAGCTTGGTGTAAGGAGAACTGTATAGAGGAAATGGATGAATTTTTCGATTTCTTAGGAG
Organism: Solanum habrochaites; assembly: GCA_027704765.1. NCBI lineage: Eukaryota > Viridiplantae > Streptophyta > Magnoliopsida > Solanales > Solanaceae > Solanum > Solanum habrochaites. Next base: position 389,054 of record JAKWJA010002492.1, read on the forward strand.
CTTGGTAAATCTAGACTCTATTTTCTCTTCTTGTAAAAAGTTTTTGAAGGTGACCAGCATTTCTTAATGCTGAGGAATACAACAGTACTTTTGTCAAAAAAAAAAGAAAAGAAAAAGAAAGAAGCTTGCAATGTGGGAATCTCAGTATCTCTCTTTAGGAGGCAAGTTAATTTAGTCAACTCTATTTAGGATTCTCTATCAACATTTGTGATGTCCTTATTTCCCATGCCAAGAAAGGTAATCAAAACTCTTGACAGCTTGAGTGTTGAATGTCCAAATCTGTATTATCAAACAATATAGGCAGGAAGTATGCAGTCAGTATTAGAATGTACTAAGCATGCGAGGCATGCATGCTAAATAACAACTAAGCATGATTGAAGTGACATAAGCTAATGCAATAACCAAGTAAATAGCTTGAAAACTGATAATAATGGTGTACTGAAATAACTGAATACTTGATCAGTTGATCCTGTAATAACCTAAAGACCGAATTGTAGGAGATACTAACCGACATATAATAATGGGAGCTCCTACATAGACTTTGATGAATAATCCGCATTGAAAGGGCCTAATATACTTTGCTAGAGTATAAAGGCTGATTTGAGCTAATGTGGATCCACTAAGCTAATGTCACTAAGCTAATGTCTGTAAAAGACTTAAGGACTTGGCCTCAATTGACGAGAGAGTTTTTTTAATTCTAAAGGTCTTATGCCTCAACTAATGGGTGAGCCTTCATCCCTAGGTTCACTCGGTGCTAAAAAACTCCCAATGGAACAACATGCATTTTACTGAGGACAATAATACTGAATGAAATGTAAAAGAGGTCCTTGAAAAATGAGAACTCACCAAAAGCACTGCTAAGTTTGATATGAAGTCATACTAACCTCGACTTGAGTGTTAAATGTCCGAATCTATATCATCAAACAATATAGGCAGGAAGTATGTAGTCGCTACTTAGAATGTACTTGAGTATGCAAGGCATGCATGCTAAAATAACAACTAAGCATAAATAAACTGAAGTGACATGAAGTGACGTAAGCTGATGCAATAACCAAGTAAATAACTTGAAAACTGATAACAATGGTGTACCGAAATAACAGATACTACTAACCTACATATAATCATGGGAGCTACTACATGGAGTTTGATGTATAATCCCCATCAAAAGGGCTCGATATGCTTTGCCAAAGTATAAAGGTTGATCTAAGCAAATGTGGAGCCACTAAGCTAATGTATGTAAAACAGACTAAGGAGTCGACCTCAATTGATGAGAGATCCTTTTTCATTCTGTGGTGGTACGTAGTTCTGGGACAAAGAGATTCCTACTAAAGGTCTTATGCCTCAACTAATGGGTGACTCTTCATCCCTTGGTTCGCTCGGTGCTAAATAAACTCCCAATGGAACAACATGCATTTAATTGAGGACAATAATAATTTTGGGGTAAAATAAGCAAATGCCCCATAAAAGCAAAATAATTACAAACATATACCCCTTTTTACTATCGAGAATTGCTCAATTTTGTCGTTCGTTATACTTTGGAGACATTTATGCCTTTGTTGTTACTTGTTAGACAAAGCTCCAATGTGAAATGAGTGGACTCTATATATCAAAATATTTTTTGAAAAGAAAACCCAAATATTTCATAATAGCTTTTTACTCTTGCAATTCTTTCAAACCGATGGAAAACTATTTTGTTGAGTCGAGGGTCTATCTGAAACCTCTCTACCCCACAAAGGTATAAGTAAGGCATGTGTACACCTCACCTCCCTAGACCCCACTTGTGGGAATATACTGGGTATGATGCTGTTGTGCTTTTGAGAGTTACTCGGAACTTGTGTGGTGGGAGGTCGCAGGTAACCTGTGTAATTAGTGGAGGGGCATGCAAGTCGGCCTGGACACCATGGTTATAAATAAAAGTTGCTTGTTTACTGGAAAAAGAAGCAGTACCATTATATGGCGTCAATATCTAACCACTATTCCGAGGATGTTTCGCTTTCTTATCATTGTTTTTGAGAAGTTGCTTTCCTGAAAAATTTGTTATATGGCCAATTCTAATGGTGTCTTTTGTAGACAGTGAGGGGTATGCTTTGACTTGCTTCAGCATTCTTCCTGCGAGCTTTTTCTTGATTACGTATTCAGAGGTCATTCAAGTTACACATTCTCCGTGATGGGGCGTTTAAGGATACAATCTAGTATCAAAGCAATTGAAGAGGAGCCGGAAGATTGCGAGACCACATCTTCCAATAAAACTGCTATAGCTTGTATGGTTAACTCCGAAGTAAGTGCTGTGTTAGCTGTTATGAGAAGAAATGTGAGATGGGGTGGTCGTTATGTATCCGGGGATGATCAACTAGAGCACTCGCTTATACAGTCTCTGAAGACATTACGTAAACAAATATTTTCATGGCAGCATCAGTGGCAAACCATAAGTCCAGCTTTATATCTCCAGCCATTTCTGGATGTTATTCGATCTGATGAAACTGGGGCACCAATCACTGGTGTTGCACTGTCTTCTGTTTTCAAGATTTTGACTCTTGATTTTCTTGATCATAATACTGTCAATGTTGAAAATGCAATGCACTCTGTAGTGGATGCTGTGACCAGTTGCAGATTTGAGGTAACTGATCCTGCATCAGAAGAGGTTGTGTTGATGAAGATACTTCAAGTACTTTTGACGTGTATGAGAAGTAAAGCGTCAGTTACGTTGAGTAATCAACATGTTTGCACCATAGTCAACACATGCTTTAGAGTAGTTCATCAAGCTGGAAGCAAGAGTGAGCTCTTACAGCAGACAGCACGTCACACCATGCATGAACTTGTGAGATGTATTTTTTCCCACCTTCCAGAGGTTGACGACATGCAACAATCTATAGTTAGACGAGGCAGTTCCACCAAAAACAAGGTATTCATGCATCTTTGTTCTTTTATGTATCTCGATTTATCCTTCCTGCAGTATGTCCTGGTTTGGGAAGTATTATTCTTCCAGAATTATCTGCAGTCCTCTCTTAGAGTGCAAATCAATAAGAATGGCTGCATAAATGGTTTTATAATACTTCTCATGATCCAGTTTTTCCTTGTGGGTATCATTTGATAAAAGAATAGTTTTTTGTGTTGAAAAGATTGGGTTAAGTGGTCTTATACGGTGGATCTTACAATTCAAAACAAAGTAGCAAGACTGTTATGAGCTAATGAGTAGTTTTTCTTTTCTTTTGCATGTGCATCTAAAATACCTGTTTTTTCTTTTTCTTTCCCTTGGTTTGGGTGGGGGGAGGAGTGGGACAAAATTATGCTCTAACAAGGTAGTTTTGGTATAATAGCACCAGAGCTGGAACTTGGGGGAGCATAAGGGGTTCATTCCGACCGGTGGCGGAACCAAAATTTTTACTAAGGGGTGTCACATAAAAAAAAGTAGACACATCTAGAAACTAAGTGGGCCAACATATAGTATGTATCCATAAAAACTAAAATTTTGACCTCCTTCGCTGGAAAATTACACGATATCTACTAGGTCAAAATTATTATTTATATATAAATCCTCTTAGTTTCGTTGTGTATTTACTTCTTTATTAATTTGGATCCTCTTAGTGAAATTCCTGACTCCGCTGCTAATTAGCACCAAAGAGAAATTTTAGAAGTGAATAAAAATGTTTCAAAAATTATTTTCTGTTTTTGCTTATTATTCTATATGAATGTATTTGGAGCATTATATGTTAATTTCTTCTAGTGTAGGTTGTGGACGTTGACAGTGAGTACAGTTTCAACAAGCCAGAGAATGGTACTGGTACTTCTGAATATGATAGCCAACCACTTTCTGGAACTTTTACTTCTTCTGCTTCCACAGGTCTTCTTAACAGTGTTATAGATGAAGGCATGGTCATGAATGATAATGGGAAGGATAATGTTCCTAATGATTTACATCTAATGACTGAACCATATGGTGTTCCATGCATGGTTGAGATATTTCACTTCTTGTGTTCTTTGTTAAATGTTGTCGAACATATAGGGATGGGTCCCAGAGCAAATACCACAGCATTTGATGAAGATGTTCCACTGTTCGCCCTTTGTTTGATCAACTCAGCCATTGAGTTGGGTGGGCCTGCTATACACATTCACCCTAGATTGTTGAGTTTGGTTCAGGATGAATTGTTCCAAAATCTGATGATATTTGGCTTGTCAACGAGTCCAGTGATACTTTCAACTGTCTGCAGCATTGTTCTAAATCTGTATCAGCATTTGCGTACTGAACTAAAGCTACAACTTGAGGCCTTCTTGTCCTGTGTTGTCTTGAGACTTGCACAAAGTCGTTATGGGGCATCATACCAGCAGCAGGAAGTGGCCATGGAGCTCTTGTTGATTTTTGTAGGCAGAAATCCTTTATGGTAGAGATGTATGCAAATTTAGATTGTGATATCACCTGCACCAATGTTTTTGAAGAACTTGCGAATTTATTGTCAAAGAGTGCATTCCCAGTAAACTCTCCATTGTCTGCCATGAACATTCTTGCTTTGGACGGTCTGATTGCTGTAATTCAGGGAATGGCTGAGAGGATAAGCAATGGATGTAGGTCACAGCAAAATCTGATAAATCTTGAGGACTATGCTCCATTCTGGATGGTTGAGTGTGAGAGCTATAGTGATCCTGATTATTGGGTACCGTTTGTACGTAGGCGGAAGCACATAAAGAGAAGGTTAATGATTGGAGCTGATCATTTTAATAGGGACCCTAAGAAAGGGCTGGAATTTCTCCAAGGAACATATCTGTTGCCAGAAAAACTTGATCCCCAGAGTGTGGCTTGCTTTTTCAGGTTTACAGCTGGGCTAGATAAGAATCTTGTGGGGGACTTTCTGGGAAATCATGATGAATTTTGCATTCAGGTTCTTCATGAGTTTGCTGGAACATTTGATTTTGAAGACATGAACCTGGATATTGCATTGCGGCTGTTTTTGGAAACTTTTCGATTGCCTGGGGAATCTCAAAAAATTGCTAGGGTACTTGAGGCGTTTTCAGAGAGATATTATGAGCAATCTCCACAGATTCTAGCTAATAAAGATGCTGCTTTGCTGTTGTCATATTCACTAATAATGCTCAATACTGACCAACATAATGTTCAGGTAAAGAAGAAGATGACAGAGGAAGATTTCATTCGAAATAATCGGAACATTAACGGAGGTAATGATCTCCCTCGTGAATATCTATCCGAATTGTATCATTCTATCTGCAACAATGAGATCCGCACAACACCAGAGCAAAGTGCTGGTTTTGCTGAAATGAACCCAAGCCGCTGGATTGATTTGATGCACAAATCCAAGAAAACATCTCCGTATATTGTGTGTGATTCGAGAGCCTACCTTGATCATGATATGTTTGCCACCATGTCTGGTCCAACTATTGCTGCTATCTCTGTGGTATTTGATCATGCTGAACATGAGGATGTCTACAAAGCTTGTATTGATGGTTTCTTAGCTGTTGCCAAGATTTCAGCTTGCCATCATCTTGAAGATGTTCTGGATGATCTGGTAGTGTCTCTATGTAAGTTCACAACTCTCTTGAATCCTTCATTGGTGGAGGAACCTGTTTTAGCCTTTGGCGACGATGCAAAAGCAAGGATGTCAACTGTTACAGTTTTCACTATTGCAAACGAATACGGTGATTTTATCCGTACTGGTTGGAGAAATATCTTGGATTGCATCTTGAGATTGCACAAGCTTGGCCTTCTTCCTGCTCGTGTGGCAAGTGATGCAGCTGATGACTCAGAGGCACCTTCTGATACTGGACATGGAAAGTCCTTGCCTAATTCGTTATCTTCTGCACATTTGCAATCCATAGGTACTCCTAGAAGATCTTCTGGACTTATGGGGAGATTTAGTCAGCTCCTATCTTTAGATACTGATGAGCCAAGGTCTCAACCTACTGAGCAACAACTTGCTGCTCACCAACGCACACTGCAAACAATTCAGAAGTGTCGCATTGATAGCATCTTTACAGAAAGTAAGTTTCTTCTAGCTGATTCCTTGCTACAGTTGGCACGGGCTCTCATATGGGCTGCAGGAAGACCTCAGAAGGGTAGTAGTTCTCCTGAAGATGAAGACACTGCAGTATTCTGCTTGGAACTGCTGATTGCAATCACCTTGAACAACAGAGATAGAATTAGACTTCTTTGGCAGGGAGTTTATGAGCATATTGCTAGTATTGTCCACTCAACAGTAATGCCTTGTGCTTTGATTGAGAAAGCTATATTTGGACTCCTTCGCATCTGCCTGAGATTGCTTCCCTATAAAGAGAACTTAGCTGATGAACTTTTGAGATCACTACAACTTGTTCTCAAGCTTGATGCCCGGGTTGCTGATGCATACTGTGAGCAGATTACACAGGAAGTCAGTCGGCTTGTTAAAGCAAATGCCACACACATTCGTTCTCAAATGGGATGGCGAACGGTTACTCTTTTACTTTCTATAACAGCAAGACATCCAGAAGCTTCTGAAGCAGGATTCGATGCCCTGGTTTTCATTATGTCTGATGGAGCCCATTTGTCCCCAGCTAATTATGTCTTTGCATCGATGCAGCTAGAAATTTTGCAGAGTCTCGTGTTGGACCTGCGGATAGACCTGCTCGTGCGGTGGATCTTATGGCAGGTTCAGTTGCTAGTTTAGCATGCTGGTCCAAAGATACTAGGGAAGCTCTGGCAGAGACTGAAGCTGTGAAGTTGTCCCAAGATATCGGAGACATGTGGTTAAGGCTTGTACAGGGACTGAGGAAAGTTAGCTTGGATCAGAGAGAAGTTAGGAATCATGCTCTTTTATCCCTGCAAATGTGCCTTAAAGGAGATCATGAAATTTACCTTCCTAATAGTGTATGGTTACAGTTCTTTGATATGGTCATTTTCACAATGTTGGATGACTTGATTGAGCTTGCATCACAAAAAGACTACCGGAACATGGAAGAGACACTTGTTCTTGCCTTAAAGCTCCTTGCGAAGGTTTTTCACCAGTTGCTGCATGAGCTATCTCAATTGACCACATTCTGTAAACTGTGGTTGGGTGTCCTCAACAGGATGGAAAAATGTATGAAGGTGAAAGTTAGAGGTAAAAAAAGTGAAAAGCTTCAGGAATTAGTCCTTGAACTTCTGAAGAACACCTTGACTGTAATGAAGTCTAAGGGGGTACTTGTTAAGAGAAGCGCCCTCGGTGGAGATAGCTTATGGGAATTGACTTGGTTGCATGTAAATAACATTGTTCCTTCTCTGCAATCTGAGGTTTTCCCTGATAATGATTCAGAAAATGTACAGCCTGATCCTGTGTTTTCTGAAACCAATCCAAATGAATAGCTTGTCGATCTTCAACTCATCAGGAGAAGTCATGTTACTGTGCTTTTTCCCCAAGAATGAGAACACAAAAAGATAAATGTCTGGTGAGTTTCTGCAAGAAAAGGTCTTTCTCAGATGATTGTATTGTATTGAGCTCATATGTACAGAACACGAAGTTTTAATCTTGTTTTTACCCTTTTGATTTGTTAGCGTGTTGCTGCACGAGTTTTACTAACATCCATAATATATTTGTTGTAACAGTCCATTCTGTATTTTAATTTTGTCATAGGGAGTGTTGTTGTTCAAGTTTTCAACTCTAAGCTTGTTAAAGAACCATGGTATTGAATGGCTAGTGGCCTTTGTATTTTGCCATCATTCCATGAGGTGAATATTGGAAGAATGAGAGTGATGATTGAAGTCATACAACCAAATCTTTACTTGAATCCAAACTTGCAAGTTGTTGATTCTTCAAGAACCATAAGTACTGATATTCTGTAATGGAATTTCCCATATCAGGCCTTTTGTAACAAATTCTTGTTCTGTGGAAAATCAGATTCAGAGAGAAGGCAAACAGAGCTCTGAGAGTAACACATGCAATTTTCTATCACATAGTACATGTAACACAACTTTCCTTCTAACTATTGTGTTGTCTATAAAAATTCTACTCGAACGTGAGAGTAGTGAAAATATCAGAATAACATTAGATTAGCTTCTTCTTTTCGAAAAAGGTTTTCAAATGCCACAATTGCAATCCTGCTACAGATAAGCATACACAGATTGACAGTCCAGTCATCCAGGCCATTTTGGAGTTGGTTGATCTGTTAAGTTCTTGCATTTCTTCCTCCCTGTAATATGTCGAAAAATTTTAAACTCTATTTCATTAGCTTAGATACACGACGATGAGATTGATAACAAGAATAAGGTTAACTCACCTTTCACGTAGATAAAACATCTCGTCGTGGATGCTTTGAACATGTTCATACATCTTCTTCAGTTCAAGTTCCATAAGCTGACAAGATAACAAATGAAAAAGCATTACAAATCAAGCAGTCGAAAGAAAACTTTTCTTAACATTCTTTTTTTTCTCAGGCAAAACGGCACATATACAAGAGAAAAAAAAAGCATGGAGAGACTACTAGTACTTGGTATGAGTTCAAGGTCAATAATCACACTGCAGATCAAATGTACCTACCAAGTTAAGAACCTGAGTATTCAAACAAGAATAGAATAAAATGCAGTATATTCTGCTTCAATTGAATTATATTCAACTAAAATTCATATATAACAGCCAAATGGTTAGCCTGAGCCAGAAAGCTGCAGTATTTGAGGCTGCTTAAGTGCAATTAGAAGCTTCTTTAAAATATTCGCAGATCAGACGTTCATGAACATTTAAAAGTTATTCAATAAGTGTTCCTTTCATATTGTTAAAGTGAAACGCTCTAAGAGTTATGCATTCTCATCTGAACATTAGTTTCATGAAACAAATAGGGAGTCATGGAGGCACAGAATAGGAACGAGTCAATAAGTGTGAAACAGCCAGTGTGACTCAAGACGAATAGATAGGGACACCCATGTACGTGTGATTTGACATGAGCAATCATGAAGAAGAAAGAAGGCTTACATCAACAGAGCCTTTCTTGGCAACATTAGTCCAGTCCTTAGCAGCTACACCACTCTTCCAGTCGAAATTAATAGTCATAGTAACGGGGGGCTTGTGATCAGCAGCATAGAAGCAAGCCATATAATCCCCAGCTTCTGTTGTCTCAAAAGCAAAATGCCCCTCATGAACATTATCAGCATAGTGAAAGGTATTCCCATGTGTAGATGTCACCTAAATCACACAAACCATACAAAACTTCATCTTTTTGACCAGAGGAAACTGATTAGTCTGATCAACGTAACACACGATACACAAAAAAAGAACTCTTGTTTTCTGCATGAGAAAGGAGCATAACTCTTCATTTATGAACCTATGAAAATCCTTAGGTCGCATGTATCCTTAAACTTGTGCGTCCAAATAGCTTTAGAGAAAAGAAAACTCATATTAAACAGAATTTCTCCAGCCGAAATATCCGAACTCAAGTATTAGAAGCTAACTCCACCTAATTGAGTTCCGTATACTGTGTGAGCTCACATTGCCAATCTCAATCCCAAACAAATAAATGGGGTAAGGTTGATACAGACAAAATGCAATCAATCAAGCATATATTAACTAACCAAAAGTTCCAACTCAACGGTTCAGAAGCTAACCCTGCCTGCTCACAGTTTTTGCCACAATCCCGATATAAGAGAGAAACAAAGTTGACTTTTAAAATGAATTTCAACTAATTCTATCCTTGTTTTGTGAATTGATGAGTAATTTGGGACAAATATGTTTAGTAATGTGGTAGTAACATGGGAAGGTTAACATATTCATATAACCTATCCCAACTAATTTGGAAGTAAGGCATATTAATATGGTTGTTGTAGAAGACCATATTGAGGGTAAAATGCTTCTTAACTAAAGCAACTATTGGACGGACTTATAAGCTAAAAGTCATAAGTTTGCTAACTTATAGCTAATTTTGCATGGACTCTTCACTTTCGATGCCACACCACGTCGAATTCTCCAAAAATACAACTTCTGGAGAATCCGACACACATTGACATTTTTGAAGAGTGCATCCTCCCTTCTGACTTTTAGCTTCTTTTCTTTGTTATTTTGGTCTTAAAAAACAAGTCCTTAAACTCACTTTACAATCTTACTCAAACACTACAAAAGTGTTCAAAAGCTATTTTAGCTTAAAAACACCTAAAATAAACCAATCTAAACAGGCTCTAAAACTCAAAACTGATACCTCTCATTAAGGATTAACGAGTATTTACCACTCCACCACAATTCTTGTTAATTCGAGGAAAGCTCATACACCCTTACCCAAAAGTTCAAAAACTCATCTTTTTTTTACCCTAGAAAAATCAAATCAAACACACCCAATTGCTTCATATCCCAAATATCAATCAAAATCATACAAATATCTAAAACAAAAATTTACCCTGAGAGTGACTTTGTGAGTATCTGGCAAAGGATGTGGTTCATTGGGATTGACAATATGGTATTTTCCAACAGTCATGGAATGACTCTTGATATCTTCAGCTATGCATTTTGTGCGACCAGATAAAACTTCAAATTGCAGTGAATGTATTTTCATTGAAATAAACATCAAGATTACAAACATAAACAGTGATTTACTTGTGATGAGGATCTTCATTTTTTTTTTTTAATGATAAGACTTTGAAGAAAATATAGCAAAAGAAAAAGCTTTTGATTTGGTAATGTATTCTCTTCTCCAACAATGAGAGGTTTTATTCTAAATAATTTTTAAAGTTTTTTATATCTTTTAATCATCAATTTTATTTTAGTCTATTTAGTTATTATTGCATATGTTTGTTTTTTAATGGATAAAAATGTTTGTACTTTTGGAGCTCTGTTTGACTTGTTCTTTTATATCTAAAAAGAAAATGTGTTAGCAAGTTTAGCCCACCTAACACAATAATAATAGTTAGAACTTTTTCAAAATTGTTAAACGCTTAAAATTGATGATCAAATTTACTTAGTAAATTATTTGTTTCGATCAAAGTAATATCTCTTATTTTTAAATTTCGTGTATAAATTTAATTATACCTTTTCTTTTTGGAATAAATATGAGTTGTGCATTTCAATTTGCGAGGGGCATGGGAAAAAATATCCTAAATGTTGTTATTCATCCTCAAATCCTTATTATTACTGATAATTCTCATAATGCTAGTACTTTTAATAGTTTGAATCTTCAATAAAATTTATTAGAAAAGCATTAAACGACTTCAAAGATTGTTAAAGATGATATTGACACTAGAAGTGTTAAGAGTACCAAATGTCAAACTACTTGATGCACACTACTAAAACAATGTACAACTAACTAATATAACTTTCAGGGCCATAGAATGTTTATAAACTAGCGCATAACTCGACTAATTTGATTGATCTTTCTATATATATGTCATGATTACGAATCATTTATAATGCGATTTTTATCATAATTTATCAAGTAAATATCGATTGCATACACAATGATTACAATAAAAATTACAATTCTAATTTCTATGAACTGAAAATCTGTAGCACTTTTATTAATTTTTTTTTAAAAAAACAAAATTATAATTCCTCTTTCTGCTCAATGGATTCTGTGTTCTTCTCAGATTCAGCAATAACCTTAGCTTCTACATATTTCTCTACCAGTAAAATTGGAGCATAATAATCAGAATGAGCTTCCATACATTTCTGCAAAGCAGAAGTAACTTCGAAACATTTTTCTGCAATGTCTTCATTGTTATTTTCCCCTGGTTCAACGCATTTTTCCCAATCGATAAAACTCTCTCTACATCCACCTTCTTTCATGAATAAACAGAACCCACATTCTTCTTCTTCTTCTTCGTCTTGTTTTTCCTCGTCTTTTTTGATAATTTCTTCTTGGGTTTCGGTATTTGTGTTGGATTGGAGATTTGGTTCGTGGGTTTGCGAGGAATTTGAAGAAGAAGAAGACATAGTTGTGGAGTTAGGGTTTGAGATTGAAGGCGGAAGGTAATTGTCTCCCATTGTGGCTCATAAAACCCCCTCTTTAAGCCCCCTATTTCTCAAAGATTAAAAAAAAGAACTCATTTTTTGTCATTACTTTTTTATTTTGGAGTATTTTTGCAAATGGATTTTATTTACATATTTCTAGCTGATATTTTGGAAGGAAAAAAAATTATGTGTCCGATCTATTTTCAAGCTCAAACGAGTTCCGAAGCGCGCATAGCACCATCTCGATGATTTTCATGTGCTATAGTAAACCATTTTTTGGGTGATTCGAATTCCGACGTCAAAAATGCCAAAATCTTTTGTGGAGGTCCGTCAAGACCTTGTCTATGCAGCCGGTTGGCCCTGACGAAAGTCCTGAGTATTTTGAAGGTCAAACGAGCCAGGAAGCAAGCATACCCACCATTTCGACGATTTTCGTGTGCTATAGCAAACCATTTTTTGGATGATCCCAATTCCGACGTCAGAAATGCCAAAATTTTTTGTGCACGTCCGGTCAAGACCTTGGCTATGCAGCCAGTTGGCCATCACGGCCAGTCCGACCCATTTCAAGGTCAAACGAGCCCCGAAACGTGCATACCCTCCCCCCTCCCCATTTCAATGATTTTCGTGTGCTATAGCAAACCATTTTTTGGGTGATTCGAATTCCGACGTCAAAAATGCCAAAATCTTTTGTGGAGGTCCGTCAAGACCTTGGCTATGCATCCGGTTGGCCCTCACGGCCAGTCCGACCCATTTTTAAGGTCAATCAAGCTCCGAAGTGCGCATACCCCTCATTTCATTGATTTTCGTGTGCTATAGCACACCATTTTTTTGGTGATCCGAATTCCAACATCAAAAATGTCGAAATATTTTGTGGACGTCCGTCAAGACCTTGGGTATGCAGTCGATTGGCCCTCACGGCCAATCTGACCCATTTTAAAGGTCAAACGAGCCTCGAAGCTCGCATACCTCTAATTTCGATGATTTTGAAATAAATCATAACCTACCTTAATTGGAGAACTTGAAACAAGCAAGCTAGTTCAATGGAATCTTCCCCTTTTTTCACAACCTCATATACTCAAAGTTTAGGACAAGCAAAAAATGAAACTATTTAAGCATCCACTATCTAAATAAGGATCTTGGAACAATTAACATGTTATACAAGTCATATTACTTATTAGAGACTAATTAAAATATAACTCCAAAATAAATGTAACCTACCTTAACCAAACTTGATACAAGCAAGTTAGTTCCCTTCTTTCACGGGCTCAGAATGATCTAAGTCTAAGATCCAAGATAAGATTATTTGATTATCTACTCTCTAAATAATGATCGCCCGCCTAATTTTATCCATTATCGAAGTCTAATCGATTGTCCAAAGGTTATTTCATCATATAAAATGTTTTTATGACTTCATCAATCTCATTTATTGAGTTTTCAACTCTATTAACCTCTCTTGAATAGTTTATACGCTCAAAGAATCCATTTTTATAGAGTTCTTATATTTCCCAACATCATAAATGATAATTAAAACCCTTATAGTACTACTTAATATGGAATTTGAGTACATGCTGCAATGACTACACTATTGTACACAATGCCAGGCATGATATAACGTAGCCTTCCTAGTTTCTAACTGGAGATTCTACTACAAAGAAAAGGATTTGAAAATGAAGAAAATATCCCTTCAATTTGATCAACCGGTAGAATTGTTCTCTTCACCAGGGTTTTGCTTAATCCCACTGCAACAAAAGAAATGTGGCAACTTGACTCGACCACAAGCCCTGCAAGTTTGTTTGCATCAACAAGATATGTCAAAGAGTGCTATTATGCAAAAGGAATTGCAGGTGCAATGAGGAAAAGATAAGTGAAGACAAAAAGAGCAGAGCGGATAAAGGCAAACGTAGAAGACAAAGAGAGCAGAGCGGATAGAGGCAAACGTAAGATGTCATGCCCTTGTCTTCCTAAGTGTAAACCTAGATAAGCATCATCATCGGCGTTCTGAACAACTATAGAGAAGCATCATAATTAATAGTAACTCCAACACACCCGCAAAGAGGAATACCAGCTTTTAAAGTCCTGCTCATGACTTCTAGCTTTTAAGCAAGGATTACTGACTGCATGACAAACCTCAGAGACTCGCACGTTCAATATATACTCCTCATTCAGTCATTTAAAAAGATAACATCTTTCAAATCATTTTCTTAACCAAATTATGCTAAAAACATAGACCCTCTTGAAAGCTGACTCAATGTTACTCTACATATGAGCACTGGCGTTAAAACGAGCCATCAGATGTTTTTCAGTAAAATGAAGAATATAATACTGAAAAGAAAAATGAATTAACAATGCACAACATGGGGGGCTCATAGAGGAAAAGAGATGTCAATAATAACAGCAGATAAACGAAATTCAAAACAGGCAAATGCCTGGAAAAAGAAAATGTGGATAGCAGATAAAATCTTCCTGACATTTGGAAACACAACCAGAGGTTTTCTAACAGCGTGTTTGTATCTTTCCTGAGAGATGTTTCCCTTTTGATCACACTTCACAGTTTTTAATTAATTCTGTTTTTTTACGAGTAAAGAGAAACTTTTAACTATCATCTGCTTCAAAACACAGTTAAGACCAATGCTGTCAGCAATTGATACTTCAACAATAAGGCGAAACGCTGCCACTACCAACACCCCAGTTTGAAGCAAAATTTTAAAACTGAAGTGCCTAAACTAAAATAAAACCAACTATAGTAATAGTATGTAGTTATAGAACCTAGTTAGAGATATTAATCAACAAAGTCAGCACTGAAAGTCTGCGAGCACTTAATTTCTCAATCTGATATTTCAGACTCGGTCCAAGTTCTCAGACCAATTGCTTCCTTTTATTTATCTCTACATGGAAGAAAGACAACAATTTGAACTTCCAAAAAGGAGGTTAACAAAATGTTGACCAAATAATGGCGAATAAGCTAAACAATCCAATGCAAGCTCAATAGGTGAAGCTATTATCGAAATAATCATTTCCTTCTTATTTGATTTTCTTTTACTCAAAAATTGTAAAACTCCTCTTTTACTCTTTTGTTTGTTTTACATGTTCTCGAGATGTAGGTTCCTATTATTTTTGAGAGATTGCAGGTAAAGTCGTGTTTTTTTCAATAACCTCAAACCAGCTTTCGAAATTCAAAGTATACAGGCTAAATGACACCAGGGATTTTGCTTATTAGTTAAAACTTTTCAAATCCATCTTGTATACTTTACTGGAAGAGCTCTTACTTGCAACGAATAATCACTGGAACGGGTTTTAGAGCCTTTGGTCCATTCCTTATGCCTCTCTTGTGAGGAGAAACCTGCATTATTGACCACAATCCATTAAGAAAAACAGTCAGATGTAAATTCTATAACACTCTCTCTTCTACAGAGCACCATCCAACACACATAAGTTCAGAACATGTACATATTTTGTGCATACATGTGATAGAATAGGAAAATCTAAACAAGCGCAAAGCCAACATGCACAACCAAATGAAAAACATTACGAATAGGAATATCTAAACAAGCGCAAAGCCATGCACAAACAAATGAAAAAATTACAACCGGTTAGTTCAGTTTAAAACAATGACCTATGTTGCTCAAATTACCATACCCCTGCCTTGTGGAGGTAGAGAGATTATTTCCAAAAGACTCTCAACTCAAGTAATTCATATTGTCGCAATATGAAAAGGAAAATACAGAAGAAACGAGAGGACATCAAATAATAGGAACAGTATTACATAGCATTCAGAAAACAGGGAACAATAACAACAGCCAAATAATGCAATAACCAATGCACAAGAAACAATAGCTAGTAACAAAAATTGTAGGATAAGAAACTACAAGAATAAATGATACTACTACCGGTATGGAGAAACAGGTACATTGCACCAAACTACCACCAAGCTTATCTCACGAGAAAGTGAGACAACGTTTACTATCTACTAACCTTCTATCTTAATCCATAATCTAGTCATGTCCCCAATAAGCAGAATATATGTCATGTCCTGTCTAATCGCCTCTCCCCAATACTTCTTCGGCCTACCTCTATCTCTCCCTGAATCCACCACAGTCAACTTCTCACACGTCCTCGTGGGGGCATCTTAACATCTCATTTTTATATGCCCAAACTATCTTAGTCTCGCTTTCATGCTCGTCCACCACGGAGGACACTCCTACCTTTTCCTAGATATCTTATTATCAATCTTATCACTCCTAGTATGCCCACCTCAACATCTTCTAATTATGGCTTCATTGCTTATTTTTAACCAACCAAATGTTTATGATTTATTAGTTGCTACTCAACTTACTAGTACGTGCTAGAACACAACTTGCATTTTGAGAGGATCCGACACCGGTGTAACATCATTTTAGAGGATCCAAGCGACAGAGAGTCAAAGACAATGGCTTTTTGCTTTTCTACAACAAGGATCATATTCCCAATCTAGCACTGATCCTCAAGGGGAAAGATAGGTTCACAGTGATCCTAAGTGGCAACTATCTTCAGAATATTCCTCGAGTCATCTAGCTTGTATTGACTGAAATTGCTATGCACAAGCAAATATGCAATACTTCCTACAAATTCAGTGTTATATATCTATCTTAAAGGATACATTTAACGATTCAATAAATTAAGCTTCAATTTAACTTGAACTGAGCTGAGACCCGCAACACTTTTAAAAAGAAAGATCTTTGAGGAGAAGAAAATCAAACCTTCTTCTTAGGGACAGCCATAAGCTCCATGGACCCCCAATTGAAAGGTGAATTTGGAAACATATAGCTGTTATTCTCATTTTCAGGTAAAACCAACGACGGTGATGTCGCCGTCGCCCGATCAACCACGCTATCTAGAGGCGCCGGACGGGAAGTGATGTGGGCAAATCGTCGGAGATTGGAGCTCACGCCGGCAAACTTCCCGGCGGTTCGTAGCATCGTTCCCCTTAACGCCATTTTTGCTGGGTTTTGGCCGTGCTGAGAATAAGCAGAAGAAAGAATGAAAAACTAAGGGCTCGGAAGTTGTATGGGCCGAATATTATGGGCCGGGTAAAGTGGGCCGAATAGTATGGCCCGAGTATAATGGGCCTCTCCTTTTTGCATTTGTTCAATTAATTTTGTTGTATACATGGTATTTATTCACTCAATTTAATTACTATAAACATACAATTTCGTTGGATATATTATATCTATTCGCTCAATCTAGTTATATCAACACGTACAATTTATTGGGTATATCGTACTATTCACTTGCAAACAAAATAAAATATATATGTGTTTTATATGAGATATATTAGTATACATAGTACGCTTTAATATACTTTAGAAATCATCACTTCAAAACACCATACATTCGAATAACTCGATTGACTATGCATGTTCTGAGATGAAAAATCATGTTGGTGCCAAATACTAGCGCTATTATATGTCATTTTATTATTTAATGCTGATATCCGATGCCAAATTTCATTGCATATACATATTTATTATCTAATCAATGATTAAGTGTATCATAGAAAATTTTAACCCCTTAGATTAAATATTTTGATTTGATATAAAATATTTGCATACAAATAAATAATTGGCTTGATCATTATACGTCAACTTGTTAAAAGAAAATTAATAACTCGTTTCTTGGCTATCATATTTGTTATGTTTTATTCAATATGAGATATTTATAATGTTAAAAATATAAAAAAATTCTCGCATAGATACGTATTTACGACTATATTTTATTCTTTTTGGATATCCAAACGTAATATATACTCCACATAATTTTTATTTTGAAGAAATCGTGTAAAATAAGCATATTAGAACGAATAATTTATAGCAAAAATAACAAGGGGTTAAGATTGAGTATTTTTATGGTCAATATTGAATATCATCACTACTATCAAAATAACTTTTTGTGGTAATACATATGTGTTAAAATTTATATCAGTATTAGTTAATTATCATTTGATTTAATGTTGCTATAGATTTTAATAATATTTATAAAAAGTACTAAAATATAATTGTCACTAGTAATTTATATTTTTACACTATTATAGCTTGGCTAATATGGTAATATAAAAATAGAAGAGTAATCTACTCACTCTGTCCACTATTAATTGTTATACTTTTCAATTTTTAGAGTCAAACTTTAAAAAATTTTGACTAATATTTTAGGATATATTTTTTCATCATATTATTATGTAAAAAATTACAATGTATAGTATTTTTCTATAGTTTTTGAATATCTAAATTTTTGTTTAAAAAGTCGAATTAATGTAATCTAATCTGACTTTAAAAATAAGTTAAATTTTTTTAAAAACGCAATATAACAAATAAAAATAGACGGACGAAGTATTATTAAACATGCACAACCAATTAAATTGACATGACAAATGAAATATTCAATGTAGATATAATGTAAATCTTTCATTTATTTTTTATCTACTATGTTTGAAGTTTAGGCTCACTAAGTTAATTTCATTGGCCACCATTACTTTCAAAATGAATCAAATATTGATATTTTATTCAATAAAAATGAATGATATGTATATTCAAATTACCCATTATGCACTTTTTTGGTATTTTTTACTAGCTTTAATTTTTAAGAGTCTAAACTTATTATGAATATCTATAAATATTTATATTATTTATCCGATTATATCTCCTATATCCAATTCTATCCGTCCATTTATCACTTCTAATTACGAATAATGAAAATTATTTGACATTGTATCATATGTCATATTATATATAGCTCCATGGAACTAAACAATTTAATGTACAAAGGAATAGATGTGACTCATGTGAGGATCAACATTAATAAAATTTAACTATACAAAACATATACATCTGGTTTAATAAGTGACAATTCAATTGGGGGTGGTGAGGACCAACAAGCACTCATAAATATTACAGTAATTGCCTCACCTGTCTTATTAATATGTGACATTTTTAATTTGATGTACATACTCTACCCCAACAAATTACTTCTAAATAGTAACAAAAGAAAATTAAAAAAAAAATTGTGATAATTACTTTTATTTTTTCTGGGGTATGATTTTAGCACTCTAAAAATGTGATAATCATGTAGATGTACATTCTTTTTTTTTTATAATTACTGATGTCCATAAAGATTTTAGTATGTTTTGTTAAGAAGCATATTTTTTTACTGATAAATGTTAGCAGTAATAAATATGTATTTTAATAAGTGCTTAGTTAGTTGTTATTGGATCCAATGTCACTATAAGCTTTAGCGTCATTTTGAAAAGTGTTAAAATATAATTGTCACTAGTAACTATCGCTATAGATACACATTTAACGATATTTAACTTATTATCGTTTATTAATTATCGCTAGAAATTATTTTTATTATCGTAAAATAACTAATACAAACCTTAACCTTTTAGTATCATCTTGGACTATGGTCCTTTCATAATTTTACTTTCAGTTTAGTTAAGGTTGAATCAGAAAACTCAGTGCTTACTCATGAACAATGGTATATATACATAATAGGAATGTGGATAGAGTCTGGCTCAGTAAAGAAAGTGGTAGGATTCGTAAAATAGAAATAAGATCAAGCATTTCAAAATATGAAGCAAACGATATTATATTTTAACTTTGTCTCTTCAGATCGATCACAAATTAGATTTAAAAGTCTTCTATATATGAATGACTACTCAACATGATTCAAAAAATATCTTTTAATTTTTACTAATAAATAAAAGCACTTTAAAATAGCGTTATGAATTATTCAAATATATTTAATCATAACTATTGATCCATTATCATTAAATCAATAACATATTTTAAAATTTTAATTTATCGATCAAAACACAAATATACACCCTTATAATGTCGTGGCTTCCCACACACCAAATTTGTTACGTGGTTGGAACAACATTATTATGAATTGAAAAAAGAGACAAAAATAAATGTGATCATTACTCAAAGGCTCCACAAAATTCTTGAGAAAGTAAAGAATTAATTGTCATAATTATACCGACCTTATGACTAATTAAATCAGAATTGGAAAATTCACAACAAAAAAAAGTACGACAGATATGATATAATTAGTAATATTGAAAACAATAGACTAAACTATTTTGTACGTATGCACTAAAATTTAAATAGTCCCACAATATATTTATGGTATTTAAACGTAATTTTAATGGATACGTACGAGGTGCAGGTGTAATAGTTTAATTGTCGCTATATACATATTTTTTAGAAATAATAAATATTTTTTATAAATATCTCTAAAGTTTATAGCAATATTAAATACAATGACAATTAGCTAATATTAATAAAGACTTTAATATTTTGCATTACTATAAATTTCTTGTCACTTAAAATTATTTTTATTACGAGGAACAACTTATTTAGTTGTGCTATGATATTTTGGAGAAATACATCACATATATATATATAGTATTTAAACATAATTTTAATGGATATAAATGTGGTACAGGTGTAGTAGTTTAATTGTCGTTATATATATATATATATTTTTAGAAATAATTAATATTTTTTATAAATATCTCTAAAGTTTATAGTAATATTGAATACAATGACAAT
Organism: Solanum habrochaites; assembly: GCA_027704765.1. NCBI lineage: Eukaryota > Viridiplantae > Streptophyta > Magnoliopsida > Solanales > Solanaceae > Solanum > Solanum habrochaites. The sequence continues at coordinate 409,521 of JAKWJA010002492.1, forward strand.
TAACTAACTTTAATATTTTTTATTACTATTAACTAATATTGTGCTCTGATATTTTGGAGAAATACATCATATATATATAAAGCTAATTTTTTTCTTAATGTGTTTTATAGTAAAGTTGAACGTCTCTTGTTTCTTGTGTTGATGGTTTATTAAAAATTAAACATTCTCGAGGTGGAAATAATGTGTGCATAAGCATTATACTTTACTATTTTCAAATCCTACATTGTTGCATTACTAAAATATATATTTTCTAATATTTTATTTTTTATTTAATTTTGAATTTCTTTAATAAAAAATTTAATTCCGCAGTTTCGAATCTTCAAAGGTTTGATTAGCTTCAGAACCTAGTTCTTCTCAAATTTTATAATGCCGTCACTAAAAAAAACCTATTGAGTAACCAAAAAGTAAAGAACATAGGATTCTTTTATCGAAAATCAATTATGTTCTATAGATTTAACAAGTTCGATCTATTCTACGCTAAAATTCAGATTACAATCTTTGCAATTCAAAATTTAACCCTAAGTCATATTCCATCAATCACTAGATTGAAGCAAAATGTTAACTCTCAATGTAACCGCCACCTATCAACACTTCTAAGTAATTGTTATAACTCGATAACTTAAGACAATCAGTAGTGTATACAAAAAATTTTTTAAAGGGTGTTGATATTTAAATAATTAACCAAATTGTTGATTAATGAATAAATTATGAAAATCATATTTGACAAAACATAATTCATGTAAATTACTACAACTTTTTAGATATAGTATTTTTTTTTTATTTTAAGTTTTTAGTTGAACTTATTCAATATATCAATTACTTTATTTTCTAAGCATTGTATATATGTGAATTATATGTTTGGCTTGTTGGTACTTGATGCAAATATTTATTTATAAGTAAGGAATTGTCGGATCGAGTCTATCACAATTTTTTCATCAAATTTTTCGATCAAGCAGTGTCGAAAAATTTTCAGAAAAAGTTCATTTATGTTGTTCGTTAAAAGTTTTTGATTTATCTATGTCACTTTCACGTGAGGAAAAGACTTATTTCTACCATTGTTAGTTAACTGAAATGATATAGATGGGGATGACATATATGTGTCTTTTCCCTTCAAAACATGATTAATGACGTGACTGGATCGTAATTGACCATGTGTATTTTGCAAAAGTAGTATTTTAACTATTAAATAATGGCGTAAATAAGTCTTTTTCTAAACGAAAATCGCATAAATGAACCAAACTTTTAATCGTGACATAAATAAGCTAACTTAAGCTTTTTCCAAATAAATAAATAAATTAAATCTCCAGCTTGATTCATCACACTTTCTAAGAATAGCTTGAACTCTTTAGAGTTGAATTTATAGATTACTAGTCATTTCTACAACATATGTCAATAGAGTCTAGTGTGTGTATATATATATATATATATATATATATATATATATATACCACCATCTTCTCTTCCCCCTCATGTTCACCTCTTCATTACTTTGTTACTCTTCTTCTTTGCTCAACAATGGCGTAACTACGTAGACTGAAGGATGGTCACTTGAACATTTTATATTGAAAAGCTATATTGATTATTGTACATATAAAAATAAATTACGGTAAAAGTTAACAGTATAAGAAGATATTTTCAAATCTTTTTTTGATATACTAAAGTGAAACAAGTAAAAATAAACGGAATCATGAATAACATATATTTATTAATTATTATGGATGAGACTATAGTACAAAAGAAAAAAAATTAGGTGTGTATAAGAAAGTTGATTATTCTTTTGGAGTAATTGCCAAGGGGGATATGTTGCTATAATTTGGTGAGCCATTTATGGTTGCCATCACTTCATGTTTTTGAAAAGATCATTTCACTATTTCATGGACCATATCAATTAAAATAATCAAATAAACATGGCTAATTTTCCATCTCCTTAAATTTTCTGTATTCAGAAATTTATGTACTAATATTTAATTACTATAAAGTTTGTGGTACAACTTTGGTCATAACATTTAATTCTTTCTTTTCATATATACTCTCACTTATCTTCCCATAAAATATTACATCTCACCAAAAGATAGGTAAAAGAAAAGTACCACATTATATATCTTATTATAATTTGGAACTATAGGTTATAATTAAAATGGGAAGATCACCATGTTTAGATAAAGATGGTTTGAAGAAAGGGCCATGGACACATGATGAAGACCAAAAGCTCTTAGCTTATGTTGAACAACATGGGTATGGTAGTTGGAGTGATTTGCCACTTAGGGCAGGTAACATTATAAACTTAATTTATTCATTTTGTAGCTAGGTTTTATTTTCATACCCTACTTCTTTTTTTGATTTTTTGTTTAAAGTTTTTAAAACCATAGTAATGTTATATATAATATTTATAAAATTTCTAATGACATCACTAATTTAATATAATGTACATTTTTTTTTTCACATTTGAACTATATATAGGGCTTCAGAGATGTGGAAGGAGTTGTAGACTGAGATGGATCAATTATTTAAGGCCTAATATCAAGAGAGGAAAGTTCAGCTCTGAGGAAGAAAGAACCATCTTTCAACTTCATGCTCTTCTTGGAAATAGGTAATAGTCGAAAAAATGGATCGATAAACTCTTAGTCAAAGTTCTGACTCTATTAAGTGATTTGTGCAATTGTAACATATTGGTTTATTTCTTTATTTATTAGGTGGTCAACTATAGCATCTCACTTACCAAACAGAAGTGATAACGAGATAAAGAACTATTGGAACACACGTTTAAAAAAGAGACTAATCAATATGGGCATTGATCCCATGACTCATCAACCAAAGAGAGATGGTTCAAATTATAAGTCCATTGCTAGCCTTAGCCATATGGCTGAATGGGAGACTGCTAGGCTTGAAGCAGAGGCTAGACTTGTTCGAAACAAAAGCACATACAACAACAACAACAACAACAATAATAATATAATCCTTATCATCGTCCACATAATAATTTGCATCGAATCCCTTGTCTTGACATACTAAAAGCTAGGCAAATGTCATGCACAAATGTACCAACTATAAATGACATTAGTGCAATACTTCTTGATGGTTTTATCAAGAACACAAGGACAAAAATATGTGATTCTACAAAGCGTTCTACGTTCAATAATATCGAAGAAAATGTTGAGGTTGGTGAAGATCTTTGCATATTTGAAGATACAATAACAAAAGATAATGACATCCAAACAGAATTTTCCATCATTGAGGGTTTAGATGAGCTTTTTCCAGAATATGGTTATAGCCAAAACCCTGGAAACTACTCAAGTGAAGTACAAATGGATAGTTGCTTTGGAAATTTTGAAGACAACAAGAGTACTAATTGGAACAACATTGCACATTTGGTAATGACTTCACCAATTGGATCTCCATTATTCTAAGTATTCATGATAGTTTTGGATTATTTTGTATGCATATTTTCCCCTTTTTGATCCCTGTCGTGGTGAATTGGATGAGATCTCTTCAACGCTGAATAAAAAAATATTTGATTTGAGCAAGGAGAATGGAGTAACTTCTTGTAGGGTCTTCTCCTTTGATAATAGTTTATGCCACATGAATCTGAATTTGTCGATAAATTAATTAATGAATAAATTTTTTTATCAAGATCTTATAGTAAATATTTTCTTATAAATGGTCCTTGGAGGGTCTACGTTTGACCTTGAATATCTATTTATAGATATATAATATATGTATATAATAGTGTTTTATTCATAAGGTTTAGGGTTAAAAGAGAAGAACAAACTAATGGTTTAACACTAACAGTCTAATTAGCATCTCTTATGAGTGGACCTGACCCAATAATTATTTCCAACATGTGGTTTAAGCTATCCTTAATTATTATCTCCTTACATTTACTTGCCCTATACAGGGCCGGATCCACTCTATATGGAGGGGTAAACGTGTACTCGTTAACTTTCGAAAAAATCATATGTATATATATATATATCTATTTTGAAAAACTGGTAACAATTAGGATATACTTAACAGTACATCCATAAAAAACATAGAAGTGCCCTTGTGCTATAGGTAGAAGCTAGAGATAGCACCATCTAGGCCAAAATTCAAAACCTACTAAAGCCGGTTTTTATTGTTTTTATTTTGCTATGTCTATATTGATGCACCCATAGTCTTCAAATCCTGGTTCACCTTTGGCTCTATACAAAAACTTTTGGTGAATCTATAGGAAGTAGGAAGTCTCCCCGGGGCGGTTAGGTCTCTCTCTAACTAGAATTATTTTAAGAGAAGTACGCGGGGATAGGATGTAGCCAAACTTTGCGAAATAAGAATGTAAATAATGCAATTTTTAATGAAAAGTTAAAATATAAAGTTGGAATAATATACAAATCTAAGAATTTAAGAAATAGATAGATTGTTTCGAAATAGTGTTGTTTTGAATATGATAAGTTGATGTAATAATAATGAGTAGTGTTGCGCTACTTCAAATATAATGATAACTTGTTTTAATGCTTGAAATTTAAAGAAGACAGCAAAAAGCAAAATTTGATCTTTTTGTAAACATAAATAGATTATGCATAATGAAAAAGATTTGACTTCAGAATATTTAATTATAAGAGAATAAAAATAATAAAATTGGTAAATATAAAAATAATAGTGTGAGTTCATGTTAGAACTTAGAAGTTAGGATATAAATGCAAGAACAAAATAGATAATCACATTTATAAATTAAAATTATTTTATTTCTCAATTATTACGATGATATCCACGTAAAATAAGATATGTACATAAAAAGTTATAATTTACTCCTAAAAATTTTCTTTACGAATTGCGAGGCTTTTATTTTTTTAATAATATGTATACGTTCGATACATATTTAGGGGGGGGGGGGGGAATGACGCCCAAAACCTAAGTTATTCCTTTAGTTGTTTTATCGTTATGCTAACTTAAATATTTAGAATGCATCAAAATATTTTTTAATTTCGTCATATTTATCATGACATATGTTAAATTAAAATTAAAAAATTTATCAAAAAATAAAATATATATCTTCTAAAATAAATTGATAAAAAGTAAGATAGACCAACTAAGATTGATAGAGCATAACTTAAAGTTCATGTAAATAAAAACTTAGAAGTGGATAACTAGAAACAGATATATCGTATATTTCTCCCTCCGTTCATTTTTACTTGTCACTATTTAACTTGACACATTCAATCGAACAATAATATTGACATACTAATATTTTACCACACTATCCTTATTAAATGATATTTGAATTAAGTTTTAAAAAGTAATTTTAAAAATAAATATTTAAAATTAAAAATTAAACATGAATTCTTTAAATCTTTCCTTGATATAAATAACAAGTAAAATTAAAAACATATTTTTAAAGTTTATGACAAGTAAAACCACGTTTTCCCCTATTTCTTGCTTTACTATTTTAAGCAGAAAAAAAATTGGGACCATACGATGGGGCACACAATTTTAATTTCTTATAAACAAGTATTCCCTTCCTCAGAATCAACATTAAATTCTAAAATAAATTAAAAGAAAAATCTGCAACGTTAAGTACAATTAATATTTTTTTCGTGTCACACTAATTAATTATTTTTGAAAATATAATTATCTTATCTATTTATTCATTTTATTAAATCAAAAACACCTTAATTATATTTTTTTTCTATATTATCTTGTAAATAAATTTTTTAGAAAGTGTCTACGTTTGTTTGTAAAATTTCTTAAAAGATATTTAATAGACAGATCAGTAAAATTATTATTTTATTTATAATTTCTTAATATTCGTGTAAAATGGAAGACGATAGTTAATCCCCCAAAATTGACGCATTTAACTTTAATATGTTATTTATATCCTTTCAATGAAATGACTTTCAGCTACATAAATATCTATTACTTATTTTAAATTATAAATTTTAACTAATTAAAAAAAAACTTAATATCAAATCAAAATATTTCATATAAATTAAAACACGAGAAATAATTGATAGTAATAACTACTGTTACATATACTGATATTATTGTTTGCATTAATTTTTCAAAAACAACGATGTTTCACTGTTATATCTGCATATGACCTTTTCTTCCTCTTTTAAAGCTGCACATTGCTATATTATGGTTTATGCTCATAATTATAATACCAAAAGTCAGTAATGTGGTAACACATAAGCACAGGAATTTGTGTGGTTGATTTTTACAATTGTCATGTAAATTTAATTTATTTATTTTTTACTTTTCCACCTGAACCAATCGAAAAATACAGTTAAAAAAATTATTGTAGTGTGATGAGAAACGAGTTAGATAGGGGTTTATGTGTTTGGACGAACTAAATAGTTTTTCTGTATATTTTATATTTATATTAGAAAATTAAATAAATAAATAATATTTATGATAAGATCATTCTCTACCAGTTCTCTTTTGTATTTCTTTCTTTTTCATTTTGTATAAACACGGATTATACAAATTATTATATATAATTTGTGTTTATAAAGCGAGAAGGAGAAAAAATTTATATAGAAATATTTTATTTAGATTCAATTGTATGCATTCAAATTTTATGCATATATACAAACATAAAAAAACTTATACATATACAAACCAACTTTTATAGACATAAACACCTGATTTATTCGAATAACTACAATTATATAAATCAGTTGTATGTAATTTTATACAAATCAAAATTGTGTGCGATTTTTATACATGTGTGAATTGTTTCATGACAAATAGAAATTTACTATGAAACACAATTATACAAATTATAATTATAAATATGATTTTTTTTGGATTTTTATGAATTTCTCTCAAGATATACAATATGACAACTATTCGAAATATATGAAATAAAACTCAGAATTTATATATCAGTATCTAGATGACGCAAGCAGTGACACAAGAATAAATTTAGTATTTTATTCAATAAATTTAATAAATTTATGATTAGTGGTATATTGAAGGAATAATGAAAAAGAAATAGTGTAAAGATAATCCACCTTCAACGCATGCTAACTTAAAAGGGAATTTAATAGGGACCCAAACAAACTTGCTAACATATCCATGGAATATCCTTCATTATTTTTTATTTTTCTTTAAATTTTTTATTTAACATTCGAAGTTCATATTAAAATTTCAATTAAACATAAATCAGTAATTTTTAATAAGATTTTTTTACACACAAAATTCAAAATTCGAATCTTTACATTAAAAACGAATAGTTTCACCATTACATCACCTATCGTACTGCGGTTGTTTTAATTTAAAATAGTAAATGATTAAAAAAAATTAGTTTCCAGAATGAGGAATTCATTTTATGACAATAGACATAACAAAGTATAAAGTTTAAATAAATAAATAATTATAATAAATTAAATTAATATTTTAAAAATTTTAAAATAATATTTATGTTTATTAGTGATTAGTAATGATGAAAATAATTAATATTATAGTACTTGGTGTGATAGCAGTGTTTGATAATGAAAGTGGTGATCGTAATAATAAAGTTGATTAATATCAGTAATTAGTAAATATTGATAAAATAGCTAAAAAATATATGATGATTAACGATATACTAATGTTAGCTATATTGATAGTTATAGTAATAACAACAAAACGATGTAGTTATAACGAAAGAAATTAATAGATACACGATAATTATTCATAGAAATATAATAATAATAATTGTGATGACACACATAAAATGGATATTAATTTCATTTTAAAATGGATCGACATTGAAATCAAAGGGCTGATCTAATTTGCTTCAATGAACAGCCTATTAATAATGTGGTGGCTAGGATAATAACCACAAGTTAACTTATGTAAATATATATATAATATTTTTAATCTAGTGCTTATCTTTTATAACCACTTCTGAAGAGACACTTGTCAATTTTTCTAAAGAATGGGAGACTTGTAGTTACTTTTGGTTGTAAACGGGGTTATTTGAATTTTTTTTAAAGAAAATTATATTATTTATATATAATTAAAATTAAATAAGTTTATATATGTATATAATAGATGTCGAATTTCCTTCTGTTATATATTTCTACACATTTTGAACTCGCTTATTGAAAATCTTGATTCCGCCGCTGATCTTAGTTATTATTTTTTAGTATCTCAACTATTATACATGATTCTGAATTGAAATCTATTGAACTAAGCATATCTTCTCTATAATTCTATGTTGAAAATAAATAAAACTCTTTCATTTTTAATTAGATATTTTACGTTAAGGTCTGATTGAATATGAAAAATTCTGATACAATATTGATTTTCACTTGAGCAATCATTATATCATAAATTTACATTAATAAAAATTTCTATACGAATATCAAATATCGAGTATAAATTTACATTAATGAAAATTTCTATACAAATATCAAACTAAAAGAAAAAGAAGATATGCTTGATCAATAAAGAGAAAAAAAAAAAGAGGTACTTTATGAGGACTTTTTGCTAGTTAAATTAATGGAGTAATTGGTTTGCTTTAAAATAAAGCTTCTTACATACATTCATGTACTTGCAATAAAAAGAAACCAATCATTGTTATTATCATTTGACCTAAATACCTTTATACTCAAAATAACAAATAGAAAGACATTAATACTATGAGATGATGGTCCAATAATTTGGATTTATCTTCTTCCTCTTTTTCTTTCTCTTTGAAGCTATTATTATTTATTTTAAAAATATGATTTTTTGGAATTGGTTTAATTAAAAATACATGGATAAATTTTATTAATGGTCACATACACAAGTATAATATTTTCCCGGACGAACTCATAAATAGATTCCTAAACTTATTTGATTTTTCCCCTTAAGTACCTCAACTATGTCATTTTCCTATCGAATCATTGAACCGCCATAATTTATTTTAAACATTGTTGGTTGATTTTGATCAGCTTTTCTATTGTAAATGTCTTCAATTGTGTTTGTAATTATAATGATTTTGATTGAAGAAATGAAGAAAACTCTATGGATCTCATTTGTTTTCTAATGTGTTCAAATGACTTCAAGTAAAACACAATTATTTTCGAATATTTTCATTATCAATTGGACTAATAAGTTTTGGAACAAAATATGTGTCCTCTATCAATACCCCTCACAAAATCTAATCCCACATCAGCCAACGATGTTTGTTTAAAAGGAACAAATTATGGGTGATTTAATGATTCAATAGGAAAATAGCATAGTTAAAATACCCGAGAAAAAAAACCCAACAAATATAGAGACATGTTTATGTATTTGGCCTATTTTCCTATCAAAGTCATGTAACTATGTTGTATATTAGATAAATCACAAATATTTCACCAACAAACAAAAAAATCTAACTCTTTAATGAGTGATAAGATATATTGAAAAAAAACGTTATTAGTGCATAAGAATATTTTTAATTAATATATCGAAAGTAATAATTTTTTCATAACTTCTTCCTAATTCCTTGACCCTTTTAGTTATTTGATTGACTAGAACTATTTCTACAGAATGACAATAGATCCCTTGCATTTAAGATAATGTGAAGTTTTAATAATTGATATAATGTTGTTTTTCAAGTCATTTTCTTTAATTATATGTACAATGAATCTATACGATCGCCAAGTGCATAGAGGTTTTTATCACATCATTATGGAATGGGGAAAAAAAGTACTTGCATTTGTTCTAAAGACCTTTTTTTTCCCCATCTTTTTAGAAAAAAAACAAAAGAAAAAAGATGTAGTGGAGTTCTAATTTAGCCATGCCAATAACACAAATGATTCTCTCTAGCTATTACACTTGACATGGTACATGAGATATTAATTTGGAGAAAATATCAAAAGAGAATAAAAAAAAAATCCAAAGTTCTCTATAAATTATTGTCCTCATCATACACCTTAATCTTCAACCTTTTAAATTGATGAATATGATCGGTATATAGCTAAAGGCAGGGTTAAAATTTTAATTAAAAGATTCAAAATTTGAAGAAGTAAAATAGTTGAATTAAGCAAAGTGGTTCGACATTTATTATAGTCAGGGGTGGACCTACATGTAAGCCACCCGAATCCTCTCAGTAAAAAATTACACGGTATATATATAAGGTAATTTTTTCATATTTATGTAGATATATATAATTTGAACTCCATCAATGACAAGGAAAACAAGATAGCCCAGTTGCAGGTTCCTTTGCAACTATGCATGACGTCCCCAAAAATTTTCTTCGCTTATTTACACATTTATATTTTTATTTTTCAAACTTCCTAAATGAAAATCCTGAGTCCACCACTGATTATAGCTGAGTTCACCTCGGTATACCATTTGTTTGATTAACAATGGAACACGGACACCATTTCATAACAACTAGATTATTCCATTAGGTACCAATCATCTCTCACTAATACGACTAGGATAATTTTGTCCACAAAACTAAGGTTAGACACACATAGCACAAAATGATGTAATATTTTTTTGTCTTTATATATTGGGTATTTAACTCTAATGTCCCAATAAATTAGCATTTGGTCAAACACAATATCAATATAGGATCATCAAACTAGCTATTAGAAAACAAAAGTTTTTCGGTATAAATTAATGAGAAATTTATGTTATAAAAAATGATTTTTTTTCACTTATTTCTAATAAAATCAGCTCATTGAAAAAATGCATGATGAAAAACAGATTTTCAGTAAAATAGTGAAAAGTTCTTCTTAATTGTCCTGTATGAAAATATTACTATGTTTTTTTCCTCACCTATTCAAATAAAATATTCGTGAAAAGAGCCATTAATTCTCGAAAGGAAATTTACTTATTTTATTTTTGATACTCAAAATTGGAAAAAGCAAGCTAGCTATGGAATGAAAGTTTGTTAAAGTAGCACAAACAACAAAAAGAAAAAGATAAGTACTAAGTATTTCATCCAACCCCTACCCCATACTCATAATAGACATGTTATCCAATGGATGAATAAATTAATTAAAAGTAAATATTACCTAATCTTCAAGTATAGTTTGCTATACTCATAATACTAGGAAATGCCCATCAACTTAGGTTATGGAGAGTCGTGGGACTGCTTCATCCTTAATTAGAAATTTTAGATTCGAGTCCTAGATATTAAAAATCTTGTTGAAAGTGCTACCCTTCGAATAGACTCTACATGAGTGCGCGATTTAAATTTAATCGAAACTCCAATATGAGCTCCGGACGGAGAACAAAAAATACTAGTAAATGTCAAGTCAAAAACAGCCAATTATCAAACCCCATGTCATTCAACAAAATTAGCAACAAGACAAAAAACCTCAAGAATAAATTGGCCAACTTTTCCTATTCAAACATTTCAATTAATTCTTCTCACTTCTCAATATTATTATTATTTTCCTCTTACATAGAATCAAATTCCCCTACATCAACCCCACTTTATCATACTTCTCTTAGCTTAAATTTTTTTTTTTTATAAAACCTTTGTTCTACTACTCCACAAATATTCATATATATTATTTTTTTTAAAAAAAATGGTTGGTAAAAATAATTCCAATCACCTCCCTCCTGGATTTAGGTTTCATCCAACAGATGAGGAATTAATCATGTATTATCTTCGAAATCAAGCTACCTCCAAGCCTTGTCCATCTTCAATCATCCCCGAAGTTGATGTCTATAAGTTCGATCCCTGGGAATTGCCTGGTTAGTAAATATATATATATATAATCGCGTTTTAATTCAAATAATTATTTTTATGAATTAATATTGAGTTTTTTTTTTTTTTAATGTAGAAAAAACTGAATTTGGAGAAAAAGAATGGTATTTCTTCACCCCACGTGATAGAAAATATCCAAATGGTGTTAGGCCAAATAGGGCAGCTGTGTCTGGTTATTGGAAAGCCACAGGCACAGATAAAGGTATATATAGTGGAACAAAATATGTTGGTATTAAAAAAGCTCTTGTATTTTATAAAGGAAAACCCCCTAAAGGTATCAAGACTGATTGGATCATGCATGAATATAGATTGAGTGAATCAAGGACTCAACCAACTAGGCCAAATGGATCCATGAGGGTAAGACTTTGGAAACACTATTTTTTTCGTAGATATTTTGATTGAATATTCAGTAAGAAAATTAATGGATATTTTAAAGTAGTTCAATGTAAATGTATACGTTTTTTCTTTCTTTTCAGTGAGCTGATTTAATGGGAATTAAGTAGAAAAATATTTTTTTATAGCTTATTGATTCGTGATGGAAAAAAAAATATTTCCAATAATGAGTCTCTAATTTTGTTAAACTATAAAATTTGTTTGTCGCTTTTTTTCATAGAGTATAGTTTAAGTTTTGTATATTAATCAAATAATCATTTAAAAAGTAATTATGTGTGTGATTGATATATACTATATTGAAAAATATGGCATGTAATAATCATTTCATAATTGATATATACTATATTGAAAAATATGGCATGTAACTTTCTATATCAAGTTAAGTTGTACTTATAATAAAAACATTATTACGTTAGCGTTGATCAGTGAATATAAGTTAAATTTTTTATACTATTCATTTTTTTTCTTTTTCTTTTTTTTTTTTTGTTATGACTAATACTTAGTTTTTTGTTGGTGATTTTTCAGTTGGATGATTGGGTACTTTGTAGAATTTATAAGAAGAAGAATTTGGGAAGAGCTATAGAGATGATGAAAGTTGAAGAAGACACACAACAACCTCAAATAATGAGTGTTATTACTCCTATTCATGAAGTTGTGGCTTCTAATGGACAACAAACATTGAAACTACCAAGGACTTGTTCACTATCTCATTTATTAGAAATGGATTATTTTGGATCAATTTCACAACTATTTGATGACAATAATTCATACAATACTATAAGCCAAAATAATACATTAATGACCAATGTTAATGGATATGTTGTGCCTCATCAAGCCATGGAGAAATTTCAACTAGGGGAAGTGTCACAAATTTCTATGAATCCATCCTATCAATTTCAGTAAGAAGGCGGTACGCGGTGATTAAATATTTCAACAACAATAATTACTATGCCTCAATTCAAAACAAGTTGATTAGTAGTGGACTACTAGTATCTCATCAATAATTGTAACGTATAGATGAAATTTAAAGGTCATGGTACTATAGGTAAAAAAAAAAAAAAAGATTGTTGTATTACTATAGAATTATATTTTCTAGCACTTGTTTGAAAAATAATTAATTTGGTTCTGAAATTGTAATATTAATATTTTACAAAGGTCTACCTTTCATTTCTATATTTAGCAAAGAAATTGTCAATTTAGTGGGTGCATAAGCTTGACTTTACTCTCCAACTTAACCTCATTCTTCACTTTTCCTATACTTAAATAAAATTATGATTTATAATTTGATAAAATTGGAAATTATTCATTAGACTACCTAATCCGCGTTGAAATAACTTTATCTAACTAATATAATTAGAATTTCGAGTGTAAAATTATTTTAGTTTGACCTATAATAGAAATAATGTATTTTACAAGAATTAATAAATTTTTACATATTTAAAAACTACGTTACAAATATTCTTAGTCATATCATTATTAATTCGCAATATATTAAAAATCATGGTAAACATATTTCTTATATTTAAAATTCCAACGTCATCACATAAAATAAGATCAATTTTTCTTTGAGATGATGTAAGAAAAGCAAGAAACTTATCTTTTCTTTCAACAACAAAAAAACAAAAGGAAAATAATATAAATTTAGTCTAACCATCAATGTATTAGGACAAAAGAATAAAAGAGACAAGGATTTAAACTTCAACCATAAAAAATATTTATGATAATTGCCACTTGTATCGATAAAAATAATTGGCAAGTAAAATAATAGAAACACACCATCCATATCATAATACAAAAATTATGGATGACAAGAGCATAAATATGAAAGGTGATTGGGAAAAATTAAAGGTGGACGTTTATAATTGAAAAAAATATATATATGAAGGTGATGGTCAAGATGAGTGGCTAAAGGAGTGTGGTCTATGCATGGCTTATCAATCAAAAAGATTAATAAAAGAGTGTATCCTCATCTATATGATGTTGATATTTTTTTGGAGTATTCTTCACTATGATATAATTTCTTTCGTTGTTATTTATATGTTGTCCTTATTAAAAATAGACAATTATTAATATTTCATAATATATATAGGACGTCAAGTAGGACATAAATTTTTTATGTAGGATGTCATGTAGGACGGATGTGTCTATTTGTTCAATTTTATACAAGTTTTAACTGTCTACTTGTGCATATCCAAAGTTAAAGGTCATAGTTGTCAATTGACGCCAAGCTAAGGACAATGTTTATGTATTATGCTTAGTACAAAATTCATAATACAAAAAAGTAATGACTTCACGCACAATAGCACAAAAGTTCCTTTCCTTGCAACGTCATATGTTAACAATAAATTGATATAGTTCAACAAGCAACAATAGGTTCTTAGTTTAGCTACCATAAAAATTTTATTAGACAGAATAAGGTGTTCTTTTCTCACCTTTTGTCACATGCGACTATTATTTCTTCTGAATACATAAAAAGATGATTGAGCATTTCATACATAAAATTTTGATCAATATCAATGATAAAAAATAGGTAAATTGAATCCTAAACCAAAGATAAAATGGAATATTTTGAGTTTTTTCTCATTTTGAGGCTTAAACTTCCAATTGATGAGTAAATTGAGGAATTGAATCATTTTTTGAACTCCAATTTGAAAAACTAAACAGGCACAATATATATTATTGATATAAGTAACAGGATAAATTGCATACAAAATCCAAAGCATGAAACTTTAGTCAAATATCAAACACAACAGATACACAAGCCAATGTAAACAGCATTGATTTATCGCCTGGATATCGCGACAGCTGAGAAAATGATGAGGAGAACAAGACACACCATCGCGCCAAATGAGCCGATGAGAGAGCCAGCAGATCGTTGGCAGAAATCGGTATACTGTTGACAAACTGAAAACCAGTTAGCAGAAGTGTTCCCAGTATGTGCTAAATACACAATGGCAGCTGCTGCAGAGGCTCCAGATGTGAGAAGAACCAGCATTATCTTCAAAATTTAACAAGAAAATTATAAACATATAATCTACTCTAATCAACCACAAAGTTATAGCGAAACAGTACAGTCAGACTTCTCTATAACAACGTTTGTATGTAACAACCAATTCTGTGTGAAACTAACTCTTCACCTTGCCCTTCGATTTTTCTTATCACGTATCGTTCTTTGCTTCAATTTATCACATTATTTTGATGTTATTTTGAGCTAAGCATCTTTCAGACTCAACCTCACTATCTCCGCGAGATAGAGGTAGGGATACAATATGTATACACCTTACCCTATCATTTCAGTATAGATGTCAGAAAATATCCACGTTGTTATAAAGAGGTCTGACTATATAAAAAAACAGCTCAATCTACATTACCGCGTCAAGGAAGATGAGCAAGATCCGACTTTTTCCTGCTCTGCTCCTCATAATATGAAAGATGGAAAATGGTAGAGTAAGAGCAAGATATGCACATACTATTGCATTCACAATCACGAACAACCTATATCAAGAAAAAGAAAAAGAAAAAGATGATGAAATATACTCCCTCCGTGTTAATTATATGAAGTAGTTTGACCTGAATACGAAGTTTAAGAAAGAAAGACTTTTGAAACTTGTAGCTTTGAGACTGTATCAATCATTCAAAATAAAGAAAATGTGTAGTTTCCATAGATGGACATACTTAAATGAGTCAAAATCATCATATTGAGCTGAAAATTGCACAAGTTGTGTGGCAAAAGGAAGAGTTTGTTCAGCAGTTCCCATTGCCACAGCTCCAGCTAAGGTACCAACAATCGCGACAATACGAAGAACAAGATCAAATACAGAGAGTCCTCTGTTAACTCCATGACCTTTAGCCTTTGATGCTTCTCCAGATTCAACTGATACCGCCTTCATCATTCGTTTTTTCGATGGCTCAAGTATCTATAAGATTTGTATTTTTAGCTTGTTATAAGTGATTTTAGATTGATCATCAATTTATATTATCAAATACTAAGGCATGTTTGGATTTATAATTTTTTTAGTAATTTCCAGCAATAGGAAGTGGTTGATGTGGATTTGCTCAAATATATTTAAAGTATGATCATTGTTGAAGTGGCTAAGACATGCACTCAGCTTTGTAGACTCTTTACCTGCTCTACTTTCTCTGTGGTACGTACTTCAACAACATTCTTTCGAAAAATAATTTTTAAATTATATATGCTGAAAATTTTGTGATTTTGATGTTATTAATGTAATTTAACATGTTAATAATACATCATTTGAATTAGGTTATCAAGGATGAGTGATATGTCTGTTTTAGTTAATTTGAAAATTAAGTGGCCCTTTTGGCTCCAAACTCGAGTAGTTTTGGTTGATTTTGGATTAGGTACAAGGATGTGTTTTCTCTTTAAAATACAAGAAATTCATTGATTTATAATTTTAGGCTGACCATTTGATTAATTATGTGAAGCCAGCCAAAAAAAAATTAAGAGACTAATGGAGTAGGTCAAGTTGATTTTTGTTCCTTTTTTTTCCTTCTTAATTATATCACTTCAGAGAAGGTTATAGTCAATTGTGAAATCAGAATTTTATAGCTGTGTATTCACTATTTTTAACATAAACTTGTATCAACCAAAGAAGCGTAATTGCAAGCTAAAATACCTCGAGAAAAATGGAAAGACTATCTTTTTCAATTCAATGCAATAGCAAATAGGAGTTTTTTTTGGATTGATTCAAGAAAAACAAAATGTACCCTTTCTTCTTTTTTACCCCTCTCCAAGGAGCTCCCACCTTTTTACTCTCTAGGTGACTTGAGCTCAAAACCTTGAGGTTGGAAGTAAAGGGTATCCTCTAGGTAACTCGAGCTTAAAACCTTAAGGTTGAAAGTAAGAGGTGTTCACCATCCAAGTAACATACAATACTACAATCAAGTAGTCAAAGGACCAGGTTCTTTAGCAATTATGCAAAAACGTTTTCAGGTTGCATCCCCATAAGATAAGATTGAATACAAATAAAAAACAAGTACATTTGTAACTAAACAAATTGAGGATTAAGAATCAATAACAACATGCTGTAAAGCTCTTGAGGTCCCAAAGGAGTTATTGAAGATGTGTTATATTTTTTTTTATGACCGTGATGTCTAAGCTAACTTTCGCGCACCTCAACTAATTCCACGGATACCTACCACCTCCCACTAGCAATCGGTATCAAATAACTCTGTCCACCAAGGCTAAGACAGATCTTGAACCTCAGACCTCAGGGTTCTCAACCGCTTCATTGACCATAAGGCCACACCCTTGTATGCGTTAGTTGAAGATATTGTTAGTTACAATAATTTTCTTATTAGCTTCTTTTTCTTTAAGATTTTGAACAGAAGTAGTAAAATTGTGCAACATGCATGGTAGTGGAATACTGTTGTCTTACTACTAAGCTTAGTTCTAACTTCTAAGATGCATTTCAGAAATTGGGACCAACAACAATCAGTATATCCCCCTTCCTATATTCAGTTTGATAAACCCCATTGGCCACCTTCATGGCCATTCAAAACTCAGAAAATTTGAAATAGTTAGCATTTACATACTCTGGGGGAGTGAACAGAGCATCCACTTGAGTAGTCTATACATTGTCGTCTTCACTGTAATCATCGTCGTAATCAGAAGCTGATTCATCATTTCCGGGCTCCAGTAGAGTATTCATATCGAAGGATGATTCACCTACTTCCATTTCTTCCATGTCAATAATGTCGTAACTCATCCGCTGATCAAATTTCTCATCAGAACAATTAAGAAGCCATGCAAGGGAACATTTTAAGCCCTTCTCAGCTATCTTTTTATGTCTTGGTTTTATTGTGGACTCCAGACCATAAGTGAAGAAAGCTGGGAAAGCGACCAAATCTTCCGAAGGCCTAGCCATTGTGGTTTTGAAATACTCAAAACTCTTCTTCATAATGTCGAGATTTAGAGCAAGTACCTGGGGACATCCCACGACCATTTCTCTCACTTGTTCCGAGGAAAAACCACATTCCTTGAGGAAATCAACATGCTTCACAACAGGTGCTTTACTGAGGCTGATAATCTGTGGCATCTTTTCTATAACTCGGCCAAAATCTTCACGGGTAGATCCAATTATTGAATTGAGAAACTCTTGTTGACTTGGAAGCTTTGCCTCCATGTCGATTCCTAAGATCTCAGGATATTGTGCAATTACTGAAGGAAGTGTGGTTTCCCTCACGTGAAACTTTAAAAGGAATTGAATGTTTGGTTTTACCCTTTCTTGTAGTCCAAACCCAAGAATGTGTGGATGCTTCTCAATCAATCTAGCCACAGCTAGCCTCGGAATTCCCAAGACTTCCAGATATTCTACAAATGGTTTAATTACCCGACCTACTCGCATCCCTAATATCTCAGGATATCTAGTGAGAAGCCCACCAATTTCTCTTCTTGCCACTCCAATTCCTACTAAATAAGCAACTGATGTACTCATTGTGCCCTCAAGCTTGAACCCCAACACTTCAGGATATTTCTCCAGTACTCGTGGAATATCATTTGGTTTAATATCCATGCCTTGAAGATATTTCACAACTGGAGCAAGGTCTACCACCACACTTGCATGTAGAACTTGTGGGTACCGCCGCAAAAAGTCTGTCAAGGTGGATTTTCTAACACCCAATTTGCCCAGATAATCAAGCACAGGAATCATGTTTTTCTTCACACTGCATCCCAGAACAAGAGGATAGTTGTTAATATCTTCAATAGTGAGTCCCAATTTGTGAAGAAAGTCCACGCGTTCTCTCATGACCTCCACAGTCACAGGAAGCTCTAATCCATCGAGCTCATCAGGTACAATGCCAATGCTTCTCAAGAATTCATAAACACGTACACGGTTGGCTGCCTTCTCATTCTTCATCTCTAATAAACTAGGATGAGTGTAGAAAGATGAGCTCTTTTGTTTCTTACTTCCACTGTAAGTGTCTGTCTTCACTGAAGATGAAAGAGCAGCTCTCGTAGCAAAGCAGCACGGTAATCTCATCATCAAGTCATTTTTCCTCATATTGAAACTTGAAATACTTGGAGCTGAAGTGGATATTAACCGGGGTCGATGGAACGTGTTGGAAGGCAATTCATGATTTATGAGCAAAAAACTGGGATTAATGATGCGGTTATAACTAATGACCTTCATATTCTGAAGATGAAAACCTGCACCAGACATAGATGCAATTGTCAAAAAATAAGCCTTCACACTTACAATGTCATTAAGAAAGAAGTTGAACATTACTATAATTCTTTTTCTCCAGTTTTTGGTAACTAATGAGTTAAAGACGACTTTGAAATTACTCTCTCACACATGGAGACCTTTCACTTGTACAGTAATGTTGCATAGTAAGAGACCAAGGCTTCCACAAGGAAAGTTAAATTAGAACGTGCGCAATATTAAACCTTTGGATCTAGCAAATGAGGGTGAGTGATCAAAGTATGCAACTTGTGCTTTCAACCACAAAAAAAACCAAGTTGTAGTGTTAAGCTTATAAATGATTCAATCAATAAAGAAAATCTAATGCGCGAGACTGAGAAAGTATGGCAACCCTCTCATGTTTTGAAGGCTCCAAGACCTGTAATAATAATCACCAGAGAGTCTCTGGATGTAAAATTATGAACCCTCCAGGCTCCATTAAGAGCATTTTTAGGTAATGAGATAGCAATAACCAGCCTCTACGTAATTCAACAATCCAAGCACCCATGAGAAAATACTCCTAAGAGTTTTTTTCCCTTCCACTACACCCATCTGGCCACCCCACCATCACCTTCCCAAAATAAGTTCTTATTGTCTGCAACATCTTCCATAAAGTTCATTCATGCATGTGTAATTCAGGAATTATATGCTTTCAAGTGGGAGATAGGAAAATTTAAGTTCTGGCAGGATAGTTGGTGTTGGAGCAGCCCTCTCAGAGAAGAATTTCCTCTTATTTTCCGGTTTAACCAATCACCAGAGGCAGTGGTAGCAAAAATGAGGGGAAACAGTAGATAAACATTAACCATTAAAAGGAGGACCAGGTACGATGGAGTCACACAGAGGGAGAATTCACAGTGAGAGATTTGTATCAAGTGCTCGTGAGAGGTGAGTCGGGTGACAATATAATTGATAACTGGCCTTGGAAAATCATTTGGAGAACAAACACCCAATACAGGTAACCAGTTCACATGGATTCAGACTTATGAGGCTCGTCTTAAACAGGACAATCTAATGAGGTGAAATTTCAAATATGCAATACATATTACCTCTCTCAGTATGAATATGAAACCGCAGACACCATTTCAGCATTGCAATATAACAAAGTAAGTGTGGATTGCGTTCCTGAACCTTTTTTGCTTGCGTGTAGTCACACCTAATGATATAAACAAAGTCTTAGAAGTCGGACTTTGGAAAGTTCAGAAGGTAAAGACGAGGCCGTAGCAGTCCATTCGCAGCTTTACTTTTTGGATAATTTGAAGAAAAAGGAATATAAGATGTTCTGAAGGAGAGAAAACCTCAGTCCCCACTTTGAAAGCTAGATGTCTTTTGAATAGACTCAGTTGGGAAAACTATTCAGATGAATCAACTCTGGACTTTTTAAATTCCTCACTTTTATTAGGAGACAATTATGAATTATACAGTTTGTATCCTATGAATGCTTAGTAATGAATGTCTTACTTGATCAAAGAAGTTCGGGAATTACCGAGGACATGACCTTAGTTAGGAAGTGGTGAAGGACACAGATTCGGGTAGAAGGTTAGTAGGTAATAGAGTGTTGTCTAGCTTATCCTTCCTTACTAGTAGTCGTAGTATTTCTTTTTTAGTTTCTTGTCTTCTATTACTATCTACAATCTCTTGTACTTTGATTATCACACTATTTTGTAGTTACTATTCTTTTTTTCGGATGCTTTGTCATGGTCTTTTAGTATCTGCTTTGATATGTTTTTCCTTCCGCCGAGGGTCTATCAGAAACAACCTCTTAACCTCCCAAGGTGGTAAGGTCTGCCTACAATCTACCATCCCCAGACTCCACTTGTGGAATTACACTAGGTATGTTGTTGTGGTTGTTCGGCAATTACCAACAAGACATGAAAATTTTAAGGAGATACTGAATCATTAATCTTTTGAAACTTTTAAAAAGAAAAAAGACACATTACTAAAAGAGACTTGTAAATTTTTCCCATTTACTTCTTTAACATTCCCCTGACTTGGAATTATTAAAAACTTAACATCCCCAATTCTCGTCCAGGAAATTCTTCGACAAAAATAGTAGACATAGCTATACACCTTTTGCTGCGCCACCTAACTCTGTTCCTTTCAGTAAGGACGGTGTGAAGATATTTCATCCCATAATATCTCCAACTATACATGAAAACTAGTGAATCACCAAGTGTCCCCAAACAGCTGATGCATCAATCAGGACTCATAAACTACTAATATGATGACAAAACAATCAAATTAGTCTCTTCCTTTAAGAACAAATATATTGCACCAGTTATGCCACATGCTGGTTTTTCTACTGTCAAAAATTATACTTCTATGCATCCTTCTGTAAGAAATATGAACAAGTAGCAGCTACCAACTACTAGAGAGCCCTAAAAGTATCTAACTTCAGAATCAGCATAGCCAGGTCAACTGAATAGAAACTCCCCAAACACTTCCAGACATACTGACATTCCTTATTTCCACAGGACTTTGGTTAAATGGTAAAGAAAGTACAACTGGTGATGTGTGGTAGTCGCAAGTCACTAAATCAAACCCTGCATCTAGCTAGAGGGGTAGGCTCATACTCCTCGAGCTTGGAACTTGTGCATCAACTAGGGACGGACCGGCTAATATACAGGAGATTTCAGTCACGAATACTAAATTAAATGTCGCTTTACACTACTAACTAATTGAAACCAGATAGTTTTGCTCAGAAAACGTTGCTCTTCGCCATGAGGTCAACAAATAGAGGTTCAAACTGAAGTTGTAACCTCTATCCACTGTCCAGATACAACAAATACTAAGCCTCATTTCTAGATTAATTAGGAAACAACAAGCTAGATACTTGGATAAAATGCTACCACTCCTTGGAAATAATAAGCTCGCATTCGTTATCCATCTACATAATTGCAATGAAATCATACTCTTCAGCACAAAAAAATGTGTTTTATAGTTCATTAGCATCATTTAGGGTCATCCTTTGAAGGAAAATTATACCGTTTATACATGATTAAAATTGTTATCGAATTAGTTCCATTAGTTCATATGTTTACTTCTTCAAATTTTAAACTACTTTTTAGTAAAATTCACAACAGAAAAACAAAAACATAAGCATGAAAAGGGAAAACTTACCAGAAATTATTCCCGCCGGTGAAGAAAGCGCACCTTAGTTGAGAAGACGAGAAGATAAAAGGAAATGAAATTGGGTTTTTAGCTAACTGGGTTTGCCGTTTTTTGATGGGCCGCAAATTTTGGGTATTGCTTTTTAGAGAAAAATATGCTTTGATAATCAATTTTGAATTTTTTTTTTTTTTATGATCATAGTGTTCGGATTAATTAAAAAAAGGAAAATTTGATTTTTAAGCAAATGATGAAATTAGGGATTTATGTGGTTTATATGGAGTTGGGGTCTATTTGGCGTGGACATGTGGAGTTCATGTGGCATTTAAGCACACCAGATGCTTTCGTTAAATATAACGGCAAGTGTGGTCCAATAGTTAGACGGAAAGAATATTTTTTATTCGAAATATAGTTTAACAATATATTTAAATTATTTCAAATAGTTTAAGGATAGTTTTTGAGTCTTTTCCGATTCAAAATTGATAATAAAAAAAAAGAGTCGACAAGATTTTATGAAGTTTTAGCTAGTATTTGGAAGGTAGAAGAGTAGATTTCAATTTATGGAACTTTTATGTTATGTTGTTGTTAACATACCTTATTCGTGATTTTTAAAGTGACAGTAAATAAAAAATAAATTGCAATCACAATAAAATAAAAAGAAATAGTGGCGTATTTTTCGAATCAATATGATTTAGATTTGATCTCTATATTAATATTTCATCAATTTGTAGAATATTCAAGATGTCTTTGAAACTAAACACACCTTCTAGAGTCTCAGCTCGAATTGAACATGTCTTGTAGAGTCTCACAAAATTTCAATAGCTACACGTGTATCACAAATATTAGGATAGATTATTTTAAGTTATTCAAATTCTGAATTCTCCTGATAGAATACAGAAAAAACTTATTCAAAGTCCGGCCTCTATCTTCTAAAGATTTTTATTTATTTATTTACACAAATGAAGCAAAAAAATCATCTAAAAATAATAGTAATAAAGTTTTTTATAAAAATAAAAGGAATAAAGCATGCCGCTGCCCTATTTTGAATTACTCCATTAATTCCCACTAAAGCATAGATTTAAAAAAATATTTTTTTATTACTCCACTAGTTATATGATTTAAATTTTATATAGTTTAATTAAATTAATATATTGACCACGTTACCATAACGTGGGAACAAACTGGCATATTTAAACTATTACTAATACTTTTGTGGCTTCATCTAACACAAAACAATTAAGCAAATATGAGATTCATTTATGTTGTCTTGATTAATCTCATTATTTTCCAATTTATCACGTTATTACATGCTCAAGATTTTGATTTCTTCTACTTTGCTCAACAGGTATGTAATTTATAAATAGTTGACACTTCTGATCAGGGGAGGAGCTAGTAAGAGTCTAGAGATATAGTTTAAATTATATTTTATATATATATATCATAGATGTTGAAAGTCCTTTAAAAAAAAATTTAGGTGTTTACTTCTTAGCTGGTGTTTTGATGATTCATAAGTCAAATTCATTTTAATTTTTTCTATTGAAAGTTATCGATCGAAAATTATAATCTTATATTTCTTTATTGTTTCGTACTAAATAGTGGAATCCAGCATCATGTGACAGCAAGATAAAATGTTGTTACCCTACAAATGGGAAACCAGCTGAAGATTTTGGTATTCATGGACTATGGCCAAATTACTTCAATGGATCATTTCCAAAAAGTTGTAATAAGAATGTTCGTTATGATGAAACACAAGTAAGTTTAAGAACTTAGATGATACTTTTCGTTTTTCGAAATCAAAATTAAAAATTATATTGACATGAGACGAATTACGACTTATAATACAGATTTCCGACTTGATAAGTAGTATGCAAAAGAATTGGCCAACATTATCTTGTCCATCAAATAATGGAACAAGATTTTGGTCTCATGAATGGAAGAAACATGGTACATGTTCCCTTTCAATGTTGGACATACATTCTTATTTCCAAGCAGCTCTTGCTCTAAAGGAAAAGGTCAATCTACTCCAAATTCTCAAAAATGCAGGTAATTTATATATTAGACAAATGAATTCTTAATAAAATTGAGTTTTAAGTTATGTATATTGTGTTCAACATATGACTGTTTTATTTAAAAGTTTAACCTGTTAGAGAGATCATAGTTTTATTGAATTAATTATTTTCTCAACACACTCTTCACGTGCGGGCCTGATTCTTATTTCCATAGGCCAAACACGTAAAAAATAATAATAAGGGAAACATGTATTGTACCTCAAAAAAAGAAACTATTACAAACGGCTACTTCTTTACTTTTGTACCCCATGTTTTTAACTACTAATGTAAACTTTACTGCCTGAGAATATATAGATATCATTAGAATATACTTATACTCTGATGGTATCAAAGATAAAGAAGTAGTGGTTCAGTGAACCAATTAGGATAAATGTATTGTGTTGGGTGCAATTTTAGTAAATACTTTGCCTGGTAGATCCATTGTGTAGTTTTCCCAAAAAATAATTGAAAATAGGTGATGGTGAGATTCAATAATAGGACCTTTGTGTGCTCTGCTTCTGATAACTAAATTTCAGAAGCTAGATAGGAGGGAATAAATGCCCAAATACATAAAAAAAAGACCACGAATCTGTTTCTCAACAAATTTATATGAGATCCTAATAGACTCTAACACTTCACACGCTCACACCGTCAAGTAGAGTGTGGACAATATAACATGAGGGCCCAAATTTTGAATGTGCCTTTATAAGATCTAATTCAATATTTTCAGGTATCCAACCAAATGGAGGATTTTACAACTTGGAAGCAATCAAGAAAGCAATAGAAAAAGGCATTGGACATACTATTGGTTTAGAATGCAATATTGATTTAAATGGGAATAGTCAACTTTATGAAGTTTATGTTTGTGTTGATAAATCTGGTTCAAACATCATTGACTGTCCAATTATCCCAGAAACTAAAAGATGTAATGAAATTGTTGAATTTGCTGTTTTTGGATCAAGAAATATACTTGATGCTGGACATGCCTATTCTCTTTAAAGACACTATTTGTGACAAGAAAATCATTGTTTGAAATCAATTTTATCATAAGATAAGAGAATTTCTTGCATTTGATTTCATGTTTATAGGGATCTTTACAAGTTGCAAGTTCAATCAAGCTTGTGTTGTTTATTTTGACTTATCACTCAATGTTCCATACTTGTTTCGAGATCTAATTAATCTTAGTATAACTTGCTCCAAACAAAACGACCCCTTTAGTTTTGGTGTAGCAGAAGCACAATTATAAGTCAACAGATGCACTAATTATCAAAATAAAACCCCAAAAGGGCAGTTATCTCAAATAATAGTTTCATTCATCTGAGCTACTTTTCACTTTCAAGCTTACAATGGCTTTCTTTAGGGAATATTACAATTATTACTCTGTAATTTGAATACAAATACAGTACAATCATATGCAATCATCCAGCAAGAAGATTTATTAAATAGTTCACTTTATGACTGCAAGCTATACATTAACCTTACTTTTGTTAGCCAAAACAGCGTAGACTTTGACGAGCTCTTCCTTCACCATGAAAAGTACAGAGGCTGCAAAGACACTCTGCACTATCTTTGTGCGCATTCCTTGATAGAAGCATCTGAATCCTTCGTGATGAATCATTTTAATAATAGCATCGACTGTACCTGAATATCGTAATGAGACATTTCCACCAATCTCCTGCTTTGCTTGAAGCCTTGACTTCACAACCAACAACGGATATGTGCATACAGTTGCTCCAAGTTTAGCAAAGGCTCCGATAATAAAAACTTCCAAAGCAGTTATATTCTGCTGGTCTTTATTCTTCGCAGCACGTTTAGCCCTTAACTGCTTCGACAAACTCTCAATAATCATGAACTGAATCGAGGGATTAGACACCATGATCAACGCTGGGATGACTCCTTTCCAGAATCCTGTGACTCCTGATTCATTATAAACCTCTCGTGCTGCTTGCAATGTCCCGTAAGGATGAGGTTTCAACGAATCAAGTTCAGCGAGCTGTACTTCCAAGGAAGAAGCTGTCAAGACACTTCGAGAAGCTTCTTTTAATAGGGTTTCCCTTTTTGCCTCCACGATTTTCCTTTCTGCTTGTGTATGAGTCTGCATACGAGTAACTAGAACCCATATAGGGTTTGTCAACAATACATTTACTGAACCTGCAAGAGCTGCCACAACGAGCCAAGAAAGCATCCCTACAGAACCATCCCCTCGGCCTCTTTTCTTATTTGCAGCTGCTATAGCCTCAGCCCTGTTCTTGAAAACCTGGTAAAAATAGTAGTAGACACCCTGTGACACGGCAGTTCCAAGCAGAGAAGGCTTCAGGCCACTGTAAAGCCCTGACAAGCCTTCACTTCTAACCACCTGTAAGATTTGAAACAGGGCACTGCCACGAGAATCACGGCCCTCTCTCGAGACCCTCTCAGTCTGCTGCCGTGTATTGACAGTTTGGAGGGGGTAAGTAATTATTTGTGCAATTATGCCCCCACCAGCTCCAGCCAGCCCATTAGCCAAGGCACTTGACATTTTTCAGTCTTTACTGCTCAGCGTAAAGACGATAGTTCTGCCAGAAACACAAACTTCCTATATAATCTCAACAATGGTTAGTAACAAGTCCTACACAACATTGTAATGCACTATTGGATTCAAGAATGCATACATTCCAAACTAACCGCTTGTTTGGATGATTGTTAACATACTTGTTATATCATATTGTTATTTCAAGCCAATATTTGTTTTGATTATTATATAAATTTTGTAGTATGATAAACGTTAAGTCCAGTGTTATCCAATAACAAAAAATCCCATTTATGTAACAATAATATTTGGTTTTATCTCATGTTTAACTTATAATTTTTCTCACTTTTCTTGTGTTTATTATTTAACTATCTTTAACCAATATTTCTTACAACAACTCCAACTATATCTGAAGGTTGTATTCTTTTTTCCTCATAACCGAGAAATTTGTATGTGACCCGCCCTCTGGACCAATCATAGTCTTCTAAACTCGGTGTATAATGAGTCCACTCCTCTACCCTTCTCCACTTAAATACCATGCTCCGCTTTGCGTGATGTGGGGCTTGAACATGCGACTTAAGCCACAAATCCTCCACCTTTTGCCACTTGAGCTAGGTCTTGGGGGACATAGGAAGGTTGTATTCATCAACAACACAATACAATTATGGGCGAATGGACGTATTTATAGTCTAGTTTAGGCCAACTTAGGTAATTTGTGTACAATGCTTTAATGTATTGAGCGAAAATCTTTCAGAAACAGTCTCTCAACCTCTACAAGTTTACCTCCAATTCAATGATGTGGTGGTAAGGTCTGTGTAAACTCTAACCTCCTCAGGCCCCACTTGGTAGGATCGATCTCACGTGATATGCTATTGTTGTACTTTCTAGAATTGATCTAATATTAATTTGCCCAAAGAAACAAGCATCGATCACTAAATACATTCGGTCTTCTCAATTTGTTTCAGTAGTGTGCACCCGTGTTATAAAAATTCTAGATCCTTCACTGAATACAAAACTATACCTTATGAAAGGCTATACAACAACTATTCAAACAAGCAGTAAGAAAAGCAAAGACTGTGACTTACTATTGCAGAACACAGATCCTGCCACAGTGATCATACTGCACAGCAACTAACAAACCGAGATGCCATCTCAATAATTGGCATGCCTGGATTTGGTACAACACCAAAATACACATTCAATCATAAATTTACCCAATTTATGCATGCCAACACTGAGATAACATCAAGGTTCAATAATATTTTTGTGCAAGTGTACATGAAATAACTATACAAATTAGCTAATCAAAAGATCATTAAACCTAGATGTTATCTCAATTTTTGGTATACCAGAATTAGGTAAAAAAAAATACATCCAATAATATACTCATCACTTGAATTTTGGGCAGAGATATCTTACCCAGTATAGACGGACAACAATCCTTCAACACCGATAATGGAGTTTTCCTTTTCAACAAAAATGGTTGTTTATGAAACAGTGAAGGCGGCAATGATTGGGCAAAAGGAAAAAAACAAAACTATAAAGGGGTATTAGGTTAAAGAAATTGGGTTTTCTTTGGGCTGGTATCTCAGTTTTAGCTAGTGGGATATTGGGCTGGAATTAATGGATTTGGATGGTATTAGGTTAACCTTGAATTACACATGGAAACTACACCAATAATTATTGAAAAAAAATCGTATTTATATAATATAGGGAAAAGGGTCAAAATTGAGAATTTTCAAAAGTTTAGGTATTGATACACAAAGCAACACGCGAATTGTGTGTTTGATATAATGTTTACATGTCCTATCGTATGTTGAGACAGCTTTTTGTTTAAATTTGGATTCAGGAATCTACACGTGGAACAACATGTGCATCACATGTTTAACAGACGGTGGCAATATGACAAAGAACTTACAAATACATTTCTAAGTTGAATTGTCGTGGTTTACGTGAATCAACCTGCGAAGAAGATCACATGTTAAACATATGGTGGTAGTATGTTGAATATGTCTATGAAAACTCTATTTTTTCTTATTTAAGTCTGATCATTATATTGTAACTTCATCATAACATTGAAATTAATACACACTTTTCTTATTTTCTTTTTTAATTCTTAATTTCTTAAAAGAAGAAAAAACATGAACAATTATCTCAAGGTTTAAATACAAACCAATTTTGTCATTTACTAAGTAGAGATATTTATATTTATTTAATTAATAAAAGTCAAAATATAGGGGTTGATATGATAAAATCATGCAAGTTGAAGAGTTACTTTGTAAAAAACAAAATATTAATACCAAAGGATATTTTTGTCCTAAAAATTTATGATTCACCCTTATTTATGCCTTGCAAACCCTAGTTTGCAAATCCCCAATTTGGAGTAGCTTGACTAAAATTCTTCTTCCCCAGTCCAGGCATTCCAACAGTTGATAACATCTAGATCTGCCAATCCTTTGTATTTTTGTTCTTCTATTTTTCACATGACATCTTCAAAATCCACTATGAGCTTCATCATAAGCTAAGAAATGGTGAGTTTTGATGATGTGATGCCTAAAATAGGATTAATGAAAGTACTAGTAAAAAGGTGTTCAAATCTGGAGGTTATGTTAAGCTGGTGGTATGCTTTGATTGGGAAAGATGACTTAGGTCAAAATAAATATATCCAGATCTGGCACAATCTTGTGTTTGCTAATGGTGAGATTACTACACTCAGTGAATCCTAATGATGAATTAGTATAGTAGCTAAGTCCTAATGATGAATTAGTATAGTAGCTAAGTCCTAATGATGAATTGGTATAGTAGCTAACTTTTAGGGCTCATTTGGTGTGGTGTGAGAGATAAGTATAAATAATGTTGGGATAAAAAATAGTCCTGTAACAAAATTTACATTTTTTGTTTGATTGACATATTTGGCATAATTTATTCCATAGTTCATCTCAATAGAGATAAGTTATTCATATAAATATATAGGATAAATTATCTTATCTTAAAACTAATTTCCGATCAAACCACCCCTGTTATAAATGAGATATAATTTAAAAAAAAACAGTGACCAAACATATTGATAGAGATAATTATTGAACTGAATTAAATACATGTGTGAAGAACAATCTTAAATTGTCAACTAGTTTTAGAAAGTGTTTTCAACATTTTTAGCAACTTTTGATCTATAAGAGTTGAGATCACTTTTTATGTCATGTGGTGACAGATTGATGTGTATTTAAGCTTAATTAGTTGAGATTGGTGACAGATCGGGTGTATCTAAATTTAGATAGCAAACTAGAATGAGTAGTGCTTTAATAGTTTGGGATGAAACTAATATTTGTGTGATGGGAAGTTTGAGATGTTTTCAATAGTTCCTTGTATTAGTGAGAAGCAAGCTTACTAATAATTATTTGGAAAAAAGTATATGTGATAATCTGATATACTCAGGTCAAGAAAATACATTCAGATCGGCGCAATATTGTGTTCCTAGCTTTTCTTCATGATGCTAATAGTGAGATTACTTGACTCAGTGAGCTACTAATGATGAATTAGTTGCTAATCTTGTGTGTTATACTAGCTTTTCTACACGATGCTATTAGTGACATTACTAGACTCATTGAAGTCCTAATGATGAATTAGTAGTCAATCTTGTGAGTTACTAGCTATTCTACTAGACTTAATGAAGTCCTAATGATGAATTAGTAGTCAATCTTGTGAGTTACTAGCTATTCTACTAGACTTAATGAAGTCCTCATGATGAATTAGTAGCTAATCTTGTGTGTTTCGAGCTATTCTACTAGAATTAATGAAGTCCCAATGATGAATTAGTAGCTAATCTTGTGTGTTACTAGCTAGTCTACTAGACTTAATGAACTTCTGATGATGAATTAGTAGCTAATCTTGTGTGATTCGAGCTATTCTACATGATGCTATTAGTGAGATCACTAGACTTATAGTGAAGCCTAATAACGAATTAGTAGCTAATCTTGCGTGTTTCTAACCATTCTACATTGCTATTAATGAGAATATGAAATCACTAGGCTTAGTGAAGTCCTAATGATGAATTAGTAGCTAAACTGAATAAACTTTTATTGTAAGTAAGGTATACGAAGGAAAAAGAACTATTTGACAATGAAGGAGACCAATGATATAAGTAAGAAGTAACTTACTGATAATAATTTGGGAAATGGTACATGTAATTACCTGATTAACTTTGGTTAAGGGTCAAAGTTGGATACTTCTAGAGATAACAAAAAAACTTGTGGAAGGCTACCTCATTTAGTTGTTCTTTTATCAGGTCAGATGTAATACATCTTAGTTAAGAATTTCTCCTATCATTTTGGAGGTTTTTTAGAGTATAAACACAAAGTTTCAAAATCTGGTAAGAGTTCCTGCTGTTTATCTCTTTATTCTCAAGAAGATAAATTCGTAAAATGGAGTTCATCATGGTCACTTGCAGCTAGCTATATTCAGGGATGCTAGCACGAATTGCTTTGTCTTCTAAAAAATGTCACACAAATTTCTTCCTCTTCAAAAATCTTTCAGAAGCTCCAAGTTTTTCAGCATTACTGGATTTGGAATTCACCCTTGACTTATCTTGATGTTCGGGTTTTTGAGGAATGCAGGTTACCGTTCCTAGCCAATGTTCTGAACCTTGGAAACTTTGATGGTTAAAAGTATTTGAGGTTGACTAATATTACAATGTATCTTTCGAAGATGGCTAAGTTGCAACGCTCTGCATCTTTTTCTTGAGCAGATGATGCAAACTTGGTCTCAGAGAAGATATTGTTTAGAAACTGAGTTGTAGATAACGTCTTTGTTCCCTAGGTTCAACAACCTTAATAATGTTGAAATGCCCAATGTTTCTTGTGGTGGTACAGAGTTGTGAGTCTATGACCTCAAGTTCCCTCTAAATCAGATACAGAGCTAGCATTTTAAGTTTGAGTTTTTATTGTAGAAAACACAGCTTAGTTGGTGCTTGACAAGTCATTTATACATCTTAAGTGGATTTTAAACACGAATAGACGGTTTTAGTCTAAGCTATTGGGTTCTACCAAACCCATAGGCAAAACTTTGTGTATATACACTTCATGCTTCCTAATCTTAGAGTTCGAACTGTCATATATATGTGATTTCCTTCAAGACAAATTCTTGAAACAAGAAAATACTACTTCAGAATGGAGTATCCTGGACAATGCCTATTCTTGCCTAGAACATTTGATTTTTCAGACATGTACTCAACTTAAGGTGGTCCATATCTTTTTGGGACATTTCTACTTTGAAGGCCGTTGATCAGGGCAAAACAAGTTGATGATGAAAATTTCAGATAACAAGCTGCTCCTCTGAAGTAGATAATGCTCCAACCCTCAAATGGCATTTTAAACTGCTTGTCTGGTGACCTCTAGAGTCTCGAGGAATGCTAGTCTTGTTTTGAGTCCTTGTTAAATGGTTTCATTAGATACTTGCTCCTACGATATTTGTTTTGGTACCTTGTTTGGAGCCTGAATATGTTTCTGTCCAAGTTTCTAACTTTGTGCATACCTTCTTGGCTTAGGCTTACCATTGAATATGAAATGGATTTAAAATGATACTTCAGCTGCCAGAGTTGGACTTTGTTCACCCTTGTAAGATATACTACCATTGCTCTTGACGATAGCTGTATCAGGGGAATCTTAGTAATCCGAAATTTACCTTGTTGGTGAGGCTTTAATTTTCAACCTTGTAACTCTCTCTGTTCACCTTCCCGCTATGTGTAGTATTAAACTTTTTAGAAAGGTAGCTGTATCATATGCAGTTTGACATAAATAGTTTTCTAGTGTTTTGAGAAGTGTCTACAGTTTGTTTTTGGTGTTTTAACCGAGAATGGAGAAATTGCTTCAACAACAACAACAACATACCCACTGAAATCCACTAAGTGTGTCTCTGGAGGGTAGAATGTACACAGACCTTACCATTATCTCGTGGAGGTATAGATCTGGCAGTCACCAAAGGGTGTCCCTGCTGTTATTGGTGTTCAAAGTGCCGTATTCATTTAGGGCCTTTGATATGGTTCGTTTTTCATTTTGATCCCATTGGGAGCTCTAGCATGAATATTTTTAGTGATAGTGAGAACTACATAGTTTATAATGAATCAGATATTGACGTTAGCCTGTGTTGTTCTGCACAAGCAACATTTTGTAAATCTCCAGATGGTAACGTCTCGTACTGTACTTAATGGTTCGTTTTAGTGTAAGTGTAGATTCATGCCTCAAATTCGTTCATTGTTCATCATTCATCTGTAGGTGCATTTTGATACAGATTGTTGTATGGTGTCGTGATTCGCATCATCTTTTGAATGCTTTGCTATGTAGCAGCCAGTGATCCACTGTTGGGTTTGCCTGCATCTATAAATGCATGTTCTGGTTCTGTTTAATACATCCCTTGTACATTTTACTGCAAATTCCAAATATAAAGTCAAGTTTATTAACTTTTTTGCTTGTTTATATTAGGTAGAAGAAAACGGAAGCTTGTACAACACCAAACAAAGGTAACAATGATGGAAGTCTCAAGATATCCATGTTTTTATGCTCAAAAGACGGAAGCAGATTCAGAATTTAAATTTTATAGTATCTATAGCTATCTCAAATGAATAACTGAATTCATAGTCAAATAACTATAGTCATTTAATGAATTCCTTAATACTTATATAGGGTTCGAATAGAAATTGAATTTCCATGAATCTACTGAAAAATAAATTTCTAAGTTAGAATTCTTAGGAAGTATAGCGTCACTAGAATATATTTAACTTTTTGAGTGTATTATAATTATGACAAGTGTATAGTTCATATATATGTGAGTTATGTTATATAGTCAATATGTACTATAGATTATAACTAATCTTTATTTAAATCTATATATTTGAAACTATCCCTTTCATGAGCTACAAATTTGCATGATATTATTAATAAAATGTTTTATAATTAAAAATTATCTCGAGAGGCCCCAAAATAAAAGGAATATTGCAATATAATAAAATCATGTGCATTTCTCTATTGCATGGTCCACAGCCATGTTTAGCCAAGCTGCAGCACATGAACCTTTATGAAACCCCTAATTTGTCAAGCTACGAAATGGTCCACCACGTCTGCGGTTTTCGTCTTAATTTACGTGATACGTTTTAAAATAAATAAATTAAAATAAAAGAGTCTAATTTATAGAAAATCGGTTATGAGTTTCAAGAAATGGTTAAAATTATGAAACTTATAGAGTAGAATTTTTTTTAAAAAAGGTATCACAAAACTCTTCTAATAAGTAAGTTATAAATCTTCTATTTGTTAGTCAAAAGATATCACATAGAAAACATGTACAACCTGGGCCACCTTTCATGTGTAATTTTAAGTCCTAAAATATGAGAGAGAAAATAACACAATTATAACGTATCTCAATTTATGTGATATAGTTTAGATTTGAGTTAAATTTTTTAATTTTGATTATAAATTTTTTAAGTGTTTGGATACAAAATCAACATAGTTTATACATATAAAGTATATCTAAAAATAACAATAACAGATAACAATTAAAAATATTTATAAAATATATAAAGAATATTCCGATAAGAAAGAAATATGTTTTACTCTTGAAATTTAAAAGATAGTCAATAATTCTATTATATATCCAAATTTGCCAAATCTTTGTAGGAAAAAGATCTCAAATTATTGTACTTCATTTTTCCTATTATAATCTCAACTTGTTGTACTTCTTCAGTCTCATTTTATAAATTTTAATCAATTATTTTTATTAAATAGGTCAAAAAATAATATATATTTTTTCGTTTTCAACATAAAAAGTACAAGAAAAAATTATTTTGCATACTTTTGTTTATAAACGTCAAATATCAACATACATATATAAAGGAACTTCATTATAGCAATAATGAAACTTTGAGATAAAGAGAATTGACTATAATAATAACTGAATCCACAGTAAATTTATAAATATTTAGTAAATTTCTCAATACAAATATAAGGTCTAATTAATTATATTTAACTATAAGTACTACTGCATCTTAGAAGAAGAAAAATAATAACAAGATGACAATCAAAGTAAAATACAAATTATAATAAAACCTAGTAAATTGAAATTATTGTTACATAATTAGTAAGCTTCTAATAATGGCAATAATTGTCACATAAATAGGCTTCTAATAATAGCAGCTTGAGCACTGTCACTTTCAGTAGATTCCAAAAGCACTGATAATCTATCACTTAAGTCTTCCACTTCTCTGTGTAAACTTCTTATGTAATTACATATCTCTTGCAACACTTTAGAAGCTTCCACCTATTTTTAAAAATAAAATCAAAAAATTAGAAATTAATTTACCGATAGTTCTGATGAAGGTAGAATGTACGAAGAATCGTGGACAGTGGCAGAGCCAGGATTCTTACTAAGGGATTAAAATTTTGAAGAAGTACGTACAAACATGAACTAGCCAAAGGGGTTTCAACATATACACATTAAAAATAATTTTAACCATGTATAAATGGTACAATTTTTAACGAAAAAGGTTTGAATGAACCCTAACACTAAGATGGTTCCGTCCTTGATTGTATACCTTACCCTACCTTAGAGTTAGAGCGATATATAGACCATTGACTCATGGAAAAAGAAGTCTAGAAAAAAAAAAGTAACAGAAGTACAAGAAAATAAGAGATAGTAATTAACAAAACAATAACTAGGATAATTAACTTTTTAAAATGTAATTAACATAAGATCAATGTTTGTAAATACAATGCATATTTAAATGTGAGACTAGGCCAAGAAATGTTATGAAGTGACAAAGAGTCCTACACCACATGCTTAAGCAACACAAAATATTAAATGAGTCTTGCAATATGGCCTAGTGGGCATGAGAACATGACTTTCAAATTAAACTTATCCCTAAAAAGATAATGAAGGCCACAAAAAAATATGAATGGCTTCAAGGAAAAATATAATTCATTTAATTTTTACAAACACAACATATATAGTTTATAGTAAGTAGAAGAAGAGAACAAACAAAATGTAACCAAATAACATTGTGAAAATGTGTCAATGTAACACAACAAGTACAATCCAACATGATTATATATAACTAAGGAATTCAAACTGTCGGTATATATAACTTAAACTGAAAAATACTACCTTTTCGGAACTCCTAGTGCTCCGGCTTTCAGGGATAAGTAATTGTAACTTTGATACAAGATCAGCAATTTGATCATCACTTATTCTAGAAGCTCCTGATGATTGTCTCGAACCGCGTGTTCTTCGATTTGACATTATATTGTGTTAAGAAGGCAAGAATTTGTGTTAATTAAGGTGTCAATAGATAGAATGTGTTGTTTGAATGAATGTGTGTGTGTGTGTTGTGGGGAGTTTAAAAAGAGAAGAGGATGATAACTATTTGAGAGACAAGTTAAGGACAAAGAGAGAAGGGAACCATATGAAGAAGACTAGGAGGAAAAAAAACACTAAGGAACAAGTGTTGGAGGTCAAGAAGACAAGTGCATGGGAGAAAGTTGTGGCTATTGTTCTTTTTAAATAGAAACTTAAAAAGTATTATGAGGAATTGATAACAAAGATAATAAGGGGGTGGGGTAGGGTAGGGTGGGTTAGGTTGGTGGTTCGTTTCGTAAAAGGGATAAGGAATAGATTAATTTTAGGACGAGTTCATCCTTGTTTGATTAGGATAAAATCGCGAAATAACTTATTTCAAGAATTAACTATTGTAGAACTATAGTGTTATTTTTGTCCCACATTAAGGACAAGTTTGATGTGATGATAAAGGGAGAAATCCTAACTCCTGTGTTTGGTTATAAAGTTTGGAATAACTTATTCATGATTAGGGACGTAGGCACATACATGTGAGAGTGTCCAATTAGATATCCTTCGTCGGAAAAAAATATTGCATATACAAGTAAAATGATATACAAAGTGATTAATTGAATAACATATTTTGGACATCGTTGACATAATAGGTTGTTATAGCCTAGTTATTTAAGACATCTTTAATGAATTCCATGATAAATGATAAGAACATATCGAAATAAGTTATCTCGACCTTTGGATGGAATAATACTTTCGACATAACTTATACCGAAATAAAATAGGTAAAATGACAAAAAAAAAATACCCCATACCCTCCCCTCCCCTCCACCCCCACCCCCCTAAAAAAAACTTTTTTCATAACTTTTCACATCTTTTATGCTTATAAAGGTTATCTTTCTTTTCATGAAAATCATGGATTATTAATTTTGTTGATAGTTAGGCTTCTTCTAACAAATGTCAAGATTGGCTCTGACATTTGCAACAAAGGAGATTTGCAAACAAATAAAAGATTCTAATTTTTTTAAAAAAAACTATTAAATAAATTATAAATATCCCTAAACAATTCAAAACACTCAATATGTCACTAAAAATTTGAAAAGTTTCAAATATACTCCTACGTGACTTTTATAATATAAAATATAATATAATCTTTTCATGTTGGAAAATCATTAGCGATAGGACATATTTTAGACCAAAAATAACGATAAATATAAGAAACCAATAGAGGTATATATGAGCCTTCAATTGTACATCCTATTATTTGTAATGACTAATTATTCCTTCTTTAATTAAATTTAATCTATAGTGTGAAACTATCTTAAGCCGATAATATAGTGTAACTTGTCATAGCCTATTTGTTACCATTTTAATTAAGGGAAAATGATAAATATACCCTCGAACTATCGTAAATGATATCTGCATACTCTTCATCATACTTTTGGGACATTGACGCCTATGTCATCCAAAATTTAAAGCATATATACCCTTCACTCTAACGGAAGACTAAATAGGAACACATGACACAATTTTTACTCGTCGATTCGATATTTAATAAATATCGGGTCGGTGGATAAGATTATGACACGTTTATGTTTGTTAGTATAAAGGTATAACTGCTTTAATCTTTGGATGACAGAGACACCGATGTTCTAAAGTATGACAAATGATATCTGCATACTATTTACGATAATTCAGAAGTATATTACTAATACATATCATAAAGATTTACTTGTAAATAAAATTTAAGTCAATATAAATGTATTGTATAATGTCATGACCTTTTTTTAAGTCATTAATTCCATTTATTATTATTATTATTTTTTGACAATTTGATAATATAAAATCTTCTTTTACACTATACACATTGTTGTCCTTCTACATGTGTCTCACAAACTAGTCAAGTGGCTAATAGAAAATTTAGCCCTTAGTAAACTGCCAATTTTGGGGCCTCTTCTGTCAGTATACATCACGCAAGCCCATGTTACCCTTTTTTCGTGGACAGTTCGATTTTTGTATAAGAGTTTGATTATTTCTGAAGGATCTTAATTAAGAAAAAAAATATTTTTAAAATTTTTTTATTATTTGAAGCTTGAATTTGAGATTTCTAATTAAAAAGAAATTAGTTATGTTCGCTCCATCATATTCTTTGATGGTCAAACTCATATTATATATCTTATTATCTCGTTGTAATTTTGATATACTCCTTCCTATCTAGAATAAATAAATTAAATTTCTAGACCTAAAAATTCATTTATTTTGGATCTAAGAAAATATATATATACCAACAAAGACCACTCTAATCTCTAGACCTACCCCTACCCTAAACTAGGTGTATATAAATTAAATTGTATTTTACATAATAAAATGGCATCTATGATATTTATGCCCTTAACTTAATTTGGATGTGCATATGCATTTAAATTTGTGGAAAATTCAATAAATAAAACATGTGTTTTACGTGATTAATATGTTATGTAATATACATATATATACTTTATACAAATTTTTAAATATCTATATATACACATTTAAAATATAAAAAACTTAATATTATTTAATATCAGTTAAAAAACACATTTATATATTACGTAAAATTATGTAGTAGGTAAGGGTTTGGGCTTTTAGCCACGGAAAATATTTTTCAGAAAGTGTTTTTAAATTTTATTATTTAATAATTAAATTTAAATATTTACTCTAGAAAGTTATTTTTTTTATAACTGACATTCTACGTTGATTATCCCTTTTCTTTCTTCAATAACCATATACTCCAATTTTATTACTTTGCCCTTGTGTCTCTTCAATAAATAGACATTCTTTTTAAGAAAACAAGGGTATGATAATCTTATTTCTATTTGAACAATCTTATATTTATTAATTAATTGTCACTTGAACTTTTCAAGTTTGTAATTCTTATGCTATATTAGTCAAATTTGTTACTCATGATCGCTTAATACTAAGAATAAAATGATACAAAATTAATTGATTTTTTATATTATAAAATGAGTTTGGTTAAGTTTGTGAGTTTTATTCATTACGTCGAACCTTTTTCAATACGAGCGGAGAAGATATGAGATAATTTTCTTTATGTCCTTAACCTAGCTAGTCCTAGTTTGATTCTCCGGTGAAAAGATTTGAGATACCTCTCGTACCATCTAAAGGAAGGAGACTGACACTATGTTTTATAGAGAGCGAAATAGTAATAAGGAAATGACTTCTCTTGAAAGAGTAGCGGGGACAGTCTTTGACCCATGTAAAAAAAAAATAGTCCTCCCCTTCCACTTAAGTGGACTATTCCCTTTTTATGTAGTCTAAGAAAAGAAAAATATCCTTACGTAAGGTGAATTATTTTGCAATAAATAATTTTTATGATATGGATAATTAATATAAGACGGAAGGAGTAATTCTAAATTAAATGTCTAATTTAAGGTGGACCTCGATAACATGCATTGAAACTTGTTGGATCAAACTATTTAAAATAAGATCCTATACATCACCATAATTTCCATTAAAATATAATTAAACGTCATGTTTCTATTTTTAGATCTGAAGAAGATAGAATGTATGCAGAGTTGTAAACGTTACTGTTACCTGATAGAGGTAAAGATGTTTTCGAAGAACTCTCAAATTAGAAAATGATTAATAAACATATGATTAATAACTTGTACTAGATGTTATTGACATCATTGCATATAAATTTGAGTACATGTATCGATCTCTCTCACACACACACAAGACATAGCTAGACATTTGAACAGAAAATATATGGTGTCACAATTTCTTTTATTAATATGAAGTTATGGGAAACAGTTGAAATGGTCATATTCATCTACATAGATGAAAAGTCATCATTCTTGGCCACACTTTAACTAATTATTTAGGTACTTGAGGAATGGAATGGATTATATAGGTCCATAAAAAGTACAAGAACTTCGGACTTGTTATAAGGTTTGGACAGTATTTTTCTTAATTTGAGCTAGCTTTGAGAGTGTGAGCGAGACGCAAGTAGTCCTATTTTGGTATGTTATCAGAATCAGACTTGATCCGACGTGAGATCTAACTTTTAAAGTGTGAATTTGATAACGCATACCTTGCAAGTCGTAATTTAGCCAAGTTCAACCCAATTGGGTTCGATGTGTATGTAGTACCTATAGATATAACAATCAATCATAACAAAACACACAAATTATTTCATTTTTAACATAAATTTTCCTTAAATCAAATAGGTGATAAGAGAAGAACCTATTTACGTAACCATGATTACAATTACCACGAGTAATAACAAATATGCATATTAATAAAAAATGTTAAATTTTTTATTGATATTAGGCTTAATATCGCTATATATGAATTTTTAGGACATTTACAAAAAATATTAATTACTTTTAAAAAAATATATTTAACCGCAATAATTTCTATCAAACTTATATGCAAGAAATATTATTTTATCAAAGTCCATGCCACCGTCCTTTGTTTTCCCTTTTTCAATTATAATTTGGTAAAAGATTATACAATATGATTCATAAGCAGCTAAAGCCACTCTTTATTTTGTTTAGTGTCTAAAATTCAAGCTTTTAATAGAAGTGTAAAAACATTCCAACTTATTTTAAACCTTCCCATGTGGGACAATCCCACTTTACATTAATAATTTAACAAACTATCACCGATGTCGTGGTTCATGAGACTGTTCTTTTTTTAATCGATCAGAAATTTCGAGTTCGAACCTTAAATATTTAAAAATCCTTAATATTAAATGTTTTTCTCTCGAATGAGACCCTACACAGCTCAAATCTAAAATAATCAAATTTCAATATTAATATCGAACATCAGACTGAGAAAGGTCATGTTTCATGCATATATTTACAAAATGACACAATAAATCTTGTCATGACATACGAAGAGAATATGGATTTGAATAAGATCATATCTGGTCAAAATTGCAAAACAAGGAAAAATATAATCAACCAAATTCATCTAATAATGATGCAAGAGGATTTATGATTGGAGGATGGAGGGTGAGTCACGATTTGAACTTTATGGGTTCAGAATCTTTGTCTTATAAAGTTATCTATCTGTATATTAGTAATTTATATACACCTATTCAATGAGCTTCTTTTTTCTTTCTTTTTTTCTAATACAAATATAAAATTTAAATCAAAATTATTATCGAGTTCTATCTAAAATTCCTGCAACGCCAAGTGGCATGAATAGTAACCTCACTCTCTTTATAGTTTGTAATAGATAAAAAAGCATTATCATGTGACAATTTACATTATCTTTTTGTAAAATATAAAATATTATAGTTCAGACGATAATAACAACGCATCGATGATATATAGATTAATTATTAAATTACAAAAAGTGAATAGTTTAGGAAAACTTTTAGGATATCAACTCTGATTTATGTTATTAATTAATAAGATTTTGTTTGCATTGTTTGTTAAAGATATACCTAAAGGCTAAAGGGAATAAAATCAAGTTTGAGATCAAGCTAATAATAATAATTAATGAAGTTTATTATTCAAATTTGTCATAAATTTGATTGAGAAGATCTTCTGGTTGAGTATCTTCAATAATGTGAAGTCTCTATTCATTACATGTGCCTTTAATTACTAAGTATTATAATATGCACAACTTTGTCACATGCTAACATGCATGAAGCTAAAAAAGTACTTTAAATTTATCTATTTTTAAGATATGGTCCTTTTTTTATACATGGTCTCCATCTACCCCTTATCTCATCATCCACAACAATATGATACAAAAAAAATAAAAAATTGTAAGTGATATTAAATTTGGATGAGATGGAGGTAGAGGAATAAGATATAAGATTGTGTATAGGATTTCTTATTTTGTATTGTACTAGATATATAATATATATACTATTACATATACAAACAATAAATATATAAAATGTAGTTGGATAAGAAGATGAAATTTTAAATGAACAACGATTGTGAAGATGACTTGCTTGCTGGTAATGATCCGTTTCATTATTATTAAAAGATATTAGTGTTAATACCCAAAGTCTTACTATGATAGATAAATTCCGCTAAACAATCATCGATTAAGAACAAGATGTCCAATTATTTATACATTATATTTTCCATAACCCTAGATGATAGAGAAATTTTAACCACTCATACTTTAATTACACAAGATAGAATTCATAAACAAATTAC
Organism: Solanum habrochaites; assembly: GCA_027704765.1. Classification (NCBI taxonomy): domain Eukaryota; kingdom Viridiplantae; phylum Streptophyta; class Magnoliopsida; order Solanales; family Solanaceae; genus Solanum; species Solanum habrochaites. The sequence continues at coordinate 451,952 of JAKWJA010002492.1, forward strand.
ATGCAATTACACTAAGAAAAGAGTTAACATGTAACCCTAGAAGATTCATTTTTTGTTCTTTTATTAACTCAAACGCAACCATATTTTCATGATGAATACAAATTTCTTGATGCAATATGTTTTCTCCATCTTCAAGGAATCCAATATGAAATAGGATCCAACTTCACAACATATATCAACTAAATCGCCTAAAAGGACGTGGTTCTTTCAATATCTGCATAACTCTTATACATGCAAACCAGTCATCACCATAACTAGTTCTTCCAAAAGACCTACTAAGGACATGATTATTTTGCTTCGTTTACTAATCATCAAAATTATTAAAAATTATTATCGAGATCTGCTAAGGATTTAATTCTTTTCTAATTGCTTGTCAATCATTAAAATAAATTTCAGTTCAACTCAATATAACATGTTAACCTAAAAACAAAATTTGAATTTTAAAGATATTGAATTCAATCAAACTGAAACGCTAGCTCCACCTCAAACCTAGCCGCCTGTCCTATGACAAATGACATTCTAACAAGGAATGTCCTCAAGAAACACAACAGACCCACCTTATAAATTTAATGTCATAAGCCAAAAGCTATCACTATCACTATCACTATAACAATAGCCATGGTTGGTCTGTGAATTGAACAAACATACATCACGTGACTCTTTTTATTTCTTTATAACAACAGCATATGTATTTTGCCTATTCCTCCATATTGTATAATGTGTTTACACATAAAGGTTTTCCCAAAGTCATGTGATTAGGGCGGCTCAACACGTTTATAGACAAAAATGTTTTCTTCAAATAATCGAGGCGGCTCAATAAAATTAGTGGTCTAAAGTCAATTTTATTGAAAGGCTTTATTTTTTATGCTTAATATATTTTAAAGAGAAAACACTTTAAATATGTGGTCAAATTTTTGAGATTATGTTGTTATTTGTTAAAATTTTGGTTCATTTTTCCGTTTGAGATTATGGTCAAATTAGTTTCGATTTTGCAAAATTATTTTTTACATGTGATTAGTTATGATTCGATCACGTCATTAACTAAATCATTTTAGAAGGAAAAAAGCTTAAATATGTCACTCGTTCATACCATCTGTTAATTAAGAGTTTAGCTCATCTATATCATTTCAGTTAACAAATAGTGGCATGGATGAGTCTTTTTTTCTCAAACAAAAATGGCATAGATCAGCCAAGTTTTTAATAGGTAGTATAGATGATGAGCTTTTTTCTCAAAGTTCGATGGCATATTTGTGTCTTATCCTTATTTTAAAAGAAAAAATAACGGGAAAAAGAACATATATACCCTCGAACTATCTTAAATGGTAAAGATACCCCCGTTATTCTTTTGAGACATTGGTGTCCATGTCGTCAAAAAACTAGAGCATATATACCCTTATACTAACGGACATACATGTGTCATGGTCTTATCCGCCGATCCGACGTCGGATTAATGGATTAGATTGCACCACGTGTCCCTATTTAGTCTTCAGTTAGAGTGAAGACATATATGCTCTAGTTTTTGGACGGTAAAGGTACAAATATTCCAAAAGTATGACAAGATATCTCCGTACCATTTACGATAATTCAAAGGTATATTTATCTTTTTTCCTAAAAATAACATATAGATCTATATTGGCCTCATTCTCTCTTGACTAGATATCTTGAATTTGGGCATCATTCTAAATTGTTCAAACTGATTTTATAAGAAATTAAATTAGTTATGCGTCTGAATAAAGCATTGACACAATTAATCATGCGTAGTTAAGTAATTAATTACCTAGACATATGTAAATACAATCAATAATCTTAAATATAGGACCAAAAAAAAAGAAATATTTAATCCAGAATTGAAATGTATGAACTCACAAATGAATTACTAGTAATTTGTAGCAAGTCAAGATATACTCAAGAAGAGGTATGAGACGATTAACATTTAGAGGTTACTCAACAGAAATTAGGCGATTTTCTAAGTTTTTAATGTTTGTTAGCTTATAAATTTTTTGATAATATAGCTTTTGGGCAATTTAAACCTAGGGACAATTCCTATAACCTCACCCTGAAGAGTAATCTAAAACTCATCATCCAAAAGCAAAAAACAAAAAACTAATGGCTTATTTATATGGAGAACTATTAGGTTTCATTAGTCTAAAGTAATAAAATACCCTTCACTTAGGACCTTCTAGTTTAAGATCAAAGACATGAGTCCTTTTTTGTTCTTTTGGGATAGCTTTTAAATATCTTTGACCTTATGCTTCCATATAAACATATTGTGTACGGAGAAAATCATGTCGTGATCGTCACTCCTAAATGAGCTTTGCAGTTAACGATTTGGATCTTAGTCGAGATTCCAATGTGGATTTCAGACACCGAATAGAAAACCACCCGTACTTGTTAAATTTGAAAGGAGAACTTTTGATTAGAAAGAATAAATTCCTAGGGTTGGAACTTGGAACTTGGAACCCATAGATGGGCTCATTTGTTAGAAGGCTAGAATCCCAACTTAATAGACTAGTCCAATAACTAAACTTATACTAAATTGGGATTCTTACCCACCCATATGTACTTTCCAAAGTCCAAATAAATAGTTTACAATAAGAATAGCCCAATAACTTTTTACATTTAAAATGCCCAAACATATGTTTAATTGGATTTTAATGAAGCCAAATCGATTTCAATGTATACACATCATGAATACATGACGTATATACACTTTTATACGTTACATATAAATCATTATATACTACTACATTTAACGCATACATTCTTATATTATACATTACATATATATGTATATAGAATATATAACTAATGTATATATATTTTATATGACCATGTGTATGTAAACACACATTTAACCAACAGATGTACGACCCCTTTCATTTGGTGACATTCAATTTAGATAATTATCCCTCAATTGAATACTCTTCAAAATTACAATTTTTGACAGTGCATTATGAGTTAGAAAAATAGTTATTTATATCAAAATCACACGTGAAAAAAGGGAAGAGTGAGAAAAACAAAATTGGGATTAGGCTTTATTAAGGCAATATATGGATGGAATGGAGTATTGGTTAGTCAAGAGCGTTCAAGTTAAGAAGATAAAATCAGTGTAGATGAGGATGAAAAGAAGGAGAAGATAAGATTAGAAACGAGGGTATTCGGGACAAACTGAAAGTGACTTAGTTGGAGGACAATAAGATACGGATAATGAGGTTCATGAGATGGTTCAGACATGTGATGAAGAAATACATGGACACTCAATACGAAGACGTGAGAGATAACTAGTTTCAAGCGACATAAATTTACATGGGAAAATTGTGAAATGTACGTATTAGGATAGAAGGTTAGTAGAGGGCAGTGTATTGCCTTTATGTTGTCCATACTAATAATTATAATATTATTCTTATAATATTATATCTTTTGATTTCTGTTACTATCTGTTATTTCTTGAATGAAAACTACCAATTATTTTCTTATAAATTATTTTTATCTATACTTTTGTTATTATCGTTATTTATTAGATCAAGAATCAATTAAAAATAATTTAATTTATTTTTAATTTAAAAATAAAATATACATACACTTTATTATTTTTAAATTACGACACGCCGTGTAGGACTACTACGCCTGCCGTCAAGTCGTACACGGCACTAGACACTAGTCAAATTATTAAAAAATACACACGCTATTCGTTAGCCACTTTTTTCTTTTCACACCTTTTGATAATAATTACTCCATTCGTTAAAAAAAAATGAACTAATTTAATTTAAAATAAAATTTAAGATAAGAAAAAAGAGTTTTTTTAATATTGTAATTTTAAATTAAAGTTATATTAAATGAATTAAAATATTCTTTAATCTCGTGATCTTAAATATGTCACATGGAAAGTTAAAATTAAAGTGTTACTAAAAAAAGAAAAGAGGTCATTATTTTGTAAACAAACTAAAAAAAGAATAAAGTTATTCTTTTTGAAACGAAAAGAGTATAAAAATTTCTATTAGGAGTGTCACGTCTGAATAGATCCTATAATATGCGATCTAGATTTGATCGAAGCATACATAAAAGTACTAATTATTAAAATTAAGTTTAATTAATTGAATATTTTTAAAAGTAAGATTTAAATTGAGACGTGTTGAAATAGTATTATTTTGAGTGGAAGAATGCAAATGCCCATCTTTTTATTAGCTCTTTTATTTAAGTCAATTACGTATTAAATAGTAGTCAAAGTTTAAGAAATTTTATAATAGCGTTTAAGAAAAATAACAAAAGAACACAAAAGAGATAAATTTAAAGATGAAAACCAAAGTATAAGTTTGACTTATAAAAAGTTAGCATCGACGAAACGTGTAAAGTTATCAAAAGGTATCTTGCATGTATTATAGAAAATAATATAAAAAACAATAAAAGAAATATTACTATTGTAATTAAAAAAGAAACCAAAAACCGAATAAAAATCTCATATTAAAAAAACATAAAACTATAATTAAAAAAAATGTAAGTGCACTATAAAGCTAATACGTTTATTAGCGGAGTAGTAAATAGTCCATTGTATTAAATTAAAAAATTCATATTTAAATCATATTAATAGGAAATTACTTTCATTAAAGAACAATTTATCTTTATTTAAAAATTAAAATATATTTAAATTTAATCAAATCTCAATATATCTAATTCGAAAATAATAAAAAGAGAGAATGAAAGAAAGTAAAGGACCACAAATACCAAGGGAATAAAGAATATGATTCGGAACTACATTCATTGAATTTATCATATTCTCTTTTCTAATTTTTATTTAATCGATAATCTGATTATTTTAAATTTATGTTATATAAGATTTCATTTAAAAGAAAATCTTTCTTATCAAAAAAATATTTATATGTACCACTCAAATCGAAAATATAATGATTCAAAAAAAAAGGTTTCAATTTTAATAATAATAATAATATTCACTTTGTCCTTATTTATTTGTCTATATTTTTTCTTTTAGATGTCCCTATTTACGTTTCTATTTAATAAATCAAAAAATAACAAAAAGAAATTCCTATTATACCCTCGTTTAAACTTCTTGAAAATTTTTAAGTTTTAATTCATTCTTTTTGAAATTATAATTAATAAAAATAAAATTATAACTTTACTATATTAATTATTATTATTATCTTAATATGTGTATTTTTTCTAAAGTGAATAACTAAATAGGGACTGAGAGAATAACAAAGAACTCCCTGACGTTATTGCTAATTAAATTGACAAAAATAGTTCATGTATAATTATCGATTATCAGTTGAGGATTGTGATTGGCAATTTAATTTATTTATGTCGAAATTCATTTTATTATTATATACCGTAGTTATTTATTGTTTTGCCAAAAAGGAATATATTTTAATTGTTTGTCCTTCAAATATATATTATATTTTTTCTGGATTGACTTCAACTTGTGATACGTAAATATAGTGAATCAATTATTATATATTAATGAATGTAACGTTAGAAAATTAGACCAGCGTAAGATATGATATTTATAAACCAATATTCTTATAAATAATCTACCGTACACGTACATTAAATTAAGATCGATCAAAGTGAATATATTATTAACGACAAAATAAATGTTCTTAAAGCAAGCAAAAGTGAGAAAAGTCTTTTTTTTTTTTAAATATATTTATGAATGGAATATCGTTTTAATTAAAATTTCGTCTGTCAAAAGCTTTTAGAATAAAAAAATAAATTTGTTATTTTATAATGTGCTGAATTTTACTTTGTAATTTAATGTCCATTTTTAATTTTGACATGTGTTTTATTTAAAAAAAAACAAAAATTGTAAAATTGAAGAAAATAAGAAATAAAGAAGAATCGGATTCACACACAATATTATACTATAGTATATAATATATTGCAGTTTCAAATTTGTGCTAATTGAACTTTGAAAATTGGTCTTTTGGTTGTGGGGGCGTGCGCCTAATAATACAAAAAACATGATCACATTTAAGAGTTTTTAACATATTTGATGACTCGATTAAAAATAATTATTCTCATAGGTCGTAGATAAGACGTATAAAGCAAGATTAAGATAATTTAGATATATAAAAAGAAGATGTATCAATTTTTTAGTAAAAATATATGAATAGCTAGATATTGTGAATATAAAGACTATGAATCGAAAAAGTATTAAGAAAAAATAATTAGATGAAATGATGTAGCTTAAAGAAGATATGACATTAAATAGAAGAATAAAATCGTGTTAGGTACAAGATTAGAAGGTATATATGGAGAGTTATCTTGATTTTTGAAGTATTTAGTTATTTTCGTAGAGTGTTTTATTTTTTATTTCATCATCATCTATTATTTATTATGTTTTGGTATCACATTATTTTATAATTGCTACTGTTTAATAATTAGTTGTTTTATTCTCCATTGTCATTATTTGATATGTTATATTTGAATCGAGAATTTTTTGAAAATAATTTTTTTATTAATTTTTATGAGGTAGAAATATACTTTGCATACACTCAACGACTCAATTCTCTCCAAACCCTATTTATGAATCTATTGAATATAGGGAAAATTGTATATAATAGCAAACTAATAACCTAAAATAAATGGAATAGCTAGGGTTTAATTTAATTGTGCTCCATAACAAATGTTAGCTAAATTTTGACAGCGTCTCTCTACCAGAAATCTCGCTCGCCACTCTCCATTCTCGCTCGCCTCTCGCGCTTTATACACAAAAGTGTATAACTCTGTTTCTGTTTTGTATAAAGCGAGAGAAAATTGTATATACACATGCAAAAATATATATCTTCGTGTTATACACTTAATTATACAATTTACAAACATTTTACTTAAAATATTGCAGAGAAAAAGGTCAACGAATTATACAATTGTGAATTATACAATTACAGTGAAATACAATTTTCTCTAGCTTTATACAACAGAAGTGTATATATTGTGTTTCTGTTTTTGTATAAAGCGAGAGAAAAACATATATCTTCTTGCTATACACTTAATATTGCAGCGAAATAGGCAGTGAATTATATAATTGTTCATTATACAATTGCAGTGAAATAGAATAGCGAATTATACAATTGCAGCGAAATAGGCCAGCGAATTATACACTTGTATATGTATAGCGAATTATACAGTTTTATGTTTGCTATGGAGCGCAATTATTTAAAGTTTGCTATAACATACAAATATGAATTTTTTGTTTGCTGAAAGTTGCCCTTGAATATATATATATATATATATATATATATTATATATATATATATTATATATATAATATATATATATTATTTTAATATACAATTATTCCTTGGAACCTTTTTTAATTGAAAAATTAGTGTGAATCTTAAGAAGAAAAAACATAAAAGGAAGCCACCAAAGAGACATAAGTAGGCGTGGATGATGATATTCCACAAAGTAATCATGTAAATATATTCATAAAGGTTAAAATAAATGAAAAGAATAATTAGTATTTTTGTCTCTACTACATTTCAGAACGAAACTTCATATTGTTAATCACATCATTAATTATTAGATTACATTATCGATCATATAATTATATTCATTAAGAGAAGGGCATATGAAAAGAATTACTAGTATTTTTGTCTCTATAAACATTTCAATCTAAAATTCTAAGTTTTCGATTACTTTATTGATTATTAGATTATATCATCGACCATATAACTATATTCACCAAGAGTAGGGCATATGAAAAGAACTTCTAATATTTTTATATTTGTAAACATTTCAATCCGAAATTCTAAGCTCTCAATCACTTCATTAACTATTAGCTCACACTGTCGTCGATCATATAACTGTATTCTAGCAAAATTATGATAGTCGAAAAGAATCACCAATTCTTTTATCTCGATATTTCAATCTGAGACTTCAAACTCTCAACTAATTCATAGACTGTGTCGACCTAATAAATATATAATCTTGATATTCATCAAGATAATAACAAATAAAAAAAAATTATTACTATTTTTGTGACATTTCAATCTAAAAACATCATAATATTAACCACTTCATTAACTATGTCAATCAGATAACTATATTTATCAAGATTAAGACAGATGAAAAGACTCATTAGTATTTTGATCTCCACGAACATTTCAATGGAAATCTCGTATTTTCAACTATTTCATTCACCACTAAATCAATACCGTCGACCTACTATCTCTATTTTTGTATATTATATACTCTCTACATCTTGTTACTCTGTATTTTTCAACACACATCATGGAAAGAAAAAGAGAAAAAAATAGCATATGAATGACACATTTCCAGCTGTGGAATGAACAGTACCTCCTCTCTTCTTCCTTTTTTTAGTATATATTAATTTAGTAGTTGACATAAAATAGTATGGAAGAGAGATAAAAGGGGTCCTCTGAAAAATTATGCCCCAAAGCAGAAGCCAAAGTCTACTTTGATTGTACAAAGAATCCACACAAACAAAAGAATCACACACACAAAAAAAAAAAAAGGAAGAAAAAGAGAGCAAACACACACACATACACAGTTGAATTTTAAGTTGAAGATGTATGCATAAATCTAATCAGGTAAATGGTAATTATTTTTTTTGAGTTTTAATTTTGTAAGTATGATAAAGAGATCTAATTGAATTATTGGGATTGAAATTAATACAAGATTTGTTTTTGAGTTTTTGGGTGTTTTTTGATCTGAAATTAGAGATCTGGGTTGGTGAAGTATGCATTTTTTATCCAAAGATTCAGTTTTTATAGCAATTTTTGGGTGTTTTTGATTCTGGGTATCTGCTATTTTTGGTGAATTTTGATTATCTTTGGAGGGTTTACTGAACTTTCATGTATTGGAAAACTGAATCTTTGTGGATTTTACTTATGTTTTGATTGAAAGCTTCAATTTTTTGGGTGTTTTTGATTTCAAGTATGTAATTTCTGGTGAATTTAGTTCACTGATATTCTTCAGTTGTTGTTTGTTCTTGCATGTTCATTTGATTGATATTTTCAGGTTTTGAGGTGTTTCTAGTTCTGTGTATATAGATTGGCTTCTGCAGTTATGATGTGTATTGAAGAATCAAGTAAATCTGAATTGTACCTTAAATGAGTGTGTTGTAAATTTGCTTTTATTCTTTGTATTTGCGTAATCTGGATTGGCTTTATTCATTATAAGATACTGGAATTGCTTTATTTTGTGATCGAATTGATGTCGATGGAAAGAGTAGTTAGAGATTGATTTCCATTCTTGTGCTTTGATGAGGGAGAATTTTGTTGTTTGGTTTCTTAGAATTCAATAGGTTTCTGTCTTTGTTTGATGAATTCTTATTGGGAATTCTATTGGTTAGGTTGAATCTTGTGCTTTGATGAAGGAGAATTTTGTTGTTTGGTTAATTAGAATTCAATAGGTTTCTATCTATGTTTTGATGAATTCTTATTGGGAATTCTATTGGTTAGGTTGAACCTGGACGACATGTTGGAAGATCGATCTTGTTTGGTTCCGAGGGATTTCTCAAGAGAAAACAACAACTGGTCGGCCTGCATTAATTACAGCCTCGATATGATTGAAGTTCAGCATGGTAAAAGGCCATTGGAAAATAATCAGGAGGATGAAGTTGTGCAACGCAAGTTGCCAAAGCTATCTGATGCTCGTGATGGTAAAGAAGTCGTTCTAGCGTCACCAGATGACCAAGCTGGTGATCAGCGTCATGATGAAGATACTAGTTCTCTTATTCCTTCCATTGGCCGAGACAACTCTGTTAGCTCTCTCATTCATTGCTCCAGGTCTGATTTTGGGGCTATTGCATCTTTAAATCGTAGCTTTCGCTCGTTAATTAGTAGTGGGGAGCTTTACAGACTGAGGCGTCAACAAGGCGTGGTTGAGCATTGGGTTTATTTTTCTTGCCATCTACGTCAGTGGGAAGCTTTTGACCCCATTCGTCGCCGTTGGATGCATCTACCATCTATGAATTTCAATGAATGTTTTGTGTTCTCAGACAAGGAGTCTTTAGCAGTTGGCACAGAGCTGCTTGTGTTTGGAAAGGAGATATTGTCACATGTCATTTATCGTTATAGTTTGCTGACAAACAGTTGGTCATCTGGAACGGAAATGAACGCACCAAGGTGTTTGTTTGGCTCTGCCAGCTCTGGGGAGATTGCCATTCTAGCTGGTGGTTGTGACTCACAGGGCAATATCCTCAGCTCAGCAGAACTTTACAATTCAGAGACTGGAACATGGAAGACCTTACCAAGCATGAACAAGCGGCGGAAGATGTGTTCTGCGGTATTTATGGACAAAAAGTTTTACGTAATTGGAGGCATTGGAGGTACAGAGTCATCAAACGCGCTACTGACTTGTGGAGAGGAATATGATTTGAAAACAGGAAAATGGACTGAAATTTCGAGCATGTCTCCTGTCCGAGCTAGGGGTGATATGCCTGCTACTTCTGAAGCACCTCCTTTGGTTGCAGTTGTAAATAATGATTTGTATGCTGCTGATTATGCTGACATGGAGGTGAGGAAGTATGACAAGAAAAACAAAACATGGGCTACTATAGGAAGATTGCCTGAAAGAGCAGCTTCAATGAATGGTTGGGGCTTGGCTTTTCGAGCTTGTGGTGATAGGCTAATTGTAATCGGAGGACCTAGAACCATGGGTGAAGGGCATATCGAAGTTAATTCATGGGTTCCTAGTGAAGGACCGCCTCAGTGGAACTTGCTTGGACGAAAGCGATCTGGTAGCTTTGTGTATAATTGTGCTGTTATGGGTTGCTGACATATGATTTTTGCAAGTAGATACAGAATTGGGAATTCATGCCAATTGGTAATTTATCCCAACCTTTTCGTTTCTGAATCCTTCTGTTTTTATCTTATCAGACTACCAAACTATACCCAATATTCAACAGAATTATGTTATTTAGAAGGTCGATCCTGAGTACGACTTATATCATCTCCCATTTTCATTTGCATAAAACTCCAAAGGCGGCCGCAGAGGTAAAATATTAACTTGAAGATGGGAGCAATACAGTGATAGATTTTGGTTATGCTGTGATCCTTATTTTTCTTGACATTGTTGAGGAAGAAAAATAAGGTTTTGTAGTGATGTTCATTTGACATCTTGTTTTATGTACCAAATACATTTATTCTTGTTGACAGGCTACCTTTAGAATGCCTTTCTACTTTCCCTTTAAATCTGTGTTATTTGAGCTTTATATTGTTGTAATCGAGCTAAATATCTTTTAGAAACAACCTACCTTTCTACCTCTACAAGGACTGTAAGGTATGCATATACTTTATCCTCTCTGAACCCGCTTGTGATACATATTTAGTGCATCACAGGCATGTTTGTTCAATATCAGATGATAGTTTCACAATTTATGTTTGTTCAATATCAGATGATGTTTCACAATTTTTACCCTAGGCATCATTCTCCATAAAATATGATTTTCTTAGGAACTTCTGATAAAACATTTTCTTCCATTAAAATACTTACAAATTAATTATATTTCCTAATTTGGAAACAAAGCAAATAATTAATTACTTATTATATGGGTCAAGACTTCAATATTAAATTAAAAAAATTCTTCTCTAGTCTCTTTCCTTATATGAACTAGGTATAAAATGTTAATATTTAGGACTTCAAATATTCTTTTCTATAACATGTTTTATTATAATTTTCATATATGAAGAATAATTTTCATCTAGCAAACGAGATCCTTGACCTAGGTAAGTTCATCAATGGTTATTACCAGAGCTCCGATGCATGGCAATGGAGACAGATGAATAACTAATCTCTACGTTACTAATACATGTAACGACCCCTTCAGAGGGTCAACTCTCAAAAGAAAACATATGGTAAGACAGATTTAGTCAAAACTCTTGAAACAGTGCAAAATCCAAGATAAGAAACTTCTGTTTAATATTTCTTTACTACTACATGAAGGTAAACCACAAATAGCAGAAAAATAAGATAGGCCAGAACTACAAGCCAAATAGACCAAACACTAAGATAGTTGATCATTCTTCATCCTCTTCATCACCATCACCACCAGCAGCCTTCTTGGCAGCAGACTTTTGGTTCTTTCGCTTCACTCTTCCAGGACGCCCACCGCCAAATGGACTAGTGAGAGAGAAGTCAATGTGCTTCTGGGAGTCTACTCTCACCATAAAAGAAGCAACATTCACCACCTGCCTACCAACTCTGCAATGCAAAGATATTGTGAATCAGAACTAAGATATCCGAATTCCCGGGCACCAAATAAAAAGTAGGTACATTACTACCCTGGGGTTCTGTATATATGTGATTCTGCTTGGTCTAAACTCTAAATGAAACTACAGCTATGTGCAGCAGACTTCTTTCTTCTGATATATATATTTAAGAGTAATGAATGATCATGCAGCAGATATTATTTTCATGCCATGTCTAGTATGTTGTCATAAACTCACAACATTTAAATAAGAATCCTATTTGCAAGGAAATGCCAATCGTTATATAAAAAGCGTTTGAAAATGACTCCGGAATAAAAATAAAGTATTCCTTTCCCGGCTAATATTGATTCAAGAAAAGAAAATATTGATAGATGAAACAATCTTCATAACATGGAACTTTGATCTACTAGAGAATGCCAGATAAAAAACTTGTCTTTAATTGTTGATGGATCTTTGTAGCATTTATTGGATCTTCTAAACATATGATGTAAAATCAACGCCAATAATTCAGGAAGAAGTGATTGAACCCAAAAAAGCCATATTGGTAATTATGTTCTTAACAAATCCAGCAGAGATATATGCACAACAGTGGAAAAAATTGATAAACAACAAAACCAAGCAAGACTGAAATTATTTATTTCCATTTGCCAATAAAGCAACTAATGATACCTGATATGCCTTTGCCTGATGAGCACTCTGGCATGATGAATTGACTTGGCCATGCCGGTCTTGAACACTAGTGTTTGGAGACGACGCTCAAGAAAGTTCTCCACGGTGAGTGCCAAGACATAATCGAGCTTGTTTTGGCTCTCATCCAACAACCCATACCTGTTCATCCTCCTCAAGAGAGCTTCACCTTCAAAAATACGACGTGGATCCTTCTCATCCAATGTCAGAAGCATTCTAGCAGCATTCCTGATACGGCTCAAAGCATACTGAACTCTCCAAAGCTCCCTCTTGCACCTTAGTCCATACTCTCCTACAAGCTTCAATTCTGCATCCAATCGCTCCTTCTCATAAGGCCTTCGTGGTTTCTTAAAGGTCTTCCCATCTGAATTCCGTATCACAATGTGTAAGATAGACTTAATTACAATGTGAATATACTATACACAGCCTGAATTTTGAGCTAAGCATATCACAGCCAAATTGAAAAATACAGACTATTGGACATAAACACCAATTAATGTTAGGTCACTGCGTATAACTATAACAGACGTCATCACTCAATCAACTAAATGAATAAATCACACATCAGAAGTCGTCAACTAAACAACCCTAAAAATGCTTCTCCCTCCATTACAATTCATGAGGCATACTTCCCTTTTCAGTCCATACCAAAAAAATAACACCTTTCTACAGCTAAATCAACTCAACTTAAAAACACACCTCTACTCTTAATAAAATTATTTTTAGTCCCGCCAGCTATAGTTCATTTTAGAACACAAATCTCTGAAGTCTTCAACTTTTTCATAATCTCCGTGTCTAAACGATATCACATAAATTGGGACAAATGAATCACAGAATTCAACTCTACTGTAAATAAAGAGTCCCTAGTCCAAACGATGTCACATAAATTGGGACGAATGAAGCACATAATTTAACTCTACTGTAAAACAAAGAGTCCCTAGTCCAAACAATGTCACATAAATTGGGACGAATGAAGCACATAATTTAACTCTACGGTAATAAAGAGTCCCTAAAAACGCAGAGGCTCCATAATATCACTCTTTTAGGCCAATGGTTACATAAAAGTCGTCAATCGCACGAAAAATGAAAAGTGACCCAATTTCAAATTCAAGCAAAAAAAATTTGAAATTTACATTCCAAACCAACTGATAATACAATTATAACCTTCAAGGTTCTCCATTAATGAAAGAAATAAACTTACACAAACCAGGAAACTTACACAAACCAGGAAACTTACAAGGTACTGAAATCTCAACAACAATGGTACAATTAGCTAAAAAATGAAACTTTACGATATAATCAGACTATTAGCAACATAAATTAACCTCAAATGCTGCATACATCCATTTTCCTACTAAATTCACCCAAAAAAATCACTAATTTGCATTTAATCAAACAGATACATAATGAGAGATCATACATAAAGGAGAAAAAATTACTCACAGTTGCGATAAAAAGAGACGTGCACCATGTTTGTTCGTCTCCTTCAATGTACAGAGATTTCAGAGAAGGTAAAGGATACTGCTATATACTCATCAAACCCTAATAGGCCTTTAATGGATTCTAAAAAATTTGGGCCCAAACTTTGTTTGGGTAGTAAATTGAAATTTTGACCCAAAAGCTGGACCCATGGGTCAATATTTTCTCAAATTCATTTTCACACATATTTTATTGGAAAATTACTGAAATACACATTTTATTTTTTATTTTTTATTTTTAATATCCTATTCTATTTCTAAAAACCTCTAAAATATCTTTTTTTAATGTATTCGAGTTACATATCAATGTATCCGAACCAATATTAATATATCTGAGCTACATATTACGTATCTAGTTTATTTTATAATGTATTCGAGCTAGTTTTTGATGTACCCAAGCTATATATTATGTATTCGGGCTAGTTTTTAATGTATCCAAGCTACATATTATGGTTTATGTTATAATGTATTCAAGAGACTCTTTAATGTGTTCGAATTATATATTAATGTATTCGATTTGTGTTAATTTATAATGAATTAAAAAATAATAAATTATAATTTCATATTAAAACTACGTGATTTCTATAAAATCTACTTTTTTATTTGGACATTGCTATTTAACATGTAAATTTTTTATGAAGGCATGTTATTTGGTAGTCTCCATTTGATCTTATATCTATGGGGAAAAAATATTCAATGGATATTCAATATTAAATAATTTTGTACTAACTTGTCTTTTATTTTGATTTTTAAAAATTGGTGTATAATACTAGTATTTGATGAAGATTCTTTTGTTTTTAGAAAGGAATAGATTACTCATTCAAAATATAAGAGCAAGAGTTTTAAGTTTTCATCTCTCAATTTTCGAGTGTATATTTCTTGATCTTTTTATAGGTGAGAAAATCTGTTAAATTATTTTTTAAAGACAATTTGAATTTTTGAGAGAAAGAAAGAGATACTTCAAATAAAATTTAAATTTATGGAAGAGTAAGTTGAACGAGTATAAGTTTCATGTATCACATTTTAATTATGATGTATGAGATTTTATTTAATGTACGCGTTTGCAAATCACAAGTTATAATTGCGACATATGTATCTTATTTATCTAGCAGTATTTTAATTATGTCCTTTCCACACACACAAAAAAATAAATCTTCCTCTCACATTTAAATAGATAAATTTTATACTAAATAATAACTTATTTTAAAGATTAATGAGTCGCTTAACAAGCGTTTTGATTTAATGTTAAAACACAATGCAAAGTACCTTATCCTTCTCCCTTGAGCTACATAACGAGGTTTAATTTTGTTCTCATAAATCATAGGAGATGATATATACTAGAACATGTCAAATGTTCTTCTACTTACCTTGCTCTAATTTTTCTTATAGCAGATCCACTTAAATTCAGAAGGATGAAATTGTGTATCACTTTAAAAGTTTAACGTAAAAAAATACTTGATGTGGCATTTCAAGAATCAATCTGCAATACTTGAGTTCGACATCCTCAACTTCCTATATCATGACTACTTTTTCATTCTCACACTTTCTTCATGAATAAAAAAAAGTTTGAAACTGTCGCTCTAAGTTTCTATGTGAATGTCATGAAACGTGACATTGATCATTCTTTTCGTCTTTTCATCTTCCTCAATACAATTTGATCAATATGATTTATCTTTATCTTCACAAAATTATTTGCTTTTATAATTTTTGAATTAGTATATGATACCGTAAGAGCGGACATCCTTTTCTCAATTTTGCATACTAGTGCATTTGTCAAAACTCAAAAATACAACTTAGAAATTAGTTAAGATTTATAAGAAGACAACAACTAACATAATTTTTTCAAAATACTGTAATATCCGCTTTAACCTCCATAAATTTAAACAATTCTAATTAAGCTTTTATTAAGTAAAAGTAATTTAACTTAAATTGTATGTTACAAATAGAAAATCTTTGAATGAAAAAATTGTTTTAAGAAAACTAATCATAATTTTTTTTTAAAAAATAAACGTTAAAAAAAGAAGAAGAAGAAGTTATCCAATTAAAATACTAAAACAAATTGTTTTAATAAATGCACAAATATAAGAATGTAAAATGTTCTAATAACAATAAGAACAATCGATCAAATTCTAGGGTTCCAAATTTCCAATTAGGTCTTATAATCTCAGAAATTCACTCAGAGTCCGAGATTCAGAGAGAGTTCTGCCGCCGGTTGACGCCTGTCGCTGCTCTTATTCAGGTAAGTTCACTCTTCCTCGTCTAGTTGTTGTCATATACCAGAAAATTGCTGATAAGCTTCTCTGTTCACCTGTTATGTGATGTATTAAGTGAGCTGAGATTAGCGGTTGAAGTTAAATTTTCATGAGAAGAGAGATTTTGTGTTCATATCGGTAAATTTGTTGAGATCTTTTCAGTTATGTGATGTATTTGAAGAGCTGACATTAGCTGCTGAAGCTCCATTTTTCATGAGAAAGAGATTTTGTATTCATATCTGTAAAATTGTTGAGATATTTTCAGTTATCTGATGTATTTAAAGAGCTGATACTAGCTATTGAAGTTCCATTTTCATGGGGCTTACCCGAGGGGAAAATTATTAAGATATAAATAAGCTTTTTTTTCCCTTCAATCATTCGTTCTCAATGCTATATGCCACAAATGAATTGCTTTTTTGAAAATAGAATTTGCTGCAACATGCAGGAATAGAAATGTTTAGCACCACAACGATATTGCCCCTTCCGGCACCGCCGTTGGATGGGAATCTGGGACCAATACCTCCTGCTCAGGTGGTAGAGGAACCAGAGGATGATAGGATGGAAGAGAATGAAGAGGACAACAATAAAGGCAACAAGGTTCCAACATCTGTTGCTACACATACGAGAACTATTGGTATCATTTACCCTCCTCCAGATATTAGGAGTATTGTTGATAAGACTTCGCAGTTTGTTGCGAAGAATGGTCCGGAATTTGAGAAGAGAATTGTTCTAAATAATGCTGGCAATGCGAAATTTAACTTCTTGAATGCCTCTGATCCTTACCATGCCTATTATCAGCACCGTTTGGCTGATGCTCGCACACAGAATCAGGCTTCTGGAGAGCAGCCTACTCAGCCAGATGACAATGAAGCAGCCCCTGCTCCTCCTACTGCTGATGGTGCTGAGGCAACTGCTAAACCTGATCCGTCAGCTCAGTTTAGACCTGTAAGAAAGGTTCTCGAGCCACCTGAGGCAGAGCAATATACTGTAAGACTCCCTGAAGGGATCACAGGTGAAGAACTGGATATTATTAAGCTTACAGCACAATTTGTGGCCAGAAATGGGAAGTCTTTCTTAACAGGGTTAACAAGCAGGGAGATTAATAATCCCCAATTTCATTTTCTAAAGCCTACTCACAGCATGTTCATGTTTTTCACTTCACTTGCTGATGCGTATTCAAAAGTTCTGATGCCTCCGAAAGGCTTGACGGACAAGCTGCAGAAGAGTGCTGCTGACATGACAACAGTCCTAGAGCGATGTCTGCATCGGTTGGAATGGGAAAGGTCACAGGAGCAGGCTCGGCAAAAAGCTGAAGATGAGATAGAACAAGAGAGGGTGCAGATGGCTATGATTGATTGGCATGATTTTGTCGTTGTTGAGACTATAGATTTTGCTGATGACGAGGATCAGGATTTACCTCCACCTATGACCCTAGAGGAGGTT
Organism: Solanum habrochaites; assembly: GCA_027704765.1. NCBI lineage: Eukaryota > Viridiplantae > Streptophyta > Magnoliopsida > Solanales > Solanaceae > Solanum > Solanum habrochaites. Next base: position 470,000 of record JAKWJA010002492.1, read on the forward strand.
ATAAGGAGGAGCAAGATGCCTACATTGGAGGAAGAAGAGTATGTTGAGCCTGGAAAAGAGGTGGAAATGGAGATGGATGAAGAAGAGGTGCAGCTAGTTGAAGAAGGTATGCGAGCTGCGACTCTTGAAGAGAATGGTGGCATCAAGAGTGCTGAAGCCATGGCAATTTCAGAGGAACAGGACCCACCAATGCGGATTGTGAAGAACTGGAAGAGGCCTGAAGAGAGGATCCTGGCAGAAAGGGACCCAACTAAGTATGTTGTCTCACCTATAACCGGTGAGCTCATACCTATTAATGAGATGTCTGAACATATGAGGATCTCTCTCATTGATCCAAAGTACAAGGAACAGAAGGACAGGATGTTTGCGAAGATTAAGGAGACGACTCTTGCGCAGGATGATGAGATTTCTAGGAACATTGTTGGACTTGCAAGAACCCGTCCGGATATATTTGGTACCACAGAAGAAGAAGTTTCAAACGCGGTCAAGGCTGAGATTGAGAAAAAGAAGGAAGAGCCGAAGCAAGTCATATGGGATGGTCACACAGGTAGCATTGGTCGCACTGCAAACCAGGCAATGTCTCAGAACAGTGATGATCAGAATGATGCTGCAAATGATGCAAGAAACCTTCCTGGACCACAGGCTCCTCCACCTCTCAGACCTGGTTTTCCATCTATTAGGCCACTACCTCCACCACCTGGGCTTGCACTGAATATTCCTAGGCCTCCTAATACAGTCCAGTATTCTACTCCTGGGGTTGCTGCTCCGCCTCCACCTCGACCTCCTATGGTTAACATGATTCCTCAGGTTCGGCCCCCACCTCCTCCCATGCCACAGATGCCAGGTCAGCAAAATCTCATGGTGAATCGCCCTCCAATGCCTCCATCGATGGGTATGAATTCTCATAACATTCCCATTCCACCACCTCCTGGATCACAATTTACTCCTTTGGGAGCACCTCGACCCTTTGTTCCCCACCCGATGTCCCAGCCCGGAATGTCTATGGTCCCGCCGCCTCCTATGCCCCAAGGAATGCCGCCACCCCCTCCACCAGAGGAAGCGCCTCCTCTCCCTGAAGAGCCAGAGCCAAAGAGGCAAAAGCTTGAAGAGTCTATTCTCATTCCTGAAGACCAGTTTTTGGCTCAGCACTCGGTATGGATAGCTTCTTTTTTTTTCTTTTTCCCCCCAACTTTTACATAATTGTCTGGGTCTCTGAGAATTTTGCTTAATGCCTCAATTTTCTTACATCCATGGAAATTATGTTGCCTGCTGGGATTTTATTGCAGGGACCTGCAAGAATCAATATATCTGTGCCGAATACCGATGAAGGGAATCTCAAAGGACAAATTCTGGAAATTACAGTGCAATCTCTGTCCGAAACCATTGCCAGTCTAAAAGAGAAGATTTCTGGGGAGATTCAGCTGCCTGCAAACAAACAAAAACTGAGTGGAAAGGCTGGTTTTCTCAAGGACAACTTGTCTCTTGCGTACTATAATGTTGCATCTGGAGAAACACTTGGTCTCTCACTAAGAGAACGTGGTGGGAGAAAGAGATGAATGGGGAGTTATTTGGCATGGTCTTCAAAGGTTTATTTTGTTACTGTTCGGCATATCTAATCCTTGTTATGAATTTTAAGAATTCTCTATACTTCTTTCATGTTATTTGGGAGATTATACTGGTCTTGTACTTAAGTTTTTCTTTCTGCATTTAATCATCTTTATTTTTCAAGCTGATGGCTGAGTATCTACTACAGATTTTGGCATGTTGGTGATCATCCATGAGGACAACAGGAAGTTTACTAGTTCTATGTCCATAAAGATGCCATGACTGTGGGTTTACGAGTTTTGTTTATGTTACTAATTTTGTGTTTGTCTCACTACCTGCAGTTGCTCCACCCTAACTACAGCTCAGTTGTTATTTTTTTCTATCTTCTGAGTCCAAGGCACATTCTGGAATTAGAACTTTTCTGATGTCTTCTTGGCAAACATTTCTTATAATTTTGGAGGTTTCCCTTAGCAATTAATATCTCAAATTCTTTTGTGGACTTTAGGACCTATTTCTGTAGAAGATGTGCTTGTCGTGGTGGGAGACGCTGTCCCAATCACACCTGCCTCTTTTGTGGTGCGTTTTTTTGGGGCACTCGAGTCTCTACATTCAAGTTACATGTAGTTTCTTCTTCTTTTTTGGACAGTGGTAACTGTTATATGTAGATTCATTCTTTTGGTTTGTTTTGATGGAGTCTGCTGTATCCCCGTGGCTCCTCTGATGTGCCTTTATTTTATCAACACAGCTTTATACCCCTATTAGGAGATTGATGTGTGCTGCATTTTGTTGGTTGTGTTGCGAGGTTCAATCTCGATAACAAAAGCAGGTAGAGTTATTGCTCTTTGCACTGGTGTGTTCATTTAAGTGTTTGATTAGATCATGTTGGCAGATATCAAGATTCAACACTTCACTTTTTGCAGGCTTTCGAAGGATGTTGCAGACGATTGATACGTCTTTCTTATGTAATCGGTGGAAATTCCTTATTTTCTGGCAGATAATGTGCCATCTTAGTATTCTTCTGCTATGATTCTTATAAGTTATTGGTTGATCAGTTTATATATGTTAATGCTTTTGTGCATGCTATTAGCTCTAGTGACATATTCATCAAAAACATTACTTATTCCACATGCTGGCTAGAACTAGCCAAATATTCATCACACCAACACACACATACTTATAATGTGTATGTACATAGTCACACATACATTATATTATTTATTATCCACATGCTAGCTAGAACTAGCAAATTATTCATCACACGCACATTATTTCTTGAGAAGGTGACTTTCTATATCCTTGGTCATGGCAAGGATAACACCCAAGTGAAGGAGGGGTTCTGGGGTATCTTCAGTTTTCTTTTCGTAGTCAATTGTCCAAGTAGTCCACTGGCCATCACAAGATGTTGTAAAATTACAGTATTTATACAACTTCAATAAATCTCCTTCGATAACTTTCCATTTGATTAATTTCAGCTGAGGATCGGCGGCTTCAATTAAGTGCTTCATATACATTTCTTGTCCAGCTACAATCATATTATAAACAGAAAATACAAGAGATCGTTATCACTAGTTTAACTGTTTAATACCTTATGGAGAATTTAAACATTTACAAAATATTATTAGGTGAGAAAATTATATTTGTGATGTTATTACTACTTTGATGAGTTTTTTTTTATTTTATTATTTAAACCCATATTTTTTATTTTTTAAGAATAGCAATACGTTGTGAAAGAAGTGGTGAGAAAATATTTAGAACTTGTAGTATTTATATAGATTTTAATTAAATGTGAAATGCTAGCTAGTAAAAACATTATCCACCACATATCTACGAGTTAATACCATTTTACACTTTAACCTATTTTTTTTTTAAAAATAATTTGTTACCTAACCTATTTTTTTTAAAAATAATTTGTTACCTAACTTTTTACTTTTATAGTAAGATTAACTTTAAAAAGAACTTACAAGTTATCGTACATATTCATTTAAAGTGTTATATGTGAAACTTTCAATGTTGTATGATAGAATAAACAAATACTTTTATAAGAACAAATAATTATCAAAGACGAAATTAGAAATTTTATTTAAAATGTTCAAAACTGAATATATATAACACTTATTCACTTAATATAACTTTTTATAAATATAATATAATTTTTATTGTAGCACATGCCTAATGCAGAAAATAAATCATATCTATTTGTTTAATTTTCTTTTCCTAATACGGGTATTACCTATTGGCACATGTCTATTGAGTAGTGTCGTTAATATGGGTTAGGCATATTGGTCGGTTTGGTTTAGTTCGGGATTTAATAGGGCTGGGCTACGATTTTTGGAGCTCATTTGAGAAAAAGATTTTTTTAGCTCGGCCTGAATAAGCCTGTTGATTTGTGGGGCTTGAGAAATATCGATAGGGCCGGTCCATGTGCCAATAAAAATTAATTAAAAAATATAATATAATATTAAAATTTAAAATTAAATAGAGTACGAACTCAAAACAATTAGGTTAATATTTCTATTTAGATATTATACTTTATTTGAAAAAAAAACTTAATAAATATTACAAAGATAATTTTATTTGTTGATTTGATTATAAACTAGTAACATTAACATCATGTAATATTGTTTTGTCGATATTTCTGATAATATTTTTAAATTATAATTTATAATTCTAAATATAATATAATTTTTAAATAAAGTGGGCTGGCCCGGCAAGCCTGTAGCCCACGTACTTGTGGATTGGGCCGGTCGTTTTCTAGCCCACACCAAAAATGGGTTAGCCCGGCCTGACCCGTAAAATATCGAAGCCTGTATGGGTTAACCCAGATGGGGTGGGTTAGTCCATATTGACAGCTCTAATATTGAGTATTGAGTGAGATATAAAATTACAAATGAAGTATGTGATATCTCAACCACAAAATAATATCTTTTTAGACTTTGCAAAGTATGAAATAAAATAACAAATAAACTAACACACATCGGAAAAATGGTCTGAAAAATACTTTCAACTTTGGTTAAAATTGTTGTTACTATACCAAACTTTATGGACAACCTTTTACCCCCTACACTATTTTAAAATGTATTTTAAAGGTATATTGTGCCCATATGGACACATTACTATTTATAATGACGCAATATTTATGATGTCCACGTGAGCACATTTATACCTTCAAAAGACATTATTAAATAGTGTAAAGGGGTAAAAAGGTCATTTTCAAAACTTAGTATCGTGATAATAATTTCGATCAAAGTTTAAATATATTTCAGATCTTTTTCCCTATAATAATAATAATAATAATGGAATATTAGAATTATGGTGGTCGGTAAATGTCCATAAATGTATCCAAATATTTTATTTGTGTTGAGTAAATGTTACACTAACGGATGTGTCTCATGAAAGTACTCAAGTTCATAATTTCTCTCCTCTTTATATTTGTGTTTTTATTTAGATATGACCAAACCAAAAAGTGGTCAATTGAATTCAAAAATCTAAGAATGCAATAATGAAAACCATTCAAGTTCATCATTAAGACATTTGGCTCTAGGGTTGAATATATTCTCCATTGAAATATAATTACTCTTATCATATGATTCTAAAAGTTATATATATGCTATATCATCACATGTCATTTGAGACATAATTTTTCAACACCACATACGCTCCCATAGAGATATAAAAAATAAAATAAAATAAAGTGATAGGTAAGAAAGATCTAGATATAAATATTAATACATACAATTTAGAATGACATAATATATACTTAAATATGTCTTTTAATTTAGCTTCAACTGACATTTATATATGATCTTCAATTTTGGATGTACATAAATAAGTATTTAAACTTATATAAAATTGAACAAGTAGACACATATATTCTATGTGACGTAATACACGTAGGACGCCGTATATCTATGCTTTTTTAATTTTATAACAGTTTAAATGCCTACTTGTGCACATCGATAGTTAGAAGACATAAATATCAGTTAAAAATTAAATAACACATTTATGTATTATGCCGAACTTTGAATTCATTTTTCCAAACTTAGAAACTTTTACCTAGGGTTCCATATGTTCCTTTTACATGCAACTATAGATTCCCTCTCTAGAAAGCTTGTTTTGTACATGTACATTCCCCCCCCCCCCCCCCCTTTCTTTTCTTGAAAATATTGGATTAGTATATCCTTTTGACTTATTAGAACTTGAAAGATAGTATATGAAAGTTTATGGGTTGATTTTACAGATGATCACTCAATTTTTTATTTCGTTTCACTAAAATTTTTGAATTACGATTTATTTAAGTATCACATAAAATCATTGTATAATTTATTTATTTTTATAACCAAAGGTGGCTCAATTTTACCTAAAGATCATTAATATAACATTATTAAGAAATCAATGAAGTAGGGAGTAATATTTTTCTAATTTTGGAATTCATTATGCATAGAATTCCAATAGTATAAACTAGTGAATCCAAGGTGAAAGGTATCCAAGTAGTGTAACACTTTTTTGTCCCCTAAGCCATTTCTATATAAATCAATTATTCATCCAAAAGGCTCTTTTGTAACATAACAATCTACTTATTATAAGTTGTGAAAAATGAAGAAGATTAAAGGAAATAATTGTGATGGAGCCAAACCAAAAGAGAGACATATTGTGTCTTGGTCACAAGAGGTACTAATTATTATTATTATTATGGTTATTTGACACTAATTAATTTGTAACTAAGACATGATTGATTGGTTGGTTATTGTTTTATTTGTTTTGGTCCTTTTTGAGTTAGTTTGTGTTGTTCCTATCGCATATTTGGTCACCTGATGCTAAGGAGGCCGGTCCCACTCTAGTATTCACTTTGATTCATGCAGCTACATCTTGTATTGATGTTCGTTTTGTGTTGCAGGAGGACGATATACTACGAGAGCAAATTCGTATTCATGGAATTGATGACAAGTAATGTCACTTATCCTTTCAATTTCTTTTTAGAGTTAATTTCTCAAATGATCACTCGACTAACCGTTATTATAGAAAGTCATTTTCATTGTCCATATGGCTATTGAAGGCTGTCACGATAACGTAGTCAAAATTTTCATTCAGAGGGTTCAGAATATGAAGATGTAAACACGTGATTAAGTCGAGTGGTGTTCAATATCCAAAACATATACGTAAAAGAATAATTTTAACCATATATATACAGTGTAGTTTTCCGCGTTCCTTGAGCCCTTACTAGCTCCGCCCTTTGAATCTAAATGATTTTTTTTTCTTCATGATGTATGATGTAGTTGGACTATCATAGCTTCAAACTTCAAGGATAAAACAACTAGACAATGCAAAAGAAGGTTTGTTCCAAAATATTCTCTCTGTATTTGACATTTTCCATTATTCATTTACTGTATTTTTTTTTGTCTTTTGGTTAACTAATGTGATTGTGTTTTTTAAAATAATCTGCAGATGGTTCACTTATTTGAACTCAAATTTTAAAAAGGGAGGATGGTCACCCGAAGAAGATATGCTTTTATGCGCGGTAAAATGATGTTATGTTGATTGTAACATTGTACATTAAGTCGCGTTTCTATTTGGGAGGTTTGGTTTTGTAATCATTTACAAACTTGTTCTACTTATGTGAATAAGACCTCATTTGTTGAAATTAAGACGTCTGAATCTGAATAAGTATTTAATGATGATGAATTGTGATTACAATGTACATATCTTATAGAAAAAGATTGCTTGCGCGTTTGCAGGCTCAAAAGATTTTTGGAAACAGATGGACTGAAATTGCCAAAGTGGTATCAGGCAGGTAAAACACCATTGTATTTTGGTACTAATTGTTAGAAATTTCAGTGTTTTGTTAGGAACGTTTACTTTTTTCTTTTCGCGTTAATACAGAACGGATAATGCTGTGAAGAACAGGTTCACTACAATCTGCAAAAAGAAAGCAAAACATGAAGCAATGGCTGAAGAAAACAGGGTTACGTTATCAGATAAGCTCGATAATGACAGAATATGTGATGTTTCCGCTAAGAAGCTGAGGTAAAATGAATATAGCTTGGTTCAATTATGTCGCGGAGATACAAAAGGTATGTATTATATAACATACAATCGTCGTGATGCAGGAGGAGCCATACTATAGAAAGCTCGGTTGATGATTGTCCGAATAACAATCAACCGGTTAGACATCCATTTGCAGTGCTTGCTCAGAATGTCAATAACTTGAAAGAGACATATGAAAATGGTAACAATCTTTGACAGTGAACTTTTGTAAAGGGATAGTCGAATATTAGATGAGAGAACATATCATTGATTATTTAACGGACTTTTTATGGATTTTCAAGGAACGTTGCTTATGAAGAATGATCGAAAGATAAATGTGTTGATGCAACAAGAAGAATTACTGGCACTCAAAGTTAATTCGGAAAACAGTAACCAGCGTCTTGAAAATGCTTGGATGGTAAGCTATTTTTTACATTACTGGTTGCAGAAGTTGTAATCTCGTTGAGGATGCAACAAGCTGTAAAAGGCGTGCTTAAGCCTTGACACGAGGCTCAAAACACATTGAACTCTTCACTTCGCTTAACTTGTACTTTGGTTTCATCATCAAGGCTTTAAGACAAACTTTTCTTTGTGAATGAGCTTGTCCTAAAGAGGCGACACTAAACAATTGAAATTTTACTTCATATCCGAAAATAATTCTGTTTCTTTGTCCGTATGTTTGTTATTCATGCTTATAGTTATTTTCGTATGTTTTTCCACTGTGCCTTTTGCACTTTATTTTCGTTTAAAGCCTCAACTGACCTTAAAGCCTTTTTGTGCTTTTTGGTATAGATAACACTGTCTCTGATGGGATGATCTGACTATTTTGCAGATAGTCGATGATTTTCTTCATCGTATGAAGGAAGGTGATGTGCTCAAGTTCCGGCATACAGAGATGAATTCTGTACACAATACTCATAAGAATCTGATAACAAACTCAAGTAGTAACGAAAGGAACCGATCATCTAAAAGGTATTGACTAGCACAAGCTAATTTTTCCTAGTGCAGACTAGTCTAAAATCTAGACGTACATACAGGCAACTTGCTTTACCTCAAGAGTCTGGTGACAGTTCAGAGTACAATACCGGATCAACTCAGCTGTCGCGTGCATTGAGTAATAAAACAGAAGAAAGTCAAGTTAAGACGTGTACGCGTGATCAGGAGATTCAATCTGGTTTGCAAAACTTTCAAATAGGTGATCAAACTGGAGTACAAGAGTTGGAAAATGGAATTTTCTGTGATCTATCATTCCCTCATGGTACGACGAAGAATTTCATATTACATAATACATAGTGACTATTCTAAATAGCTAAAGCTGAAATCTGAATTGCTTTATTCTCATAAAAATGATAATTTTGAACGTCAGATACTCGGTCTGTTTGTGATGAAATGAAGCACAATGATGTATCAGCAACAGATGAATGTGAATATCCTTCTCCTCTCCAAGTAACTCCGCAATTCAGATCATTAGCTGAAGCAATTCCCAGCCCAAAATTCTCCGAAAGTGTAAGCAATCGTTGCTTTATGTAATGCTTCGGAACTACATCCAGCATAGCTGTGCTTTTTCATTTGAATCATATTAACTTTGGTGCAAAACTAACTGAATTTCGTATAATTTTTCAGGAGAGACAATTCTTATTGAAGACACTTGGAGTTGAGTCTACATCTCCTCATCGAACCACGAAACCTCCATCTTGCAAAAGGGCGCTCCTTCAAAGTCTATGATCAATATGCATCCTTTCTCATGACACATAGAAAAATGCAGCGCACGAGCACGAGCCCACACAAGCCCACACAGACATGAACATGTACCTAGTCTGTTTTCTTAATGTGTCTCATTCTTGTGTCATCGTGGAACTCGAATGGAGGTATTCGATGTTTCCATAAGTTTTTGGCATTTATTGTAGATAACATAATAGTGTAGTAGTTACAAATTGGCAACTCACCAGAGTTTACAGAGTATGTAAAGAAGATAGTTATTTGTAGAACTTCTTCCAAAAGCTTTTTGGTGGCTAAGTTGCTCGGATCCTTTAAAAGATGTCGTCGTACCTTTTGTCAGATTCTTTAAAAGCTATGCGTGTTTGAAGGATTTGACACACACTCGAAAGGAATTTTTAAAGAGTCTGACCAATATAATGTAGTTGGTAGTAGTGTTAGTCAAGTGTGATCATTATTAAATAGTAAAAAGCAGAAGGATGAAGGGAATTCAATATGAATTAAAGCTTAGTATTCAAATTTAATGCATTCAATGTATTATTATGTACTTCGTATGTATATCATGACTAGAATATTTACAATTGTTTTTAATGGATTAAAATTTGTGATGTAGTTTCAATTTCGTTGTTCCTCTATATTGAATATCTTGAAATTACGAGGCATAATAATTGGGCCTTTGGTCATGTTTCACTGCGAAATTTGAAAAGAAAAAAAAATTTGATTTTGAAGTGAAAAATGTTGAATGCCTTGAATCGGACCCGTTACAACAGAAAGGACGGGGGTCTCGCTGCCCGGTCAGCGAGTCGGGGGGTCCAGGGGGGCGACGCGCCCCTGGCCTGGGTCCGGGGGGGGGGGGGGGGGGCGGAGACGCCCCCGGCCCGACGGTATACAATGTTGTTGTATTAGACCCTTAATTTTCTGTCAATTCTGTATGTTGGGCCCAAGCCTGTTAGGGCGTAGCTTAGCACTATATATAGACGCTATGACAAACCCTATTTTGTAATTCTGTCTTTGCCTCTCCATAATAAAACTGTTCCCTCTTCCCCGTGGACGTAGCCAATTTATTGGTGAACCACGTAAATCTGTTGTCTTGTTTTTCGCATTTATATTTTCTCGTATTATCACAAATTCCGCACAACAAAAAATGATATTTGAAATTTGAAATTATGTTTGACCAGTATTACTACTAATTGAAGTTGTTTTTAACTTTTGCGTAATTTGGAGTGAAAAAATGAAAACACATTATTTTGTTTTTCAAGTTCCGTCCAAACGTATTTTTCGGAGTTCAACCGTGGAAAAAAAATCTCATGGTTGACACTAAATCCTTGTTTGATACTGTAACTGGTAAATATGATTATGCAAGCAACTGGCCCATTAGCTCAGTTGGTTAGAGCGTCGTGCTAATAACGCGAAGGTCGCAGGTTCGAGACCTGCATGGGCCACCTCTTTTTAGAATTTTCTGACCTTTTTGGAAAATCGTTTATTCTTGCAAATTATGTGATTTTAAAATTTCGTCTTTTTTTTGCTATGGGCCACTTTTTTTTAAAATTTTCAATGCTAAAAATCATGTATTATTTCAAATTATGTGATTCTAAAATTTCGTCTATCATAGAGTCTCTTAATAAAGGACAAAAAATCAAAAGATGATTCACGTGTGTAGTGTAATAATTAGAGACAAAATTTTCACACAAAGCTCCTCGATTTCTTTATTTTCAGTAATTTAAGGAGACTACAAATGCATAAAAATAAAAACATAGCGTTATAACAACAATAGTAGCATTAACAACATAATACAATAACTTAATTAATATATACTGGAACTATAGAATCCACTATTTTGAAGCATGCTCCTTTGCTATTTGCTCAAAAAGACTTCCATCATACAGAGCTTTTACAGTTTCTTTTGTCAATTTTTCATTCTTATTTTTGCCTAAATCATATAAAGAATGCCAATCTACAAAAGCATTTGCCCTACACATATAAAAAAAATTGAGTTATAATCAAAATTAAAAAAAATAAGGAAAACAATCTAACCAAAAAAGGATGAGGTATAATTGCACTTTGTATAGAGGTTTAATGCTCAAAAATATTGTTTTAGATCGTATATTATTATTATTATCTTTAAGTTATGTATTTGGTCAAATATATCACGAAAATTGAGACGGAGAGACAGTAACAACAAATAAGAAAATAAGAAACAAAGAAAGAGAGGATACCATCCATAGTAGTCCTTTGGTTTTCTATTGGTTTTGAGCATTTCTTTCACTTCATTGTAGGTCAAAGAATCTGCATTTTCATTTGCATGCTTCTTAAAGATCTCCTCAAACTTCTCTGGCACAAACCTTGAACAATAATAAGTTAAATCAATAGTCGGTGGCAGAGTCAGAATTTTTAATAAGATGAATTTAATTAAATATGAAGAAGTAAACACACAAAAAAATCGAAGAAGGTTCAACTATCTATATATAACCAATGTAATTTTCTGTTGAAAGAAGTTCGAATGAAACCTCTAACATCTAAATTCTAGCTCCTCTCCTGACTGGACCAAGTGTAACTATACATAGTCACTTTGGTCCAAGTGAGCGGATTCAGCATGTTATGTGTGAATTTACGAAAATTCATTAATTTTTTTTTATATATTAAAATATCGATTAGATATCTATACATAACCAGAATTTAATTATTTATAAGCTAGTTATGAATTTACCTCCCTTCAGAGTCATAGGCACCAGAATCACTACCATGTATAGCATATTTAATATTTTCTACCACAATAGGGAAGAGTAAAGATGGCCATTTTCCCTGTGACACACACAAAAAAAAGCATATAAAATTAGAATAAATTATATTTTTGAGAACATTAGTACAATTCATAGCCAAAGATGACTTATTTGTGATCCACTTTCAATTCCCTAAGTTTACTTTGAAAAATATTAATTCTAAATTACTCTAGAAACTTCGTTTTCTGTCTGTCCATTTCATTTTACTTGACTCTTATATTAAAAATAAATTATTATTTTTATGTATTTTTTAGCAAATCGAGATAAATTTTGCCTTTTTATCAAATGTGCATGTTTCCTAATCTAATTACTAAGTCAATAGAGAAATTCACATTGACAAATCATATCAATTTTTTAAAAAAGTACCAAAATTATACTATAGAACCATACATAGAAGAAGAAAAAATAACAATATATACTCAGTAAAAAGGGTCTAGGGAGGACAAACTATCTCGTAAAGATAAAAATATTATTTTCAAAATACGTTCGATACATTGAGAAAATATATATATATATATATATATATATATATATATATATAATATATATATATATATATATATATATATATATATATATATATATGGAAATTACCGGTCGAGTCTTGTAACTGAGATTAAAATGAATGAGAACAGCAGAAAACATAGAACGGAAAATACCACGCCCCATCTTTCTAAAAGCTGAAAAAAATTAATTATAAATCAGAAAATAATTAGGTCAAGTCAAAGAAAATATATATTAGTGTATAAAATAAAAGGAAAAAAAAAGAACTCTATATTTATTAAATTCACTAATACAAACAAATATTTTTTTTCACCACAAATCAATGAAAAACTTACGCTAGAGAACATCATTTTTCATTCATTTTGAATCGATAAATACATGGTGAAAAATAGAGACTATGTTCTCACAATAATAATGAATTTTTTTTTAATTTTTTCATGTAAAAAAAATTATACTTTTTTTTTTCAGTTTTCATATTGATTCAACTAAAAAATCTAAAAAAATTACTACTGAACATTTTCCAATAAAAATTTGAGCGAAAAAATAGTGACTTTTTAATGTTGACTAGCTAAGAAAGAAAAGAAGGAAAAACCTTTGTACGTTTCTGAAGGATAAATTATTCCATCATTATTGATATCGAAGAACATAACATGCTTTTCCAAAGGAGTGAGCTCACGATTATTTGCAATTATTCCTGCACGAATTGAATATACGCAAATTTTATATAAAATCGTTATATGATCATTTTTTTAAAAAAAGGTAACTTTGATATACGTACCGTCAGCTTGACTGCAACTGGTTGAGCTAGCCATGGAAACTATATAATATATGCAACGAAAATATAAGAAGAATGTGCAATAAATAGAAAATAAAGGGAGAATTCAAGCTTTTGTTGGGGAACTTGATGTATAATTAATTAAATACGTAACATGTATTTTGAAATATTTTTAAAATGTATTTATTAACTTAGTTTTATTTAATATCCATATTTTTTAAATTTAGGTATGCATAAGTAAACATTTAGATATAAAACTGAATAAGTATACTTCTTACGTAACGTAATACACGTTGGACGTAAATTGTCATGTAGAACGTTACGTAGATCACTTTCTCAACTTTATACAAAATTAAGTATTTCTTATGCATTGAAAGACACGAATATCAACTGAAATCAGATTAAAAAAGTACGTTTACGTATGTGAGAAAAGAGGGAGAAGGAGAGAGATATAATGCACACCTTAAAAAATGAGGTCATTTGATCTCAAAAAAGTATTGGATATTTATAGCCAATTTCTGTTCTTGTTAACCACTTCTAATTCAATGCAACTTCGTGTACGCAATATGTGAAGACGGTAACGATGGGTATAGTGGATGAGTTTGCTCTTTTTTTAATCAGAGATTTTAGGTTTAAATTTTTTTAAACGAGAGCATTTTTACTCGAATATGACATTATGAATTCAAAAAAGTCGAACTCTCAAATAAAAGCAAAATAATTTTATTGAATCAAAATAAAATTTAATTTTTTTCACTAAATAAACGTTTAGTAACAGATTAATATTATTAAACTCTAACTTGGAACGTAAAAAGTACTAACAAACTATAATAATCAACAATGAGGCACAATAGAATAAAATAAAATTATCCAGCTATTAGGCTGACAGAACATTAATTACATTTGAAGTCTTAAGCTTTTACAAGAAATCAGCATCATATATTTTTATTTTAATTTCTTTATCTAATTTTATCCTGATACTTAATTTTAAAAAGAAATTCTTTTATTCATCATTTTAAATTAAAAATATATTAAAATATTATGATTTTAAACATGTTATTTTAAAAATATATAAAAAAATAATATTTTTAGAAACAGACTAAAAAAAGTAATACGAATAATTAAATTGAAACATACAATAAGTCCACGTTCTTTATATATTTGCCTATACGCAATGTCACAAAGAAGCTACCTATATTGTTTAATTTCTTTTAGTTTAAGGTTTTAATAGTTTAATTAGAACCGAAATTTACGCCCTAAGATAGGTTAGACATAGAATTAGCCAAAGGTATTAGGATGCGTTAAATAGACTTATCATCATAATTTCAGGATGAAAAGTAATGTAGGGGTGTATAATATTTTGATTAAGTCCAAAAATCAAATAAGTAAATTGGAGTTGATTATTTTTAGTTATTTTCTTTCGTTATGATTTAGTTTGTCTTTTATGTTTGGACATGTGTAATTGATAAATTTTAAAATATTGTGTTTTAAGTTTTACTTGTGATTTAAGTTAGAAAGTATATTTAAGAGATTCAACATTATTACCCCTCCTCATATATATGGATTATATATATTTTTAAATTGCAAATATAACGTTGATTATGTTTCTAATTATTGGCAAAACCAAATAATCAAATCAGACTGAATGTATTTCGATTTGAATTGGGTTACACTTCTTCAAAATCAAATATAAAAAATCTCAAATCGAATAGTACAAAGCCAATTCGAGAAATCGAATAAACACACCTAAAGAAATGTAATTGATAAATCATAAGTATATTTATTTCAAATTTTAAGGTCTTTAATTCGATGTATCGGGAATGTGAATCATTTTCGAGCAAATTGTATATCAAGATATTCGAAATAATAAGAGGATTTTATATCTAAATTTTAGGATTGCTTAGCGGTGATTTTAAGTTGATCGAGATTGAATTTACCAGTGTATATGTATAATTCGTGTATCGTTCATGTTTAATTAAATCATATTCAACTTTTTAAGCATATCATATCATGTATAATCAATGTAAAACTCATATATATATATAAAATATATTGTATAGTTAGTATATAACAGGTAAGATATATTGTATAGTCTGTCTATATAGTCTATGACTTTAACAAGTTATATGGTATAGTTTATTTATATTTTCTTTGACTTTTGCTTAGTTTTTATGTATATAAAAACATTATTATACTTGTCGTAAACCAATTAATTTATTGTAATATATTTGAAATTAGCCCAATTTTGTTATTACATCGGTAACATCTAGTTAAGAAATAAAAGGAAAAAGCACGTAATAAGACATACTTCACTATCATTTATACTATTAATACCTAAACTTTTGAAATACTATGTTTCTTATCACTAATTAATTTTTTCTTACACATCTTACACTTGAATATATATATATTTGAGCGAAATTTTGGAGGGAGGCGTGCGAGATTCGTATGTATCTAAAATACATGCAAATATGTAGGCATCTAAAGTGATTCACATGTAACTTGGATACTAGATGCATGAAAGAGCGGCAAACGAGATGGGAGAGAGGCGAGCGAGATTTGTTATGTATCTTGATACACGTTAATCCACTTGAAAACAATGTATTTAGAACAAATTACACCAAAATTTGTCTCCATGTATCTAGAGGAACCAAAATTTGGTATAAATATATAATATCTCAAATTAAAGTTTATCTATGTGATTAACTCCTAAACTAGTGCGATTTATGTAAGTTTCCCGAAATAACCGACATAAAATGGATAAATTGTTAGTGTTAAACTTGGGCTTTTGGCCCTAATTCTACACTGAGCCCATTCCCTTTTTAGTCCATCTGACGGGTTGGTCCATCATATAAATATGGTGAGGAAAAATCAATATCTGGTCCCTAATTATAAACTGAGCGCGAGCGAATAATTAAAAAAGGAAACATATTTCATTTTTCTTCTGAAATTAAAAACCCTATTTTCATTTTCTTCAGAGATCTGCTGAGAATCGTTTTCCGGCGACGGAGACGGCGACGGCTACTCTCAACGTTAAGTTCCTGAACTGTGCAATCGTCTCTCAAAGATGGACTATCATTTTCTGGCGAAATCGAAAACTGAATGAGAAACTCTGGTACGTTTTTGACATTATGAAAAAAAAGCAGCAGCAGAATAAACTCTTCTGTGATTGGTGAAAATCCATTTGATTTTTTTTATATGAATTCATTGTGAAGGACGTTGATTTTAGTGGTTGTTACAGTACAGTAGTTTTTTCATCTTTTTTGAACAATAACACCTAGTTGATTGTTTAAGTGTGTTGCATTTTTTGAACTTTTGCTTTTTGAAATAGAAGAATTTGCTTGAGCTTGGTGATATTCTGTTACAGATTAATTGGTGAACTTGGTGGCTGTTTTTCTATGAAATGTAGTTGAAATTAGCTGACTTAGAATGATTTAGATTGTAGAAATGTTACTGGAGAGATTTTACTTATTTGTGGTTGAGTGAGTGATTGAGTTTTCTGTCTGTTGCTTGTATGTATATATTCCTATATTGAGAAACATAAAATGTGTTTGTAGGTTTTTATCTTATATTATACTTTATTGGTTTTGAAGGTGGAGTAATGCATGTATTGTTGGAGTTTCTTCTTATTTATGAAAGTTGATGTACTAAAATGATTGTAGGGATACTTGTGTCTTCTCTGCATCAATTACTAAAGTAACCAATAAGTATATAGAGAGATCATGGTTGACATTAAGATTGTAAGATGAGTTACTTGAGATGAACAGAAGATGCTATCAATGTAATTGATTGACCTCTGTTAGGTGTCACTTATGTCTCTGCACACAATGACTCAATGTTTCCAAAATACTTGGTCATCACTGCTGAAATCATTTGCACATGAAGCAGATAAAGTCTGTCCTACGTGTAGCGTGATTTGGGGATTGATTTTTTTGTGTATGGTCAGATATCTAAAGTTGTCTTGGATGACTTTGCTTTGGTTCATTCTGGTCTGATGGCTCCAGCTTGATCTTATTGTGATGTCTTCTACCCTCTTTAAAGTTGCTTTGGTTACAAAGTACAAGTTTGTGTTTGCAGAGGTGAAGATTTTCTCCATAAACATTTAGAGTCGGAACCAGTGTTTTTAGTTTATGCATTCTGGATAATTATCCTTTTTTATTTGTTGTGTTCTGCCAGTTCTGGATAGATTATTTGTAAATATTAAATAAAAATTTTTAATACAAATACAAAATTTAGTTTAAGTTACTGGGTTATGCTGAACCCGAAGCTTTAATGGTGGCTCCGCTCCTAACCCATTGTAATAATTACCTCGTTAGCTTTAGTTTATGAAATATCCTTAGTCAATTATTATAAATCTTAACCTATTTCTCAAATATCTCAACTTCTTGTGTGTATAAAACTTAATGTTTACGATTTATTCAGTTTTTGTAGTAATTTACAGATATACATTAGTTTTAGTTTCTATAACGTCATTAGTAAATAGTTGTTAGCCTAGTTCATTTTCTCGAAATCTCAGCTTCTTGTGGCTAAACTTTTGTAGCTTCTTGCAAGCTCAACACACCTGGCTCCTTGAATTATCTCTCTTATATTTCGGGTATATAATTTTTCTTAGAAGTTATATGCATCTTAGTACTTTCCTTTAGTATGCTTTATATTTTTCTAATTTAATCTTTATGCATCCCCAAGGTGATGACACCTAATAAGAGACCGAAGAAACTTGTTGATAATGGACCTGATGAAGCCTCCAAGGTTATGACACCTAATAAGAGACAGAAGCAACTTGTTGATAATGGACCTAATGAAGCCTCCAAGGTTATGACACCTAATAAGAGACAGAAGCAACTTGTTGATAATGGACCTGATGAAGCCTCCAAGGTTATGGCACCTGATAATAGACAGAAGCAACTTGTTGATACTGGACCTGATGAAGCCTACTTAATCGGGATGCAAAAGTTTTTGGATTATGCTTTTGGAAGAACAGAAGAACTATATGAAATACGATGTCCATGTGTCAAATGTTGCTACACAACTGTAGGAACACGCGAAACAATCGAGTCACATTTGAAGGTTTATGGAATAATTCAAAAGTATACTTTAGGGGTGTCTGGAAATGATTCACCAGGTGCTATAAGTGAGGGACGAGGCAAAGAACAGGATGTTAGATCTATGCGCTCTTTGTGGGCATCTGGAAATGATGTAGGATCCTTCCATCAAAATTCTCTTTACTCTGGTCAAAATATGGCAACGCCTTCTAATAGTACTAGTTCAGATGCTACCGTATCTGATTATTCTGGTGAAAGTATGCCATCTCATTCTACTGGTACAAGTTCAGATCCTACCACATCTACTGGTCAAGGAATGCAGAGAACAAATAAACACCCCTTGGTTCATGACAAAGAACAAATGCAAATTAAGATTACATCGTCTCCGTCTACCAATCAAATTATGCAAGACACTCTAAATGTTGAAACAAGTATGATCTTGCAATTCTACTGTGTTACGAATTTGCATGACTGAATTATAATACTAAAGTATTTACTAAACATGAATTCAAGTATGAAGTTGGAAAGAATATATGGTATAATCATAAATTTATGTATATGGCTTTTATATTTTTGCATAACCTTTCAGACATTTCTAAATTATATGCAAATGTAGGTTCATGTACTACTGGAAAGGTAAGAAGAGGTCGAGGACAGAACAAGTGCCAAGAAGTTGCATCACTTCAAGCCGGACAGAAGCTGAAAGTGACATTTTATAATAATCGAACTGTTGGAAGGAATAGCAATCTATTTTCCAGGCACTTGGGAAAATTAGTTCGTGATCATAGCATGTGTCCATTAGGAGTATCATCATGGGATGAAATTGAGGAAGAAAAGTTAAATTACATGTGGGCAGCTGTTGAGGTAACACGTGTTCAATTTGCTTATCTGCTCTTTGCTACCTTAAAAACACTGTTTGCTTATGTGGACAACATAATTGTCAATTTGTAGGTTTATGTTAGCCAAATTGGTGTAATAGATGTGATGGTGTCATGGAGTATGTTTAGGGCTTCATTAAGAAAGCTTTGAGGACTCTGTAGTTTGGTAGAGGCTTAGAGCAGAGTGTGCAATTGATCTTGATCTGGACCTCAATTTTGTGTTTGCATTTTGACAAATGTCCTTTAAATTTGTACTAGCCTTCTTGTTAGTGGCATTGTACGGGTTGCTACTTGGAAAAAAATAAACTAATATTCCTTACTTGGTATCAATATGCAACTATCAGATACAGTAAACAAGAATTCACCATGTTTCTTTAAAGAATATCCTGGTTGTACCACTTTTGACTGGTTAAAAGCTGCTTTACCTTTTACTTTTTCATTTTAATAGTTACAGACTTGCAGTTTCTTAAAACAAAAAGGGAGCTGATCCAGTGCACGGTCTCTCTTTCTCATCTCATAAAAAAGGGGGTATAACAAGGAGCTCATCGATTGTCTTATCGCCCATATTCTTGGTTCAATCACCTTCCTAAACTGGTTATGCTTGAAGCAGGACCCTCCCCTTAATATGGAGCAGTAAGCCCAAAAATGGCAATACACATGTTTTTTCTTGTGAGGGAAGTGATTGGGCGTGATAATTTACAGTAGAGATTATTATAAGTGAAAAAGGGATGCCCAATAGTCTTGATCCCTGAAAAGGTTCTTTTTTGTACTTTTTGCAAGTAGAGGTTCAGCTATTGATTTTGGCTTATTCTAATCTGGTGTTCCGGAAACAGATATCTGCTATTGATAATCTGGTTTTTGGAGTAATGCATAGATAAGATTTTAAAAACTTGTCCAGTAGCAGAAAACTGGACTCTTCGCTAGATGGCACATTAGAGATACAGTCAATCTTTTTGGAGTTGTGCACGTATCATATATGACACTAGTCTACATATCATCTATGTTGAACCTATGAGTGAAACAGCGGGGGATCCTCTGCTGTGTGCATCAATAATCTTGTAATTTCATCATACTTGGTATTGGCAGGAAGATGATCTCTGCAGTTCTGTTTTCATATGCAGCAAATATTTTTTTGTGTATGGATTATTTGTTTACTAAAATATGACGTTTATCTTAACCAAAAAATTTGATTTATTGTAGGATAAATTTGAGAGTGATGATATGGATAGTCACCGGGGTCACATTTTGGGATGGATGAAAGAATTGTGGAACAAATGGAGAGGACAATTACATTTTAAGTATGTGAAAGGTAAGCCAATCCTAGAGCTCTTAAGAATACACCAAAGGGCGTTGACAAGAAACAATGGGAGTGGTTGATAAAAGAACATTTTTCTTCAGAAACTTTTCAGGTTTGACATAATGCCTAGTGGTGGTGTAATTTCATTGTCATACTATTGTCTTTCGATTGAGATTTTATTCATGATATTTATATCTAATGTTCCACAAATATAGGCGAGAAGCAACAGGAACTCGGCAAACAGAGCTAAGTTGAAGATGCCTCATCATACCGGTAGCAAGCCTATTAGAGAAATTATTTATCAAAAGGTGTTGTCATAATTTCCTATCCCTTTTTTCTTTTTCTTTTTGAAATATTGAGAGGTGTTATTTGACATGGAAGGGTGGGAAAAATGGCAACCCACCAGATTTAGCAACTATTTTCTTCGAGACTCGGAAGAAGGATAACAAGCTTGTCGAATCTGAGGCAGTTGAAAAACATGTATGTTCTATTTATTGAACAGTGTAAGCTCACTTTTAGTTATTATGGTTCTGACTGAAATGTTTTTCTATTTATGTGTAGGCTCAACTCCAAGAATTGGTGCAATCTAAACCATCTCTTCCTAGCATAGAGATAGTGGAACAATGCTTTGGACCTCAAATTCGTAGCCATGTATTTGGGTTTGGGGGTGGAGTAAAAGCGAAAGACTTGAAAGGTCCCCCTACCTCAAAGGCTGAATTACTATCTGAGTTGCGTTCAATTCGAGAGGAAAACCAATCTTTGAAAGGTGGCGCTTCCTCAAAGGTTGAATTACTTCCCGAGTTACATTCAACTAAAGACGACAACCGATCTATGATGGATCGCTTGTTTGCCCTAGAAAATGAGGTGAAAGAATTGAAATTATTTTTCGCTCAACACCTTAATATCAAATTTACAACATCATCTATTTCAGGAGAACGATAATTTGAGCATACCAAAACTTTGTAACATATTAGTAATATCTAACTAGTCTCGTAGCATATCACTTTTCTTTCCGTTATTTTTCGAGATTTCAATTATTTGTATTTTAAAAAATGTATTTTTTGTCATATTTATTTGAGTAAAAATGTAATTTACAGTAGTTTCCAAATATTAAAAGACCTAGTTAGGAAAACAATAACTTTATTGGCAAGTGACAAATCCTTGTCCTATCAAATATAGGTTTCCATAGTTGCAATAGTAACAAATAGTGCCAAATATAGACTTTCGAATTGAAATTATAGTTGGTTATGGATTTGATTGTCAAATTAGTATAAATAAATCATACGACCCCTTAGAGTTTTATTTTAACGTTTACTTGAGTTTTACTTTAAAGTTTTACAATATGGTGCCCGAAAACTTCGTATCCCATGGTAGGTCAACAAATTCATTCATCAAATCAAAGCCAATTTCCAAAAAAAATAATTTGATCGGTATTTCCCCAATTGTTGATTCATATTCTTCTTCTTCACCTTATTTAAGCATTCACTTTAACTTTAATATTCATACGAAGTTTTGGGATATACAATCCAATAATCAAACCGTACTCATACATAGTACATCTGAAGATTCAACTGGATCGTCCCAAGTCATTCTCAATCTTTCTGATATTATGCTCTATAAGAGACTCGATCACGCTATATCAAATACGCTTATACATGAGTTTGAAGATCAACGTGGTTCTATACTTGATCGTACAACTCGACAATTGACAAGACTGATGACTATAACAAAATCTAATTATAAATGTCGTCGTAAAGTGTTGGGGGCATGTGTTGATGTAACATTAGTGATTAATCACTTTTGCGATAGAGCTTTACATGAATCAGAAGAGTTATTCAACGGGATGGTGCCGGCTAGTAAATCATCAATAAACTTGCTAAATAAGATAGAAGTCGATGAAAGAGATATAAAAAATGAGTGTATAGTTTGTCTAAGTGAAATCAACAAGGAGAGTGAAGCACTATGCATGCCTTGCTCGCATATATTTCATGGAGAATGTATTATTAAGTGGTTAGAAAAAAGTCATTATTGTCCGCTTTGTCGCTTTGCGATGCCAACGGAGTAATAATTTAATGTCAACACAATTTTGTAATTTTGTCATTATTAAAGTACTATTTAGAGATTATTTAATTTATTTTCCATGTTCTTTTTTTTAAAAATCAAGATTCAAGTTTTTTTCTTTCTTTCGAGTCTGTGTAATACTTTACTTAAAAAATAATAATAGGAGTAATTATGAAACTTGTTTACTATTAAAGATCATAAACGGAGTAATTAAATTTGTCTTACCATTTCGAAAAGATAATACAAAGTAACATAAAATAACAACAACAGAATATGACTTTAGTTTGATTCAAACATTGGTCACGCAGATACTCCTAGGTTTCTCATAGGTGCTCTGTTAATTACTCCATATCCTAATTTCTTTCAGTTTTCTGAAGTTAATAGGTGCACGTGCATCCCCAACTTTATATGTGGGTCTGACTATGATGATGACATGGCTAAACTCAAAATGGGTATTCACTTAGGAATTGTTTTACGTGAGGTAAAATATAGGATTATCTTGTCCCACGTTTGGTTGAAGGTATTAGATTGTTCTTGAATTATCCTGAGATATAGCTTATCGCATAATTATTTATCATCGATAACTTGTTTCCAACCAAATGACCTTTACAGAGCGTTTGTAGCTATGCATAGGGAAGTGTCTTGTGGAAATTATGGTCTTATTAGCCTGGAAGAGTCATAGTGAGAAGAGCATTGGTAAGTAACAGTCTGCAAAAAAAAATTTAATTACTTTTCCATAAATAAAAATCAAATAATATTTAAGTTTCCAATTTATGTACTACATTCCAAAACGTGTTCTTTTCCATAAATAAAAATTCAAAATATTAGTTTCCCAAAAAAATAAAAAGGTATTTAAAGTTTCCAATTTATAAAATATTTCCAAAACGTATTCTCTTTTCCATAAATAAAACTACAAATAATATTAGAAGTTTCCAATTTATGTAGTATTCCCCTAAAAACGTGTACTTCTCTAAATTCCCCCCACGTATTTCCTTTTTTATTATATAAACTCACTAATCCTATTCCTAATCAGTGTAGGTTTGATAGTAATATTATAAATAAACTTGAAATGGAGTAAGTTTCCCATTAGTAAAAAAAAAATATTGATTTCTTCTCTCAAAAATTGCAATATGTTTCCAACAGAGTTTGTATGCCATGACTGCTCCAAGAACTCTTTTGTTAGGGTTGAACCAATTGTTTCTTCTTCTTCTTCGTCGTCGTTACCCTATTTAACCATTCACTTTAATTTCAGTGTACTACACCAATGTTGGTATATAAGACCTAATGATCATGAATTCGTACACCTAGGTGGAACATGGGACCCTTCAACCAAATCGATCCAAATTATTATTCATCTTTCCGATATCATGTTCTATGAGAAACTCCATCACGCTATATCACAATTGTTAATGGACAAGTTTGAAGATCAACAACACGTTATAGTTGAACAAACAATTCGTAAGTTGCAAGGGATTGTTATTACTTCTGAGATGTCAGAGTTATGTGTGGATGTGGACTTACAGATTGATCACTATTGCGATGGTAGAATTTTGTCAGCATTGGAAGAATCATCGTCCGAGGATGGAATGGTACCGGCTAGTGAATCATCAATAGAGTTGCTAGAGCCAATGGAAGCTGGTGAAAGAAATAGCAACGATGAGTGTTTGGTATGTCTAGATGAGCTAGGGGAGGAAACTAATGTACTGCGGTTGCCTTGCTCTCATATGTTTCATGCCGAGTGTATTACAAGGTGGTTACAGAATAGCCATTACTGTCCGCTTTGCCGCTTTGAGATGCCAACAGATTCGACAACACTATCTAAAGGATCAACTATCTAAATCCAAAAACAATTTGTTGATATTCTTTCATATATAATGTATGCAGTAGTACTACACTGAACCAAAAAATGGTGTATTATGAATATTTGTTGGAATAATCTGTTATTTTGTTTGAATGGTTTCAAATTGTGTAATTAATTAGTCCTTTAATGTTAGT
The DNA here is from genome assembly GCA_027704765.1 of Solanum habrochaites. Lineage (NCBI taxonomy): Eukaryota > Viridiplantae > Streptophyta > Magnoliopsida > Solanales > Solanaceae > Solanum > Solanum habrochaites. The sequence continues at coordinate 494,611 of JAKWJA010002492.1, forward strand.
TAGTATTGTTTCTATTTTATAATTATTACTTAAAGTTACATTATTATCTCGTCACATTAAATTATTGGAGAAATAATACTATTATTTTATAAGTGTATTTTTTTTAATCCAATCAAAACCAAATTGTTATGAATTAAAAGTAAAAAAAAAATTAAAAATCGATAAAAGTATTTTATTAATATAAATATTGATCGAATGTATTTCAAAATCAAAATAAATAAATCAAATAAATAATACATAAAATCAAATACACCAGATAATAAGTTACAACCATCTAAAAAAAAATGTTAACCATTCAACTAAACACCTAATTTGCTTAATTAAATAATGAGTGAATTGAGGGCTTCTATGCAAGTGTGGAGCTACTCGGAATTCCGGTAGAGATGGCTTCGTCGGCGAGTGCTACGGTGGCTCCAAAATTGACCCTTATTTTGTCAGTTATCAGTTTTGTTGGGGTTAGCAGGTTTCTTCTTCGTCATTGCAGTAGTGAAAACAGGCTTAGAAGCCCCAGATCGAGCCGGTTGAAGCTTGTATGAGATTTACCAGAAGAAGCAAATGAACTTCCGGCCACATCTAGTACAATGTAAGACATTCTTCATTTTTAGTTCATTTGCTACAATGGTTTTTCTGTAGAGAAAGGAAAAAACTATCCATACAAAAGAATGATAAATAGGAATGTAGTAAATTGCCTTCCCTGAAATCTTATAACTATTGCTAGCGGTATCAAATGAGTCGATTGAACTGAATTTGGGCTAGTAAAATTGAATTCAGCTGATAAATTGGCACTTTATTGACCCGTCCTAAAGCTACTTGGGCTAAAATAGGTTTGGCTGAAATAGTGTAATATATTGCCTGAAAGAACAGTCATTTATCCCTTGATGTATTTGTTTTGTTATGAGTAGGGAAGGGGTGTGGGCAAATCAGTTGTAGCAAACAATAAAATGGTTATAGTGATTTCCTCAACTCAACAATAAACAACAGAGAACAAACTAATAAGTTTTGATTTATACATAAATGAGCTATTACAATATGAAGAACACGAAAAATAACAGTAACTATAAAGGAGAAGGATATGAGGGGACTAAGAGAGAATTGGGGATGACAGGCACAATCTTTGTCTAAGCACAATCATAATTCACATAAACCTATTTTGCTCTCCCAAATCTCTATTTAATCAACCCGGATCCCACACATAACCACTTAATTCGGTGTTGGGCTGCTTTGCCAGTACTGATCTAGGCCCATTCATAGCATCAATTTACTTATGGAGGTGTCTTGAGGGCGTGCACTAATGTGTAGATGAAATAATTTATTTACAAAAAAAGTAGAAAAGCTAAGGGAAAATCCATGTGGGTGTAGTTAGATGTGTCTTGTGCATGTTATGATTATCATAGTTTGTGTATGCATGCTGGATGTCAATGCAACTTCCCTCTACTTTTGTTTACGTTGTATCTTTCACTTACTTTATCTTCTGCAGGGACAAAAAGAAAGAGTTTGCGGCAAATTATTATTATTATTTAAGAGAACAATTTTCTATTTTTTGGCATATCATAAGTTCAATAAAGCTCTACTTCAGAAGTAGAAAAACCATGACTACAAGCAAGCATTGCTAACCAACGAGATTTGTGATCTGTTACTACTTTGAGTTATTAGCATTTCTAACAGAGTTCCAAATTTGGACTACCGATTCTGCAACACTATGGAGAACTTGAAGAAGGCCACCAGAGGAGGTTAGCCTGGCTTGGAGTCAACTTTCATGTCAAGGCTGAGCAGTCAAGCTCTGATAACGTCGACTTTTCTAGAGGTTTCAGATGACACATTCCTATTATTGTTGCGAGTCTTGTCATTTCGAGAAGTGTTGATCACCCTGGAGATCCTCAATGACCTTAAAGGAAGCTTCTTGGAAGTCCATGCCTTGTGATTCATAGTGTGATACAAGCTCTCTCTTGCGCGCTTGACGACTTTCTCGTCACCTTCTATTTGCTGCTCTCATTATTGTTACTGGTTGTTTCAGTATCAATCTATTTTATCTCATCCTTCCCATTTTGAATTGGTTGTGGTGGTTTCCCCATTACCTCTTTATGTTTTCCCTTGGGTTCTCTCTGATTTCCACAGTTTCAGATTAAGCCTGCCAAGACAATTGCCAAAAAATTGGCTGGAGATTTTGTGACTGTAGCATTTGCAGCAAATTAGGCTGCATATTATCCTTTTGGTGTTGATGGAACTTCCTTTCATTGAACTCTCTGGGACACTTCCACCCATTCTTGTAGTGAATATTTAGGTACCTTTTAGTTTAGCTTTAAGCGAATAAGTGTATTCAGGTACCATACAAGCTCTGGCTCATTTTATATTAAAATATTCACTCATTTGAGTAGCTAAGATGCTGTTTTCGCCGTTTTTTCTTTCTTTTTTACAAGTACCATTATATCCTACTGCAATTTTTCAGTGTGAAACTGATGGTTAAGGAATGAGTTTTGTCTTGTACTTTAAGCTTTCCAAAAGTTATGCAAAAGAACTTCCTCCTCATTTTCAAGAGAACATCAGAGTTAGTTCTAGACTTCTAGTTACCATGTCATTGGTTCCTTGTTTCTTTTTAAACCTGTTTATAGTTGTATATATCTCATGTTGCTTCTTAATTGCTTAATCATGTTTCTTCATGTTCATCTTTTTTATTATGCCTCTTGTAACATTTGTTTCTCTGTTGGTGTTCACATTTTTCACATTGTTAGTTTTTGTATACATTCTTTTGTAGTATTGTGCTTGTTTCCCATTATTATTTCAGGGTGTATTCACCTCTTCTTTGTTTCTTGGTAAACTCTTAAGAGTCAGATTTCTTACTGAACAATTTTTTCTCACTCTTTCCTATTGATCAGAGAGTAAGGGATAATGAAACGGATGAAGTATAGGCTTTTCAAATGGACGGTATTGTTCCCTTTTGGGAAAGGTTGAAGATATTAGGTCGCTAGCAAATGAGGAGACCTCCAGTTTAGTGCAGTAGAGACGAAGCTTATGCAGGTATACAATGAAATACCTGTTCCTTCACATCCTCAACATGAGTTCTATAAGGTATGATTTCCAGATTTGGTTATCGTTCGGAGCTTGAATTTGATAAGCAACTTATATTTTATGTTTGTGTGGTCGTTAGTATGAGTTGCTTCTCTTCTTATAATAGAATAGAATGCACACTTCGTTTTATAGCTTATGCTTGTTACCCGCTTAATCGCTTATGCTTGTTACCCATCTAATCGCTTATGCTTCTTACATGTCTTGCCCTGTCAATTTTACTCAAGCTGTCAAATTTGTGATTTAGTTTTGGAGATAAAATGAAAAAGGCGTGCCTTGTCTTTTTTAGAAAAGGGATAATTGTATATAACAACAAACTAATAACCTAAAATAAATGGAGTAGTTACTGTTTGATTTAATTGTGCCCCATAGCAAACGTTTGCCAAAGTTTGTCAGTGGCCTCTCTTCCAAAACTTTCGCTCGCCACTCTCCCTCCGCTTGCCTCTCTCGCTTTATACAAAAGAAGTGTATAAATTGTGTTTCTGTTTTGTATAAAGTGAGAGAAAATTGTATATACCAATGCAAAAACATATATCTTCGTGCTATACACTTAATTATACAATTTACAAACATTTTATTTCGATTCAATTGTATACAAATGCAAATTTTATACAAATATTATAGCAAAAAAGGCCAGCGAATTATACAATTGCAGTGAAATACAATTTTTTCTCGCTTTATACAATAGAAGTGTATAAATTGTATTTCTGTTTTTGTATAAAGCGAGAGAAAAACATATATCTTCTTTCTATACACTTATAATTATGCAATATACACACATTTTACTTCGATTCAATTGTATGCAAAGCAAATTTTATACCCATATTGCAGCAAAATGGGCCAGCGAATTATACAATTGCGCATTATACAATTGCAGTGAAATAGGTCAGTGAATTATACAATTGCAGCGAAATAGGCCAGCGAATTATACAATTTAGGCCAACGAATCATACAATTGTATATGTATAGTGAAGTCAGCGAATTATACAGTTGTATATGTATAGCGAATTATACAGTTATATGTTTGTTATGGGGCGCAATTATGCAAACTTTGTTATAACATACAAATATGAAATTTTTTGTTTGATATATGTGAAAATTACCTAAAATAAAAAAAGTTTTTGATGTAACTGTATCTTTGAGACTTTGACTTGCTATATTTAGCTATGTGCGTGTAAGTTGACCTCAGACATCGCAGTTATAACAACGCAACTTCTTTTACGATTTCAATAATGAAATTATGGTCTTATTAGCCTGGAAGTCACAGTGAGAGCATTGGTAAGTTCAATCAACAATTTCTTTTTTATTACTTTTCCATAAATAAAACATACAAATAATATTTGAAGTTTCCAATTTATGGAGTATTTCCTAAAATGTATCCTTTTCCATAAATAAAAATACAAATAATATTCGAACTTCCCAATTTTTAAAATATTTCCAAAACGTGTTCTCTTTTCCATATATAAAACTACAAATAATATGTAGTATTCCCCTAAAAACGTGTACTTCTCTAAATCCCCCCCCCCTCCCCCCCCACGTATTTCCTTTTTTAATATAGAAACTCACTAATCCTATTCCTAATCAGTTTAGGTTTGATAGTAATATTATAAATAAACTTGAAATGGGGTAAGTCTCCCATTAGTAAAAAAAATATTGATTTCTTCTCTCAAAAATTGCAATATGCTTCCAACAGAGTTTGTATGCCATGACTGCTTCAAGAAATCTTTTGTTAGCGTTGAACCAATTGTTTCTTCTTCTTCTTCTTTACCCTATTTAACCATTCACTTCAATTTCAGTATACTACAACAATTTTGGTATATAAGACCCAATGATCAAGCATCTGTATATCTGGGTAGAGTACGGGAGGACTGTTCCACCAAGTCGACCCAAATTATTAATCATCTTTCAAATACCATGCTCTATGAGAAATTTGATCACGCTCTATCACAAGTGTTTATGCAATTCAAAGACGAGTTTGAAGATCAAAAGCATGCTATAGTTGAACAAACAACTCGTAAGTTGCTAAGCATCACGACTACTGAGATGTCAGAGGTATGTGTGGATGTGGAATTACAGATTGATCACTATTGCGATGGTAGAATTATGTTAGCATTGGAAGAATCATCATCTGTGGATGGAATGGTGCCGGCTAGTGAATCATCTATAGAGTTGCTAGAGCCGATGGAAGATGATGAAAGAAATAGCAACGATGAGTGTTTGGTATGTCTAGATGAGCTAGGTGAGGAAACTGATGTACTGCGGTTGCCTTGCTCTCATATGTTTCATGCTGAGTGTATTACCAAGTGGTTACAGAATAGCCATTACTGTCCGCTTTGCCGCTTTGAGATGCCAACCGATTAGACAAAACTACCTACAGGATCAACAATATAAAGCTAAAAACAATTTTGTAGTAGATTATGTTGCTACTATTACTAATGTATGATATATGGTAGTTTGTTTGAATGATTTCAAATTGTGTAACGAGTTATATGGTTTGATATCTTATGAAGTTTATAAATATTTGTTTATTAGCATTCAATTCACATTATTGTTCTAGTTCGTTTATTTGTGGGGTATATTATAGAATACTTTTCATGTTAGTACTCTTTCTATTTTATGATCATTAAGGTAAGTCACATTGTTACGTTGTTATTGGAAAAGTCATATAATTATTTTATGAGTTTTGTATTTATGATTCTTAAAATCGAATTGTTAGAAATCAAAAGTCAATAAAAATATCTTATCGATTTAGTTATTGATCTTAATATATTTCAACATCGAAAATTAATAAAGTAAATCGATAATATATAAAATTGAAACGATACAAATAATATTTTAAAAATATTTATTTGAAGTTTCCAATTTATATTTCCCCAAAACGTGTACTTTTCCTTCTCCTATTCTAATTTAAAGTACTTGTATTACTTTTCATAATCCCCCCCCCACTTATAATAATTTCTTTTTCTCAATCAAATTAGGCTTCCCACTCACTAATCCTTTCCTTAATAAATTTTGGTTTGCTAATATATTATAAATATACTTGAAGGTTCTAATTTTTTTAAAAATAATTAATTTCTCCTCTTAATACTTGCAATATGTTGACCTTTGTATGTCATAGCTGTGTCAAGACCTCTCTTGTTAAAATTAAACCAATTCCCAACCAAAAAAAATTGATTATCCCTCCAATTACTTCTTCATATACTTCTTTTTTACCCTATTTAAACATTCAATTTAGATTCATTATAATGAAACGATATTGGTATATAAGACCCAATGATCAAGCATCCGAACGTGTGGGTAGAACATTGGAATGTATGGCTAGTTTATCTCCAATCGTTATTCATCTTTCTGATATCAAGCTCTATGATAGACTCGATTCCATTATATCAAAATTGTTAAGGGATTTTAAGAACGAGTTTGAAGATCAACATCACAATATAGTTGAACAGACAACTCGTAAGTTGGAAAGCATCATGAGTACTAATGAGATGTCAAAGGTACGTGTGGTAATAGCATTAACGATTGATCAATATTGCGATGGTAGAATTTTGTTAGCATTGCAAGAATCATCATCTGTGGTTGGAATGGTAGCGGCTAGTAAATCATCAATAGAGTTGCTAGAGACAATTGAAAATGATGAAAGAAATAACAACGATGATTGTTTGGTATGTCTAGATGAGATAGGGGACGAAACTCAAGTGCTGCGTTTGCCTTGCTCGCATATGTTTCATGCAGATTGCATTACAAAGTGGTTAGAGAATAGCCATTACTGTCCGCTTTGCCGCTTTGAGATGCCCATAGATTAGATAAGATCAACAATCAAATGCCAAAACTATAACTAGGTGACATATAATTATTTTTTTTATCGTATACATTTTTCATGTAATTATAGCTTTAATGTATAAATTGAATTAGTTATTAATATTGTCACTAATCTGTTACTAATTTTTTCATATCAAACGAATTTATTTTAGGGAAGCTTTCCCATTAGTCGTTCAAAAATAGTTTGATTATGCTTCATAACTATAATTTGATAACTATGATTTGTAGCTATATGTTATAGGAAGGAGAGTCACGAGCGAGATTGAGAGAGGGAGGAGAGAGATAAATTATATATGTAACTGATATACATTATTGTATTTGTATATCTGACGAACGAGATTGGGAAAGGGATAAGAGACGCGAGCGAGATTGAGAGAGGCGAGAGGCAAGCCAGAGTTGGTAATAATTTGATGATTCCGCATCTCGTTTATCTGGAATTATACAAATACGATAAAATTCAAAATAACGAATTGTTACAAACATAAACATATGAACTTTAAACAATTATACAAATTATATGATACAAAATTCAAAAACTACAGATTTATATAAACTTTAAATAGATATATACAAAAATAATGAACTTATATGGTGATAAAACTGAAAAATCAAACGAAATCATCCCTTGCTACGAAGGGAACAATCGATGAAGATTCAAATAGCAAAATTGGTAGCCAATGGACTTTACAAAGAAGCCATTAACTTGTATTCCCAACTCCATTACTCTTTTTTATCTCCCACCAAATTCACCTTCCCTTGTCTCTTCAAAGCTTGTGCAAAGCTAAAATTTATACCACAAGGTCAAATTCTTCATAGTCATTTGATAAAACACGGGTTTAACAGTGATGTATATGCAGCCACATCGCTTACTGACATGTACATGAAATTTGGCTTAGTGGATAGTGCCCTGAAGGTGTTCGATGAAATTCCTCAACCAAATATTGCTTCGTTAAATGCAATCATTTCTGGGGTTTCACAAAATGGGTATCATGTTGATGCTTTTAAGATGTTTGGGTTGTTTAGTGGTTTATTGATTAGGCCGGATTCAGTTACTATAGCTAGTGTTTTGTCAGGGTGTGTGAGTATTGATCATGGTGTTCAAATGCATTGTTGGGGTATAAAGATTGGTGTGGAAATGGATGTATATGTAGTTACGTCGATTTTGAGTATGTATTTGAATTGTTTTGATTGTGTTTCTGCAACGAGGTTGTTTGGATTGGTTAAGAATAAGAATGTGGTGTGCTGGAATGCGTTTATTTCAGGGATGTTGCGAAATGGGGAGGAGGAAGTGGTTTTGGATGTGTTTAAGAAGATGTTACTAGACGAAGAACCGAATGAAGTGACTTTAGTATTGGTTCTCTCTGCTACTGCTAATCTTAAGAATGTGAAGTTTGGTAGGCTAGTTCATGGATTTATTGCGAAAACTGAGTTACAATCGCGTACAATGGTGGGAACTGCACTTGTAGATATGTATTCGAAATGCTGTTGCTGGTTATGTGCATATGAAATCTTCAAAGAACTGGGTGGCAACAGGAATTTGATAACATGGAATTCGATGATTGCCGGTATGATGTTGAATGAGCAAACGGAGAAAGCAGTTGAGCTGTTGGTGGAATTAGAATCGGAAGGATTGGAACCAGATTCAGCAACATGGAATTCAATGATCACTGGGTTTTCGCTGCTGCGAAAAGAGAATGAAGCTCTTAAGTTCTTTAGGAAAATGCTTTCTGCCGGTGTCGTTCCCAGTGTGAAGGCTGTTACTAGTCTTCTGATGGTGTGTTCATCTCTGTCCTCACTCCGTTTCGGCCAAGAGATTCACGGATATATTTTTAGAACGGAAAACATTGTTGATGAATTTATTGTTACCGCAATCATTGATATGTACATGAAGTGTGGACAATTTCCTTTGGCCCGTAAGGTTTTTGATCAGTTGGAAGTAAAATATGATGATCCTGCTATCTGGAATGTAATGATTTCAGGATATGGAAGGAACGGGGAAGGTGAAGCTGCTTTTGAGATATTCTGTTTGATGCTAATGGAGAAAGTACAACCAAATTCCGCAACTTTGAATTGCATGTTGTCTGTGTGCAGCCATATCGGAAAATTGGAGAAAGCGTGGCAAGTTTTTAGCTTGATGATCACAGATTTTGGCTTAATCCCAACTCTAAAGCAGCTTAATATTATGGTTGATCTACTTGCTCGATCTGGTCGTCTGGATGAAGCTAGAGAACTACTACAGCTCATTCCCGAGCCTTGTGCATCTGTTTTTGCTTCTTTACTAGCAGCTTCTGAGCAATTCTCTAATGCTAAGATGGGAGAAGAAATGACCAGAAAGCTCTCAGAATTGGAGCCAGAAAACCCTGTTCCTTTCGTGATTTTGTCCAACCTTTATGCTAGACAAGGAAGATGGGACGATGCTGAAAGAATCAGAGAAACAATTGATGAAAGGGGACTCGATAAACTACCAGGATACAGTACTGTAGGAGTGACATCCTGTATATGTTAAAACTGGTAGAACAGACTACTATTGCATCTTATGCCTAGTCTGCATAAACTGGCTCTCGTTGCACGAGAAAATCCAAAATCAATGTTATTTCCACTTATCGCAGATCCTGTGAACTAACTTGAAAGCCATGCAGTACGAAGAGTTATTTCAAGCTCGCGTTGTGACAATCTTCACGGTCCATCTGTTCCCTAAGCAGTTGTCTGTGAAGTCCTTTCAGGTCAGCTTCCTTCAATTAAGATGGTCAAATTTGAATACTGACACAGAAACTAAAGAGTTGGACAAATCGATTTTACTGTTTTTGTTTTCGTATAACAGCCAGTGTTGTTAAAAGTCATCGCGTTGTCACTTAAAGCAATGAAGCTATGTGAAGGAAGGGGCACCTCATAGCCCATAGGTGAAGCCATGGGCTTGAAGAAGCATGTTCTTCAAATAATGACGCAAAATCATCCAGACAAAAAGGTTAGTTCTTTGAATCTCAATTTTGAAGAGTTGGATTAATATTGGCCTTATTCTATATTGCATGTTGAATTTAATTATCCTAATTACAATTTCATTATCATAGTACTAAATCCATATACGTTTAAGTATTTTTTTGTTCTTAAATTGTGCATCTCACTTCAAGTCTCATCAACATTGTTACCTTTTTGTGTGCTTCACTTTTAAATACATTGGCAATATAATAATTTGTGTTTTAACCAACTTGCATACGCTTTAACTTTTTCAGAAGGAAAGGTTTTTCTATTTTAGGAAGTTGTTGAATGTTACATAAAATAAAATTAAAAGGGTGCAACTAATTAAGTTTGCTTGCAACTTATTAGTGGTCAATTAATAGAATGTAACATAATATTATTGAATAAAGTATATTAGTAATATTGAAATTATTTTTTAGTCGGAGTTTGATTTGGTGTATTAAGAATAATTTTATCTTTAATCATTTTTATTCATTTATGAATTATTCTTGTATTTATGAATTATTTGGTAGCTGAATAGAATATGTAGATATTAGTAATATATGAATTAGTTTTGATCAATTTTTTATATTAGTTTATGCCGTGATTAGAGGATTTAATTATTTATGTATTAATTATTTTAGTTTTTATCCTATATCAAATTATACATAAATTCTCTAATAACTTGTACATGTATTTTGATTATTCAGATTTCTAAATTGTATATCAAACACTATATTAATATTATACAGATATAATGCTAACCAATTACCAAATATGATATTACTTGCGCAGAATCTAATACTTGTATAATATTTCTCCTAACTACTATGTTAAAAAATACTACCTCACAAATACTCCTCTTATTTCGTGTATGCGAATTTGTGAGGTAATACAGACTTAAAGAAAAAATATTCAAACAATAATTTGAATCATATTTTTCATTATCCCAAATCAAACACCATATTCATTTTATAGATAATTTTAAGCACATATTAAATATAAATATATTTCCTAACCAATTATGAAACGATCCCTAATTTTACCTAAGTTAAAATTACTACCAAACAAATAAATAGAGTAGTAATTTGTCCAAAGATAAAACCATAAAACAAGAATTTCTTAAATATACGTGGCATTATTACCAATCTAATTTATTTATTTATTTGTGCTTCTTTCAATTATTTATATGATACATGACAATATTAGCAATCCCTAAATTCATGGAGAGAAATAAAATTGAGAAATTTTCGTTTAGTTTTTAACAAATTCATGCTAAATTTTCTTTGCGTCTATTACTCCATTTATTTAGTTAAAAACTCAAACTAATCAGCGTAACAACTGCTAAAATAAAATACTCATAACTCTGTTTTATTCTGCTGTATTGCTCTGTTTTACTCTGTATTGCTCTGTTTTGATCTTCATCAATTCAATGGAATTGATCAAGATTCAATCTTTTTCATTTCTATTCACAATCTTGATTCTTTCATCATCTTCATTGCCTCACCGTCATCGTCACAATCGTCGTCATCATCGTAGAAATTCACAGCTTATTCCGACTATATTTCATCCACCTTTTATACCATCAAATGTAAATGGTGAATGGGTACTTTTACATGAATCAATTGGTGTTTCTGCAATGCATATGCAACTTCTCTACAACAACAAAGTGATCATTTTCGATAGAACGGATTTCGGAGCTTCTAATCTCTCACTTCCACAAGGAAAATGTCGTTTCGATGATGAAGTTCTTGATGTTGATTGCTCTGCTCATTCTGTTCTTTATGACATTTTATCAAACACTTACCGTCCACTCATGGTTCAAACTGATGTTTGGTGTTCCTCTGGTGCACTCAACTCCGATGGTACATTAATTCAAACCGGTGGATATCATACCGGGGATCGTAAAATCCGTCTGTTTTCGCCGTGTGATGGTGATGTTGATTGTGATTGGTCTGAATTGCCGCAGAATTTAACAGTTCAGAGATGGTATGCTTCTGATCATATACTCCCTGATGGACGTGTAATCATTGTTGGTGGAAGAAAAGCTTTCAGCTATGAATTTTTCCCCAAAACAATGGACGATAATGGTGGGGTTTTTCAGCTTCCATTCTTAGTGGAAACTACAGACCCAATTGAAGAAAACAATCTTTACCCATTCTTGTACATTTTACCCAACGGAAATCTCTACATTTTCTCAAATCAACGATCAATTGAACTAGATTATGTTAATCACAATGTTCTCAGGGAATTCCCCATGATTCCCGGCGAGAAACGGAGTTATCCGGCAACTGGGTCTTCGGTAATGCTTCCGTTACGTTTACGTCAGGGTCAGGAACCGGTGGTGGAGGTGATGATCTGCGGCGGGGCGTGGGGTGGCGCATATGTTAAGGCATTGGAAGGGGAGTTTTGGCGGGGTTCAAGTTCATGTGGGCGAATGAGAATAACGGATCCGGATCCGAAATGGGTCATGGAGGAAATGCCTTCGGGTCGGGTCATGCCGGATATGTTGTTGTTACCTACAGGAAATGTGCTTATACTAAACGGGGCGGCGAATGGAGCAGCCGGGTGGGAGAACGCGATTGACCCGGTTTTAAACCCGGTTCTTTACCGACCCGACGAATTCAACCCGAGGAGAAGATTCACTGTGCTCAACCCTACTAAAATTGCAAGAATGTACCATTCATCAGCAATTTTACTGCCAGATGGGAGGATATTAGTGGGTGGTAGTAATCCGCATGCAACGTACAACTTTACAGGCGTAAAGTACCCGACAGAATTAAGCTTAGAGGCGTTTTCACCACCTTATTTGGCTACACAATACGCGCATCTAAGACCTTTAAACCAAGCCGTTGATGTGGGGCAAGTTATATCGTACGATCAACAGTTCTCGATCACGTTCACTCTACCGTTCCCGCAGCCCGATGCAGAGTTCATGGTGAGCATGATTCCACCTTCATTTACAACACACTCATTTGGGATGAATCAAAGGTTGTTGTTTTTGGAACTTGTGAGAGTAGAAAGGTTTTTTATGTTTGGTTATAGAGTTATAGTGTTTGCACCTCCAACAAGGAATATTGCACCTCCAGGATATTATATGGTATTTGTAGTTCATCAAGGTGTTCCTAGTCATAGTGTTTGGGTGAAAATACAGTGACCATTATAGCAATTTTTTACTATATTGTTTTTGAATTTAGATCATATGTGAGATATTTTGCTAGGTGCATCATATTTTTTTTGTATGGAGTTGGAATAAAAAAAAAAAAAGGATTTGAGTAGTTGATTATTTATATCACCATGTTTAGAGTGATGGTGTAGAGTGGAATGTCTTATTCCTTGTGGCAGGCTAATATTTTACGGTATATTACATAAACGTTTATTTTATTTCGACATTAACTAGCATATATGTGTTTTAATTTAGATGTGCATAGGTAGGAATTAAATCTCGCATTGAAAAAGTAAATATATATATATATATATATATTTGTTCAACTTTATACAAGCTTAAATGTCTTCTTTTATATATTTAATATCTTTTGCGTGGACTCATAAACTTCAAATTGTGAATTTATCTCTCGTGTCTTCGATCTTAATTGCAGTTGTCCATAGTTAGCAGAATTATGATCTAGCAGTTCATCAGTCAAACAAATCGACATTAGAATGTTATTATAGTTATTGTACTCCACACAGTGTTGCTATTTACTATTTTATGGAATAGGTTATTAGATATGTATCTACCACTTAAGGAGTTTGCTTTCTTATTTATCTAGTTTGGTTTAGTTCCACGGTAGAAAGTACTCTCTGATACAGACTTCATATTATCAAAATATTCATGAATACACATGAAAAACTGATAAAATCATCTAATTTCTTTAAAAATTGGCTAGTAAATGACAAAAATAAAACTCTAAAAATGGTGAGATTACATGTATTGCTTCTCCAACTCCCTACAGAGGGTTCGGTTCAGGTTTCACAAGAAATCATCCGAAAGTCGTATTATTAAAATATTTATAAGTTAATATACACAAAACTGATAAAATCGCCTAATTCTTGTAAATTGGCCCCTAAATGACCAAAATGGACTCTTAAAATGGTGAGACTATACGTATTGCTCCCCAAACTCCCTACGAAGGGTTCCACAAAGGTTTCGCAAGGAAATCATATGAAAGTCATGTCACTAAAATTTTCATAGGCTAACGTTAACACACGAAAATTTTAAAAAATCACATAAATTTTTAAATTAGCTCTTAATTACTCAAAATACACTCAAGAAAAGGTGAGACTGTATGTATTGCTCCCTTAACTCCCTACAAAAGGTTCCAAAAAGGTTTTGCAAAGAAACCATCTTGAAGTCATGTCACCAAAATATTCATGGGCTAACACACGAAAAACTGAGAAAATTGCATGTTTTCTATAAAATTGACCACTAAATACCCAAAACGGACTTTGAAAATGGTAAAACTATATACACATTGTTTCCCGACTCCCTACAAAATATTCCTTAAAGATTTCACAAAGAAACTGTTCCCTTGTCACCAAAATATGTAGGTCTAACACAAAAATTTGAGAAAATCACTTAATTCGTATAAATTGACCCCTAAATGTCCAAAATGAGCTCGGAAAATTATGAGATTGTGCGTACTGCTCCCCCCAACTCCCTACGGAGAGTTTAAATAAATGTTATACGAGGAAATCGTCTATAAGAGATAGCACCAAAATATTCATGGGTCACACACGAAAAACTTATAAAATTGCTCAATATCTTTAAATTGGCTATTAAATGCCAAAAACGGACTTTGAAAATGGTGATACTTCATTTATTGCTTCCCCAACTCCCTACGGAGGGTTCCTAAAGATTTCACAAACAAATCATCAAGAAGTCATATCATTAAGATATTAATAGACTAACACACACACAAAAAAAAATATATTAGAAAATCGCTTAATTCCTGTAAATTAGCTCCTAGATGCCCAAAATTAACTTTGAAAATGACGAGATTGTACGTACCACTTCTCCAAAAAAAAATTCATTTATTTTGTTTATATATATATAAACTTGCTATAAGAGAAATTTTGTTGAGCATTGATAACCTTAAGCTTGTTATTTGAAGATGTGACACAACAAAAAACCTATGAATACAAACTGAAATCAACTCTTTATCAATTGATCAAAACCGGATAGATATCCCCTTTTCTTCGTCTAGCTAGCCCTTTTTGGCTGTTGCGTGGACAACGCCCACGCAACTCATCAGACGTATTTACAGTACAAGGATACATCAGTCTGTATAGTTTAATCTACATACATATATATATATATCCGCGCTGTCACTTGTTATACTTGAGAGGATACTGATCTGTACTTGTATTTTCTTGCCCAATACAAATAATGTACGAAATTCAACGCGCTGAGTATGCACATTAACCAGTAGAATCTCTCCAAATGGAAATGATTCAAGTTTTCGCCGGTTAGCCATGGTTGATGCTTTGAATCTCCTGTAACATTATTGACAATGGATACTATCACTGTGCTTAGATAGTATCCAATTGCTAATGAAGCCCAAGAGAGTGATGTTGCTAATGATCTCATACTAAATGCTGCTTCTGAGAAACAGAATTCTAAGAGTCCAGCTAGAGTGAACAAATCAGCTGATCCAAGAAACAAGTACTGAATCGCGATCCAAAAGAACGTTATAGGCAATGGCTTTGAAGAATCGAGTAGTGAGGAGTCAGTAGCTACTCTCTTCCGTTTGATTTCAACGACAGCTGCAATTGCCATAGCTATAACAGAGAGGAACAATCCGATCCCTATACGTTGGAGGTGAGTGATTCCCATTTCAGTTTTCGTTACCTTACGAGCAAATGGAATGATGAAGTAGTCGAAAATTGGTGCCAGGATCATGATGAAAAGTACAGGGAATATAGGAAGTGAAGCTGGTGGTACTTTTAACTTTCCAAATTTTGTATTCATAGTTGCTGCTTGTTGAACTGAGAATGTGGATAGTTGAGCTAAGCAACAGTTGAGCATAATAGTACAGCCGAAAATCGGGAGGATTTTCACCACAATCTTCACTTCTTCAACTTCCTGTACCGAACATTGTAGCACACCAGAAGCTGCTGCCGGTTTCTTTACAGCTGCTCGATTAAGAAATCTCAGACTTTTCGATGGTATGTTCGTTGATTCTACTATATGTTTGTTGTTTCTAGTGATCTCCTCATCTTCATTCGATAGTACTGGAATTGTCGAAGGGCTTGATCCCAGACTTGCTATTACACTACTTGAATTTGTCCATGCACACGAGTTTACCATTGCAGCAATAAGAACCTATAGAAGCATAACAACAACAACAACGTATTAGTCAATCTAAAACTACGAATAGTTAACTCGTTGTTATGTGTTCACAAACCTTAGATATAGTAGTTAAAGGACTTCCGCGAGGTATTTTGTTCCTATAGAAAGGTGAACCAGCAAGGAATATTGGGATCGATAATAATATAGCGAGAGTTGAAATCCCAAATCCCCATTGCCAACCTTTATTGTCTTCAACCCATACAACAAATGTGACAGCAATGAGGCCACCACATGAGAGGCAAAACACAAAGTAATTGAAGAAAGTTGATCTTTGTTTCCTCCCTTGTGGTGTTTCGCCGTCAAATTGTTCAGCTCCATGGGGTGGCAATGATCCCTTTATACCTCCAACACCCAATGCCACTAAGTAAAGTCCTATAAACAACATTGCAGCTTGTGCACCGCGGACTTGTTCACAAGCCATCTCTGGCTTGCACTTTGATGGTTTCAACGAGTCCGATCGAGCTTGTATTGTGAGTATCACTAGACCCTGTGTTCAAATCAAGACCTTAAAATGGTGAATATATACAACAGAAAACATATATACACAAGATTTCATTCGATTTGTTGTGGATTGGACCATGGAAAAACCAATGCAGGTTTGTTTCTCTCTCTTTAAATTAGCTATATACATGCATATAGTGTTATTTGTCCTCTGAATATGCAGTGTTTATTATTTATAACACACGAATTTTCTCATAACTTATATATGTATTTATCTAGGTATCTAAATAGAAATCCAAACACGGTATTAGTTTTATATGGAGTAATTTACCTCCTAAATAGATTACCTAAGATGAAGTAAAACTTATGCATAATTTAATATCTACATAACTCACATCTAAATCGATCATTAGCATTGCACTCTATCGGGGCGTTTGGTTGATAGATAAGAAACAAGTTCTGCATATATAACTTATACGATATCTGGTGTGTAGATAAGAAATAATTTTATTCATGTATAAAATTAATATGACGTTTAGTTAACAACATAAAAATTCACATAGCTAATACATATATAAATTATGAGAAAATCTATGTATTATTTTATACATAATAGAAGATGAAATAACTAATACATAAATAACTTGTACGTACATAAAATAATATATAAATTCACCAATAACTAATTTCTACATTATTCACACTTACATAACTCTAATCAGCTATCAAACTTGCGACACATACCATGAGGACCCAAAAATGTTCATGTCATGCAACAAAGACAAAATAAAGATATAGTAAAGATATAGATTGGGCTAAGTAGGCCATATGCCTTGGGCCACAAGACCCTAGGGGTCATCTCACTATTAGAAGGCTTGGCCCTTCTGCATATCGAATATAAATTACTCTCCGTTTTAAAAAATAAATGACCTAGTTTGGCTTCACATGAAATATAATAAAATAAAAAACTATTTCAATCTTATGGTTCAAAATATATCTTATAAATTTAACCATGTTGATTAAAATATTGTGAAAAACGAAAAAAGATTATTTTTTTAAACAAACTTAAAAAATAGTACGATAGGTCATTCTCTTTTAAACGATGTGAGGTATTGTTTTGGACACTTCTAGTAATTTGACAGGTAGAGACATTTGGTTTTTTGCCTGCTCAAAATGGAATGATATATGTGACTATATTTCTACTAATGGAAAATTTATATTAAATTTAATTAGGTAATTGTACCATTGATATGATCCTAATAGCCACACACTTGTTCCATGAAGATATTATTCTTTTATCACCATATTTAGATAATATATTATCTTAGGCCAATAGTAATAAATAGCACAAAATATAATACAATTAATATTGCAATTGGATATAAATGAAAAAACATCAATTAATATCAACAAAGCAAAGTCAAAGAGAAACAACTCTTGTTGTGAGTATATAATAGGAAGTGTGAATGGGTAACATGCAGATAAGATACTATATATTATATGTGGTGCAATAGCGGTTATACACTGTTACAGCCTCGACAATAGCATTAAAGTTGACAAACACATAAAATTAATATGACATATTTAATGAATTTATTTTTTTATCATATTTAGATATAACAACATAAATAATGTTATGTAATGTTTTTATTGTAAGTTTCTTAATTATTTCTTAAATTATATTACGTAAAAAGTTATATGTATCGTTAACTCGATAATTCTTGTTTATGAGAAATAAAAGATGGACTCAAATAACTAAAGTTGAAGCAATTACTTTTGAGGTAATATAAAAAAAGAAAAAATTATTTAACGTCTAATAGTTTGAGTTGAGTTAAGTTTGAATAAATAAAAATAAACTCATGATTAATAAAATGCGTGGATTATTATTCGATCTATCAAATTAATGATTACTTTAGTTAATTAAAAGATCAACATGCAATAATTTGCTTTGGAACATATAAGCATCATCAGTGTTTTTTAATAATTAGTAGTATATGTTAAAGAAAACTATTTTTTTCATATGGTCGATGTGACTATATTGGAAAAGAAAAAGAAATATAAAAAGGGAGATAAAAAGAGAAATTAAAAGCAACCAATTATACATTTTCTTTATTATATGCTGCAAAACTTTATAGCTAGGGATTAATCAATTTGCTTCACTTTGCAATTTGCTCCTTATTAATTAGTGGAATTCAAAAGTGATAATCACTATGTTAAAAATGATTCCTAATTACTACATGTGTCTTCTCATTATGGATATTCATATGTTATAACTAATTAAGTTAATTAAAGTTTCATGATCAAGACAAAATAAATAAAACTAATACTAGTAAGAATTAGACCACCTTTGTTTTAGGCTGACCATCTAGAAGCATTTAAAATAGGGAATTATTTTATTTGATTTTTTAACCACTAGAACAATCTACTATCTCGATCTCTGCTCTTTGAATGAACATTTGTGGTAATCTATTCATTGTGTGATAGGTTGATAGCTTGTGAATCACACAAAAAATGTAAACCGAACTAAGCAAGTCTAATACGATAAGTTTATAAATGAATAGCAGATGAAAGCTAGATTCAATTCTAGGTTTTCCAGAGGAAAAATCCACCTCCCAACCACTCAATCATGTCTTTAGGTGGTTGTATCTAGAGTTTTACTTAATTGATGAGAATTAGATTCTATTCCTTATAATCACTTTTGTATTTTTATTTTCCCTACCGCATTTATAAAATTCAAAATAAAATAAAATGGTCTTGCTCTTTCCTTAATAAGTTTTTATTTTACTTCATTACCCCATATTTTTTATTAATAGGCAAATAGTTGAATGACTATAGTTTTAAATTAGAAACTTAAGATTCTAACATTTTATTTGACGTGTAATATTTTAATGAGTCAAAACATTTAAGTCGAAGAAAGGGAAATAAGAAAAGAAAAGTATAAAAGTGCATAAAAAAGTGTGGTGTCCTCACTTGCTTTAATCACACTTTCCAACTTCTTTGATAGAGAAATAAGTAGCAATTATTGCTAGTAGTATTTTCTCATGCTCTTCTTCCTTCAATTTAAGTGAGTTTGACAAGATTTTTTTATTTATACTTTTAATTCTCGATAAACAAAATTATTCAATATATATCGATGAGAACTAACAGATATACATAAAATTTAATTGGAATGCATACAAGTTGATTCAATAGACGAATTTTCAGATATGATAAAGCAAGAGGAAAAATAGACAATCATAGGATTGGAAGGGTTAATAATTTTTATTGATAAAAAACAATAGATGCATACAAAATTTAGTTGAAGTATATAAGTTGATCTAGCGGACGAACTTTAATGGTACGATAAAGTAAGAGCGGACCAAAAAATAGACAACCTCGGATTAGAAGGTTGATATCTATATTGATGAAAAAAATAGATATACACAAAATTTAGTTTTAGTCATAAGTTGATCTAGCAAACGAACTTTCAGGATACGATAAAGCAAGAGGGGATCAAATAATAGACTATCATAGGATAGGAAGGGTTCGATATCTATATTGATGAGAACTAATAGATACACACAAAATTTAGTTAAAGTACACATAAGTTGATTTGAAAGACGAACTTTTAGGGTACGATAAAGCAAGAGGGGATCAAAAAATAGACTATCATAGGATTGGAAGGGTTCGATATCTATATTGACAAAAACTAATAGATACACACATAATTTAGTTAAAGTACTCATAAGTTAATTTGGAAGACGAACTTTTAGAGTACGATAAAGCCAGAGGGGACCAAAAACTCATAGGATAAGAAGAGAAGATAATTTACCAGAAATTCAATGAATGCACTGATCAAATAGATGTGATAAGTTGTGAAGAAAGCATCAGATAAGAAGCCACCAAGAAGTGCAAGTAGAAAGGCTGTGCCCATAAAATTAGTCACACAATTTGCTGAATTGGTTGGTGAATAGTGCATGTACTCAGACAAGTACATCACCAAGTTACTTGCATTTGCTAGATATGCCAAATTTTCCAACACCTCCACCACTGAAATCAGAAAGAAAAAAAAATCAACTATTTCTTCCGTTTTCCGTTTTAATTTATGTAATGTAATTAAACTTGATGATACGAAACTTCAGAAAAAAGACGTGTTTAAAACAAGTTATTGATGTATAATATTGATATATAGAAATGTATCATAATTTTGAGAACTGAATAAAAATCGAAAGTGAATCATATAAATTGAAACGGGACCAAAGATGTACTATTTATTCTCGAAAATTCATCAAACTAATCTTCTTTTTTTTTACATATTTATGATAAACATCCCAAAGTGAGTTTATCTCTACACTATGAACAATGATTTTTTCTTATTTGTTTAAATTTTGATGGATAAAATTTGTAAATAATCGATAAAGCAAAATGCGTTTAAGCTGATCCAAACATTACTATTATTTTAAAATATTCAAATCATGAATTTCATCAAAAATTTGATGGGGCAATCTTCCACTACCTATATTGATAAAAAAAATATGTAAAATTTAAATAAATTGACTCGAACACTATGATTATTAAAAAATGATTTACCTAATACAAAGGATGAAGCCAACAAGCCACCATGTCTATTGATAAGTGCTGGCCTATTTCTCCAATCAACATAGCCTTCCCAATTTGTGCTAATTAGTTTGCTTTGGCTTTCCACTTCCTACAACACAAATCATGTAATTAGTGAAACTACTAAGTAAAAATACATGTATACAAAAAGAAGAAAACAAGAGTTATTAACTCACCATTTATTTATTTATTTATTTACTGCTTTTCCTATAAGTATAATCTCAATTGGAGTACAAAGGCTATAACCTCCCCCTAATAGAAAAAAAAATCAATTTTTTGTGTAATTTGCCATTGATGAACTTCTTTTTCCACTTTCTTAGAAGAGAAGATGAATAGATGTGATATTATCACCTAAAATTTGGTAGATTATATATAATATAAGAACATCAAAATAAATTTTATAACTAGCTAGTAGTAGTTGTTAAGAAGGGGAGATAAATTAAAGGAGGGAGATAATAATTATAAGAAAGAAGAGAAGGGAAGAAGTGATATTTTAGGTAGTTTATTTTTTTTGTCTTGTATTGTTTGACCAATGACCTAAAACAATAAATGTAAAGGTTGATAACCCCACCATCCCATTTAAGATATGTTTTTTTAATCGGTATTCAAATAAATTTAGATTCGCATCAAAAAATTGAATAAGAAAGATAAAACGTTTTCTAATAAAAATTGACTTTGTACCTCTCTTTCAAACTAAAAATCTCTTTAAGAAGTATATTATCAGTACTTATCACTCTACCATAATATATTTTTGTTGGTTTGCTATGTTGTTTTATTGGCATTTGTATAAATATGACGTTAGTTGGCAATTATGACTTTTAATTTTGGTGTGCATAAATAGACATTTAAATTTATATAAAATTGAGCAAATTAACATATTTGTCCTACATGACACCTTATATGATAATTTTATGTCCTACATGTATTGTACTATATAGGAGATTTGTTTCTATCTGTTCCATTTTATATAAGTTTAAATGTTTATTTGTGCCACAATTGAAATTGAAAAATATAATTATTCGTTGAAATCAAGTTAAAGGTTATTATTATGTATTACGTATGTTTTATTACATACCGGAAATGTTTTCTTTTTTTTCTTCTCCTTTAATTAATTTTAAGTTTTTCTCTTTCTTTTTTAATTCCACTTGTTGCTTTTTGTAATATATTTATATACTATATAATAAATATGTAATGAAATAAAAGAATTGATTCTTTTATAACCTTGAATACACGCGTTGCAATGGGATCAATTTAGGCTTCCATGGGAATCCATGCGTCTTCTTTTCTAATAAATAAAATAATGAAACTCATATAAAGACGGTTCAATGATAAAAGAAAGAGGAAAAAAAGAAAGAAAATTATTTTTTTAAAATCATCTTAATTATCGCTAAATATTTATAAATATTAACTCAATCATCACTAAATATTTTTCTACGTCTTTTTTTGTTGTAGCGATCACTCAATTATCAAATACAAACATATGTTTCTCTTTATCTATCTTGACTTCTTAAATATATTACGTAAAAATATATATATATATTCAAAAAACTACTAGAAAATTGATATGAATCCAAATTACTTTTAACACAATATTCCCTTTATATATTATTCTAAAAATATTATTTTCACAAATATTTTTTGATCTGATTCGATAGGGTTTTGGATGGGGTCCTTACTAAAATGATGTGCTCTTAAACATTTACTTGAACAATATTTCCACATATGAGATATTCTTACCATCCATATTCATATTTTTACGATTAAATTATTGACGCGTCTCTTTTTTTACAGTCAAGTGATTAAACGTTTTTGCGAAATAGATAAAAAAGAATGGGATTGCTTCATCCAAATTAGTATAAACACGCATGTAGTTGCAATGGCTTTTTCAAGTTTCCGACATCAAATTAAAAGCACCCTCAATGCAATTGTCCTTTCTATAATTTGATGGATGTAGATATACAATATGCTCTTTTTTTTTTTGTTGATTTGGTGAAATGGTATGAAAGTGTTTGTCCACTAAATTACTGCCACGTATAGATATACATATCCTTTTAATAATGTTTCCTATTTAGAAGGACAACATATGATTTGTTGAAAGAAACATATGGATTTTATTTATCGTGAAAAACTTGTGTACAATTTCTAACCTCTCATAATCTACCACCATTTCTTCCTAGGACACGTCGCTCTTCACGATTTTCTATATATTTTTTCGACGAATAGTGTTTGACTGGTCATTCTTCTCTATATATGGTTATGTAGCGCACACCTTCAATGTCGAAACTAGTAGGCATTTGGAGATTATATTTACTTTGCTTTCAATTTATTTGTATTAATTTGATTTAACATGAAATCATAAAAAAAATAAAGTTAAAGATAAAAAAATGGATTTGAATTTTTAAACTAAAATTAATAATTTGAGTATTATAATATCCTTTAAATCTATGATCAAGGTATAGTACTTAAAATTTAATATTTGCATTAAAAATTAAAAAGAAGTGGAATCGAGAGTTGAGTTTTAGATCGGGTTCGAGACTTGAAACCTAGGACACGGAGCAGGAGTCGGTACTTAGGATACGGGTCAGAATCAATCGAGAGTCGAGACTTGAGACCCAGGTCAGGGTTAGGGATCGATACTTGAGACTCTGGTTAAGGATGGGAGTCAATCGATACTAATTGAAACTAGAGACTCGAGTTGAGACCTAGGACTCGGGCCTGGGTCAGGACTCGAGAACTCGAGTCGGGTAGGGAGTTGAGTGGTGATGATTAAAGAGAGTTTTTGGAATGAATCCTCAATAATCTATAAACTATATATGTTTGTGGATGTTCTATTAAAGTTGTTAACTCATAAAATAAATTATGTTTTTCTTAATTATATGATACCGGTAGGAGTCTTATCACCTCTAAACAGCACAACTTAATGCATAAGTTAGTGAATATATATTTTAATATTTTCTAGACAATTGTCATCAAAAATTCATTTCTCCATCTTTCTATCTCCACTTTCTCATCTTTTATAAGAAGATAATATACTAATTAGGTTTGTATATATTGACCACTTTGACTACTTTTTGGCTTTCTTCAAGCATTTAACTAATTTATCCTAAAAGAAATTAATTAATTTTTACACTTAAACAATCACTATTCCATGAATTAATTTACTAGCTTGAACAATAAGAGTTGTATGTGAAGCCAATGATAAAAGAGAAGAACCAACAGATTTTAAGATAAAAAGTCTTTGAAGAGAGGTGCACTTAACATCTTAATTAGGGAAGTAAAATTTTTATAAAATTATCACAAATTTACAAAATATGAACATGCATTTTTGGGTTCGATAAATTAAAGATATAACTTGATTGGAAAAAATTATGAGATCTGTTGAGATCGAAACAAACAATATATGTCACATATTTTGAGTAACAATTATTTTTTTCTGTTAAAATGTTAGTCAAATTTAACGGCATGACGTTGTATATATAACAAATACATGAGAAAAGAACTTGTAGATTGCATCATTTTGAAAAAGATAAATTAACTTATCCATAATGACTAAAATACGCAAACAAACGTAGAATAATAAATAATTTTTTTTAATGAAAAAATCACCAATAAATAAATAAATAGAAAATTGTTTTGCAAGTGGAGTTAGATTTTATATGCTGTGGATGATGTAATAAAAAATTCTAGTGGTTTGTTACATGAAATAAATTGAATTCATTGAGTTGATTTCTTGATATTCTTTTGACCAATAATTATTATTTCAGATAAATATAGTTTAAAATTAACGAAATCGAAATAATTAAGTAGAGCACGAAAATATGTGAGGATAGACAAAGATAGTTCTATATAATTCTTACGCTTTTTGATCTATTTTACTTGAAAGTGAAATCATTTTTTATTATTTTTTTAGTTATATTTTTTAATCAACGAATTAAAATATAACTATAGATTTAACGAGTTACTATCTAAAAAAAATCAATTCCAAATTGGTAGGGTCAAATCAAGAGAAAGGACTAACACTAAGATGTGACAATACCCTAATTTTGTACCAAACTAAATTCACCAATTCTAACTTTCAATAAATTGGAGAAATCATATAGTAAAACTAATTGGATTTTCATGTTTATTAAAATATTATTTAAAAAGTGTCCTCTTTATCAGGTCTTTTACAGTATGAAATAAGTCTTCATCAATCAAATTGGGGTGACTTTAGCATGTGAAAATTAATAATTTAAAAACATATGAGACTCGTGATACACTAAGGTACATTCCCCCTAGCAAACATTAAATTGATTAATTGTAGTCTATTTGAATTTTGAAGTGTGAAAGATAAATATCTTTCCGGTCAAATATATTAGAAAATATTTTATCCCATCTTTCGTCCTTTTTAAGAGTTCGAAATTTTAATAATGGATGGAAAATAAGTAATAGTCAAAATAACGTGTCCAAACAAAGTTGATAAAAATCTTCCCGTGACGAATCAATAAATGAGAAGTCATAAGAAAATATTTTTTCAAAAAAATGTCAGAATGAGAGTAATTATTTCACTCGTATTCTGGCTTGATTGAAATTATGGAATGAAATGATATCCTACATGATTTTATATATATCTGTGGTTTTTTATCAATAGTCACTCGAGCCTAATCATTGGCAAACTCCTTTGTGAGGGGACACCCCTTTTCGCGCCCTTTGATATTTTATACGTACTCACATTTTTAATTTTGATATAATAATTTAATATCATGATTTTATCTCTCTAGTCAAACGGATCCTTAGAAAAGCTTAAATAACTTGGGTATATTGAAAAGGGTAAACAATAAGAGCAAACTACTTCTCTTCGTGCTAGTTCCCAATATTACTATCAGAACTCGGATATATTGAATACATATGATGCTTTCAAATATATGTATCCTAAATATATTTAAGTCAGATACATAAGAAAAATAAGTGACTAATTAAGAACGTAATTAAAATGTATAATTTAAGAAAAAAGTCACTCTTTTAATAATTTTTAAAATTTTGTGCATCTCCGATATCGCAACTCCTATTTTTTTTTTCTATAAATTTGAATTCCTTTCCCTTTTTTTTCAAGCAACAACAAATTAAACAATTCTTGTATTTGAGCTTGTTTTACCAAATATCTATTGTATATCTGAAATATAACTAATTAATTAATTTAGATACACATCACATGTTAGAACTTGATTAATTGGGCCAGGAGTTAGATGGGCTTATGTGGGCCGAATAAGAAGACCAATGGCACAACTGTTCAAGGCCCATGGTTCATCATGTCGATCCCTATTTAGGGAAACTTACATAAATATGCTATAATAATAAAATATTTACCATTTATAGCAACAATATTTTTTTTTTACTTGATCGCTTTTAATTCATTTATAATACAATTTTAATACATATTACAAAGAACAATTTATTATTCACATATAATACAAGTTTTAATGATGGATAATACATTTATCACACATTTTAATACACTTATAATACAATGTGACCATTTTTTACCAAACAAACACTATATTTCAAAAACAATTATAATTCAAATATATTGCATAAATAATTCACTTTTAATACATATTACAGATTTATCACAGTATTGCTATAAATGGTAATAAACAAAAAGTATCGCTAAAATCAGTAATTATTTTTTAAAATGTATTAATTTATGTAATTTTTCCTATTTAGATTTGGGCTTTTTACCGAAATAATATGAGAAACTTACATAAATATACTATAATAAAAAAATATTTATCATTTATAGCAATAATATTTTTTTTTTCACTTGATCACTTTTAATTTATTTATAAATATAATACATATTACAAAAAATAATATTATAAAATAGTGAGTATTTAAATGAATATAAATAGAATCACATGTATCTCATAATTGTAATTCTATACACATAAAGAAATATATATTTACAAGCTATATATTGTAATTTTTTGATGAAAAATATTGATAGACTCTTCTTAAGTATATGTGATTCCGTCACTATCCGTTCGAACATTCCGAACGTTTCTAGATGGATCATTCCAGATTTTTGATTTCAATACAAACGAGACGCTTCCTAATAACTATTTTTGATTAATTCATAATTTTTTTATCAATATGACATCCAAAACTCCCTTAAATTTTTTTTTTGTCATTTTTTTAAATTTTTTAAAATTCAAACTAAAACGTGCTAGTTACAGAATAGCATGGAAGAACCCAAAAGAGTATTTTAGATGATGAAATATGATATTCTTACTAAAAAAGTGATTTTATTTTTTTTAAAAAAAGAATGATGATCTTTTTAGTTATATATTAATTTTAGTTTTTTATGCGATATATTTAATGTCATAAAATTAAATGACATTTTGTTATATTTAGCATCACATTAATTTAGGATTATAAAATTAATTTTTTTTAAAAAAAAATGCTTAAATTATGTATCAACTCAAACTAGACCATTTTCTTTTAAACGATTTTTTTTTTAAGTTGACACGTGACAATTTATATTAGTAAAGTCAAATTGGATTTTGGATTGTATTACAAGTTCAATGAACTCTCATGAATTATAGTTTACATTAATATTTTGGAAATTGGAAGAATTGTGAGTCATCAAGAGCTCCACTTGAAAATGTTTGACTTTTTTATATATATTAATTATAGTCTTAAAATTAAAATACTTATATACATTAATATTTCTTCTTTTTAAGAGACTAAAATCTTTATGATTTTCTAATTTTGGGGACTAAAAGTCCTATGTGATTTTCTACTCTGATTACTTGATTTGATGATATAAAAAGTTCACTATTTTATTAAATTACAAAAGGTGACAATCTTTTCATTATAAGTTAAAGTCAGTCTAATAGATATTTAAATTATTTGCTAAAATCAAAATATTATTCCTTTTAAAGTATCATATAAATTTCTCTTTTAGAACAAACATGATTTGTAGAATAAGGTTACACAAAACAAAAGGGTGGAACTTAGGAAAAACTATTTGATAATGTAATGTTTGCCCTAAAAGGGATAGCCACACAAGTTTTATGATGTTTCTTTAGAACGATAACTTAAAGATCCGTTTGATCATAAATATATTTAAGAAAATTTTACACATATTATTTATCGTTACTTAATGATATACTCGATCTTAAATTTTATGAAGATTAAAAAAAGTTGAAATTTGCATACTTTCTCAAAATTGAGGGGTAAATTCTCGATCATTTTACATAATTTAAGAGTATATCTGATCTTTTTCTTTATAAAAAAATTATTTATCAGAAAGCTTTTGCTATACAAATAACTAAATATTTAGAACAACCTTAACGATACTTTTGACTTTAACTTGTTCATTTTAGTTAATCATCAGCGTTTTATTACTTTTTCATACTATGATTACTATTCTCAGTATTTTTAGTAAATCATCAGCGTTTTATTACTTTTTCATACTATAATTACTATTCTCAGTATTTTTAATAGTTTCTTTCACTATTTTTTTTCATATGTCAATTTTTATATTCAAACGTCTACTCGTAGGAATGAAGATATTTTAGATTATGAGATTGTAGTTTCACATCAATGGGGCACAAACTCTTTTAATAAGTTAAGGGCTGTACCAGTTGAGAGATACTTTGCAGGTATACATGTGATCAAATTGACCACCCAATTCACCCAATTAAAAACCTTTAAAATATGTATTTATTTATTTATTTATTATCAATTTTATTAAAAGGGTTCTTTAGCAATTCAATGAATTAGGCATGGGCACAACAGAAAGGTGGTAGATTGGAAAGCTACAATATTTTTTTTGGGTTTATTTCGCGATATTGATATTTGTATTAAAATTTATTATTTTTGATTCATATTGTTTAGAGCTACATTCAAAGTGAATGGTGAGAATGTTCTTATTAAATATTTTTTCATATTTATATCTCAAATTTAAGAAATAACTTTATCTACTATATCACTTCTATTGATTTTTTCTTAATTACAAATTATTGATTACAAATACAGATATCTTGGACCCTTTTTTAGGTACCTAATTTTTATCTTTTGAAGTTGCCCTTTTTATCATGATTTTCTTAGGCCTATGCAACTTTTTATCCCTTCCCTTTTTCACTTTTTTTTTTGAAGTTAGTCAACAATAAATCTCTCTTAGATGAGATGAAAAGAATAAGTAAAATAAATTATGTAATTTTAATATAAGATCAACTTTTTAAATACTCGAATAGATTTTACTGAAATGATATATATATCTTGTTTCTATAGTTGTTATTTATTATATTATATTATTAGTTTAAATACTTGTTTTGATTTTTACTTAATTTAATTATATCATATTCTTTAAATTCATCATTAAATAACAATGAAAAATCTCATTTTATGTAACAATTGGTTTGATATTTTCGCATTTCATGTATCCTATCTTTCTCAGTATTCTTAAAATTGTAAACATGTAATATAATCTATGAAAATATTGTATTCATTAAAACACGTTAAGAAGCAACAATAACTACCATCCAAACAAAGTGTCAAATTTTCAAGTGCAAGGGCATAATAGTAAACTCACATTAAGCTCCTATTGTCACACTTCTATATAGTTATCTTTTTATTTACCTCCTTGTAGCTCTTCTTGCCCTCAAAAAATCTCCTCTCTAATTTTTCTCTCTCTCTCTCTATGTTGAGTTTTCATCTTCCTTGTCTACTTCTACTTCTTTTTCTCAATATTAAATGTGATCCTCATTTATAGTACTCATCACAAACTTTCTTAGTAACAATTCAATAGTCCAATTTTCCTTTTCTTGATCCTCCTCTCAACTCCTAATACCAAAAAAAATTTAGAGGATAATATGGAGGTAGCAAGAGTTCATGAAGGTTCTAACAATGGCTTTGTACTTCCAAATGAAATTCTTCCTCCTACTTCTAATTGGATATCTAATTCTTCCTCCATTTTCCATGGTAAGGTTTCTTCAGCGAAAAATTATATTATTTATACATGGTAAAAATTGAACATTGTTTATGTATGTATAGTTATTGAACTCCTCTCAGTTAGTTCGTGTGTTTACTTTCACATACTTTCAATTGAGTTAACGAAAATTCTGATTTCACCACTGATGTGTGGGGTGATCCTTTGATAATCAAGAGATTATGATCATCAATTATAGACCTAAGGTTGTAAATATTGACAAGGAAATGATTGAATTTTCTGTTCAATTTTTAGATGCCTTGTGCCCTACTTATGTTTTTTTTTTTCCAAGAAAAAATAACAAATTTTATGTATATGTAGTTGGCTTTTGTTATCTCATGTTAATATAAAAAGCTGTTAGTAACTCAGTTGATTGACTATCTGAACTTTCATCTTGTAATTGGTGAGTGTTTGATTTTCCACCCAGTAATCTCGTCGTGCATTTGTGAAATTGAAATGAACCAAGATTTGTGAACTTCATTGCTCTGTTTCAGGCTCTGTATCGATGGTAAATTTCGATCAAGATCGAGTACAGAAGTCTAAAAAGAGGTCATTTTTAGCACAACTTGATCAAGACGACAGTAGTAGCAATGATGACAATTACAATTATCATCACCAAAGTGAAAAGAAAAGACGATTGTTACCAAAACAAGTTGAGTATCTTGAGAAAAGTTTCGAGGTAGAAAACAAGCTTGAACCTGAAAGGAAAGTACAATTAGCTAAAGAAACTGGATTGCAGCCTAGACAAGTTGCTATTTGGTTTCAAAATCGACGAGCACGATGCAAAACGAAACAACTTGAGAAGGATTATGATGTCCTTAAAGCTAGCTTTGATAAATTGAAGACTCAATATGATTGTCTCTTCAAAGAGAATGGAAGCTTGAGAAATGAGGTAAATTTAGTCGAGAAATCATTTATACATTATTTGAATTATATCAATAATGATACTTATTAGAAGTGTACAAAGGTAGATTTTTTGAAAACATTATCTGTTTAGCCGTGAAATTTGAAATGTAATTGGGAGTTCTACTCGCAAAAATTTCAAATTTTGTCCAAGTAAATGTAAATCCCAACTCCTAACACAAGTTCAAAAACCATAACTTTTGCGCGTTTGACCATGTTTTATTGATTTTGGTCAAACATGTCTTTTAGAGTTCAAACTTTGTAAAAAGTGAAAAGATTTTACGACCAAACGTCTTAAATTTTAAAATTTTAACTTTAAAATGTAGTGTCTAACATGTGTAAAATCGCAAAATATGATCTAGGTCTTCACTTTTTTTCCCCCTTTTGTGTTCAATAGATACATTTACTCAAAGAGAAGTTGATCAACAGAGTAAAAGGGAAGGAAATTTTAGAATCCATTATTCCACTTGATCATGTAGAACATCAAAATCCTTCTATTGGAGTTGATTCAAATTTAGCAATGGTGAAGTGCAAACAAGAAGATGCAAAAAGTGATGTTCTTGATTCAGACAGCCCGCGTTTTACTGACGGAGATTACACTTCATATTTGGAGCCTGCTGATTCTTCAAATGTATTTCAGACAGAACACTCTGATTTTTCTCGAGAAAATGACACATTATGCTTTCCAAAACTTGAAGAACATCATCATCATGATGATTTACCTGTTAATTCTTGTAATTTGGGTTTTCAAATTGAGGATCAATCTTGGTTCTCACATTATTGAGGATCATATAAAGGGAAAAGAAGCACTTGTGCTACATTTCCATTTTTAATTTACACCAATAATATGTTGTATGTATAGGTCCATTTGGAATGAGATGAAGATCTTTGTTATTCCATTCGGTGTCCGTATTGCATGATCAATTCAGGGGTGATGCTCTCAACAGAAATTTCTCGATACCTAGGATTTGAACCTGCATAAATGATAGTTTGATATTTTATACACCCCTAACTCTTTTATGGACCATGTTAAGCTATGTGTTTCACTGTAATAACTTTGTTGGGATCAATGCGAATAAAAATGAAGAACAAAATATTTTTATGTGAAAACATCCAACTGATCATAAGGATAAAAAAAAAATTACGATCTATATCTTTGTATGATTTCTCCTGATTTATAAGCCTCGACAAAATATAGATTACCACACTTGCAATCTAGGAATTGACTCTAATTACTACATTACAACAAATATTCAGATCCTTTATCCTCGATTTTCTATAAATCTTTACTTAACGCAAATTTACCTTTCAGACAAAAAAAAAAGTGGATTATAAATATTACACAATATACACATTTTTCCTCTATTTTCTACAAATCTTTAGTTGATGCAAATTTTCCTTTAAGACAAAAAAAAAATAATTAAAAAAAGGATGTTGAAATTTGGCTTTTATTTAATTTTGTAAAATTTGACATTGTGACACATCCCCATCGTTTTTAAATATTTTTATTACAGGAATCAAGGATTATTTTAAAAACATGAACATCTTGCTGATGCATTGATTGTTATAAAATGTCTCATTTCTAGACTTTTAGTGTCCCTTATAAACATATTTTAATAGCTAAAATCTTCCTAGAAACTCCTATAATTTGTTCTTTAATAAAAGATTCCATCACTTCTAGCATGTAGCCTTGATGGAACAAATTAAATTATATATATATATATATATATATTCCAAGTCCATTAAGAACCAATACTTCTTTAAATTAATTTTAATTTAAATATAGCTTTGGAACCTTACCAAACACTAGTTATAGCCACAAGTTCTTGAAGGGAATCAAGTTTTCATATTGTTACCAATGATTAAGAGACAAAACCAAGATCATAGTAGTTAATATATAGATTTTCCATGTAACGGTGTCACAGATATATTTAGCGATCATTGAATAAATGTTATTATATCTAGAGTCGCTAAAGTTTTTAACGATATTTATATGAAACATTGGTTATAAATACTGATACTTATTATTATTGTTAGATTTTTTTATTTATGGTAATGTCATGTCATGCTCTTTTTTTCTACTCTCATTGACTCGAAGTGTAAAAGAAAATTCATGTATTTTAGAAACGTTATAAACTACCTAATCTTTATTATAATATTTAAATTAGAAGAAGATGTGAATTTGCAACAGCAAATGCACCACATTATATATTTATTTATTAAAATATTTACATAGGACTAAAGTATATACACATTGAATAATGAATATAGTCATGATATCCCACAATTACTTACATAAAGCTTGGATTCAATTTTTTATTACAATATATACATAAAGTAAATTATGAATTCAACTGAATCCGATAATTTTTAAATATTAAAATTAATTATAATTTCAGTAATATATATAATAATAGGTTTAATAAGAAATATTTTAATAATTTAATCGATTTAATTTAAATTTTAAATAGTATCCAAACAGATCCTAAATTAACTGATACTCACAAGTTGCAATACAAATAGACCACTTGCGTTACAGATTGGACATGATCAGTTCTATATGTTCGACAAGTTATTTGTTGGTATCCAAAATTTGTGTCCCAAGCCACAACATGCACCGAATAGTATTCGTTCATCGAAAAATTTCACGTTGAAATTAAAGTGCTTTCTAATAAAGATGACTTTATATTTAGAGGGACGTAAATTTACGAAAACAAAAGTTCTATCATCACTACGAGATCATTTAAGCAAAAAGTTATTGAAATTTATTTTTATAAATTAATGCGATAAAATTTTTTATTAGATACGTGTCCAATTTAAGAGAGTAATTTGACTTAGATATGTTAATTAGGACATTGAAAGTGTGTCATTCAATTAGGACATGAAGAATAAGTGAATAACAGTATTAATAAAATAAAAGATTCTTTTTTACTTATCTCATTACTTATTGTAATGAGAATTTTTTACTTAAATTATTGATAGTCTTAGAAATATTTTTTAGTTTGACTGAATAAACTTAGTTACATCGTTGATATGCAATATGACATATCAAGTGATTTCAAATTTTTGTAGAAATATGCGATTTTTAATGAAAAATCGAGCACTGTGTTGAAGACATCCCTAAATTTGATGATAATTTAGGGGTGAATTTCATTCATATTCCAAGATCGAATGTGTATTTCAGTTAAGTTAATCAAGTAAACGAATGCTTTTAAAATTATCAATAGTTTAAAAATAAAATAAATAATCTACCCTGGATTTAAAAATATTATCATAAATACTACTCTATTATTATCATGAAATAGTTATCCCAAACTTTACGTCCAAATAATAACTTAAAAGATATACTACAAAACTATAATTTATCCATCATCATAAAAACAAAAAAAAATCTTATAGTTGAGTAGACAAATGCCACGCAAGCAGAGTATCATATACCACAGAAGCTCTAAAGCCCATGGGCCCATCTATAAAAGAGGGCCCATCGATAGTGATGGGCTGTGTTAACGTGGCAGAAAGTAAACGGTGTAAAGAAAGAAGTGGGCCTGCAGGCCCATAACATCGCTTTCATTTACTCTTTTCAGATAAGAATACAAAATTGGGGGCCCAATTACGGACCCTTAAATGGGCTGGGCTTTGGGCTTGAAGCATAAGTGTCCAAAATTGTAACACGTGGACAATCGTTCTCATGGGACACCACGGACCACGTGCGTACCATGTATGCATGTCTCATTATATCTCAACCAATTATATTCTTTTCGGTTCGATACTCGTATTGAAGTTCAATTATTTTTAATTTGTAATGTGTAGAATGTTATTATCGTTTTGTATCAATAGTTTTCTACCTTCAAAACATTAACCTTAACCTTTTATTTAAGGTAGAAATAGTTATCCCTTTTTAGTTACACCAATGAAATTTACACCCTAAACATTTAATCGTTAGGTTTTTATGTTTTTTATTTGACTTATTGAATATTAATTTATTAGACATGTTAAATCATTATCGAATTATTAAGATATCTATTTATCGAATATCGATACTTTATAGCATAATCAAAAGTTTGAGGCAATTAGAATGAAAGTATAAAACTAAATCTTGAGTAAAGAATTCCATATATTGAATATCATAAATATAATCTATTAATTTATTATTAGTTAATCGGTTAAAAAAAACTCAAATCATTAAAAACTAAAGCTTGTAAAGTTACCTTAATACACTGTAAAAGATGAATTGTGTCGAGTAGAGTTGTTCAAAATAAAAAAAAAAATTATTGATTTATCGATTTTAATATTTTTCATATATGTTTCTATACACAAAAATACCTTTCAACATTTCAAACTTTTGGGCTCTTCACTCCCAAACCGAATGGTTGCCACAAATTTATTTCAAAGCCCATTTATTCAAAATTAAAAAGGAGTCCATACTAAAGTCAAATTGGCCCATTAAAAACAAAATCTACGAACAAATAAGCAAAAACTTAAGGAAACATTAAAAATAACAAATATTATATTTTAAATAGGATTTTATAGCTATAATTTACTTAATTATGAATAATAGCAAAATATTAGGGGAAGAGGGAAGAATAGGCGAGTGATATCTGTGAGAGAGAGAGAGAGGAGAAAGTGTATTTTTCTTTACAGATTTTGGAGAAAAAAAATATAACTACAAACTAATTTGTATCAAAATGAATACATATTAAGATGAGAAAGGCGAGTGAGATCGAGAGAGGGAGGAAAGAGGCGAACGAGATCAAGAGAGGGGAGGAGAGAATATTGTATATTATATTTATTTTTGCATTGTATCAATTTATTTAGTACCTACTGTATTTGAAATACAACGAATTATATTTTGTATTTATTTTGCACTATATTATTTACTTATGTCAATTATATTCGAAATACAACGACTACAATTTCATTCATCTTCTCATTGATTGGATACAAAAGCATTTGACAGAGAAGATAAATGCATATTATATTCGTATGAATATAAATATATACAAAAATATAAAACAATTTTTTGAATATAATTGAAATAAAATATATATATATATGAAACAAGAGAGATGGGAAATTTTTGCTATAAAAACTAACATATTACTCTTTTTTAAATAATATTTTTAAACTATAACTATTTTTCATAAATAAATTGCTAATTTTGAAGTTGCATAAATAAAAAGGAGGTATTAATTATAAGTATTGACTATTGAGAATCACGTAGTTGGCTTAATTTGCAAAATTGGTCAAAAGGAATAAAGTGAGAAGCATTTAATCACAAGAAAAAGAAATAGGACTACCAACCATTTGTACAATGTGCTGGCCAACCATAAGATATATTATAATAAACCTATTATAATGAACCAATAATTCATTTTATTTTATTTTTTAAAATTTTCTCCGTTCGATATTTATATTAGAATTTGATTATTAATTTGCGCATAGGAGTTTATCCGTGGAGAAATAATTATCAATATATTTTTTTTTATTCTCAAAACTAGAACTCATTATAATCTCTGATTAAAAGAAAAATAACTTTATTCGTAAGAGGTAATAATCCACTTTCAAAATGAAATATTTCTTTCATTTGAGTACAAGCACTTTAACTAAATCATTTTATTTTCGTCAAACCATATGCTGCTATTTTTTACCTGTGTAAATAAACCAAACTCACAATCACATCTTTTGTCTAAAATTTTTCACTTAATAATATGTATTCTTACGTCAAGTTATATAACTAAATTATTGAGAAAAAATATGCATATTGCACGTTATAATTATTCAAAAGACAAATTATATATTTATAATTTTAACTAATTAGACGATCTAATTTCTTACAAATCATTGTTGTATTTCATTCCTAAAAGCATGAGATCGATAATTCTTATTGATATTAGGTGTATTTATATATTTATTTTATGATATTTATCCATTATTGATTTTCTGTAATTCTGAATAAATTATATATAGAAGTATAATTTTACTATATCAGACTTTGAATATACAATAGCTTATTGGAAAATAACTATAACTAATCACACATTCATACTCGAGAAATATAGAGAAAAAAAAATAACAACCAAACTACTAAAAGAAAAGAAAATGAATTAAATTTCAGAGTTCTAAATGATTCTTTTGGAATTTAATAGCAAAAACATATTTTACAATTTTTATAAATCTAATTCATTGAAATGTCACTATATTATTTAGTGATCACATGTGCTTGCATGTGCATTTGAGAGCAACAACATCTGATTATTAATTGAAGCAAACAATATAAACTAATGCATTAAAATTATGTGGAAAATCATTTTTTTTTCTTATTTTGTGTAAATTAATGTTGCTAACTGCTGCACCCACTTGAGCCATTGCGTTTAAGTTGTAATTAGATGCCATTTATTTATGAGTTATAAATGTAAAGTTAATGAGAATTAATATATATCTAGTTTATATATTATATTAAAATTTCATCATGCATGTTTAATTTATACCAACTGCTTTAATTAATGGAGAAGGAGTTAATTAATTTTCCTCTCAAAATTCTTAGAATATTAGTAACTTGTTAAAACTTCTTGTAAATAAAACAATTAAGAGTTAGGCAATAATTTGGAGTATGAGAATAAAGTGCTAATGATCCCTATAGTGTAGTATAGTACAGCATCAACCTAAAAAGCAAAAGTGTTATTAGAGTTTAATTAACAATCATATATGCCATTAATATGATATCGTGGATTCGAGTCTTATAGATAAGGAACGTTACCTTCAGAAGCGTATTCAAGATTTTAAAATTATGGATGCACTATTACTGAAAGGTGGATCTAAGATATAAATTTGGTCAGTTTTACATTTAAGTTCTTATTACTGAAATCGTTTAAATATAAATATTTAAAATGCCAAAAATGTTATCAATAATCAGTTAGACTTATGTTACCTATTTTTAGAAAGAAAAATAAAACAAAATAGATATAAGATTCAAATTTCTAACCTCGCTTAAAGGAGGTGCTCCCAATTATCATCGCATTATATGATACTCCAAGTATGGGTTCACACATCTATATTTCATTTTTTTTAAATAAAAAATATAACAATATTGGGAGGGAAACATGAGTTCACGTGAACCCGTGACACCCCTTGCATACGCCCCTAATGAGCCCTTCAGTGCATGATCTAAATTTAGTCAAAGCTCCAATGCAAAAACAATCGCAAGTTAAATGACTAAAGAATATATTCTACAATTTGAATAAGATTTTCCCTCACATTAGCAAGAACTATAAGTAGTAAGCCAAGTGATTTCTTCCACTAATCCAAAGTTCTAATTATTGAGAAAATGGGGGCCAACAACTCTTCTTCTTGGAAACAAACTAATAATAATGCACTAGCATCAACTCTACCCATGAAGAATCAAGTCATTCATTTCCATTCCTCAACAACATGGAAAATCCATTTTGATTCTTTGAAACAAACTAACAAATTGGTAATATTCATTTTCACATGATTTTTTCTTCAAACATTTCAATTAAGATATTTCATACAAGTCTTCTTCTTGTGATTGCTAGATTGTTATTGACTTCACAGCTTCATGGTGTGGTCCTTGCCGACACATGGAGCCAGTTATCAATGACTTCGCCTCTACATATACAGACGTCGTGTTCATCAAGATTGATGTGGATGAACTAGATGTACGAGTTTTTATTATATATTCTTTGCTTCAAGTTTTGTATTGTTTTGCTAATTCGTTGAAAGCAGGACGTAGCTCAAGAATATGGGGTGCAAGCAATGCCAACGTTCGTGCTCATAAAGCAAGGGAAACTAGTTGATCAACTTGTGGGAGCAGATAAAGATGGACTGAAGAAAAAGATTGAAATAAACAAAGCTTAAGAAACCAAAAAATAGCAGTATTGCTTCAATAAGAGTGACCATAGAACTATTACCATTGTTGTATTTGGTTTGAATAAGAAGATGCCTTGTTTATTTTGTGTTTCATAGGATCTTTCTCTATACAACAAAGACCCCTCTCCTCTGTGTGTGTTCGCGTGCCTTACATAAATGTCAACACTAACAACAAAGGTTTTGTGTTATTCTGGTGAACAAGCAAAATGAAAAGCCAAAATCTGGACAGAAAATCAAATATATGAATGTCAAAAAACAAACGAATAAGGTTCATTACTAGTCTGCCATAATCTGCAGCCACAGATGAAAATCAAATTCGAACAAGATAGCAAGCTACTCCCAACTCCAATTACTTGATATATAGCATCTACATTCAAATTAAATAAAATAGCACAGTTTTTAAAACTAGTAAACTAGCTAATGTGTTCCAACGTAATAATTATATATGGGCAGCTGGAGTAGCTGCTATATTAGCTCCTTTTATGGTGCTAAACAAAAGTGAACTTGAGAGGCTTCGTTTCAAAACAGTAATCCTACTATGCACAATTCTCCTGTCTTATGTCTAGCATAAACCTTAAGCAAACTTTTCAAGTATGTACATAAACAATCAGTCTTGGTAAAATCTCAAGTATAACCATGGTAGTCGGCAGTTCTGCCCAATACTCTTCTGATATCACATTTCTGATCTGAACTAAGCCTTGACGGGAATTTAACCTCAAACTTGATCCTCAAATTTCCTTTCTTTCCAGGTTCTTTCGATATTGGCATTCCTTCATTTGGGATTTTCTGCTCATGTCCTGGTTTAACAACATCCGTGATTGGTATAGTGAGTTCCCTTCCATCCAAAGCAGTAAGGTTGATAGTTTTCCCAGCGAGAGCATCTACTAATGAGATTTTTTGATTGATCACTAGATCATTCCCATCTCTCTTGAAAACGTCATGTGGCTTTTCATCTATTACAAAAGTAAGATCACCAGGTGCAGCTCCAGCCTCATGATTCCCTTTCTCTGGAAAAGTAATTTTTGTGCCTTTCTTCCAACCAGGTTTAATGTGTATTGCCAAGACCTCTTCAATAGTTGTGGGCTTACTGCAAATATAGTTCACACATGGAAGATAAAAATGATGAGACTAAGAACTAGTATTAGAACCATTAAGTGCAAACTAATTAGTCGTAACTTCTATATTAAATACATGCAACGGTAGAATCACATGTTCACAGAATTTTACTGTTAAGTCATTTCTGTGTTACCCCCTCACCTCCAAAAAGGCAATACTGCTTTAGTAGCCAGGATTTTTGTCCTCCCATCAGCTATACTTTTTGTCAGAAACTATATCATCATTGCAACCAGGAAAGGAACATGCAGTATGACTAATCTACCTCCCTAGACCCTACTGATCGTAACTAAGCAATGTTAAAAAACTTATATTCTGTAGGAAAAGTAGTTTTGATTTCTTCATTATTATTTCTTGCTTGTAACTAAATGAAACCCAATTATTCCTATAAGTTTACTCACGGCAATCGTTTAAGCAGATGAAAGAAAAAACGCATATCAATGGATCCAATAGATATTTATTTTTGCAATTGCAGATAAACAAACCAACCTTTCGTCATTAATCTTCGGAGGCGAATTACATATTCATATCTACAATAAAAGAATTAGTGAGACTCCCTTTCTTTTGATATCCCCAATCTTATTGAATTTTGGAAGTCAACTCATTTCACGGGCCTGGTGAAATGCAAAACTACGACGAGGAATTCACATGGATTTAGGAAAGGCCTGCTGTATTTGTGTACAAGCTAAAGTTTTTTGAAAAATGAATATCTTTGGTCACTTTCATTGTCAAATAGGCTTTTCCTTCGTATACCTTACTTACCTCGACCTAGCGAAGCACAACAAAAAAGGTAGTCTTCTTTTTCTGTATTCAACCAAGAAAAACCCCTCCACCTGGATTCGAATCCTAATACTATTATTAAATATTAATTCAATAATAATAAAAGGAATATACCAACACAAGATCTTCTAAATCTTGAGATGGCAATTCCTATACATTCTCTTCTATTTGATTACGTGTTCTATTCTAAATCACTAAGAAAAAAATGAAAATAAAGACCTCCTGATT
The DNA here is from genome assembly GCA_027704765.1 of Solanum habrochaites. Lineage (NCBI taxonomy): Eukaryota > Viridiplantae > Streptophyta > Magnoliopsida > Solanales > Solanaceae > Solanum > Solanum habrochaites. The sequence continues at coordinate 535,719 of JAKWJA010002492.1, forward strand.
CTATTTATAGAAATAAATAGAAATCTTTAAAGAATTTATAATTAAAGAAGAAATCAGATAAGTTAAAGAAGAAATCAGATAAGTAATTAATTTAGAATTCCCCGTTTTTAGAGAAAAAAACAAGAGAAACAGGAGAATTTGTCGAAGAGTAATATATAGTTAGAAGGTTCTACTAACTAAATAAAATGGAAATAAGTATAATGGAAATAAAATCGGATTCCAGTCGATGAATCTTGCAATGAGATATGCCCTACAATAAACCAATGGGCGATGCTTGGTTACAATTTCGAATCCATTATTATATGTTTGCTCTAGTTTTTGTTGTTTTTGATGTTGAAACGGTTTTTCTTTATCCATGGGCAATGAGTTTCGACGTATTGGGTGTATCTGTATTTATAGAAGCTTTCATTTTCGTGCTTATCTTAATTTTCGTTTAGTGCTAATAGAGGATAGAAGCAGATGCTCCTTAACAGTAAAAATATGCACTTTCTCAAAACAAAAGAGTATTGTTGCATAGGAAGATTTAAGTAATAATAGATGATAGAAGCGCATGTGTTTTGTAACAGTAACAATATGTAATTCCTCAAAGCAAAAGAGTAGTCTTGCATCTGAATTATTAAGTCTAACTAACTGGATGTAAAAATATAGGGAAAAACACTACCTCAGATAATATTCAGATTGATAAGCAACAAAGATGTTGTATTATTTTAAAACAAATCATTCTACAGTCCGCAAACTCACAAAAATTTCAATTTTACAACAACATACATAGTGTAATCCACAAGTGGGGTCTGGGGAGGGTGGTGTGCATGCAACCTAACCTCAGATTCCATCATTTTCAAAATGAAAGCTTCAAAGAACATATTATCATTTTCCTCGTTGAGCTTGAAGAGATATCTAAAAGGTTTTCTCCCGAAACCAAGTGTACTATTCTCTGTTATAGCTAAAAAGTAACTCCTAGAAGTTATGTCCAATAAGTCTCTCACTGTTGGAAATTGGGTTATAAATAAGCGATCAATCTCCCACCAGTCCACACAAAGGAATTAGACTAACATCCAGAGTTATCACTCATTTTATCAAGAAGCAGATGGTAAGAGCATATTAAGGACAACTTAGTTGTCACAAGTTAGCAAAGGGTTGATGAAAAAAGTTGATTTTAAATGGTCAAAAAGCAAAAAACTCGTTCGGCTTAGTTCCAACTGTAACATCACATCTACACATTCAAAACAGTATCATCAACTCTGGAATTTGATATCTTGTTTCTTCTCTGTAATTTCATACTACACAAACCATTTATATTCGTGCATCGTTGCTATCCCAACTAATACACATAATTTTTAAGTTAAATGTACTTTTACCAATGATGATCAAAGAAGAATTTTCCCTCGACTCACCAATATCATTCACTCATTCTATATAATTCATGCATAAGCCCCATATGATGATGGGGTAATCTCAAAGGCACAGTTTCAAGTGGTTGAGACATGGGAGTAGCTTCCTAAGGATCCAGATTCATACGAAAACTATAACCAACCTTGATGGACATGATTTACTAGGCAGTGTTCTGTCAAATTCATCACACAAAAGATCAAATCACTACTATCAACTCGAATTATCCCCGTCAAATAGGCCAGATGTAATTCATTCCGCAAAGTAATGTAAATTTCTTATTGAGAAAACTAGATAACAGATTCTAATAGCAAATATGGATAGAGGATGTTATTCAGAAATACTAGCTGGTGTTTGTATAATGTAAGGTATTTACTTACCCATTGCCATCAAGAACAATCCTTGAAATCTTCATTTTCCTCTTAGAGCCCTTGTATAACTCCTCCAAGGTACACGGCAACTTGTTCTCCACCGGCGCAGCTTTCCTAATCCGTACAGTACCACCAGTACTCCTACTATACCCATCCGATCCACCAAAAAATTCCGCGAAAATATCTTCCGCATCACGCGAATTGAACTTAAATCCTCTTCTATCACTAGGTGAGGATGGATCGAATTGACCAGATTTCAGTGCCTCATCACCATATATATCATAGATCTGACGCTTCTGAGGATCACTCAGCACATCATAAGCCTCAGATATCTGCTTGAATTTCGCTTCAGCTTCCTTCTTATTCTCACTATTCTTATCCGGATGCCATTTCATGGCCAATCTCTTATACGATTTCTTCAAATCTTCTTCACTTGCATTACGTGACACTTTCAGTGTCTTATAGTAATCAACACTCATATCTTCTTCTCTTCTCTTTCACTGTGCTGTTTTTTCTCTGTATCGTTGATGAAACCGAAGCAGGAATATATGTGTGTGTATATATATATATTATAAAAATAAATAACAGACTGTTCTCGATAAATTTCTGGTAAGTTTGTTAAATCTGGAGAAAAGGAAGTCGTTGACCCGTACTCGACGGGGAAAACTCCGGCGAGTTGGCCGGTCGTCTAGGCGAATCAATGCGTATGGTAGAGAAATTGGCGGATGTTGTGCTAAGATACGCACAATGAGAGATTTTTATATAGAGTTTTTCTTTAAAATGACGGGGCTGTGATGACAACTGTACATGCCAGGTAGGATTTTAACGGTGACGGATTATAACGGAGGAATATAAGTTAGTGGGAGGTGAGTGAGAACGTGCTGTGCGCGTAAAAAATGGGCCGACAGAGTATCTTCTGTTGGAACTCTGTGCGCTTAACAGAATCTGTTTTCGCGATTTGGCAACTAGGCGGCTGTATATAATAATTTATCGGATTTTTTACCTTTAATTTTAAGATTATATGGATCGAAGAAGAGTTAAAAAAGAATAAAAAAAGTTAAGATTTACCTAATAATAAATTAAGTGAGACTAATTTATTCTTAATTAGAGATTGAACTTGAAGCTTTGATATGAACTCGAGATAGCGGGTAGAAAACAAAATATATATAGTAATAATATAAAATGTGTATCACTTTTTGCAAGAACAATATAGTGGTAAGGAATTGTTTTCAAAGTTTAGCTTGTTAGGTGAAATGAGGTCTAGTTTATTGATGTCTGTAGTTACTAGTGTTATTACTCCAGCCATAAAAAGCAAATCTTGTTGTTTCACGAGTTTATTGCATTATCCACCATTGATGACTGCTAGCTACCGTTGTTTTCGTGCCCGAAGTAGGCTTCCGTGCTGTAATAGTCACGCTGATGATGATATGAGTGCCCTCTTTCAGGTACTTTTCCTCTTTAAGTTTTCTGTTTTTTTGCATATATTTTAGGGATTTACAAGTAGTAGAAGGAAATGAGCTGGAATAGTCCAAATAGAGCGGAATGGATGTAGAGGATTTTCATGTAGCTTACCTGAAATAATTAGGGATTGAGGTATAATTAGTAAGTTCATTGTGTCTAAAGTTCTAAAGTTCCAATCTTTTACCCCTTTTTAGGATTGGTAGTGGAGGGAACAAGTTTCAAGTTGTAGTTCAGGATATTTGACACTCACATTTGGGTGTACACAATGTGAAACTTGTTAGAACTTAAAAGTTAGGGTTAGGATGTGTGTTGAAAATGTGCTTATGTAAAGATCCTAGAAATAGGGGAACAAAGGGAAAAAAGACACTGTTTTTTACATGTCAGCTTGATTTTGAAGTTTAAGGGGAAGTTGAGGGAGAAATCATTCATTTAATTGATGCAAGTTAGCTTCTTGATAAGCTATTTTAGATGGTCATATCTTGATAATCATAAAGGCTTACCAACTAAGTTTGGATTGAGATTTAGTGTTATTGGGTATACTTAAAGAATTTGATGTTAGTGTAGGAATAAGTGGGACATTTAGAGAACTCCCAATTTGAAGAACCCCTAATTTGTACCTAAAGATGAATTAATTTGAATGAAGTTGGCCCAAATGGAGCGGAATGGATAGTAATGATTTGTGTAGCCAAATCCTACTAGTTTATCAAGGTGTAGCAGAAGTGGTGGTTGTACTGACACTACTTGTTGCAGGGCTTTGTCGTGACACTGAAACTTGGAAAAGAGGTGGAGTAGCTAAGATTTCTATATTTCCTATGAAGTTTGTAGCACTGGTTCCCTGGGAAAATCTGAGGAAGTGAACTTTTCTTATATCAAACACAAGTCTACAAGAAAGTTAATAATGGGAAATTAGGAATAATAAATAAACATGGTATAGTGTGTGCCAAAAATGGGAGAATGGAACAGAAGAGGAGGTACGGAAGCTCAAAAAATTAGAAGGAGATGTCCCAGGCGGCATATGGTGGACTATCTGGAGGGAAAGGAATTTAAGACGTTTTGAAGGAAAAAACAGCCGAATCCAGAAGATAAAGCTTGATTGCATTCTGCTTTTGGATATTTGGTGTAAACAGGAATACATAAATGACTCTGAGATCATATTACAATCCTGGAGTCTGTATAGTTATAGTAGAATTTTTGTGTAGATTTTTAGCTTTCCTTGTAACTATGGCCTCCACAGGCTCTTTTGATATCAATATAAATCTGTTACCATCTCAAAAAAAGAAGAAGGGAGAGTGGAGATAAAACGAGGTAACTGCTTGTTCCAGGAGTGTTGCACAAGAACCATCTTACCTCCCTTAATTATCAGTATAGACTATGGCTTTTGTTTGTATTTCATTCTTGAGGGCTATGTACATTACATTTGCAAGTTTGTGTTTTACATTTCTTTGTAATCTATGCTCAAACAAAGGGTAGGATAGCTGGGGTTGGAGGTTCATTTAGAATATTGTAATTTTGATCTCTTGCATCAGTTGAATTATTGAAATATTTTCTTTATGTAATTGAAGATCATGCTTTAAAATGAACTTAATTATTTTTCTTTTCTTCTTTTTGCAGATTCTGCCATGTGACTTACGGGACACCCTTTTGTGTGACCCCAGCCAAGATCAACTAGTAGAGGTATCTATTTCTAACAATGTGAACACTTCCTTTGACAAAAGGATGTAGTATGTGTTTTTTCACCAGATTTCTCATCGATTTTTTTAGCTTCACTCTCTGTATCTCGTAAATAGCAATATGTGATGTTTGCCTTAAATTTTACTGTCAGCTAATAAAATGTTCTTGATTTGCTAGCGTTATAGTTTACCATCTTAAATTTGCCTACAAAAGGCGGTATCCTTTGTTTTGCTAATATTCTTGTGTCAAAGAGGTCTCTTGCTGGAAAAAGTATGATATGTGTTCTGGAAATTGTCATTTTATGAATCTGACTAAGTTTATCTGCTTACCACAAACATGTTTCAGCTGATATGCTTTTCACGAGATGACAGGATGAGTTTCATATTATCACACAGGTTACCAGTAATGTTTATATGGCTTGATAATTATTTGAGATCCGTGTTATTCTCATAGGTTACCAGTATTCAGTAATGCTTATGCATGATAATAACTATGCTGTGTGTATTATTATGCTATGATAATTACTATACTGACCAAAAAAATTGTATGATATTTTTGTAGGTGATTTTAGATTTAGGCCGTTTGCCACAAGCACATTACATAGATGATTCTGGGAGGCGTTACCTTCGAGATACTGAGGTAAACACTAAAGGTATTGAAATTACCTACTTTATGAAATTATTGAAGTATATACTGTCATGATAATGACTAGTGCAGTTCTTGCTTAGAAGCACCAGAAGCTTATTGTAGTTTACTAGGAAGTGAATAGAGAAAAGGGAAGAAATTTGTGGTTTTGACGGAATATAAAGAGCAAAAACTGGACACCAGAAGATTATTTGAAGAGCTTAATTATATCTGCTTCTTCTTTTTTTGAAATGTGAAGTTATATCTGTTTCTTTTGATAAGCAGGTCTCTATGGAAGAAATACAATGTGTCCTCAAGGAAATTGGACAATTTGGAGGAGATAACAGAGCTGGCATTGAGGGTACTTTGCATCGCATTTCCGCAATTAGGAATAGGAAGGGTGAAGTCATTGGTTTGACTTGCCGAGTTGGCAGGGCCAGAGGACAGATTGACATGGTGCGGGACTTGCTTGATTTTGGTGAAAGCATCTTGTTTGTTGGACGGTAAGTGAGTTACATATAGATGTAAATCATGTCTGACCCGCCTGCGGTGGCCTCAATTTTTTCTAATGTGTTCTACTAAGCTGATAACCATCAAGCTTTATCACAATTGTCTATACCTTGCTATCTTGTCAAGTTATTCTGTCTCTTTTTGATTTGTCTCTCTTTAATTTAACAGACCTGGTGTTGGTAAAACTACGGTTGTGCGAGAGATATCTCGTGTCTTGTCAGATGAACTTCATAAAAGAGTGGTTTGTTAACTCTTCTACTTACTTCTCAAATCTTATTTCTTTATTTCATTTTATGCTGCTAATGAAAGAAGTTTTCACAGCTTAGGGATCATTGTGGTAGGTTATTGTTGACACAAGCAATGAAATAGGAGGTGATGGGGATATCCCACACCCAGCAATAGGAGGGGCAAGAAGATTGCAGGTTCTAGACCCATCAATGCAGCATCAGGTTATGATTGAGGCAGTGGAGAACCACATGCCTGAGGTGATCATTATAGATGAGATTGGCACTGAATCTGAAGTTCATGCTTGTCGTACAATTGCTGAGAGAGGCGTTATGCTTATTGGTACAGCTCATGGCGAACAGCTAGAGAATATAATTAAGAATCCAACTCTGTCTGATCTGGTATGTTTGGAACACCTAATGATTTCCTTAATGAGAAACCCCTCTTTTTTCGCTGTCCAGCACAATAATTCATTTCAGCATCATTTGAATATATCTTTAAAGCATCTTTTCATACCTGCTTTTTGGTTGATAATTGTGAGCAAACATTACTTAGCATTCAGATTCAGTATTAGACTTTTCCATTTCAACTGCTAGCACTTGTGTGTGTGCTTTTTTTCTTTTGATTAATGAAGGTGGAGTATTCCATAGACAAGGCACAAAGGGGGTGTCAGTCACTCATCAAGGATAACAGAAAAATAAACATAAACTTAAAGATGATAAATGACGAACTACTTAGCCACCAATTAAAAGGGTCCCCCGAAAATAGCATATTCAAATTGTAAGACAGCATATAGACGCTACATTTGCAGAATTTGCACCCCGCTAATTTCTACTTGTTGGGATAGTGCTCACTGCATGAAAAATAAAATGTCAAAGAAAACCAATCTATGAATCTAGTAATAGTCATTCCTCTACCTGGCTGCTCTCTGTTGAGTTCCAGCCACAAGCACCGAAAGACACTGGGTATATCTCTTCTTGTTTGCCTTAGTATCTTTTATTTATTCAGTTTTCTTCACATTATTAGTCGTCATTATTAGGCGATAATGCTTCCTTTCTGATCTCTTAAATTGTCAAATTTTACAGATTGGAGGAGTAGTAACTGTGACTCTAAGTGATCAGGAGGCACGAATCAGGAACAGCAGTAAAAGTGTTCTTGAGAGGAAAGCTCCATCGCCCTTTCCTTTTTTGATTGAAATAAACGAGAGAGACTACTGGATTGTACACCGGGTTAGTCACCACTTTGACGCAATAGTGTAATATAGAATATATCACATGCTAGACAGCAATGTCTCCATATTGACATGTTGGCACATATTCCCCTCCACCTTTGATCCCCTTGTTTGTTCTTTTTTGCATAGTAGCTTATTGTCAATGAGTAATATAGGTCCTTGCATTGCAAGGAATGAAAGGTTATCTTTGAGTTAAAAGCTATAACTTTATCCTTTGTAATCTCTCTGCCAGCTATGTGAGTTCTAATACCTCTTTTTCATTTTGGAGAACAACATGCAGACTGAAAGAAGTGTCGATGCTCTACTTCGGGGTAAAAAACCACTAGTTGAGGTACTAAAGATATGTTCTTGCTATTTATGATCTTCTATATAGCTTCTATTCAGTTGACAATTCTTTACCACAAAAATGAAGTATTAGTTTCCGATATGCTTGATTCAAACTTGAAATATTGCTGTTACGTTAAAAGAGGTTATTTTAGCCTTATGATGCACATGCCATACTACAAGAAGTGAACGCCAACACCTCAACCTCTAGTAGTTAGAGTCGGCTATGCTAATTCTTACAATCTATTTTGTTCCATTTGGACCTGATTCATTCCAGTATTTAGTAATGTGCAATTCTCTTGTGGTGGAGGTTCTCTACATTTTCAACTGTCAAACAAACAGACAAAAAGAACTACCATATACTGAACCTAATATAAGTGTACCAACATGTCTAAGCTTTGACCGGGGTTAGTTGCTATTGCCTGTATGGAATTTCTACTTTCATTATAATGAGTTCTACTTTTTGGTAAGTCCATGTGGATCTCAATAGATGGTAAGTCATTTGACACGCTCCTCTGGTGTGATTTTAGGTCTACCTCTTCTTGCACATTTATTACAAGTTATATAATTTTGTTTCCTTTCAGATAACCTTCAAGTTAAACATTGTGGAGGAGAATATAAAATATTCCTTTGCTTTAGAGGATAAGAAACTTGTAATCTATTTTTTTTGATAGGTTAATCTAATTATTATTATTATTATTATTATTATTATGATAAAGTCCTTTAATCTAAATATCATGCAATTCAATTCGCGATGACAGAAAACTATACAGCGATTTGGACCATGTCCAATTTAATTTTTGCAAATATTTGTCTTTCTGAATGGTAAACCTTGGCAACTTTTCTTCCAAAATGTGCCATAAGGCTATTTCTTTAGTAGCTCTCCTATAGATAATGTTCAGAACGGAGTTCTATGAAATGTATAATCTGATTCAGTACTATTGTGTCTTGAGTTGAGTTGCATCCATATGTAAGATAATAGACTAAAGAAAGACTATTTTTCGATGGGATTTAGGAGATGTGACAAGGTCATGCATTTGATAATTAGCAAAAATTATATTAGGATGCTGTCAAAAGTGTACAAGAACAGAACAATTTGGTGCAGATCCAATTACTCTAACAATCTAACTCGACTTAGATGAATAAAACATCAACACCACTTTGAATGATTTCATTCTTTTCCAGTTTTTGGGGATTGCAAGTGGCACCATTAAAGGGAGGTAAAGAAGGCAACTTCCAAGTCTTCAACAAAAAAGTTGTTGCCTTTTCACTACATAAATGACTAAAATGAAGTATGTAATATGATGCCATTATTTTAGCTACGGTTTTTAACTTTCAAAAGCATCAGTTGTGAAAGATCATGTGAGTTAACTTGTGTTAGGAATATATAGTTGCATGTTTTTCTTTTGAGTGCAGCTGAATGCACGCCTTATTGGTGGTGGCCGCGTACTAAAAATCTTTGTTTTACAGGTTAGGAGGAGAACTCCGCAACTACAGGTTGTGATTGAGAGATGGAGAACAAAAGCCTAAATACAATTAACTTCTGCTACTGCTCTACTGGTAAACATATTGATCATACATACGCCAACATTTCTTTCTCTTTTATTGGTTCAACGTTTCTTTCTGTTGCGTGAATGGAGAGAAAATATCCAATGCTTCCCTCTTTCTTCTAGCTACCCTCGAGTCTTGATACAGAATCCAATGCTTGACTACTGTGATCTTGAGTTGGTTTACTTGCCATAAACATAACTGAGATTTCAGCTTATAGGATCTATCATATCATATATCATATATCATCATATATCATATATCATATATCATATATATTATTATAAGTGGGAAACTCTAAAATGAAAAGTTGAATTACCATTTTATCCTACACTAGATAAAATTATTATAAAAATATTATTAATTAAATATTCTATCATTAATGCAACACTACTCCATAATGTACACATACATTGAATACTTAAAGTTCAATAACAATCAATTAAGTATTTGGGTATACAAAAAGGAGGATTAATTTACTTGCAATTGTCATATATTTCAGCATTTTAGTACTTTAGAATAACTTTTCGTCTTACTAGACTAATTCAATGTTTGGAAGGTCTTTTCAACTTCCAACTATAGTTATAGAATTTTATAAATAGTCACTTCAGTGAATCATGATAAAGTCATTGAGGTTCTCTTCTGGAGTTTAAATACTACATGTCCTCTTCTTTCTTTTTCATTATTTATCTTTAATGTGCCAGTTAAGGGGTTCCATACAAGGGCCGATAGATGCAGTTAAAAATGTTATTGACATGAATAAATAAAAAGTGTGAATATATTAATATTTATAACATCATGAATGTCTTTGTTCAAGATTTAAGCTAATAGCTCTTTTTTTCCTATTGTTTTTATTTAGTTAGTTATGTTTGAGTATTACTCTATTAAGATGTTTGATGTTTCTGATTTGAAGAAGAAGTGGAAGTTGTGTTAATTGCAAGAATGTTATGACTTGCTAAATTCTTTGATTTTATCTAATAATAATATTTCATTACTAGCGTGAAGTAGGAATAAAAAAATATATGTTGATTTCAGTTCATTTGTGAAACTGTTTTTTAAATAACCCTAATGAGTTATATTTAATATATCACACTACTAATTAGTTCAAGAGAAGAGTATTATAAAGGATCTAATTTCATGTAACAGTGGTAGTTTAGCCATATTGGGTCTTAAAATTGTTGTGTCTAAGTCTTGATCTTTTCTTGTCTATGTCAAAAAAAAAAAAAAACATTGTGAAACTTGAATTTTAATTACCAAAAAATAGAAAAATGAAGAGTTACGAGATTTAGGAGTTGAATAAATTGCAATTTTTTAGTTTTTCAACAATTTCAATGATACCAAATAATACCAACTTCTTATGAACCATTCACATACAAAAGAAAAAGAAAGCATAATTAACACTTAATTAAGTAAACTAAGATGATAATATTATATCATCGTGTGTATATATATGTTAGGAAAAAGTTAGATTATAATTCTATTCCTACATTAAATTTAAATGTTATAAATTATTTAATAAACTAAATATTGAGTAGTAAATCATCATATTAGTACATGAATTAACCATTTATGCACTTTTAGTCAATTATATAATTAAGTTTTGTGTTCTTTTATTAGGAAGATATATGAACTTTAAGTTGTAAAAACTGATTTTTTAGTAAATACCAATAAATTTGAAGTGGAGAAAATATGTCATTTACAATACAAATTTATATAAAATATTTTGGGATAAACGTGTAAATGCACGTTTCCGAAACTAGTATTACTATAAGTGGAAACAAAAAAATTAGAAGTTGAACTACAATTTTACCTTTACTATAAATTAAAGAAATATTGGACAAAGTTAAATTACCGTTTTACCCCTACATTAAATTAAAATGTTATAAATTATTAATAAATTAAATATTAAATAATAACTATATCTTATTGTTCTATCCGTTTTTGGCTTTTGATTTTTCTCCTATTCTAAATTAATCTCCCATTACCTATAGATGTTCACTTAATAATAATTACTCTCCCTTACTTATAGATGTTCACTTATATTATTAATTAAAGAGGATGAATGAAGAGTTGCACGGTTTTAATTATGACTTTATGAGAGAAATGTTCACTTATTGCTCCAACAATAATAATGATTAATAAAGAGAATGAAAAGTTGGAGTAATTTAGTGTCAAAGTCAATATTATATTTTTGTAGCAAAAAGGTCTCCCGATGGTTATATAGCTATAATGCATGAAAGTTGAACAAATTTTTCATTTCACTCTAAATACATTAGTGGATCAATAATCACTTTCATTATGTTCTTTTATTTTTTTACAGGAGAAAAATGTATGTGTACATTCGAAAACTTCATACGGAGCTTGCAATGTGATGGAAATGGATGTTGAAAATCTTTGCGGAGGTTGAAATTCATCTTTTCACAAAGTTGGCCTTCTAACAAGCATAGTAAGTACTACGTTTTCACTGATTTCATACTTTGGGTAAGTGAGATGAAAACTCTCTTCTTTCTTTCTTTGTCATTTCACTTAATTTTGTTATATAAGTTGATCATCTACATTTATCTTTCTGTCATTAAATCATTTATTTCGTTTACTTTGTAAAAGCTTAGTTTTTCCTGTTTCATATCATACCTAGCTAGCTACAATCTTTGAAAAAAAAAATATTTTAGATAAATCATATCTAAGTATTATGTTGATTACCTAATTTCTTAGTGCATCCACCTAAGTACCATCTCAAAGTGTACAAAAAAAAAATCCACGTTAGTGATGTTTCAGTGCACTTTTAAAATTTAAAGCAAGAGTTTCTTGATATGTCGTATATCATCAGATGCTATATTATCTTAATATATTTTATATAATTCAATATATCTTATTTCCCAAACAAATAACTAAAAGAATTAGTTGCCCCCTTGTATTTGTATAGAATAACATATATTTAGATATTTTAGTCTAGATGACTATATTTGAAATCCATCTTTTCAATTGTTTTTGAATGCAAAAGTTAAGTTTCATATAGAAACATATTAAATACAAACTTTATCGTATTTGTAGAATATATCGTGATAAATATTTATATTGACATGAGATCAAACTTTCTTATAATTTTAGATCATAATAGAAGACAAACGTGCGGTGCACGTTTCCAGAACTAGTTCTACATATAACGGAGAGAGCTGTTGGAGCTCTTGGTTCTCATTAAACTTTACGGTTGTGTCTTATGTTATAGGAATAAGAATTCTATTTCAGATATTTGGCCATCGACCTATTACTACAGAGTTCTGTTTTCTTCTTTTTCAATTGATTAAATGTTATGAAGATGAAATGCTAGTAAGTCTCTATCTCTAACTACGTACATCCCAGCTCTACATAGGCGTTTTCTAGATACGAAATAATTCATATTTGTGTCAACTCAACTCATATTAGCATAAAAACTGATGATTTCATTTGCATCATCCACAGGTACATGATCAAAACCAGCATGTTTTGAGGGCTTTGAGAAACCAAAAATGTTTCGAAAACAGTGAAGTTGAAGGAACTACTGACCTACATGACCAGAAGATACATACTGAGTATCCCAACAAAAAGGTAGCAAAAGAAATTCTATGATCATGCAAACACTGTAATGGATCAACAGACAACTTGACCACGTATACGTTCTTGTGAGTTCGATTGAATCCATTTGGTCTCGGTTTACATCTCTCTTTTTATGTTACAAAATATATAAGTATCAGATATTAGTACAAGTTAGTTAAGTTTCATTCTTTTGATTTCCAAACTGATAAAAAGGGAGCAGTTAAATATTTTGTAATCCTTATTTAAAACCTTTTGATTTCCAAAATCAGTGAAAAAAGAAATATTTAATGCATATGTATTTCAATGAGATGTGACAAAAGAAGTCAAATTGATTACTTTTATATTGTCCCAATACTTTGGACGCCTAGTTCATATAAACTGGAGTAACAAATATTACAAGGATTAATAATTGTCATTTTGTGAAATGATATATTAAAGTTTTATTTTCTAATATTCCATATTTGTGTACTTCAACCTAAGTTTAAGAAACTGGCGGTTTGAACAAAGAGGCATTTTAGTATGATCCTAAATAAATACATTATGTTTTGGTAAATTCAATATGATTTTGCTGACCTCTACTTGGAATTAAAAGACAAAAAACTGCATGTAACATAAAAAGTAAGAAAAAAATATACGAAAACAAGACATGACGATTTGAACTAAGAAATAGGCTTTTCTTCATCCTAGAGAAATAAGAATATGCCAAGTTTAAGCAAATTCTAGAAGTTTTAGGTGTGCTCCAAAGAAAATAAGTGTTTTTTTACTTGTTTACGTTTGGTAAGTATTTAAAAAATTATTATCTTAAAAGTATTTGTATATAATTATTTAGACAAAAAACTATTGAAGGTGATGACAGAGGTAGGAGGGTATACGAGTCATAGGGATGGGGGCTACTGAAGTACGGGTGAAGATGAATTGTGTGTGTTGGACAATGAGAAGGGCACAATCAATATTAAATGTCTCACGTGAAATTTATATTCCCTACTTTCATTAGAAAAGTCATTTTCTTCATTTTTTAGGTACATATTTCTCAAAAAAATATTTCCAAAAATTTTGACCAACCTAATATGAGAAAATCGAAAAACACTTTCTCTATACCGAACACACCCTTAATATCTTCAGCGCAACGCCAACCATTATCAGTATCACTATAAAGAGATATTTAATGACAATAAATTCCTATATTTGTCGCAAAAACATTTAGCAGCGATTGAGTTAATGTCATTACATCCAAAGTCACATACACGTAGTGCCGATTAATTATAAATACTCAATTATCTATTATCACTAATTAATTATCGATAAATTCTTATGGACATTTAATTTATCTAGATACTATCTTCACTATGCTTTCCTCATTTGTCATCTTTCTTATCCAACATGCATATATTATATATATATATATGAAAGTTCCCATATTTTTGAAACGAAGCATATTTACTTGTTAACTTTACAAGCTTACAAAAATGGCGTTTCCATCTGTGGATAAATGTCCATCCATAGGCCGCGAAAAGGACACAGTAATCGCGGACATGGATGGAACTTTACTTCGAGGACGAAGCTCTTTCCCTTATTTTGCCTTAGTTGCTTTCGAAGTTGGAGGTGTTTTAAGGCTACTTATACTTCTCTTATCTTCACCACTAGCTGGACTTCTTTACTACTTCGTCTCGGAGTCTGCTGGAATTCAGGTTCTTATTTTCGTTACTTTTGCTGGGATGAAAGTATCTGATGTAGAATCGGTAGCACGTGCAGTGCTACCGAAATTCTACTCAGAAGATATTCATCCTGAGTCATGGAAAGTGTTTTCTTCTTGTGGTAAACGTTGTGTTTTAACCGCGAATCCTAGGGTTATGGTGGAACCATTTTTGAAGGATTTTTTGGGAACTGATTTGGTTTTAGGAACTGAGATTGAAAGTTATAAAGGTAGAGCTACTGGATTTGTTAAAAAGCCAGGAGTACTTGTTGGTAAAAATAAGGTTGATATTCTTATAAAAGCTTTTGGTGAAAGTAAACCTGAGATTGGTTTAGGTGATCGTCATACTGATTTTCCTTTCTTGGCTTTGTGTAAGGTTAGTTTTATTTTTGCTGTATTTTTACTCATCAACTAAGAATCGAAAGATAATTTTTGAAATTTGTGATGTGGAATAAGTCATGCATGGTAAGTGTGCTTAGTGATCGATGTAACGGATTGGACACTCTGAGGTTTCAGGTTCAATTTTCATGCCAGACACAAAATACTACTATGATCGTTCTATCTCAATTAATATGATTCACTTTTCTTTTTAGTTTAATGAAATGATTATAGTCATATCACTTAATTTAGACTACATGAGTTTAAAAAATCTTTATTTTTAATTTTTTTTTGAATCAAGTCAAACTATACTCTCTCCGTCCTATTTTATATATCATCTCTTTCTATAAATGGCTGGATCACAATACTTGTCATTTATAAAATTTATACATAAATTACCAGATTTTGCCTATTATACCCTTGATTATAAAGTTGACTTAAGAAAATATTAAATAAGGGTAGAAATGTAAAGTTACATCATTTCTTAATGCAAGTGTAAAGTAAAAAGTGACATATGGAGAGAGTATCATATAAAATGTGACGGACACAGAGTAGGTGATCAATTCTTTCTGTCTGTTCTAGCTTTAGTAGAGACAATCGATTGAAACTTGGGAGATGAAAGATATTTCGTAGAACTAATCGAGAGGCATTGAAAACTAATGCTATTAATATTTGTGTGTCTATGACTCAAATCTAATTAAGGCATATGTTAAAAAATGCAGGAAGGTTACATTGTACCACCAAAACCAGAAGTTAAAGCTGTAACAACAAACAAACTTCCCAAGCCCATCATTTTCCATGATGGCCGTTTAGTCCAAAAGCCAACACCTCTCATGTCGCTAATTATTTTACTGTGGATCCCGATTGGATTCATTCTGGCGTGCTTACGCATTGCTGCTGGTTCCCTCCTCCCTATGCCTACCGTCTACTACGCCTTTTGGGCGTTAGGCGTTCGTGTCATCATCAAAGGTACCCCTCCACCACCTGTCAATAAATCCAACAACAAATCAGGTGTCCTGTTCATTTGCTCACACAGAACACTCCTTGATCCAATTTTCCTCTCTACTGCCCTTGGACGTCCGATTCCAGCTGTTACATACTCCGTTTCACGTCTCTCTGAGATCATTTCACCTATTAAAACAGTTAGACTCAATCGTGATCGAGGTCTAGATGCAACGATGATAAAAAAACTCCTACAAGAAGGTGACCTAGCAATATGCCCTGAAGGTACAACATGTAGGGAACCGTTTCTACTTAGATTCTCCGCGTTATTTGCTGAGTTAACAGATGAACTTGTACCCGTTGCTATGGTAAATAAGATGAGCATGTTTCATGGTACAACGGCTAGAGGATGGAAAGGGATGGATCCATTTTACTTCTTTATGAACCCAAGCCCCGCTTATGAGGTTACATTTTTGAATAAGTTGCCGTATGAGCTAACTTGTAACGCGGGGAAATCGAGTCATGAAGTAGCTAACTATATACAAAGGGTTATTGCTTCAACTCTTTCTTATGAATGTACTAGTTTTACAAGGAAGGATAAGTATCGTGCACTTGCTGGAAATGATGGAATTGTTGTTGAAAAGCCTAAGATCAAAAAAAGTATAATGGGATGCTAATAATATAATATAAAATAAGTTCCTATATACATGTCTTTGGTTGGGTGGAAGTATAGAATTTCACACCTTACTGTTGTTGTTATTATAGTTCCTTTCATATTTACATACTCATCTTTTTTTCTTTAATTACGCTTTGATCTGCTTGAATCGAGAGTACAATATACAATACACTTTTAAGAGGTTTGAATATAATATTTTATCTTTCTTAGATTCAACTTATTGAAATTTCGCCAAATATGTTATTTTTATTATGTACTTAGCATTTGAAGATTTCAACTTTTTAAATATTGTTCAGGTACACCCCTATAAGAAATAATATAATTAATGACTTCACTTGTCAATTTGTTGTCTTGTTTTAACTTTTAAGTAATTAAAGACTTCACTTGTCAATTTGTTGGCTTGTTTTAACTTTTAAGTTGCACTAGAAGTGAGAGGCTTGTTTGAGTGGTTAGAATTTTTTTTTTGATGATGTTATTGTGTGTGTTAATACTAGAAATTAAAATATTAAATGCGAGACATTTAATAGGCTTAGTGGGGAGAAAGTGGTGTTATAATTCTTTGTCAATCATGTATTTTTTAATCATCTTACTATGAACACAAATTATAATTTATAATATTTTTCATATAATTTTTGAATATTTAATTTTTTATTTAAAATATAGAATTAATGAAATCTAATTTAACTTTAAAAATTAATCAAATCAACTTTTAAAAAACGCGATATGACAATTAAACTAATCCTCAAATGACTATATATATTCTCGACATTTATGTATAAATCAGATGAAGTATTACTATACATTCAACCACATGACTTATGAGTTCAAAAAGGATAGCTTGAACTATGTGTATACATATAAAGATCAAACAAATATTCAATAGTTTTAATTTTTCCCATTTTTCTTTTATTTCCTTTTTCAGTTATATTGTGCTTTATAAATATAATAAAAAGAAATAATTTTTTAAAAAATCTCTTATTAATAAAACAAATTTATAAAAAAAACAAATATCTGTTATTCTTGTGAGTTGGAGCGAGTCCATCGTGATATGATACAAATTGAATCACATTCATAATAAGCTTTTCTTTTTTATTTTTCTTCTTCTTTGCTAGTTGATGATTTTATTTTATTTTTGGAATAAAATTGATTGATTAATTAAAAATGGATGGAGGTTCATTCTCTTCAAGCATAGGAGATTCAATTGATTTTGATGAAAAAGATTTATCACTTGGTGATAAACTCAAAGTATTCAAAGCTTCTGCATATGATCCTGATTCATACGTTACAAATCGATGTCGTCAAATGAGCGAAAAGGTTTCATTTCATTTTTCATAAATCTAAATTTGTGTTTTGCATATGTATGTAACTCAAAACTATAGGTTTCGATTGAACCTGAGTCAGAAATTTGACGAAGGGCGTGTAAAATTGACATTAATTAAACCTATGTGTACCACATAACATTGATTGTGGATACGTATCTATTGGTGCATTCTTGTAAAATGTGGTTTTGGAGACGGAATTATGGACAAAGATAACGAAATTGTATGGAGGATTGGAAGTGAAGGGTGCTTACCATCCGAGTGACTCGCTCTAATCAGCACTTGATTAGTTGATCACGAAGGAGAATATTGTTTCTTATATTTGAAATTTGGATGATGTGATTATTTTGTTGTAAAACGACAATAGTTTAATTGTCGTTAAGTACTGTATTTTTAGCGTCAATTGATACTCTTTGTAAATATTCCTAAAATCTGTAGTGGTATTGGATCATCGGTAAAGACTTCAGCAGTCGTTGTTAATGTGTATATTTATTGCTGCTAAAAGTTATTTTTGTTGTACTGATGTAAAGAAAAATTTTGGAAAATTTGAACAGGAAATAAGGCATTTATGCCATTATCTTAAGGATTTAAGGAAGGCTTCTGCAGAGGAAATGCGAAAAAGTGTTTATGCTAACTATGCTGCTTTCATACGGTAAGCAAACTCCGCCATACTAATGAATTCAATATATATTACTTCCCGATTTTTTTTGCCATTCTGAGAATAAGTGGTGTTATCTTTAGAGACGAAATGAGAAGGACGAAAATGTTAGACTTACCATATGGTTAAAAGAATTGAGATATCATTCTTAAAACTCGAAGATGTGTTCATATGTCTGCCATAAAAACTCGACTTGCTGTAAAGTAAAAGGATTGCTTACAGTGAATGTCGCTCCTCTAGGTAGATGTTCGTTGAACTTTAGTGGGAGCTGTTCACATATCTCTCTGCCAAGAACTGAACTTTGCGTGAAGCACATGAAGCTGGAACATTTTTAGTCTGAAACAACCACTATCACTCCTTTTGCAGTGTATCTAGGCTGTTGCTGCATCATCACTTGCAGAAGTGTCTTATTCGCCTTTTATATATGCAGCACATCAAGGGAAATATCCAATCTTGAAGGACAGCTTATTGCGTTGAGAAATCTCCTATCAACTCGAGCAGCAATTGTTCATGGTTTAGCTGAAGGAATTAATGTTGATTCTCTGGCTAGCTCTGACGGTTCAACACAAGATGATAGGTCTAATAATGGTGACAATGATAGCATCAATACTGAGAGTTGGTTAGGACAATTTATAGAGAAGCTTGAAGTGTTACTTGCTGAGAGGAGAGTCGATGAAGTTTTGGATGTGCTGGATGAAGGTGAACATATGGCAAATGATACTCATAATAAACAGACATTGACTCCATCCGCGTTATTATCATTGCAGAAAGTTATCACTGAACAGAAGCAAAAGTTAGCAGCACAGTTGGCAGAAGCTTCATTCAAGTCTTCAGTTGGTGGTGCTGAGCTTCGTTCTGCTGTACAAGCTCTAAAACGTCTTGGTGATGGACCTCGTGCTCATACCTTAATGTTAAGTTCTCACCAGCAGAAGTTGCATGGTAATATGCAGGGTATTCGTCCTTCAGGTACTTCACATGGAGTAGCATATAGTGCTTCTCTTTCGCAGCTTGTTTTCTCGACGATGGCACAAGCCACAAGTGATTCCTTGTCCTTATTTGATGATGAACCTTCCTATACATCTGAGCTAGTAACTTGGGCTGTCAACCAGACAGAGAATTTTGCTCATCTTATTAAGAGATATGTTATAGCTTCACCAGCAGCATCCGGATGCTTAAGACCTGTTGCTGAAAGTGTTCACATAAGTCTCGGGCACTGCTCTTTGTTAGAAGCTCGCGGGTTGGCTCTTTCACCAATTCTCCTGAAAAATTTTAAGCCCTGTGTTGAGCAAGCGCTGTATGCCAATATAAAGAGGATTGAGCAGTGCACTGCTGCACTTGCTGCTGCAGATGATTGGTCGCTAACTTATCCACCAATCGGCTCACGTTCTCTAGGAACTTCATCTCTTGCTGGTGTAATCGCCTCCCAACCAAAGCTCTCAAGCAGTGCTCATAAATTCAACACAATGGTTCAGGTGATCAACTTTCTTGCATATAGCTTTTCATCTCATATCGTAATCTTCCTATAGTATGTAACTGAAGCTCCTTCTGGCGCTTAACTAGATCATTGTCACAGGAACTCTGCGAGGACATTAGTCCTCTCGAAATCTTACAATTGTCGGAAAACACTTTGGAAGGTGTGATGCAAGTGTTCAACTCATACATAGGTATGTTGGTAAAAGCATTACCTGGTTCAGTGGACAATGAGAACCTTGAAGGATCTGTAAACAGAATTGTTAGGCTGGCTGAAACAGAACCTCAACAGATTGCTTTACTAGCCAATGCATTATTGTTATCAGATGAGCTAATCCCTCGTGCAGCCGCCAAACTTTCATCTGCACAACAATCTAATAAGACAGATGATACATCTAAACGAAGTACGGACAGGCAATCCCGTCCTATAGAGCAGAGAGAACTGAAACGGAGACTCCAACGTTTAGTTGATCAGCTCCGTGACAGCTTTTGTAGGCAACATGCACTTGAACTCATTTTCTTGGAAGATGGTGGCGTTCGTTTAAGTCCAGACATGTACCTAAATATGGAAGGAAGTCCAGAAGAGATAGATTGGTTTCCATCTCCAGTATATCAGGAAATGTTTGAGAAGTTGACTCGAATTGCTAGCATAGCATCAGACATGTTTGTGGGAAGAGAAAGATTTGCTACTATTCTTTTGATGAGACTCACTGAAACTATCATCCTCTGGCTTTCTGAAGATCAAAATTTCTGGGAAGAGATTGAACAAGGCCCAAAGCCTTTAGGTCCACTTGGCCTTCAACAGGTTTTTTTTTGGGTCAAATTATCTGTTGTCATCTGTCATTTTTCGTTTTTCGCGTTCTTTTGAGAACTGAAACACTCTTCTGTTTCCCCTGCAGTTTTATCTAGATATGGAGTTTGTGATACTGTTTGCTTCACAAGGGCGTTACTTGTCTCGAAATCTTCAACAAGTAATCAAAAACATCATAGGCAGAGCTATTGAAGCAGTTGCTGCAAGCCACATTGATCCATACAGGTATACCATAGATAATAAAACAAAGCTCCTGTACATGTATCATAATCCTCCTCATTTATCCGCGATTGAAACCGACAACACGAGCAGGCTCACTAATGTTAAAAAAAAAATTCTAATGTGCAGTGTGTTACCAGAGGATGATTGGTTTGCAGAAGTTGCTCAAATTGCTATAGATATGCTAACTGGCAAAACACAAGTAGGGGCAATGGAGAATGTTAATAGCCCTACAGCATCATCAGTTCTTTCTCATGGAAGTAACTAAATTTACAACTGTCTTTCCACCAATTAAAATACAACGTTTAGTTTCTTGATTTGATAATCAGCTAACACACTTCATTCAGTTGGTGTTTTATTAGCAAAATTTATTTATTTAATTGTATTCTGTTTTTTTTTTAGCTAAAATGTAAATTTATCATGCAACTTCTCAAGATTATCATTTATCAGCCCTCCTACATGTTGAAGTAACGGTGGTGTCTAGAACAGCTTGAAATGCACCTAGACTATTCGATCGACGAACCTACTACTATCGGTTAGAATGTAGCAGGTAAGAAATCACCAACCTTTTTTGACCTCTATGGAGATTCAAATCCTGATCTTTTACTTAGGCCATGAACTAGATCAGAATCATTCTCAACGAGTTCATAAGGGTGTTTTCACCTGTTCGGTGTAGAGTTCACATTTTTTAGAAAAGGTTTCTCATGTTCTGTTTATCAAAATTTTCGGAAAACATTTTCTTTAGGAAAATAAATTCCTTAAAAAATGAGGAACATGACTTTCTGAATAGAAATAGGAAAAACAACTTCTCCGATAAGTGGCATTCTACATTGATTGTATCATCTTCATTTTCACCCCACCCCCGTAGCCCCACCATCCCATACGTCTACTCCAATCCCCATATCTCATACTATTTATCTTGATTATACACGAATATTTTTAGAATAATATCTTTTTACCTACGTACCGAATTAACATGAGAAAATAAGTAATAAACTCACTTATTTTCCTAGAAAATATTTTTTTTCCGTACCAAATAGCACACCATTTTATTAGTGATCCGGATTCCGATGCTAAAAATACCGTAATTTTTTGTGGACATCCGTCAAAACCTTATTTATGCATCCGGTTGGCCCTCACCGTCAGTCCGACGCATTTTCAAGGTCAAACGAGCTCCGAAGCGCGCATATCCTCCATTTCGACGATTTTCGTGTGCTATAGCATACCATTTTTTTGGTGATCCGTATTCTGACGTTTAAAATGCCGATTTTTTTTGTGGACATCCGTCAAGACCTTGGCTATGCAGCCAGTTGGTCCTCACAGTCAGTCCGACCCATTTTCAAGGTTAAACGAGCCCCGAAGCGAGCATACCCCAAATTTCGATGATTTTTGTGTGCTATAGCACATCATTTTTTTGGTGATCCAGATTACGATGTTAAAAATGCCTAAATTTTTTGTGGAAGCCCGTTAAGACCTTTTTCTATGCAGCCGATTGGCCCTCATGGCCATTCCGACCCATTTGCAAGGTCAAACGAGCCCCGAAGCGCGCATAGCCCCAATTTCGATGATTTTCGTGTGTTTAGTACACCATTTTTTTGGTGATCCGGATCCCGACGTCAAAAATGAAGAATTTTTTTGTAGACGTTTGGCAAGACCTTGGCTATGCATCTGGTTGGCTCTCACGGCTAGTTCGACCCATTATCAAGGTTAAACGAGTCCTAAAGTGCATTTCGACGATTTTCGTATGCTATAGCACACCATTTTCTTGGAGATTCGGATTCTGACGTCCAAATTGCCAAAATTTTTTGTGGACATCCGTCAAGACCTTAGCAATTCAGCCGGTTGGCCCTCACGGCCAGTCTGAGCCATTTTCAAGGTCAAACGAGCCCCGAAGCGCGCATACCCCATTTCGATGATTTTCTTGTGCTATAGTAGACCATTTTTTTTGTGATCCGGATTATGACATCAAAAATGCCAAAAATTTTTTGTGGACATCCGTCAAAACCTTTTTCTATGCAACCAGTTGGCCCTCACGCTCAGTCCGACCCATTTTCAAGTTCAAACAAGCCCCGAAAAGCGCATACCTTCAACTTCGATGATTTTCATATGCTATAGAACACCATTTTTTTGGTGATACAGATTAAGACGTTAAAATTATTAAAAAAATTTATGAACGTCCGTAAAGAACTTGGCTATGCAGCCGGTTGGCCTCAAAGTCCGACCAATAATTAAGGTTTATAGAGCCCCAAAGCGCATACTCCCAATTTCAACGATTTGTGTGTGCTAACTTTGTGCCTTCATATTCTCCAAGATCTAATCTTTCAAGATTTTGAGAATATTTATATTTTCTTTTTAAAACATGAAGAACTACATGGATGTGTTGCATCAAAAAAATCCAAAATAAAAACAGATTGACTGCGGTTTGATGAAACATTGAAACAAAGAACACCACTCGACTATTTTCTCATCCTTGTCCATAGATTCAAATATCTACTACTCTCTCGATAAGCCATTTGCTTCTCGAGAGAGAACATTTGAAACAGAGATTTGACAGTTGAGGTAAAAGGGAGGGACACAACTAGCTAACAATAATTTCTTCACTTATTTGCCATATCCGGTGGATTACACTGCTAGTGCACCTATTCAAGGGGTTTCATTATTAACCCCGAGTTGCTGATAATTCACATAGTCGATTTCATTTAATCGTATACAACATAAGATCTGCTCCGGCAATTCTTCAATTTTGTTACCCTGATTTGAAAAGTGAATAATTACTTGCAGCCGAATTTGGAAAGAAGAGAATTTGAGGTCACATACAGATACTCACCTGAATTGTGAGGCCTACATCCAAGGAGCATAGCTTTAGCCTATCTAGGAATGTTTCGCAACCCTTCCTAGAGATGTAACTGAATCTGTGCATATCAATATCAATCTCAAAATAATTTTCTCCCTACAAAGACATCATTAGCAACGTAATAAGAACTTGGAACATATTTCCTTCAATATGAATAAGACGATGTGACCATTCTATTCTAAGATGTGATGGCACTCATACTAATGCCAACACAAACATAAAACTTCAGTTGTTCATCCAAACAAAGCTCAAATCTGACAATAATACCTTATAGAACTCATGTTGAGGACGTGAAAGAACAGGTTTTTCATTGTATGCCTGCATCAGCTTCCTCTCTGCTGCACTTAACCGGAGGTCCTCAACATTTGCTACACGACCTAATATCTTCAACCTTTCCCTAAACGGAACAGTACCATCCATTGGAAAAGCCTTTACTTTTTCCACTTCATCATCCATTACTCTCTGATCAATAGGATAGAGTAGGAAAAGATTGTTCAGTAAAAATTCGGACTCTGATAGTTTACAAAGAAACAGACAAGAGGTAAATAAACCATGAAATAATGACTACGTAACAATCAGCACCCAACACAATACTACTAGAGAATGTACACAGAAACTAACAGAATGTGAAAAAAGAAAACACCAACAGAGAAACAAATGTTACAAGAGGCACAATAAAAAAGACAAACATGAAGAAACATGATTAAACAATGAAGAAGTAACAGGAGATATTCAACTAGAGACAGGTTAAAAGAAAAACAAGGACCAATGACATGGTAACTAGAAGTCTAGAACTTACTCTGATGTTTTCCTGAAAATAAGAAGGAAGTTCTTTTGCATAACTTTCGGAAAGCTTAAAGTACAAGACAAAACTCATTCCTTTACCGTCAGTTTCACCCTGAAAAATTGCGGTAGGATATAATGGTACCTGTAAAAAAGAGAGAAAAAAGACGGGAAAACAGTATCTTAGCAACTCAAATGTGTGAATATTGTTATTAATAGAGGTTATACGGCCAGCTAGATTGGAAATTTACATGGAGGCGAATAAAGTCTCAGTTCACAAACCATTCGGGTGTTGAATAACTTTGACTTTGAAGAGACTCGAAACACATTTCATGTGTATCTTAAGCATAAATATTACTATCTTTAAATTAACCATCAGACCAACTTAATGACAGCCAGAGCAATGGAGAAAAAAAAGAAAAGACATACACTTATTCTCTTAAAGCTACACTAATTAAACGGTACCTGAATGTTCACTACAAGAATGGGTGGAAGTGTCCCAGAGTGTTCAATGACAGGAAGTTCCACAAGTCGAGCAATGTGATCAATTTTTCTTTGAGATAAAAATACGTCAACGCCAAAAGGATAATATGCAGCATTATTTGCCGCAAACTCTTTCTTTTTGTCCCTGCAGGAAATACAATATGTGAATGATACAACATAAACAAAAGTAGAGGGCAGTTGCATTGGCAGAAAGCATGGATACACAAACTTAGGATAACCATAACGTCCATAAAACACATCTTTAACTACGGGGAATACGGATTTTCCCTTTCTTTTCTACTTTTTCTAAATGAAGAATTTCATCTTAGCCATTTTTTTAAGACTAGATTATCACACTCATAAAATAAGTGCTTACCTGTTTGTTTTGTGTATCTGTAAGTATATTACCTGAAATAGTTTCCTCCCCGGACCCTGAAGGTATTTGGTTCAATATAGGACCAACTATCAGGCAATTTATTTTCCAACGGGCAAACTGGTACTTGGCTACCAGCTATGGGCCTTTGAAGCAGGGTTTTAGCTGAAACTGTACCCAAAAACAAATAAAAGTTAGCTAATTGTATTTCCTTCTCCTTGATCTGGTAACTGGATCACAGATAAATTAATCATCACTCTTGAGTCCATCCGAAAGACAAATTTATAGAGAAATTTCAAGTTTAAACATTTACATAAGATGCCAAACAGCCAGTTTTCAGGCTCGGAGACAGACATATGATGTCAAGGATTCAATTCCTCTATCACAATCACTCTCTTCTTTTCTTTTTCCTTCTCTCTTGATTTTACAGCTTGATATACAAAATAGGTCTAAAAGGTCAAAACTGAATTTTGAGAAACAGCTAGACTAAATTTTCCCTTAGAAGTGCATTATTAAAGATCCGCCAAGTGGTGGATGTAGCTTTTCTTCTGAAGCGTCTTAGTCCATAGCTGCCGAAGTATAGCATTGAGGTGAAGACCGCATTTGCTAGGTCAAGTCTCCTTTTGGAACTAATTTTCCTTTCTCTCTCAGCTAGACTAATTTTCTATTAAAATGTAGATTGTTAAGATCCGTTCCACGCCAAAGTGAAGTAGAGAATCAAGGATGTCTTTGTTTTATCTTCTATACTGACCCCACCTTCACACTCCTACACTTATATTAAGGGAGTTACTTGCTTAAAAAGGAGACGAGGTACACCTAAAATCACATGGAAGACAGTGGCCTCAAAGGGAAGCGAAAGATTTATATAATATCAATTAGTTGGGAAATATGTTTCAGCTATAACTAGTTTTATCACTGCCCAGTACAAATCAACTACATTTTCAGTTGTATTTGAGGAGAGCTGTTTTTGCTAGTCCGAATGTACCAACTCCAAATATATAAAGCAGCTGAAACAGTCATCAGATAACACATAATTTTGCCTCAGAGAAAATGAGACATGGATAATCCAATAAGAGCACTAATTCCCCAAAATATATTTCGAGACAAGATATTCCTTTGAACAATAATAATTGTTGTTTCTTGAAAGATATTCCTCTTAACAATAACTAAATCCTGTTATAGACGTGGAGTAATTCTTGAAATTTCATCTTTATATATGTCTTCAATAGCAAAAATTGCTAATTACTAATTGCAACAAATTTAAGATACTTTAGAAGTAATATTCAATAAAGTAACCAACAATGATGTTCAAACTTAATCCATTATGTAATGCAGATTTGAAGAACTTTGTGCCAAATAAACTAGATCAAAATTTAGATGTAGATACTCACGTAGAGTGGCACAAGGATTTCCATCTTTCCATTTGAAGGGAAGCTTTAGGTCCGCTTTCTTCCTTGAACTTGGAGGACTAGAGCTAAGAGATCTCTTCTCAACAGGCACAACAGTGGAGGTAAGACGGGGCAGACAGTTGTTTGAAAGAATTCCACAGTTCTCCAACAAACCATCCTCCCTTCCACTACCTATATTTTCCGAGGACGAGATCTCATCAAGGGAAACAGGCCGTACCTCACTGTGAGGTCCATCAGAGTTTAAATTAACATCCCCATTGTTAGTATCTTTGATAGAAGCTACACTAGTCCGCCCACAATCAAAGCTGTTGACAGAAAGTACATCTGCAGTAATTGTATTTATATTTGTATTACTAACATCAAATGAAACAAATTTCTAACAGTTGAAACAGAAGATTGAAAACTAAGAATGCTGTACCATCAGGAACACTCTGGAAATCTTCATCACTGCAATCAGATTCAAATATTGCAGCAGAATCAAACCATGCCTCCTCAATCCGTCCTGCGATTTCCATTACAAACATTAAACATTTCCGAAGGTTATTTCTGATGACTTTATCTGCTATTCACCTTTCGAATAAAAACATGAAAACTTAAACTATACAAGATCCTTTCCAATGAATGATAGATGTAACGTTGCAAACAAACTTACATCCTAACGGACAACGAAACATACAATCTCACTTTAACTTGCCACTTGCTGAAGGCATTTAACAGGAGTTAGGAAAAGAAAACGACAGCACAAGAACATGAGAAACTATCAAGGAAAATTGTATGCAGCGGAACAACACACCATCTAAAGTTTTACTATTAAGTTAAATTGTATACAAAACAACCCAATACAAGTGCATATTATCACAACCATCAAAATTTGATTTTAAAGTGTTCATCAGAAAATCTATATTCAAAAGCATATATCAAAAACTACTTTTTCCCCTAAATTGGGGATATGGGAAGGGAAATGGGCACAAAGCATTACAAGTTGGGGAATCGTAGGCGAAAATTCAGGTAATCAACCAACTGAGCTGCTAAAACTCGAATTTATCGAAATTTTTCCCATCCTAAATGGATCTCATCACCTCTAGACCTCCACCTCAAAAACCTTCAACTTAACCAAACAAACTCAAAATTAAAAACATAAAAAATTAAAATGCTTAATTACTTTCACAATTCAACAAATTCTAGATCACAACACCCAATAATCCCAAAAAAAAAAAGTGAAAACAAATGAATTTCACCAAAAAATAATAATAGTAAAAACAGAGAAAGTACCCTGAAATGTTGGATTATAGTTATCCAAAGGAAATGACTCATCAATTTTATGAAGTGAGTTAGATTTCTTCCTTCTTCTTCTTCCCCTTTTTTTCCTAAACTTATTTGAACCTTTCAATTTACCTCCAACGCAACTATCTGGCCGCGATACACATGCTCCCATTTCCGCAGAATCATATGCTTCTCAACAACTACTATATCATATCAAAAAAAAAAAAAAATTATTTTTTTAGAGAGAGAAAAATCTATTGATTTTTGAGGAATTTGAAGCTTGAAGAGGTGGAGAAGCCATTAATTATCTCAAAAAAAAAAATATATAGAGAGAGAGGATATATTCTTGGAATTATGTTACATGATTTTCAGAGAAGAAGAAAAGAAAGTTTCATTCTTTCTTCTTTTTCTTCTTCTCATAGGAAAGTCAAAACACTCTTATTACTTTGTCTATTTATGTGTTTAAATATGTTTTTTTTTTTTTCAAGTTTAAATTAAGTGAATTATTTTTTTAATTATTAGATTTTCTGACAAAATATAGTGAGTATTGTGTAAAAGTAAAACTTTGAAAGATATGTTTATGTGTCTAATTTATGAAATTAATAAATAATTTGATATTTTAGTTTCTAATTTTATTTTATTACTCCTTCCGTTCGTAATTGTTTGTCATGGTTAGAGTCAAACTATAAAAAATTTTATTAGCATTTTAAAATGTAATTTTTCATGATATTAATATGCAAAAAATTGTAATTTATACTACTTTTCATATAGTTTTAGTATATCTAATTTTTTTTGTTTAAAATACCGAATTAATGTGATTTAATTTAATTTTGAAAATTAATTAAATTGACTTTCAAAAAGCGCAACATGACAAACAATTCCGGACGGAGAAAGTATTAATTATAATTATTTTCTTATTATATTTTTTAAGGATCGTATTTATTATATTTAAAGGATAATATAGTAAAATTATATATTTACTTATAATTTTTTAAGAAATATTCAAAGTTAATAATAGACAAATATTGTTGAACACATAAGTAATTAGCATAATAATTACTATCATTTTATTTCTATTAATTGGAAGAATTTCAAAATCAATTTACTCATTAAAGAGTTTTATATTTTTCAAAAGTAATAACTCCTTAAATAAATTGAATAAGTGAAAAGTTATTGTCTTTTTTTAATTTATCAAAATGACGAGTAGAAAGAGACAAGTAAAAAGTCAATTATCACAAATAAAAAGGGACAAATGAAGCACTATAGTACAACTCTACATAATTTATTTCATATGGACTAAAAAAGTAATAATTAAGAATAAGATATTTAGATTAAATTAAATTTATATATAAAATAAAAAAATAAATGGCCATGGTCAATTAATTTTGTAATCCTTCACAATTTTAATTTTAAAGCTTTAGTTAAAAAAAATTGTAACAAGAAATTTGAAAAAGTAATCTTTTTCTATTCAAAATTGTATATGATCATGTAAGATCATTTCATCGTGGGAATTTGATTTAGTGTGAAAAGATAAAGTTATGAAGACAATGAATAGACTAATTTTTAAATATATATAAATAGCACACGCTAATCAATATTTTATTTTGTATATAATAATATATAAATGCATGTTCATATATTTTTATATATAGGTATTATTTATTATGTAAATAAAGAAAAACTGTATCAAATATTGTATAATTTTATTCTATTAAGAGAAAAAAAAATCCAAATAATGTATAATGAGCGTTAAAAGTGTAAATATATTATTATTATTATTATTATTATAACTGCTAAAAAGTCCTACCAAACTCCCAAAATTATTCACGTTGAAGTTTTCATTATAAATATGGACATGAATATTTTAACCTGATATTTATATTAATTGATGTTTACTTTTAGATTCTGATAATAAAAATTAAAGGTAAAATGTGTATAAAATATAATACATTAAAAATGAAAAAAATGCATTTTTTACATTGTTGACTAATAAAAATATATTATTTAAAATAATATCATCTTTAATTTGGTAGTTGGGCCTTTTAAATCCCCCTTGCCTACAAATGGCAGATAAAATAAAGACCACCTATCCTTGTCAAATCTCTTTAAACTCAATCAACTCTACGTACTCCGTTTTGAAATAAGTGAATTATTAATTTTTTTTATAGTTCAAAATAAATAAATTGTTTAAAATTTAAAAAAGTTATTTAATTATTTTTTAAATTTTGGCCCTTATTTACATCTGCTAGGTAATAATTTTAAGAGAGCCAATTGTTCATATTTATAATTTTACTTTGAATTATTTATATTTTCGAAAATAAGTTGATGATATCTAAAAGGCACAAGTGAAAATGACGTATATTTTATGTCCTAATTTTTTTTTTCTTACTGAATATATATTGACTCAACAATTCAATTATTTTGAAATAGATCGGAGTAATATAAAGTGAGAAAGAAATATTCAAAACCAAAAGTAATCAATTGTCCTAAAGTGAAAAAGGAGTTCTAACTTCACAAACATTAATTTGTTTGAAAAATATGGCAAAATTGAATATTTGACAATCTTTCTTGCTACCTTTTTCATTAAATGCTAATATTAGCTAAAATTTGGTTAAAGGTCAATTGTTTTCTTCCTTTTAAGCTTTAATTAGGGGGGAAATAAAGAAATGGTGGTGAGAAGAACACTTCTAAGAAAGTGTTTTGCTAAGTTTACAAGTTAATTTGGCTTATTAATACTCTTTGGCTTATCTACCTATATATACCTATTTAGGTATAGACTTATAGCAAATAAATTTCATGTCAAAAAAATAATTTGGTGGTACATCTCCATCAATATATAATTTGGATATTTTTATTTCTGAGATATTTACTTTATTTATTTTTATTTGTTATATTTGAATTTGATATAATCATTAAGAACATAATGATTGACATGATTGTTTTATCACATTATCGTTATTAATTGATGTTTAATATTATATCTTAGAAAATGATTTAAAAAATAAGTAATTAGTGTTAAGAATAAAATATTAATTTAACCTTTAAATTATACAACATCATTGTCTATTCGGCCTAAATTATCAATTAATTTAGAGAGAAGCGTTGAAAATATATGAACTTGATGCAAATTATTAATTTTGTCCCTTAACTATTGACAATTTTAACAACACTCTTCAATTTGACTAACTAAACTTAACAAGTAGTGCAAAACTCTTATAAAAGTATGAAACTCTTAATAAAAAATCGAAGAGATCAAGTGTTGAAAACACCGTAAATTTGGCAAGAATTTAGAGGGGGTGTATTTCATTCGACCAGGGATGTATTTAAGTTCAATTAGTCAAATAAATAATATATTCAAAATTATCAAGAATTCAAACATAAAACTAATAATTCACACCAAATTTAAAAATATTTTAATACTTCTCTGTTTAATTTAACCTTACTAAAAAAGTTTTATAACCTGACCATTGAGCTTAATATTTGAAAATTACTCAAGGGGCCTCTTCGACCCATATATGTAAAGATATTTTGAAAAATTAATTAAGCATTTATTGTAAAGGTCAATGTCAATATTGACAAGAATAAACATTGAGGTATGTAAACATTATTCTGCAATTCTCTACTTTAATTCCATTTAATTAACTATACATTAAAAATTAAAATAAAATATATATGATGATCAGAATTGGTAGTTGAGTTCAAGTTATTGCTCCATTAAGTTGATATTGTAAAAAATGTTTTTAAAATTTATTTATTTTATAAGATAATTATAAAATACTTTTTTATGATAAAGAAAGAATAAAAATAGTAACTAATTAACATGATATAATAGGTTAAAGTTATATTACTAAATTTAAAATACAAATATACATATTTGATTTAAATTCAATCGTGTATTTTAAAGATATTTATAAATAATTAAATTCAGTTTTCAATTTTGTTAAAAAATAAATAAATTTAAAAGAGTACAAAAAGATGTCCAATCAATGGAGCTGATCATATTTTTATTCTCAATCATTGTATAGCAATAGTGATAGTGCTTATCTTGATAAAAAATAAAAAGTTTATTTGTTCAAATTGAATTATATCATATAGTTTTTTTTTTCACTTTGTCCAAAAATATCTTTATTTATCAACTTGATAAAGTGTTGTCTACAATTAATTTGCCAGTTTGGTGGGATCGTTGTACCTACTAAAAAGTAAGATGGGCTTGCCTTTACACGTTAGAGTATAGTTTACGAGACTTGTCGAACTCAATAATTTAATTTGGTTCAAATTATATATATAATTCAAAGATATTTATTAATATATATATATATATATATAATATATATATATATATAAAAGTTATTAATTTAAAATTTAATAGGTTAAAAGAATATAAAATTGCTAATTCTATGAGAACTATTTGATATTCATTTTCATCAAATTTTCTTCACGTAGGACTTCCAATCCCTAGTTAAGCCTTTTTAACGTAGCCTCTAATAAAAAATTTCGAGTTTGAACCTTGAATATGATTTTTTTTTTTTGGAGCTCTTTCCCTCGAATGAGACCCTATACAATACAAATACAAATTACTCAGATTTAATATGAATATAACTCTAAAATCCTCTTGTAAGTTAGTTAATGAGTTAGTCGACTTATGATCCATGCAGTCGAATTTCCTGCAGATTCGATAAACAAATATATATATATATATATTATATATATATATATATAATATATATATATATAAAAGTTATTATTTAAAATTTAATAGGTTAAAAGAATATAAAATTGCTAATTCTATGAGAACTATTTGATATTCATTTTCATCAAATTTTCTTCACCTAGGACTTCCAATCCCTAGTTAAGCCTTTTTAACGTAGCCTCTAATAAAAAATTTCGAGTTTGAACCTTGGATATGATTTTTTTTTGGAGCTCTTTCCCTCGAATGAGACCCTATGCAATACAAATATAAATTACTCAGAATTTAATATGAATATAACTCTAAAATCCTCTCGTAAGTTAGTTAATGAGTTAGTCGACTTATGATCCATGCAGTAGAATTTCCTGCAGATTCGATAAACAAATATATATATATATATAGCTAATGATAGAATGATAGATAGTAGACACAATTTTTTTTATACTAGTTCAGATCACCGATATAATGCCTAGCTAGTCCAGTCCCCTTGGATTACAATGATTATTCTTCTTGGTTATATAGTTTCTATGTTTCTCGAATGTCAATAGGTGTGTGTCGGATTCGTCAAAAATAGTGTATTTTTGAAGAATCCGAGACGGGTGCTGCATCAAAAGTGAAGGGTGGGCGCAACTAAGTATAGTTTGTCTTGTTACAAACTCGGAGAGTTCTTCTGATATGAATGATCGCAGATCCTTTGACCAATAACTCGTAATTCGCACTTGAATCAGTCTTGGTATACTTGATTTCTGCATTTGGTGATGCTCGATGATAGCTTATTATCAGCTCATTCAAAATTTCATTACACCTATTTGTAGCATTACTTTTCTTGCACTGTTGAATGATCATTGTCTCAAGTTTTGTGTATACAGAATCGTATAAACAAACAAACGAATCGTATGACAAACTGATGAAAAAGTAAATAGAATTGTACTTTGTGCTTCCAAATGGCCCTTGAACCTATATGGCTCTTACACTATCCATCACACAATATATGATTAACTTATAGAAGCTGCTCTTTCAGGCAATCTTTCTATTATAGCCCGTGCTTTGTTTTGCTTGTCATACTTTCTTGCTTCCACGTAAGCATAATCAACAACATACAAATCCGTTATTTACAACTGTCACCAAAGGAGGTGCTTCGAATGTAGCAGGTGTTCCAGCTATAGCTCGAACAGGAGACATGATCAAGATTTCAGTCTATTTTCAGTTCATATTTGTCTCCATAGTGTGTCAATAGCGCTTTTGGCGACTCTTTTCATCCAATGCCACCAATTACATACAACTTTTTATCCATAAAAATACCGCAGAACACATCCTATGCCACGTGTTCATGCTTGGTAAAGTT
Source organism: Solanum habrochaites (assembly GCA_027704765.1). Classification (NCBI taxonomy): domain Eukaryota; kingdom Viridiplantae; phylum Streptophyta; class Magnoliopsida; order Solanales; family Solanaceae; genus Solanum; species Solanum habrochaites. The sequence continues at coordinate 570,009 of JAKWJA010002492.1, forward strand.
TTTCACGTTCTAGTCTATGAATTGTAAAGTTCTGTTGAGCTAAGTATATTGCCCCCGTGATTAGTCACAACCGTCATCTAGAATGGAAATCTCCTCAAAGCAGGAAGAGACAAACAAACACCTTGGTGCATTCATTTGTATTCCAAATAACCAAGTGTTTGTCAGTATACTGTAACGATACATGACATGGACAAGATCTCCTTTCCAAACACAAGCAGCTCTTTGGCAGTTAGGACTTAGGATAGAGCTGATTGTGTATGGAAAGGTGATTTTATACATGTCATTTATTGTTATAGTATACGAAAAACACTTGGTCATCTAGAATGCACCAAGACGTTTGTTGCCAGTTTTGGGGAGATTTCCATTCTAGCTGGCGGTTGCGACTCATGGGGTCTAAATACTTAGCTCAGCAGAAGTTCACAATTTAGAGTTCGAAGCCTCGAAGACTTCACCAAGCAGCGTAAAATGTGTTTTGTGGATAGAAATTTTTATGTAATTGCAGGCATTGGAAAAACAGAGTTGTCAAAGGTGCTATTGACACACTATGAAGACTAATATTATTTGAAACAGGAAAATGAACTAAAATTTCAAGCATGTTCTGTGTCTGAGCTACAGCTAGGGGTGATATGCCTGCTACATCCGAAGCACCTCCATTGGTGGCAGTTGTAAATAATGATTTGTATTCTGCTGATTATGCTAACATAGAGGTGAGGAAGTATGACAAGCAAATTAAAGCACGGGTCACCATAAGAAGATTACCTAAAAGAGAAGCTTCAATGAATGGTTGAGATTTGGCTTTTCGAGCTTGTGTTGATAGGCTAATTGCAATGTGAGAGCCTAGAGCCATGGGTGTAGGGCATTTCAAAGTGAGTTTATCGGTTCCAATTGAAGGACCGCAGTGGAACTTGATTTGATGAAAGCGATCTGGATGCTTTGTGTATAACTGTGCTGTCATGGGCTGCTGATCATGTGATGTTCGCTAATCGAGACTGGATAGTCTTCTGGGATTCTTGCCATTATCTAGCTCTGTTTCATAGTTTCATCTTGAACTTTAACCTTGCTTTCCCATGAGAATGTTGGTTAAAGTTTTCCATGTCTCTTTTCTCTGCCGTTTTACCATAAAGCTCACGTATCCCACGTAAGTGGTTTCAAAAACCAATAAATTGATTCCAAATCCATCATTTTGAACAGTCATGACTTTCTAGCACACAAACAACCAATCCATCATTCATTTTGATTATGAATTGGAGCCCGAATCTCCAACACGTTTATTGTGGGGAATCATACTTATAAGAAACAAAAATGACCCTAAAGACTAAAGATATGGGGGCGGGACGTACACCACTCAAACAAACTGAGGAAAGTTGCATCCGTCCCATTGCAAGCACCTACAATGTCATGATCTCATTGATTTACCCTAGTTTCTTTGGGAGTTTATCGTATCGTCGCCCCTCCAACAAGAGAAGGTATAGATTTGAAAATTTATATGCCATTTGGATGGAGAATTTATAGGCGTACCGAGTGGATTTATCATATCTTATTTGTTGTCCTTATCAGTTGTGTTCTTTTTAAATGTTGGGCTAAGTGTAGGTTGGGTCATGCCCGCAGAAGTGTCAGGATGGGTAATTTTGTTTTGGATTTTGAATAAAACACGAATTTTGCCTTATGAAATTAAAAAAAATTCCTATCATTTGCTTTTTTTAAAAATGTGGCTATTAAGCGGGGAAGGAAGAGTAAAAAAACAAATTCGCTCAAACTAACTGAGGAAAGTCATATCCGTGCAAGCAAACCTATAACGTCATGATTTGATTGGTTTACCCTTGTTTCGTTGGTAGTTTATTGTACTGTCGCTCCCTCCCTCAGCAAGAAAAGGTATAAATATGAAAACTTATCTGCCACTTGGATCGGAGAATTTATGGAGGATATCGGATTTTAAATTTCCAAAAGCCGCATGCAACATCTCTCAGAAGACAAGATCCAACAAAGAACATCGAGCATGAATTATAGAACCTGAGAACACAATTGAGAAAGAATAGGGAAGTTAGCAGCAAGAAAAAGTCCAAATCAAGAAACTATACTACTTACTCTTGTTAGCTGACATACTAGAATCCATGACCAACATCACCATAATATTGATAACCCACAACGGAGGAAGGCGGAGACATGGATTAGTCCAAGGAGACAGAAGGTCTCAAGTGAATAAGAGATGGCGAGGTAAAGAAGGAGACAAGGCGGCGAGGGGAAATGAGGAGTCCTTAATTAGGAACCCTGCCTTAGATTTATAGGCCTACCGAGTGGGCCTATCGTGTTTTATTTGTTGTGTCCTTTTCAATTGTTTTCTTTTCAAATTTTGGGCTAACTGTGGGTTGGGCCATGCCAACGGAAGTGTCAGGATGTGTAATTTGTTTTGGATTTTGAATAAAACACGATTTTTGCCTTAAATAAATAAAAAAAATCCTATATATCATTTGCTTTTAAGAAATGTGGCTACTAAGCGGGGAAGGAAGAGTGAATAAACAAATCCCCTCAATTACTAACTGAGGGAAGTCATATCCATACCATTGCAAGCACCTACAATATCATGATTTGATTGATTTACCTAGTTTTTTTGATAGTTTATCGTACTGTTACCCCTCAAACAAGAAAAAGGTATAGATATCAAAACTTATTTTTCAGTTGGATCGGAGAATTTATGGAGAAAAACGGGTTTTAAATTCCCAAGAACCGCACAATTCTATTATTTATATAGCCAAAGGAAATAGGCTGCTCTAAAATTATCCGGAGCTCTTCTAATGTGGCTATTAAGCAGAGAAGGAAGAGAGAATAAATAAATCCCCTCAATTAACTTAGGGAAGTCACATCCATCCCATTTTAAGCACCAATATATGATCTTATTGGTTTACCCTAGTTTCTTTGGAAGCTTATCGTACCATCGCCCCTCCAACCATAAAAAAGGTATAGATATGAAAACTGACATTCCATTTGGATTGTAGAATTTATGGAGGAAATCGGGTTTAAAATTTCTAGAAACCGCACTATTATATAGTCAAAAGAAATAGGCCGCCCTAAAGTCACCCTAGGAGCCGCTAATGTGGCTAATAAGCGGAGATAGAAGGGTGAATAAATATATCTCCTCAACTAAGTAAATAGACAACAAATAGTAACCGAATAAATATGTAGAATTATGAAAAAGGTTATAAGATTTCATAAATTGAAAGCTATGTTTAGTCTGCGCTTCATTTTTGTAAATCTAAAGCTAGAGTTTAGTCTACACTCCTTTTTTTGTAACCGTAATATAGAGGTAAAAATAAAAACAATATGCATAATAGACTAGTATCTGAACACGTATATTGCACATGTATCTCATAAAAGTAGTATAAATGATATGAATCATATTAAATGGTAGTGTAATGAGCAATAACATGAAAAACATACAAACTGAAAAATATCTTGAATAACTTTTTGCTCGAGTACATTTGGACATATGAAACAGTTTCCAATTGATGTTGCAGAAAACTATTGGAATTAAATGAATTTACACAGTAATGCTTAGTTGAATTAACGAGAAACTACACCATGAATCTCAATTGCAGATCTTAAGGAAAATGAAACCAATTATTATTAGCTACATAATAATGACTATAAAAGGGATCAGACATGCATGAAATAAGATATAATCAAGTTTGTATTTTGTTGATATAATTATTGTCAAAAACTGTGTAATAACAACTTTTTCTTAAGCAAACTTCAGCTGATCAAGCTAACAAATATCTCATGCTTTGTCCCCGAGTGAAGTGATGCAATCACGGCAAAAACTCTCGAAGAAGAGGCATTAGCATTTCTGGCTTATGAAGTCAGTGGTGATTCTAAGGTAGAGTGTACTTTGCTCGTTGATTCGTTTAAGCATGTTATTGGAATTGGAATTAATTGTAGCCCTACAAGATACAGTCAAGGGATGATCCCAATTGATCCGTAAGCTAAGGTCTTTGGTTTGCTTTCAAAATAATACTTGAGAGAAATGTTTCGTGATGTACCACGATTCAACTTTAAATACTGAAAACTTAATTGGTAACAAGTTAACCATCCACAGACAGTGAAAGTTCAAACCAATACTAGAAAAGCAAAAAATAAAATACCACAAATTCTGCGATAGATCTGCACTGAAGATTCAATATGTAGGTTCAAATATGAAATCATTTCACTTAACACGCACTTGAATCAGTCTTAGTGTACTTGATTTCTGCATTTAGTGATGCTCGATGGTAGCATTTCAACTCCTTCAAAATTTCATCAGACCTCTCAAGTCTTTGCATTTTCTGTTGAACGATCATCCTCTCAAGCTCCGGAGAATGAGCTAGGATGACTTGTACTAAGTACATTTCAGTAAGTGTACCCTTGAATTTACCTATCCTCACTGTTCGAATCAGCTTCAGAGCTTCACTCACTTTTTTTTCTGCTTTAGACAAGTAATCAAACAGTTCTGTTGTGTGATACACTGTTTTATCAACCTAAACAAATGTAGCACACACGTTAAGTGTATACATGTACAAGTATTTAATATGCGAGAAATTCCCAAGGGTTATTGTCGCACAACTGAAAACAGATAACGTTAAAACCACGGAGCTGTCTGTATAGAGAATTGAACTTGTAGTAGTCGAGGTACGTCTTACCTTTACAACTTCATCTATGTCAAGTTCAACAAGGTTAGGAGAATTCCGCAGTAGGCAAAGTGCACATATAATACGTCTAACAGAAATCTTCAAATCACAAATCTTCAGGCTTTGCAAGTTTAGTGATACGTCCAGCCTATCTGACGGACAAACCGACCCTAAGTTCTGTAAGAGCAATAAAAGGATTAATCACTATATCAAAAATTAAAACACAGCAAATTGAAAACAAAACAGAACACGATATTCTCACCTTTAAGGATGATCCATCCAAACAGAGATGCTTAATCTTTCTAAATATCGGGTTCATATTAAAACACTGAAATGTTACTGCATAGGTACTAAGCATAGACAAGTTCACAAGCTTCGGAGAAACAATACGAACACAATCAACATCATCACAATATTTCAACTCCAACGTCTCGAGCATTGGCAGAATAAGAGTAGTCTGTTTTGGCCTGTCAATTGCAACTTCTTCTAACTGAAGACTAACAAGTTTAGGAAATCGGTTACTATCAGGAAACTTAACAATGCACCTCGATAACTTCAAATGTGTCAACGTTGCACAAGTAAATACGCTAACAGGCAACGTATATAATTCATCATTTGCCATATCAAGAGTGAGCTTCTGAATAACATGATTTGCTACTAACACGATGCATCGATCCACATACGACTGAGATAATTCGCGTGTCTCAGAGACAAGATGAAATCCCAAAATAGGTCCAGTATGTTGCATTAGAATTTTACAGATTATTCCACCAGCGTAATTAGATACATGCTGGAAAAACATATGATCAAACAACAGATGTGGCAGTGTGTACCATAACTGACTCCATTGCTTTGATAAGATGCTCATTCTCGCAGCATATTTAATCGGCATGAGTTCTAGTATTCTATGTTGTATATCGATTGGTAAGTCACAAATAATAGACTTACTTTGATCACTTGATACCATTCTTCTACCACATCGACTCATATTTAATTTTTTTTCACTCAAATATTTTTCCATGTATTTGATTGAACATGAATTTAGAGGTCTATAAATAGTTGTATTACTAGTAGGAGTAACAAATAGACACTTTTCTTGAGTTATTCAAAAGACATTTTGTTGATCTTCCCAAAATCTTTTAATTCCCACAAGACTTAATAAAAATCAAAGTGAATTTAGTACTTAGATAACTGCATTCACAGAATCCATCTCAATCAGCAAAATGACTATTTATTTACCTATGTTAAACCGATAGAATTCCAAAATCAATTTACTTATTATAGAGGTTTTACTTTTTTTAATTAATTGAGGATATTATATGTAAAACAAAAAAGGGGAAAGAGGGAGTAACTAACTCGAGCATTAATTTGCTTTTTTTTTAAAAAATCATTTGATATATATTAGTCCCTCCTATTCATATTACTTGACATTTAAATTAAAAAAAAGTTATTTCAGTTTACTTGTTAAATTTATTGAATCAAGAAAATATTATCACATTTGTCTCTAATTAATTGTCTATTTTGATAAATCAAGAAAAAATAATTTATTTTTATCTATTATACTCTCAATTAATTACTTCGAAAAAGATAGAACTTCTAAAAAAAAAATCTTTGAAGTTTACACGTAAAGAGCACTCGTGACAAATTCACTATTTAGAAGTTTGAATTTTGAAAATCCAGGTAAACCACATAAATTAAAACAGAGGGAGTACTAATGTTTTTTATTTAGCAAACCGTGAAACGGTTACTATAGACAATCAATGTTTACACGTAAAGAGCACTGTCACGACCCAAAAATAGGTGTGATGGCACTTGTCTTATACCACCAAGACAAGTCAGCCTAAAACCCAATATCTAACAAAGTGCGGAAGTAAATGACAATCCAACAACAATTTCTAGTATGAAACCAAGTCATATTAATTCAATCCCCAAAACCAGGTTGTCACGTGCACAAGCCTCTAATGTAAACATTAGAATTGAAACAAAATAAAAGTCTAACATGAAGTTGTCTTTCAAATAAAAACAAAATCATAAACTGGAGTAGGAAAGTTCGCTGAGATGACAAGCAGCTACCTCACAATCCTCCACAAGATGCCTCGGAAACGAAGAGAATAGAAGGTATCACAAAGATCCAGGCTCGTATCCTACAAAAATTTGTAGAAGCAAGGGGTGAGTACCAAACCACGCGGTACCCAACAAGCAAACCTCTAAACACAAGTTAAGTGAACAAAATACGGGCACTCCTTACACCATATCTAACCTCCACGCTACAGTCTAATAGTTTACAGTTTACCAAACACACAACTCAATAACCACACTCTATCAGTTTACACATTCTCAATAACAACTCAATATTCAACAGTCACAAGCTTCACAGAGAAACACTCACAAGATCAACAAAACACGTGTTCAAGTTCATCAATAATAAGTATGTGCAATGCAATGGAATGCAATGTCAAGTATAGTGATGCATGTCTTCCCTAACGATACAAACCCGCTGTCTCTCAGTCCGGGACCCATGGGGGACATATCTGTCCATGCATCTGTCGCGGCGCACGACACGACCCTCGATAATAGTAACCTTCGCGGCGCGCGATACGTCCCTCGAAATATAATATCCATCGCGGCGCGCGATACGACCCTCGAAAATAGTACATCCTCTTACCACAACCATGTCTCAGATACAATGCAAATGACATGCTCAAATGAAAAGGAGGAGATAAACATTTGATAACAAGGCACAATTTGCAACAAGAAATACAACACCAACAATTAAGCAACAAGTCTCCAAATCATTCTCAACATCACACAAGAAAATACACGAATTTCGTACGCTTAACAAAGGTTTAGAAATCCACTTGCCTTAGTCAATCGAATAATTATTCTTGGACTTGAGCCTTCCTTTTCCGTTGAGCTTCTGAACCAATGGAATCTATTCAAGTATATATTCACAATAAGGTTTAAGAACTAACAACACTCACACTTTTATGTGTTTAACCTTGACCTAAAAATACACCCAATTTATAATCAAGTTTGTAATTCTTGATGTTAATTAATATGTCAAGTTTCCTATTCTCAAATTACAAGCCTAGAGTTAAGTTCCCAATTTCTCCAAATAATACAATCTGAATATTTTTCATATTTTATAACATACAAATATTAAATTACATATTCTCAAATATACCAAAATTTAAATCATACATCCATGCCAAACACAAGCTTTAATATGAATGTTTAAACTTAATGGCTAAACCTCAAATCCTTAACCATGCCATACGGTAATTTCATCACTGCGATCACACATTAATTGCTAATTCTCACTTTACTTCGCTTTCAATTTATTTATCGTTTGCAACTAATTGAATGAAAAGAGAGTTGAAAATCATTCCTAATTATAACTTCCACTAATGAACATCTAATCCATTTAATTTTCTTAGTTTCTATGACGAAAACTCAACAAAATATAATTTATTTTTAATCAATTATATGTTTCAACATTAAAACTATATTAAGGAATTTGCAATGTTAATCCGTAAGTAAATATGCTTAGGGAACCCAATATCATCCTATAATCCATATTGTTCAATCATTTTCTCATTCAATACCATATCATAGATCATTATCATCATTAATTTCCTACCCCCAATTCTTGTCCCCACTAACCATTTCATATTAAGTATATTGCTGCACTTCAATTCCTCATTATCTTATAATAATATAAAATTCTCTAGTGCTCATTAATTGACATAGAAAACTTTAACAACCAATACTAAGAAAGTAGCGTACCTGAAGTTCTAATGAATTCAACGATGCTCTTTGTAGTGAGTTTGCCGCCTCAAGCTTAAGCAGTTCGTAAGCCGCAAGTGCAGAGAAACCCTTCGCCCTTTTGTTTTCTTTTTCTTATTTAATTATGGACTAAATAATTTAAACTCACTTGTTTTTATTTAATATAGGCTAAATGGTATAGGGTCTTAAATAAATTATCACTTTAGCCCTTAAACTATTGATGAATTAACTTAAGTTAACAAATATTCAAAAATTCTAAAGAGGAGCTTTTGGGTCATTACAAGCACTCCAAAGACTCATAACCTACATGTTAGTCATTCCGAGCCTCAAAACTAGTAAGAAACAACAAGAAGCTAGTTACAGATTTTCTGAAGTAAACTACTACATTTCCAAACTTTCTTAGAGCCTTTTACTTGTTTTACCCTTTCAATGATCTCCTTCTTTATATCTGCAACAACTATCTCTGTATTTACATTTAACCTTGCCCCCAAAATCGTTGTTGTCAGCTCCTTTCTAAATTGTCTCCAATGTCGCTCTTTTACCTATTCCTTATGCATTATACATCTTAATTTCCAGCTCTTCTTGCACCGTTGTTGTCCATCTACATTCAAAAATTAGATGCCGCTAGGATTCCACTTTGTTATCATCACACATACAACATGTTGTATCGTCAACTGGAATATGTAGCTTGTTCATTCTCTCTTTTGTTAACCAATACACATCCGCGATATTGACAAATTGATATTTTTCATGTCAAGGAATGAGCTTGAGCAACTCGTGCTTGAACTTCCAAAGGGAGAAAAGTACAAATTGCCTTCTTCAGTTTTCACATGTTCGAAGATGAGGCATTTAACTCTTCACTATTGTACTGTCAATCCTCCACCTACCTTTCAAGCATTTAGTAAGCTTATTCGCTTGCAGTTGCTTAACGTTGTTATTTCTGACAAATCTCTTGAGAATTTAATCTCTCGTTGCCCAATGCTTGAGGACATGGAGCTGGATATCACAGACCCTTCAATGCTCCTAAACTAAGTTCGTTAAACTTTGGTAGCAAATTAAATTCTATATGCTTCAAGAATACCCCTCTTCTTACCATGTGTCAATTATTATGGCGAATGATGTAAATCATGATTTAGTAAATAGAGTAACATGTAATCTTGTCGAGTTTTTTGGTTCCTTGCCTGCTTTGAAGAATCTATGTTTGGGTCATTCTATTATCAAGGTGAGTTTTTGCACCTAAAATTAATATTGTTCATGTTCGTTGACATTAAATGTCTTTGTGTCCTGATTTCATATTGTTTGCCTTGGAAGATACTGATTACAGGAATAATAGATAGAATCCCGGAGAAGCTTCCCATGCCTCTTGTCAATCTTAGAAAAATTTACCTATTTGATATTTGTCTTAGTGATCTACATGAAATCCGATGTCTTCTGTGCTTGATAAAAAGCTCTCCATATTTGGAAGAAATAATTGTCATTATTAATCAGGTAATTATAACAACTTCTTATCTCCTTTTCCTTTTCAGTTAAATGTTCGTTTTCTCATTTTGTAATCTTTCCTCAGGCAATTAATAAAGAAGGAGGAGATGATCTTCGTGTTCTTAAGCATTTGGAAGCTCAATATGATTCAGGCATAAAGTTGAATCGACTTACCAAAGTTAAATTGATAGATGTAAAGGGAACAAAGGTAGAGATGGAATTTATCAAGCTTTTGTTGGCCACGTCTCTGATGTTGGAACAAATGATGATATCTCCTTACTATATAGAGCCTAAATCTCCTCAAACATTAGTTGAGATACTAAAAGAGGTCAACAAATTTCAAAGAGCGTCATCTCGGGCAAAAATCTTTTTTTTAAAAAAAAACTGGTAACTTATAAAAGAAAAAAATTGATTAGAAAATGAACAAAAAGGAGAATTTTAATACAAGCTGCACATTGACTATGTAATATATATTATGACAGTGATATGGTAAAACATTCCCAATTTTTCTTCTTTTGATTTTTTTTTTTTGGTTAAATATATAGTTTCCATGAGTATTAGGTAATTTATACTAAGAAAATATGTGCTAGTTTACGTTAAAAAAAGAAAGAACAAAACATGCATAATAAGATATGAATTGAAAAATATTTTTCTTCGTTCTGAACACACCAAAAATTAGGGTGTTCATAGTTCAGTTTAAATTGGTTTTACCAAAAATATGATCAAACCAATTAAATAGTTTTTGTTTTTATAGTTATACAAGAATCAAATCAAGCCAATTAAGTCAGTTTTCTAGTTTTTTTTTTAATTTTTTTAAAAATAATATTGATTGACTTATTAAATAATGATATGATGATTTCTTGTGGAAAAAATTGTTTGGGGAGTGATCTTATGTCAATAACTTGGAGGATGAAAAAGGACTTTACACCAAATAAAAGAATTCATAGATCAAAGTGGAAAAATCTATGTTGATCAAGAAAACTTTTTTTATTTCCTTTCATCACTAAATATCATAACCAAATGGAGCCATCAAACTAGTATAATGAATCGATCTCAATATACGCCTCTACTTACTAGATTTTGCATTTGAGTAATTTAGTTAGTAGTTTCTCGTCACGGATAATAAAAAGGGACAAGGCATAAGCACTCCCCTAAACGATGACTAAAATTTCAGCGATACATGTAAACTGAACTAAGATTTTACTATCCCCTCAAATATAATCCCACCCATCATTTAGGTCTAAGACCTTTAGTAGCAATCTCTCAGTCCCAAAATTACATGACACTATGGATTTTAAGGGTCACCCGTCAGACCAGAGTTGACACCTTAATTAGTCCTTTATGGACATTAACATACTGAATCTATGTTAGACAATGATCGTGCAAGGTCCAGAGCGCCCTCCCTTGGTTGGGGTGCATGTTGGACTTTGTTTAGCTAGGATAAGTATGTCGGTTATTAGTATCTCTCATAGTTCAGCCTTAGATATTGCATGAACTTATATTTAGTTTAAATAGTTCATTATTGATTAGTTACAGTAAAAATGAGTGGAAGAAGATACTTTCATGATTAGCTATACATTACATAGAATTACAAAGATATGAGAAGACATTTACAATCCCAAAGAATATGCTACAATAATCACAAATAATACACTATACAATCCCACAAGATATCCTAATTGATTGAGAACAAATCTACTCATTAAATAATGTAACTGATTTTCATTACTCATGCTAATACTCTCCCTCAAGATGGAACATAAATATCATGTATGCCCATCTCGACAAGTGAGTTATTAAACGCTTGTTTGGATACAACCTTAGTTAGAACATACTGCTCTAAGAAAGGTCTTCACATATGGAAATTCAATTGTCTTATCCTCAAACTTTTCATATTATAACCATCATAGAAAGTCTTTCAAACAAAACATGGCTACTATGACAATTTTTGATTAAAATTAATCTCCTATACATACATGTATATAACCGCACTAAATTCTTACATTTTGTTCAAGTGATCAAGCAAAGTTTGAGGAGGACCTATTGTAAGGGCGTTCAACATTAAGCTTGTAGGTGCAATTCGTGCTCTTAGAATTGACAGTCAATTTGTAGTAGGTAATTAGAATAAAATTATTAAATAAGAGAGAAATATCATACTATAATTATCCATAAGCTAGAAACACTTCAAATCAAAAATGAGTTGGCAAATGAACGAAGTCAACCAATCAATCTCTTGCAAATTAGAGACAATTGTTAGAAAAACTCGGGTATATTTTAATCTGGATAACTTTAACATATCCACATAGTCAATTTTTTAATGAAATTTCAAATGTTACACGGAATATTAAACTACATAAAAATATAAATTGTTTCACAAATAATTTAAGCCTTGTTTTAAAAGGTTCAACAAACCTCGAAGTAGGGGACATTTGTATATAGTGAAGTATTATTGATAGATACATATTATGTTTTATATTAAATCTTAAATTCATGATATGCTAACCAAGTTAAAATATTGTTAATATAGTTGAATTAATATTTAAATTAAATTAAATGACTTAAATAAAGTCTAACTTATACTTGGGTCAGTCTGTAAGCTGATATAACGAGCTCAATTCACGTAACTCAAGCCCAAGGTCCTCTAAAGTTATTTGGAGCCCAAAATATCCCGAAACCCTAGCTCATGCCTATATATAAGCCTCTTTATAAGACAAGAAGGACACACACAAAGACAAAGATTCTCTTATCTCCAGTGGAAGCAAGTCTTCATCTCCAAGTGGTGAGCGTACTATAATCTTGTTTGTCTCTAGAACGAATCATTTCAAATAATTCAAAGATATATCTAACATTTTTTTTCATAAAATGATGCATCTTAAATAACTCACATGTATGTTTAACATTTTTCCTAAAATAAATCATGTGAAATAATTCAATGTTGTATTTAACACTTCCTAAACCAAAATTGCTATGTTTTACTTTACTTTCTCTTTCGATCTAATCGGTATGTAAACTTGTTTTATGTACAAGTGATAGAATATTTAGGCATCGGTTGTTTGCAATTAGTAGAGACCTGAATTCGAGTTGTTTAGATATTAGATCATTAAGTGTGTTTAGTTTTTTTACTTAAGAATCTCTTGATGGTCTCAAAGGGTCTGAACGAATCAGATCTATGACAGGGTCTTATTCTCATTCAAACCCTTTTACAGACACTTTTCTTTGTGGAAAAAAATTATGCTTCATATTTTTTTTCTTCAAAAAACAATTCGATTCTCTCTTATTCTCCAATTTTATTAGTTATCCAAATTATTTTCCTAAAATTTTTAATTTTTTTTTATTACGGCGTGTTTATCAAAAAATGATAAAATTTGTAATAATTTTTTTTTTTTGACTGAAGTGTAAAACAACTTCATAAATATGTTTTTGTCATAAAAGAAAAAGAAGATGGCTACATTGTTTTCTAGCAATTACTTTTATTATTATAAATTTTATATATATATATAGTTCCATTTTATTTTTATCAAATTTATAATATGAATTTATAATTTAACTATCTTATCGTTTATCAAAGACCGGCATTTTTTTCCTAATATTTTGTTAATGTAATATTTAACTACTATATTACTTGAATTGTAATAATTATTGTATTTACATATTAACAAAAATTATATATTCAGATGTTTAATAACTAACCATCTCAATCATTCAGTGTTTAGATTTAGTATCTAAATTTAGATTCAGACATCTTGATCTTAATGAAAACAAATAATGTCTTTGGTATTTTGAAGATTGAATGCACCTTTTGAGGACTAAGGCATCACATCTGAGAAAGGATTTGACATATAGAATTTTTAGTGATTGAATTATATTTAGAAATTTTGATTTATTCTATATTTGTATGTTATTATCATTATAAGTGTTGGTTTGTTTTTACAACATGGTTTATTTCTTGTGTGTATCCAGATTCCTAAAATGACGGAAGAAGTGCCAAGCAGAAGATCTTGCGATCGTATCAGCGGCCTTCCTATCAATGCAATTGATGATATTCTTACGCGTTTGCCTCTGCGAGATGCTGTTAGGACCAGTATTTTATCGAGAAAGTGGAGGTATGACTGGGCCAAGGTTACAAAACTTACTCTTGATGAATCGCTCTGGAAAGATCTATCGACTCATGAAGTTCGAGTTAAGCTAGGTAGGATTCTCCTTCACCTATTATCATTTAGGCAAGGACCAATTAGAGAGTGTAGAATCTCCATTCCCAATTCAAAATACTTACCTGAGTTAGACAACTTGATTTTTTTCCTGTCAAGGAATGAAATCGAGTCTCTTTTTCTTGAACTTCCTAATGGGGAGAAGTACGAATTGCCCTCTTCTGTTTTCACAAGTTCAAAAATGAGACGGTTGACACTGGAATATTGTGTAATCAATCTTCCAACTACCTTTCGGGCATTTGGTCAACTTCTCTGTTTACGACTATTTAATGTTTCTATTTCTCAAGAACATCTTGAGATTTTAATATCTCGTTGCCCACTACTTGAGGACATAGAGCTGGATATCTCAAACCCTTTGAGGTATATTCAATTTAATGCTCCTAACCTAAAATTCTTGAACATTGGAAGCAAAATAATCTCTATATGTTTCAAGAATACCCAATTTCTTGCTGATGTGTCAATTATGGCGGAGAGTCTGAATCATGATCCCGTGGAATCACTTGATGTAAATCGCAATTTTGTGGAGAGAGGAACATGTGATCTTCGCGAGTTTTTTGGTTCCTTACCTGCTATTAAGAATCTCCGATTGGATCATTTCATAATCAAGGTAAGTTGTACATCTAAAAATTAGTATTTTAAATGTTCATTGACATTCTCTGATATCGATGTTTGCATTTTGGAAGACGCTGATTACAGGAATAGATGAAATTCCAATGACGCTTCCCATGCCTCTTCTCAATCTAAGAAAAATTTTCCTATTCGACATATGTCTAACTGGACTAGAGGAAATCCGCTTTCTTCTTTGCTTGATTAAAAGCTCCCCAAATTTGGAAGAAATCGTCATTATTATTCAGGTAACTAAATTTTTTCATTTTCCTTTTCCTCTCGCCCCTGATGTTTTAGTTTATTCATTTTCCTCATTTTATTTTCCTCAGGCAATTAATAACGAACGAGGAGATGATCTTACTTCTCTTGAACTTTTGAAAGCTGAGTATGATTCAGGCATAAAGTTGAATCGGCTTACCAATGTCAGCTTGATAGATATTAGGGGCACGAAGACTGAAATGAAATTTATCAAGCTTCTGTTGGCTAAATCTCCGGTGTTGGAAAAGATGATGATCTCGCCATTCTACATTGGGCCTGAATCTCCTCAAACATTAGTTGAGATACTGATGCAGATCAACACATTTCAAAGGGCATCACCTCGAGCAATAGTCAATTTTTAATTTTTTAATGCAAGTTACAAGTTGATTTTCTTTTGAAAAATGTGTTGTGTTGTTGGGGGTGGTAAAGACATCATCGTTATGGAACTAATTTTCCTCACCTCAACAAGTGAAGTCCTTTTTCTCATTTTATCATTTTGAAGAAACTTGTTTTTCTTTGAAAAATATTTTGATCAACCGTATTATGGGATGATTAAAAATGTTTTCCTTCATACTATTGAATCATTCTATAAAGTTATTGAGTTTTTCTTTCTTGAATTGTATATGTATGGTCAATTTAATTAGGTTTTTGATAAAAATATTTTTTTAATCTAAATTAAGATTCTTGAACTTCGGAAATAAGATAATTTCTATATATTTCAATATAAATTCTACATCATAACCCTAGTATGATAATGAAGAGAAATTCATAGGGTTTGAAAAACTTATGTAACATACAAAATAACAACAATGTTTTCATGTGAAGAGATAGTCTTACATACCTTAGTCTCTTTCAAAACACAAATAAAGATCCTAACTTTGATGAAGAATTTTGTGTTTTGTGTCTTTGAGAAGGATTGCTTCGAAGACCTTATGATCGTATAGTAGAATTATGTTGAGAATTTGCATATTGATATTTAAAATACTAGGAAATTCTTAGAATGATATCAGAGAGGACGTAGAGGTGATGACAAGAGTATAGGCTCAAGTGATTTTTTTTTTGTAAAGTAAACTCTTTCATAATATATCCAAATAATAAATATGAACATATCGAAAGCTATAAAGATTATTAATTATTAAATAGTTAGCATAATATAAAATATTTTTCTAGAGTTGTATCGATCGGTTCGATTTGATTTTGAAGTTTATCGGGTTAGCTTATTGGTTATCGATTTGTAGAAATGTTAAACCGTTATAGAACCATTAAGATATTGGCTTATCAGTTATTGGTTTATCTATTTTTTATCGTTATCGGTTCGATTATCGGTTTAACCGTTAACATTTGACAAAAAAGAAAAAAAATTAAAAATCACTTAGAAATAATGTGACAAACCAATTAAATAGTTTTTGTTTTTATAGTTATACAAGAATCAAATCAAGCCAATTAAGTAAGTTTTCTAGTTTTTTTTTAATTTTTTTTAAATAATATTGATTGACTTATTAATATAATATGATGATTTCTTTTGGAAAAGATTGTTTGTGGAGTGATCTTATTTCATAACTCGGAGGATGAAAAAGGACTTTACACCCAAATAAAAGAATTCATAGATCAAAGTGGAAAATCTATGTTGATCAAGAAAACTTTTTTTATTTCCTTTCATCACTAAATTCATAACCAAATGGACCATCAGCTAGTATAATGAATCGATCTCAATATACGCCTCTACTTACTAAATTTTTGCATTTGAGTAATTTAGTTAGTAGTTTTTTCGTCACGGATAATAAAAAGGGACAAGGCATAAGCACTCCCCTAAACGATGACTAAAATTTCAGTGATACATGCAAACTGAACTAAGATTCTATTATCCCCTTAAACATAAGCCCACCCATTTAGTTGCAATCTCTCAGTCCCAAAATTACATGACACTATGGATTTTAAGGGTCACCCGTCAGACCAAATTTGACACCTTAATTAGTCCTTTATGGACATTAACATACTGAATCTATGTTAGACAATGATCGTGCAAGGTTCAGAGCGCCCTCCCATGGTTGGGGTGCATGTTGTGTTGGGAAAACGCGGACAAGCACAAAAGTATATATGGTAAAAGTAATGGAAATAAAATGGGAAAATAACGACACCAAGAATTTTACGTGGAAACCCTTCTGAGTAAGGGAAAAAACCACGGACTAAGAGGAGCAATTGATATTACTATAGTAAGGAATTTTACACTGTGTAGTCACGAATACAATACTCAAAGTGACTACTACAAACTCAAAAGGAACAACACTCTTTTGGTTTCCGTCTTACTAAAATACCGCCCACACTCTATTTTTCTTCACAGACTATTTTCTTATATAGTCTATGGAATACCTCACTTTGCTCTCAAAATGGTTTTTCTCTCTAACTTGGTGTGTTCTACAAATGAGCAAGAATGCTCTATTTATAGAAGGATAAAACCATACCTATGTCACTAATGACATATGTAAACATAGCAAAGTCAAAAATGGTTGCAAATCTTACCAATTTGCCAACTACCAAATCTTTTCTTTTCAACTCCAATTACTATTCCTTTTTAACAATTGCTTGTACCAATTGAGTAGCTAAAGTTGACTAAAAATGGGATGGATTCAACAAATCTCCCCCTCCAGTCCCATTTACTGGAAGAAGGTATCTTCAACTCTTTAGAGAGAGCTCATACCCCAAGTTCTTTGCATAACTCG
Source organism: Solanum habrochaites (assembly GCA_027704765.1). Taxonomy (NCBI): domain Eukaryota; kingdom Viridiplantae; phylum Streptophyta; class Magnoliopsida; order Solanales; family Solanaceae; genus Solanum; species Solanum habrochaites. The sequence goes on from JAKWJA010002492.1 coordinate 587,724, forward strand.
AACTTGTCTTTTGGTATCATCTTGGTCAGCATATCTGCAGGATTTTCACTTGTGTGAATCTTTTTGACGTGAAATGATTCATTCTCCACTTTCTCACGAATCCAATGATATCTGACGTCAATGTGTTTTGTTCTTGCATGGTACATGGAGTTCTTGCTCAAGTCTATTGCACTCTGACTGTCACAATAGACAATATACTCCATCTGATTCAAACCAAGCTCTTGAAGAAATCGCTTTAGCCATATCATCTCCTTGCCGGCTTCAGTAGCCGCAATATACTCAGCTTCAGTTGTAGATAGTGTGCAACACATTTCTGCAACTTTGACTGCCATGATATAGCTCCCCCTGAAAAAGTAAACAAATATCCAGTAGTGGATTTTCTGTTATCAAGGTCACCTTGCCATATCAGAATCTGTATAGCCTTTCAAGATTGGATTTGATGCTCCCAAACACACACAGCATTCATCTGAGCTTCCTCTAAGATACCTGAGTATCCATTCACAGCTTCCCAATGCTCTTTTCCCCCGATTTTCGAGAAATCTACTGACAACACCAACTGCGTGAGCAATATCAGGTCTAGTGCACACCATTGCATACATTAGACTTCCGACAACGGAGGAATATGGAACTTTGGCCATGTTCTCTTTTTCCTCCCTAGCTGTAGGACACATCTTCTTGCTCAACTTCATATGACCAGCAAGAGGTATACTAACAGGCTTAGAATTCTTCATATTGAAGCGCTCCAGTACGCGTTCAATGTACTCCTTCTGGGACAAATAAATCTTCCTTTTATCTCTAAGACGAGTAATTCTCATGCCCAAAATTTGCTTGGCATGACCCAAGTCTTTCATAGAAAACTTACAAACAACTCTTTCTTTAGCTCGTCAATCTTGGAAGTATTTTTTGCCCACAATCAACATATCATCCACATACAACAAAAGGATGATAAAATCATTGTCAGAAAATTTTTGTACAAATACGCAATGATCTGAAGAAGTCTTCTTATAGCCCTGCTCCCCCATAACAGATTCAAACTTTTTGTACCACTGTCTGGGAGCTTGTTTTAGGCCATAGAGACTCTTTTTAAGTTTGCATACAAAATTTTCTTTACCATCTACTTTGAAACCCTCAGGTTTTCCATATAAATCTCTTCTTCTAGGTCACCGTGAAGGAAAGCCGTCTTCACATCCATCTGCTCAATCTCTAAATTAAGACTAGCAGCCAAAACTAGAACTGTGAGAATCGAGGACATTTTCACAACAGGAGAAAATATTTCGTCAAAGTCAATACCTTTCCTTTGACCGAATCCCTTAACAACCAATCTAGCTTTGTACCTGGGCTTCAAGTTGTGTTCTTCAACTTTAACTTTGAACACCCACTTGTTCTTCAAAGCTCTCATGCCCTTGGGCAATTTTACCAACTCATAAGTGTGGTTCTCATGCAAAGACTTCATCTCGTCTTGCATGGCTTCAATCCATTGTTTCTTGTGCTCATCTTCCATGGCCTCCTCATAACATTCAGGTTCTCCCCCGTCAGTGAGTAACACATACTCATTGGGTGAATAACGGGAGGAAGGAAACCGCTGTCTTGTTGACCTCCGAAGCGGAATATTTGATTCGTCCACAACTTCATGAGCAACAGGATCATCAATAACAATATCATTGTTATTATCAACATCAACATGTTGATTTGATACATGATTCTGGGCGTCACCATGATTATCAAACCCAATAACATCATGCACACTTGTGTGAGGGACTTCATCATGATGGACTATACCATCAAAATTTGAAGATTCTACCTTCTCCTCTTTGTCAATATCTTCAATTGTTTGATTCTCCATGAAAATAATATCACGGCTTCTCACAAGTTTCTTTTCAATTGGATCATATAGCCTGTAACCAAATTCATCTAGGCCATATCCAATGAAGATGCATTGCCTTGTCTTGGCATCTAATTTTGACCTCTCATCTTTCGGCACATGTACAAAAGCTTTGCAACCAAATACTCTCAAATGGTCATAGGAAACATCCTTTCCATACCAAACACTATTTGGTACATCACTTTGCAAAGCAACAGCAGGAGATAGATTAATAACATGTGCAGCGGTCAATAAAGCCTCACCCCAAAATGAGTTTGGCAACTTTGCTTCAGAAAGCAAACATCTAACTCTTTCCATCAAGGTCCTGTTCATCCTCTCAGCCAAACCATTAAGCTGAGGAGTCTTGGGAGGAGTCTTCTGGTGTCTAATACCTTGATGCTTGCAGTATTCGTCAAATGGTCCACAATATTCACCACCATTATCAGTACGAATACATTTCAGTTTATTTTGCAGTTTCTCTTTCAACTGAAGCCTGAAACTGCTTAAAACACCCTAACACTTGGTCTTTAGTCTTCAAGACATAGACCCAAAGTTTTCTAGAGCAATCATCATTGAAAGTGACAAAGTAAGTGCACACACAATGTCTTTGTCTTCATTGGACCACATAAATCAGAGTGCACTAACTCAAGCAACTCTGTCTTTCTCGAAGGAGGGTAGGACTTAAAGGAAACTCTATTTTGTTTACCAGCCAAGCAGTGCTCACATTTTTCTAATTTAGCACTTTGGAAATTTGACAATAATTTCTTCTTGGCTAGAACATTAAGTCCTTTCTCGCTAATGTGGCTAAGCCTCTTGTGCCATAATGTTGAAGAGCTATCGCTCTCAACCGCATTCACCATATCAACACAAGCAGAGGCCGTAGTCCAGTATAGACCACGACGTTTGTTACCACGAGCCACAACCAAGGAACCCTTAATGAGCTTCCATTTTCCATCACCGTTGGTACTAACATATCCTTCATCATCTAAAACAACCAACAGAAATTAGGTGCAGACGACATCAGGAGCATGTTTCACATTGTTCAAAACTAGTTTAGTTCCAACACTAGTTTCCAAACAAATTGTACCACTACCTACCACCCTAGAAACAGTCTCATTAACCATACTCAAGGTGCCAAAATTACCAGGAGTGTAGGAATAGAAAAAATCCTTCTTTAATGTCACATGAGATGCGACAATAGTGTCCACAACTCAGCTTGACTCATCACAAGAAATATTTTTCATATATCCGCATCAAGGACAGTAACAATATCTTTGGTGGTAACGGTGGCTAGGCATTTTCGTTGCCATCTTCTTTAGTTTCCTCTTTGTTTTTGTTTTCTCTCTTCAACTTCCTACAGAATTCATTTGTGTGCCCTTTCATGCCACAATGATAACACTCAATATCCTTAAGTCTGCCTCTGGATTCACCCCTTGTTCTCTATACTTAGAACCACAATCTTTGTTTCTCCCCATGGGGACAGTTATCAAGACATCTGACGAAGAAGAACCTTGAGTTTTTCTTCTCATCTCTTCGTTCAAGACACTATTCTTGGCGGAATCCATAGAGATCACACCATCCAGAGCAGAATTTGACAATGACGTTCTAAATGTTTCCCATGAATCTGGTAGGGAACCAAGAAGAAGCAAGCCTTGAATTTCTTCATCAAATTTGATGCCCATAGCAGATAATTGGTTCATAATCCCCTGAAAATTATTCAGATGGTCTGTCATCGGAGAACCATCATTATACTTCAAACTCAACATCTGCTTTATTAAGAACATTTTGTTGTTGCCAGTCTTTCGAGCATACAAACTTTCAAGATGCTCCCAAAGGGTTCGAGCATGTGTTTCTCTCCAGAGATGTGGTTCAACACATTATCGTCGACCATTGCCTAATGAATCCACAAACCTGTCTATGCAACAGATTCCACTCTTCATCTGTCATATTATCAGGCTTTACAGTGGTAAATACTGGTTTATAAAAATTCTTAACATAAAGCATAGATCTTCCATTTCCCCCTTCCAAATGGCATAATTAACACCATTCAAAGTAACCATTCTACTTGTGTTGGCTTCCATTGTTTTCCCCAAAAAATAGTTTATCGCAAATCAAAGTAAATCTTTTCTGATGTGGAAGTTCAGACTGTGCTGCAACCACAGAGCATACTCAGATAAAACCTTGGCTTTGATACCAGTTTGTTGGGAAAACGCGGACAAGCACAAAAGTATATATGGTAAAAGTAATGGAAATAAAATGGGAAAATAACGACACCAAGAATTTTACGTGGAAACCCTTCTGAGTAAGGGAAAAAACCACGGACTAAGAGGAGCAATTGATATTACTATAGTAAGGAATTTTACACTGTGTAGTCACGAATACAATACTCAAAGTGACTACTACAAACTCAAAAGGAACAACACTCTTTTGGTTTCCGTCTTACTAAAATACCGCCCACACTCTATTTTCTTCACAGAACTATTTTCTTATATAGTCTATGGAATACCTCACTTTGCTCTCAAAATGGTTTTTCTCTCTAACTTGGTGTGTTCTACAAATGAGCAAGAATGCTCTATTATAGAAGGATAAAACCATACCTATGTCACTAATGACATATGTAAACATAGCAAAGTCAAAATGGTTGCAATCTTACCAATTTGCCAACTACCAAATCTTTCTTTTTCACTCCAATTACTATTCCTTTTTAAAAATTGCTTGTACCAATTGAGTAGCTAAAGTTGACTAAGAAATGGGATGGATTCAACATGTTGGACTTCGTTTAGCTAGGACCAAGTATGTCGATTATTAGTATCTCTCATAGTTCAGCCTCAGATAGTGCATGACCTTATATTTAGTTTAAATAGTTCATTGTTGACTAGTTACAGTAAAAATGAGTGGAAGAAGATACTCTCATTATGATTAGCTATACATTACATAGAATTAAAAAGATATGAGAAGACATTTACAATCCCAAAGAATATGCTACAATAATCACAAATAATATGCTATACAATCCCACAAGATATCCTAATTGATTGAGAACAAATCTACTCATTAAATAATGTAACTGATTTTCATAGCTAATGCTAATACTCTCCCTCAAGATGGAGCATAAATATCATGTATGCCTATCTCGACAAGTGAGTTATTAAATGCTTATCTGGATATAACCTTAGTTAGAACATACTGCTCTAAGGTCTTTACATATGGAACTTCAATTGTCTTATCCTCAAACTTTTCATATCATAACCATCATAGAAAGTCTTTCAAACAAAACATGGCTACTATGACAAATTTTAATCAAAATTAATCTCCTATATATACATCTATATGTATGAAAAAGATATCATAACAAGGCTAGACTTACATAATGAGGATTCAAATTTCTTACATTTTGTTCAAGTGATCAAGCAAAGTTTGAGGAGGACCTATTGTAAGGGCGTTCAACATTAAGCTTGTAGGTGCAATTCGTGCTCTTAGAATTGACAGTCAATTTGTAGTAGGTAATTCGAATAAAATTATTAAATGAGAGAGAAATATCATACTATAATTATCCATAAGCTAGAAACACTTCAAACCAAAAATGAGTTGGCAAATGAACGAAGTCAACCAATCAATCTCTTGCAAATTAGAGACAATTGTTAGAAAAACTCGGGTATGTTTTAATCTGGATAACTTTAACATATCCACGTAGTCACTTTTTTTTTATGAAGTTTCAAATGATACACGGAAGTTAAACAACATAAAAATATAAATTTGTTTCCCAAATACTTTAAGTTTTGTTTTAAAAGGTTCAACAAGTTGAACACCCCAATGAACCTCGAAGTAGGGGCATTAGTGAAGTCTTATTGATATATACATATTATGTTATATATTAAATCTTAAATTCATGATATGCTAACCAAGTTAAAGTATTGGTAATATAGTTGGATTAATATTTAAATTAAATTCAATGACTTAAATAAGGCCCAGCTTATACTTGGGCCAATCTGTGAGCTGATATAACGAGCTCAATTCACGTAACTCAAGCCCAAGGTCCTCTAAAGTTATTTGGAGCCCAAAATACCCCGAAACCCTAGACCATGCCTATATATAAGGTTCTTTATAAGACAAGAAAGACACACAGAAAGACAAAGATTCTCTTATCTCCAGTGGAAGCAAGTCTTCATCTCCAAGTGGTGAGCGGACTATAACCTTGTTTGTCGCTAGAATGAATCATTTCAAATAATTCAAAGATATATCTAACATTTTTTCATAAAATGATCCATCTTAAATAACTCACATGTATGTTTAACTTTTTTCCTAAAATGGAACATGTGAAATAATTCAATGTTATATTTAACACTTCCTAAATCAAAATTGCTATGTTTTACTTTACTTTCTCTTTCGATCTAATCGGTATGCAAACTTATTTTATGTATAAGTGATAGAATATTCAGGCATCGGTTGTTTGCAATTAGTAGAGATCTGAATTCGAGTTGTTTAGATATTAGATCATTAAGTGTGTTTAGTTTTTTTACTTAAGAATCTCTTGATAGTCTCAAAGGGTCTGAACGAATCAGATCTGTGACAGGGTCTTATTCTCATTCAGACCCTTTTACAGACACTTTTCTTTTTGGAAAAAAAGTGTGCTTCATATTTTTTTTCCTTCAAAAAACAATTCGATTCTCTCTTATTCTCCAATTTTATTAGTTATCCAAATTATTTTCCTAAAATTTATAATTTTTGTTATTACGGCGTGTTTATCAAAAAGTGATAAAATTTGTAGTATATTTTTTTTTTTTGACTGAAGTGTAAAACAACTTCATAAATATATGTTTTAGATTCAGACGTCTTGATCTTAATCAAAACAAATGATGCCTTTGGTTGAATGCATCTTTTGAGGACTAAGGCATCACATCTGAGAAAGGATTTGACATATAGAATTTTTAGTGATTGAATTGTATTTAGAAATTTTTATTTACTCTATATTTGTATATTATTATCATTATAAGTGTTAGTTCGTTTTCACAACATGGTTTATTTCTTGTGTGTATCCAGATTCCTAAAATGACGGAAGAAGTGCCAAGCAGAAGATCTTGCGATCGTATCAGCGGCCTTCCTATCAATGCAATTGATGATATTCTTACGCGTTTGCCTCTGCGAGATGCTGTTAGGACCAGTATTTTATCGAGAAAGTGGAGGTATGACTGGGCCAAGGTTACAAAACTTACTCTTGATGAATCGCTCTGGAAAGATCTATCGACTCATGAAGTTCGAGTTAAGCTAGGTAGGATTCTCCTTCACCTATTATCATTTAGGCAAGGACCAATTAGAGAGTGTAGAATCTCCATTCCCAATTCAAAATACTTACCTGAGTTAGACAACTTGATTTTTTTCCTGTCAAGGAATGAAATCGAGTCTCTCTTTCTTGAACTTCCTAATGGGGAGAAGTACGAATTGCCCTCTTCTGTTTTCACAAGTTCAAAAATGAGACGGTTGACACTTGAATATTGTGTAATCAATCTTCCAACTACCTTTCGGGCATTTGGTCAACTTCTCTGTTTACGACTATTTAATGTTTCTATTTCTCAAGAACATCTTGAGATTTTAATATCTCGTTGCCCACTACTTGAGGACATAGAGCTGGATATCTCAAACCCTTTGAGGTATATTCAATTTAATGCTCCTAACCTAAAATTCTTGAACATTGGAAGCAAAATAATCTCTATATGTTTCAAGAATACCCAATTTCTTGCTGATGTGTCAATTATGGCGGAGAGTCTGAATCATGGTCCCGTGGAATCACTTGATGTAAATCGCGATTTTGTGGAGAGAGGAACATGTGATCTTTGCGAGTTTTTTGGTTCCTTACCTGCTATTAAGAATCTCCGATTGGATCATTTCATAATCAAGGTAAGTTCTACATCTAAAAATTAGTATTTTTCATGTTCATTGACATTCTCTGATATCGATGTTTGCATTTTGGAAGACGCTGATTACAGGAATAGATGAAATTCCAATGACGCTTCCCATGCCTCTTCTCAATCTAAGAAAAATTTTCCTATTCGACATATGTCTAACTGGACTAGAGGAAATCCGCTTTCTTCTTTGCTTGATTAAAAGCTCCCCAAATTTGGAAGAAATCATCATTATTAATCAGGTAACTAAATTTTTTCATTTTCCTTTTCCTCTCGCCCCCGGATGTTTTAGTTTATTCATTTTCCTCATTTTATTTTCCTCAGGCAATTAATAACGAACGAGGAGATGATCTTACTTCTCTTGAACTTTTGAAAGCTGAGTATGATTCAGGCATAAAGTTGAATCGGCTTACCAATGTCAGCTTGATAGATATTAGGGGCACGAAGACTGAAATGAAATTTATCAAGCTTCTGTTGGCTAAATCTCCGGTGTTGGAAAAGATGATGATCTCGCCATTCTACATTGGGCCTGAATCTCCTCAAACATTAGTTGAGATACTGATGCAGATCAACACATTTCAAAGGGCATCACTTCGAGCAATAGTCAATTTTAATTTTTAATGCAAGTTACAAATTGATTTCTTTGAAAAATGTGTTGTGTTGTTTGGGGGTGGAAAAGACATCATCCATATGGAATGTCACTTGTGGAGCTAATTTTCCTCATCTCAACAAGTGAAGTCCTTTTTCTCATTTTATCATTTTGAAGAAACTTGTTTTTCTTTGAAAAATATTTTGATCAACCGTATTATGGGATGATTAAAAATGTTTGAGAATTTGCATATTGATATTTAAAACACTAGAAAATTCTTAGAATTATATCAGAGGACGTAGAGGTGATGACAAGAGTATAGGCTCGAGTGATTTTTTTTAAAAGTAAACTCTTTCATAATATATCCAAATAATAAGTAAGAGCATATCGAAAGCTATAAAGATAATTAATTATTAAATAGTTAGCATGATATAAAACATTTTTCTAGGGTTGTGTATCGGTCGGTTCGATTTGGTTTTGAAGTTTATCAGGTTGGCTTATTGGTTATTGGTTTGTAGAAATGTTAAACCGTTATAGAACCATTGAGATATTGCTTATTGTTTATCGATTTTTGGTCGTTATCGGTTCGGTTATAGGTTTCACCGTTAATATTTGACACAAAAGAAAAAATGTTGAAAATCACTTAGAAATAAGGTGACAAACCAAATAAACCATGCACTTGAGTTCATAAGTTACATCTTACTCAAAAGCAAATATTTTTACATCGTAGAATAATCAAGTGTTTGAGACAACCAAAAAGAAAAGTAGGAAATTAAACTCTAAGTCGAGGACTTTATATACAAAATAGTATAAATATAATTATTTAATTTACTATCGGATTGTCGATTAGCTTATTAAGAAAAAACTTTAAACCTTTGAGAATCGATAATCCGATAACAAAAAAAATCAAAACCGTTATCAAAACCACTAGATCAGTAACCCAATATTATAAAACAATAACTTTTCTATCGATTCAACTTATCGATTTCGATTCGATTTTGAACAGCCCTACATTTCCCTATAATAATTGTTAATACGATCAAGAAAAAGTTTGTAATATAATCAGTCTTTTACGAGTTAAAAATAGTAAATAAAAAATTGAAAGATTTACTGAAATTGTTCATGTGAAAAATTTCACATGCTCTACATATTAATTAATCCAATTCCAAATCAAGTTTTTATTAATCTTATTAAACTCGTTCCATGTTGAATAAGCCCACAAATAGAGTAATATTTAAGCATAAGAGATTTTCCATTTTCAAGAGCCAAGACCTCTTTTCAAAGGTGGAAATACGATAAACTCGATTATAATGAATATGACAAAAAAATTTGTTCACATTCGATGTTTACATCAATTCATAGGCAATAAATTAAAATAAAAAACATGTGTTAATTAACTACGATTTGATGATAATAGTACATATGAAGACACGTGTCATGTATTTTTAGCGAACGGAACATAAAATACTTAATAATTTAGAAAATGGAAGAAAAAAAAGGTAAGTTTTGAAAATTATTTTCCAGGTCCTTGTAGTTTCATAAATTACATTTGAGGTTTGCAGTCATATTTCAGATTTCCCAAGTTGTCACCCATTTACAGACACCCCCGCATGTATTTCGCCTATCATTTTCATTTCTCCGATCACAAATTTTAGTTGGCCGGAAATTCAAGAATTCTTCAAATTCAATTGCAGGTTTTGCCTTCTTGTAAATACAACTGTTGATTTGTTTTATACTCTATTACTGTACTTTTTTTTGTTAAAGATTACATTTTTATCATCTGGATGTGATTAAATTTGCTATATTTGAGATGGGTTTGTCTAAAATGTTGGTGGGGTAAAGTTAATTTATTTATAGCTCATATGGTGTTGATGTTAAGAGAGTTGATCTGAAAAATTCTGGAATTTTAGGGATTCTGGGTTTTGCAAACAATGTTTCCCTGTGTGGTTGATCCCAAAAACTGCTAATTTGCTTAATAAATTTGAGTGGCAGTTAAATTTGCTATATTTGAAATGGGTTTTGTCTAAAATGTTGATGGGTGAAAGTTATATGTTGATTTATAGGCCGAGTGGGCGTAGAGGTTAATGGTTACTTAATCCCAATTTCTACCTTTAAATGCATAGAGTAATTTTTTTTTTTGAAACTGATGAAATGTATAGAGTTTTTCCTTTGATTTACCTCTAGCTAATGAGTTTGAGGCGCGGAAACAGTCTCTTTGTTTAAATGCATATGTCCACCCTTCCACCAACCCTACTCTGGTCAGATTAGCACTTCGTGCAAGGAGAAGACCTTTTGCTGTGTGCGGGGTTGTGGAAATACTCGGAGTATTAATATGCATTAGAAGGAAGAGTTGTTATGTATCTTCCTTTTCTTTCTTTTTTTCTGTTAGTAGTTCATATAGGTCGTGTGGGAGATTAATATCTCTTCTCCTTGTAATAGAGTTAGTTACGTATATACGGAGTAATCAACTTCTCGTTCTTCTCTCTAATAGCTTCTCTCTTACTAACATCACCACTTTGCATGTCTATGAATTCGACTATGATCTAATCACTTAGACTGAATTTAACTATGATGTAAATCATGTATAAGGTCTTAAGGTCCAATTATGGGATAGAGTTTTTACTCAGAATGTTCTAAATCATTGATGTTATATAGAATTATGCATCAAAGTAGTTGACCTTATACCCCTCAACAGAAAGGAGCAGTTGAGAGGAGACATAAGTATACTTGAAGTTGTTAGAGCATTGAAATTACAAAGTTTTCTGCCAGATAGATTTCAGGGAGACTGAGAACAACAGCGTATCTGGTAAATAGGTGGCCAACAACAGTCCTGTAGGGTAGTCGCCTTATGAACTAATGTTTAAGAAGATACCACAACGGAGACATTTAAGGGTGTTTGGATGCTTGTGCTTTGCCTCTTATTTGGAGTAGTAAACTAGGAAAACAAGTTCCTTAATGGGATATTGTTAGACTTAAAAGGGATTCAAGCTATATGATTTGGAGACAAGGGGTTCCTAAAAAGTGAAGTTGTTCGTCAATCTTATTCAGCCCGCTGCACTAAATCTGATCTGAGACAGTTCTGAGTCACACTTTGCAGCCATATGCAGGTAGAAGTTCACAATTAGCTATGCCTATATAGGATATCATTGCTGAAATTGACATTGGAATGCCTTTTCCACAGTCTCGAGAAGAAGTGCTTTATGTCCATAGGAGTATGTTGTCCCTATACAAGCATAGAAAAAGTTGTCCCTATACAATGTCCAATTACAAAATAATAAGACCAATGGTGATGTGGACAGATTTGAGGCTGGTTGGTGGCTAATGGGTACAATCAACAAGAAGAATTGGACTATAATGAGACATTTTCTCTGGTGGCCAAGATTGTCTGTGGCGAGACTGTTGTCAGTTAAGTAGCCTCAAGAAAGTGGCCTTTGGCTAAGATTGATATGAATAATGCTTTTCACGGTAGAGATGTTTACAAATTAGGTTTATATGGATCTGCCTCAAGGGCTCCATAGCCTGGGGAATATAAAGTGTGCAGGCTGTTTAAATCTCTTTATTCATTAGGGGGATACATTAGGAAGTTGATGTTGTGTTATGTTTATTCTCTGTCCCATTTCTTGTATTTTTTGCGCAGACAAAAAAATCTTATTAGTTTTGTCTAATTTGAAGTTCTTTCTTTTGATAAGAAAAAGAAGTGTAACTTTTTAGGTGTTTTCAGAATTGAATCCATGACAAAAGTTTAAGTTTTCTTTTCTGAATGCAGTTTTCTTTTCTAAATGCTGAGAGGTTGAATTTGATCTTTGTGCAGATATTATCCAACTGAAGTTGATCAATGGACACTGATTCGGATAGAGATTTATTAAGTGATTTGCCTCAAAGTATCATAGAAAGCATCCTCGTAAAAGTTCCATTAGTCGATGCTGTAAGGACAAGCATATTGTCAAGAAAATGGAGATACAAGTGGGCAGCCATTACAGAACTTGTTTTTAATGACACATGTCTGACTTCTGGCCATGACAAATCAATTATCAGTTGCAATCTTGTAAATTTCATTACCCGTTGCCTGTTTCTTCATGACGGACCGATTCACAAATTTGAATTGAATACTTCTTACTCGCCAGCTTCTCCTGATTTAGATCAGTGGCTACTTTTCCTTTCTCGTAAAGATATCAAAGAGTTGATTATTGATATAGGAGAAGATGACTGGTTTAGAGCACCTTCATGTGTGTTCTTTTGTCCTAAGTTGACTCATTTGGTGCTTGTTCGATGTGAATTAAACCCTCCTCCAAATTTCAAAGGCTTCTTGTGTTTGAAGCACCTTAGTCTCCAACAAGTTATCATTCCTCCGCATGATATTGAAGTTCTCATCTCCAGTTGCCATCTTCTTGAGAGCTTGACATTATCATATTTTGACAGTTTGGAGCTTACTATTCGAGCTCCAAATCTCAAATATCTGAATTTGGAAGGTGAATTTAAGGATATACGCCTTGAGAATACTCCACAACTGATTGGTATTTCAGTTGCTATGTATATGACTGATGATATAGCCGAGCACTTTGAACAATGCTCAGGTTGCAATTTCGACAAGTTTCTTGGTGGTGTTCCTTGCCTTGAGAGGCTTATTGGCCATATATACTTCACTAAAGTAAGGTCTCTTTCTAATTTCCAGTAGTGGGTGTAATTTTCACATATCTTTTATCCGTATCTATAGATCGAATATTTGAAGTCTTAACCTTACTCCTACCCTCCCTTTCTTTGTGCAGTATTTGAGTATAGGAAATGAGCAAGGGAACTTTCCCGTTACGTATCAAAATCTGAAGTTCATTGAACTGTACCAAGTTAGTTTTGAAGACATGAAGGAGTTACTTGTTGTGCTTCGCTTGATTGTGAGTTCTCCTAATCTAGAGGAGCTTCAGATATCTGTAAGTAAACGTCAAAATGCTTGATTTCTTATTCTAAACAATATAGACTTTCACAGAATGCTCTTGTTTTTTGCACCTTGTCTTTGTCAGAGTTCCTCGATTACAACCACCACCGATATTTATGATCTAGAATTTTGGGAGAGAGACTGGCCTGCTGACTGCATTTTTGGTAAACTGAAGATTGTGCATATGACTGATTTCTCCGGTCTGCCACATGAAATCGCATTTATCAAATTCTTACTTGGACATTCACCTGTTCTCGAACAAATGATTGTTGCTCCTACTATATATGTCACAGATAAAGTGGTGAAAATGTTGATCGACTTGTTAACATTCCGACGTGCTTCTCCTCAAGCTACAGTTAAATTTATTCAAGAGCCATTATAGGATTTAGTCATGTATAACTTTGCTCTTTTGATTTTTCAAACATGTTGTACAATGTTTGGTCAGAATGTGTGTTTTTGATATTTATTGGAAACAAATCAAAAGGAGGGTATTTTGACATTTCTGGTGATGAAAGAATCTTGATTATTATATATAGATTGTTATATAGTATATCATTTTGTCTAATAAATCAATAACTTTTTTTCATTTCGATTTTTGAAGAACTCTACTCTAAACTGATCTATTAGCAAGGAAACTGTGTTCTATTTGTAATCATACATAAACAAATCATAACATCCCATAAACATTTCCACTTAAACAAACAAGAACCAAAAAAAAGGAAAAACAACTCCCAACCTTACAAAGTTATTTAATTATCCTTTTTACAGTCAGAATGTATAATATTCTATTTGCAGCTTCTGTATAAACCTATAAACAAAGCTCAATATAACACATGTTTTCTGTTTTATGTTTGCGATGTCTGAACCAACTTTCACGCACCTCGACTAATTCTACGAGAGACCTGTCACCTCCCACCAACAAAAGTGACATTGTGTCTTATCATCTTGGACCAGATAGTTCCATTGCTTGTACAAGCAATGAAGAATCATCAGTAAGATCAGAGTATCTTTCTGAAGAAGAAAATTCATTTGCTCTGCTGTATCTTGTTGGTTCTGCTCTTTGAGATGCTTCCCATTTCTCTGCTAGTCCATCTCCTTCAAGCATTCTTACAACTTCAGACATTTTAGGTCTATGACTTGGATGATACTGAGTACATAGTAATGCTACTTGTACCATTTCCTCTAACTCTATCGTATCGTACTCGTTTTTCATGTCTTTATCCACCAACATGTCTAGCCTTTTCTCTTGTTGAATCTTTCTTACCTGCAAGTGAAAAAACAACAAGGACGGATCCAGGATTTAAAGATGGTTCGTACTTTAGTTCGTTGCATCTCTAAATACCTTATAGAGTTCATTTTCTAGATAGTGTTTGTGCACATGCGTATATACAACAACAACATATCCAGTGTACGCAGACCTTACCTCTACCTTGGAATGTAGATAGGTTGTTTCTGATAGACCCTCGGCTCAAAAAGTCATGTCAAAGCATGATGAAAAAGAGAAATGTAACAACAATTATAGGGAATTTGTTAGACTTACCCAATCAAGCATGGCACCTTTTTGGTTTGCTGTTTTACCAAATTCCAGAGCTCTTTCTCCAGTGATCAATTCTAGCAAGAGAATACCAAAACCAAAAACGTCTGTCTTATCAGAGGACTGTCCTGTAGAGAGATATTCCGGAGCTATATGTCCTACAGTTCCTCTAACCGCGGTTGTGACATGTGAATCATGATGATCCAAAAGCTTTGCTAATCCGAAATCTCCAACAACAGCTTCACAGTAATCATCAAGCAATATATTTGCAGCTTTTACATCCCTATGAATGATCTTCGGATCACATTGTTCGTGTAGATATAATAAGCCTCTAGCAGCTCCCAAAGCTATTCCTTTTCTTGTACCCCAATCCAAGGTTGGTTTGGCTGCAACAAATGATACGTTATGAGCCGAGCAAATAAGAAGGAAAAAATGTACTTATAAGCCAAAGGAGACAGTTTTTAGATATGTTTACCTTTGAGACGCGAAGCTACACTTCCATTAGACATGTAAGGGTACACCAGCAACCTTTCAGTTGGTGTCATACAAAATCCATACAACCTGAGGAGATTCCGATGCACTGCCAAACTGATCAACCCCACTTCTGTCTGAAATTGTTGATTACCTCCTACTGCATTTCCATCTTTGAGCCTTTTCACAGCTACAATAACCCCGTCACTAAGACGACCTTTATAAACATTACCAAAACCACCTTTTCCTAGTATGTTCTTGCTGCTGAAATTGTTTGTGGCAGACTGAAGCTCCTTGAATTGAAACCTCCTTAAGTTACCTAAGCACACTTCTTCAATATGATGTTCTGCAATTTATGACAATAACGTTTACAAGAGAGGATCGATGAGCTAAACCGTAACTTCAAAATGTTCTGATCAAATAATACTCACCATTACTGTCAAAGAAAATTTGCTTATTGTGCTTTTGTCTCCACCATAGAAAGAATCCAAACCCAACAACTAGTAGGAAGATGCATCCTAGACTTGTTCCAAACGCTAACGCAACCTTATGAGTCTTCGGTTTTCCAGAAGACTGAACATCTGAGATAACACAGAACATTTTTAGCTGAGAATGAACTATAAATATTGAATCTATCAGCAGAAAAAATTAAACCAGTGAAGCAAATTTACTTCATATATCTGTACGACTAGTAAAAACACCATAATCATTATATCGATCGACAACAACAACAACATACCCAGTGTAATCCCACATATGGGGTCTAGAGAGGGTGGTGTTTATGTAGCCTTACCCCTACCTTTGTGAAGGTAGAGAGGCGCTTATTTATCATTTGGTTGAGAGTCATGAGGTCTCAGGTGATTCACCCCTCCGTCCGAGCATTGATGGACAGAGTTACCTGATACCTATTGTTGGTGGGAGGTGGAAGGTATGTCGTGGAATTAGTTAAGGTGTACAAAAGCTAGCTCGGACACCAACACAGTCATAAAACGAAAAAGAAAAAAAACTATCATTTGGCTGTTTAAATAAGGTTAGTTATTCTTACTCTGTGGATTGTTTGAAGAGAAGGAGAGGGGCATTGGTGTAGTTCCATTGCACTCTTTCTCTTTTCCAGTTGCACATATCATTGGATTTCCCAAAACACTGTGTCAACAAGGTTTATAAAAAAAAGACAAATAAATACAAAAAACTGGTTTCATTTACTGATATTAGAAAGAAAAAAAAAGCGAAACACACAGAATTCTTCAAGACTCTTACTTGAATGTTTTGGCTAGAAGCCTTGGTACAGGACTACTGAGATTGTTGAAAGACAAGTCCCTAAACATGTCCAAGTGAAATACAGTCAAACTTCTCTATAACTACGTACGTCATTTGTCTAGATATTTTTTAAGCTGCTATAGCGAAATGCTGTTATAAAGAACATATAACATAACATGAAAATAGTATTAGAAAATTACATAAGTGAAAGCTGAGTCATGTTGGCCAAGTCCAAAGGAATAGCTCCAGTTAGACTATTGTTGTTTAATCTCCTATAATCATCAAAAAAATCAAAGAACAAACATCATTAGTTTTCAACCCCCAAAAAAAGTGTTTATATAAGATCTCAGAATTCTCTTTGCTTACAAATATTGAAGGTTTTTCAGCTGAGCTAAAGATGCCGGGATTTCGCCGGTTAACTTGTTATCAGAAAGATCAATTGTCTTAAGTTTTTTAAGCATTCCAAGCTCCAAAGGTATTGATCCTGATATATTATTGCTCTGTAGAAGTCTGTAAAAAACAGGACACTCATATTAACATCTAAGAATATGTTATTTAACTTGACGTCAGCTGACATCGATCCTTCAACTTTAGGAGTGTACAAGTAGGCACACTCACAAGTCACATCCTACGTAGCATAATACACGTAGGACGTGTATATCTACTTGTTTAACTCTATACAAGTTTAAATGTCAGATGAGGTAAAGTTAAAGCATATGTTTTTTAATTTACTTTGGTTAAGTATACTCACATAAGTTCAAGGTGTGTTAAGTTGTGGATATATGGTGATATTTTGCCAGACAAATTTTGGCTAGGACTTTCCCTGCAAAATCAATAATTCAACTATAATAAGAAAATTTTGTTAGGAATATTATTTTTAGAATAAGTGAAAATTATTCTACTTACAGGCTAGTGACAAATTTATCATCTGAACAAGTGATCAGATTCCAGCTACAAGGATCAACAGCATCTCCATCCCAATTTAAAACATTATATGGATCATTTAAATTCTTCTTTATCTCCATTAAAGCTTGCACTGCCAAGGAAAAAAATTCTTGAGGTTTTAACTTTCAAAATCCGCAACAACAACATATTCAGTGTGATTTCACAAGTATGATTTGAGACTTTATCCTACCTCAAAAGAGGTTGTTTTCAATAAACCCTTTAACTTTTTTTAAAGAAAAGTATTTCAAAGCAATTCGAAAAAGAGAATACAGAAACGAAAGCAATAATAACGAGTGACGGTAGCCTAAATTTTCACTACAAACAAGCCAAAGGGATTCAACATTTATTACGTATACATAAAAATAATTTAAACCATGCATAAACGGTGCAACTTTCTGGGAAAAAGGCCTTAACCCTCCTCGCTAGCTCCGCCTCCAGTAACAACAATGAAATAATGAAAAAATTAAAGCATTTCAAAGCAGTTTGGAAAAGAGAGTACAGAAATGAAAGTTGTAACAAGGAGTGGCGTAGCTAAAATTTTCATTAAGGAGTTCAAAATATAAAAAGTAAGCAGACAAAATAACCAAAGGAATTCAACATATACTGTGTGTACATAAAAATAATTGTAACCATGTATAGACGATATAACTTTCCGTGGAAGGTGCCTCATCTATTGCTAGCTCCGCCCCCGATAACAACGAGATAATACAAAATGAAAAACAAGTACATAACATACAAAAGAATTAACAATAACAACAACAAAATAATACGATAATCAAAGCTCAAAACCCCAATATTTCATGAGAACTAACCTTCATAATTGACACCAGCTGGAGTAAGCATAGCATGAGCATAATAAGCCAAGAAGTTGAATAAGTAGAAATAACCCAAAATAGCCTTCATTTTTCTTGCTTTTACTAATTCAAGAATTCCAAGAAAAGAACTACCCACAATACAAAATGAGATTTTTAATATTATTAAAAAAAAATTAGAGAAAATATTTTATTATGAATTTCAACCAAGTTTACTCTACACTACAATAAACACACAAACATGTTTAGTACAATTTTTCATATGTTACTACAATTCACTTTCATAGTAGTTAAAAGTTGGAGCCATATAACATGCATGACACTTTTGTTCAACAAAATATATATATATATATATATAAAAGAAATTAAAAGATGAAAAAGGAAAAGGAAAAGCAATATGAAAAATTCAAAAGATGGTTGAAAAAGAAAAAAGAAGAATTCCTTAAATCATGCATTGTTTATGAGGAAGATGACTACACATAAACTATGTATGCATAATTTTTGAAGTTTCACTTTTTCAAGAATTTATTTAAAATGAAAAGGTATTCCAAAGTGCTGACTGTTTAAAGCACTATAATGATTTTTATCTATTATTACATAGATTTTTTTTTCAGACTAACACTTTGTGGGACATGTGGAAGTTGTTTAGGGGTACAGATACGGAGCCAAGATTTTCAATAAAAAAATTTAAAATCTATAAAAATTTAAAGTCGAAAGGAGTTTAACATTACTATATATACATATAAACTCATTTTAACCATATATAAATAATATAATTTTTCACAGAAGAGAATTCAGATAAGATAGCTTCGCCCCTGATGGGTAGTCTTTAGATAGAATTTAACCTTCATATATATATATACCTTCTCAAATATTTTGAATGGTTAAATATACTGATTCGAGGATCTTTCAGAAATAACGATTTTACGTTACGATATAGTTATAAAGTTCAACTTTACTTTATGGAATTTAAATCATTTATGGTGTGTAAAATATATTTTTGATCCTTTTTCCATTTTTACTTTCAACATTTATGTGTTTATGGTTGATACGTTGAGGTAATTAGTGAAATTAGATGGATTAAGAGTAGGGTCACGTGCACATTACACGTGTAATTTAGATGTCATTATATCATTGACCTTATTCAAACATTCTTTAGTTTGATTAATCAATGGATAGTATTACTTCAGATACCCTAATCCTTAATCATTGTATATAGAGGCTTAATTAACATTCTAAAACAAGAATTAGAAATCAAATGTCTTACATTCTAAATTTTATTGTTGCTTTAAGACTTTCGTTCAATAATACTCTCTTTTATTGAAAATACTTTCATGATTTCATAGACCTAAAACATTTTTTTCTATCTATTGATCTTGAACATTTTAAATAAAATTCTTGATTTCATCACTATCAGCCAACTATAACGAACAATTTTTTTTGTAAGAATTGAACAAATGTGGCGTAAGAAAGAAAGGTGCAATATTGTGTGTATATATACCTAGCAATGTATACACAAACGAAAAAAAATAAAAATGGCATTGGACATATGTGAATATACATACGTTATTTTATTTTATTGAATATATTATTGTTGTTCTAGGTAGATTTAATCCAGTAAAAATATTATATCGATCTCAATCATCCAAGTATCCCCACCCCCACCCCACTCCAATCACCCACACAAACAAATACACAAAGCACACTCAGATACTTTTTCTTCAAGGCTTTTCATTCGATGTTTGGTATTTAAATTGAAATTTGATTAAATTTACATTCGAATTGGGATGCCTCACATTGGGGATAGTTAACGTGTTTCCTAACAAAGATAATCAACTTAGTACCCGGAGAAACTAAAACTCAAAATCTCTGATTAAGAATAAAGTAATACTTACTATTCTACCGTAATCCAAACTTACTTTTTCTTTTGTGTTCACTTTTTTGGTCTATGGCAACTGGCAATGTCTTTATAGGAAAAAGACAGTCAAACAAATGTGGTGGGGGGCTACTAAATTGAGTAATTGACCATAAATCTAACTAAGATTTTGCATTTAGTTGGGTGGTACCCAAATGAGTGGGAAATTATTGTTCTAAATGTTTACTAGTTGTCTTTGTTTGAAAGAGCTACAATTTTCTACTTACTTTATTTTTATTACTAAAATTATATGTACAAAATTCACATGATTCTTTGCCTATGGAATTGTCTATTTAATTGAGAATACATATCTTTAAAATAGTTGACACCCTCATGAACCCCACAATTGTCACTCTCATTTTATACCAAACAATCCACATGTACACCAAGTTAAAAGGAAAGTTTTAACCCCTACCATATTCCCTATAAATAATTTGTACTTGAATATAGCAAAAACAACCATGATGATTGAGAATTTGAGATTTTCAAGATGGATGAGTTTCTTGGATTGTTTATAAGGTTTTAGGTATTCTTTTAACCTTTTGAATTAGCTTTTGGAACTGAGTAAAACATAATATTCATTATTATTATTATTATTCCATAGTATTAGAGTCAGACCATCAATGGTGGACTTTCAAGATAGATTGTCCATGCTCCATTTTGGATGTTTAGCATGCCCGGGATGATGGAATCGCAAATTGGAGATGGATCGGTTTATTGGACTCTCTATATGATTTGGTCAATCCACAGTCTACAGCCTTCGATGTAGTTTATGAGGTCGAGTTACGCCTAAGAGTGATCAGTTCTTTACCTTTTTTCATTTTATATGTTTACTATTGAAAAAAGATATAGAATAATTATCTAGAATTCACTATATTTCAATGACACAACAATATATTTGTAATTATCAATGCTATCACTAATTTGATATTTAGGTCTCAAGCTATCGCTATTTCTAAGTATATAGTATATTCTTATTTTTTTAGTTCTAAGAACATTCATTGTTTGTTTCACGATGTTTAAAGATATTTCAACGTCAACCTAAAATAGAATATCTTTTTCATCCCAAAATAAATATTATTTTAACTTATTTTACGTCTACTGAGAAAAATAATAGCAAATAAAAAAGATAAATAATTTGAGAAAAAAAGAAGTATTTATTCAAGTGAATAAAATGCCTTGTGGGTGAAAAAAGGAATCTTACTAAAGTAAAGTGGATTCTTGCCCTTTTCTATTTTCTATATACAAGGGAGTGTATATAGGTTTTCATTGGACCAAATTAGTTGGTATATATTCCAATTATGTTGGTATCTTTTCTCATTTAATATTCGATATTTATATTTAAATTTGACAAAATTCATAATTTGTCAAGAAAATTTTATATTGGAAAATAATTTTTTTTATTAAATCTGAATGTATGACGACGACTTCATACCAAAAACTCAAATTTCGAACCTTTAATTAAAAATGAATTAATATTTATGAAATTTTGTCTTTAAAACTTGTTATCCCATCCTTCTTTAATCTTTGTCTTTTTTCTTTTATTTATATATATCACCTTTCACCATCCAAATTCCCACTCCCATCGAATAAAGTAAAGAGAAGAAAAAATAAATCATATTCATGTGTAAAATGAAGTTCATACGTAAATTTAAAATTTAAAATTTATGAAGTTTAAACTGCAATTTTTATTTATTGAATTTAGGATAAATCACTTGGTATCAACTCATATTTATGTCGTTCAACCTTGAGGTATGCACTCAAATTTTTATAAAGTTGAACAAATAAACATAAGCATCCTATGTGACATTCTACACGGCTATTTGAGTTCTACGTGGTGTCCTACATGTATTATATCACGTAGGACTCATGTATCTATTTGTTCAACTTTATACAAGTTTAAATGGTTACTTATACACATCCGAAGTTGAAGAACATAAATGTAAAATAAGGTCAAATTAAAAAACACATCTATATATTATGTATTATGCCTAAATTAATTATACATATTAAGTTTTCTCAACACAATAGTTATGCATATTATGTATGATAATGGGTTTTTTCTAATGCATAGTTTGCAATGCACTTAAAAAGTTTTAAGATTTGCTCTTTATTAATTCCACATTATAAGTTAAATTATTTTGATTCTCATGACAATAAGTTTTTGTTGGCTGCCCTTGTGTCTATTTCCTACTTGTCACATTGAGTTAATTATATTAAAGTTGCTCTAATAATTGATTCTTTACCCACTAATTTGATTTAATTTCACTTTTGAGACAAAGATATGCTTGCAATTTAATAAGTACAATTAAGGAAGAACAAAGTGACAAACAACATTTGCAAAAAAATCTAAACAATTAAATCCATAGATTAATCTTGTCATTATAACAACAGCTAATCAACTTTTTATAGAGATAGTGCTGGCATCCAACATGAAAATCTAGCCAAACTAGATGCTTAACATGAGGTATCCATTAAAGCACTATATCAAGATTATATAGTTTATCATTTTCTTTTTGTGTTTGATGTGTAAGTTAAAATATTATCCTAAAAGTATAATCATATATAACCTAGATAAATACTGTGAGAAATATAGAAATTGACGGTAGGATTGTGGGGTTGTGGGATATTGGGAGCTACGGGACCACATGATGAGTTGTGTTAGAAATTGAAAATACGATCAATATGAAATGTAACCTATTATACAAAATATAATGTATCACACTATAATAAGACTCGAATTAAATCCATTAGCCCTGATTTTATTTGACAAGGGAATTCGAAAAGGTAAAAAGAATGTCTAAGGAGACTCAAATCCGCAATAATGAGCGACATGTTAAGCCCTTCTATCGCTGAGCTAAAAAAATCATATTGTGTTTAAGATATTCATACATAAATAAATAAACTGAACCTCGTTCTAGATCCGCCTTTGCGGTTAGCTTGACTCAACTTCATGATATTTCTTCTGTTTGTGGTTAAATGGCTACTAGTTAACACAAAAGTCATTTCTGACCCAAACACTAGTAGGATGTAACACACACGTGCCAAAGACTAAAAAAGAGTAATACTAAAAAAGGGTTAAAATCGAGGTCCAAAACCAACTGACAAGATCAATTTTTTTAAAGGCAATTTTACACTTCAAAAATTAACTATGTCAATCGATTTTTCATTTACTAGTAAAAACCCTAAAAATAGCCATATCCCCACCCCCACTCCCTTTCTCCCCCTCACTCTTCCCCCCTCTACAAGTTCAAAAAATGTATATACAAATATACACAATATTATATATATATATATATATATTATATATATATAGTATATATATATATATATTATATATATATATGTAACCCACTTTTTTCTACCAGATAAAGGGTGAAAAAAGACTGAAAATTGAATTATAACTTGTCTTGGTGGAAGAAAAAGCAAAAGTTACTCATTGTAGAAAGCAGAGTGCATGTTTCTCCTTTAAGGCAAAAAAGACTGTCTGATTGCATATATATATATATATTGTAAAGAATCGATTATTATATTTTTATTTATACCCAACAATTTATCAGCTAACTAAATAACAAATATTGGTTTGTGTTTATCAAAATCATGCAATGTATGATATTAGCATATAAGAAGGTGAACTAACTTTGCTCCCTATAATTACCTTACTATTAATTTTTGAAAAGACAACGTAATTAGACATATATTACTATCATATATACTACTATTATCTATACTTTTAAAATATTATGTATCTTATCAATAATTAAGAGTTTCATACATATCTTACCAGTGGTGGAGCCACCTTATAGTAATTAGGGTTTTTGTGGTTCATTTGATTCCCCTTTGACAGAAAATTATTATATTATTTATATATAGTTAAAATATTTTTTTAGGTATATATAATAGATGTTGAACATTACTGGGCTACTTTGTGTGTCTATTTTTTTAGATTCTGAACCCCCTTATTGAAAATTCTAGCTCCGTCATTGTATCTTACACTTAGATACAATGGTTTTTTTGCTACCAGATATACATAAAAATAGGGAAAGAGACTTTAGAAATTGGAAACAGAGGCAAGCAAGATTCATATGTATCTCATATACATTGTATGTATCTAAAGTGATACACATGCATCTGGGAAATCAGATATATGGGGAGAGTGGCAAGTGAGATCAGACAAAGGCGAGCGAGATTTGCTATGTATCTCGAATACATTGAATCCACTTGAATACAACATATCTAGATTTTGTTTCGTGTGATTTTAGGATAAAAAATATTTTCCTTTAACATGATTTTAGGAGATGGAAACAAGATTCATTACATAATGTCATTATTTAGACCTCCTTTTACTAAATATGTTTTGAATTAAAAGATTAATTAAACGGACTTGTATTTATATGTCAATCTCCCATCTATGTATCAAAATAATATCCTTTTACTTCTATGGGCTTATGGGTTGGCCCAGTAGAATGATCATAATTCATAGCCCATAAAATTGTTTGACAAATTTACCTATCTTAATCTAATTAGGGAGATTGACACTTAACTATGAGTCCTTCCTACATGATATTAACCTAATTCTCAGTTCATTAATAATATTCTTAAATTATTTATCGTATTTCTATCGCTTTATAAAATATAAAATGATAGAATTGTCGATTATTATATCTTGTATATAAGTTATGAATGTATTGTTTTATACAATATAGAAGGTAGAATAACTAATCTTGCATACTAGTACTTGCATTAAATAATATAAAAATTTATTCGTAACTAATCTCTATATTATTAATATTTGTATAACTCTAACCAACTACCAAACTAACCCGGTTAGAATTTTTTTTTTTCTCATACAAAAAAAGTTTTCTAGATCTTTGCAGTAAGAAGAATAATTTAAATGAATTTGTTGTGTCTAAATCCAACATGATAACATTATTTATATGCATTGGACACAGAAAAGTGAGACAAGGGCTATCTAAACATGCATGTTTATTTCACTTAATCATCAATATAATCAGAGTAAATTTCCTAATTTCTCCAACCGTTTTCCTAATAATTGTTAAATATATCCCTATTTTCCTTTTCAAAATAATTTGGTTTTATAGTAAGAAATGTTTCATCAATCTCGATAAACGATTGAGATTTCAAGTTATATTCAACCATTAAAAAATAAGATAAAGTCGATTTTAAAAGAAAACTCATTTAATTTCATATCTCAAAAGCAAATTTAAGACGTTGGGAAAAGAGGGTAAGTGGGGTAAAGACATAATGATTAAAATTAACATTAGATTATAAGAAGGATTGGGACATTTTTTACTTAAAATAATTAATTGTCATTGTTTGTTTGTGTGTCATAATTAATTATGCACTTGGGGTGGGGCGTGCTAAAACGCCTGCTTCCTTGCCATAATAATACTACACCAAACGTGCCATAGTACACTATTTTGTAGAATTTGTGGCACATCCTAAGTAGCTAAAAAAATATGCTTAAGTTACTCTCGAAATAGAACGAAGGAATGATTCAATCTTCTATCATTTCAGAATCGTCGATTCTTTTTTCATGTGTTTCTATTATACTTTAATTTCCATCAGAAAGAGCAAGTTATGAAACGATCGAGTTTATCATTAAGTCAACAATTGACTGTTGAATTTCGTCTCACAACAAGAAAAAGAAGATTGTTGTTTATTAATACGATTTTAAGTTTTGTATATATATATGTCAAAAATGTATGAATTTTCATTAGATTAAATTATTTATTTGAAGGTTGGATGATGAAATACGACATTTCTACGACATATAGATTTAATATAAGTTATGAAATTATTAGGTGAGTAAACCAATGAAGGGTCTAAAATAATAGGTGATCCATTATCACCTTACTTATTTTTTTATTTGTGTAAAAGATCTATCAATAATTTTTAAAAAGGCTAAGGAACAAGGTTAAATCCAAGGTTTAAGGTTCAATAATTAATAGAAATGATCCTAGCTAGTATAGTAGTACACCTTTCTAGTTAAGAAGGTAAACATAATATTTTTTAAAATATATTTTTTTTTAAAATAAGGTATGTGCTGAATACATTTCTGGTGAATAATCGGTTATCTGTTCATTCTCAAAAATAAAGATTTTTTTATCATGAATTAATAAAAAATTTGTGCGATAAAATATGATTATTTATCTATAATTAGGTTGTGTCCCATGTCTACCACGTGTTCATTTTTTTTTAATAACAAAAATATATTTTTATTTTATTAATTATAATAAATTAATATAATTTGACGTAAATAATTTTGGACCATATGTTTGAAGCTCCCTTTTGCGCTGCTTAAGTTGCACACTTCCACGAAAAATGCAAAAGGAAGAGTCCCATCAATAAACTTTAATGAACTAATAGATGGTTGATAGTTAAATATAAAGTTATTCGTGTAGAAGAAACAGAATTTGATTTAATTTAATTTTTAAAGTTAAATTACAAAAGAAAAAATATTTAAAATTATATAAAGAGATCGTTCATTCCTTTAAATTGTTGATGTGAGATACTTCACACCATGTTTAGGATTGAACGTTTCAAAACATGAATAATTTTAATATAAGAATTTAATATTAAAAATAAAATTTGAAATAAGTCATATCTAATATCATATATTTAAAAGAATTTTGATCTAATTTAGTCTTAGAAATAGCGCAATTATCCAAACTAATACAAAGGAACCATGCTTTTTGTTGTTTTATCCGGTGTTCGAAATTAGTATTCAGCCCTAGCTAATCTGAATTGCGTACTGCACGGCCCATTTGCGAGGGGCTTCCAAGAAAATTTACTCTATACATACCTCTGATTAAGGATTGAATAGTCTCACTATTACACCATAATTTATAATGATAAGAAACCACACATATAATAAACCATCAATATAAAACTCTCGACTCCACGCTCACATTCCCGACCCCACAGAGAAAAAAAGGGTGGAAGAAAAGGTTAAAATCCACCAAGAAGAAGCTAAAGTTGTACCAAAATATATGAACGACATGACTAAACAACCATATACTATAAGACATTGCAATATATATAGATATATATATTCTTGTCTTTTCATCCATATATTTTATTTAATATTATGTATAAGATAAATTAAAAGAAACTTATTAGCCACTTTAGGCCCATCATGATGATGTTACATGATTAATTTCTAAAATTATTGATTTAGTGTGGATCTTTAGATCAAGTGCAAAGCATGTAGCAGATCTTGAGCAACTAATTTAATATTCTTAAAGTGATTAAAATTAAAATATAGTTTAATATATCGACAGTCTCTCAAATTTGTCAAGAAATTTTATTTGAACATTTTAGTTTTTGATAAAAGAGTTCCAAATGTCCAATTAAAAACTTTCCGTTCAAATTTTAGTTTCCCTTTTGTCTGTTAGCATGTGTTTATAAGGTAATTAAGTCAATCACATAAAGTATGTTATTTCTTTTAATTATACATATTTACCCTCTGAATCGAAGAACTACAAATATTTTTTACTTGAGAGATTACAACCACAACACATCCAACGAAATCTCGAAAATAAAATATGAAAAGATATAATGTACACAAACCTCATGAAGGTGGAGGGAGATTGTTTCTGAAAGACATTCAATCGAGTGCATCAAATCAAGATACAAGTACCAACAAAATATTGCAATAATTAAAATATAACAAGAACTACAATAATACTAATATACAACCACTCAAAGTAAGACAACACTACACTATCTACTAATCTTTTATCCTAATCTATGTCATCCACATCTTTTTATCTAATGTCATGTCTTCAATAACCTGAATTAGGCTCATCTTTCTTATCACTTCTCTCAGTACTTCTTCAGGTACCTCTACCCCCTCCTCATAAATCGTGTCATATATAATTAAACTCTCACACCTCTTCATTAATGCATTTATATACGCATATTCTCTAATCTCCGTCTTACTTAACTCACATATTTCACTAAAGAAGGTAAAGATTTTCTTTTTTAAGATAAAATAATATACTTAATCAAGGAGTCAATGAGACAGGCTTCTTAACCAAAAAGAAAAAAAATACTATATAATAAATAGAGGTAAAAAGTCAATTGATATATGTGGGGCTATAACTATATCCTATGTGATCTTTTGATCATATAACTCAATGTGTGACTATTCTTTAAAGTTTAAAAATGAGGCAGCAATAGCTTTAGTCAGTGCTAGCCACTGTAAGTTAATATTACAAAGTCAATTGTAAAAAATGAAAATGGATCTACCAACATTGCTTTTTTTCCTTTTGTTTAACAGAGAAATCGAATAAAAAATATTGTTAAATTATTGAAATAATTTAAAATTTATATGTTCTTTCTATCTATTGAATTAATGTAATTGTCCTTAATTTTAGTCTTCGAATTAAAACGCTTCTCTTTTTAACGAAATTATGAAATAACATGTGAGACTTCATGTATCGTAGTTAGACCTAATTATTAATAAATCAACTTATTCGAGTAAACTCAAAATAATTAAAAATCATTTACTCGTATTTGAATTCATGGATGCTTTGCATTTTTATGACTAAATGAATTCAAATTTTTCATTAGAAACTTGATTTTTTTCTTTGTTAAAACTAATTTAAAAAGCCCTAACCAATTCTAGATCTAGTTCAATTTAGCTTCTTCATCCATTATAATTTTTTCTTCTTTATATATATTCACTAGATTTGATTGATATTACAAAAATCTCAACTTTTACACTATTCTTTTTACAGAGAGATGTGATGAAACAAGAAAAGGCTATTTGACATGATGCACAATTACTTCATTACATTTGTCAGAAAATCCTTTTTGAGTTGTCACACTATTTTTTTTTTCAACGTATCGTCGTTTGATTTGAAACAAAATTATTCGAATCATAATATAATTGAACATCAAAGTTATTTAGTAAATATAAAATGACATGATTCGAACATGAGGAGTATAACGTCATGCTAGAATTTTAGTTCAAATGAGATAAACCTTTATATTTAATTTTTAATATTATCTATGATTTTCAAAGCTATAATCGTAGACTAGAAATTTGATTTGTTTAGGGTTAATTAAGTCAACTCTACTTAAGTTTTACGACAATTACTTAACATGTGTTTAAATAATAGTACTATTTTTCCGATTAGATATGATTTTAACGATTCTCATAGCTTGTTAATTAGTAAATCCATCAACATAATTTCATTTTAAAAAAAAAGTGAAAGATAGTTCGTTATTTTATCTCGATATTAGTAATTTTGAAATTACTATTCCACATAAAGTATAATGTAAAACTAATAATACAATAATTATTATATAAAGTTTCTTTTCTTTTGTTTCCACTCGGTGTCCGGAGCCTACATTGGAGCTCCGATTAAATTTGGATCGCGCACTGCAGAGCCTATTCAGAGGTGACGCTCCCAACAGGATTTTCTCCATACTATAAATTTTATATAAAGTTTTTGAATCCCACATTAAAACTTCAATTAAATTCGAATCACGTATTGCAAGGTCCATTCGAAGATGGCGTTCCCAGCATGATTATATAAGTATCAACCTTCCTTAGATAGATTGTTAAAAACTTAAAATAACAATTGTACGAAAATTATTAGTATTTCTTTATCAACTAACCAAAAGACTCTTCCTAGTTATAGTCTTGTCATATTGTTGTAACCAGAAAACTAGTCCTTGAGTGAAAAAAACAAAACATGTTTGCTAAAACATTCGATGAAACTAACTTTTATCAGAAAGTATTTTCCTTACATAAATACTCTAATAAAGAACGTACACCTCGATACATAACGACTGAGTCAAAAATTTTAGCAGAAATACTCAAAATATGAAAAACAAACACATGAAAGATTGAAGAGAATCCAAATAGTATAAATTTTTTACTAAATTTTATTCAGATAACTCCCTTATATCTTTATCTGATTTCGACACGATACTAATAAAAAAATTTAATACTAGACAGGCTGTTTACATCTTTCACTCAAATTATATTTTTAATGTCTAGATTCACTTCTTTTTCCCCACACACACAATCATACCTCTAGTAGACAAGTCTTTCCATTTTCCATCACACTTCCTATGGCAATAACTACTATTTCTTGAAAAGATAACGTAAAGTGAACGTCTTCATCCTTTAATTCATCTAAAAAAGTCATATACCCCTCAAAAAAAAAATTGTTTATACTTAAAACAATCGTTAAAATAGAACGATAGAGTTTGATGCACTTGAGTTAAATTTTTTTCGAAAACTGTCTCTCTAACTTCAAGAGATAGTGATAAGATATACATACACCGTGCTTCAAGACTTCATTTTAGTGGAGTATATCGTTGTTGTCTCATATAAAGTCAAATAGCATCTCATAAAATGAGGCAAATTACAAAAATTACGTACTTTTAAGGCAAAATTAAAATTTATTCCTTAAAATTCATAATTACAAAAATCTCAAAATGCATACAATAATATAAGCGTTGATGTATTAATCTAATACACGAGATACATTAATCGTTAAATAAGATACATTACATTTTATACATGATACATGATACATTAATTTTGATGTACATTTCATACATAATACACTAATTTGATGCGCGAGATGCATTAATCTGATGCCTGAGGAATATTTTATACATGATATACTAATCTGATACGCGAGATACACTAACGTGATGCACGAGATACATTAGTTTGTTACGTGAGATATATTAATGTGATGCACGAAAATGAGAGATTTTGAAAATTCGTAAAAATTATAGAAATAATAATGATAATAATTAAATTAAAATGTGAAATTTTCACAATAGATCCTAAAATATAATTAAAACCGACAAAACAACTAAAATCTTAAACTCGTAAACTTTAAATCCCGACTCTACGTTATGGTCCCCTTTCATTTCATTTTCCTATAACCTCAAACCCCCAACCCCCATCTTCATTCTTTTACTACATATTACATCTATCACTCTCCTCCTTGTATTTCATTCTCCTCTTCTCCCTTTTCTTATAGCAAAAAACCATTACTTCTCATAAGCTAAAAATCAAGAACTTTAAATCCATGAAAGAAAGAGGCAAAGCTGCAATGGAAACTGACACTCTCTCAGATTTCAATTACTCTGTTTCATCAGACATGCCCTGTAAGAAACACCCATCTTCATCTTCAATTGGAATCTGTTCTTATTGTCTTAAAGAGAAATTAGTCAATTTAGTTTGTTCGGAATGTGGTGAACAAAGACTTTCTTCTTGTTCTTGCTCTGATTCATCTGAAGTTGGAAGAATTGGGAGAATTTCATCTCTGTTAGAAAATGAGAAAAAACAGAGCATAAGAGGTGAAAAAACAGAGCAAGTCATTGTTCTTAGAAGAAGCAATAGTAGTTGTGTTGAAATCAAGAAAAACAGCAATGGGTTTTGGAAAATCAAAAGATTTTTCAGTAAGAAGAAGAAAAAGGGTGTTGAAAATGGTAATGATTTGGATGAAAATAGTGATATTTGGGTATCTGATGCAATGGCAGTTTCAAGATCAAGATCAGTTTGTAGTTTCAGAGGAAATGGATTCAATGATACTGATGAAGGAAGTGATTACAGATTCTCAAGTGCTAAAATCTCCGATGTTACTGGTGGAATACTCATGGATTCTTCTGATGAACCAAGAAAAAGCGGATTTCGAAGTATATTTCCTGTTAAGGAGGCTGATTTTACTTCAATGGATGATTCCGCCTTCATCGATTTAAAATTGGATTTATCAATCGAGTCTAACTCAAATTATCACGATAACAATGAACGAGTTGGGTTAAATTTGAACGGATTCAAATCGGGATCAAGTAACGGAGCATTTGGACATAGTGGTTCTTGTAGGATGACAAGAAGTGGTGGCAAAGGGAACAAAGTGTGGAAATGGATTTTTAAGCAAAGTTCAAGAAAATCTTGATTTAACTCTATAGGGTGAAAATCATTTACATTCTCGATTTTATTTTAAAAATCAAATTCACTCGTTCTCTATCGCGATCTCTACGTTAGCTAGTTTAGATAGTTACTTTGAAAAGTAAATATAGAATTTCCTATGTTTTTTTTTCCTTTATCTTTTTAAATCTCATATGTATCCTTTTCCTCAAACACACTGTGGTAGTGGATTAAAAAAAATACAAAAGAAGTAAAATAAATGGATCTTTTATTTTTATTAATATAAACTATGTTTGTTAACTAAATTTGTTTTAGGGTTGCTGAGTTATTAATTTTGACTTTGAACCTTAATTTTGGTACACATCAAGTTGTTTATTTTGATAGATCGAAGAGCCATCAAATCACTTGAGTTGTTTTTTTAGATAAATAATTTATAACGTGAAAGCAATTAGGTGGTTGTGTGACTTTTTTACTAACACTTTTGCTACATAACAATGGGAACTAGTGTGAGTAGCTAGATCATTATCGTCTTCTATCATCTTAATTATCGATTTACAACGTAATAAAAAAGATGATATTGGTTGACATTTATCAATACAAAGTGTATTTGTTGATGTACCTGATAGAATTGATTTGTATCAACGAATTGAATACAATAGCCTTTGATACAATTGTATTCCTGATACATTTATCAATCAGATACAACAATTATCGATCATATATACAATTCAATTGTATTTTTCTCTCCTTTCTCTTCCACATCTCGCTCGTCTCTCACCTACACAAATCAATTGTATTACATATACGATTATTTATCAGATATACAAATCAATTGCATCTCTCTCCTATCTCGCCCAATTCTTGTTCACTTCTCTCCTCCTTTTTCCAATATCGCTTGCTCTCTCTTTCTTATAACATATAACTATGAATCGTAACTAAGCAAATTATAACTATGGAGTTGTTTTTGAAATTCCTCTTTTTTAATTCCTTTGTTCAAGTGGGCTAGAAGTAACAAATGGATGAAACTAATTTGCGTCATTTCATTGTCATTTTCGAAACAAGAGAAAAGAACATGGGCTTACCAATAAAAACAATGGACCAGTGGTCTATATCTGTAGAAGGCCCAAATAATCCTTGCATTTTTGTGGTTTCAAGTCAATTCACAGAGGTTCGAAAGTAGTTTGGGCGGGATCATAATGCATTAAGACAATAATTGCGTCAAGACTTCAACAAATTCAAATGTTGAGTTAGGTAATGAGTCGGGTTAAAGACTCTATTCAACTCAATTTTTACTAAGCTTATAATTGTTTTATTTGTTCAATTAAATTATTTTAATTCCTAATAAAACTATTTTCTTATGACGGTTATATATAACATAAGATATTGAAAAACAAGTTTTTTAAAATTACTCTAACAAAATTTTCATAAGCTAATTCAGGTTTTGTATCAACCCAACTTTTAATTGGTTGAGCTAATGAATGAGCGAGTTATCAATCCGCTCAAATTTGGATGGGTTGGACGGGTTGAGTTTGATTTTGTCGTCCCTAATTCCAACTTTTCACTCGCTTAACATAAAGTGAGGGGTACTTTCTCTACCACTCATACACACGTTGGAAGTGTCTAAATAGTCCATTTAGATATGTATTAAACCTAGACGCTTAATCAAATAGACGTTGTTCCATCCTTCTTCCTTGATCTACACATTTACGCACTTTACAATCAAGAAAATGATGGTTAAGAATCAAACTCAAGAATATGTTTGTATATTCATCTTTTTCTAAAACTTTATCTGAAATAGATAATTTGTTTCATCTTTCAATTTTTAATTAATATCCCATTTCTACGAGGGGATGAATCTTGTAAAAACCACAACCATCTATTTTCTTTTCTTTATTTGTTAACAAATCGAATTTCACATAATTAATTAGGTTGAGGGTGAAATATAAAATAGATCGAAATTGTGAGGTTTATGAGAGTCTATGGTACTTTATAATTGGTACTACTAAACTTAATAATTTAATTTGGTATTTTTCGTCATGTTCCTTTCGAACACACATTTTATGACATGATAAACGTGTAGGGATAGAATTATGGTGGTATCAGATTCACCTAAATTCAATATTAACTTTTGACCTAAAACACAAAATTTATGTAAAAAATTTTATTAAAATTATACTTAGTAAATAATAAATGTAAATTCATAACATTAAAATTATGAGAGATTTGAAATTAAGAGCTTGTTTGGATTGACTTTCGAACTATATATCAAATGTTACCGGTTAGAGATCATAATTTGTGGTAGCCTACCTATTTTTATGATTTTGACTTTTAAACCAAATTCTTAAAAATATTTTTTTTATTCTATCCGGATACTATAAAAATGCTTAATAATTATTTTACCTTACAAATATTTCAATTATACCAATCCAAAAAAAAAAAGAAGCTCAAATTCATAAAATTAAAATTCTAAATCCGCAAATCAATCTATCGGTGAGATATATATGCAATCTGCACCTGACCTATTAAAACACTAAGGTCTAGTAGTGTCTAATTTGTGGTTTCCATGTCAACAATGTTCTAAGATCTAAATTCATTAATACCTTATAAACCCATTGAAAAACACATGACAGAAAATAACCGTTTAAAAAAATGGGTCAGTTTGATTTGAAATGAAGTTTTAAAAATAATTTTTTTAAATTTTCTGTGATTTTAAATTAAAATTATGTCGAATGTACTAAAATATTCTTTAATTTTGTAAACTTAAACATAAGTTACAGCATTATCGAAAAAAGAAATAGTTCTTTATTTCTGATACAGACTGAAAAGACAGCATTTTTTTTTTATAAACAAAGACACTTTCTAATTTTTTTAATTTGAAGATATTACTGTTTTTCTCTTCTTCATTATTGATCCAATCAAAATATACTTAGAAATAGATATCAAAAAAGTTTTAGTGAAAAACTTCAAATATTATTTTAGTAGTGACTAAAATCAACTCTAGTACATAGAAATACAAAACAATCCAATAGAATAAACAACGTTTATCTGACTTATCAATTGGATATATAATTTCACCACATAATAAGTTCAAAAAGCACTGATTAATAACTTAAATATTTTTTATTTTTCAAAAACTTAACCAAACAGACTTATAAAATCACTCACTTGATAAAAACTATCGTAGCCACCATGAATCACGTTTATCCCTTGAGCATAACTCACCGAACTTGTAAACCACCGTATATTTTCCAAGCTCGATCGTAGATGACTTCAACAAACGCCGGCAGAGTGGACATGTTACGTGCCCAAATCCAACCCATCGTTCCAAACAAACTCTATGAAAGATGTGATTGCATGTTAATTCTTTTACCTCTTCACCTTCTTCAACTTGACTTAAACACACTATACATTCAACCTTTTGGCTTGTAATATCTCCATTTGAATGATCATATCCCAAGTTCTCACAAGGTAAATTGGACAATTTTTTAGTGAACAAGTGCAAATACTTTTTGAATTTTAGAGAAAATTGATGTACATATTCCATGATAGATTTTGGCAAGATTGTCAACTAATTGGAAGATATGTAATTGTAGAGTGAGCTACAAAAGAAAATGTTGTATTGGTTTGTGCAAGTAATTAATAATGAGGGAAATGAAAAAGCAACTTGAACTATAGTCTATATATATAAACAAAAATAAACAATTATTGTTTACTTAATACACTCTTTAAGTAGGAATATTCAATATCAAATCGAAATTAATAACCCGAACAAATAAAAAGATGAGAAAATGACGCAACATAACACCCTATAAATTAAATTAGCAATAAATAACCTATTTTTAAATTTTTTTAGCAAGAAAAAAAATTGTTTTATTTATTTGGCATCGAATAATTATTTTTCTTTTTCTTAAAAAATGTATATTTGTTTTCCTATTTTTCTCAAACACGTGTTTGATTGCAAAAGAAAAAATTTCTTCCTTTTATTATCCCTATTTTATATATATATATATGTATGTATTTTATTTTGTCAACAGTTTTAAAATAGAGTTTTTTTCTTTTTCTTTTTATGTCCTTTTTCTCTTTCTAGAATTATTTTCATACATATATTTGATTCTCTCTCTAGTTTTCAATTTTTCTCCTTAATTCAACCTGTTTATGAAAATCGAATATAACAATATATTTTTCATGAATACTTCTATAAAACATCTTTATATATAAGGAAAAAGGGTCTGATATACCCCTCAACTTTGTCATTTAGAGCTGATATACCCCTTGTTATGAAAGTGACTCATATATACCCCTACTTGTAAACAAATGACTCACATATACCCTTTTCCTCTAACGGAAATGAAAAAAAATATAATTTTAATCTAAATTTTTATTATTTTTTTCTAAAAAATATAATCCCATATGAGTAAATTTAATCCTCGTCAAACATATTTTTTTTTGACTTTTTTTTGTTTCAATGACTAATTTATAATTATTATTTTGATAATCAAATTTATTTATGTTTCACTAATATTCTTGTAAAACTTATTGTAGATGACCAAATTTTTTCTTCGAATATGAAATTAAATTACAATACACACAGAAAATAGTTTAATTTTTTAATCTTTAAACTAAGGAATGAAAGAAAAAAACAAAACAAGAATAAGAAATTCGAATAATTATAATAAAAGAAGTCAAAAAATAATTTATGTATGAAAAAAATTAAAATATACCTTGAACTTTGATAGAAGAATCATATATACCCCTAAATAATTTTAAAAAAAAATTAGAAGTAACAAAATATAAATTTAAAATTAATTTTTTAACTTCCGTTAAATGAAGGGTATATGTGAGTCATTTTGTAATGGCAGGGGTATATATGAGTCGTTTGTATAATGAAAAGGGCATATATGAGCCACTTTTATAACGAGGGATATATCAGCTCCAAATGACAAAGTTGAGGGGTATATCAGACTCTTTTTCCTATATATAATCTTGTTTTTATCCAATTAATTGTTGAATTTCATGATGTGTGATATTGAAGTTTTTCCATTTTATTTTTGCAAAAATTTAGGTTATTCCACCTTTTTTTGTTTTCTTTCTAAAATTCTTTTCATATGTATATTTGTTTCTCTTCTAATTTTTCTCTTATTCTCCTTAATTCACTATGTCTATGCAAATAAGATATGTTTATTGATTGATCCTTCCAATAATTTCTTTTAATATGATTATATAGCATTTTTTGCCCTATTTTGAATTTCCTAATTTGTGGAACAAAAGTTTCTAAAACTTTTTTTGGTGAAAATTCAGGTTATAGTTTTTTGAAATTTTTATTTTTAATTTCACGGATATGAAAGATTCTCATAAAAACTCACAATGTTGATTTTAATAAACACAACCCAATGAATTTAAATTTAAATTTAAATTAAAGTATACAAATTTATTATGCTAATATAAATCACTGAATACATAGATAAATATTTTTTTACTTTTTTAGACTCATGTCAAATCCAAATAAATAATTTATTTTATTATCCTTATAAACTGTAAATAATAATAATAATCATAAAATAGTAAAGAAACAAAACATGGAAAGTACATGCCGTGGTTAGGGTCAATAATATTGGCAACTTCGATGTTTCTATGTGGAATAGAACAAAATGTCACGTGAATTTGTTATTTTTTTTGTTTTCTATTCACGTTAAATTTAAGATTTATCATTTTAGATTCACGTTAAATAAGCGCATAAAATCCATATAAAAAAAATTATCGTAAATTTTTTATTTAAATCAGGTGAATTTTGAGTCAAATAAATTAGGAAAAGAATTTTGATTTTTTAAAAATCTTTTGATGAATCTTAAATCCATCAATGTGTATACATTTATTTCTCATTAAAACTATTTAATATCATTCCACTTTATCTATTTTTCAATTAAATGTTCATTTAATTCATTAAATTAAGATTACATATATTAATTATTAATAAATGATTAAATGTGCAAGTAATTAATAATGAGGGAAATGAAAAAGCAAACTTGAACTATAGTCTATATATATAAACAAAAATAAACAATTATTGTTTACTTAATACACTCTTTAAGTAGGAATATTCAATATCAAATCGAAATAAATAACCCGAACAAATAAAAAGATGAGAAAATGACAACATAACACCCTATAAATTAAATTAGCAATAAATAACCTATTTTTAATTTTTTTTAGCAAGAAAAAAAATTTGTTTTATTTATTTGGCATCGAATGATTATTTTTCTTTTTCTTAAAAAATGTATATTTGTTCTCCTATTTTTTCTCAAACACGTGTTTGATTGCAAAAGAAAAAATTTCTTCGTTTTATCATCCCTATTATATATATATATATGTATTTTATTTTGTCAACAGTTTTAAAATAGAGTTTTTCTCTTTTTCTTTTTATCTCCTTTTTCTCTTTCTAGAATTATTTTCATACATATATTTGATTCTCTCTCTAGTTTTCAATTTTTCTCCTTAATTCAACCTGTTTATGAAAATCGGATATAATAATATATTTTTCATGAATACTTCTATAAAACATCTTTATATATAATCTTGTTTTATCCAATTAATTGTTGAATTTCATGGTGTGTGACATTGAAGTTATTCCATTTTATTTTTGCAAAAATTTAGGCTATTCAACTTTTTTTTGTTTTCTTTCTAAAATTCTTTTCATATGTATATTTGCTTCTCTTCTAATTTTTCTCTTATTCTCCTTAATTCACTTTGTCTATGCAAATAAGATGTAACTATATGTTTATCGATTGATCCTTCCAATAATTTCTTTTAATATGATTATATAGCATTTTTTGCCCTATTTTGAATTTCCTAATTTGTGGAACAAAAGTTTCTAAAACTTTTTTTTTGTGAAAATTCAGGTTATAGTTTTTTGAAATTTTTGTTCTCAATTTCACGGGTATGAAAGATTCTCATAAAAACTCACAATGTTGATTTTAATAAACACAACCCAATGAATTTCAATTTCAATTTAAATTAAAGTATACAAGTTTATTATGCTAATATAATTCACTGAATACATAGATAAATACGAACTAATGCATACATAGTGTAGTTGACGTATACATAAACAAAATCACATGTAAAATTAACGAGTAAAATTTCATCTTTATATATTATAATCTATTGGTTTTAAGAATAAAATCACTTCTTCTTCTCTTTTTTTTTTTTTTTTACAATTTAACTTTTCACCTACATATTTAAATTTTAAAATTAAATTATATTTTAATACATATATATATCTTTAATATAAAATTCTAAATCAAAAAAAATATTTTTTACTTTTTTAGACTCATGTCAAATTCAAATAAATAATTTACTTTATTATCCTTATAAACTGTAAAAATAATAATAATCATAAAATAGTAAAGAAACAAAACATGGAAAGTACATGCCGTGGTTAGGGTCAATAATATTGGCAACTTCGATGTTTCTGTGTGGAATAGAACAAAATGTCACGTGAATTTGTTATTTATTTTGTTTTCTATTCACGTTAAATTTAAGATTTATCATTTTAGATTCACGTTAAATAAGCACATAAAATCTATACAAAAAGAAATTTATCGTAAATTTTTTATTTAAATCAGGTGAATTTTGAGTCAAATAAATTAGGAAATTTTTTTTGATTTTTTAAATTTTTTTGATGAAATCTTAAATCCATCAATGTGTATACATTTATTTCTCATTAAAACTATTTAATATCATTCCACTTTATCTATTTTTCAATTAAATGTTCATCTAATTCATTAAATTAAGATTACATATATTAATTATTAATAAATGAACTAACTAACAAATTTAATTCATTAATTAATTTATTTTAAGCTCAAGATACTTCATGTGTCAGATTCACAAACTTAAACACTTGTCATCAATTCTATATTAAAAATTAATTTCATCAACTAATTCATTATTTTATTATAGTATCATGATCCACTTATCTTATACCTTTTTAATCAAAATGATAATTAACCTATACAACTCATAATAACTACAATATACCAAAGTACTTTAAAATAATCAATACATTTGATAATTCGAAGAAAATATATTTTTAAATCAATCTAAAACAATTATCTCTATATAGTCTAATTAAGCTAGAAAAATAACATATAAATCCATGAAAAGAGAAACTAAGACACAATCATCCAAACTAATATCAACTTATATATCATGAAACTTTTGTATTTTTTATCGTAGCCACCATTTACAACGATCTCTTGATACTCTTGAGAAGAAATCAAACAAGATAACTTCTTCATAAACATCAAAGAAAAGATTATTAATAGATGACTTATTAATATTATTTCTACACAATGGACAAGTCATGTGTCCATAACCAAACCATCTATCAAGACAAACTCTATGAAAAAGATGATTACATCTCAAATTTCTAACTTGTTCTCCTTCTTCTATTTCACATAAACAAACCGCACATTCTACTGATGATGATGATGATGATGAATTCAATTGATCCTCCTCGCGAACACAAAGCTCATCGCGAGAAGTTGATACCTTGAAATTAAGGATGTTGGTGTTGTTATAATGAGGAAAAGATTGGAGGAGGAGGAAATCCCAAGTCCATTTTATGAATTGAATCAAGTTTTGTATCTTTGATAGTTGAAACATTTTGTGGTTTTTATTTTTTATTTTTAGGAGAAAGAAAGACTTTGAGTTTATGTGAAAAGGATAAGAAGCTTTATATAGAGGATCCCAACACTATATTTTTGTTTTTTATGTGTTTTAGTTTGATCAATACAAATTCTAAGTAGTAATAATTTTTTTTTAAATTTAAATTAAATAGGTATTTAATGTATGAAAATATCATTTAATTTTTGTGATTTTAAAAAAGGATTAAAATTAAGAATTAGGCTTCTTTATTCAAATTTATGAGTCACTTTATTATTTTTTAAGAGTGAATTTAACATATCCACTAAGTGTAAGATATTTCAAATCTATATAAAAATATTATAAATATTTTTTTCTCTTGATTGGAAATTAAATATTATATCGCGCTATTTTTTAAGAATTAAATGAGACATGTAACTCAAAATTAAGGGAATGATTTGTAATATGTGTAATATCTTACGTGTCACAGCCCGAAAAAGAAAGTTTGAATATTTTAAGAATGTTTATTAAAATACAAATGTTTCAAAATGATTATATACGCACAACACATGTAGCAAAACCACAATATTTTTGCCGGTTGATTTATTAGTGATGAGTTAAGCATAAACTTTTAACAAGAGTCTTTTTAAAATAAATAAATATATATATATTTAATATATAACAATGTTTGTGTGCTTATAAAGTTTAAGAAATTCATAATTTTTAGGCATAAAATATATAAATATATCAGTTAACTTAACTTCAGCTCATATCTATGTTTTCCAATTATAAATATATATAAATAAATATTTAAATTTATATAAAATTGAACATGTGTTGTACGTAACTTTATATATTAATAATATTTTAAATTTATAACAAAACTAAACAATATATTTACGTAACTTGTTATGAATATACTTGTTATGTTATTGAGATATTGGATTATTTATTTGTATGAGGCAGAGTTATTTAGAGTTAGTTTCAATCGGTTAGATAGTTGGCAACTTAGTTAGATAGTTGGCAACTTAGTGTCTTTCAAAAGTCATTTACAAAATCATGCGTAGCGCAAATAATTTCACAAAAAAAAATAGAAAATTCCATAGAGAATGGTGATTTATTTAATTTTGTTTTGCGAAAAAAATTAGTTGTAAGTGGATGTTAAAATAAATCTTTAACAGTAAAATATTTGTTTTGTGAAGAAAATTAGTTAAGTTGAAAGAGGGACAAAGAGAGAAGAGAGACTAGGAGAAAGAAGGTAAGTTGAGTTAGAATATTTGATTTAGTGTTTTTAAACGATTTTTCGATGCTAATGAAAATTAAAATAAAGATAAAATTAAAGTATAAAACACTTAATAATTTTTAAAAAATGTTAAGTGGTGGTGTGTTTCACCATGAAACATCTTGTGCTTAAATATCATATTTTTATTATTTGTCAAGAACAATGTGCCTCCAATTAGTTCAAAAAAAATAAAGACGAAGACAGATTTCTTTACATTACGTACATCAACAAAAACATGTTGAGATTCCTCTTGAAAATTAATATTTGAAGTTAACTATCTGAGTTATAAAATTTTTTCTACTTTGATTTGTTCATAAATAATTTAATTAATTGCTAATTCATGACTTATTTTTTGGTTAAGAAAATCCCCCCCCCCCATCCCCCCCCCCCCCCTCTCTCTCTCTCTCTCTCTCTATATATATATATATATATATATATATATATATATTATATATATATATATATATATATATATATATATATATATCAACACCAACTTGGCTTGATTTGAATTGTCTTTAGTTTGCAATAATCTTATCCTCCAATAGGTCTTTTTTTTTTAAAAAATATTTAACAGTGAAAGGTTAATAGTAAATAATTATATTCCAAGTGCAGTACATTGTTGAAGACTTGAGGTTGGCTAATTTTGACGGAAATGACAGCCGCAGACTTTTTTTGCTTAAAAAATTATACTATACTATACTATATAATATACAATATTTTTTTCGTTTTATAAAAAATAATCTGATTTAATTTGACACAAAATTTAAGAATATAAATAAAAATTTTAAATTTTGTGGTTCTAAATTAAAGTTAGATTAAATATATAAAATTATCGTTTGCTCTTGTAACTTTAAATATGTCATATAAAAAGTTTAAATTAAAATATTACAAAAAAAAATCATTCTTTTTTAAAAAGAGTAAATATTTTTTTTTTAATATAGGGAGTATATATATTCTTTTTAAACATAATTTTGTCATATTTATATATATCGTAACAAGTAATAAATTATCTTAATTGTCAAGATTATAAATCAAGAAGTTAGTAATATGCATAATAGATATTGAGGCAGAGTCAGTATGGAATTAAAAATTTCAGTTGAACCTCTTTTGGTAAAAAATTAAAATATAGTATTTAACTAAATTACACTATGCTATATAATATAGCCTGATTTTTCGCGAAGAGAGTTTAGAATATGAAAAAAAATCAAAAATAAACACACTATCTATTCGTAAAGAAAATTTATCATCTACTTATACATATAAATATCTTTTAATCGTTAAGATAAGAAAAACATTATATATTAAAAACGTGTATAATTAGGAACGTAGCCAACATGATCTGAAATTCTATTCGAATCTCTTTTGACGAAAAATTATACTATAATACATGGTATTACCTGAATTTTCTCGAAGAGGCACAAGAATTTTCTACTCATTGAAGTCTATATAGTTGACGTAAAAGGCAGCCGCAGACTTGTTTTGCTTTTATAAAGATACACAATATAGTGTATTTTTTAATTGTTTTTTTTTTGTTTTTATTAGAATGTGTTCAAAACAAAGAAATTAAATTAATTATTTTCTACAACACTAGAATTATTTTTCTTTATGCTACTATTAGTACACAACTATATATACAAATCAATTAGTGCATTAAAATTCATGAATATCATCTCTTTCTATACTTACTCCATATCATAATCTACATCTACATATTCAACAAATTAAGCCTTCAAAAATGTCTTCAAGATCAAAGTTATTATTTAACTATATAGTTTATATTACTTCTCAATTAAAATGGGCTTTGAATTTTCTTCTACTTCAATCTTTTTTCTCTTATCCTACTTACAATTTCATCATCTCCGATATAAATAACGTTATAACACCTCGTGATGAGCTCAATGTTAGGCGTT
This sequence comes from Solanum habrochaites, assembly GCA_027704765.1. Taxonomy (NCBI): domain Eukaryota; kingdom Viridiplantae; phylum Streptophyta; class Magnoliopsida; order Solanales; family Solanaceae; genus Solanum; species Solanum habrochaites. The sequence continues at coordinate 631,705 of JAKWJA010002492.1, forward strand.
TTCGCGAGGAGAAAGTGAAGTCGTCGTTATCATTATCATCAGTAGAATGCGCGGTTTGTTTGTGTAAAATAGAAGATGGAGAAGAAGTTAGAGAGTTGAGATGTGAACATTTGTTTCATAAGGTTTGTTTGGATAGATGGATGGGTTGTGGACGTAAAACATGTCCATTATGTAGAAATTATTTGAAATCGCCGATAGTTTATTCAGATATTAATCAAGAAGTTATAGTGTTGGATTTATTTTCGGGAAAATCAAGAAGAAATCGATGTGAATGGTGGCTACGATAAATAACATTTGTGTTCTGCTAGTGGAGAGAAGGATGGATTAGGAAAGTGGTGTTCCCTTATTGTCTTATATGTGTTCACTTTCGTTTCAAAAGTCAGATTAAATTTTTAATTAGTGCTCGAAGGGTTACGTACTTTCATTCTTTAATTTTTAATTTATATGTTTATTTATTTTGTAATTGAGAATTGTAACCTCTTTGCAAAATTCAGTACACAATATTTTATCTTTCAATTTTCAATTGTGGTCTTAATAAAATATTTTATCTTTCAATTTTATTTGTTTAATATTAGCTCAACACAACATTTCTTAAGAAATAGCATCTCAGATTATTAATTATTTCCTTTTTTACTATCTAAACTATTTGGATCATATATTATTTTATTTATAAGTATGAGTTTGTTAAATTGATTAAATGGAAATTAAAGAATCTCCATATGAAGTCAAAAAAAGTGTGCATTTCCAACTTTGAATTTAAAGGGGACTGAACTAAGATTTACTTTGAATTTCAATAAAAATACTATGTATCATAATAGAAATCGAAGAATAGAAAATTTTAAGGACAAAGTTATGACTAATATACGAAAGGATAAATAAGACAATGCTTAACTTTCTATAGTAGCGTTGTATCCTAATTTGTATATATCCTCCCAATTGACCTATTTAATAAATTAATCTATAAGTTGTAAATGTTGGAAATTGATTATCTAAGGTTATGTCCTCGATAAGTTTGATCAATAAAGCGGTTGAAAATCGTGACGTTTCAAGTTGATAACTCAACGGAGGAGACAAAAAAACACTATTTGTCCTAGCATTGGTGGACAAAGTTATGTGGTAACTGTTGTTGGTGACACATGACATGTAGCATGTGGATTTATCAAGGTCCACGAAACACCACAATCATAAAATAGCATCATATGTCCTTCACATTCGACCTAACTCTACTTCTAATAAAATCATACATAATCAACTTCTCACCTATTTTTTTTTTACATGTTCAAACCATCTCAACATAACTTTCCGCATCTTGTCCTTCGCTAAGACTACATTTTAGAATTTATCCAAAGTGGTAAATAATTTTTTTTAAATTTTTTTTTAGAGGAATAAGGTGAAAAAAAGAAAAAAAAAAAATGGGTCCTTTGTGATTTCTTGCATTGGTAGCTACCAACGTTGCACAACCATCACCCAAAGGCCAAATCTCATCGATTGTGACATTGTAACAAAATATACATAATTCATCAATCTTCATAAACCTATCATCATAATCATAATCATTACAACATTATTGTAAACAAAACAAATATTCCTTCTTGTATATAAACTCAAAATATTAAAAAATTCTAAAGTTTTTTACATTCTTGATTGTGTACGTGGGAAATTGAGCAGCAAATTTGCAATTTTTGATCCTGTACCTAATGCTTTTTGGATGTTTTCACAATTTGATTCACCTTTTTGGAGTGGGGTTTCTTTAGAAAGGGTAAATTCTACATAATCTTGAATTTCTGTGTCTTTTTCTTGATTTGGGTGTCTGGGTATTCGAATAAATCTGTTTGGTGTTGTGGGTGTTTCTTGAAACTGCATTTGGTGATCTGGGGTGCTTTTATTTTGGTCATAGTTGCTGGTGATATCATTATTTGGCTGTTTTGTTTAGAAAGATTGAATCTTTTATACTCTGATAAGGTTCTGCAGTGTATGGAGGGATTGTTCTTATGAGTTATAGCTAAAAAGGAGATATTGTTCTGCTTTAGACCTGTCACTAAATTCTGTGTCTTGTGGCAACATTTTGATTTCGCGTAAAATCTGATATGTTTAAGGTTGAGGTTGAGGTTTTTGTTGTGTTGAAAATCCTAGGTGTTTAACTTGGGAGTGGTATGTGTACTATGAGTGAATTGGTTGTTGAGTTTGGATAAATTTTGGAATAAGAAGAAGCAATATTAGGGATCTTAGTTTTATGTCAGCAAGTCTGCATTGTATAAGAAATGTTGTAAATGTAGCTAGCTTTGGTGGTGGTGAGATGTTAAAACTTTAATCATCCACCTCCGAGTTATAGAATTTGAAGTTCCATTATCTGTGACTTCTCTCCGGGCTGGTTACTCTCTTACGACAAATGTTAATGTAGTCTGTCCTAGCTTCACCACCAATCTTATAGACTATAATGGATTCTTCACTACTTCATGAAGGATCTGCTCCTCCAACTGATAATGCACCTCCAACGTCTAGTCCTCCGCCTACACCTTCTAGTCCACCTGTTAGTTCACCACCACCTCCATCTTCTAGTCCACCTCCTAGTTCACCGCCACCTGCATCTTCTAGTCCACCTCCTAGTTCACCTCCACCTGAATCAACTAGTCCGCCACCTAGTTCACCACCACCTAAATCTTCTAGTCCACCACCAGCATCACCTCCACCTGCACCAACTCCTCCTCCTCCTGTCAGTTCACCTCCACCAACTTCATCACCTCCCCCTGCATTGTCACCTCCGCCACATGTACAGAATCCAGAACCTCCTCCAGCACCACAATCACATGGAAATCCATCCCCACCACAATCTCCTGAACCTAAAAAAGGTTCATCATCATCTTCACCACCTTCATCCAACTCACCTGGGGATGGAGGTAGAGGTGGAGATACACCACCATCCCCAACATCTAAGTCATCAGAAAATTCGCCTCCTTCACCAGCGTCAGGCCCTTCTAAAGATTCGCCACCTTCACCGGCTACATTATCTCCAAGTAACTCACCATCTTCTGATTCCCCCTCAAACTCATCAACACCAACATCTGTAATACAATGGTCACCACCACCTCCATCCTCTAATGGTGCACAATCTTCTCTTAGTCCTCCTTCATCACAAGTTCCTAGTAACCATAGTTCCGGAAACCGTTCAACAGAAAGTCAAAAGCCTGCCGGTGGCCACAGCAGTGGTACTGCAGAGTCAGCTTCCATTGGCATTGTAATTGTTCTTTTATTGGTTGGTATCATCGGAGCAGTTGTATGGTGCATACGGAAGCGAAAGAAGAAGAATTCTGTCCATTGTAGTGGTTATGTCAAGCCAATCTCAACGTGCTCCTCTCCAAAATCAGGTAAATTTTCAGAAACTATAAAATCATTCCTTTTAGTTTGTTATTCAGTGCTCAAGATGCTTGCAAGAAAAATCAAAGTAATATTTGTAGTTGAGACCTTTCAAGTGAAATCTGAGAAGATGTGAAAGTTGTGTACAGAGTCTGCTTTATTGAAGGTCAATGAATCAACATCTGAGAGAAACGGAACGAGCTCTAATTTCCTCAATTCTCCAGCAGACCCTGGCGGATTCAACAATGCAAAGACATGGTTTACTTATCAAGAACTAGTTGAGGCCACTAATGACTTTTCAGCAAAAAATGAATTAGGGAAGGGTGGATTTGGTTCTGTATACAAAGGCTCTCTAGCAGATGGAAGATATGTCGCGGTAAAGCAGCTAAATATTGGTGGGAGCCAGGGAGAACGGGAATTTAGAGCTGAAGTTGAAATCATTAGCCGGATACACCATCGTCATTTGGTTTCACTTGTAGGTTATTGCATTTCAGAGAACAAAAGGCTCCTCGTTTATGACTATGTCTCCAATAATACCCTTTACTTCCATCTTCATGGTAAGCATAACATTTTTAGATTTAATTATTTCATTTGTTATGTTTTGTCACTAAAGCTAGCTGTTGATTCTTGCAAGTTACAGCACAAGGGAGGCCCGTCATGAATTGGCCAACACGTGTTAAAATTGCTGTTGGCGCAGCTCGTGGAATAGCTTATCTGCATGAAGATTGTAATACTGTTCTCTTCCTCAATTCTTATGAGTTATCCATGTTTTATTCACTTGATATCTTTCATTGGTTGAGCAAACCTCCTGCTTATACTTAAAAGAGAAATGTACAGTAAAAAACTCTACCACAAGCATTTGAATAAATCTTCCCTGATTGAGCCAGGTTGTAAAGTGAGAGAAACCTGTTCAACTGCTCTTGTGAAGCATATATTTTAAAGCAAGTGACAAACTGGTTTCTCCATATAACAAAGCTGAATGTGTTAATCATCACTGACTTATTATGTGTTACTGTTGAATAAGTAGTGAAATGTTAAGAAAAGTAGACCAGGCGAAGCAATTGTGATTTTCTATGCTCATTTCCTTCATTCTTGTTACTTGAGCTACCTTTCATTATATAGTTGAAGTATGATACTCCTTTTTTTGGTTCTTAATTAATTCTTTTGGTGTGGATGACAGGTTATCCTCGTATTATTCACAGGGACATTAAGTCATCAAACATTCTTTTAGATGATAACTTTGAGGCCCATGTATGTCTTAGTCTTCGAACTCCTATATCCACATTCTTTGTCTCGCGAGCCGCCTTTTACAATTAGTTTACTTTCTACAGGTTGCTGATTTTGGACTAGCTAAATTAGCTCAGGATGCAGAAAGTCATATCACAACACGTGTCGTGGGAACATTTGGGTAATGTTTCAGTGCCAACTTTTATATTAAGTTGACAGCATAAGATAAATATTTTATTGCATATTTTTCAATTTCACATATTTATTCTAATTCCTTAGATCTGATTCAGATACATGGCTCCTGAATATGCATCAACTGGCAAGCTGACCGAAAAATCTGATGTATATTCCTTTGGCGTGGTGCTTCTGGAGCTAATTACTGGAAGGAAGTCAGTGGATACATCTCAGCCTTCTGGGCAAGAGAATCTAGTTGAGTGGGTATGTTTGTAGCCAATCTATTATCTGTTTTTCTCGAAATCCATATTTTCATCAGGTCTCCTTTATTACCTCTTTGTTAGAAATTTTGACATTAATATCCGACCTAAGGCAATGAAAGTGCATATCAGCATGCAGAGAGAACTTAAATTTTTAGTCCCTTATTCTAGGATAACCTACAAAATTTCAGTTGAGTCAGGATTTGGTTGTTCCTCCGTCTTTTCCCATACTGATCAAGAACTTGGTAGCTGATATTTGAAGAAACCGCCATTTTGCTACTGTACAGTAGGCCTCTAGTTGGTCTGCTAGTGAAGTTCCTCTTCTTTATTTATCCCTTTTTTATCATGAAATGATGCCTTATCATGGTAAGAATGATTTCGGAATGCTGTAAGCCTAAAAAATTTATCCGCTTTAATTTCCATTGATCCTATATAATGTTAGAAAACTGAAAAACCATTACAGTAGCACTGAAAACTTTTATCTTTATCATGCTGAATGTGTGTATTCCCTGTGGTTATTTTATTCTCAAACTCCCTCCGTTTTCTTGTCGTCAGTGCATAGCTAGTAGCAGTAGCCAGTTTACAAAGCTTTCAGTACCTTAAAAACATTATGACTTTCTTCGCTAAGGAAGCATGACAATATTCTTCTCATAAATTATAAAAAAATGTCTTGGAAGATTTTCATTCTTTTGATTAAAATTGTATTCGGGTACTAGTTTCTGTTGCTAAATTTGAACCAGGCTTAAAACATATTATTATACTGTAACTTGATTTTTTTGTTGTCCAGGCCCGACCTTTGCTTAGTCGAGCACTTCAAAAGGAGGAATTTGATCTGTTGGCAGATCCGTGCCTTGAAAAGAACTATGTTGGCACGGAGATGTTCCGAATGATTGAGGCTGCTGCATCTTGCGTGCGTCACTCATCTGCAAAGAGACCAGCAATGGGACAGGTAACTTTTGTTCTGTTTCATTGAAAATTTTATGCAAAAGACACCTTCAAGACTCTTCTTGCGAAGGGCAGTTACAACATTCTCAATTCTGATCATGATTATGCTTCGTAGATTATGAGAGCTTTCGATGGTATGGCTATACACGATCTGTCAAACGGAATGAAAGTTGGTGAAAGTGCCATACATAGTGCTGCTCTACAATCTGCAGAAATAAGTTGGTTTAGGAAAATGGCATTCGGTAAGCAAGATTTTAGTTCGGATTTTTTCAGCGAAAGTAATCCGAATAGTAGAGAGTCAAATGAACATCCTTAGATGATTTTATAGAACAAAAGGGCTTATTGAAGCTATGTATGCATCTGTTGATACATCAAAGGTATCTTATTAGCTTAGAGATGCCTTAGTTTAGCTTTCATATGTATAATAAGTTCCCTTTTGGCTTGGAGTAATTTTCACTGTAACTAGTCTACTTCCTTTTGAATGATAAAAAGTCAAGAAAGATTGAGAAATAGACTATTTGATTACATTTGTTCTTAATAGCCACGAGATGATCATCTTAGGGATATTCCTTTTGTCAATGGATGCTCTTGTTACACTCGTAATCTTTGAAGGACGAGAATCAATCATTACTCGTTCAATATGTCAATGATCTTTTTGATGATATGTGTTTCGGGTATCCTTTTACAAAATTCTTAGAGGGTCTTTCATAATGATTTGTGAAAGCGAGACGTAAAGTTTTCGTCATTTCATTAGCATTTAATGGCCACTCAACATGAATTAGATGATTTTTTTTCAACTTTTTGTGTTTAGTTGATTAATTTTTTATCAAAATTTTTAGAGGATCCTTCTGATCCGTGATAGTCTCATCCTGATTAGCGTCATTTCATTTGCATTTAGGGGCAACTCAACGTGAATTAGATGATTTTTTTCAATTTTTAGTGTGTTAGTTAATTGCTTTTTTGTGATATATCTTTTGTATACTTTTTTTTTTTGCAAAACTTTCGTAGGACCCTCGGTAATAATTTGGAGAGTGGTATATATAGTCTCACCATGATCCACAATTCTTTTTTATTGCATTTAGCGATCGATTTTTTCAGTTTTTTGTGTGTGAAGTCCACGAATCTTTTAATGATGACTTTCAAACACTTTCTTTAAAACCTTACAAGACTCTCTGTAATGACTGGAGGGAGTGGTATGTACACCGCACCATGATCTACACCTTTTTTTTTAGTATTAAGGGGCCAGTCAAAAGTAATTTGGTGATTTTCTCAATGTTTCATGTGTTAACAAACCTCCGGGGCAATTATTTTTACGGCAAAATCAAGTGATATTATCAATGTTTTTTGTGTTCCTAATTTGTCTTGAGAGGTTTGTAAACACACGCCATGACATTTTTAGGCAATTAGGGGCCAAATACACTAAAACAGGGAGAGGAGCGAGTGAGATGGAGAAAAAGGCGAATGTCGAAGGTATACGTGAATCCACTTAGATATCATGTATCTGAAACAAATTATACCTAATTTTGACCTCATATATTTTAGATATATGTATCTAAATATATCTAAACACAACAAAATCTCATAAAAATTTATAATATTACAAAATAGAATATATCCAAATAATTAACTTCTAAACAAGTGAGATTTTTACGCTTCTCTTAAATCTTTTACCCAATATTTTTGTGGCTCAATGCCTTTTGAAAAAAGAGACATCCACCTTAAATCTCCAAATTTGAAGTTCTCAATTTTTTTTTTAGTAATAATAAATTTATCACAAGTCTTATTTAACAAAAAAAATATACTATATCCTTTTAATTTATTTATCTTTTTAATTGGTTTCTAAACATTATTATATTAAAAAAAATAACTTTACATCTTAAAAACAAAATAAAAATAACACTAACGTGTATTTGGCTTTAAGCTATAGTTAATTTAAGCCCTTTCTTACATATGATGTTAATATAACGATCGAAAATAATACAATCTATTTGAAACTTTATAATTATTAAAATAATACGTTACGAAACAATACGTAACAGCAAATAACTAACCTCTAACCATACTTTTATTTCATTATCCTCTGTTTCTCCTTCTCTCTTTTCCTCCATATTTTTCTTCTTCCCCTGTTTCTCTGCAACAATGATGACAACTCTCAAATCTGATCAACTCAAACAGCTAAAAGACATATTCATGCGTTTCGATCTCAACGGCGACGGCAGCCTAACTCAGCTAGAACTCGCCGCACTCCTCCGTTCCCTCGGCCTGAAACCCGGTTGCGGAGATCAACTCCATGTTTTACTCTCTAAAATCGATCATAACGGCAATGGATCTGTTGAATTTGATGAACTTGTAGATGCAATTATGCCTGATATGAATGAAGATATATTAATCAATCAAGATCAGCTAATGGAGCTTTTTCAATCGTTCGATCGCGACGGTAATGGCTACATTACCGCCGCTGAACTCGCCGGACAAATGTCGAAAATGGGTCATCCGTTAACGTATAGAGAATTGTCAAATTTGATGCAAGAAGCTGATACGAATGGAGATGGGGTTATAAGTTTTAATGAATTTGCTAATATTCTTGGAAAATCTGCTACCGATTTTCTCGGATTAAATAACGTCTCCGAATCGGTTGCTTGATTAAATAATATTTTTACGATCTGTTTCAATTTATATGACACATTGGAAGTAATGTTTCTTGGTCTAACGTTTTGTTTGTATTATATTTATGTTTACTTTTATTTTTTTAGCTTTTCGTGTTTGTTAAAAGTTAGAGATCTCTTTCGCGGACCTTGCATGAATGCAGGATGCTACGTGCATCAGGCTGCCCCCTCGGTGTATTTGATTTAAAGAGGAGAAGGACAATTAACGAAGTTGTAATGTATTTTTAACTCTTATGGGCATGTTGCCTTTCTTATTATTGACGTAATTTACACTATTCTCTTTGTTTCAATTTATCTGACATTTATTTGCAAACTATGGTTTTACCTCGTTACATGATTATTTTGTTTGTTCTGCTATTATACTATTGTTATTTTCCTTCTTTTTTTTTTATACAGAGGATCTATCGGAAACTACCTCTACTCCACAAAGGTTGGGGTTAGTCAGGATACATCATACCCTCCCCCGACTCTACGTGTGGAATTGCACTTGTTGTTGATCGCAATTTAAATACTCAAAGAGAAATTTCTGTACATTTCAAATAGAAATGATCATTCTGTAGTGTTTGCTAGAAAATTTACACAAGATGATTGCTATCTCTTTACCTATTCTATATACTGTGCTTCTTGTATTTAACAAAGAAGATCTCATGATTCTACAAGATATAAAAGAATTACTGTACACATGTTGCCTTCTCTGGGAAAATTTACAAACCTCCGGGGGCAAGTTTTTTCGTCTGTTTAAGACATGTAATGGCGGAATGTTGCTTCTGTTGCATCTCTTAGCTGAGGGATTCCAGTTCGAAAAACTGTAGTTTTGTCCCTGCTGAGAGAGATCTAATCGAATATCATCCGTGAATACCATTCATGTCGTTTTAGACTAGAATTAGATCTTGCTATCAAACGAGCAGTGAAACCTACAGTTGTGAGTCTTATTGACCTCTGCCTCACGTCGTTGCAGAACTCAGGGTCATTCGAGTTTCCCTCATACCTTATCCATTGAATCATCCCATGGTACATTGGGAAGAATCGGAACTGAATTGCTTCGTATGTAAAGTAAGGGGCTAGAGCTGAAACAACTACTAACAGTGTGACTAACCAGTATAACGGGGAGGGAACAAGAGCTTCCACGAAGACTTGGTATGCGTTGGTGGAAAGTGTCGTAGGCATGGCTCCGTATATTAGAAGGAAGATGTACCAGAGAGCTATTCCACCCCAGATGAAGATGTGTTGGATCAAGGTGAAATAACTAACAGCTAGAGCCATCTGACAGTTTACAACCCAAACAACACATGTGTACATTGTTGCTCCCATGATACTGTAGTCACCAGTTTTACCATTTTTATCGAAGGCCTGAGGATCTAGCGTTGTTATGCAGATGAAGAAGATAATAGCTGCACTGCAGACACCATTCAACATCCAGCCAATTATACGACGCCAGCTGAAAAGGACGTTTTGTATACCTTCTTGATACAGTATAGGAAACTGCAACAATATGCATAGGGTCAAGTACTTCAAATATTGATTGATAGATAGATACATCTTGATCAACACTGTATGATGTATGACATACCTTAAGACAATATCGAGCTGATACATCTTGATCAAAGACTCCCAGAGCAATCACTGGTAATGATGTGAAGAACACATTGTAAAGCGACAGAAACCAATCGTTATATGCAAGTTGTGCAGAAAACGATGCATATGTCTCGTATAAGAAGAGAGTAAAGCCGAATGCAACGTTTTTGTAGAAAAAGTAGCATATCTGCAAGGAAACGAAAAGCCAGTTACAGGAATGCTCCTGAAAAAACAACTGTGAATCTGTTTGCGCAACAAATCTAAAGGAAGAAATCCAGTAGCATATCGATTACCATTGAAGAGATCCTTCTGTAACACCAATGACCATGTACTAAAAGCAAACGTTCCAAGAATCGGAACTGAGCAATTGCAACATCACTTGACATAACAGCCTACCAAGTGCGAATCAGGGAAAAGAATATTGAGGAAACGACAAATGCAAGAAGTAGAATTGTGTATTGCTGCAAAAGACAAGAGAAATGTACAACGCTCTCACCTGCATTCCTTCAACACCACTGATTCCAATTCCAATATCAGCTTCTTGAAGCATTCCTACATCATTAGCTCCATCTCCAATGGCTAAAGTTGTCTTTCCAGTCCCAAATTTGACAAGTCTTGTTACCTTATATTCCGAAAAATGGTATGCTTTAGAACAAATCAAAAAGATGAGAAATCTAATAGCAACATTTTGGTTGTGAAGACAAGTTGTACTCACCAATGCCTTTTGTTTAGGTGATGAACGGCAACATATAACAGAGGCACATCCAATCGCAAGGTCTAAAAGCAATCTTTTTGTGTCATCTGCTAGAGCATATGTAAGTGATTTCCCATCAATGATCAAAGCAAACGCCTTTGCCTTTGAATCCGTTAGTAAAGCTTTCCCTTCTATAATTTGTCGTACAACACTTTCCTTTGACGTCTATGACAAAGAAGAAATAGCATACACAACTCCATCAGTAACATTTCAATCAAGTAACTCCTAATAAGAAATGTGACGAAGAAAGAGTATGTATTTACCTTGGCAATAGCATCTTTGTCTCCTCCTTTCTCGGTTGCAATAATATCAGGTGTTTCCAAGTTTATGATAATTTGCTTCATTCCTTGTCTAAGCAAACTACAGGCATAGCTGAAGCAGACATTATGGAAAAAATACGTTTAGACAAGCAACAATTGAATCAACAAGTATAAAACTCATAACCAAATAATATACCCGATATTAATGGCTGTTTCCATCTTATCCCCGGTCAAAACCCATATCTTGATACCAGCTTGTGCAAGTTTGTCAATGCATTCAGGAACCTATCATAAAATAACAGAACAAATGTCATACAATACATCCAAATGATGCTTGGTGGTAAGAGACCAGTGACTTTATTAAACTCACTCCTTGTTGGAGTTTGTCTTCAACAGCAGTGGCGCCGAGTAAAATCAACTCCTTTTCAATCTTTTTAGTTGCTTCATCAATCAATGCATCACGGTCTGCACTGACTGAATTCTTGGTCTCTAAAAACTGCTCATTGAACACTTGGTATTCGTCCTTGGTGATTTCTCGATAAGCCAGTATCAAGGTCCTCAAGCCTGCATCAGCATACTCATTTACATGTTCCCTTGTTATCTCTTCAAATTCTCTTCCACTCTTCGCGAGCCTTTCAAACATCACACTGCATAAAGGCCATATAGAAGAAGGAAACATAAACAAAGTCAGCAATTAATTGAAGGAGTTTATGATGTTTGTTAAGTTGCAATTTTACTAACCTATCAGCACCTTTGCAGAGTAGCAATATCTTTCCCTCCTCATCTTTTACTATTACAGACATCCTCTTTCTTGCACTATTAAACTCCAACACATTCAAAACTGTATATAACCTGTAAACGAAGAAATCTATGATTACTCTTTTGATATATTTCTCGTTTTTCTTCTTATATAGTGTTTTTCGAGGTTTGTTTTGTTAGCTTCTGCATGAAACTTGATTATTTTGGTCTACTATGTATGCACAAAATTTAGAAACATCACTGATACTCGGCTGTTTTCACTACGTAAACTTGAACATAAAATCTTTCCTGGCAATTAAAGTATTCGATCGTCAACAGGATGGAGAAAGAGGTTGAAAGACAGATTAGTATTGGGATAAAAGGAAGCACCAAATGAACATAACAAAAGTATCACTTGTTACTTGGCTAGGGATATAAATATAAAAGGATCTTGTTCCATGAGTATGCTTTGTAATATTTGAAAAATACTTACTACGTTATATGCTTTATAAATTTCTGAAAATGCATACTGTAGAGACATGTTTGATGTTAACGAACCTCTCGACTTTCTTGCCAGATAGCGGATCCAACTCATGCACAGACACACTTGTTTGTGTCCTTTTAACTAATTCAAAGCCAATTTCTTTAGCTGCAACTACAAAGGCCGCCTCGTCTGGAGATTCAGCTTCATATGATATCTTACTTGTTTCTTCATCTACTTCTGGTATGACTGTATGACAGACTGCTAATAAACGGAAAAACTTCTGTATAACGTCTAAATGAGGCTCATGCACCCAACTCCCATTCATGATTCGCTCGTCTTGAAAGTTGAAGCCTTTTATTGAGGACTTCTTTGGACTAACAGCAGAATCCTCAATCAATGGAGAACCATTTCTTTTAGCCATAGCCTTCTCGATATCTGTAATACCACGTCCATAAGCCGTTCCAGCTACTGAACACTTGACAAACTCCATTGAGTTACAAGTTAAGGTACCAGTTTTGTCTGAAAGTATTGTGTCAACCTGACCAAGTTCCTCGTTTAAATTTGAGGTGCGGGCATGTGCTGGTCTATCCGTTTCTTCATGATACATATGAATGTCCTGATTAATGAACATACTCTGAAGAACTTTAACAATTTCTATTGACACATATAAGGATATCGGAATCAAGTAGCTATACAACATCACGGCTGTCAGAAAATGGTATACGGAAGCAGCAAAAGCTCTATTGGGATCATAATATAAGTTCGATTCATCAGGCCGTAGATACCACCTCCTATGTCCATCGTATAAGTCCTCTTTAGTCAGAAATCCAAAGCAGACTGATCCAACAAAGGACATAGTGACCAAAAGTACAAATAAGAAGTAAATGATCTTATCCATTCTCCTCTCAACATTGCTTCTTTTCGAAGGTGGATCAGTAGCATTCTGCATGACCTTTGTATCGTGACCAGTAAAGATAACAGCCCCATATATGTAATCTGTGTTCCGCAATTTAGAGTCCCTGAGAAGTAATTGCTGGGGAGAAAGATGATTCTGCTTTTCTCCATACTCCATAGTTCCAACAAAAGCATATAAATTAGCATTAGGATCTTCACATTTAACAAAAGCCTTAAAGTCTTTGAAGTGTGAATCTTCGTGCAACGATGAAGTAACCTCCAATGCCTGCTTAAGCTTCAAATTAGTCTCCCCATCAAGATTCATGGTTTCAACATAGCACACTGCATCTTCATAACTAGACGAAAGCAACAGTAAGTCTGCCGGGAAGAACTCATCCTTCTCCACCTTAACAATGTCACCAACTCTCAAGTTTTTCCATTCTGTTTGGTTAAAAACTCCATTTTCTTGATGTACTTTAACCTTCCTATTATTCATCTCAATATCCTAAAAGACAGAAAATGAAAACACAAATGATAATCATATAAAACTAAAGGATTAACATGAAGTATTATTGTCTTCCACATTCAACAATCAATTGAGAAAGCATGAAACTTTTTTTTTTTTTTTGGTATAGCCCGACTAATCCAAATTCGTGTTGGGAAGGCTTGTAAGAGGGCATATCCCTCGTTAACAAGCGATTCTCCGTTCCCGAGGAACTGCATACTTTAATTACTCAGAAGAAAAAGAGTGAGTACCTGTTGTTTTCTCTGCCAATCCTCAATACCTTCTTTCAACATGGTGACTCCAATAACAATAACAAGAGGAATAACAGCAGTGGCAGGAGAACAAGGAGTAAGTGGTGTGAAGGATAATATAGCAATTACAAGAAAGTAAAAATTAGCCACTCTTCTAAACTGTTCAAATAAGGACTTTGGCAAGAAAGTTGCAGAACTGTACTTTGTAGTACTTACATAATTTCCAACATAATCTCTAATTACAGACTCAAAACTACTTGGTTCATTACAATAAACAACTCTTGAATATCCTGGACCTCCAATTTGTGAATGATCAACATCACCTAAAAATGAATCTCTCCCACATTTAAATGTGTAAATCTTGCTAAAATGCAATTTCCTCCTCCTTCCTGTCTTCATTTTTTATTTTTTTGCAAACTCCTCAAGCCCAAACCCAAAATAAAGTATCAAGAATAAAGCCAAAAAAAAAACAAAAAAGAATTATCCTTTCCAACAAGGCAAATTGGAGTTTTTCAAGAAGAACCTTTTTCAATTGCCCATGAACAAAAAAACTCCTTGAAAATCAAAACTTTCTCACAAACACCAATAAATAAATGTATAATATATCCAAATAACAAAACCCCAGATTTAAAAAATTCCAAAAAAGAGCTTGAAACCACAGAAAAAGAACAGAATACCAGACCACTAGAGCTTACACAAACAAGAAGAAAATGAAGTAAAAGAAAAGTTCACCCTTTTAAACAGCTTAAAGGGTGTCCACATAAGCCTCAAAGATTCAAGAAAATTATCATAAACTCAAAAAGCTTCAGTCTTTATGCAAATTTCAATGACCCCAAACACACAAACAAACATTTCTTCAATTCACTCTTTAAAAGAGCTCAAAAGGGTGTTCAATGATTCAAGAAAATTAATCATACACTCAAAAAGTTTCAATCTTTATACAAATTCCAATGACCCAAAAACACAAAAAAGACATTTCTAAGTTCACTCTTCTAAAGAGCTCAAAAGGGTGTTCAAAGATTCAAGAAAATTTATCATACACTCAAAAAGCTTCAATCTTTATACAAATTCCACTGACCCAAAGACACAAAAAAGACATTTCTTATTTCAACTTTGAGGAAACAAAAAAAAATTAAAAATGAAGAAATGAAAAGGAGACCTTTTAACTTGAAAAAATATTTATGACTATTATTATTATGGTTCAAGATGGAATAAGTGACAATGTGACAAGAAAATGTTAGTTGAACTCCCTTTAGCTTTATAACATTTGAACAAATGACTTGGATCTTCCTTCTCTTTCATGGGGTTTGACTTTATATAAACTCTAAAATTTTGAGATAAATTATTCCTTAAAAGAATACAAATTGACATCAAATAATAATAATTGTCTTAATTAAAATTCCAATTTGGTTCTCATCATAAAAAGAAAAAAAATTATTAAAAAAATAAAGTGAAGAAATTTATGTGTATTTTATTTGTTTTAGATTTTAGCGGGAACAAATTTTCCATGTATATAACTGATTTCTTCCGTTTCTGATCTTGGTCTTCTCTCTGTTTTTACATAAATTGATTTATTTTGATTAGTTAAAATTGATCATTTATTTTCCTATATTGATCGGAAGGATAAAATAGAAATAATAGTGTTATTAATTTATCAATTTTGTGAAATAATAAATATTAAAAATTATCTATTTTTAGTCGAAGTGACATATAAATATGAACAGAGGAGATAATAATTTTACGCACTTATTAAGAAAAATGTTTAAAGACTTTAAATCATATTTTTCATCATTATCTTTCGTGAACACACATCTTTGTTTCTTAATAATATCAAACTTTGAATAATTCAATTATTTTGAATATATATATATAAAAAATGATTAATATGAAATAGAGGAAGTAATTAATCTGAATATAGTTTTGGATTTTGAAGATGAGTAATTAAAATTAAGGATATAACAGTAAAAGATTTATTATCTTTTTTTTCTTAACAAAATATAAAAATAAAAATAAAAATATATTCTTAATCAATAGAAAAGTTGAAGTAAATAAAAAAAATCTATTATTATACTAAAAATACATGTTCAATAAAAGACAACAAAAACAATTATCTCTATCTCAATTTAGTTACTCGAGTTTTCTAAGATTTAAAATTTTAAATTTAAACTGATGTTTAGATATTCAATTTCTTTAAGAGAAAAAATAACATATCTAGAAATCATAAAAAAATATACATAAATCACTAATTCTTTAAGTTTAATTTTTTTTAAAAAATTAAATTTTAAATTATGATTCGAATATGTGATAATAATAATTTGTGTATGTGTGTTTTATATATTTTGTTTCATAAAAATGAAGACAGAGAGTATATTTTAATTAATCTGATATGGACGTATAAACATGGATAATTATAACAGATATTAGAACAGAAGTTCCATATAGATGAAGACAAAAATAATATATATATAATTTGTATTAGGTAATTGTTTTTTATACACATAATAACACTTATAGCCGGATACTTATAAAGTCTTAATTAAGTTAATACACAAATAATTACACATCTTAATCCAGATAATTTTAGCAGAATATTAAATTAATGTACTAATTCCAATAGGTAAAGACAACATCATGACGATATATTTTATCTAATCTGTATATATAAATAAATATTAGTGTAGAAATTGACTAAATATCAATCTAATTATCATATTATATGTATAAATTAAATTAAGAAGGACGTAATAAGCAGTATCCAACATCTAATAGGGCAAGAGAATCAAATTTATTAATTGTTTCCCTGGATTCATATTTGATTTGACATATTTATAAATAAAAAAAATTCCATTTCAAATAAAGTGTTATTTTAATAAAATTTGTCTATTAATTGATAAATGTGATAATAATTTAATAAATACTTTTTGAAAATTGAAAACTATTACTCTATAGGATTATAGTTATAAAAAAGTTTTAATTTTTGTTTTAGTTTTTTAGTTGACACTTATTTTGAAACAAGTAATATATGAAATATTCTAGTGCAATAAGTGATTTATTGGCAATATTTTTAAGTTCAGAATTATATTGTGTATTTCTTATGAAATTTGAATTATTTTTTTTTTAATGAGTTTTCAACTATTTTTAGATAAAAGAATAACATCAACAAATTATTCTTTGAGTATTATCTTTATAATATATCAGATTAACGAAGATTAAATAATATAAAACAGAACCTTCAAATATTTTTATATATATAAAAAAAATCATTCCTAAATGCTTTATTAATCTAATAAATTCAAATAACACCAATAAACATAACTAAAAATTGAATAAAAATTGTCTAAGAAAGAGTTAAATGGAGCATCTACAAGTATTGTTTGTAAAGTATGGCATGATATGCTAAAGAAGAAACTAAAACAATGACTAATTAACCACCATTACATAATTAAGAGCATGCGTAATCAATCTAACACAATTTGTTGGGTAAACCTTAGCTATCTAATTCTTGATTAACTAAAACTTAATCAAACATATATAGATGTAATCTTACTTAAATATTCATACTAAGAAACTAAGCTAAAATGATAATAAGCCACCCACAATTAATTGATAGTACTCATATTGTGCTATAATAATAGTATATTTAGTGTATCTCGGAAATGAAGTTTGGAGAGGATAGTGAGTACGTATAGTTTATTTTTATTTTGTGAAGATAGGAAGGTTATTTTTTTTCTTCAAATACAATATATCAAAATTGAATATGAAAAATAATAAAATTGTGAAGCAAGTTATATTGATAATAATAATATAGACGAGAAGAATACCAATATCAACAAAGTAATTAAATAGTTGAGGCAACAAAAACAATTGGAAGGGTTAAAATCGAAGAATAGACAATAAGAGAGTTAACAATAATATTGAAAAGAAAAGAGTTGCCAAAAAAGGAAAGGGGTCATTCTTTTAGAAACAAACTTAAAAAAAAATAGAGACATTCTTTTTGAAACAAAGGGAATATATTCTAATTCTGAACCTCCAATTTTATTTTATTTTATCCAGGATTGTGTATTCGGTAAATTACAAGTCATGTTTCATGTCATAATTAACCACTTCTCCTTCTTCAGCTTATTTCTATCTCGATCGGTTCATATCCAATTACTTAACATAACTAACCTTTCACACCTCCTCATTGATATATGTGTGCATCTCCTCTTCACATATTCGAATCATTTCAATCTCGTCTTCCTTATCTTATTCACCACATAAACAGATGTCATTAATCCTTAATTTGTTCCTAATCCTATCTTCTAATCCCTAAGCTATACATATTTATTTCTAACATACTATTTTTGCTATTTTCATTTGTTCTTTGACCAATCAACATGATTCCACTATGTATCCTTCTTTTAATGGTTTTTTATTGTCTATTTCTAATTTTAAGAAAAAATCAGAAAGAAACAAAATATTTATCTAAATGTTTTTATTAACTTTTTATAAGAGATTTGTCCTATCTTAAAAATTCATATGTTTTGAACCAAGGAAATTGCTAATTTTTATTTTTCAATTATACTAAAAAAATTATTTTTTTTTAAAAAAAATTAATATATAATTTAGAGAAACATTATGGGGTAAAAGACAGGAATAAGTCATAGCATGAAATATTGTTTGTATAACTTATTTTTCTTAATTTCACGACAATTAATATTATTTTTAGTTTTTAGAAACATATTTTCTTAAAGAAAATGTCTTACAATTTCTTTTATTAATTATAGAATTTAAAAATATTTTTTTTTGCCATGAGTTATACAGAGTAGTCAAATTTAAAAGATTCACAAAATATCGTTTTCTCTTTGTGTCACTTGATCATAAGCATACTCCAAAATCCAAATTATAATATGCTAAATAAATGTTTCAACCTGAATTATCTATCAATTTTATAAGTATTGACGATAATAATTATTTTATAGGTGAAGTAAGTAATGACGTCTGAATTAATCATGCAAAGATTATAATATAATGTATAATTTATTTCCTTGGATGTTTTGCATTTGTTATATTAGAAATTAATGAAGCTTTTTATAATTTTTAAGACAAATATTTGCTTACAAATATATTTTTGAAATTTTGCGACAAATATATTTCAATGAGAAATTTTATTAATTAATTTCTGTATTAGTTAATTATTTATTTTTATTCGGCATTAATTTTTGATGTGGAATATATATGTAATGATAATTAAATATAGATAATGCTAAATAATCAAAAAATATGGTCAGAATTTTAAAAAAGTCTATAATATTCTTTTTATTTTAAAAAAAATTAATTTTTTTCTTTTTTAATTAAAAAATATTATAATTAAAAGGATAAAAATATTTTTAAAAGTAAAATAATATAGTGTGAAATATTTTATTTTATGGCCAAAAGAATTTTTCCATTAAATATTGTATTTTGGTGTGCTAAAATTTTAAGAGAGCAAAAAAGAAATTGACATTAATTTTCTCTAGAATTAATGAAAATGTTCCCTTATATGAAAGAAAAGTGTATATATGGCTAGTTATCGTCAATTCATTAATGACAATAGCTTAATTGTTGTTAAATATATATTTTAGTGATAATTAATTTTTTTTTGTATATGTCTCTAAAAATTTTAGCGACACTGAATTTAATGACACATTACTAATATCGATAAACACTTTAGCACACTCTTTATTTTAATGTGTCTATTTATCACCGCTAAAATTTGTTTTTATTGTACCAATTATTTATGTAAATAAATTATATTTCAATAGAATGTCTCTGGTCCCATTTATAACATCAAAACATTCTAGATTAGATTAATCTCTAAGATAACTTTACTTATTAATTTTTAAAATTTTAAGTCTATAATTATGTTTTTTGAAACTATATATAGAATAGTTTTATAAATTTCACAACTTTTATTTTTAAAAAATTATTAGGATCATCAGTAAATGATACTGATGTCTTTTTCCTCTGTAAAACAAGACTTTTTTTTTTGTTGACTAAATGTATGATAACATACGTATAAACATGAATAATTATTATTTTCAAGGTCCTTGTAACGTGTCAAATGTACTAACTCAATTTCAATGAAAAATACGAAAAGAAACTACACCATTACAAGGTGTAAGTGTTAATTCCGTCGAACTTCAAAAATACGTTATCGAGAAAAAAAATAGATGTATACATAATTTACGCAAATAAAACTCTAATATTTAGCTATATAAGACCTTGTAAGTATAGATGTATACATAATTTACGCGAATAAAACTCTAATATTTAGCTATATAAGACCTTGTACATATCTAATTTATTCAAATTTTATTCATATCATTCTATTTTCTATTGTTCTTTCATTCATTTATCATTTAATTTTAGTTCGATGTCATTTTATTATTATTAGATCAATTTAATTTGCGTACTCTAAAATCGTATTTTGAAATTCAATTATACGATAAACAAACATTAAGTAGAAAAAAAGGATAAGACCTAATTGAGTTTAGCTAAACGGTAGCTTATATTTGGAACTTTGTCTAATTAGTTATTGCTAATTATAACAAGTCCAAAATTATGACATATTGCCTTTGCTTGCACAAAACTAGAATAAACTTAGTTGTGATTTTATTTTTAAAATAAATCAATTTTTATAACACTTGGCAAAAAAATATTGTGAATCTTACACTTTAGTAGGTTAGCACCCTTTGAAATCCTATATCATACAATTAGGTTTCAATAACCATCAAATTATTTGATTTAAAGTTTAATAAAACCCCTATAGTTTGTGATTTGGTTGTATCCAATGTAGAAGCTAGTGAGAGAATATGAAAAAGGTTATTGATAAATTTTAAGATTATCCTAATTAAAACGAATGTCATTTGCATTACACAATGTGAACGATGAATTATTGTGTGCATTAAATTATCTGAAGAATAACGATCAAGAAGAGAGTATAATATGAACATGAATTATTGTGTGCATTAAAATATCTGAAGAATAACGATCGAGAGGAGTGTGAACAATTTTATTCCCCGTAGAAGAAAATAAATAGGACGTTAAGATTGAGAATGTGTTTGTTTTCGTTTGAGTTATCCTTCTAATCTTTAATTAACATTCCTTTTAATTTTTAAAATCCATGCTTAATTCCTAAGAACTAAATATTAGGAATGAAAAATATATATTTATTAATTATTTAATACTATTATTATTATTTTTATTATCTTAGAACAAATTTTAATTTTGAACATAAATTGTCCCTTTTAAAAGAACGTGATGAAGACGTGAACGTGATATAGAAGACGTGTTTACTTAATTTTTATTTATTTTCTCCATACTTTACACTGAACTCATTTGTAGAAAATGCATTAATTCCAATTATCTTATGTGTGATTAAATACCAATTGAAAATTCATCGCACAATCTCAAAATAATCTGCAATCATTTAATTTTTACTTTGGGTAAATATTCTATGGTGAGCATTTTGTGCATACTGAATAAAATTTACATTATTGAATAGCCTGCAAATCATATATATTATACCGATTATACTAAACAAATCGTATGTGACAAATTCAACAAAAAAAAAGGGATTTTTTTTTTTACTTTTTCTGTATTCATAATTTTATCCCATTCAAACTCGAGAGATTTTACTAACTTTGACGTATGAATAAAAATAAGTAAATCAACGGATAATATAAATATTCATATTTATCACCCCTTTTCAGGGATTTTACTAATTTTGATGTATGAATAAAAATAAATTAATCGACGAATAATATAAATATCCATATTTATCACCTCTTTTCGATACGATGAATATTTGCAGTATAGGTACTATAGTATAGTAGACGGTTAATTAGGTTAAGAAATTGACTACGTCTTTACGTATATATCTGCCTGAATATAGAAAATGACATCCATTATTATTACTAAAATCAACAATATCAAGACAAAATAGAAAAATCTCATTTTGGAGTTGGTCATTTAATTAGTTTAATACATATATTCATATTTTTAAGAATATATATATATATATCTTATAATATATGTATTTGCAAAGATACGATATTTAAACGAACAGCTCCACTAATTTCAGATATTTTCACTTTTTCTCTGCTCTATTTTTTTTGTATTATAATTTTGGAATATTATCTGATATGTATTTACAAGATAACATTACATTTCTATATTATACTAATAATTGTTGTTACGCCATTCCTTGTCATTGGGAATTTAGAAAATAAATAAACAACTCCCATTTGCCTTTCTCATTTATCTTTTTCTATTTTAAGGTGTGTTCGGTACATATGAATATATTTATTTTTTTCAAATAAGAAAGTTAATTTTTTTAAATTTTTTTAGTCTTTGGTAAGTAAGTAAAAGTTATTTCAAAAATATTTATATATATTCTAGTAAATCATTATAGACGTGGAGAGTTGGGTTCGAGGGTGACGGGAGGTGAGATGATCAAGGGTTAGAGGTTGGGGGTGTTGGGTGGGTGAGAAAGAGATAATGAATTTACTGAAATATCACTTATGAGACTTATTTTTATTTTATCAGAAAATATTTCGACCAAGTAAACATGAATTTTTTTTAAAATATTTTGCTCAATACCAAATACACCCTTCTTAATGATCAAATATACTTATGATATATGGTGAAGTTGCAACAAACAAACTCACCTAAATATGACAAATATCACACAAGTCCAAAGTTGTTGATGAGCTATGGGGAACCAAATGGACTAGCGCGATAATAATGTACTTGATATTTACATTATAATAAATCAAATTGATTTTTAAAATTATTTATAATCACATCTTTTAAATAATCTGATGATATAATATCTTTTATAATCGAAATTCACAAACTAATGGAGTTAGTTGCATTATGTAAACATGTTGATCCTACACCTTTGGTTAGGTAATTATAGCTACTAGTTTTTCTAATTAAATATTGAGTGAATGATTGAGAAACAAAAATGTTTTATTTGCTGATGTCATAGAACAAGAGACAGAAATACTTTAGTAATTAACAAATAAAAATAAAGAATATTGAGTAATTATTGATTTGAAGTAGTATGTCCAAATAACAAGTAGTAACCTTCATTTTTTTAATTTCGATTAAATCTGAATCGTATATTGTAAGACTTATTTGAAAATGATGCTTCTCATAATATTTTTTTTCACATTAAAATCTTCAGATCGAAACTTCTTAAATTCTAAGTTAAAGATGGAGCAGTCCCACCTCGACATCATATCCCAATAAGTAATCTTCTAAATAAGTTGAGTTTGCTTCTCTGCCTGGACCCTTTTATTGATTAAAAAATTAAAACTTAAGATTTTAGTGGTAATTAATTAATTATTGTAATAAGCTTTTTGCTCCAAGTTCTCTGCCACTTCCCTATTTTTTGGGATATATATGATAAAGTGCATAGGCTCTTTCTCTCATGATATTACTTTATATCCTTATAATATTATTAGAAGAACTATATATATATATATATAATTAAAACAAATTCTAATTTAATATATGTAATCTATTTCCTAATCAATTGACTATAATTTAATTGATATATGTTAGGTACAAATTGTAATTGATGGTGCTTACACATGTTAATGGTATACAATTTATATATATATATATATATAATATATAATATATATATATATATATATTATATATATATATATATATATATATATAATATAATTTTAATTTAAACATAGAATGCCAATAACATTTTACGTCCATTAACTATGATTTCGCAAAAATCTCTCTATTTTATTTTTTTTCATATATAAAAGTAATATAAAATAATATTGGAATCGGTCTAATATATATATTATATATATATATATAATATTATATATATATATATATATATATATATATATATATATTTTGGTGTTTTGTCAATGTTGAGCACAGACATAGTATATATATATATATATTTTGTGTTTTGTCAATGTTGAGCACAGACATAGTAAAATAAAAAAATTATAAAATTCAAATGTATAAATAATTTATATATTTGATAATTATATAAAATTATGATGGAACACAATAATTAACCGTTTAAATTATTTAAAATACATAAATACGTATCAATAAAGAAACTTGATTAAATCTTAAAATTTTAAAGACGAAAAATAAATATATATCATTTGAGGTACTTGTCAATAAAATAAGCATTACAAAAAGACATGACAACATTCAATTTATCGAAATTAACAAAATAACTATTCTTTAATAAAAATAAAAATCAAGGATATAAGGGTAAGTAAATACCAAAAATGCCCTTTTGATAACTAAAGGGTAAATCGCGCTTCATAAACGCGATTTACATGTTATTAGGTTGTATAAGAGCTAAAATAGGTCGACATAATATCCGTACAATATATTGAGGATATGATACTAAATAAAATTATGTGCAAGTATCTAGTTTTTTCTCGTATTCTTCGATTTATTATTATCTGATATTTTCTATCGTACTACTTTTTGTTGCGACTTTTTTCTCCATTATTTTTTATTCTTTTTGTTTTAATTTCTTTGTCTGACTTTAATTTGACTTAGATTTGTAGAAAGTAAATAAGACTTTTGAATTTTGTGATCTAAAAATATGTAAAATATATCAAAATATGCTTTAATTTTATAGTCTTAAACATGTAATGTGAAAGATTGAAATTAATAAGTTGTCAGAAAAGAAAAAAAAAGTTATTTTTTAAATAAATTAAAAAATAAAGTAAGACAAACAAGTTGAAACACATGATATATATAACATCTGCACGATTAACTTTTTTTATATTTAATTTTAATATATTTTACTTAAGTCAAGATTCTTTGAGAAGATGATACTATTTCATTATTAGTTGTTTTTGAAAAAATATCTTAATAACTTTTTTATATTTTATATTAGTGAACTCTTTTATAAATACGTAAATATTAAAAAAAAAAATTAATATGACAATAAGCTCTTCTAGTCGCTTCTAAATAATATTTTTCTTTTTTGTCAATTATTATAATTTGTAGTATTTTTTTTAGTAATACACTACATATTAAAAAGAAAAATAAGAACAAAATAAATTAAAAAGGATAAATTATTAAATAAGTTCCCCTGTTCGTTTCTATGTAATAGTGTTAAATATTATTTTCTCCATTTCTTAACATGCTTCTTATTGACTTGAATCTTCCTTTCTAAGTTTTTTGTTAGGGGTCTGTTTTACTAAATTATCTTTATAAACTATAATTTGAAAATAAAAATTAAAATGGAAATATTTAAAATAGTTATTTAATAAAAATAATAATATAGAAAAAAAATATTTTTTAATTTTATTATTAAAATAGATAAAGCTAATTTGTATCAAGATTCTCCTTTCTCAGATATAGCGCTAATATTAGACAAATTGGAAATATTGTTATAATCTCCTATACTAAATGATCAGTTAAACCATATTCCTATATATTTACAAACATATTTGTAAGATAATCTTATAAATATATTTGGATAAAATGTTTTCAAACAAAGGTAATTTCGTATTGGTCACTAATAAAAATAACTTCGTATTTAAGGAAATTTGAATTTAAAATCCCTAATTAAGGTTAATAAAGTATGTATCATATATACTTATCAGTTCACCTCAACTCTTATCGGTCAGATGTTTGGTGGTACAGTCATATTTAATTTTGGTCCCCACACACATATAAATATACACATACACGGTTGATCAATATTTGATGAATTACGCCACCATTTATGAATCTTCTTTAATTTGAATAATATGTAGTATATTACAATCAAATATGCAATTTTTATTTATTTTTACATACGATAATAGGAAAAAGGTTAAGGGAGGTTCATGATTTGATTTAGTCAATTTTTAATAAAATATTTAATAAGGAAAAAAATTATATGCTATTAGTTTTTTTAATAGTGATAATTAAAAATTTTATTCTTATAGATACCCCTTCAATGACTTCACGATGTAATTGAAAATTTTCTATATCAATATTGTATTTATATATTAATTTGAAATCTATAAATTTCAAATTCAGAATGTGAACCATAAACATGTTAATTTTTTTTAAAAAAGATATTCAATTGATCACCCTCGTTATTAACGCTCACTAACTGCTCAAGTGTATAGATCACAACTTATTTTTTTTAAACTAATAATTCTTTTTTAAAATTTTATATTCAGCCAAACATCATAACAATATTACGAACGTGAGGTATGAGTTTAAGATTTTCTTTGTTCCTAT
This sequence comes from Solanum habrochaites, assembly GCA_027704765.1. NCBI lineage: Eukaryota > Viridiplantae > Streptophyta > Magnoliopsida > Solanales > Solanaceae > Solanum > Solanum habrochaites. Next base: position 658,062 of record JAKWJA010002492.1, read on the forward strand.
CCCTATCAATGTTTACCACAAGAAGACTTGAAGTGCTTAGAGTCAAACGTGGAATAAAAGGCAAAACTTAAAAAGGGGGCCAAAGAATCATTCAACTAAAGAGAAGAAAAAGAAAAAAAATGTTTTACTATTGTCAACAAGTCTAAGTCAATCACAAAACCTTTACTTTTGCTTTACTATTTTATAAGACTAGATACATGCATGTATGTGATTAAAAATTTGGGAAGCTAATACGAAGTTAAGATTTTTGGTTTATGAATTTTAGTTGTTACGAATATAAAATGTGAGTTAAGTTATTGAGTTTTATCGAATTTATATATGTAATCACTCTAATAAAGGAGTTTTTAGCGGTAATAAGTATGCATACTAATAAAATGTGTTAAAATCTTTATCCACGAAAGAATTAAGAAGACAAAAAGTTCCTCCTCTAGTCCTATGTTTGCTAGCTATGGCCACACACATATTATTACCTAGCTACCTTTGTTAGACATAATTTCTACATGTTATATTAATTTAGGTAGTGAATTTAATATCAAAGAGGGTCTACGATAATATATCTGAGCTATGTTTCCGAGAACTCAATAGCTTTGTATAAACTCTATATTTATATTAAGAAATTAAAGTCTAAGTCATTAGATATTAAAAGACATATGAATGTAGGCTAGCAAAATCAATTCCAATCCGCTCAATTCATCCAACATGTTTATGTTAGTTGTTTTTTAGTGAGTGCGATCGAAATTTGTTAAAAACACTTATGTAAATTGATATACAATTTGAAAATGATTACAGGTGATTTAGAGTTTAATTCATAGTTAAAACCAAGTTTTAAAATATTATTGATATTTGAGACATATGTATCGTCTATATGTTACTGCATATTCGTCTATATCGATATCACAGATAAGTATACACTAATATACAAGGATATACATGTATATACATGAGAGATATAAATGGAATATACATACATATACATATGTGATTTGATTTTAAAATTTTTTAAAAATTAAAAACTCGTGGTTTACGATTAATATTTAACCTCGTTGACGATTTTCATCTCTCAAGGATTTGATACGAATGCGATAATATTTTTAGAGGATATATGAGCAACATAGCTTTTACTTTGATTATTAATTTACTTTATTATTATTAGAACGATATATTTTAAAATTATTTTTACATTTAAAGAAACAATTTTACAGATAAAGAGTATGAGATTATTTCATTAAGAGAAGAAAGTACATCACTCATAATTTTAAACATCGACAAATATATTCTTCATCATACTCTAATTAATTACTCCAACTTCTTCTTAGTTATTATTCTTTCCACCTGCCTTGCTACCTGATGCCTAAACAAAAAAAATTTAACTATATTATATACACGAAATAACATTAATTTATAACAAATAATATATACTTTTATTTTTTTCTAAGAAAATATTATTATTTGGAAAAATTATAGCCCGGTCTGATATTTTGCATAAAGAGTAAGATTATACTCCCTCTGTTTATTTTTATTTGATCATTTCAATTGTGCACGTCTCTTAAGATATAATAATATCAGTATCTTGCTACCAGTGGCGTAGCCACATAGTGTCAAGGGTGTCCAATTGGATATATACAAGTAAAATGATATACGAAATGATTAATAACCTATATTGGACACCCTTAACATAACTAGTTGCTATTTTTGGACACCTTTAAGAAATTTCTGGTTCCGCCACTGTTTGCTACAATATTCATATTAATTGAAGTATAGTCTAAGATTTTGAAGAAATAATTTGTGAATAAGTAACTAATATTGAGGGTAAACGAAAAAAATAACAATTATTTTTTCTTAATATGTTAAAACGACAAGTAAAAGAGAATTTATTTTGAAATAGTAGACAAGTAAAAGTGAACACAGTAAATACTTTGTCCATCCAATATTGATAAATTAGACTGAGAATTGAAGAAAGAAAGAAAGACTGTTAAGATTTATACTTCAAAACAAGACCTAACATTTATATAGCCTTATGAATCATATTATCATTAAGGTTAAAATGGTTAAATTTGATCATTTTAAAAAATATAGAAATGTGACTTTTTGTTATATATAGATTTTGAAACAAAAGGAGCTAGTAACACGTCAAATAAGACAGGTTACTTTGTTACGTACAACACGTTAAAATAAATATAATTGTCTAAATATTATTCACACAATCAACGTATCTATAAAAACTTAAAATTAGAAATATTGATTGACCTTTTTCTTAGGTTCTCGAGCCTTTTTCGGGGCGGATTTGGAAGTAGGAGGAGCCTTAGTTGATGGTTTCTTGATTGTAGAGGCAGATGGTTGAGTACCAACTGGTTTCTCAGCTTTCATTGATGCCATTTTAATTGTGAAGAACACAAGAAATATTTTAATTTGGCTCTGAGTTTCTAGTTGCCTCAATGTACTCTAATATTTATAGTCATGTTACACATAAGTGGGAATATATTAATAATAATAACATGTTGTGAAATGGGAATAATAGTAACATGAATATCATGTCACAAGTCCAATTTGAGATTTGAGAATTTTAGCATCAGATGCTTAGATATACAAGGCATATAATTTTCACCAATTGTGGTAGAGGAGTACAGGGTCGGAGTCAGGTAGGATAATATATATATATATATAAATAAATTTGTAGATATTGAATTCTCTTAACTAGTTTGAGTATTTGCTTTTTAATATCATTATATTTCTTAGTGAAAATTTTGACTGTCCACCAAAGGGATAAATACATATTGATGTCCTTGACTAGAGATTTTGTAGATGCATGTTTAATTCTCTTCGCTAGTTCGTTTATTTGCTTATTCATATTATCATATCCCTTAGTGAAATCTTGACTTCAGTGCATTATTATCAACGTCCTTGACTAGAGGTTTTGTAGATGTTGAATTATCTTGGCTAGTTCGTGTATTTGCTTATTCATATTATCATGTCCCTTGGTGAAAATTCTGACACCCACGGAAGAGATAGATACATTATCGACGTCTTTATTAAAGGTATCGAGTTTGATTTTGCGATATAAAATCACCTTTTTTAGAAAATACGTTACTCCTAATATAATACTTCCCGTTAATTTTTGTCACGAATTCAAATTTAACTGGATACTAATAAAAAAATCTATCATTGAGCAAAAAGTAAAAAAAGTAATTGAAAGGCATATGATTTTCTTTATTTTGCATTATTTAAGGACAAATGCTAAAGGATTTATGTTGTTCTTTTGGATATTACAAAAAATTCTTGGTATAATATAGACTTTACAGGAAATTCCTTTTTTCAGTTCCAAGTAGTAAGGATATTTGGAATATATATCAGTTGGCAAATATCATAATCGTATAATATATAAATGTGTTATTTAATTTGGTCGCGATTGATATTTATATTTTTTAAATTTGAATGTTATAAATAAAGACTCAAACTTTTATAAAGTTAAACATATATATAGTCACATGCATCCTACGTAACATAATACATGTATACGTATGTATCTACTTATGAACACCTGAAGTTAAAGACATAGATATGAGCGAAAATCAAATTTAAGAACATATATTACGAACATTTGTTTTATTGAAAAAAATTAGAATTTAGGTTTGATAGATAAAACTTTGGGTCAATTGATTGAACATGTTAATTATTACATATAATTATATAGCCTAATTTTAATTAGCAATTAATAGACAAATAAAAACTTGATACATATTTTATCCAAAAGTAATTTATCGACGTTTCAAAATTATTTTTTGAAACACTAAAAAAATGTTTAATACTACTCATCATCGTTCTTCTAACTTTCAACTATTTGTCTATTTTTTTTATTTCTCCTTAAAACTAGCAAAAGATTATTTCGAATTAATGGATTATCATTGGTTAAATACTTGCAATTTGTTTTTGTATATATTTTTATTTAGCATATTTATTTAGTTGATGAAAAAAAATAGTGTGGGATTTAATTTCCCCAATAGAGAGAATTATGGTGTAATGGGCATCTAATGGAAGAGTTTTTTTTTTAGGAAAAAGTTACAATTGAAAATATAGAGAAAGAATGAACAATAAAGTAATATTTTTTTTCTTTTGAAAAAATAAAAGGACTTGTCTAGAAAATAGAGAGAAGAATAAAAAAATAGTCACTTTTCAAGAAAAAGAAAGTTGCTATAGAAATCCAAATAAATATTATTAAAAAAAAAAATTGCCAAAAAATTTTAAAATGACTATTATAAAATCTTAGGCTTTCGTATCGTATCATTTTTCCTCGGGAAACTTACATAAATATACTATAATAAAAAAAATATTTATCATTTATAGCAATAATATTTTTTTTCACTTAACCACTTTTAATTCATTTATAATACAAGTTTAATACATATCACAAAGAACAATTTATTATTCACATATAATACAAGTTTTAATGATGGATAATACATTTATCACATATTTTAATACACTTATAATACAATGTGACAATTTTTTACTAAACAAATATAATATATTTCAAAAACAATTATAATTCAAATATATTGCATACATAATTCACTTTTAATATATTACAGATTTATCATAGATTGCTATAATAGTAGTAAACAAAAAGTATCACTAAAATCAGTAATAATTTTTAATATGTATTAATATATGTAATTTTTCCTTTTTGCTCACATAAAGGTTATTTTTATAAAACTTTTCTTACTTACGATAAAATATCAAAATCAATCCATTTTTAAGGCTACGAACTGCCTAATGGGGCTTTTGGGCCTTATTTGAGTCAAAAACCTTAGCTTGATATGAAAAAGTGGCCCAATGGGTTTATTTAGATGTCCATTGAATAATAATGGAGGATGTGATACTGGATAATTGAAATCGACGATATGAATCTTTCAATTATCGTTTCGTCAATTTGATTTTTTATTTCTAATATTCAATAGTTTGTCTTTTTAAAGCATGCAATATTAATTATATAAAATCAATACTTTTCTATTCATTTATCAATCTCATTTATAAATTTAACGATGAGCGCTATTCATATAAAGTGAAAAAGAGTGATGTTTGAATCTTTTGGGACTTACGCTTATCTTTGGGTCATTCATACTTTGTGTTGGTCTTTAACTTTTATTTTTTACGATAATTTTTTTTTTCGGGACATAAATTTATATGTTTGCATTATAATATCGTCTAAGTTTGTCACATGCCTTTAAATAACATATACATGTTGGCTGCAAGACATTAATTAGTTCGACTGATAAAAAAATAATTTAACAATCAACTAATTTGAAGAACATATATAAATTAAGGATCAACTTATTTAAAGGACAAACAATGTAATTAAATGTTTTTCTTCCATTAATGAAACTCACTAATAAAAGGATAAAAAACATTAACTTGGAAGGGTGAGTGTTCTCAAATTTGTTTGTGTTTAATAAATACGTAAAAAATATATTCTAACGACATTTTGAAGATGAGATGTGTTGAAAAGGAAAAATATTAGTAATCTAAAATATTATATATAAAACTCTTTTCCCGTGTAGTTTTTACTAGAAAAGTCGATCATTTTCTTCATTCTTTAAAAAAATTATATTTTCAGATAAATTTATTTTCAAAATATTTGATCAGTTATTTTTTTTTGAAAGAAATATTTTATATCGTACAAACACAACATATATAGTTGGATGCACATCTACGATGTTCCATGAAAATTAATTGTGGCAATCCTTGGTCGATGTGAAAGATAAAGGGATGCACTATAATTAAGAAATTAGTAGATATTATGTTTTTCTGTTTGTTTTTTTTTTCAATTTTCTATAAAGACATCAAAGTTAGGTTCTACTCATGTCATTCAAAGAATAAGATACTTTACCACTTTTTCTAATTTCTATCACATCAATTAGGGGGCATAATTAATAACACCATTGACATTCCTTTAAATCACTAAGCATAATTACAAAAAAAAAAAAGGATTTTTTTAATCGGATTACTCAGATGGAAAGCATCCTTCATTTTCAATATGAATCTGTTAGTTCGAAGCTCCAATAGATCAAATAGGATTGAACGATAAATATCTTTCACTTTCGATCTTGAATCTGTTGATTAAAATTCAAGAGAAAGAAAAGGGTCGAAGCTCTTACGGAAAAGTTAAAAACATGAAAGAAGAAGCAAGACATTTCTTGACAATAATAGTTTGTATATATATAGGACAATTCACATTTCATAGTAACAAATTTTCTTGTCAAGGTTTATAATTATACTTGTTAATATTTTATTTAATAAACTTCAAGAAAATAATATAAATTAAATCTTGTCTAATTCAAAGTACACACACCACACACTCACTTTAGTCATTGATGCCACAACCTCAAAGCAACATAAGCCAATAGCCTATACACCACCAACATAACAACCAATGCCACCACATCAGTAGCAAATTGTCAATTCCAAGATACTTAATAGGTGGAAATTCCAATACTTCACAATATTTCCCAATTCCACATTCATAAACCTCATTTCTTGAATATTGTACTCCAAGTAGAAGTTTGTAACAATAGTGGCTAAATGAGATGTACTTGAGCCAATTAATGAAAATAGGAATATGTTGAATGTAGTATCCACTTGCTAGCAAAAACACAAGCATCAACACTGAAGATAATGTTGTGGCTTGTTTCACATCCATTAGTATTGCACCAAGTGCTAGCCCAATTCCTTGAGACACTAGCACATTCAAAAGTATGATCAAAAGGGTCAATATAAATGTGAGAAATTTTGGCTTTAGACCACCCATCCAGTATGTTACTGTTACAAAGATTGTTGGAAGTACAAGTTCCATAGGTAAATCACCCACGGTTCGTGCAAAGTAGTAAGACGAAAGGCGATACATGCCGGATGAACGCTCTCTAATGAGCATTGGACGCTCTTGTGGGAATGCAAATATGGCACTAAAGAGAGGGAAAAATCCCCAAAATATTGAGAAGAAAAATAGTAATCCCACCTGTTGGATACAATCACCTTGTTAGGAATTTTTGTATATTGAAAAAACATACATAAATAAAAATGTAACATAATTTAACATGACATTTGAGGAAGCAAAAGTCCTGAATTCAAGTCTATGTCTATAATGCTAAAATAAAAATATGTAGCTTTAAGTTCTTAGATTAGTTGACATGACATTTGAGATATTGACATTATTCAACATGACATTTGAGGCGGAATTCAAGTCTCACAATCACTGGTTAATGAGTAGCCCATGCAAGAAAATCCCATCATGCGTGCATGTGAGAGTCAGGCGTGTTAAAAATATGATAAAATAAATAAAGTATATTATTTCTAACTGATTAACCTTTTAAATAAGATGATCACACAATTCATAACGTAATAAAATAACTAATTTTGAACATTACCTGATCCATTATATGATTAGTATTACAATGCCACCATAAGAGTCCAGATAGAAACGAAACAGACATCACTTGGAAAATTCTTAGACCAGAGTAGGCTTCATGTTTTCTTTCTTTAAGTCCTCTACCAAGCAAAACCTTAAATTGCAACCACCAACTTGTGGTCCATTGATTGTCACGACCTGACAAATAAAAGTGGTATATTTAGACCTTTTACGATGATTCAGATATATAATTTCATTGTATATATAACAAGTTAAATGAGAGATTATCGCGTACTTATTGATGATGAACGAATCGAACGCTTGCAACTTTGATTAATTTCCTCTTTTAATAAAGGATAAATATTTTTCCTATAAGAGGAAATTAAGGACTGTTTGGTTGCATTTTGATTTTCAGATTGATCTTGTTTCATAATAAGTTCATGTTGATCATCATGCCTTGTATCATGTGTAATACCTGCAAAATAAAATTAATTTATTTATTTGACAAATTCATATAAGGACAATTAATTAATTGATTTTATTTATGTAACATATGATAAACAATAAAGTCGTGTGAGAATCTTTAATTTTTGTATTTTTTATGTAGAATATTATTTTTAGTTAATAATATTAAAAGGACAATGGGACCAAATGAAAAGGTAAAAAAAAAATGATACGAAAACTTTATTAATTAAAGGGCTAGAGGAGGGGACAAATTAAAGTTTAATTTAATTAAGCTAAAACACTCATTGATTAAGTACTAATTGTTTCACTTGTGACTGGAAAGTAGATTAGCTAAATTATTATTACCAAAAACTTGATTTTTATTAAAGAGGATAGGAAGAAGGATAATGCTTTAAAAAATAATAATCGTCTTTTATTTTCAGATCTCTTATAGGTGAAAAAAGGAAATTTTTTATAAAAATTTAGAGAGATTATAAAACTGACCCAATCAAAATATAGGGAACTATGGTCCATTAAGTCAAATCTCAACCACTTTTACACTAATCACCCAATTTATGGAGAAAAAGATTCATTTATAAATTCTCATTTTGGCTTGAAACTTGATTTATACTCAATTAGGAAACTCTAACATGAAATAAATAGCATTTATGAAGGAAGTTCTATGTACTTTATAAGTAGTATTTTCTCTGTCTTAATTTATGAATCATTTTGATTATGGTCATTACATAAAATAGATCAATCATTTATTAATCGTGAGATCTAAAGCAGGTCATAGGCATTTGTATAATTATAAAAGTATCTCATAAAGGGTAAAAGGGAAATTTAAATTATTTCTAAATAAAAGTATATATACGTTCTACGTCTACCGAGAGAAATTAAAGTATGTCATACCATTAGCAAGATCAACTAGAAAATCAGCAGGGTTCATGAAATTGAATCCAGGAGCATAACCTATCGATGCAAAATATTCCATAACAAGGCTACTTTTCCCATAATAAATCGGACAACCTTCGGTCAAGACGATAATTTTATCGAACATTCTAAACAACGTACTAGAAGGTTGATGTATCGTTGTGACCACGGTCCGACCCCCTCTAGCCAACCAACGTAACGTTGCCACTATACGTTGAGCTGTAGTCGAATCAAGCCCTGAAGTTGGTTCATCAAGTAACAATAAACTTGGATTCACTAACATTTCTTGTCCAATACTCACTCTTTTTCTCTCTCCACCTGAAATTCCCCTAAATAATTGTCCACCAATCATACTATTTCTACATCTTGTTAACCCTAATTCCATGATAATTAACTCTACTTGCTCAATTTTCTCTTCTTTTGTTAATTTACTAGGTAATCTTAACAAAGCAGCGTATGTCAACGTCTCGAAAATGGTTAAATGAGGATATAACACATCATCTTGTGTCACGAAACCAATTTTTCGTTTCATCGAGCTTGAAAATTGTTGATCGTTGTAAGTTATGTTACCGGAGAATTTACCGTGTAATCGACCAGCTAACGATGTTAGGAGAGTTGTTTTACCACTTCCTGATGGACCTAACATGGCCAAAAGTTCACCAGGCTTAACTATTCCCATGACATTTTGAAGTATCACTCTATTTTGCTTTTGTTGATGTGAAAAAAAATAACCCCCTTTGTTACTTTTCAATTTGATAGTGTATGAAACATCTTCAAACTACAAAAAGAAAAAGAGTTTAGGTCAATATACCGCTAAAATATACAATGATATACATCTAGTGTATACAATATATTATCACTGTAGAGAAGTTAAGTATACCTTAAGTGTAACAGGGTGTAAAGATTCACGAAGAATTGATAATTTAGCATGATGTGATTGTTGATGATTTGAGATTCTATCATCGTTCACGCGAGGACTAACGTTACACGTTGGACCATTTGGTTCGATCTGAAGTGACATGTTATCCATTCGAGCACGTACAAGAACGTTACTCGAACCACCATGGATGTTACTACTATTCTCTTGATCATGAGGCAACATTTTCAAAACCCTTAAAGCTTCAAAAATTTATCAAAGTGTTTTAGGTTTAATTTGTTGATGAGAAAAAGAGATAAAATCACATGCAAATGAAGAAAAGAGAATAGGGGAGTTTTAAAGTGATAAAATAAAAAAGGCACAAGAAGAAGCAATGTGTGTTAGAGACATGATATAGAGTCCCACAAAGAGAGAGTTGTCAAATGTTGGAAGTCTAGAGGTGATGTATTAAAATTTGCCATATTATAAATTTATAATGGATGTCACTTTCAAGTTTTCCACTTTTGTTTAAAGCATAATATATAAAAATGTCATTTAACTAGATCTTAAATCAGTATATATATATATATATTTTAGATTTGGACGTACACAAGTTTAAATGTTTACTTTTGTACAATTAAAGTTGGAGGACATAAATATCAATTAATAAAATCGAGTCAAAAAACACATTTATATATTATGCTTTTTGCACGTACATAGTGCTTCCTTATATGTGTGCGAGAGAGAAATAAAGTTTAGTAATTTTTACGTTCTGATTAGTGTGATGCATATACTTTGATGGGATACGAAGTTAAAAAAAAAACATAAATAATATAAATATCTATTACGAATATAATTTAAGATTAAGTTACTTTGAAAAAATTCAAAAAGATATTCATTCCTTTTTTGTTGAAAAATTATAAAAGAAAAATGATCACATTGAAGAGTGCTAGATGCTAACAAGTTTATTTTCTTTTGCATCTCTTGTTATATATATTATTCCACATGACATGTATCAAATATCTTTTATTTTTACTAATTTATTTTATTTCGCACATTGACTAATTCCAAAAAATTCATACACTCCCAACAATATCATTTTTATATTTACTACAATTTAAATATTAAATTTCATGATTATCATTCTTTTTATTGATCCACCATGCCCCTTATATTTCTCAATTATTTCTTTGCCATAAAATAAATTACAAGAAAATAAACTTTAGGTTTGGGTTATATATTATGTATGTCACGTGATTCTTATTGGTAAATCATCAATGACATTTATTTTACATTTTACCTGAAATAAAGGAATTTAGAATATTATTTTTCTCTCTCTACATATATTTTTTAAAAGAATTTACATATTATCTCTTTAATTTTGTCCGAATATTCACTTAAGAAGGCAATATCAATTTGTATATAGCCAGACTGGAAAAAAAAAAAGGAAATTAAAGTGCATATTTGTGTAGCTGGAGAGCATATCTTGAATAAAAGAATTTAACTTTTAAACGATAGTAATATAAAAATATCTATATAATCAAATTCCTTAGTAGAAATTGCAATTTAAAAAATATATATTTTTTTATAGTAATTGTTGTATTTGCTAACCTAACAAAGAATTTATAATTAATTAATTAATTTGGTATGGTTAGAATTTTTTGTTAAAAAAATATACAATCTAACACAAAATATTACACATTTACAAAACATATTTTAAATTATAATTAAATTGAGCTAAAAAGGAGAAGATAAAAAATAAAATATGGATTAATTTGGATTATTATAAGCTTCGACCAAGTGAAATAAAATGTAAAAATCTCTAGTAAACTATTCTTGTTTTGCATTTGATTATGAATATTAATTAATTTTAAAATATTTTATTTCAATAAAATATAAAATAACAAATTTTATAAAATATTCTTATCTATCTGTTTGAACGTACTAAACCATTCAATAAAATCTCAAAAAATCTGTATAATTGTTCCAAAATTTATTGACCGTTTAAACTTGAAGAACAAAATATATTTAAGTAGGCCAACAAATTAATTAGATTATAATAATGGGGTCCATATAATCCTTTAACCAATTAAAATAAGCCACCTCTCTTCCTTCAACAATTATTATAGGAAAAAAGAAAAAGAAAAGGTCAAAAGAAGATTATGTTGCTCATCAAATGATTTCTGCTTTTTGTTAGATCTTTCTTTAATTTATAAAATGTCATTGTTCTTTAGCTACAAAGAGTTCGTCGTCGTGCAGTGGTTGAGATTATATTATCAATAGTAAAAAAAATTTAGATTCAAATTTTGTATATATATTTTTTTTTTGTCAAAAATATTATTCTAAATAAATTTTATAATGTACAATATGTATTTTAATGAAACTTCAATACGAACTCCAATACTGATGAGTGAATAATTAAAAATTTTATTAAAACTTTAATACGAACTCAACATCGAATGAAAAACAAAAAAAAATGATTATTGTCTGCTAGAAGTTTGGCTTTTTTCAACTTTTTTTTTTCTCTTTTTAAGCAAAAGCAAAAAAAAGTTAGATAAATGAGATCAAATTACAAATTTCCTTGTTAAATTGAAAAATAAAGTCAAAATTTATCAAATATTATGTTGAAGTTATCTTTTAATCGCTTATAACAAATATTATCTTATAACCATAAAAGATTGAGCAATTTTTTTTTATCATTATTATTAAAAAAAGATAGAGTAAGCAATGCAATATATGCACTATAATTCCTATTAAAAAAATTCAAAATATTTTGACAGTATGTAACTTCTTTTTCAATATTAGAATGTGTCATTTGAATTATATATTAAAATGAGCTCAAGATATTAAATTAGAACCAACCTCATTCAATTAGCGAATACATGACTTTAGATAGAAAAGAATGAATGTCGTGTAGTAGATATTAAGTTTGGATAGAGTATTATCTTGCTTTGCGAGGGTTTAGACTTGTTAGTATTTGTTATAATAGTACTTGTACGTACCCTTGTAGTTCTGGTCATATATTGTGTATTTTATTTTAATTATTACACTATTTTGTTGCGGTTATTGTTCTTTTCTGTAGACTAACGCTGCTTTTCTTATTAGTTGCAATGTTTTCTTCATTATTTTCTCCTTGTTCTTTTACTTGAGTTTTATGCAGAGGATCTTTCGAAAACAGTTCCTTTACCTCTATGAGATAGTGATAAAATCTACATATGTTTTATCCTCTCCCGGCTTCACTTAATTAGTCAAAAGTTCACTAGAGATATTGTTATTGAGAGAAGAAGGTATTTTTTTTATATTTTTCGTATCTGATATATGATATTTTGCATTAAAATTCGATCGATTAATCGACTCTAGATTTATATTCACATCCAAAAAATAAATATACTTGTTAGATGACTTCATATTGACCAAGGTTTTAACTATGCCTTACTTGTTAGTTATTGATGATGCACTCATTATCTTCAAATTTTGTGAGGTTGTCTTGGTATGTCCTTTATAGAGTTATTAAGGGGTAAAAGTTAAGTGATGCCTTTCTATGTGGCAAATTTTCATTCAATATGGAAGATAGTGGATGAGATTGGAGTGTCTTGCTTTTTGTAAATTGTAATGAACCCTTTGCTTTTTTTTTTTTTCTTTTTTACTTTATATATGAGAATCTAAATCTATTTTGCTGTTTCTTGATACCTTTTCATTTTTACACACTAATTTACTAGGATTTGCCAGGCAATAAAGATTAGGTTATAAAGTTTGTAGAAAGGGAAATAAGAAAAGACATGAAAATAAATAATATCTATATAATAAAAATAGCTTTTAATTAATATGTACATTATTAATAAAAAGTATTAAAAGTTTTTATCGACATTTTCTATGAAAAGTAGCAGTGGAGAATTTTCCGCAATGGGCGGAAGCCTGACGGAGCAATACAGCGTGGAGGTAGAAGGCCCACAGGTCGTGAAATTCTTTTCCCAGAAAAGAAGCAATGACGGTGTATGTGGAATAAGCACCGGCTAACTCTGTGCTTTGTTTTGTTCTTTTAATTTTTTAAAATTTTCAAGTGTGTTACATTAAAATTTCTATCATGGTAAACTTTTTTATGTAATTGAATCAAATGTGTGTTTTATAATTTAAAACTAGTAGTATTATATATTTAGGACCTATGATTTTTAAAATTTAATAGTTCATATTAAGAATCAAAAAATTAATTGATCAAATTTATATATAAGATGTATTTTTTCTTAACCATATATTCATCTTGTCGAAATTCTGAATACGTCTCTCGAGATACTCCCTCAATTCATTCTCTTGCTCCCGCACCAAAAATAAATGTGAAATCCTGAATACGCCTCTCGAGATATTCCCTTAATTCATTTTACTATTTGCTCCCGCACCAAAAATAGATGTTTTATTTTCTTGTACATTAATTTTGGCAACTGATCAAGAGACTTTTTTTTTATTACATAGTATTAAATAACAACATAAAGTAGTACCAGTTAAATTTAGACATAAAGTAGTATTAGTTTAATTTAAAATTTTAAAACATCATTAAAATGTTGATTAAGTAAAATATTCCTATTATTAAATTTTCTTCAAGAAATATGTTAAATTAACAAAGACCAAATAATATAACTTCAAGAAAAAGGTAACACCAAGAAAAAAGTAATCAAATTTAAAGTTACAACGAAAAAAATATAACGATTCATGAATCAAAACTATCAAATATTTATTAAAAAATACATTTATTCTTCATTGATTGAGTAAATATTTTACAAAGAAATATATAGTGTCCTGGCCCATCTATTATTGTTTATTTTTGACTTTTATACTCATTCTCTTTCACATTTTTCTTTAAAAAAATAATATACCAAAATTATGGAGTTTTGGTATGACTCTAATGTGTATATATATTTATTAAAAACGAGTAAAACACGGATGATGATAAATTAATTGCAGTATAATGTTGACAATAAAAATATTATTTTAAGAATGGTGAAAAAGTAATAATATTTTAAAGTTTATTGGTTAAAAAATGATAGTAGACCGTAAAAAGGACAATGATAATAAAAATTAAAATGAGAACAATAGTAATTATATTATAATATCTAATAGATACTAACGGTAATAAATAATAGTAACATACAAATTAAATAGTTACATTTAAAGATAATACTATTTGTGCAAATCACCTATTAGGGCTAATCATTCAATTGAGTCCTATAATTTTCGTTCCTAGTTTATAAAAATATAGTATCTTTCGAGATACCATATTAATTAATTTTTGTTCCTAACTCATACTATTAACTCGAGATTTTTAGTTTAGAAAATATAGTTTCTCTCGAGACATCATATTTATCGATGGTATATTAGATTCACTCTTCGATCATTTCAAAAAAGAATTATTTTTTTTACAAAAAAAATATGTTTTGAATCTACACGTGTAAAGATGCTCAAGGTTGTTTACAGTCTTAAGTTAAAGAAGAAAAAAAGTAGGAAAATACTCAAATATTATATTTCTTAGTCTTTTTTTTTGTTTTCAAAAAATAAAAATATTCTCTTGTGCCTTTTCAACTGTGATACTATAGTACCATGTCACAATTTATAAAATTCCAATTTTGTTTTTCAATACTTTACAAGTGTTACCTCTAGGAAATACAACTCAAGAGCTTGATAGGTTTTATAATTTGATTTTAATTAAGGAGTATTAGTTTTGAGAGACCAGATGAGTTATTTCGATTTAAATTTGTTTTATATTTAATTAAAAACATGTAGCTGAAATTGATATTAAACTTAAAATTATAATCTGAATAACTTAACTCATATAAAAGATAGGTTAAGTTATCTAAATTTTAGTTTCGAAATTATAATTTTGGAATATTCTGATTTCAAACCAAACAATCCCCTTATTATCTATGGTTATTTTGTACACTAATCTTATATAATTTGAAAATGTGTCAAATAAAGTGATTTGAAGGGAGTAATAATAAGAGTTGTGGTAGAGTAATAATTGGATACGCTTTCATTAATTTTATATACAGATTTTTGGCTCGAGCCTTATTATATGTCTCATATTAAAAAGCATTTTAACCATGATAAATCTTTAATTTTTTTACACAAATTCTATGTAATTATAAGTCCTAATACAAATATCAAACACGAAAAAAAAATTGAAAAATTAAGCATATAAACCAAGTGTTAAAATGCTTGGTTTCTAAGCTTTTCCACATTATGCTCTCTTTTTCCCCCTTTTTATCTATTTGGTCATACTCTCTATTCTAGGTGCTTTTGACTCTAAATAAATTTAAAAAAGCACTACTAAATATATATATATCTTCTTTTCGTGTCACATTTTTATGTGAATATTTGATTGGCATTAAATGATTCCGTACTTAATTTAGAATAAGAATATGATTCTTATTTCTTTATGACAAAACTCTTAAATTCACTTGTGATTAAAATAATAACGTATTTCAATCAACGGACATGATACAGTGAATGTGACTGTTCCTCTTAATCAGAGATCTCTTATTTAAACTCTAAATATGAAAAAAATTATTGATAAGAATTCCGTTTCGTCAAACAAGAAGTCCTATTCGATGAATCGTCGAAGAAGTCAGTACAAATATTGAATATCGAAAAAAAAAACCTATAGTTTATTTATTAATTTATCATCTTTTGGAGGGGGACAGCACAAGATTCAAGATATAATTTGGGTAATTAATTATTGGTCCGAAAGCTTGATTCTATTACTTAATTTAGATTAATTCAACCTCTTATTAAGTAAAAGTAGGAAAAGAAGGCTTTGCACTATGTTTGGTTTTTGCTTATTTTATATAAAGAAAGATTAAATTAAAGTTTAAGATATAATTGTGGTAGATATCTATAACAAAATTTTAAAAAAATGTTTGATGCAAAAAAAAATGTCGTAATAGGAATGAAATTATATATTCTTTTAAGGGTGAAATTAATATAATTATTATTCGTTTAAATAGCATCATTTAATTCATTTTACTTTGTGTATTTTGTGACAAATGCTCTTTAAAGAATATTTATTCTATTAAAAAACTGCATAAATTAATACTCCCTTATGTCCTTCCGTGCACGATAGGAGAAATATTTGGCTATAAGTAAAATATATTATTTATATCTCGTTAAAATTAATTTTTAGGTATATAGTATATATTAAATCTTATTCGACTTACTCGTGTTTCTTTATTTTAAATTTTTAAAATTCTGTCTCCGCTATATATATATATATATATATATATATATATATAATATTATTATTATTTTTTTCTTGAATTATATTATAGTTATATAAATAAAGGAACAAGAAACTTATTTTTTTTTATAAAAAATTGTGACATATGTTGAATAATGTGATTTTCGAAATTTGTCCAACGTTATAGCGTGGCAAATTAAGATATTTTTTACTTTTTTTTAGCCTATGAATAGAAGAAATAGTTTTTCATAATTAAATCATTTTTAGTATTAATTAGTTATTTTAAAAATTACTTTTCAAGATAAATACCTTAATAAAGAATATTGAGATAATTATATTATATTTTAATAGACATAAAATTTAAAATATATGTATCTTGTTTTGACTACTCGATCTCTTTAAGGTCTCCTTTAGTGGGTTGTCATTTTCATGCTATTATTAATTATATCTAATGTAATCAGTAACATAAGTAAAATATAATTTTATACAACTATCTTTATCTAAGCTAATTTGTTTGCAAAGTTTAAATTTGTGATACATTAGATATATATAAATTTATTTTTTGATCTAATAAATATAGAGCCTAAAAATATGAGTTTCTCATGTGAATTTGTCATTGTCATTTTCGTTTCACCTTCGATGATAAATTTACTTAAATTTCATATACGCTTCATCTTTAAAAAATTATCAACTTAAAGTCTGTCAGTCCTACTTCACTCGTTCTCACCGACTCACCCTTCCTAAGGGCATCACATAATTATTACCATTTTTAAAAGTAATTAATGTGTCATATTATGAATAGTTAGCTTGCAAGCTTGTAATTATTATGTTTTTTAATAATTAAAAAAAAATTACACGTATTTTTTTTTAAAAAAAAGTGCTTCTCATAGTGCTAGTTGACCCTAACATGCTTTTCAAGTAATGGTGGTTCATAATCCATACTTAAATGATGGATTTTATGCCTAAGGGCTAAGACTCAATTAAATAAATATAATCACATCCACTATAAACTTAATTGTATGTTATCATTAACACTAAATCACACATGTTTGACTCTAAAGTAAATGCTAAAAGATTTATTTTTTCTTTTAGAGTAATTGATATGTATATTTTTATATATATATATATTCTGGCATTTCCGATAAGGTGTTGACTTGATCTTATAAATTGACACCTATAGATTTAGAATCTTTTAAAATATTGTGTTAAAAGTAGTTAGACTTCTTCCTAAACTAAATGTCTTGTATTTGATATCTATATTAATGTCACGTAACTAGTTATTGGGTCGAGAAGAAGCAAGGTCTTCACAAAAGTTGATTAGGACCCAGACCCAGTTAACAACTAGCTAAAAGAACAACGATGAGAAAGAACATTCTTATGGAGTCGCCACAAGGATTTGTCTAAAGTACATGACAGTAATTGGATTTGAGATAGATAATTTAATGTATTATGTGAATTTCTTAATCGAGATATGAAGTTTGAATCATAGTTACTGAATTTTCCCAAACTCGATCGTAGTTAATTTGTGGACATGAAATGTGTACACTTTCAAGGTTATGAATGAGGAGACTATGGACACTAACATCTTATCATATTATAATGCCTGCAGCTAGCTTGATAGTTTCAAGTAATGTGTCCTTATTTATGGACACTACAATATTTGCATCCACATCAATGTCTTTTCAATTTAAAGTGTTTGTCATTGTTTCCTATATAGTGCTTGGTATCTGATTAAAAAGTTTCGACTAAACTTGGATTTGCGCATTACATAATTTATTCCGAGATTAGAGTATTATTTTTACGCCACATTGAGGATAAAATTACAATCCTGAGATAACTTATTCTCCAACCGAGCCCTTATAGTATATATATGTCTAAAGAATTTGTAGTTCCATGTGATTTTGATTTATAACGAGGTAGGAACTTGTATTATAAATAAAGAGATTTTCATGATGATCTTTGAGACCATTTAAGATACTAGGTTATGATATTGTGCATCTCGTTTTCTCCATTATTTCTTTTCTTTTGTCATAAAGTGAATGACTGAATCGTGGAAAGTTAATTGCTTTTTGGGGTCAAACAAGAATTCAACAAATTAAAGAAAATGAAATGACTTTTCACAACCCTAATGACTTGAAAGAATAATAGGAGGAAATAACATCCTTAGCTGGCCTAAGTTAGGTCAGGTCACAAATTTGAGTTATAGAAATTCTTAAAACGGAGTATTTTCTTTTGCGAATGCTACACGATACAAATTCAAATTAATTATGCCAAGTGAATGTCGAATACAAGGTGGTCATCAAAAGGAGAAAACATTATATTAATTCACACTCAATTCTATATATATGGTTAAAACTAACTTATTTCTTATGTAATCATAATATAGTACGTGTTGAATTTCCTTCAAGTTCTTCGTGTGTTTATTTTTTGATATTTTGAACCTATTTAATAAAAATCCTAGCTCCATAGCTAATAGCTCAAGCAAAGACTGGCAAAACAAAGCTGGACAACACCATTTTTACCAAAATAAAAAGATTTTTATGCAACATATGGGAGTTTCTCAAACATACATTGATTTTGTAAAAGATGATTGAACCTCACTCATATTTGTCTGATGTAGAATCTTCTTTAAAGAACATATAGAATCCTATATTATATGCTTAAAAGTAAAAGCCAAAAAATGGTACCATAGTATATGATTTGGACATGAGATCATATTATATTCCATTCATGGTAGAGGGAAACACCTAGCATTTTATGAGTAGATGAACCATATTCTCCACTTAACACAGTATGTATGTGTAATGACTAACGCTTTAAATTGTCCCAAGGAAGAAACACTTGGAACCAACTTTTTGTTTATTGAAATTTATAATCAACTATGCATAATAGACACTACAATTACAAGTAGATACCAAGCACTCTGTGTAAATTGAAAGGAAATTTCATTTCGATGTTTGATCGTTGAAATGCTTAATCACAAAATACAACATAGAGAAAGTACGTGAAGAAAATTAAAACTAGTAATAAGCTATAATTTCATCTACATTTTATATAAGTACTTCATACCTGAACTTGTTGGCCATTAGCCAGTGTTCCTCATCCCGGCTGCAATACCATTTATAGTAATGAGCAATGCATCTCTAAGCTTATGGTTATCTTCATCGCTTCTCAACCTCTTTAATATCTCCACCTGAAGTATATTCATTGGATTCAGATATGGAAGCCTGCTCTCGATTAACCTCCGCAAGCTACGGTTGTTTGCTGATAGCTTCTCATGACCAGTAACCTGTAGGACATAGTTTCCTGTTGACAAGAGCTCCCTCCGCATTTCTGCACCGAGTCCCCTTCGTGATTCAGACACTAGAACATCATCATAATGCTTGGCTATAGGAATGTCTGCTTTCCCTAAAACCATCTCTATAAGATCAACAGTGGACTGGAAGAAGGGCCATTCTCTGTACATTGCGCGTAAGTCTTCTGTATGTCCCTTGTCACAAACACCTTTCAAGCCTGCACCAACTCCAAGCCATGCAGGGAGGACAAATCTTGTTTGGGTCCATGCAAATATCCATGGAATTGCACGGAGTTGACCGATTCCACCTGAACTCTTTCTCCTTGTTGGACGGCTACCAATGTTGAGATATCCTAGCTCAGCCTGAGGTGTTGCTTCGTGGAAGTAAGTAAGGAACTCAGGGTTTTCATATACTGTGCTTCTATAACTCCTGCAGCTCAAATTTGATATCTCATCCATCAGATTACGCCATTTTTGTTCCCTTGGAGGCTGTGGGGGACGTAAAGTAGCAAGTAGAACAGCTGTAGTGTATATCTCTAGCTGCCGAACAGCCATTTGGGGTAATCCGAATTTCGCCTGCACCATTTCTCCTTGTTCCGTAGATCTAAGAGAACCCTGATAATTTCAGCAATAAATTAAAAAAACTTCTTAGTGCATTGCAGGGAGGTGATGTTAAGGCTTTTCTGACAGCAAAGAAGAGCAAAAACTTAGTTTAAGAATCAGCAAACTTATGTCCAGTGGTTGTGCCATATTTTTGATAATCTAGTCAAATTTTGTTATGCATGATAAGTTAGAGAGCATATTGTGAGTGGTCAGATAGGAAGTTAAAAAGACTTAGACAAAGAGGAAGCAACAAAGGTAGGAAGGAAATTTGTGGCAATTCAATGAATTCTAAAATAGGGTGATGAGCACATACACGTCTGTCTTTCGCTCCCGGATAATTATGGAAATATAAGATATCTTTAGTAAAACCAATTCCTATCCAACTATACTCCCCTTGTCTTGACATTAAGATGGAGTAGCCAGTTACTACCACATGGTGACTGGAACTATATGGTTATGAACAACCTGATCTAAATCAATGCACCCATGATATAATTAAAACAATTCTTCAGGTACATAGCATGTATTAGGAACTTCAAGACAGTTTAACTGGAAACTAACCATAACAGATCCAGGTGGCTGGGATTGAATTGCAAGGTATGTAGGACCACCACCACGGCCAATACTTCCACCGCGTCCATGGAATAGAGTTATTTTTATTCCATATTCATTACATGCAGCTACAACATCTTCTTGAGCTTTGTAAAGCTCCTATGCAGCAGTGAAACGACCAGCATCTTTTCCAGAATCAGAATAACCAACCATAACCTGTGCACACCAACCATGAGCTAAGCCCAAAAGTGAAACTTTTTTAGATAGCCTAATGCATCATGTCATAAATACCTCCTGATGCCCATTGTGGTTCTTTATGACGTGGTCCCTATACCAATCAATTGATAGTAATCTTCTAATCACTGAGCCAGCTTCTCTCAAGTCTTTCACGGTCTCAAACAGAGGAACCACCCGCAGTCTGTATACATAAATATTTAGCATTAAAGATTAATAATATGAAAACTGAAAAGACTATTCATTGGCTTAACATTAGCCCTACTGCATGAATATAGATCATATTAATTCTGAAACTTTAGTGCACAGCCAGACATCCAAATGCACACAAGTTTTTGCGTAAGTTCATGAAGAAAGTTCTATTATTGCATCGGCAACCAAAGAGATATCAGTCTTACGTTCCACCAGGACAAGGCCTGCCTAGTTCCCCAGCAACAGCAAGACGTGCATCCTTCTGTAAAAGCTCTACGGCTAGGACATCACTGGCCTGCCAAATGAACATGCATCAAAATGTAAGTATATCTAATGGAAAACGGAAACAAGTAGCTCAAAACTTGAGATCAGATATCCTTTGGGCAGATTTAGCTGAACCATTCCACCACTGCCAAAGGTAGCCCTATGAGTAAACCATGTGAATATTGATATTGATCATACATTTGAAGCCATGGAAATAACATAAGCTCCAAGTGAATCGCTTCCTAATTCAGCTGCTACTTTGAACGTGTCCAAGACTTCTTTGACATCAGGCGGAACCTATAATAGAAAGGTTTTAGAAAAAACATTCAGGTCCAAGACGAAGAATAGGAACCAGCAATCTAATAAAGGAACTCAAGCCACAGACTTTGTCAGCTAATTAAATTGCAACATGAATACACTTCACTCAAGTGGTAAAAACTTAGGTACTCATTAGTTTACTCCCTATCCAATATCATTTCCCAATCCAAGAATCAGCTATCTACCTTGTTACTCAATATACTAAAAGAGTATAATGATATGGTTTTGATAATCACTACCTAATATCAATTCCCAGTCTTTCCGATTTTATGCCCATCCCTACTCAAACCACTCTTTGGTAGCATTCCCAACTATATTTTGTGATTATTGAACTCTCTTCAATCCAAGGAAAACATAGAGTGCAAGTTTAGTGATGTAACACATGAGGATGGCCTTAAAGGTTCCTATATTATTCGTAGATAGAGGGAAGAGCTTGAAGCAACGACAGGATTGAGTTGCAACTCCCAGTACTAACCACTCATAAAGATACTTCTCTTGCCTACAGTTTTGGGCATGCAAGCTATTCTTTTCCTCTTGTGAAGGCACGGAAGATTAGATCAATTAAAAAAATACAAAGATAACTAAAGAATATACTTAAAATAGGATAGAAGTACATTATCTTACCTCTATAGTAGGAGGAACCAAAGGCCTTTTCCCTTTTAGCTCTTTTATCAGAAAGTCCAGCTTTTTTTCTTCATCCCACTCACTATATGTACCCATGTCCAAGTAATTTGTGATTGCATCAAGTGCCTCAGAGTGCCTACCAGATTCCTGATTCATTGGCTTGATATAAGCATGTGTTTCACTAAAACTCACCCGTAACATGAAAAAACATATACCTGACGAAGGTCAAGCTTCATTAAGACCATCCCAAATGTAGAAACCCGCCTGATAAGGTCAGCAAGCCGGCCATCAGCTAGAACCCCAGACCCGCATGATTGCTGCAACGCACCCAATATTTACATTTTTGAGAACTAGGAGTTATCCATGAGTATTAACATTTTTTCTTCAGAAATCTTAAATAAACGGATCACGAAAGCAAAAAGGATTGACTAGTACCAGCGAGTCATAGCACAATAGAAGTGGTTCCAAAAGCTGATCCGATGTTTCATAATAATCCATAGGATCATGGTCACATGGAAGATCTTCAAGAAGAAGCTCCAGCCGCTTCCGAGACTTGAGGAGCTGAATTTAGAAAAGACTACCATCATCAAACACTATGGTATTCCAAAGACACTAGTTGGACATTCAATTTTGAAGGACTATAAGAACTTCCTAACTTAGTATTGTTCCATATGGGACATGGAAATAGAAATTGCTACATTGATAAAGGATATTAGCCTATCCTCAACTCCGCAAACATCAGAAAGTTGAGTTTATCCAAACAAATATGCTAGGAACAAACAACTACTTGCACATAGTATACACAAGTAAACTGAATTTAGAGGATACAAGCTTGTCCTTTATCATGACAAGAATTCACATCTTGTTTTGTTCAGAAAAGAGATGAAGTGTCGAAAACACACCTAAACTATTCTTTTTTTTTTATTTTCATACCTAAAAGACACTTCAACGGTGTGCGTACTACACTCTTTTTTTGGAGAAAACTTTGACATATGTCATTTCACATTGATAAAACATTTCACCTCGACAAAAATTAAATAATAAACTATTACTATTAATTAAAGATTAAAGTATTACTATCCCAAAACATTATTTTCTTAAAAATAAAATTTAAATTATTTTTCTAAACAAGCACATTGTTTTCCAAATGACAACCCAAACAAACCTAAACCAAAATCAAATCCATTTCTTATCAAAATGTCAAAAGATTTAACATGGTAAAGATGAATAACATTAATGAACAGTTGTAATTGTACTCTCTACATGCAATTAATATAAAGTTCTGGTTGTTGAAATACATTGTATTTTACAAAGAAATTTTGGGTATCAAAGAAGATAGATTTGCTAGATTTGACATTTTTTGAAATCTTTTCAGTACCATACCATCAAAACAGAACCATCATCTACCATATCATGGAGAAATGTACCGGAGAAAGTACTCAAGGATCAACAATGAAGCATATAACGAGGGAGGCTAACTCAGTAGCAGATATATTAGCGGATTATGGAAGGAAGACTATGGATCCAAATATGCATATGAACAAGTTGTTTGTTTTTGATGCATCTCCTTTCTTTACATTAAAAGCTCTTGAAGGAGATGCGAATGGAACTATATCGTTTAGATCAGTTCCTTTTTGTATGGATAAACCTACTTAACAAATAAAATCCTTCCAATTCCAAAGCAAAAAAAAAAAAAGGAAAACATACCTATCATTCTTAAGTTTCCGTGTATCAAATTCCAATAAAAGCTTTGTTGTCTGAGGCAAGAGAGCATATCTGACTAGTGTTGTAGGAACAAAGAGGATACCTTTTCTTTTACATCCCCAAGGACAATCCTGTAAGGCGCAATTCCAGGCCTATGTGATGAGCTTGGTTCCATTAGCTTTTGGAAGCTGGCCCTTCCAATCTGGTTCTCGGCAAAAAGTTTCCTTTGGAGAAGCTGACTAGCGCTTAATGAAGCAGACCGTGGTGTTATATTTCCATTTCCGTATGCCTTTTCAGTATTTTTACTAGAATCACCATCAAGGGACCCACTTTTGAAGTAGTCTGACCATCCTGTAAAGGTTTATAATGCATGAGAAACAGAGTATTTTCTGGAGTAAGAAACAATAGGGAACAAACTAATCTCTGAAGGTAGAGAAGCATAAACAGACAAGAATGACAACTGTAATGAAATCACATAACCAGCTTAACCTTATTTTTGAGCGGTATGACACCTGTCCCCGGAAGAGCCAGTCTAGGATAGTGGGACTCAACATCACTGCATGCTGTGAAAGATCATTTGTTATGTTTATCAGTAACCAGTCAACATTGATTTTATACTGAAAAACAACTTAAGAGAGAAAGATACAGCAAACGCAGCAAATTGAACTTCAGAAACCATGACAAACCACAAATGTCAGTTTACAGCATTGAGAATGGATGACGAATTACAACAATAAACATATCATGGTATCTGCTTTTACAGACATTGGACATTTTTCTATGTTACTCCTACAAGATTAGAGATATCCAAAATTCCAATTCATTGACCCAAAAACA
The DNA here is from genome assembly GCA_027704765.1 of Solanum habrochaites. NCBI lineage: Eukaryota > Viridiplantae > Streptophyta > Magnoliopsida > Solanales > Solanaceae > Solanum > Solanum habrochaites. The sequence continues at coordinate 683,539 of JAKWJA010002492.1, forward strand.
TTGAAGCATCTTGAAGGCACAGAAAAAAATTAACCTGATAGATATGTGTTCGTGATTTCACAAACCCTATGTGACAATCAAGGAAATCAACAAAAAATAACGAGAAAGCTAAAGAAAATTAACGCAACCTGGAGTATATGTGATGCACTTTTCCTTTTTATTTGTCCCATAAGAATGATAACTTTATATGTTTAGGAACAAAACTTTAAAACTTCACACTTTAACCTTAATGAGATTATTTATAGTCATACACATATATATGGCTTGTTATAAATCACAAGTCTCAAAAATCATTCTTTCTTTCTTAAATTGCGTGGACAGTCGACCACATCACATAAAATGGGAAGGAGGGTATATTTACTTAAGAATACAACAATAATAATAACCGAGCTGAAATGAAGAAATTCTAGCATTTTGAAGACATTACTGTACTAGATGATATAAGGTAAAGTTGTCAGTATAAATGAAATGGATAATGAATATACACTACCTGTGCAAGAGGGCAGATCAGCTCTGGTAGGAAGCTGTGTAGGGAAAGGAGGAGCATGTTGTCCTTGATGTTTTGATTGATTCCAATTTGAGGAGTGATTCCAAGAGTCAAAGTGATTGTCAGAGGTATTTCCTGAACGGTATTCCGAGAGACCATCAGAAAACATAGATACCTGGATTTCTAATTCAGTAATAGATTTTAATCGAGATGGCCTAACTGCTTGAGAATGTCATAAAAACAAGATGAATAGATAAGTGAAAATGCCTCCGTCTGCTGTAAATAATAAGCTAGAATTTATTCTATCTGGCATAGGGCTAAGTTTGAGAGTCACAATACATCCCTTACGAAGGAAAAATTTTCTGGATTGACAACCCATGCCAAATAATTGAACATTTGACTGAGACATACAAGTTCTACAATAGGATTAGCATCTTAAAAAACATGACTAGCAAATAACGGCCGACCTCTAAACCATTAGAATTAACATAGTATCCACCAAGTTTCAAACCACATGTCACTAGCCATCAGGTACCTTAACTTCTTCATGATCTGAATCATGTTAAATAATATTTGGATAGCTGATTGATTAAAATTACCAGATTCATTTGTTACTGATTACCTAAACATATAGTTGAAAACCGAAGCCAAAATTTACCACCGACCAAGCAAGAGGATGACCCACTGAGCAAAGTTTCAAAAGAATTTTGAGATAACAAACCTTTTTCTAAGATTTCATGAGCCAATCTTGCAAATCTTTCACTGCATTGAGTCATGGAAAGTTCAAATCTGAGGCTATCTACTTCTCGTACATAAAGATCAATAGCCATCCACCTGGACAGAAGAGAGACATCTTTTGTGACCTGAAATGACAAAAGTATATGTTAATTTTATAGGTGGAAATTACTATCAGTACAATGGATGGCTTTGCTTACACAAACAATGGAATGCAGCAAAAAAGAATGTTTCTCGTTAAGAATGTGCTGAGCAAAATTTTATTTTTTCCTATGATTGTTTACTGAACTTATACTAGGAAGTTTCATCAACGTTTGTGAGAAAAGTAACATTACCCAAGTGGAAGCAAGACTTTACTGTGACAGGTTTTATTTATACTTGATCTTGAACACAGAAAAAGTAATGCATGTAAACTTCATATTCACCAGAGTATAACGATTTAACTTAGTTCGGGAATACAACACTAAGTCTATTACATGTATAAGTATATTAAATGTAACCTTTGCTGTGACATTTGGATTTCCATCTCGATCGCCCCCCATCCAAGAGCCAAATCTTATCGGCGTGCAAGTCAATGGTAGAGGCCTTCCAGTATGCTAAAAGGAGGAGGCAGAACCAATTATAACATATTGAATACCTTTGTTACAACAGTGTCAAAAATCATATTAAACAAAACCTTTTTTAAAGCATTGCTGACTCGACGTAAATAATGAGGCACAGCTTTCCACAGTGTCTGTTCCACAATATGTAAACCTGAGATTTTAACTTGTTATCTTTCTAGAATGAAAAGGTGTCGAAATCAGATTTTGTACAAATCTCAAAAAAATACCAGCCCTAGCTTCATCAACCGGAGTAGGTTTGTGTCGCCTGAGCTCATCTGTTTGCCATATAGATGTCATCTCTCTGACCTACAATAACCACAAGTTTTTTGGATCAGTGAGGTTATTCAATATATGGCTTTAATACCTACAACATGCAATGGCACCCACCAGATCTTCAATCAGCATTTCTCTGTCTTCAATCCCAAGATCAGGCCTGTCATTATATTCCAAAAGGTGCTACACAAAATAAAGATTAACAGGGAAACAGTGTCAAAGATGGTTTGATCAAATATACAACTGTACTCTTTTCTGGAAAACATTCTGGGAAGAGAACTCACTGCAATTCTGATGTGTTTGTATTGTAAGGTACGACGGTTTATTTGCGTGGGATGTGCAGTGAGAACAATCTCAACCGCCTGCATAAGAAGAAAATTTTCTCAAATAAAATAAAATGCCTGATCAAAACACTTCCACATGTAGTACGCTGATAAATTGGATGATTAGAACAAACCTGCTTGCAAACAGTATCATAAAGCTGATCTGGGGGAACACCACTCTGTAAGAGGTGGTTGAAAATGTCATCACAAGATTTTGACAATTGTACTACTCCTCGTGTCTTGCGTACTCTACAAACATGAGTCAGTTATCAAATACATTTAAGTGGTTTCTATACCTTTCTATTGAAAGGCAAAAACTTAAGCACTTAAATCTTCACTGAGCAAATTCAACATTCAGAATTACTACCCTTACTACTATAACACGATAAGCAACCCATAAAGTGCTTGCTAGTAAATGAAATAGCTGAGCAGAGAGAAATGAGGGCTACTCACCTATGATGTGTTTCTGCAATTCCCATCAAATTAAGATAATGGCTAAACGTACGGGCAAGATCAAGCGCCTCCTCTAACGTCATTTCTGACAACTCTGATGCCAGTTGTTTCTCAAGAAGCTCTGCTGTATCCTCAATTCCCGCCATTCGCATGTTACACGCACCCTAAAAGATGAAAAGAAAAAAAATCTTCCTATTAGTAAAACCACATACTATAAATAGTAAATTCTACACTTACCACTGCCCTTTTTGAACAAAGAAACCAATCCATTGTGACATCACAAAGACATTTTCAAAGAATATACCCAAAATTCAACAAACTTCTGCATTATATTAATTTTTTTAATACTGGTATTAAAAACTAAGCTGTGTGGACCCTTCCTTTCCGATGCCGCACTCATCAGATTCCCCAAAAACACACTATTTTTCGAGTATCCACATGCACCCGTTCACTTTTTTGAATAATCCAAACAACATATATAGATCAAAAGGAATTTCAACAGATCAATTACACATACTAAAATTTCCTCATATCGACACATCAAAAAAAATCATTCAACAACTATCATCTCTAGCTCAGAACACATAAAAACAGACGCATTAAAACAACATCAATCACTAAATCAACATGATTTTGAGCACATGCATGTACCAAAAAAAAAAAGCAAAACACAAATCCATTACACCTAATGATGAAAGCATACAGAAAACAGATCTTTCATAGCAAATCCTCCACATGATAAATAATCAACCAAAAAAATGGGGAAAAATCAACAGTAGTTCAATGTGTTTATAGTCCTTATACCAAAAAAAACAAACAAATTCGTTCCTAAAACAAACCTGAGCAAGGACACGAGTTCGTTCAACTTTTTCCATGAATTTAGGACCAACTTCTCTATGAAGAACATCATTAAGAAGGCTTTGAAGCAACCTACAATCATCATCAAATCCTTGAAACGAGATTTCCTCTGCTATATCATCAGTTACGTCTGTCATTGTTACAGTTTTTGCTTAAATAAACAAAAAAAAAAACGAAGGTTTGAGCTGATCGTCAATGGCGGAGATTTGGAGGAAAATGGTGAGAATGTGTGAAGAAAAAGTTGCTTTATGAAAGGATCTGATATTTTCTGCCTCTACCTGAAGCCGTACAAAGATAGTGACAAGTGGCATTTATAGAGGAATATTCTATTAATTAACGATACCATTAAGACTAATGGTATACTATCGCTACGAAAAAGGGTCAAATATATTCTTGTACTATTAAAAATCGTTCACAATCGTTTATCATATTTTCAAATTTGATATATTTGGACGAAATTATATTTATTTATTTTTGGACTTTTCTAATAATTGAATACTATCACTTTCGTATGTTGTTTTATTTTTAATAATTCGACATTAGAAAAGAAGCATAGATGTGAATATATATGATATATGTCCATAGCAAAAAAAGAAACATACACGTGGTTATATATAGTTGGCTTGGACGGATATAAATTATTTTACTTGAACCAGACGTAAAAGCAACTAACGTGATTTATAATGAAATGATAAAAGTTTATTCATTCTTAATCAATTGTTTTGAGTTTAGGTTTAAAAAAATGAAAAAAGAATTGTTCAAAGGTCTGCTCTGAAAAATGAATTATTTATAGTGCATTGACAAATTAATAAAATTTTAATATAAATATCAAAAATCAAGACCTAAAATCATACGATAGTTGGTTGTATTTGCTAATTTTCACAATAATAGCTTGGATCACGGCGGGATTAACCGCATTTTATATATTTTGGATCTATTTACTTACTTTTGAAGAACATTTAAACGCTCATTTTCAAAATTATGATAAGAAATGAAAATACAAAAATAATGGACTGAAACTTGAAAGTGCCTATTTTGTCTATTTCTTTAAATCAAATCAAAGTTTAGTGAGGAGTATACTGATATTAATTGATTACTAAGGGACCACCCTACCAAATGGTGGGCTAACAAATATTTTCTCCGTTCGAAATTGTTTATCATGTTATGTTTATTAAAAGTTAATTTTTTTAATTAATTTTTAAAAATAAATTAAATCACATTAATTCGATATTTTAAACAAAAAAATTAAATATTCTAAAACTATATGAAAAATACTATAAACTACAATTTTTTATATATTAATATGATGAAGAAATATATGTTAGTCAAATTTTTTATAATTTGACTCTAAAAATAAAAATTATGACAAATAATACCAAACGAAGGGAATATTAAGAATTATGACTAAAATAATACATATTTAGTGTATAATCATCATACCCAAATTCACTTTAAAACTAAAGTATAATTGTAAATAGACAATTTATTCATAATTCTATGTGCCCCATAAAAAACAGTAGAATTAAAATTTTACTTTTGGTTTAGAAAAACAGTATATTATACTAAAGTTGCCTCATAATAATATGATCTTTTTTAAAAAGATATAATAATTTAATTAAAAGGGTGTCCCCTAGATACAAAGATATTACTAGAAAAATGACAAACTATACTTTTCATTGAGAAAAAATTTCAGTTGGATCTTTGGCCACTGAGAGGTGCTCATTAACAGTATACTACTCATTTTGACCATATCTTATAGTAATTTATAAATATAATAAAATAAAGATTCCAAAAGGTTGAAGGTTGCAAATGCTCCACATGTAATTATAATACTTGAGGACTTTCTCTTTTTCTAATTTTAACTGGAATAATTAATAACTTCATTTTCGAGTTGACATGAAAATTATGAATTGACTTGACATGAAGTTTAAGAAAAAAATTAATCTGTAACAGTCATCAAAGGTGAACTACTACTGAACTTGATATTTTATAGTTAAAGTTTATTCTAACTTGTCCAGTATATTAAATATAGTTATCCAATTTTATTTGTTTAGTTAGAAAATGAAAAAATGATTTATCATCTTGTTTCTACTTTACCTTTGTTATTAAATGTTAGTAGTTATTTTCAATATTTAGATGATTTAAAATTAATAAGGGTGGTATACATAGTAAAACTATACCTTTATTTATTATTTTTTAATGAATTTACCAACTCAAAAACGTACAAATAAAAATAGACGGATCGAAAAGATATTAAATATGAAAATGAGTTGTTATTTTTCGGATGGATTAAAAAAAATATGTTGCATAATTGGGACAGAAAGATGTTGGTCTCTTATCATTTTAGATATTACTATTATTCCAATCATTCACTATTACTTGTCCATTATAATTTAAAGGGATAAGGCAGAAGAATCTCCAAGACTATCAGCGGAATCTCAGATATACATCTTAACTAAATTAACGTGTTATTATTTCCCCTGAACTCTTTTTATTTTGTAATATTGTACATCTTTTATCTTACGCGGAATACTCTGTGACTTCACGCGATTGAGACAGGTGAGAGATATTTTGATGTCACGTAAGGCAAAAGGATATATATAAAATTACAAAAAAAAAAATAGCATAGAATAACAAGACCTTAATTTAGTTAAATTGTGTCTTGAGGTTTCAGTTATAATGTAAAGGGATACTTGTACCTTTTCCCTAATTTAAAAGCTGACTTCTAGAAATCACATTAGCTTAGGAACTTATTACTTGGATACATTTTAGTATGCACTATTACAAATCTTATTATATTTTAGTGCATCCAGATACATGTATCTCAGAATACATAGGATCAAAATGTGTTTATAACCTACTTAGACAAATCTTGCTCACCTCCTTCCCTGTCTCAATTAATTTTTTAGTGAAATATGTGTAAAGAAAATTAATAAATATGATAGAAATATTTATGTAATTTCGATAGTCTCTTCTACTTAAAAAAATATATTTTCAAAAATTACATTGTGGGCTTGTTGGGCCAAGGATCCAGAGTTATCATAGATTACATCTCACCTTTAACGACTAAATTTTAGTAGATTGAAGAATTCACAAGACTTTAAAATAATAATACTATGTTTTATGTTTACCGAATGATTTAAGAGTTAAAAATAATTTTAATCATATATAAATAATATAAAAGAAGTTCAAATGAACTCTCAGCTTTACCCGTTTTCGCCTTTGGTCTCTATCAAAACCATCCAAACAAATCCTAAATTTGAGCATTTTGACTTCTTTTTTTTTTAAAAAAAGAGATTGAGTCGTTACTATCATTCAATTTTTTATTTTCAAATTTATACATAGACAATAGTAGTAATATAAATATAGAATCAATACAAGTTGTGATGTAAAGTGTTCTATCCTTACATTAAATGTTTCAGGTTTGAGTTTTGAGTATAGAAAAAAATTATTTTGGGAGCACCATTCTCAAATAGGCCTTGCGGTGCACAATTCAGATTTAATTGAAACTCTAATATAGACTCCGAACACCGAATGTGAAACCAAATATATATGTAAAGAGAGAATAGAAAGTCATATATGCAATGTATATAATTGCCAATTAATATAAACTATATTATCTAGGACTAATATATGATGTTGCCATAGGAGTACTAGCTCTTGGTGATCTTGGAAGCTCATTGACCCTATTTCCAAAAGGATCATAATAAATCACCCCAGAAAATTGTGGTGGTTTACATTTTTCACCCATCAAGATTGCTTTTTGCCATAATCCACCTTCATTTGAAACACTTTTAATCACTTTTGATTTTTCACCAAAATTTTTTGGCATAGTCTTAGAACTTATATTTGTAATAAGTTGCTTTGTAGAAAGTAATAATTGTGATGATTTTGGAGCTAATATTTTCTCTTCATAATAATTTGATTCTTGATCAATAGTAGCCATATGGTATTTTCTTGATCTTCCATGTTTAGCACATAGGGCTATAAGAGCTATTATTGAAAGAAATAAACCAATTGGTAATGCCATGGAACATATAAAATTTTGATCACCATTATTTCTTGGAAATAATAGATGAACCATATTTTGAAAATATTTTTGTTGAGTATTTCTAGAGAAATTTTTTTAGTAGTTTCAAGAATTGGAGAATTATTTTTAAGGGGTATTAAATATGAGCACATATATATATATGGTTGTTGATGTTGTAAAATGTCAACACTAATTGTAGTAGTTGAAATTTGAAAGGTGGATGAAAAATTCAAACTTTATATATAATATATATGATATCATTGCTATTTAATGACTTCAATAATTTAATTTTATAAAGTTTCATGGTAAGTCAATTTCTCTTGTTTATTTTGATATGAATTAATATGAATAAAATACATGCTAAGAAAACTCCTGAAAATTTTATTTTATTCAATAATAATAAAAAGTCAGCTTTAATCAAATTGAATATTCAGTCATAATTAATTATGAATAACACTTTCTACCACAAGAATAACTTTTTTATTTTTTTATTTTTAATGTGATAATTTATAATCGTAAAAATATCCAATTAAAATTTATTTTACATAAAATATTGTTTTTTTTTCTTTCATAATCAATTGATACTATATAAATTAAGACAGAAATAATAAGTTATTTTCTCATAGAAATAATTTACAATTTTTTAATAACTTTCTGATTGTGAAGTCTACTATGACCTTAGGATAACCTCTCTAGATATATTAATAGTCCAACTTCATTATTGTTCTCACATGTAATAAAAATAATCATACAAGTTGTATTTTTGAAATACGATGGATTTAAGTTAAAATTTAAATTTAATTGAATTAAAAAGATACTAAGCACAAAGTGGAAATAAAAATAATAATAAATTTTGATGTGTATATACGTGCTTCCCATGACAAGAATTTTGCTATTAATTTCTGGCTTCTCTCTTCCTTCAAAAATAGAGATAAAATACTTATAATATATGGTCTTATATTATCCAGTTAGCATCATAATTGACTTATTTTTTTGTCATACATAAACAAAAAAAAAAAAAGAGCTGGTGAATGGAGTGTTTAGTATTTTTCATACTTTTTTTGGATATTTATTTATTGACATAATATATAAATATATTATTTTTTGATATTGCTTCATTTTTATGTCTTCTAATATTGGATGTACGTAAGTAGACACTTAAATTTCTTTTTCGATTCACAGTTCTTTTAAAAAAAAAAACATTCCACTATTATTCCTATTAGTGTGTTGAAGTTTACACTTTGAAGTATAGTTGCCATTATGTATATGTATATTTATTTATACATATAATGTATAACTATGTATCGAATATGTATATACATTCATATACGATGTTAATATAATATTTATATTCAAATATTTTTTTTTAAAAAAAAATTTCCAGTAACTCAAATCCGCTCTAAGCAATTTAATTTTTTAGTTATGAGCTCCTTTCAATATTTTAACTCTTTTGATTTTATATTTGCGACACATTAAATTTTAATGGTAGGGCAATATATGATCTGTTTGATGTGCCGCAAACGTGAATTTAAATTTTGTTTAAATAATAAATTTGTATTAAATTTTTAATTAAATATGTATAAATATTAAAATTAAAACTCAAATATTATCATTGAAAATCATCATTATAAATTTAAAACTCATAAAATTAAAATTTTAACTCCGTCTCTGCTCCGCGTAAATAACATGAAATCATGGGATATGTTGATTCAATTAAATTTTACTCAATCTAAATTTTCTAATACTATAATTCTGCATGCCTATAAATTTACTTTTTCTTTATTTACTAGTCATATAGTTACCAGTACAACAATAAGGGTAATATTTAAACAATAGTGAAAAAAGAAAAAGATTTTCAAAAGATTTGGTAAGAGTGAGACAAGAAGCATAGCCATCAGTTGTTTCTTTCTTTAAAGGTACGACGTAGATTTAAAATTTAAATTTTATAAATTTAACGGGTAAGATTATTAGTACAAATTTATTAAAATATTAGAAAATTTTTACTTTCTCAGTCTCAATTTATATGATATAGTTTAACTTAAAATAAAATTTAAGACAGACGAATAACTTTTAAAATCTGTGATGTAAAATATAAATCATCTTGGAGTAAAACAAATAATAACCACCTTTAAAAATATAGATAAAATCTAAATAATAACCAAAAAAAAAAATTAAAGATTTTATTGAATGAGACAAAGTTAATATAAGAGGAATACACCATACCCCTACTTCAAATTTTAATTATGAGTACTCTTTGTTTCCTTTATCATCCAAGGCTTTCTTGGATTTTCTATTTTAAAGAAAAAAATAATATATTTACAAAGTAACTTATTGTATTTTTTGTATCATTTTTAAATATGTAAATATATTTTAGAAACATTTAAGTAACTATATTTTAATTTATGGTAAAAAACTGAAGTGTTTTGACCTTGATACTCGAAATAAATTCCTTCACATAAATAATAATTTTATTTCGAGTCGTGACTAGAGATGAATATTCGATTCTTTGGTTCAATTTTTAGAAAAGTTGTTAATGTATACTAATTATTTTACTACAACAAAAATAACATATTTAGTGAAATTTCACAAATGATATCTGAGGAAGGTAGAATGTACGCAGACCTTTATACTACTGCATCATGGACATAGAGAGGGTAGCTATTTTAGAAAGACCTTCGGCTTAAGTGTGTGCAACAAATCTCAGTGTAAAAAAGAAGACAATGAAGAGAAATCGAAACAAGAAACACCGCAAAAGTAGACAAAACAATAATAAAATCATGTAATAAACAACCTAGTAAGGTAGATTAATTATGAACAAAATTAATAATAACAAACAATGATAAAAGTAAAAAAAAAGAACACAATGATACAACTAATTCCATTGCAAGCATCAACCACCCTAACCAAGAAAAAACTACGCTATCTACTACTCTTCTATCCTAGTAAGAATCCTTCTTTCTAAAGTCATATTCTCGATAATCTGAAATTACATCATATCACATCCTATCACTTCTTCTCAATAATTCGACCGACCTCTATCACTCCTCGTACATTGACACATTTAATCACATGTCTTTTCAACCCTAATAACAACCTTTGACTGGAAAATATATATTATCCAATCTATACTAGAAAATCAAGCAAAATGAAGAATATCATTTCTCATACAAAACCAAATTTGGTGAAAGGCATCAATGCTTAATTAATAACTCTGACCATTATTGCATTTAATTTGAATATAGTTTTGTCATATTGGTATGACCATGAAAAACATGCAGACTAAAGTCTACACCATTTTCTTGTTATTCCCTTTGTGTGTCAGATGGTAAAGACTTAATTTGTAGTTGAACTTAAAAGAAAATCTTTTAACAAAGAGTAGCGGTAAAGAGATAAGTATTCGCTCATATTTTATTATTTAATATGAGATTTTTTAGCGTAAATTTAATTTAAATCGAACTCTATTACAAATATCAGACACCAAAACTAAAAAAATCTTCTAATGTTTGGTCATTTAAGTCAAAAGAGGTCTTTTTCTTGTCTTTATTTTTTGGTCCATGGTGTTGTACAGAGTACTTTAAGGCATGCATGAATAGATTGGTAAGATTCCATCTTGGAGACTTGGACTTAAATTAATTGGTCAAAATATGAAATAGGACAGAGAAAATTATAATGTCATATAAACCATTTGGTCCAGATTCAGGAGTTTTAAAAATTATCAAATAAAATTAAGGGAATAGGGGCAAATATATCTTTTTAACTTGGAAAAACTATCTTTATAATGATTTAGTTAGTTTGGAGGGTGATTATTTACACGGATGATTCAGGATCGATTCTCTCTCAATGTCTTCTGAGTCGAGTCTGTCACATAGGTAGTGTGGTATACATCTCCTGTGTGGTTTGCAGGATATTACACAGTAAGGTTTTACCCAGTGCGCACAAAGTGCTCACCCGAAGGGCAGAGGGTTCCAAAAAAAAAACTTGCAAAAGGAATAAATATACCTTTGAACTATCATAAATGATAGATAGATATCTCCATCATATTTTTAAGACGTTGATGCCCCTGCCGTCTAAAAACTAAATATATATGCCCTCACGCTAACGGAAGGGACATCAATATCCGGCTCTAGTTTTTGAACGGCAGGACACTTACGTGTAAAACTATTGATCAATTGTAATCTGTGTTCATTACTACTTCAATCATATTTATTTAATAATTTATATATAGATGTTCAATAAACTCATAACTAGGATTGGTTAATTGAGTTATAGTTGGAGGGTCAATTCCCATCGGAAACTCTTGAAAAAAAATGTAGAGTATAGATTTGAAGTTTAGATATTTGTTTTTGAAATGTGCAAAAAATTTAAATTTCGATTTTACCAATTTTTTTTTTGTGAAAAGCAGGATTTCAAATTTCAAGATGTGATTTTGTTATTATTTAAAAATGTAAAATTTAACAATATATTTTTTTAAAAGAAAGACCAAATATTTTAAATTATATGAAAGAAACTCACGTTTGATGTGAATGGATTATTTGTAGTTTGTATCACGGGAAAGGATTATATTTAAAAAGTAACTAGTTCCCATTGTAGTACAATTTTTTATTCTTTTTGGATCGATGGATCTTTGTAATTTGATGCGTATTTGAAAACTTATTCACACCAGATGTATACATCAATTCAATACATGCATGTAATGCGTTTGAATTTATGATATATTTTACTTGATTTTAATTGATTAATTCATGTATTTTACTTCATTAAATCATGTAATCATTAAAATTACATTAATTAAATGTATAAACTAAATATAAATTTATTTATTTATTTTATTTTATTTAAAAAAGAAGACTGTAAGCTAAACCAAATATAGTATATCCTTTAGAAAAAGAATTAAGAGTTAGTTGAGTTGGTTACATTCATAAATAAAAAAGTTTAATACACTACAAAAACTTGGTGGTATTTATATTTTCTACAGCCAACTCAATTAAATTACCAAGATGTTAATGTTTTAAAATACGTCTCAATTTCAATTTACGTGACATATTTTTCTTTTAAAAAAAGTCTTTTACTACTATCTTAGACAATTAGTCTAGTTGCATGTCATGTTTATACTTAGATAAAAAGTTATTCCAAACATTGGAGGTAGATATATCCCCTATTTTTAGACACTTTTTTGTCCGTACTTATATTGAAGTCTGATTAAATTTGAATTCGCGTTAAAAAGTTTCATATTGAACTTAATATATGTTTTTGTTTATTCTCTATCATCAAGCTAGCCTTTTACCTCATCATACCTTTTCTTTTATACTCGCTCTGTCAAAATTTATATTATATAAATCATATTTCGTCGAGAATTAGACTTATTTTTTTTAATATGCATTCGAACACATAATATTTTTATGAAAAAGGACCTAAAATATTCTCAACTATTCGAATTGATTAAAAATATAAATATATTTCTCGACTCTTACTTTAGTGGACGACTATACAATATAGTTTCACTCAAAAAATTACAACCATATGAGGGTGATTCTTTAGCAAAACAAATGAAAATCATGAAAAATTTCTTAATGACTTAATTATTGCTGCTCTAATCAGCAACAATTTCTGTTAAAACAAGTACACAAATAATTAATAGTAGTTTTACGTACTACCATCTTTGAAATTATATTAAGTGGTATATATGGTCAAACATTATTTATTTAAATGGTTCATATATAGCTACTAAGTAGTAGATTTGTACATAAAGTCTCTCATTTATATGTGTCATAAAAAATTATTAAGGACCAGCGCCAATTTATTCACCCTAATTATAACAACTAATCAAAGGCAAAATTAATTGCTCAAAGCTATATGACCACAATAATTTATAATGGTCAGTCAAATCTATTTTTTTCTAGCATAAAATTTTCATTCAATTGTATATCTATATGCTATCCCTATAGTAGCAAATATTTTACCAAATAATGTTTTTTTCCTGTTTACTGTTCGGTATCCATATTGGAGTTCGATTAAATTTGAATTTATATTGAAAAGTCTCATATTAAGAGATAAAATGCTCCTTAACAAAAATGACTGAGTATCCAATGGGACTCCAAACCCAAGAAGACTCGTCTTGATACACAAGGGGTCGATAAAATAAGTTGAAATAAATAAAACAAATTAACAAATGATATCACAACTAGAAAACACGGAATTAATTATGAAATTTATGGGTAATTCTTAGTTAATCCGTCGCTAAAATCTCCTAGCTCATTGATTTTTTAAAAATAATTTATCACTATTATGTACCTAAATAGGATTAACATGAATTTTTTTATTGTTACTAGGAGTTTTATTTCGTTTCTGACTTTCGCCTTGCACCTCACACTAATAAGGAAGAAGACATTGCTGACTATTCCTTATAAAAAAATTGTAAATATCATGGCATTTCATATTTAGGCTTAGAGCTTTCAAGTAAATATTCGAATGCTCGAGGGACTATCAAGATTTCACAATACAAAATTTTGTAGGACGCTAATTCCCTATTTGTCTTTGTGTATATACTCGGTATTGAGATCTATAGGAAACTCAAGTAGCAATAACAACAATATCATATCCATTATAGTTCCACAAATAAAGTCTAAAAAAAAGAATGTGCATATCTTACTCCTACCTTTGATCTAGAAAACTCAAGCGAGCAGTAAGTCACAACCACTAGTTTGTTAAGAATACTACAACCAACACAATATCGTGATCAAGCTTCGAATCATATACGTTAATATAGTATCAGAACATCTACACAGGAATTGATAAATCATTATAATATCGAATTCATATGAATCTAGTACTTTCCATGCATATAATAGGTTTGTGTATACAATGAACTACTCTCTTTATATTTATTTATTCTATTTGTTGTAGCTAGTAATCATATTTATTCAATTTAAATTTTGATATTTATTTATTTCACCAATGAAGGTAAGATATCAAACATTAGTATATTTATCAAGAAAGAGATCAGAGCTGCCAATAAACTTAATTTGTTGGAATTTTAAAATTTATGAATTGTAGATGAGCTAACAAAGTTCAGTAAATAAAAATAAATGAAGCAAAAAACTACCAAATTAAAGTCTTACCAGAAATTCACCAATAATACCAATTCAGATAGGTGTAAATTAAAACTATATGAGATTCTCTTGTGTAAATATTAAACAAATTTATTGCTATATATATGTTTTGCTCCTTAACAAAATGCATACATTAGATATTATAATGAGATAAACTATAGAATATAAACAATATTGCTATTTTATTGCTACAAGTTTGACTGACTAATTAAGGTCATTTATTCATGAAATAATTTAAAAACTGAACAACAATGGCTATAATTCATTTGTTCAAATTACAATATGGTATCTAATAGCATAATGTACTTTGATTCACTAATTAATTTTAACCCCATTTATTCATGAATGATTCAAAAGGGTTAATAAACCCCTCTAGTTGGCATTACAACTACAATAACAACATATTCAACATAACATCATAATTGGGATCTGATCAGGAGGGTGACATGTATGTAAATCTTATCCTTTGTATTGTGAAGATAGATAAGAGATCGATTGTTTATAACAAACTCTCGACTCATATCTAAGTAGACAATATTTTTCTTCAATATATCATTGTTTCGACCTGTATTATAAAAAAGTTTCTCCTAGTTTTATTAATACTCCATATGACATGCATTACTTAAACAAAGTGCTTATTATCCATCGAGTTTTAAATCGTGGTCCTTAAGAATATCTCCCTTATCAACAACAACAAAAAATTCCCAAATTATCCAAGAAGATGATCTCATATGCATTAGTTTTCTATACTTGTCTCAACCATTATATTTATTCAAGAATTTATTTAGTCAGCAACCTCTTTTCTTGGAGTATGATAGATTATTTATTGAGCTCAACTAAAAATCCAACCAATATAACCAAGTAAAAACTACTATCATTAAACTTACAAAAAAAGTATAATTGGTGAAATAATGAAACAACAAATTTTATTCATTAACACATTCTCTTCCTTTTCTACACACCAAAAACATCAAAAAGCAAAATAATAGAATTTTTTTCCACATTGCAAAAATCAACCAACAACAACAACAAAAAAAAATAATCAAACCATAGGAGATATAACATACATTATATTGAAAAATCGCGCACGTACGACTTGAAACTTATTCCAATCTATGATGTTTGGAGGATAGATTTTTTTCTTGATCCAATGTCTGATATTGTTGAGCCAAGTAAATTGAGCTAGGGTTACCTGCAAATGTAGTACTATAGTTGGTTGATTTCATTGGAGCATAGTTGATTTCCCAATTTCCATGAAAACTCATGAAGCAATTTCCAACATCTATTGTTGATGAATTACTTGCACCACCTAAATAATTTTGAATTGGAAAATGATGTTCTAGAGATTGAGAATTGGCTTCATGTGGTGAACCTTTTTCTTGATTAACACTTGTGTTGTAAGAATTGTTATTTGAATCTTGATCAAGAAAACCACTATTGCTTCTTGATGATCCTAATTGATCAAACATGTTGCTAGGGTTACCTTTGATCATCATTTTTTCTTTGGTTCTTTCCCTAGCCCTTGCTCTTGCTTTTTCCCTTGATTCCCTTTTATGAGGATTATTTTGCATAATTTTTTCCTTATCTTTTCCTAATTCATTGATTGAGTTCTCCTCACACTCAGACATAAAGGAATCACTCTTTCCTTCATAACTTGAACTATTGTTACTATTTATAACAATCTTGTTACCATCACTATATTCTTTTTGTGGGGTGTTTTCTGAGAGATCTTTTATGGCATTATTGGATTTGGAGAAAAGCCATTCTATGGTTTTACTTGCTTTATCAAAGCCTAACATGTCTTGGAGATCAAAGAACTTACGCGCTATGTGAAGGGATAATCTTACTCTTCGATCCCTTACACCTTGAGCAGTGCAAATCTTGCTATGTCTATCCTTCTTCCCCGTCCTCCTTCGTGGCGTTGTGCTAAGACTTCTCTTCTTTGATGATGGTTTAGCCTCAATAGACATTTCCTCCTTTGATGTTTCACTTGAAAGATGAGTAAAATTTCCCTCTTTGACATGATGATCTTGAGGTAATATTTGGCTCAAGGGAGACTCATTATGATCAAGAAATGGAGAAGGGAAGTTCAAGAAAAATGGATTATCTTCTTGTCTTGAACTTGAACTAGGGTTTTGATGATCATATGTAAAAGATCTTTCAAGAAATGTTTTTGAGGTATAAGAAAAAGTATCATGGTTATTGCTTGAAGGAAACATGTTTAGGGTTTACTAAGTATGCAAATCCTCAAAAGTGATGATGCCTTACTTAGGTTTTTTAAGTATTTTATGCTTAAAAGATTTCAAGAACCTTAGATGTTGCTTGATTTTCTATGTTGAAAAAAACATGTTTTTGATAGAAGAACAAAAAAAAAATGAAGGGTTAATGGCTTGACTATAACTCATGTGATGACCATGGTGGTGGTTGAAAAGAGAAAATACAAAATTGGAAGACCATGGAAATTTAGAAAAGTAAAGGTACCTATTTATATTAGAAAATAGTAAAACAAATTTAGGGCAAAGGGAACTTAGAAATAATATTAGTAATAAACCCACACTTTTTTACTAAAATTATAACTTCATAAATGACACTTTTTTCTTTTTGATTTATTTATAAAAGAAAATGACATTTTCTTTTACCTTTAAAACAATCTAACTTTAGAATTCTCAATTTATCTTTATTGACATAATTTTATAACCAAACAAAAATGTGTATGACATGTTTTATATCATAATGTTTTAAATTGTTTGTTCTTTCTTAAATCGTGTCCATTCAAATACTGTCATATAGATTGAAACAAAGCAAGTAGAATATCATGTCTTTCTTGTTTAAAACTCTCAAAATCGTTAAACATTGATGTTCTTTTTAATATTAAACTAATAACTAGTACTTCTCTTCTTTTTTTTTTATATGTGTTAGTTTGATTGGACATATAATTTAAGAATATTAACAAAACTTCTGAATTTAATATATAACTAAGTATATGTTCAATATATCAAATATTCTATAAATTTTGAAATCTTAAGCCTGGCATATCATGATTCTTATAAGATAGTGTTATTAAAGATATAAAATGAGAAATGTTTAAATATAAAAACATGCATTCAATTTTAAATAAAACAAACAAAAAAGAAATAAGACATATAAATTAAAACCAAAAAAAATGTACTTTTCGATCGTTACTTTTTATGATATTTGATCAACATGTGCATTTTCAACTATTCCACCAGATATCTGTTACCGCTAACCTAAGTATCAATTTACTTTCCCTAATAAAACCTAGACAAATGAGAGCATACCAACCAACATTATTTGCTTATAATAACTATTGTCTATTGTGGTTAATTAGAATATTGCTCTTCTCATAGTTCTTACACACTCCATTAACTATAAAATCACACCCTTAGTTGACATTTTTTTTATATTATTACTTTCCCCATCTCACCCTTAATTGATATTATTTATTTTGGTACACAACTTTTTTTTTCTTTTTGTCAAATGAATAAATAAATCTTAATCTAAAACAAATCTAAATATTTGAGATCTTTTGTCTAGTCAAATACATACTACACTCATATATATAAATTAGAGAGTGTATATATATATATCTTTTGGCTATATGATAAGAGACAAAATAGAATGTGACAGAGGGAGCAGGTGAGAGATTGATAGTCTATCAAAGTGTTTTAAAAATTGGTAGCTGTGGCCAAGTCTATAGCTATCAAAATTCAAAACCTAATGAGAGGAGGACAATTATTTCAAGCAATATTAAAATAGCTTTACTACACATTAAAAACTTTGAATTGGCCATGCTCCTTTGACTACCTGTCTAATGAGTCTTTTTCAATTCTAAAGTTTGCAAACCCCACATTCCTCTTTCCTATTCTCTCTACTCATTACCACATATTATACTAATTAAATCATTCGACAATGTTTAAAGTAATTTGAATGATAAACCTAAATAAAAGTAGGATACTGGGTAAATCTACTAATAAAAGATGAAATAATAAATAAAGATAAAATGAGAGAAAAAATATTAAGGTAACAGCGCGATCACACTAAATTGATCGTTGCATAAAATTAATGTTTATCATTACCAAACATGAACTTAAACGATACGATATTCCAACAAACATTATAACATAATATAATACCCGGGGTAACACCCATCCAAACATGGTGTCATTATTGAGGAACTACATGTATATATAGGGTACTCTCTCTCTATATATATATACAAGTATGTGAAAGTGTAAAAAAATTGTAAAACCTAAGCTAATGCAGATTTGTACTATACAAGGAATCTACTAAATATAATTTACAAAGATCTTGGACCATACTGAGGATATCTTGTACCATACTAAGATTACTATATATATATATATATATACATACATACTTCCCTATCATATATATTAAGAAAAATACACTTAGATATATGTATTTCTGGTACCAGATTCAACAAAACAAGGAGAGAGTTGAGCGCGATGGGGAGTTAGGCGAGCGTAATTTGTGTAAAAGCCATATACATGTGAACTACACTAGATATACATTATTTGTATATATTTGGTGTGATTCACATATATTTTGATATTTGGGACCATATATATATATATTATATATATATATATATATATATATATTTCAGAGAGTGGCGGCGAGATGAGAGAGACAGGCGATGCAGGAGAGCAAAATTTGTTACATATCTCATATGCATGTGAATCTACTTAAATACAATGTATTTAGAACAAATTACACATAATTTTGACCTTATGTATCTCGAGATACATGTATGTATACATATCTAAATGTATTCGAATGCATGAAAATATGATGAAGTATGTAATATTACAAATTAATGTATATCTAACTAATTAGTTCATAAATTAGTACAGTTTTCCTATTTTGTTTGTTTGGACCTAAAACAAGTGTGTCAATTTTCTTCTATTGAATTGGGCCCAATTATTGGGCTTGCATCTGGCCCAGTATGTTTTGGGTACTTTTCTCTTTTTCTCAAGTTTGGGCGATAAATTTTGGCCTTCAATTATCCTCCTTCATCAATTTAGCCACGTGTATAATTGCAAAATGATCTAATTTTTTTAGAATTAATTTTATATTATTCTATCTATAATTAGAAATAACGTGATTGTAAAGCTTTTATATATATATATATATATAAGCTTTACAATCACGTTATTTCTAATTATAGATAGAATGTTATTATTAATTAGTAAAATATAATATAAAAATTAATTCAAAAAAATTAGATCATTTGCAATTATACACGTGGCTAAATTGATGAAGGAGGTATATATATATATAATATATATATATATATATATATACATACATACTTCCCTATCATATATATTAAGAAAAATACACTTAGATATATGTATTTTTGGTACAAGAATCAACAAAACAAGGAGAGAGTTGAGCGCGATGGGGAGTTAGGCGAGCGTAATTTGTGTAAAAGCCATATACATGTGAATTTCACTAGATATACATTATTTGTATATATCTGGTGTGATTCACATATATTTTGATATTTGGGACCATATATATATATATATATATATATATATTTCGGAGAGTGGCGGCGAAATGAGAGAGACAGGCGATGCAGGAGAGCAAAATTTGTTACATATCTCATATGCATGTGAATCTACTTAAATACAATGTATTTAGAACAAATTACACATAATTTTGACCTTATGTATCTTGAGATACATGTATGTATACATATCTAAATGTATTCGAATGCATGAAAATATGATGAAGTATGTAATATTACAAATTAATGTATATCTAACTAATTAGTTCATAAATTAGTACAGTTTTCCTATTTTGTTTGTTTGGACCTAAAACAAGTGTGTCAATTTTCTTCTATTGAATTGGGCCCAATTATTGGGCTTGCACCTGGCCCAGTATGTTTTGGGTACTTTTCTCTTTTTCTCAAGTTTGGGCGATAAGTTTTGGCCTTCAATTATCCTTCTTCATCAATTTAGCCACGTGTATAATTATACATTTCCGCTATAATAATATTTTATTATAATGATCTAATTTTTTTAAGAATTAAGTTTTATATTAAATTTTACTAATTAATAATAACATTCTATCTATAATTAAAAATAACGTGATTGTGAAGCTCAATTTTATATATATATATATATATATATATATATATATATAATTTTTCTACGAAGAATGTTTGACTGACCACCCTTCGCTGTATATGACTATGCTACTGAATTTCCTAATTATTTTATTCCACCATTTATACTAAAATGGTGAAACTATTATCTCATATAAAAGGTAACATAAAATAATTTCATTTTCCATACTAAATGATCCCTAAAATTTTGGACTGTTTAATTTCACTTAAAAGTAGAATAAAATGATTTAGAGTTTGATAAAATAAAATAGAATACTTCAAATTCAAAATAAAACTTATACTATATTTAATTGACGGTATAAATTTATATTCCACCTGTCAAATCACACCTAAAAGGTTTCTTTTACAACATAACACATTTGATAACTCTCACAAATTATTATTATTATACATTAATTTGAAATTTTTATAATTGATCAAAATAAAATCATATTCTTAAGAAAGCTACGGTCCCACTTTCATTCAAAATTCATTTAATATTAAATTAGCTATAAATACGTCTACTACTACTTAGATTAATTAAGTGTATGCTTCTTAATTATTCTTTGTGTTTCTCCTGTCAAAATTTCTAAATCATAAAAAATTTAATCATTCAAATGTTGTGGGACCTCAATTAGCACGTATATTTATACTTTATATACTAATTGCACCTGTATTTTAGTTATAATATTTTTTATGTTTATAAAAAGTTAGTAGTTCGTAAAAATTAAACTCAATCTAAATTATTATATTAGAATTTGACATGACACATAAAATAGGTGTCAGTGAGTGTGTGAGATAGAGATGGATTTTGACATTTAAATAAATTAATGATACATAGGCAAAGGTCCACACATGAAATTAATTAGTTAGGGTAATTAATTAAATATTTAAAGGTTATTATAGCCACATGCTAATATGTTTTTTATGGTTGCAATTCAGCCACCATGTAATATTCTCATTCATATATATCATAAAGTTTTTTATATCTTCGATTAAAAATTTTAAATTTGAATTTTTTATACAAAATTACTTTTGTTAGAATATATTTTACCTTTCAACGTAAGACTTTTTGAAGCAAACTCAAATTTAATTTAAATATCAAATGATAAAAAAAAAATCTTTGGATCATAATTATCAATTTAAAATATACACAAAATATAATTTTATTTTACTTTTGTATGTTTTGACTAGTGAGTCCTTACCTCATGTATAATTCTTGTGTTATACTGATTTTCTTATTCATAATTTTATATAACGAAACATTTAATGAATGATTATATAATTTTCTCTGTCTTATAACGAAATAAAACATGTCGATCAAGTTTTTTTTGACCTCCTTCTAAAGAAAGTTAGATTTTTATTTAAATGCATTACGATTTACGATTAAATTGTTAACGACAAATTTCAATAAATATACTATTTTCAATCAAATCTTCAACAAAAGAAAAAAATTCAAGATGGATTGAGGAGTCTTTGTCTTAGCCAGTTGTATTAATTTTGGCATTATTTATCTCAAACATAGTCAAATATATATATATTATAATATATATATATATATATAGATATATATATATATATATATATCTATATATATATATAATACTATATATTAAATAAATGTCAACATTGCAATCATTGTCTTATAGTACGTAGTTTGCTGAAAATTTCCATCAAATTGAAAGAGTATATTTTTGGTTGAGTTTTTGGCACTTTAGTGTAATAACATTGTCCTACCACCAAAAAATTGCAACCAAAAGATGTGATGGGACGGAGTTATTCCTCTTTTAACGAAAGGTCTTCGATTTGAATTTTAAGTAAAGAATTTTTTATTTTGACATGAAGCGTTGGATCCAAAAAAAGAAGAAGAGGGTAGCACTGTCCTACGTACACTAGCCATCATCGTATATACGTATATTATATATGTATCACACATTCTTTTTCTTCAAAAATTGAAGTAGAAGTGTAAGATTGTTTTATTTTGCGTTTAGTTGGAGGTATTAGATAGTCATAAGTTTATTTATCGCACCATTTATATCTTGGAAAAAAGATAAGTTATCACATATACATGGTTATATAACTTATCTCGGGATAACTATAGTTAATCCCAAGATAACTTATTTTCAACCAAACGAATATAAATCATTATATCACACAATTTTCCCTAAATTAAGTCATGTGATTTTGTTTTATTTTTGAACATAACTTGAATAGCATAGTGAAAATTGATTATTAACCAACGAGAATTGTGGTGGAGTGGTATGTGCTTTACCACGATATGAGACTTTCCTACGCGAATCTGAATTTATTCGGGCGAAAATTGATTATTGAATGCAATTCTTACACAGAAAATTCTGCAAAATTTGAAAGAGAAAAATCTTATAGCCCAGTTATGTTAGATTATCTATTGGGCCCAACTTTCCATTACGACTCTAAAAGCCCATGGATCACCGAAATCCTTTCACACTGATTAATTTTCCTCTTTTTCTTAATTAATTATTTAATAAATAGATAGAAAGTGTATAATAATATGGACAACTTTCACATATAGCAAATAAAAAATTTATATTTGTATGCTATAGCAAAGTTTGCATAATTGCTCTCTATAGCAAACATAAAAACTGTATAATTCGCTATACATATACAGTTGTATAATTCGCTGGCCTATTTCACTGCAATTGTATAATTCGCTATCCTATTTCACTGCAATTATATAATGCACAATTGTATAATTCGCTGCCTATTTCGCTGTAATATTTTTATAAAATTTGCTTTGCATACAATTAAATCGAATTAAAATGTGTGTATATTGCATAATTATAAGTGTATAGCAAGAAGATATATGTTTTTCTCTCGCTTTATACAAAAACAAAACACAATATATACACTTCTGTTGTATAAAGATAGAGAAAATTGTATTTCACTGCAATTGTATAATTCGCAATTGTATAATTCGTTGGCCTTTTTCTCTGCAATATTTGTATAAAATTTGCATTTGTCTACAATTGAATTGAAGTAATTTTTTTGAAAATTGTATAATTAAGTGTATAACACGAAGATATATATTTGCATGTGTATATACAATTTTCTTTCGCTTTATACAAAACAGAAACAGAATTTATACATTTCTGTGTATAAAGCGAGAGAGGCGAGCAGAGGGAGAATGGCGAGCAAGATTTTTGGGAGAGAGGCGCCTGGCAAACTTTGGCTAACGTTTCCTATGGAGCACAATTAAATCAAACCCTAGCTACTCCATTTATTTTAGGTTATTAGTTTGCTATTATATATAATTTTTTCTAATATATACTCAATACTAAATAAATTAATCGAAAAGTGAGACGAATACAAGTTTATGTAATAACTATTAAATAACTTAAAATAGTCGTGGCCCTAAACATAAACACTTTGACCAATTAAATTTCTAAATAGATAGAAAGTGCATAATAATATATACTGAATACTAAATATACATATATTAGTATACATGTAATAGATATACATTATCCATATAATATACAAATCTATATATTACTATATATTTTAAGCTATAATGATATTTCTATTAACTGAACGGTATATATCTGTAACTTTCTCCCATAATCTTTATTGTGTTAAAAAAAAATAAAAGAGTCCTCTAAGCAAAATAATAAATAGACTAACTCTATATCCTCGATAGGGGAAAACACTCGAGTCCCGGAATTCTTTTATAGGTAAAAGAAAATATCGAATACATTTTAAGTTGTTCGAATAAATCAAATTCACACTCCAAAGTGATTTATTATAATATCATGATACCCTAAAACATATGAGATGATGCTTAGGCATTATTGATAAAAACCCACTTTCCCTTATAACTTCATTAGTTTGACTAAGAAGGATTAGTTGAAATGACTCTAACTTTAATCAAAATCAATAATGAGATTAGACTACGCTTTAACTTACTTTATTTCTAGCATTTGATTATTATAGTGTTATAATTCGATTCAGATCGTCATGAATGACGCCCACACTAATTCTCTGATGAGAGAACCAGCTACCAACTCAAATCATAAATCAAAACATCATTTCTAAAGCCGAAGTCACTATATAAAATAGATAGAAAACAGTTCTAAGACAACTAAAGAATTGAGTCCCTAATTATAATTATAATTAGCCAATGAGTGAGAATTTAGTTGATTTTATCATGTTAATAGAACCATAATCACTTGTTTAGGGGAAACAAATTGACTAAACGTCATGACAACATGAGATTGATGTCATTATAAACCCCACTAAATAAAGGGATTTTTCATATTGGATTTATGTTAGTGGGTTATAATAAATGTTGCTATAGCTATCATTGTGTTTTTGAATTCTAGAAGTGTAAAAGTTAAAAGTTACTTAAAACACATAAAAAGTTCATAAAAAGGAGCCTAAAAAGGTTAAAACAATGAGGACAAGTAGTCATGCGTGTGAGCACCAAATAAATACTCCACCAATCTCCCTCCAATGAACTCTCATCTTTGTTAGCAACTCAACAAATATATACGATGATAGAGTCAGAATTTTTATCGAGAATAATTAAAAAAAACATGTCAAATAATACTGACAAATAAATTATACTAGATTTCAAGCTAAAATATTAAAAAATGTCGCTAGCCAAATTTGAACATGCACAACTACTAGTTTTCAAACACCCAAAACCGCTAAACCAATCTCCGCACTTGTGTTTTAGATGGTCAATATTAAATATATAGACATAAAATACAAATTTAATCCTATATATTACACAATATATATAATTTTTTTATTCAAGAGGGTGAATCCCCTAAACTCCATATTGTATAAACATAAAAATACATATTTGATCCTACATACACAAGATATATATTTGAACAAATAAAAATATTAATACGACTATAAAATTTTTATCGATAATCGTCCCCTCAATACCATCTAATTTTTTGTCACATGAAATACAAAGAAACGCATATATGAGAGGGTTGGCACATAGAATGAGTTGACATTGTAAAAGGAACAAGTGCCCTCCGTACTATCTATTTGAGCCATTAGAAATCAAACATGTTCTCATCGACCAATGAAGATTAGGGTGGAGCGGTAAATAATTTTTTTATTTTTAATCAGAAGTATTTGATATAAGTCTTTTTTTTATTAATAGTCACTTTTGTTTAGGAATGTTTTATCCTTAATCCGCGAATTCAAATTTAATCGAATTCTAATATTTAGTACTGACTACTGAACATGATCCTAGCCTGATTTTTCGGAAATTTTTGGATAACACAAACTGATCTTTAAGATTTTCATCTGTTACGCGGATTAAATTATTTTGAGATTAAAATAAATATTTTGAGGTTGGAGGTTTTTTTTTTTAATCAAACTATTTTGGGATTATAATTTGAAAGTTTTGGACTAATTAACGCGAGATCGGTTAAAATAGTTCCAAATTTAATTGGATAAGATGAGTTATTTAAGGACTAATCGAAGAAACAAATTTATGTTTATTTCATAAATATATTTTGTCAAAAATACTTTTGGGGTGGTGTGGGGGGGGAGGAGGAATTATTTCTTTTTGCCTCTAAAAATAAACATATGCTTCTGGAAACACTTATGTCATGCCACTATAATAAAAATGACTATTAGCGGTATTTTATTGTTAATTGTCGCTAAATATATATTTTTAGCGTCAATTGTCACTCTTTACATGTATTCCTAAAGCCTTTAGCGAGCTCGGTTCTAATGACACTTAACTAATGCCAATAAAGATGTTAACATTTTTTATTAGTGTCAATATTTAATATCGCTAAAAGTTGTTTTTGTTGTAGTCATGGATATGTTGAGATCAGGCTATTATTAGTTGAATATTATGGTCTCAAACATCTCTAAGACAGTTTTTTGTTTTTTTTTTTTAAAATGTTTTTCTACTTATTTTATAGCAAAAAGAATATTTAATAATATATATGAATCATTTAAAATTTTTCGTTTATATATAAAATTTATATTCAATATATCGAAATAAATGTCTCACTGTTTCATCACTATTATAATGTATTTATGTACATGTTATACTAGGTGGTCATGATCAGTAAACCCATATTAATTTTAACAAATCTAAACAAGACAATATATAATTTGGGAATAAGATAATAATTTTTTATTAACTCTTAATATCTACTTATATATTTCAAATATTTAAAATATAATCAATTAAATAGTAAATAGTAAAATTTATATAATATTTTGGTTTTAAAAAGTAATTAAAACATCTTATAATAAATTGAGTCTTTTTTATCATTCCTAACATCTCATTATAAATAGAGTAACTTTCACATATAGCAAACATAAAAAATATATTTGTATGCTAGCTATAACTATAATTATACTCCATAACAAACATATATATGTATATTTCGCTATACATATACAAAGAACACAGTTGTATAATTCGCTATACATATACAAAAGAAAGCAGTTGTATACAAAAGATCAATTGTATAATCTTTGTATATATAAAACGAGAAAGGGAGAAAGGCAAAAAAAAATCTGGACAGGGAAATATTTGTTTTGTATAATTATAAGTGTATAAGATGAAAATATATGTATTTGCATGTGTATATACAATTTTCTCTCGCTTTATACAAACATAAACACAATTTATACATCGTTTCTGTTTGTATAAGCAAGAAAGGCGAGGGTGGAGAGCGAGATCTGGGAGAGGGGAGAGAGGATAATGAAAATATTGTTGGGTATGTAGCAAGAATTGATGGGAAATAGAGGGAAGGAGAGGAATTTGAAAGGTTTAGAACTTGAAAGGTTGGGAACTTGAAAAGTCCTCTAATGCTTTATTGAAAAAGGCAATAGTCCCTCATCGGTAATGGAAAGGAAAATAGGAGAGTTTAAATAAATAAACACTCCTATTAATTGTTAAAAGGGTTGGAAAGAGGGACCCCCCTCGCGCCGTCGTCGTCGTCGCTCGCTTCGGCTTTGGCTTTGGCTTTGGCTTTGGCTTTGGCAAATGATCGATCGAGAGATAATTTTTTGGACAAAATTTATTTTAATTATTTATTAATTAATTTAACTGGCCAAAAATTATTTTCAATAAATTAGTTGATAACCGAAATGTTTTCAATTTTTAGTTAAAACCCGACCCGACTCGGATCCGCGCGAGTGACCCGTTTTAAATTCCGTTATATTCCAAATTTCCCGCCATGATTGTTCTGAAAGGTTGCAACTTTCAGGAACAGTCAATACCATTTGAAAGTTTGCAACCTGTCATTAATGGTCGTGTTAATTCTGAAAGGGTTGCAACCTTTCAGAATATATTCTTCTTGCCTATAAATACCATTCAGTCTTCAGAATATTACTACGAATTTTTTCTGATCTTCCTTCTTCTTAAAATAATATATATTTCTTCGTGTACTTTCCTGCTGTGGATTGATTCGCTGACAGTAGAGTTTTTGGTATCTATACTCTACTGATTAAAATTATTTTACCCTGGGAGGTTATATTCCAAATCAAACCTCGGATACTAGAGGGGAATAATTTCCTTAAGGGGACACTGTGAATTCAGTGGACTTGATTTCCTTCCTAAATTTTCAATAAGAGTATTCCAGATTCTGGTACGTTTTTACAGATTATTATTTGTTTCAAATAAAATTTCTGTTCATCTTTTACTGGTTATAAAAATTCTCAGTTACTTCGTGTTTCTGAATGATTTATTAGAACCAGTAATTTCTGATTTTATAACACAGATTGGCAACAATCTTAAGGAAATTATTAAATCTGTGTTTCTGGTGGAGACAAAAATCTTTGTGATTTTATACTCTTTTAAGTCTGCAATTATATTTTTATTGCTTACTTATATGTATCATTTTGTTTATCAGAAATGGAAAACACTGGTGTTACAGTGGCTGTGTTGCTGCACCAACCCGACCTCTTGTATCACAAGCAGAAAAACCGGGTAAATTCACAGTGTGTGAATTTTAAAGGATGGCAGCAACGAGTATTTTTCTGGTTACCACTCTTGGTCTGCAGAAATTTACAAGTGAAGATACTCCAGTTCCTGCTGATGATATGCCAGACAGGGAAAAATTTATGATTGTTGAAGCATGGAAACAGTCAGACTTCCTATGTAAAGGTTACATTTTGAGTGCTTTAGAGGATGACTTATATAATGTCTATAGTGCAATAACAACTTCAAAAGAGTTGTGGAATGCACTTGAGAAGAAATATAAGACAGAAGATGCATGCTTGAAAAAGTTTGTGGTCGCAAAGTTTTTAGACTATAAAATGACAGATAGTAAAACTGTTGGATCACAAGTGCAGGAACTTCAACTTATTCTCCATGATCTGATTGCTGAAGATATGGTAGTAAATAAAGCTTTTCAAGTGGCTGCAATGATCGAGAAGTTGCCTCCTTCGTGGAATGATTTCAAGAATTATCTAAAGCACAAGCGTAAAGAAATGAAGCTTGAAGATCTTGTGATTCGGCTCAAGATTGAGGAAGATAACAGAAATGCCGAAAAGAAGTCGCGTAAGAGTTCAACAATCATTGGAGTTAATATTGTTGAAGAAGCTCCTACCAAAGACAAAAAGAGAAAGAAGTCTAACGGGCAGAAGTCAGAACAGGCCAAGAAGAAATTCAAAGGCAACTGTTATAATTGTGGCAAGGCTGGTCATAGATCTTCTGATTGTCATGCTCCAAGAAAGGACAAAAACAAAGGCAAAGGCAAAAATCAAGCAAACATCGTGGAAAAAATGGAAGATGCAGATGACTTGTGTGCAATGATATCGGAGTGTAACTTAGTTGGAAATCCCAAGGAGTGGTTTCTCGACTCAGGTGCCACTAGACATATTTGCTCTGTGTAAAAGAAGCCTTTGCATTTTTCACTCACCCTGCTGAGTACGATGAAGATTTATTCATGGGAAACACAGCAACAGCAAGGATTGCAGGAACTGGCAAAGTAATGTTGAAAATGACATCCGGCAAAGTGTTGACTTTAAACAATGTTCTGCATGTTCCTACTATTAGGAAGAATTTAGTTTCTGCTGCACTACTCGTTAAGAACGGGTTTAAGTGTGTCCTAGTTAGTGATAAAGCTGTTAATGTAATAAGTAAGAATGAAATGTTCATAGGAAGGGCTATCTCAATGAGGGTCTTTTCAAACTAAATGTAATGGTTATTGACAGTATCAATAAAAATTCTGCTTCTGTTTACTTATTGGAGTTAAGTGATTTATGGCATGCCCGTTTTTTTACATTTGTGTTTGTATAAAAGCGAGAGAAGCGAGCGATGCTGCCAATAAACGAGAGTGGCGAGTGAGATTTCAATATTTTGAAATAAACGTGCAACAGATATCAATAAATTAGTGTGTGAGTATTTGTATGTTACAGTAGGTGGATCAAACTCATATTAATTAGAAAAAAATCTAAACAATATTTGGGACTAAGATAATAATTTCTTATTCTCTTATAATCAACTTAAGGCTTAAGATATCAAATATCAATAAATTAGTGTGTGAGTATTTGTATGTTACATTAGGTGGGTCAAATTCATATTGATTAGAAAAAAATCTAAACAATATTTGGGAATAAGATAATAATTTCTTTTTCTCGTATAATGAACTTGTTGATTTCAAGTCTTCAAAATTTAATCACAAGATTTGATCAAAGTCCCACTCCATGTATTTTACAAGCTATAAATAGACCCTCTTGGTTAACTTGATTATTCAAAGTGAAAATATTAAAGCACAAAAATACCATCAAAGAATAATGGCAAAGCTTTTGACTTGTGTCCTTCTCATTGTTGCTCTATTTTTTGGTACTTTTTTACCCTTGACGATCAATATATGTTGCTACATTCGTTTCAGTTTACGTATTACCTTTCATATAATTTGGGATTCAAATCAATTTATTTTAATCGTAATTCATTTCATATATTATTTAAATATATCTTTCTTTTTACCCTTAACAATCAACAAAGGACCAGATAATGATCATTCCTGGTCAAATTTAAGCTATTTAAAACTCGAAAAATAATAAGTATCACATGAATATATATTATTGTATATACTACTTATTTAATAATATTAATAGTGTTTGTTGACTCTTTTGCAGTTGGAACAATAATCCCATCAGTTAAATCAGAAACTTGCTATCAGATACATCCTGAAATATTGTGTGATGGTGGACAAGTTGAGCCAAAATGTTTACCATTTTGCAAACAAAAGTTTGGACCCAATGCTGGTGGCCAATGCATTGATCAGATTGGATTTCAGGGTCCTTTTTGTGCTTGTAATTACCCTTGCTAGTCACCAATTTGTATCTTAATAAAATTTATATAATTATTGCTTCATGTAATTTTGGCTATCCAATTTGATGTGATATATCAATCTCAATGAACTTTATATTTTGATTAATGATTAAGTCTTTCAATATAGTTTTTGCTTTCTTTTATTCATTTTTCTTATCTTCAGTTGTTATGATTTGAAAATTTTATTTGTCAAAGAAACAATAACAACATATTCAGTGAAATTCCACGAAGTGAAACATGTCTAATCACATATATTAGTAGTCACATCAACTATATTCAAAAAAGCACATAAATATATGATAATTGCTTCTCAGAATTTAGCTATGACATGAATAAAATTTAATATTTGGACGTATAAATACACCTAAAATCAGTATTGCTATTTGTTTTTCTGGAAATACTCTTGATAAATAAATAAAAATCACGAATTTGGTGATTAAATAAAGTAAAATCTAATGAAGAAACAAATAATCAAAAGAGCCTTTGAGTTTGATATGATGAGTTATGATCTATTATTTAGTCTAAATTGACTAGTCTATTTTGTCTCACATTAATATGTAGTCTAAATTAAATTGTTTATTTTGTCTTATATTAGTATAAATAATATAGTCTAAATATGTGTGTGGGATGTAATCGAACTCATTTAAATTCAAATCATTTTAATTCGTCTAAACATCAAAATGCAACCAACGTTATTGTACATTAGAAAATATTGTTTACCTTTTAAGATTGCTATTCTTTCTTACGGTTATAAAAATATATAAATAAATTTATATTCATAGAAATAGTAAAATTACATAAAATAATTATATCACTAATAATTTGTTGAATTTATATTGTAGGAGAGTAAATTTAATTATTATTATAATGAGTAAATAAAACAAAGTGATGTGTAGTTACTTCCATAGTTCTATTCATATATTTACAAAAATTACTCAAGGTAAAAAATAATAATTTAATATATAAATTCAGAAAAAATATAATTGTGGGTTTGTATATATTTTATGGGATGAAACATATGGAAGTAATTAATTATTCACACCATGATTAGGATTTTATTTTAATTAATTAAGCCATTAAATTAAATATTTTTTGACCATATGTCATTAATTCAAGTAAAAACGGAAGAAAAATGGAGAGAAGTCAGATCCATATTTAATTTTTACAAACTATAAAAGGATATCTTGGTCAACTTGGTTATTCAAAGTAAAATAATTAAAGCACAAAATACTATCTAAGACTACATTTTGAGTATATCTATAGAAGAATAATGACAAAGCTTTTGATTTGTGTCCTTCTCATTGTTACTCTATTTTTTGGTACTTAAGAAGCTTAACTTTGTTTTACATCTAACCTTCAATTCTTTTTTTTAATCGCGATGAGTATTTACTATCTGAGAAACTTTGTTATATATTGTTATAATGCTTATCTAATCATATCAATACACATTTTTGACTCTTCTTGTTTATTAAATGTAGTTGGAGCAATTGCTAACGAATACGATTGCTATCAGATACATCCTGAAATATCGTGTGATCGAGAAAAAGTTGAGACAAAATGTTTAACATTTTGTAAGAAGAAGTTTGGAGCAAGAGCTGATGGCAGATGCATTACTGGCTCTCCTGGTCTTATATGTGCTTGTTATTACCCTTGCTAATCACCCCTTTATATCTTAATAAACATTAATTATTGCTAAATGCAATGTTGGCTATCCAATTTGATGTGGCTATGGTTAAATGAATTAATTTAATTAGAGAGCATCAAATATAAGGATTTGATTACTCAACATAAATATACACTAATTATTCTACTCAATACAATCTTCAAACAATCACTTTCGATCTCAATAATTCATCAAAATCCCAACAAAACAAGATTTAAAATAAAACTTCAAGAATACTAATCAAGAACTCAATATGTTCCAACTTATGAATGAAATTCGTTAAAGAAACTCATGATTGGCGTGTGAGTGAACTAACCCAATACTATGACAACTTACATATCTTTTAGGGATCAAACCCTTGAGAAAAATCCGCAACGAAACTCAAAATCTCGACGAATGCTTTGATCTTTTCCTCTTTTCTCTTCTTAAACTCTCAAAAAAGCCCTAAGCATAGATTAGGATTATAAAATTGTACCTAATCAATTTAGACCCCTAAAACCTTACTAAAAATGACTTAAAAAGAGTTAAATCTGATTGTTTTTGCAAAGAGTCTTTTTTATATAAAATAGATAAATAAATTTCTATCACAAAAATCGTAAAGTTGCGTAAAATAATTCTATTAGTACTTGTCGAGTTTATATTGTAGGAGAGTTAATTTAATTATATTATGATAAGTAGAATAAATTTTAAGAATAATAAACAAAATTCTAATTTATACACTGAAGCGAGTTATACAATTTTGGGTGAATTATATAAATTAACCAAATAACAATATTTAAGAAAACTATGACTATATGAATCACAATTTTCTAAAACATTAGCTATAACATTTAATATCGTTTAAGTGTTTGCTATTCTCTCCACAATTTTCCCTAATAATAATAAGTAAATAAAACAAAGTGAATAGACGTGTAGTTACTTGCATTTTCAGATATTTATAAAATTTACTCAAGGCAAACAAATAAGAATTTAAAATATAAATTTATAAAATAATAATTGTGGGATTTTAAAAATATTTTGGGATAAAATTTTATTGTAGTTAATTGAATCTTAGCCATAAAATTAAATTAAATTTATGTCATATGTCATTAATTCAAATAGGAACACAAGAAAAATGAAGATAAACCCTATCCATATTTTATTTTATGAAGCTATAAAAAGTTACTCTTGGTTATAAACTTGATTATTCAAAGTGAAAAATTAAATCACAAAATACTATCAAGACAACATTTTGATTATATCTTCTATGGCAAAACTTTTGATTTTTGTCCTTCTCATTGTTACTCTATTTTTTGGTACCCATGAAGGTAAACTTAATTTTTCATCTAACATTCAATACTTTTTCTCTCTCTCTCTTTTATCACGAGAAGTGCTTATCATCTAAGCAATTTCTTTTTGTCTAAAATTCTATACTCGTTATATATTGTTGTAGTTGAAACAAATGCTAACCAATACGATTGCTATGAGGCACATCCTGAAATACCGTGCGATGGACATAAAGTTACGCCAAAATGTGTATCATTATGCAAGAGAAAGCTTGGACCCAAAGCTAATGCAACATGCATTGCTTACTCTCAAGGTTTTATATGTGCTTGTCGTTACCCTTGCTAATCACCCCTTCATATCTTAATTAACTTTAATTATTGCTAAATGCAATTTTAGCTATCCAATTGAATGTAATATCAATCTAAATGGACTTCATATTTTGAGATTTAGTTAATACCTAATTCTATCATCTTAACTTTTGCTTCTTTTATTCATAATTTTTACCATAACAATCAAAGAAACAATACACTTAAAGAGCATTTAAGAATACAAAAGCATAAATAAACTAGAGTTTGCATAATAAACTCCAAAAGTTTAATAGTATAATTGCGGAAATAATGCCTAGAACCTGAAAGTCAAAGTTCAACAAGTTTAAGAAAAAGGGGTATAACCCCGAAACTGAACAAAAAAATATCTAAAGTATTAGTCTAAGTCTAAAGAAAATGGACTAAACAAAAGGAGAACTCATAACAGCCTGGAAGAACTTGCTAACCCTTGAATTCGATTTCGATCAGTGATCTCCTAAATGAGGTCTGTCATTAGCCTCCTAAAGATGCCTTATACTCAATAAAGAAAGAGTAAGTGCAGTATCAATACACAACTAAAATGTACTAGTAGGATCATAAGACTATTTTAGTAAGCGAAACATACATAAGAAGCCACAACATAGTAAACATGACATGCACAAAATATATATACACATATACCCATTATCATTTAAAGAACGACTTACAATTCTACATTCTCACTAACAAGTAAATATGACAATTCAATGGCCCTCTCATGGAATCCATACACAAACTGTAAGTGTGCCTAAACGTGACATCCCATCTCAATTAGCGTGTCGAAATGTGATACACGATCCAATATGTATGTCGGTATGTAACCTGCAACCCCAATTTGTATGTCAGTAGGTGACATCCGATTCGAATTAGTGTGTCGAAACGTGACACCCTGTCCAATCATCATATCACAATCAAAATGCACATTCTAAAAATCATACAATCAAGTATTGATTCATGACATACAATCGTTCATTCATACTCATTTACATTAGGTTTGATCAATAGTGCTACATTCATATACACACATGCATAACAAGGAAGCAAATACCCACACACATCACATAAAAATGAAATCAAAGTATCATCTAACTCGAAACCAAGTTTGATTCCCCCTAAGGCACTTATTCATCCCTTTACGGATTCTTTCCGCTTGTTCTAGGTCTACAAACAAGTAATAATGAGCAAGGATCAATAATTAAGGTCTAATTTATTCGGATTATAACAAACCCAATAATCCAAGACCCAAAGCTGATGGAATATGCCTTCGTGACTCTCATGGTTTTATATGTGCTTGTCGTTACCTTTGTTAATCACCCCTTCATATCACAATTTGATGTAATATCAATCTCAATGGACTTTATATATTAAGATTTGGTTAATACCTAATTCTATTATCAAGCTTTTACTTCTTTTATTCATTTTTACCATAACAATCAAAGGAACAATATACCTAAAGAGCACATTAGAGATCCAATCTCCCCTTTTCTCGGTTATTTGGTCGAAAACAAATTATCTCAAGATTAATTATGATAAGTTATTTCACTGTATATGTTGACACCCAATTTTGGCCTAACATTTTAAAAATTCGTGATTTTGGAGCTTTATTTATTTAATAGCAAATTTTGGTCCGATGATTTTAAAATTCATACATTTAGAGTCAAAAACAAAAAAAAAAAATTGCCTTCTCACATTGTCACTCAAACAATTTTCAATTTTGCAATAGTCTCACATCGGTATTTTACCATTTTTGAGGAT
Organism: Solanum habrochaites; assembly: GCA_027704765.1. Classification (NCBI taxonomy): domain Eukaryota; kingdom Viridiplantae; phylum Streptophyta; class Magnoliopsida; order Solanales; family Solanaceae; genus Solanum; species Solanum habrochaites. The sequence goes on from JAKWJA010002492.1 coordinate 719,900, forward strand.
TTTTGGGTTTCTATATAAACCCACTTCATTCAATATTTTAAAGGAGGATTTGGAGGGGAAAACAAAAGAATACTCATAAATTTTTGAGAATTCTTGGTTCCCATAGTTCAAAAATTTTAAAGTGTTTTTGTGGTTTTTCGAGTTGAGGAGGTGGAGTCGTCTCTTTCAAACTCGGAGTTTCGGTTCGCTGTCCAGAACCAGGTAAATTTTTTTCTTAGCCTTGTTTTATTTAATTTTCAGTTCTTTTATGTTTTCTGTTTGTTATATGTAGCTTGTTTTATTTTTTTAGTTTAATGTAGTTCTAAAAGTCAATTAATATTTGTGTTGATTGTAGTTTTAATATTAGCATTATTTTACGATTCGATGTTTATTTATTTATTATTACTATTATTTTAAAATTGTTAGTCAACTATTTGCTATCTTAACTTTTCAGGGTTTTGTTATTATTCTATTTTAATGTTATTTTTAATTTTTATATATTACGTTATTGTTGTTTCCATTTCTAATTATGTTATTTTAGTTTGGTTGTTGTTTTCCATATTCTCTTGGGATAAGTTTGTTATGTTTTGTTGATGTTCAGTTTATATATTTTATATGTTGAAAAGGGCCGATGAAAAATCTATCCGTCGGGTTTAGAGGCCTCCCCATTTTAAAAAGACGGAATTTTAATTCAAGTTTATATATTTTATATGTTGAAAAGGGCCGATGAAGAAATTACCGTCGATTTCCAAGGCCTCCCATGTCAATAAGACGGATTTTTATTCTTAAGTTATTATTTGAGTTATTCATTTTTAGTTATATTTATTTGACACTAACTCTTTTACTAAGTGTTTTTACAGGTACACGGAGGTGCTTCTCCTTGAAATTATTCGAATAAGTTCGAATTATATTTCATTCATTATTTTGTGAATATTGACGTTAGGCAAACTTTAGGCCGATAATTATTGTTTTATTGTGTATATTGTGTGTTTATTTTATATTCTTCCTCAATTTGAAAAAAAAATGAATTCAATCGGGAACCACATTTGTGGATTCTGAAGGGTGTCTAACCCATTCCCTTCGGAATAACTTGAACCCCTTACCTAGAATCGAATTGGTTTCGTAGATTAATAATTGGTTTCCTAGTTTCCCTAAAATTAGGTGGCGACTCTTTTTTAAAACTCGATTATTTTTAAAACTTTGTTAAAATTGAAACAATTAATTATTTTCGAGTTGCCGCAACGTTTTGCCCTATTTCGAAAGAGTAGGGATGTAACCAGTATATATGCTATAACATATCACTAAAGCATGTATAATGAGATAAATAATTTTAAAATTGCCTAATACTTCTAATCAAACACATAATAAAATAATCATATATTTTATCTTGAGATCATTAATTATTATACCGTAGACCTTACACCAAACAATTCCTTATAGTGCCTTGAATACACTATAGTTAAAAAAAAACAAGATATTAAAAAAAGAAGAAGCATAGTTGACTATTCAACCCTCAATTTTGATTTTTGCCTATGTAATTAATGTTCAACATTAATGAAGATGCGTGTGCTATTTATTCTGTGATATGAGTCAAAAAGAGTATATAAATGACCACCCAAGTGGTGCAATTTCTAATGAAAATTAAAAAAAATGTTGTTATTTTATTTTGAGAAAATAATATGATTTATTATTTTTAATTTTTCGCTTAGTGTCTGATATTCATTTTATGGTTTAACTAAATCAAAATTCACATTAAAAAGTCGATTCATATCAGGGGTAAGCACTCTTTAGTAAAGGTGAATACATCACTAAGGCTCGAACATAAAACTTATAATTACGGATGAATGAATACTTACCGTTCCACCACAATTTTATCAGTAACAAATGATCACATGAATATGCGCAACTCAAATCAACAAAAATAAAGTATTACTATTTCTTTCTATCTCAATTTATATGATTTATTTTATTCTTTTACTCTATTTAATAAAAAAGGAACAATGCACAAGCACCCCCTCAACCTATGCCCGAAATCTCATAAACACACTTATAATATACTAAGGTCCTATTACCCCGTGAACTTATTTTATTAATATTTCTACCCTTTTTCGACTTACATGACACTATCTTGTGGGCCCAACATTAGTTGATTTTTTTTTTCAACCTAGTGCCATATAGGTCGAGAAGGAGTACAAAATTACTTATAAATAAGTAAGGAGATAATAGAACCTTAATATAGTTTAAGTATATCTCTAAAATTTCATACATTTATGAGGAGGTACTTGTACTATAGATAGACACATAAAGTATGAATATAATTATGCAAATATGCAATATAGAGACAAAGTGAACGTAGTTATAAGAGTTGTAATCTTTATTTCACCCACCCCACTAGGATCTAGAGTAGGTAGTGGAGGAGGAGTATGTTCCAAGACATAATGATTTCATTTGGTCTTGGGGAGGTAGAAAGTTTGGGCGTGGAAATATAGCTATCCATGTGGAAGAGATTATTAAATTATAATGAGAAGAACATGGGTGCTTGATCAAGCCTAAATTAACCATAGCCTAAAGCCAAAGTAAATAAAAAATTTAAAATATCTCATCAATTAGACACAAAGATAAAGAAGAAAGAGCATACTGATGTTCAATATTATATCTTACAACGTGATTTAGGAATAAGTAACTAACTCTTAGGGTAAAATATAGAATAAATTGTATTTTTTTGATAAGATAAGTAGATAGAAGTGAATTTTTAAAAGAAGGCGGAGTAACTAATTATGCTCCCTCATTCACTTTTACTTGTCCAACACTTAAAACGTAATAACTATTTACAACCAATTAATCCAAAAGAGCTAGTCGTAATCAAATAGCTATAGAAAAGGATAGTTGAAAGAGAAAAAAGAATGTTGTAAATAGGAATTAAATTAAAGGATAGGAACTACCAATACTTGTATCCCCACTATATATGATAGTGGAGATGGACCACTAAAGAATGTGGCCTGGATGAGGTCATTCCTCCCTTAAGATCTCAGATTCGAGTCTGGATATAGAAGAAAATTTGGTAGGGATCACTTCCCCTCAAATAGGGCCATATACAACACGAGTTTAAAATAGTTGAGCTTTAATGCGAATATCAAATACCAGATGAAAAAAGAATTAGATAGTGGAGATGGAGGTGTGGAATGGAGTATAGGTATGAAAGAGAACATAATATGTTGAATAGGGCCCAATAGGAAAGAAAAAGGCATAGAAAACAAAAGGCTAAGTTGATGCTAGGATAAATAGGATCAAATACTCTATTCAATCTTCACATTTCACAAAGTTTTGTGTTGCAAAAGAAAACAAACAACATACATAGAAAGGGTGAGTTTTGAAAAAAAGAAAGAGGACAACAAGTGGAAGGGCACACAAAGCCATCAAAAATATAAAGGTATGTCTTTTCATCATCATTCATTGATCTCTTACAATCTCCTTTTATCACAAATGAAGTAGAATCCAAGTTTTTGATCCTCTTCTCTTTATTATTCTTACTTTTCCTCTTTTTGTATAAAAAAAGAATAAAGATGATTATCAAACAAGTCTAAAGTTCTTCAGCCTCAAACTTCTTTTGTAGTGATTTTAAACAATCATACACTTCACACTCATAGAGCTAGGTTTAAAGATTTAACTTTTATATAGTACTAAGAGTAAATATTTTCTATATTATAATTAACTAGCTTTTGATGATAAATTTTGGATAGAAGAATTTGAAATAAGTTATGTTCAAATATCTATTTCGATACAAATTTTTTGAAAATCTATCTTCAAAACAAATTCAGGTTTCAAAAACAGGTGGTTCAAACTAGGTTTTGAGAGAAATTTTACTTTCACAATCAAACACATCTCCAAATACAACTTCATGTTTTGAATATCACAACTTCAAAATTTAAGTTTTGAAGTTTCAAATTTCAACTTTAAAATTTATGATTAAATCGAAGCTAAGTGTATTGCAATCTTTAGAAGCATACCTTTTTTTAACGATTACTTATATTTTTTATTTAGGTCATAATTAACCTTTTCTCATTTAGGTAACTTGATAGTGTAAGAACTGTCTTATAGTCGTATAAAAAAAAAGTAAGTCTTAACGATAAAATTGTCTCCATCTAATAAACCTTGTATATAAATCACAAGTTTCATCAATATATGCGTTAGAACAGACTTTTTTTAAGGTACGACCTTCCTACAAACCCTATATAAAACATAAAATACTTCATATATCAGACTATTTTTTGTCAATATAGTAAAGTTAATCTCATTATATAATCTTCCTCAGCTATGTATGGAAGTGGAAATAGATCATCAATTCTACCATGGAATAGCTTCAACACACTTGAAGATCCATTTATTTTTCATGGATCATCATATTATGGAGATTTATTCAACAAAATTATACCACAATTTCCATGTCAAGATCATAATGAAGTGCAAAAAATGATGAATTCTCAAGAAATTATGGATGCAAAGGCACTTGCTGCCTCAAAAAGTCATAGTGAAGCTGAAAGAAGACGTAGAGAAAGAATCAATAATCATCTTGCTAAATTACGTAGCCTTCTCCCAAACACTACTAAGGTAAGTCAAATTATTTCATAATTAATTGAATTTACTTCCCTATCATATGCATATTTCTAGTGCAATTTTATAAATTATTTTAGGTTGCAAATTTAAATACCCAAAGTGTGTATTGATTATCTTATATTTGTTTTGATTTCCTTGTTAGGGTTCTAGACCCTATATAAAGTTCTTTTTTGTTTCTAGTTTCGACATTTGGTGGATGTTTGACTATGTTTTATTCTGAAATTTGAAAAAAAATAGTAACTTTTATTTTCAAAGTAAGATAATTTGGAGTTATTTGACCATGAATACAATTGGAGATGTTTTTGACTTTTTATGAATAATTTGAAGTAAAAATACTTTTAACTTTGTTGTTCAATTTCTTATAAATTCTGAAATTCAATATAATGTTGAATTTTGAAATTGTCTGACTATTCATGTTTTTTAAAGTTCAACTCTCGAAAAATAAAAATTTGTCATGATAAAGCACATTAATTTAGATCCTTCAAGATTTTCATTTTTGATAACTAAGATCGATAGGGTGATAACAATGAGTACTCAAAATTTTAGTACTTTTCGAGGGTTAAACAATCTTTTCTTTGATTACAATTTTCAAAAATATCTTGATTCATTAGTTATGTCGATTCATAGTATTTTTTTTATATAATTTTAAAATATATTATATAAATTTTGTTTTGAATAAAAAAAAATTAATCAAAATTAGATACTTAGATCCTTATACTCCGAATTTCTTCACATTGGAGTACTACTCTAAGTTACACTCATATTCTAACTCTATTAAACAATCTCTCTAATAATTCGAACTAATAGTATCAGATAAATTGAGACAGTAAAAATAATTGTACAATGTATTTTAGTTGCTAAAAAAATTGTTGCACTTTTGATCATTACACTAATTGTAGTGATAATTTCTAGGAAATTAGGAAAAAGTAACGTTAATGTCGCTGAATTGATATGATAAAGAGAAACAATGGAGCAGTTAAAAAGTTTCCATGGAAATTAAATCTAATATTTTACCTTTTTTTAATGTTGTGGTAAATATTAGTCAAAATAAAAGCATATAAAATCAACAAATGAAAAAAAAAATAGAGGCTAAAAGGCAGACAAACAAAGCATTCTTGTCAGTCATGCTCATACTAAAAAATTCTAAATAATCCTTCCCATGCCTAGCCTCAAAATCCACTTTTTGTGGTTCATTTGGAATTTTGCTTTTATGTTAAAAGAAATGAATTTTAGGTTTAATTTCGTTTGAAAAGTTAGTTTATGAGGTAAGGATATTTAAGTAAAGGGATTATTCGTGAGACTCTTTAATGTTCTATCTTATATTCAGAGTTAGATATTTGGAGTGTGAATAATTTAATATGGGGGTTCAACGTTGGTAATAATAGTTGGAATGAACCCTACTTTGATATCAAGTAAATAAATAAATTTTTAGTCTAACTCGATCTTAAAAATTAGTTCACGAGGCAAAAATTGTCCAATGTCATATAAAACTATGTTATTCAGATTCTTCAGAAATATCGATAAATGTGTGTCGAGTTCTACAAAAGTATTACATTTTTTTTGAGAAAAATGGTACATTTTTGAGAAATGTGACATAGATATGACAACAATTTTGGAGAATCCGTGCAGACCCTTGCCACTATTATTAAGTAGGTTAATTGCAACTATACACTTGATTCTGTGTGAATATATATATATATATTTACAATATTAGAATAACAATAGAATATTAAACTTTTTTTTCCATGTTGAACGTAATCTTTATGGTTTTACTCTATTTTTTTGTTTTTTAATATTGTAGACAGATAAAGCATCACTATTAGCTGAGGTGATACAACACGTAAAGGAGCTAAAGAGACAAACATCACAAATAGCCCAAACAAATCCACTAATCCCAACTGAGATTAATGAATTAACAGTTGATTATTGCAATAATGAAGAAGGAAATTTCATGATCAAAGTTTCATTATGTTGTGAAGATAAGTCTGATCTTTTACATGACCTAATCAAGACCTTAAAATCTCTAAGGTTAAAAACACTCAAGGCTGAAATAACAACACTTGGTGGACGTGTGAGAAATGTCTTGTTCATAACAAGGGATCAACAACAAGGCAACGACGATACGTGGATCAATGATAACGATAATGATAATGATGATGATCAGATGAAATATTGTCTAAGATCAATTCAAGAAGCACTCAAAGAAGTTATGGAGAAATCTAATGGAAATGATTCTGGTAATTCAGGGAGTATTAAGAGACAAAGAACTAGTAATAATAATAATATACACTACTAAAAATAAATAGGAATTGTGTTGTTACGTAGCTAAATAGTAAAATTCATTGCTAATTCTATATAGCAATTGGCAATTTGATGATATAGCTAATTTTAGTAGTGTTTCTTCACTACAAGATAACTGTGAATTACATGGAAATTTTTCTAGAGATTAGTATGAAAATCCACATAAAACTTATTTTCGTGTAAATTTTTATACTAATCCCCATGTAATTCACACTTCTCTGTGCACTTGGTATTTTAGTCTAATTTCCTTTTTCTTTTTTAGTTCTTAATTTCATAATAAAGTGTGGTATTTTGGGTGTGTATTGACCTTTTGGTATTGTTTTTAACCTCTAAAAAAGTATAATATATAAACATTTTGAATTTCTGCCCATTTGTCATCTTCAATTCTATTTTATTTTTGAGAAATTAAGAGCTCAAAATTTTTATTCGAGTCCATATAATTTAATATATATACATAAACTTACTTTGAATATAAAAATTTGAAAGAATAATGATATTCTTCATTCTTTTAGAATTGAAACTTAATTAAACTATATCACAAGTATGACAAAACTTAACTATGAAAAAATTATACCTAAAAGGACTAATAATAAGTAATCTGAATATTTTTAACATATGATCGTAAATCACATTTTTTCCAACCGTTCTCTATTTTTTTTTTTTTTTTTTTTTTTTGCAATTCTGACTTCTAAAACCTACAAATTAAACAACACTCTAACAGTAAATCGTAAGAACATGTAAAATTTTAAGTAAACTGGAAAAGTATTCTCTAAGGTAATGTAATTGAGTGAAATTTATTTTGTATCGTTAAAATGATAGAATATATATTCTTTTAATTTCAAGGCACATCATTGTATTAGAATTTAAGAAACTTAGTACTCGTGTCACCAAATTTTTGGTGTTATTATATCATTTTGTGCACTTTGTATCTTACTTTGAATTTGATAAAAGAATCTATTTAAAATTTACTTCTTCTTGAGGTATTAAATTTCACATTTTCTATTAGTTATTAATTGGTTAAAGAGGATTTGGCTAACTTATCGTGGTAAGAATGCCTTTTTACTTCTTAGGTATTTGAAGTGAACTAGTTTTCCAGGTGGATTCAATTTGACTCAAATCAATTTTTCGAATGATGTTAAGAAGTCTTACATAAATTGAGAAATTCATCTTATACATAAAATTCTCTTTTAAAACATATTTTGCAATAATTATCTCTGCGAGATCATAAATCCAATACAACATGTTAGAACTTAGCATGTAGAATTAGAAAAGGATATTTTCCCACTAACTTACAACTTACCATGTCATTGTCCGATTAAAAAAAGACATGTTTAAACCTAAAAAACGTCAAGGACATTTTTGAACCTTTTCCATTCTGATCTGTATCAATCTTAGCTTGGTGTAAACATTCCAAAGAGTGTGAGTAGTTCCACATCAATGTATAACATGAATTTTGTGTATACATAACAACACAATAAAGAAAGGGGTTGGACCATTTTGGTGATAAGAGAAGACATGTAAGAGACATCAATGGGTAGTGGGGTTAAATTGAATAAAGAATATAGGCCATAAGTGCACGTGAGGGACGATAAGTCTTGTCATTTTGGCTCATAACATTGTGTTGGGGGAAGAGGGAATGTCTGTTTCTTGGATTAAGATGGCTAACTATGTGTTAGTCCATATGGCCGACAATATATTCTAATTTTTAGTTATATATTATTTATATAATATCGATACATACGTATACCTAGGTGGTTAGGTGTGTATATCTATATTAGATATACTAATTTTTCACTCCTATTTTTAAATAATTACGTGTTTTATTATTATTAAGAGTGTTCTATCATATATTGAGAAATATACATGTTCTTTTGCTACAGATACATTAAAATAGGAAGCGAGGCGAGTCAGATAGTCATGAATACTAGATATGTGCGAATCACACTAGATACATGTATATATATGGTGTGATACACAGGTTTTTGAATACTATATATATACATAGGAGAGTGCTGACGAGCAAAATGGAAGAAAGACGAGAGAGATGAACGAAATTTGTGTATTTCCAAAAACATGAGAATCAATTTGAATACAACGTATCTAGAACAAATTACGCTTAATTTTGATCAATATATATCTTGAGATACATATAGCATAAAATATATAATATTACAAATTGGACTATATCTAAATAACTAACTTCTAAATAAGCGTAATTTCTATTAATTTTACATTATATATAATTAATTTTACATTATATATAAATATCAATAATTCTATTAATTTTTGGACGGTTATTTTATTATACTGTTTTAAGATATTTCATCAAAATTTGAAAGTGCTTTGAATCTCCTCTCATTATCTTTATCCGAGTCTTGACTTCATAGTACATGTCATTGATCGCCCTAGTATATGTCAAATGTGCGTCTTTAGCCTCCAAGCGTTTCCCTTGTGATTTTATCATAAGCCTTTTCTAGGTCAATAAATACCATGTACAAGTCTTTTTTCCTTTCTCGATATTGTTTCACTGGTCTCTTTAGAAGATGAATAACTTTTATAAAAAACGAATAAAATGAAATTATTAAATAATAAGAACATGACGAGAAAAATAATAATAATAAAACACTTACATTACATCGTATGGTATATAAAAGTTTAATATGTTATTTAGTTAATATACTAGAATGTGATTTTAATCTCATGTAGAGGCATAACTTTTAGAACCCTTGATGAGCCATTTCTCTACCTCTCTTTTTCACAATACTAAGTATATATTAATCAATCACTAATCATGTATTGGTGTACCCAAATTACTTAACGACGATTGTATGAATTCTTTAAAATTGTTATTTTATTTGGTTTTATTTAATTGTTAATCGTAATACTAACTACCCCAAAATCATAATTTAGTAGTGGAGACCAAAATGTCCTTTTTTAATCGTACATACTGCTACGTTTCTAATCAACCTTGAGATTATATTAATCATTATCACCAAATTGCATGATTAGAGTAATTTAATATAATTAAATACCCCCTTTCAATAATTGTACAAGTTGGTTGACAATTAGAAAAAGAAAAACTCGAGAGTTATCCTGTTTTTGTTCTAGTATAAGGTAATAGATATTTCGTAAAATTAATTAAGGTGTGTTATGAGCTTGCCTTAATATAACTAACTATAAAGGGGAGTATGAATAACCTTTAGGATATATTAGTCATTTTTCGTTTTTTTTTTTATTTTAAGGAAAAAAATACTTACTAGACATGCTCTTGTAAAATACTACCAAAAAATTGAAGGAATATATAATTAGACTAATTGACAAAATAAATATATATTATCTTGATTTGGACAAGGAAAAGAGAAACAAAAAAAATGTTTGCATAATATTCTGCTTTGTTATGAAAAAAAAAAGGTTCTTCCTAATTTCTAGCTAATCAAGTACTTGGCTAACTAATCAATGATAATTAGTTCTCGACAAGAAAATCGAGCAGATTTAATTCTTAGCAATTATCATCCAGATTTTAGTTAAATATTTGTGTCATATTTGTAAAAAAAACTCACACCAACAATTACAAAAGAAAGAGAATTTGTTGAAGATGGACCAATAATTAAAATGAACCTCTATAATTAACTTGATTTATATTGGATTTGTGACATCAATTACTTCAAAGAATTCACGAGTCTACATAATATTGGAAATGTAGCATTTGTTTACCTTAAAAAAAGAGATGATGTAATTTATATGTGCGATTTAAAGAAGAACAACTTTCATATGTACCAAAACAAGAATCATATTTGTATGCTATATGTATAATTTGCATAATTGTGCTTCATAACAAGTATATATAAATATGTATCTTTCGATATACATATACAAAAGAAAGTCGTTCTATAATCTGAATCTGTTTTGGTATACATATAAAAAAGATCAATTGTATAATATGTGTTTGTATAAAGTGAGAAAGAGGGAGACAAAAGAGAATTGTGCAGGGAAATATTTGTATTTGTATAATTATAAGTGTATAGGATGAAGATATATGTATTTGCATGTGTATATATAATTTTTTCTCGCTTTATACAAACAGAAACACAATTTATACATTTCTGTTTTGTATAAGCGAGAGAGGCGAGGGAGAGACTGACGAACGATATCTGGGAGAGTGGCAAGCGAGATATGGGAGAGGGGAACGAAAATATATGTATATATAAAGTTTTCGCTCATTTTATACAAACAGAAACACATTTTATACATTTCCCTTTGTATAAAAGCGAGAGAGGCAAGATACACTATCAGCGAGAACGAGAGAATTGACGAGAAAGGCGAAATAACAACAGTTTGTTATGAGGTATAATTAAATCAAATTATATTCATAAAATTTAATTTGAATTAATAGTTTACTATAATATAACATTTTCCCCTTAAAAGAATAAGAGAAATATTGCTTCAATCAAATGAGACAAAAATACTAAACAAGAGTAATAACTTTATTGCTATTCTGGTACAACTACTCTGCTCCCTCCAAAAAAGATAGACGGAATTTCTTCAGCTTTTTTTCTGTACGAATAGTGAAGAAGTATAAAATACTCTAATTAGTTATTGACCAACGGAAAGTATGGAAGAAGAAGAAAAGGAAGAATTTGCACAATTTTTTTCAAAAAAGAGATTATAATGATTGATGACTCTTTCAATTCAGCAAAATAAAATCGAGTATTTCTACCACTTTAAATCAAATTAACAAAACTTAATACCGCTAAATAAATTTGGTTAACGAACATAGTTTATGCGAGGATTTGAAGTCTCCACATTATCAAAGCAACAAAAAAATGAAACAAAAGTTGAAGTGTTGGAAAGAAAGTAAATTTGTACTTAAAAACAACAATCAAAATTCAAAACTAAATAGTAGTCTTTGATTAAACCTATTCAATGTATACAAGAGGCCTCAAAGACCTAAATTTAGTATACAAAATTCTCATTTTTTTAAAAAAAAATATAACTTACACTATTTCTTTTTACTATATATGGACAATTGATAAGTACCCTATAAGACCATAAGCCAATTTTGTTGAATGAATTAATTTCAATCATTCCAACAAAGAAGCATAACTACACATCTCCTAATTATGTAAAGCTTAGCTCTTTGTTCTCTAAGGACTCCTCCAAGTCCTCTACTTGAAATCAACTTCTTCTTGGAACTTCCCATTCTGTTGTTGTTGTTGTTGGTGCTCATCTTCATCATGTAACTTTAATTCGTCGCGACGAAAATCAAGAAATAATTTTTTTTGGCTCTTTTGAAGGATTTTTTGTATGGAAGATTGATGGATGTGTTCTAGCTATTGTTATTGTGCAGTGAATATATTGAAGAAACAAGTTTGAATGGGAGAAATGAGAGTCCAAGATGAGGCTCTTATAGGCTTGTTTAGAGTGTGGTCCTAATTTACAGAAAATGACATAAAATGGTCCATTATTTTTAGTAGGGGTTCAAAGTAAAACCCTTAAGTATTATTTGAGTAGTTTTGTATCCTTTAAGTTTGTTAAAAATGAGATTTTTCGGCTTTGTTAGATATTTGTTTACGAAATTGTGATTGTTGAAAAAATATTTAACGAGGAGGTCAAATTTGAAAGTATAATTTTTTCTAGTTTATGCTAGTTTTGATTTTTGAGATGTAGTTTCTGTTGATTTGTTTTTGTTTGGTTCATACATTTATCATGTTGTGAAATCTAAGATTATAAAGAAATTTTTTTGCTTTCTAGTCAAATAGTTTTTTCATGTCTCAAATCAATTTTGACAAGTAGAGTTGGATAAAGATCGAATAAAAATTAAAAGTTCTCATTTTCGATAAATTTAAAGGACTAAAATAGCTCGAATTATACTAAAAAGGACTATTTTGAACATACAACAAAAGCTAAGGGGTCATTTTTGTCATTTTCTTTCATTACTTGTATTGATTGAGTCATGAACCAAAATATGGGTCCCATTTTCCACTTGTAACCTAGCCCCCCACCCCACCCCTTCACCACAACCAACACCATTACAAGAGAAATAAAGTAATAGTAACATCCATATTCTTTGTCCCCCACACCTTCATCCTAATAAGTATAAATATATAATGATAAAGAGTATTTTATTCTATTTAATTTGTATGTTACATCATGTCTGATCAATGTTTTGGAAGACAAAATCAGAATAATATGCCTTAAGAGTGGTGCTAATTCGAAACATTCTCCCTAGAGAATCAAGACATGCATTATGCATAATGAAAATTGTTTATAAGAACAATGTATTGATATAAGCAAAATTTTCACTTTGTTATTTGGTGTTTGCTAACTTTGCTTTTTTTCTTCATTTACGTTTCTCTTTGTTCATTTTTATTTTGATATGTCGTACTTAAATAGAAGGTTCTTCGAAAAAAATATTTTTACCTCCACGAGGTAAGAATATGATCTGCAGATAAAATGTAGAATTAGTATCATAAAGGCTCAGGGGTTCTTCCAAACCTCATTTGATGGAAAATTACATGGTTTAATTTATAATATCACTAAAATTATCTTTTAATGTATATATAGTAGATGTTGAAATTTCTTCGACTTAATTCTTTGTGTCTCTAAATTTTCATATTTTGAACTCCTTTAATAAAAATAATGGCTCCACTTCTATTCTGGCACATACACTCTACCTTTTCCGTAACACACTTATGAGATTTCATTGGATATATTATCGTTGTAACGTAATTACATCCATAGGTTTTTTTTTCCAATAAAGTCTTTGTCCCATGATAGTCATGTGTGTGTGACCCATACATTTAAAACTCTTGTCTAGCAACGAATATGACCAAACAGAAAAAGAAAGAAGATATTAATCAAATTGCAACTCTTTTTTGTTACATTGTTAGTGTTTAAAGGTGTAAAATTGTTTGCATGTCACAATCCAAATTCAAATGTACCGGCAAAATAAGTAGCATTTAAAGATATATAGTTCCTAAACCTTAAAATATAATCTACAACAACAAAAGAGTGTATGGATGGTAAATAATGTTAGGCCCCGTAAAAAACGGTACCTTGAATTAAGTTAATATTCGAGGTTAAAATATCGATCAAGTTTGAAAATATGAGATCTATACATGAATAACGAGGTTATAAAGGTGTTTGAATAATTAAACATGAGAATATGAAAAAAATATTTTTCGAAAAAAATATTTTTAGAAAAAAATACTTTTCTCTCTGCCAAACACATTCATAAAGTGAAAACAATAGTATTATATTAGTGGGATCCTCCTAAAGTTTAATTAGGCATTAGAGGGATTATTTAGTTGATTCCTACTAAAGGATGCACATTTTCAAAGTTTGATGACTATAGTCTATCATGTAATCCTCCTTTTTGACTAATACAAACACTCACACTTGCATTCTTTGTTTTCAATAATGATGTGGATTATCATTATAAATCTAACATTAATGATGACCAAAAAGTAAGCTCTCATGATGTTAAATGACTCCACTATTAATTCATTTTAAAACTAAATACTTAGACATGCTCTTTAAGATGTGCAGTGTTTCACCCTTAATAAGAGGTTTCGAGTTCGAACTGTGGTGTGGAGAAAATCTCTTGGGAGCGTCACCATGAATGGTCCTTGCAGAGCTCGATCTGGGTTTAGTTGGAGCCCCAATGTGGGCTCCAGACATCGGGTGAGAAACTAAAAAATATATTTTATTACTAATTAAAAGTTTCCTATTGAGATTTGTTATGTGAATCTCAAATTAATACACTATGAATCCACTTGGATACAATGTATCTCAAACAAATTTGACCTCATATATCCTGAGATATACACATGTATTTGAATGTATCTAGACACATCAAAATCTAGTAAGTTGAATAATATCGCAAACTAGAATATATCTAAGTAATTAGCTCCTGAACTAGCTTTTAACGCGTTCTTATAGTAATAGCTAAAACCGAAGAAATAATTGAGGAAAAAAAAAGAAAAAAAGTTCTTTTATAAGAAATTCTAATCAATTAATTAATTTATTCCATCTTCAAAATAAATCTTGTTTTTGAGAGGGGGGGGGGGTGATCTCATCATTCATTTTATCATGCTTAGACCTTATTAATCACAAGAGAGATAATCATTGTAGATAAATCCTAAAAAAATAAAATCAAAAGGATGGAGTCCACTAAATTTCTTTTCTACAAAAATGATAGTAACATCATTTGCTTCTTTTTAGACGTGCTTAAACAATACTAAAGCTTTGAGAGTAGTTTGACCGACTTGCTTTATATTGGATTGTGACAATTTCTTTTGTTTTCCGCTCGGATTTCAGAGCTCATATTGAAACTTTGACTAAAATTGAATTGCGCATTGAAAGGCCCATTTAGGGTGACAATAGTGCAGAGTCAGAAATTTTACGAAAGATATAAAAAAAAAGTGAACCGAAAAGTTATTGCTAATGAGCTTCAAACACATGAGCACCCTAAGCGTTGACTCTTTCAAGGTGTCTAATACCACTGGGCTACAACACATTGTTATGTCAAGGTAGTCTGGAATATGTTATTTAGTCACTTCGTGTATCATTTTACTTATATATACGTTACTGTTATCTGAAGAAAGGTGTCCAATTAGACACTCTAACAATAACATAGCTATACCCCTGGATGACGCTTCCAACATAATTTTCTACATATTCAAAATTCAAATATAAAATCTCTAATTAAGGACAAAGCAGTCTCACCATTGTATACACCACAACTCATGTTGATGGATTGTGACATTAGTTGTGTAAAATCAATCTTAGGGATGTCAACTTAGTCTTCAAAAAGGATCATAGCAGGAAAAGATAAACAATAGATGGAGAAAAGAATAAGGGTTAAATTTTTGATACAAGAAGGTTTGATAGATCGCACATAATTATATGTATCTGCTTAATATATAATGAAAATCAAAATACGATCGAAAATGTAATATCGAAAATTCATGGGAAGATTTAGGAATTAGGCCCTAAACTAATGTAATTTATGTTATTTGCACTAAATAGTGTTATGACTTTAGGCCACATTATTTAGGTCTGTTTTTACACATAACTTGTATATACACTACTAAATTCATGGCAATTACAATGAATTGGGCCTATAGATCAAATATGTGAAGAGTATCAAGAAGTAAAGCCCATACTTATTTTGGGCTTACTCTCTTCCATGCACAAGGCCTCCAATGTGGTATATCCTCCAACATTACTTATTCGATAGCGTAATTTATGTAGATGTGTAGTTCGATCATCTAATTTATCAAA
The DNA here is from genome assembly GCA_027704765.1 of Solanum habrochaites. Taxonomy (NCBI): domain Eukaryota; kingdom Viridiplantae; phylum Streptophyta; class Magnoliopsida; order Solanales; family Solanaceae; genus Solanum; species Solanum habrochaites. Next base: position 736,079 of record JAKWJA010002492.1, read on the forward strand.
TATGACCGAGTATACATTATAAATATAATATGGTTGTATATATTGTATATATTATATGTATATTTAGTATATAAGTCCTATATATTGTGTACGTATTTTGTAAACTAAATGACTCAAAAACATTGTGCATTAATTTTTTGGATTAAATATCTAAGGTTGAATCCTCCAAGGCACTACTTTGAAACACTTGTATTTTATTATTAGAGGATTACTCTTGATTTGCACAGTTTTTTTTTAATTCTTTGCATAATTGACACAAATGCAAATCCTTTGGGCTGAGAAATTAAGATCTTTTGACCACTTATAAAATAAATGAAAAAAAAAAATTAAATATGTTACGTGTAAAATTAAACATATCTTATAAGTATCATAAGATTAAAAAAAAAATTGTAAATGACCTACAAAGCGTGCGTGGTGGATATGTTTTTCCCTATCTAAACATTGGAATCCCTAAAGAATTCAAAATAATCCTAAGTGTATATCAATCAAACAATTCTAATCTTTCATGTTTATATAAAAAAAAAAAAGCAATTTTGAAAATGAAAAAGAGTAAACAATGATCTTAAATTATGCAAAATTATTGAACAAAAATGTCATAAGTTATTAGTATGGTTTAGAAATGCTCTCACCATCAATAGATTGGTCAAAAAATACCCCTATTTTCTAGTTTATGTTATTGTTTGTCTATTTTAATAGTCCGGTGCAACTTTTCAAGTGTAATTTTTTTTTAATCTATTTTTGTGTATGATATAGTATTTTATGTTGCGATTTTTGGAATTTTTCACTAATTTTTTCACAGTTAATATTATACGAAATTACCGGAGAAGTTTTTGGCATTTCTCCAACAATGTGTCCCATAGGGGCGTACAAAAAAATCTAATTGTTTGGAGAGTTCAATGTATGTAAATTTGTTCATGAATCTGTAAAATGAATAAAAGGACATGCCTTCAAATTAAAATTATGGACATTGGACACATATATATGATTGTGATGTTATTCAAAACTTTAGTGTAGATGCCTCAATTGTGTTTTAATGTCATTGGACACACATGATTGTGATGTGAATCAAAACTTTTATGCACAAAGCCAAAGAGAGGATAGAGTTTTCTTATATTTATACCGATGGAAGATAATAATTATTTTGTACAATTAATCGAAACATATATAAATCGATTTAAGTACTATAATTATAATCAAGTTTTTGTTATATGTACTAATACACACGTAGAGATAGAGCTTAAGGCTTAGACAAGCACGTTGACATGGCATTAAAGGATATCATTATAGTTTTAAGTTTTATTTAACAATTATTTCTCATTAACTTTTAACATGAAATTTTGTTCACACACTCAACAAATTCACAATCGGACTAATTATTAAATAAATCTTGAATTTGTATAAAAGTTATTTACTATGTATCATCTGCATCAATAAAAAATAATGTAGATATGATGCAACACCAAATTATCGGCTCCAACAACATTTATTGGCTTAAAAGTGACCTTTAATATAATATAATATTATCCATGTTAAGTTGGCTTGAAAAATATACAGATAAAAATATATAAAATGTGTATATATGTTGCAAAAAGAGTGATATGAAGTGTATATGAACAATTATAGTAATAAAAATATTTATAGTAAGTATATATTTTATATAAAAAGTAAATATAAAATATGTATAAAAGGTCTGTTGATAAAAATGTAAATTACAAGTATTTTGTGTACATATTAGTATATAAAAATTTTAAACTTTTTTAATAGTTTTATTTAAATTTGTGACTTCAACATTTCTAAATCAAGATAAAAATACAAAGAAAATATAAAAGCTCTTTATGTTACTGTCAATGTATATAAATTAAATTTTCTATGAAAATAATTATTCGAAACGTACTTAGCTAAGGTCTCAAACTAATTCACAAGATGCTTAGTAATTAATGTCATCCCACCAAACAGCTCAAAAAAATCCAAGTTGATCCTACTTAAAAAAAAATTAAAGTTTTGTTATTGACTAAAGACTTGGTCAAATAGTATTAATTAATAATTAATAAGAGTCTAATCTTTGTTGTCATGTTTGAGTGAATTTTCAACAACATGCTGTAAATAATGTAATTGATGACTCTCTAAGACTATTCTGCAAGATAAGGGTGCATGTATTTATGAGTTTGATTAAATTTAATAATTTTAAAGTATATTTTTATATTTATATTAAGATATTTAGTTATTATAAATAAATAATTTACCAGAAATTTAATATTTTCTGTGTTTTTATTTTGTTGTCCATTTTAAAAATGGCACACATATTAAGATACTAATAATTAGCATAGTAAACTTATAATTTTATCCTTATTATTTATGATTTTAAAAATGATGAATTAAAACTTAGAAATTTTCAAGAAGCTTAAATGAGGGTATAATAGGAAATTTTTTTTGTCATTTCTTGATTTGTCTAAATGAACAAGTAAATAGGGATAACTAAAAGAGGAAATATGAACGAATAAATAGGGACAGAGAGAGTATATTCAAAATTCTGAACTTTGTTTGGAGCTAATCTTTTGTTTTTTGACTTCAAATTTATAAGAATTAAAACTCAAAAACAATATATATAATAATAACGACTATTCTATTTCGTACTTCTATTGGTTGAATATGAGAGTTTTAACTTTTAAATAATTTATAAGTAAATAGTATTAGTGGATTCTCAAAGTAATAATATTATTACTTTATTCTTACTTGATTTGATTACGCGTTTCATTAAACCACATTTTATATAACTTTAAATATCTTTCGTACGTCTCGATTATTTTTACCTTATGCAAGAGCCAAACAAGGTCTAATTGAGCTGTGAGTAGTATATCATGTGGGTTGACCCGATAAGGTGGGTCATTATAATTAGTTGGCTATATCAAGTAGAGAACATCTTTTTTTCCTTTTTTAAAAAATAAATTCAGATTGTTACGTCAAATTAATGTAACTTATTATATAATTAAGTGATTTAATAATTAGAAAAAATATTAATCAATTACAACTAAGTAAAAGTACTCTATATCAAAATGTATAACATGTATATATTGACTAGTTATAATTTATAAGTATTAGTCCAATACAAAAAATATGTTTCTCTTTTTTACGTTCCATTCTAAGTAAGAACAACACATACCACGTAATATTGTTGATATCATGTTGTGTTAATTCTATATATAATATGTAACAAACAAATTAAACAAACAAAAAGTCACGAAATTATTGCGTGTAATTGGTGTCGCTTCAAATAATATATAATCGAGTGTTGTCGCCTTTTAGGTGGGAGAGGCGGGATCGAGCTAGTCTCATGTTCTCTCATCCTTTTATTATTACTACTGTATTAGTAATCGTGTAGTTTCTTATTTTTCGATATGATTTACTATATGTTACTGAATCTGACTTCAAAATAGATATTTTTTTGAATACTACAGATCAAAAGAGACCCTCTCTAGAAACACAGATCGAAACGAACCCCTTACTCATCATTCGTAGGTGAACTCTGACAAACAAATTTGATTCCTTCAATTACCTTCAAAACACAAAAAATAAAAAATCACACGAATTTTTTAATATTTGATGTCTATGTTGCTTTCATTTGTTCTGTTTCTTGATATTTGTTGTCATATCTTGCTTTCGAATAACTTCTTTTTTTGAGAAGAAAATCTATTAAAATTAACAATATATTTAGGTTTATGTATTTCTTACCCTCTCTAACATATATATATTTGTAAGATTATACTAGTCACTAGATATATTATTGTTGATCCGTTATAAATTCGTTAAAAAAAAAAAAAAGCAACTTTGTGTGTGTTTTTTTTCGTGGCCAAACGCATTAGTTGTCAAACTATTTTGATAATTCAACACTCAACTAGTGCACCCAAAATTATGTCCTCCAATTTATCATCAACTTACTAGTTATTATGCATAAACACTATGACAATTTCAACTTTAAAGACGTGGAATATACTTTATTTTTAGTGATTTGAACTATTTTGATACAGCATCACACTACAATAATAATTTATAATTATAACATGAGCACCATAGCTACATTATCTAGTTTTTCATCTCTTAATTACTAGTCATATGCATAAAAAAGACTACTATTTACACACTCAAAACGTGCGTTCTTTTTAAGTGTAACAATTATTAGAATTTTGGTTTTATAGATTTAGTGTATCGATGACATAATCATAAATATGAAATGTGAATAACATGAATTAGAATAGTAGGCTAGTAAGTAGCAAAATGTTGTTTCATATAACCATATAGTAATAGGTTAATATATAAATACAATTTTAGATATATAATTCATATGAGTTCCTTCTAGCTTCGCTAATAATAAAATATAAGAATAAGATATAGACATATTCTTTTAAATTAGCTTTAATTGTATTTGTACAACTAATCATGTAAACATATGTAAAGTAAACCTTTTTAGAATGGATAGGCGCTTGATATCTGTAAAATACACTTTTTAGAATGATTTCGTGCTGAGCCTAGTAAAGGGGACTTTTTTTTCATTTCGATAGGTAGGGTATGAATATTGAATAAGTAGACATACATATCTTATGTGACACATACAAATCAGTTCGAAAGTATCACACACAGATTGTCACATAAGACATCACTTAGGATGAACGTATCTACTTATTTAACTTTATAGAAATTTAAATGTCTACTTAATTATATACACTCAAAAATAAATAATAAAACATATCAAGTAAAATTAAATTAAACAACATGTTTATGTATTAGGTATTTATATACTATGAAGTCGGTGGGAGTGATGAAAATTTGACTTGTCTATTTCTAGTCATATATCCATCCACCATAAGTCATCTCCAACTGAAAATTAAGAAGACAAATTAAGTTGGAAAGTTGTCCTAATTATTAAAATAATTATTCCAACATTCATTTGGATAATCACAAATAAACAGACCAATAAAAAGAAGATATATTTAAATCAACAATTCATTATTTAATGTGTTTTTATAGGCATAAATGAGCACTATAACTCATTAGGTATACGTCCTCAATTCCTCATATATGACAAAAACAAGTCATTTGGAGCTTGCTAGGGCCACTTACTTAATTTGGTGGTTGCTTACACAAATATAGTACTAATATATTATTATCTTTAATTGGATTAGCTTAACTATGCATAAGTGTAATTTACGAGAATGATTTTGAATTTTTGATCTCGTTTATTTAAAAGAGGTGAAATTTTAAAGGCGATAGATGATTGACACTGACTTTTATTTGAAGATTTGCCTATAAAATAAGTAGGAGACAAAAATTTAAGATCATCAATTTGTAAGGTTATTGAGTTAAATATCTTGCTTGTAAACATCGTAGAGGCCTGAAAACAAGATCGTCCAAAAAAATGTCAAACGAATAAATTAAAACGCAATAAAATAGACACGTTAATAAATAGATGTGTAGTGTTACATTAAGAGATTTTAAAAATGAATAGATGTGTTAGTGTTTCATTAAGGGATTTTTAAAATGAATTAATTTGTTCTTTTTGGTCTTAGATAAGGATTAGGGGATTAGAGAGAATTATCCACATGTCAAATTAGATTCTTAAACGTCACCATAAACAACTAATTAACTGAACCTTAATTCAGTGGGATCAAACATAAGTTAATTATAATATCTATAAGATGACGTTTAACATATATGTACGTGGTAGCTAATTATGGATTGGCTCCTCTTAATCAATTAAATTAAACTATGCTAAAGTGAAAAAAAAGTTGGAATATCTATAAAATAAAATAAAGTTCTTGAGATAAGAATGTTTTAGATAAACTGTCCCACTTAATCAAAATTTCTGACATACGTATGAAATAAATGATCTAAATTTTATCACAAAATTAGACCCACTAATTTAATGCAAAGATGATTGTATTTGTGAAAAGTTGATGTTTAGAAGAGACTACAAAGTAATATATAGTAGTGGAGGGAATTAATAATCATAGAAAAAATGGAGGGGCCAGTGGGCGGTAAATTAGGTCGATAGTGATAGATTCAAAATTTTTATTAAAGAGATTTATATATAAGAAGTAATAATACGAACAAATTGAAAGAAATTTAATATAAATTAAATATACATAAAAAATATTTTTAATTATATATAAATCGTATAATCTTTCATCGATAGAAATTTTTTGAAAGACCTATCTTTTGTGGCCTTTTTGTTTGTTTCGAGTTAGTTGGTGCATAGAATTTGGTTATATGTAACACTTGGGACAAAAAAATGTAATTATATAATAATGTAGTAATGTATTTCAAAGCAAGCTGGAATTTAGTGATTAGAAAGGAATAGAATTATGTACACACATATTTAACTTGTTATAGCATACTTATTGTTTGTTTTAGGATATTATTGATGTTATTAACAAAAATTATTATTCTTTTTATTTTAATTTTATATGATACATTTTATTTTTGTTTGAGTCAAAAAGTTTAAATCTGTTCGATGATTTTTTTATTGAATCTTCAAATTTTTCAAAATGAAATTTACATATTTTTAAATTACGTTAAAATAATACTATAAGTCATAATAATTAATAATTTAAAATATTTTAAAAATATATAAAAAATTAATGATCAAAGATTAACTTATTTAAGTATTGAAATTTGATATCACGTAAATTGAAACAGATAGATATAGTACTTAATAAATTATTTAATTGTGTATGCATGTTAACATCATCATTTATAATACTTATAAACTCATTTACAAAAAGTGCAAAAAACTCTTTAGCTAAACTTTAGACCTAGTCAATGTCTCCTTTAAGATTGGTCAACGGATCGGAACCGGTTCACCGGACCGGAATGAACCGGTATCGGACCAGATCGGAACCCGTTGACCGGTATGTTGACCGGTACTGGGATGAACCGGACCGGAATTACCGGGATGATTCATCGGTTCCGTCCCGTTCCACTATATACCGGGATGGAACCGGAATGAACCGGAACGGACCGGGATGGAACGGGACGGAATTAACGGGACGATATTTTTTGGAATTACGAAAATATAATTTTTTTTATTTTTTAAGTATAAATTAATAGTTTTTAAATTTATACTATAATTTTTACTCAAGTTTATTTTAAAGATATTTTATTAATTTTTTTGTTGTTGTTAAGTTTGCAAGTAAAGTCTAATAAAGTTTTCAAATTTAAATCTTTTGAAGTTAATACTTTATAAGTTATTACTTATATTCATTAATATTTATTTTATAAGTCATATTTATAAGTATTATAACTTGTATTTGTAAATATTAAATAAATAAAATTTGTAATTTTAAAAAAATTAAATTAAATATAAATTATATAAAATATAAAATAATTAATATATATTAAATAAACCGTACCGGAACGGAACCGGAATGAACCGGGATGAACCGGTACCGGTACACCGGTACGAAATCACGGTTCCGTCCCGTTCCGTGTACCGGTTCAGACGATCCCGTCCCGTCCCGTAGGATACCGAAACGGGACGAATCGGAACGAACCGGAACGGTACCGGTACGTCCCGTTCCGTTGACCAGTCTTAATCTCCTTAAATAAGATATTAAATTGACTAGACTAGCTTTAATATAATATTGCAAAATTGTTGGGGAGGTAATTACAAGTTCTCAAATTAAAAATAATTTGAAAGTATTTTGACTTAGTCAATTCTTCCTTAAATAAGCCATTTAATATATTGACTTAATCTAAAACTCCACAATTAATGGGGAAGAAATGAATAATAATGTTTATAATTCACTAGATTGATATTTTACTTAGTAGAAATTGAGACAGTATTACACTTATTTTGAAAAATATTATCATCAAAAAAAAAATTATTTTTTAAAAATGATTACTTTTGAAGAGATACAATGTGTTTGTCTGATATTTTTTAGAAGTGTTTTTTCAAATATTTGATGAAATTAGAATTGGAAACCTTATTCATCCAAGATTTTAAAAGATAATATATTCCTTCATCCATCCATTTAGAATTTAAAAAAAAAATACATATGAAACAAAAACAATATTAAGAGCGAAAGGAGTATTTTAACATACTTTATGATTATTTTAAATCCAAAATCATATAAAGATACTTCTATTCTATTTCATTTGACAAACTTTAATTTGATACAATATCTTTTTATAAACCTCTGAAACTTAAGATTTATAATATTTAAGAGCGAAAGGAGTATTTTAAAGTAAAATTAGTTATAATTATAACAAAGTAACATTTTTTATGATGACTTAAAGAAAAAAATATCACGTAAAATGAAACGAAACAGAAATAGAATACTATTGATCCTATCACCAACCAATGTAAGAGTACTCTTCAACAGTAGTAAAGTTGAATCTGGCTAAGAAAGACAAATTTGAAGATAAAATGAATCAATTCCTGCCAGGTAAGATTTTATGGGGAAAAAAATTCTTGTTGGATAGGTTTTGTCTTCAACTCCATCCATCCCTTCATTTAACATTAGCCCATCACACCTCCCATCCTATTGGGAAGCTGAAATCAAGAAAAAAAAAACACATCAAAGTAATAATAAAATATATTTCATCTGTTTTAATTTATATGATACGTTTTTTATTTTAGTCCGTAAGAAAAATATTTTTTTTATTTTAAAAGAAATGACCTATTTTTTTAAATACTTTTTAATCTGTTTAAAAACGAATGACTGTATTTTTTTTGGCAACATTTTTTTAATTTCAGTTGTTTACGTAGCATATATAAGGTTACAAGATTAAAGAGTATTTTAATATATTTAGCATAAAATTAGAAATGTTTTTTGAAATTCGTGTCAAATCAAATTTCATTATTCTTTTTTAAACGGAGGAGTAATATATTACTATATTTAAGAAAAATTTAAGTTTACTTATAATAAGATGATATATACTCACAAAAACATTTATAATTTAGTTTAGATACTCTTTTTTATTTATTTATTTAACATGCGTGTCAAATCAGATAATATCACGTAAAAAGACAACATATAACTTTTACTTTTATATCTTATCTGATACTTGTACTAAATCAAAAATCTTCTCTCTTATTTGTTGTTGTTGTCTTTTAAAACATCATCTCAATCCAGATAAACATCAACAAAGAAAGGATGCGAAATACTACTCTTATGATCAGCATTCAAGCTAAGCTAACACTAAAGCTCAGGGGAGATGAACTTACACATGGTCCACTATCATGTGAACAACAACAACTTGATCATATATCCAAACCCCACCTACAATCCACAACATATATATATATAGATACTGATTCATATCAGGTACTTCATTACGTAAATAAGTTAATTTATAAAAAATATATCACTTCTATTACATAAGTATGTTAATCTCAATAAGCCGTGAATTTTCACGTATACTCCAGTTGAAGTTGATGTACATACTTAAAGAAGGAGACATATCTGACTTGCGAATATGTTCAAATCTTTTTGAAAAAAATGAATCAGAAGAATCTAATAGATATACTTATAATGTGTTCAGATATTTAATTGAAACAGATCATAGTTCGAATATCTAAATGAAACTTAATGATAGATAAAAGATATAATCGATGTATTTAGTCTTATACCAACTACTTCACCCCATATATACACCATATATACTATACACATTTATTTACCTACCCAACTACACAACAAAATGTGTACCTCATGCTAGTACATACCAATAATACTTAATTCCTCCCCCCCCCAACCCCCAACCCATCATCTTTGAATCTTCCCATGTCCCTTACCTTATTGGCTTCTAGTTGACCCACAATACCCACATCTCAATATCTTCAAAAACAATATTACTCTATTATCTAATAAAACTATACAATAAACAATTTGCATGACTAGTTGTGTTATAATTATACAACAATTCAGACAAAACTTGACCCATAGCCCTTATATATATATTGGTATTCAACAAGTTCATCTATCAAACAACCCCAATTCACTACCTCTCAAAAACAGAGCAAAACAGAGTAAAACAGAGCAAATGGAGGTAAGTTGCATAGATCAAGAAATTAGCACAACTAGTGACTCCCCATCAACCATTTTCCCGGCGGGGTCTCCCCGCCACATGGGAAGTGGGGTCAGCGTTATGATAGACGCTGACTCCACAAATGGTGTAGAAGCAGAGTCGAAAAATACTACTATTACTAATAATAACAACAATAAGCTTCCTTCTTCTAAGTTCAAAGGTGTTGTCCCTCAACCAAATGGTCGATGGGGTGCACAAATCTACGAAAAACATCAGAGGATTTGGCTTGGTACATTCAATGGCGAAGAAGAAGCAGCAAGAGCTTATGATATCGCGGCACAGAGATTCCGTGGTAGAGATGCCGTAACAAATTTCAAACCCCTGTTTGATTTTCAAACAGAGGAAATCGAGATCTCATTTTTGAACTCTCGTTCTAAGGTTGAGATTGTTGATATGCTACGTAAACACACGTATAATGACGAACTTCAACATGCCAAGAAAGTATATAACAACTATACTTTCGAGATGAATGGAAGGAGGACATGCCATACTAATAATAATATCGCGACTTTTTCATTAGATACTAATGAAAAAGTCGCGAATAAAGCTAGTGAACTGCTTTTCGAAAAAGCAGTTACACCGAGCGACGTTGGAAAACTTAATAGGCTTGTTATTCCAAAACAACACGCAGAGAGATATTTCCCTTTGGTCGCCAAAGTAAATAAAAATGATAATACTTCTAAAGGGGTATTATTAAATTTCGAAGATATGAATGGGAAAATGTGGAGATTTCGATATTCGTATTGGAATAGTAGTCAAAGTTACGTATTAACTAAAGGATGGAGTCGTTACGTTAAGGAAAAGAAGTTGAAGGCCGGAGATATTGTGAGTTTCAAACGATGTTCTGGAGTTGGAATCGAAGATAAACAACTTTTTATTGACTCGAAGAACAGAATAATACGAGGTGAACAAGCAAAAGTGGTTAGATTATTTGGAGTGAATATATGTAAGGTTCAAGATGTTAGTAATAATGTTGTTGAGAAAAATATGAGTGTTGGCAAAAGAATGAGGGAGATGGATTTGTTGGCATTTGAGTGTAGCAAGAAACAAAGGGTAATAATTGATGCCTTGTGAATTTTTCTTGTGTTTGTAATTTATTTTTTGTTGTACTTTGGCTTTTTAGATGTTTTAATTTATATAACTTCCAATTGTATATTAGTTTTATTAGAAAAAAAAGATGGGCTCAAAAAGAGAGCTAATCAACTATGGTGTAAACATAGATGAAAATAGAGACAACAAATTAATTAATGTGAGTCTCTAGGTTTTTTTTTCCTAGCTTTTATAAGTTAAAAATTTGAACTTTCTATGTCTTTCAAGTTTCATGAGTTTGGGAACTATCTATCATGCTTTATTTTTGTAAAGTATTCTTCTTGATTTACCAAAAGTATATCTATGATAGGCTATATATAACCTAACCTTTTTGATTCATGAATCTTTGTGATAGTTGTATTAAATATAGGTCGAATGTACTAAAATGTTTAATAATTTTGTATTTTTAAACATATCATGTTAAGATTTGAAATTAAAGAGTTGCTAAAAAGAAAAAAATAAATTCAAACAGATTGAAAAAAAAATGGTCAAACAAATTGAAACAGTAAAGTATATTATAGCCTTAATGTGTATTTTTTATTTATTTTTTCTATATCAAATATCTACATTAGAGTTTGACTAAAATCAGATTCGCGTTAGGATGGGCTATAACACTTCCTAACAAAGACTCCTCCTCCTCCTTATCCAAATGAACTCAGACAAAAAATTTCTGATTAGAAATGAACTAATACTTATCAGTTACCACTCCATCACAATCGTTATCGATTTGACTTTAATATACATGATTCATCATGTAATTTGGTTTCTCCAATAGTTGAGAAAGTACAAATTGATATTGATGCACTGAATCTTATCCAGTTTTTGTAACATATATATATTTCACTAAGGGACAAAATAAAAGTTGTAAATTATGTCTCCATAATTTTAGAATTAAGCTCTCTAATAACTAGGATTGTCAACAATGTAAGACACTCATTATATTTGGGAATTTAGACGTAGTTAGTCATCCCTCGCTCGATTCAACTTTATTACGACTTTAACAAGTGATTGACAAATTAATATTTTTCACACAATATTCGAATTAAATTATTCGAAATTTTCCTCTTGCCAATGAAATATTCACACTCTTTAACGGACATGTATGATTGCACTTGGTCAATACAATAGTTATAAATTGTGAGGCTTCACCTCAATTAATAATGATATAGCCTATGATATATATAAAAAAATCAAAATATCAAAATTATCGAATCGAAATTTTAAGTACCTTAACGTAACATTAAATACCACATGCTGAAGGTACCATTTCTAGGACAAATTTAATAGTACTTCTACAAGTTTAACAATCAAAAAGATGCTGTACGCCATGTTTGTCCATTCCATCTTTTATATATATATATTCCTCAGAGTTTCTCTTTTTTTGAATTTTGAAATGGTTTAAATTGATACCGTGTTTAAAAAAAAAGAAAGAAGTTTAAAAAAAACTCGTACTCTGAAATAATTGATACATGTTTGTTTGATTATAAATCATTTCATTAAGAATAAAATGAGTATTTTAAAGTAAAAGTATTAACAAAAATTTAAAACGGTGACTTGAAACACCAAAACTTAATTTCAAGTGATGATTTGAATAATAAATAATATTTTATTTTTTTAAATAGCCATTTTAACTTCTTTTTTTTAAAAAAAAAAAAGCAATCCTAAAAAAATGTAGCAATCCTTTTAAAAAAACAATCTTAAAAGTAAATGTAAAAATAAATAGGTCAAGAAAGCCTTGAAAGGAGATGTGCACCATTAAATTGATTTTTCCCATTTTTGAAATCTATTCAAAAGATTGAAGATTAAAGTAATCTACCATGGTCCATGGTAATAAATAATTACACTTTTTCTTCAAAATAAAAATTTTAAGGATATCTATATTAATTGTATACACAATTATATTGTTTACTTAAAATTAAGACAAACTATACTAATTATGCTTAATTATTCTCACCTCCAATCTAGTGTTAAAATTATATAGAAGGCCCTATATCTATGTGTTATGCAATGTTGGAAGAATTGTTTGTAAAATGGCACATTAATCTTTTAATTTTAAAAAAAGAAAAGGACATTGCTTAAACAATTCAGCGTAGTTAACCAATATATAAATTGAATTACAGTATGTTATAATTATTTTGTGACTCAATAATATTTAATGATTGCTTTGTTAGTTTAATTATCATATTTTCTCATTGATTTCATAAAACAACTCTTTTATCAAAATAATTTTCATTTTCAAGCATATTTTTAATTCTTTTCAATTAAATTAAAAGACATAAATAAAAGAAAAAAATTAATACAATATGTAATGAATAGGTACGTTTTTTTTTTATTGATAAGCATAAATTTGTGTAAATTCGTATAATTTTTCTTGATTTCAACTAATATTTTTTTGAAATGTTTAAATTAAATTCACGAATTTAGATATCTAAGCAATTTCATAAAAGTGGAAAAGTCAATTCATCTCATTAAATTATAAGGGATGTTTATATAAATAGGAAAATTTAATTTGACCAAGGAATAAATTCATAAGTATAAAAGACAAAAAAAATTGTTATATAAATTAACATGTTTGGCTAGAGTATGTACTCATTGTATCTTTCTATTTCCTCTTGTTTAGGCATGGAAAGAAAAAGTGCTCCTATAAGGAAATCTGTTGAGATAAAATTTATCAAAGATAAACGTGCTGAGAGTGCTAGAATTTCGAATATGTTGAAAACTCTGACTAAGAAAGCAAATGATCTTTCAATATTATGTGGGGTTGAAATCGCCATTTTAATTTTCTTGATTGGAACTCAACCATTTTTTTTTGGTAATCCTGATGTGGACTCAGTGGTCCACCAATATTTGGAGCTCAACCAACCAACTACACCTTCGTCTTATTCGAAGAAGAAAAAAAAGATGGAAAAAAATAAGGATAAAGGAAAATCTGTTGAAAATAATTACAGATATCGTATATCAGAAGATTTAAAGCTGACAGAAACAGAAAGGCTTAAAAAATTAAATCGGGAGATCGAGAAACTTGAAGATCATTTGAATAAGGAAATTCATCTCTTACAAAATGCCATATGCTTTGAAGATCCAAAATTTATAGTTGAAATGGACATAGCTAGTTCTTCAACTATACCACCTAATTGGTTGAGTCTTTAATTATAAATTTCAATAATAGTATATCCAAACAATAATATTATTTTGGATGTTGTTTCCTTATAATGAATTATAATAAAGAATGATATGTCTGATTATTTTGAGTATTAGAATTTTTTTCCAAAGTGATGCTATTATTCATTTATTATATATTTTATGACTTGTGAGGATGAGTGATACGGATCTCGAAAAATACAAATACATTTCAGAGTAAACAAATAATTAAAAACTATAAATTTAACTACCGTCAACAATTGAAGTTAACAAACTTGAAATTAATATTATATATTACATAGAACAATAATAAGAGTATCATTAGTGTTAAGGAGATGAAGAAAGCAAAGGATTTGAATATTTGACTTTCTTAACAAATTAAAAAAGAAAAGATTTTAAATATATGACTTTCTTAATAAATTTTAAAGCAAAGATTTTAATTATTTGTCTTTCTTAATCAATTTAAAAGCAAAGATTTTAATTGCTTGACTTTTCTTGACCAATTTAAAAGCAAGAATTTCAATTATTTGATTTTCTTGGCCAATTTAAATTGTTATCTTTTTGTTATAAATTTTCTTTGTCTAATACAATATTGGGTAATTCTTATTATGTAGAGGTTAGAACTGTAAATGAAAAATATCATTTTTTACCACAAAATAATATTCTTTCAAACGTCGCAATATATTGCAAAAAATGTGTCTTTGTTAATTTTATATTGCTTTGGAAAGAATAATTATCCAGACATTTTACACTTTTAATTTTAGGCAGTTATTTTATTGATATAAATCTACAAAATGTTATCGCAAAAAGAACAAGATCTAAAATTTGAATCTACTTATGTAATAATATATCAGCGTTAGAAATAGTGATAAATCATGTTTTAAAAGAAAAAATTTAAATATGTTATTAAACTATGAGTAAAGGTTTATTTATGTTTAAAAGGTTGGCTTATCGATAGAAATTTAGGGTGTCTGAAAATAATGGTGTGTGACTATCAAAATTAAAAAAAAAAATTGTGTTATTTGAGGTTTGAACCTGAAGGTCCTTTATTCAAATGGACACTTATTAGTTATTACCATTGTATCAAACGCATAATTTTTATCTTGTTTAAATATATAATATTTAAATGTAAAATTTGACATATATATACAACGTAATTTCTGATGAAGAGTGTCCAATCTAGACTGACTATAGCTGCGCCACTGTGGATGGCATTAGACATATATAAGTTTTTAGTCAAAGTTCAGTGACTTATTTGAGTCCTTACCTCTTAATAATTTAATTAATAATATAGCCAAATCATAGTTGACCATATATATTGATTTTGCGAAACCCTTTTCTTAATTATATATCATATACATATATAAAAGAAAATTTTAGGGCCACTTACGTGGCGCCATTACAAATCAGAATTTTTTTTTTAATTTTTTTATTTTCAAAATTACCGTTCCCCCATGAAAAGATGAGACATTTTATGAAAGTTGTGACTTTTATGAAAAATTATGACTCTTATGAAATATTTTGACTTAAATGTAGAGTTGCGACTTTTATGAAAAATTGCGACTTTAACGAAGAGTTGCAATTTTTATGAAAAATTGTGACTTTTATAAACAGTTGTGACTTTAATGAAGAGTTGCGATTTTTATGAAAAAGTATGACTTTTATGAAAGTTTGTGACCTTTTCAAAGAGTTGCAACATTTCCAAATAGTTGTAACATTTCCGATAAGGCACAATAAATATTTGCTCACACTATCCTTTGTTATCTATAAATAGAGGGATTTCCTTTCATTTCAAAACAACAAAAATTCTGAATCTCCTCTTCTTCTTCTTCTTCTTCACAATTAAATATTTGCGTACTTTGCTCCCATTAAGTGGCTCACTCACACCATTGCTTATGTTACAGATCCTGGTATGATTTTCACGATTATTAATTTATGTTTATGTTATTAAGAATAAATGATAAGATGCAATAATTTTTATTTTTCTTTACATTATTAATGTTTGTTACTATATAATCTTATATGTAAGATAATATATTATTTTAGTTTTAATGACTTGTATGTCTTAATTATTATTTTATAAATTTCATGATACTATTAAATTTCCGCGCAAAGCGTAAGTAATTTTACTAGTTATGATATAAAAGAAAGTTTGGCTCTCTCAAGAATAGGATGGACCCGATAAGTGTTACTCCTTCCGCTCATTTTATGTGCATCATTTTTTTTTTGTCAGTCCCAAAGAGAATTGTCACATTTTCTTATATAGTAAGTATTTAAGGTACAATTCAGTTTTTATCCTTGTTGGTCCCACTTAATCTTAAAGATAAATACTTCAATATATTTATGATGAGAGAGAAAAGTGAGTCTACTTTTTAATATAACTATTTTTAGAAGAATAATTTGATAAATATTTCAAAGTCTTCCTTTATTTTTTAAACTTCATAATCAATCAAATATTATCACATAAAATGAAACGAAAAAAGTATCACATTATGGAAATAAAATCAAAGAAACATATATGGCACTTTAATTTGGAGAAGAAAGTCAAATGAAATCTTTATTTAAATTTGGCCAAAGTTATCAAATAAAATATAGATAGTGAGATAGTTAATTAACAACAAATTGCTATCTTATTCATGGTTCACCCTATATCTTTTTATGAACGTGGCATTAATTATTGTAATTCGTCCGATTCAAAATATGTAATATTTTATTCAATTACTTAATATTAACTTTTAGTATTTTTAAAAATTTATCCTTATTTATATATTGTTGTTTATGCATTGTTTATGAGTTATTTTTCTTGATTAATAGTAATGCTAAGTTGTCCCATTTCAAATTCAAAAATGACTCATTCTCATTGTTTTTGGAGTAATTATTACATCAAATTAATTACTTTTAAAAATTAATGTAGAACTTCTCAAAAATCTTAATTTTTTAATTTATTAACTTCAATAATTAGTAGGGAAAAAATGTTAAATTCACTTGGTTTATAAAGATGATTTTACAAGAGTAGTAATAATTCAATTGTCTTCGTGTTTGATGTTACTAATTAAAAATTAATGTTAATTATTTTGTGATTATTAAATTATGATTGTGTATTTGTAAATCTCAATCTTAGCGATAAAATAACGAATATGCTTTGGCGTTAAAATGATTCTACTACTATAAAAAAAATAAAATTCTAAACGTATTTAGATTTTATTGAATGAAATTTTCAAATAATATCATAAGTATTACTTTAAAATCCAATAATATTTTTCGTAGCGGTCCATAATTGATATAACAATATAAATTTTTATAGTGAAAATCAATTTATAACTAACACACACCTAATTACAAAGAAAAATGAATCAACACTAATATTTGTTCCCCACTAATCATATGTGATGTAAATATGTGGTTGATAATGCTTTATACTAGCAAGCTTTTATCAACTAAGTAAAAAAATCTATATAAAGGCTACAAGTTCTAAATATTTTTTCACTACTTCCCTTTAATAACTTATTATTACTCTAAGAACAAATTATGGGTCTCAAGGGCAAGTTGATTGGTTCAATAGAGGTAAAATGTGGAGGATCTCCGATTCACGATATTCTTCACACCAATACTCATTTTCTACCCAACATAATTCCTAGAGTGTTAAATCATTTTGAGATTCATGAAGGTGAAACTATAAAGATCGGTTCAGTTGTTAGCTGGAAATTTCATCAAGGTAACACACATTTTTTACTTCCTCTCTCTTTCAAGTTTCTTGCATCAATTTATTTTTGTTGGAATAAGGTATAGAAACACACCTAAACTATAGTAAAATTGTCAATTATACACTTAAACTCCTACTAATTCTCATATTCTCCGCAATGTGAAGAAATGAAAATTTTGTGAATGTTTATATTTTTATGAGGATTTAAATATATAAATTAGGAGTAATATCTCTTGTATTTTTTGATTTTAATAATTACAGATGGAAAGGAAATATTTCTTAAAGAGATGATTGAATCGGTCGACCTTGAAAAGAAATCGATCACTTGGAAAGTGATTGGAGGAAACATGTTAGAGTCGTATAATTCCTTTACTATTATCACATCGAGTGAACATCAATGGACTACAGTTACACTTATGTACGAGAAGAAAACTGAAGATACCCCAGAGCCTCTCACACTCTTGGATATTTTTCTTACTGGACTCAAAGATATTGAAAGTCACCTTCTCAAGTAATAGAAAATCTATATGGTTGAATGGTTATATACATTATGTATGTGTGTGTATGTTCGTATTTGTGTAATAATTAACTTGACAATAATGGCTAGTTTTAGCTAGCGTATGAACTAAATAACGTCATATATTTGAATAATAAACTTATTATGTATACCAACTTCTAAATAATAAAATTAACTCATAATTTCATAATAGAAGAAGACATAATAGGTCTCAAAGGTAAGTTATTTGGTTCAATAGAGGTAAAATGTGAAGGACACTCGATTCATGCTCATCATCTACCTACCTAACCCCTAAAATAGTTAAGCATTTTAAGATTCATGAAAAATGAAACGATGAAGATTGGTTCGATTTTTAGCATTTTAAGATTCGATGAAGGTTAAAGTAGTATATTCGATCTCACATGTCTGAACTTGTATTGTTCACATTTTAATATCTCATTTGTTTCAAGCTTATTTGTATGAACTATCACACCAAAAATTGGGAATTTTTTTACACTAGAGAAAAATGTTTTAAGAATAATATTTAACCATTCAAAACACACTCAAATGGACTTTGAAGTCCCTCTCAACCAAAGAACATTTACTTTTTACATTTTGAAAACAAGTGTTCTTTCCCATCTTTGTGGTTGATAAGGTATGAAACTAACAATCTTAACACCTTGAGGCACCGGCAACTCATCCTGCATCGGAATTTTCTCATGCCATACAAACTCGTTCTCGTGTTCATACTTCCGGAGCAACACATTCAAGTCATCAATCACTTGCTTATAAACTAGTCTCCATGACTCTTCTCTTGGTGTATGTTTTTCTGAACTTTGTATCACATGGCAAAGAACTCCAATAGCGAAGCCTATTTGCCCCTCCGTCTTTAGACTCTCTGCTAGATACTTGTAACTGAGTAACTCATGCAGCATTTTACAGGTCGTAATATAGTCCTGTATAGTTCAGAAATATCACCCAAAGACATAATAATAATAGAAAATGTTCTTGAAGCTAAAAGCTTTCAGCGATACTGATGGATCTAAAGCATATCAAAAGCATCGGTATATAAAGAAACAATAAGGGGAGCTAGAAAGGCGAGACAAATAGATAAACAAGACATACCGTTAGAGATGAAATGTCTTTGTACTGCTTGGTGGTTGAATTCAAGGTATGAATAGCTTCATTAAGAAATTCACAAACGCCATAGTGCAGCTTTGCCAAAAGTCCTCCGGTATTCCCTTTTTGCTCTGCCTTCTTCACTGTCACAGCCTAAGTCCAACATCAGGCAAGCAAAAACAGAACATTATTACAAGCCAAACAGGTGATAATTTGGAGAACGGAACAACGCGTTGATGCTCAAATTCTGATTTAGAAAATATAGATAGCATCATTGTTGGAGAGGCTCGAGAAGAAAAACGAAAACAAGATAACAATTAAGACTAACCTGTGCCTCAGCTAAACAAACAAGGGTGGTTGCAGCAGAAACACTAATCAGAGCTTCTGGTGGCCTTTCTGGTGTCCACTCATGCTGCAAACACGGAAGGACAACCTGAGCTAGATGTTGGTAAATTCCCGCAGCTTTTCTGAGAATGGTGGCAGATTGCACTAGATCTAAAACACGGGAGATAAATTAGATATTTCCATGAAAAGATAGAGATGAGATGAAGGAACAAACATATATATCACACATACCTGTTGACAGAACTTCCAAAGCTTGATCTCGAAGCAATGCACCAAGAACGAAAAGTGTCATACCAAGTTCAAAATTCAAATTATCCATTTGATAAAGTTTTGGACCGCTAAGATGGAAAAAGGAGGATGGAGCGAGAGAGCTGCTCCACCTAATCTTTAGGTCAGAAATCCATCGAGCCATCTTTGGGTCGTCACCAACTAGGTCTACATGGTGTATCAAGTTCCCCAAAAGTGGCAAATATTGTTCTACCTTCTGTATATTCTGCATAGATTGAAACAACAATCAAAATAAGTAAGTTTCTTACACTGTTTGTTGCTTTTGAAAGGTTAGCAAGCAGTTGGTCAGTATAAAAGGCCAGCTAGCTCAATTGTCCAGCTGAATTCGTAACGCAGAATGTTATTATTATCATGTCACTATGTTAGCAAGCAGGTAATATACAAAGAGTCAAACAAAATAACTACCTGTTCACATCGAGACGTCAACCCCCCAGACATTTCTCTAGCAATGGCCTCTGTCACAAAGCTATTCTGATTGATGGATTCGATAGCTCTCCTTCTGGAGCTCAACTCTTTTAATTGCTCCAGGGTGCCAGGATCAGACGCTAATAATGCATTTTCAAATAGAACCTGTCAACATTAGCACGTAAAAACCAATGAAAATCAAATTGTGATATCAATAGAACCATATAGCTATAGTCTGAAAACACACAACTTTTTATAAAATTTCCCCCGTTGGAATTCATTATTCAGGTGCAAGGAGTTGAATTGATACAATTTCACTGTCAGATATCTATCTTTTTTTCATTAAGAGTGGCGTCTAGATCAATCAACTTGCTTGCACCTCGACTATTTCACCATATATACACGTACTGTTTTTATCTCTATTCAGAAAGCATATACGGCTAATTTCACAAATTCGGGTGAAAATTGTTTCTTTACCCTTCTTAAGTACAAAAATCAAAACTCTCCACCAGCCTTACCTATCAAAAATAAAAGCACGTCGAGCATATATTTATCAACACACACTAAAATCAGCTGATAAATTACTCTTAGAAAGACTAAAATCAGCTGACATATATAGGTGTACGTATACTACTTACTACAATGACATATTCTACTGATTATTAGGTAAAAGGAGATGTAAACAACAGCACACAGCTTGATATTTTGGTATTATCGCCAGAAATAATCAAAATTCAATAAACTGAAACTTTCTATTCCATATCCAGATTCAAATCAACTCCTTATATAGAATCCATATCAACACATTCAACGAAGCAGCCAGTACGGCTTCATTTTTTCCTAATTGTGATTACTGATTAGGTAGCATCATCATCATTACGCATTATAATATTCAATTTTCTAACAACAGTGATCAATGAATCAAAACCACAAAATTAGAGCAAATTAGCTAATAAAATCAAATAACAATACCTGAGGAGATTTCTGCTTTGAAAAACCTTGAAAATTTATCATCATTTTTCTGATTCACTCTCCCCAAAATCCACTCAAAAACAATGAAATACAGTTGAAATTACACAGAAAAAAATGGGAAAACTTGTAAGAAAAATTGAGAAGAAAATTATGGTAATAGTACATTATGTTTGTGAAGTTAAGTAGGGCAAGAAATTAATATAATTAGAGAAGAGAGTCCACAAAATTGAAGGGTCATTTTCAATCACTCTTCTACTCTTTTGCTTCTCTACTAAGAATACCGAATTTCATTTTTCGGGTCGAATTTCATCTATTGGGTTCCCGCCGGCCCACTTAGAAAGATGAATTTGGGCTACTAACGGTTATACACTTATTAAGTCCAATAAATAGAAGAAAAAAAAAGGAAAAAACTACATACTACAATATATATTATGATTGCACTTTCAAAATATTTATTATGTATTTTAACACTAGTAAGGAGTTTCCTATCATATAGTGGGGAAGATATGTTTTAAAATGTGTTACCTGATACACTAAAATAGGGAGGAAGGTGAGTGGGGCTCATTATATATCCAGATACATACATCTTGTAGCGGGTGTGATTCACACGTATCCATGTATCTAGTTTGGCATTTATTTGGACACCAATACATAGAACAGTTGTGAGCGAGCGAGATGAGAGGCAAGCGAAATTTTTTATGTATCACAGATACATGTGAATTCACTTGAATACTATGTAGCTATAACAAACTACACCTAATTTTGGCCAGATATATCTCGAGATACATGTATTTGGATGCATGCAAACTGGAGTGTATATATACATACGCAGTTAGCTCCTAAACTAGTGGGAGTTATGTAAGTTCTCTGTTTAAAAAGAAGTTACGTTAAACAACATGAAGCATAGTTGATTACTTGCTGAAACTAACAGTAATTTTTGAAATTAGTTTTTCTGCAGTTAATTGTTCTGCATACATGTATTTGACAGTTTAGATACTTGTACGTATATCAAATACTCACAAGTAAGATAAGGTGTAGTTTCTAAATGATTGACATGTATTTGAGATATCGCTTGTCTTGCTTGCACATCTCTCCCTCTCTTATCCCTCTCCTTTTTTAAATATGTATTTCATAGTGTATCAATTTCTACGAGTATATTCAGTAGAATCAAATTTAATTTCATCTGATGTATGTTCGTTCATATTCAATATTTGTTATACATATACTATAATTTTAACCATGTGTATAAGTGTAATTTTCTGTTGAAGGATATCCATTCTACTTGAATCCGCTCCTAATTTTATCACAACATAACTTTTAAATATTTTAATTTAATTTAGTTTGTAAGGGCGCAATAGAACATTTCCCCAAGTTGTGGGACAACATCAGAATCCCTGTTAAAAACAGAACTCTTTATTGCCAATTAGAATATTGTGTGTTTTGGTGTGTTTGGCTCAATTATTTCAAAACGTCACTCAAAGTATGGGTTTTTTTCAAACTCTTTAAAAACAAAAAAATAAAGCATAACAAATTAAGTTCAAAATATGGTAATCACACCCTCTGCCAATTTCTTTCATGAATTAGATGCAAAATCTCTCCCGTCTATGTTCAATCAATTCCGATTTCATATGAACATGATCACTTGAGTAGTAGTCTTGTTGGAAATCTTAACGAAGATACGTGTAGAGAATTCTTTATAGCAGAGGAGGCATGTCAATAACACTGCATATTTCACGATTCAAACTAGTATTGCAAAAGAAACTTACAATAGATTATTTACACAAATGAAAACAAAGCAAATACAACCATAACAAAATAGGATAAGATGCAAAACAGTTATTTGTCTGTGGCTTCCACACAAAGGGGGAACTCGAAATGCAACAGAGTTAGCCTTATTTGAAATACTCTCCGCTAGCTATTTGTGTGATGATCCCTGGCTTGCTTCGAGAAAGCTCAATCTCCAAGTTCTCTCCTGCAGAAGAAGAGGAAAATTAAGTTTTAGTAACTGGAACAAGGAGAGGAAGATTGTGGCGGATAAACAAATGAATTCGACTGACCTTTCAACTTCACTGTGATCAGCATCACGAGGGAATATGCTGCACTTGAATTTTTCGTCTTTAGATTTCTTACGTTCCAGTATATCTTTTGCAGATTTGACCGCTTTGATTGTGTTCTCCAACTTCATCTCGCGAAGATTAGGTATATCAGCCAGCTCAACTGGTACAGCGTTGAGCTTATCACAAGAGACAAGAACAAGGTTCCTAAGGATGGGGTAGTTAAGATTAGACGCCTCCCAAGTTTCTAATTCTGCCCTCTCGATCCACAATACCCGGAGTTTGCAAAAACCTCCCAACTCCGGCTTCCAAGTATCACCCACGAATGCATTTTCTTTCAACTTTAGAACCTCAAGGGATTCCAATTGCCCCAATTTTTCTGCCTCACTCCATGCAAACCTTGTGTTTCTCAAAGTTAACTTCTTCACAGTACGTACAAGTCTGAAGAATGTTGCAGGAAGTTGAACTGTTTTATTCATGTAATGAGGAACATCATTCCACAGTTTTAAATGTTCCAGGCGCTTAAGCTCTTCAAGATTGTTGATACCACCCTTGTAAGCACCAAGAAAAGCCTCCATTTGCCCTCGAATGCTCAATTTTTTCACATTACACGCCTTCGCTAGCACTTGTTCCTCACAACTTTCTGGTGCAACCATGGAAAGAGTTTGTAGACAAGAAGGTTTACCTGTCGTGATAGTTGGGGATGGCAATTTTGCAGGTATGTTGGTGTGGAGATGCCTCAACTGTAACAAGTTCCATAGGTCTGCTTTTACGTCAAGAGTGGGCTCTGAGGTACTTGTATTGATTATAAGAGTTTGTAAATTCCAGAAATTACCAAAGGGCGGAGGAAGGGCCTTAATGTCACCCGAGATAGCAATATACCTCAAATGAAATAATTGGTTGAAGTATGGGGAGAATTTAAAATTGATAGATTCAACATCCAAGACTCTAATAAGTGGAAATGCATTGTGAATGAATTTGGTTTCCATAGTAGACAAGTTGATTGGCTTTTGTTTTGAGGAAAAACAATAGAAAGATCTTACATGTTCTGCAAAAGGTTTTGTGGAGAGAAATTCAGAGATATCAGATGGTTGAATAGACAATCTACGGCAAGCATCTAAGTCCTGTATAGAACGAAGATAGTTATGATGATCAGGTGTTGGACGTACATGTTGAAAAAGCCATTTCTTACTAGCTTTGTCTCTGCAAAACTCATGCAATAGGTCGTGAAGACGACATGTTTTTATTTGACCATCAGCCCTCTTTTGCGACAATATCACTAAATTCCTTTGAACAAGATAGTTCAGATATAACTCTGCTATCTCCTCAAGAGTGTATGACGACTGTTGGGGCTTTATCAACCCTTCCGCTATCCACAAACGAATCAATTTCCAGGCAGGGATATCAAATCCCTGAGGAAAGACACCACAGTATAAAAAGCACGTCTGCACGTCTTGAGGCAGATGATTGTAACTCATCTCTACAAATACACCACCATATTTATCCTCTTCATCATAACGATGATATAATTGTGACAAATTCTTGTCAACCCTTTCCCAGTATCTTCTGTCTGTAAGACCTCTTAATATTCCTGCAATCAGCACTATTTGAAGTGGTATTCCTTTGCATTTATGTGCAATGCTTTGTCCAAGTTCAACAAACTCAACAGGACATGAGTTTCCATTGCCAAAAGCTCTATTTACCAACAATTCAAAACTTTGTTCTGCATGCAATGGGTTCATATAATAAGGACCTGGATTAGCATAGGAAGCCAGATTCGCGCGACGCGTTGTCATCATGATTCGATGCCCCTTATTGTTTTCCGGAAAAACTCTCTTTACAACGTCAACAACTTCTGCTTCCCACACATCATCTAAAACAATAAGACATCTCCCTCCTCTGTCTCGTATCGTATCTCTTATTGCCTTACCTAATGCATCCACATCCCCATTCATGAAATCTTCTTCTATGCTTTTTTCGAAGCATTTCAGAATCCGAACACAAGTATCCTTTATTTTGTATTCGCGACCAACATAAACCCAAACAATGCTGAAAAATTCATATGAAAACTCAAATTCATTGCAGATTTTTCTTGCTAGTGTGCTTTTTCCAAGTCCGGGCATACCCACCACTGGGATAATATCCAGACAGTTCGGTCCTTCAACAAGTCGTTTCATCACTAGCTGAGCTTCCTCATCAAAACCCACCACTTCATCATCCTCCAAACAAGAACCCTTTTCCATCAAAAAAAAATTAATATGTAATTTCATTATAGCTTATAAACACCTCTTATGGTGATATTAGTTATCTAAACTATTGAATGTGTGACTTTAATATCTAAACTATTAACTTTTTAGTTTGAGAAACATATCTCAGTGGTGTGTGTAGTGTACCTTCTCTTTTATATGAAAAAACTTTGACACGTGGCATATCACATAGATAAAATATTTTATCTAGGTGAAAATTAAATTATTTTCTTATCTCACTCCACCACCTCCTCCACGTATCCCCTCCCCCGCGACAATCCAATCTTTTTTTAAAAAAATATATATATTTATAAAATATTTTTAAAATTTTTATATTTCATCCTTCCCCTTCCCCCCCGATAGAAATTGATATTATTTTATTTAAAAAAAATCTACTCCATCCTATTTTATTTTTCGCTCCTAATTTTTATTTTTTTTACGTTTTTTTTATTTTGTATTAGATATGCATGTACATATATTTTTAGAAAAAAAATTCTACTAGTGTACCAAATATAACATAAACAATTCTTGTGGCATCAAGTAAAAAATATTATCTATCTATATATATACCTAAACACTGGGAAAAAAATTGAAAGCGGAGGGTTAAGTGGGATGGGTAGAATTATATTTTTAAGAAAAGAAAATAATATCTAAATTAGTATTTGATGAGGTGGAGGAGATGAAGTAAAAAATGAAATAATTTTATAAAAGAAATTTTAAGAAAATAAAAAACTTAAAAAAATGGTGTGGGTAAGAAAAATATTTTACATTTTATTTTATAAAGAAAATGTTTTTTTATAATAGTTTTTTTAATTTTTAATTTTAACTAATAGTAATAATTTATTTATTTTTTGTCAAAGTTGAGTAATTTGTTCATGTGGAGTGTGATGTGGAAATTATTTAAAATAAAAGAGAGAGAGTTTATTACACATATCATGATGAGATGTGTCTTTCTCAAACTAAAAAGTAATAGTCTAGATATGAAATTCAAATTTTCAATAATTTAGATATGAAACTAAAAAAAAAAGTATAGTTTAAGGTGTGCTTTTTGACACGTATTTCTAAACTAAAACTTCAACTTGTTTCAAAAAGTGTTAATTTATATATGTATATTTATAAAACTAAAATTTAACTCAATACATAATATAATTTTTTAATGAAAGAGTATCGAACGAGAAGGTATGTCTGCTATGGTGGATGAAAATCGTTGAGGCTGTTCAAGAAAATTATTGTTAGTTAATTGTTTTTTTGCCTTCTTTATTAATTAATATCAAGGTCAATACAGCAAAAAAATGTAATTTTATAGGAAAAATAAAAAGGAAAATTGTTTCCATGGAAAGTGAAGAACATTTTTTTTTTTTTGCTACATCACTATTTTATGCTTAATAATATATATTTTAAATATTTTAAGTGTTCAATGGGATATTAATACTAATTAAGATATCTAAATGAAATATATAAACAATTTTAAAGGTTGCAAATGACTTTAATCTAATTATTAATTATATAAGAGTACTAATACACACAATAGAAATTAAGAAATACTTCCTCTGTCTCTATTTTCAAGAAATTTAAACGAGGATATAACTTGATTTATCAAAATGGACAAGTAAATAGGAACAAAGGAAAGAAGTACACGAATAATTTTAAACATAAATGAGTAAATAAGTACCTGGGTTATTCGTTGGGTTATTTTAGGAATGTGAACAGTTATGTTAGTGGTAAAAGCTTGTTTATTATTTTGATGGAATATCTTGAGATCGTCATTGATTTTTCTGATTTGAATTGCAAAATCGCTAATTATTGTGCTATGAAATCTTTTGGCTATACTCCCTTGTTGGTGTAGCTTTGCTTGAACCAAAAATTTATCAGTTAAATCCTCAACTCTGTGTATAATTATTTGAACCTCCTTCACCATTGAAGTATCGTTATCGTTTTGGAATTTAGAAGCATCGTCAACCAACACTTTGAGGCGTTGAACTTCTTCTAACAGACTGTTGAATTCATCGTCTAATCCATGAATCAGATTTATATGATCACTTAACAGCTGCAACAAGTTCTCCAACAGAAAGTTCACCGCTGCATCTGCCATATCTAGAATCAATCAACACAAAATATATTTTCATTCGCTTTATATACTATTTCTCAACTCAAATTATTTATCATATTTGCCAAAAATACCCTTATATTCATACATATTTGCCAAACATACCTCTCTCCACATATCTTTAAATTAAACGTACTTGTATAATTTTCAAGACTACACTTCATTAGTTACTATTAGAATAAAGAACTTGTTTACTTTTTAATAATTGATATAGTGAGTTTATTAATTTACGCATAGTAATTATGAAATGGATGAATTAAAAAACGTAAGATTTTTAACAAGTTCTACATTCTTCGAAGTAATTACTTGAGTTATAATAAGTAAAAAAATAAATAAATTGTCCTTTCTTGATTTGTCACAAGTAATTAGGGACAACCAAAAAGAAAAATGTGGACTAGTAATTAGGAACAGAGTGAGTGGTTATTAATCAATGTTTAGTTAGTTTAATACTCCATCCATTTCATAAAGAATGGTCTAGTTCGATTTGACACGGAATTCAAGAAAATAAAGAAGATTTTTGAATTTTGTGACTCTACATTAAAGTTATGTCATACGTATAAAATTGTCCGTTAATGCTGTGATCTTAAATATGTCATGTGAAAAGTTAAAATTAAAATGTTACCAAAAATAGAAAGATATCATTTTTTTTTAAAACAGACTAAAAAAAAAGTCATTCTTTTTTAAACTGATTGAGTAACAAATTTAACAATAATTAATTAGGGTAAAATGAATAGTTATGCTTGGACTAAGTAGTATTATCTAAATAATTTTAAACCATTATATGTTTTGCTTGAAAATCAAAGGAGTAATGAAATATTCAATGAACATGGAGATATGGTTACTAATTAAGATGACGAAAAATCGACTTATAGTAACAATATTATTTCGTCTTCTCAATTATCTGATCTAGAAATGAAAGCTTTTCGGAAAGAAACTGTTAGTAGAATGTGGAAAGATTATATAAATGAATAGTTTGTTACTATCTCCTTCGGATGTTATTATAATTATAACTGAATCATTGATAAGTTTGAATATACATTAATGTATTGCTCTTGCCTATTGTTATTTTGTTATTATTGATTACTATCAATTATGTCATAAAGTCATTTTTAACGGAACATAGTTATTATAAATAGATAATACAAACTTATAAATATTTTTAATAGATTTTAAAACTTATAAATACATATTATATTTTTTAAAATAGTCAAATATTTTTTAGAAAACTTGGGACCAAACAAGAGTTTTAACTTGGCCCAAGTATTAATTGACAAAAAATACTTAGGAACTCGAGACCAAATTATTTAAATAATTGTTTTTATATTTACTTTCTCAATTTAACAATAATATGGGATTGCTTCTTACATTCAAGTCTTTCATTTAATTAATTAGTTCTTTTGTTAAATTGACCCAATTTTTACATTAGATAAAATATCCTAATTTACTTGTGGTTGAGGTTCGTTCTCATTTTTTAATATTACAAATAACATAATTAAGTTTAACTAGAGCTTGACTATTATATTGTCCACTGAAATAAAAATAAATTGAAAGGTCACTTTGTCCATTGGAAACTTCAAACGGTTTAAGTGTGGCATTTTTTTTTTTCGTAATACTATATGATCAGAAAGTGGACCTTCAAAATTTTAAAAATGTCTAAAAAAGTAAAATAATATAGGTAAAATATTATTTTAATCAAATTTTTTGGCTAATTTCTTTTTTCTTTTTTTATTATGTAAAGAACTTTTGCAAGAAATCGTAAAATATAATTTATATAGGTAAACAACTTTTCTGACCAATTTTTTTTTCTTAACCAAAAAGGGCCTAAAATATTCTTGAAGTATTGAAAATGGTACAAAATTACCCTCCATCCACCTATTGGCTCCGAAATGCTTTTTTCATCCACCTATTGACTCCAAAATACCCTTGTCATCCATCTTTGGGTTCAAAATTGACCACTTTTTTAATTGTTTTAAAATTAAACTCTTTAAATAATTTTTAAAATACTTGGCGTTCAACTATTAATTATAATTTTAATTTATTAATATAATTTATAAACCAACACACTACCCACTCATTACTAACTAAACCTCACTCAAATAATGATCCAATTATAATATCAAAATCGTCATAAACACTACTAAAACACGATGAAATTATAGAAAACCTGAAAATGACATCCAAAATTATTCGAGTTCGAATCGAAACCCCAATTAAATTTAGGTTAAGCCGCTTATTTAGGAGGATACTCTCTTTCAAAGTTAAATTAGAAATTTATGATTAAAGGTAAACAAGTAATACATCCCGAATTAATTGATGCACTTTTTTTAAAAAATAATTTTATCAAGATTTATGGTTTGTTTTAACACCTTTAATTATTATTTTTTAAAAATGTATCTATGAAGTAACATCACATAATTGAGACGAAAGTATAATTAAGATGAACATAGTCATACTTTTAAGTGTATCGTTAATTATAATTTAAACACTTGAATGTATGATAATTTTCTTCTTTAGATATTTTCGCCTCAAATTTTTAAAAACTCTCATTGAAAGTAGCTTCCTGTTGTTGCATTAGTAATGTGAAAGATTTATTAATTCGGTGGAATTTAATTAGTAATGGGTGAGTAGTGAATTGATTTATAAATTATACTAATAAGTTATATTATAACAAATAGTAAGCGTCACATATTTAAAAAAATATTTGAATAGTTTAAATTTAAAATCGTTAAATAAGTGGTCAATTTTGAACCCAAAGGTGGATGACAAGGATATTTTGGAGCCAATAGGTTGGTGAGAAGGGTATTTGGAGCCAATAGGTGGCTGGAAGGTAATTTTGTACCATTTTCAATACTTCAAGGGTATTTTAGGCCCTTTTTCGTTGTGTATATGGCAAGCGAGATTGAGAGAGGCAAGAGAGAGGCGAGCGAGAGAGGATAGAGAGTGGGAGAGAGGTGAGTTGTATATGAATATCGGTTAGATAATTTTATATTATACATATGCATCTGTATATATGACAAACGAGATTGAGAGAGGAAGGAGAGAGGTGAGTGAGATTGTGAGAGGGAGGAGAGAGGCGACGAGAGGGGGGGGGGGAGAGAGAGGTGAGCGAGAGAGGGCAAAGAGTGGGGGAGAGGTGAATTGTATATGTATATCAATTTTTAGATAATTATATATTATACATATGTATTTGTATATTCTGGCGAATTATGCATATACAAACGTGACTAGTTATACAAAGTCAAAGTCAGCCCATGTAATTAATATATAATGTTAATCGTAAGTGGTAATTATAACAAACTATAGCTATGATGAATATTTAAGTAGTGTAATTTTGCTTAACCGGAAAATTTTCCCTAATTTAAATGATTTTAATACTAAATTCAAGCTGTATTCGTTTATTAAAATAAATGAAGACTCACCAACTATATTGCTTCTTTAAATAAAATTAAATGTCACCAACTATATTAAGTATTTTTTTTCAACGGGAAAAGGGTCCGAAAAATATTTTAATTTTGGTCAAAATTGTTGGTTATGATACTAAATTTTAGAAACGACTTTTTACCACTTGTACTGTTTAATATTATATTTTAAAGGTATATATGTCCTACGTGGACATTATAAATATTGCATCATTTTAAATAGTAATGTGTCCACGTAGACACGTATATACCTTTAAAATACATTATTAAATAGTGCAGGGCAAAAGGTCACACATAAAATTTGGTATCGTAACAATAATTTCGACTAAAATTTAAATATTTTTCAAATCTTTAACCCTTTTTTCAACTAATGACATGAATGCTTAATTTAAAAAATGACTTTGGATCAATAATTAAGTGAAGTCAAGTTTAATATTATTTTCTTAATGAAATATTTTCATATAATTGTAATATTAAATAGAAATTAAATCCTTATTCCTTGATTAGTTGAGAATTTTTTTTTATGCCACATAATATGAAGTGTCACCAACTATAGTAGTATTATTTTTCAACTTGTGATGTGTACTTAATTTTAAAAAATGACTCTGGATTAATAATTAGGGAAGTCAATGAATTGATAAATTAAACCAATCTTGGGGTTCGATTCATACTATAAAATTGGTGTTCAATAAATTAATACAATATATTTATTTTGGGGATCTAATCACATACCTAATCATATTATACTTTATTTATTATCTCGAATTCAAATAAGTTACGAGAAAATGTACTCAAAATGAATTCTACTCCACATATACGATTGTATGTGGTGGTGGTGGTGTCAATGAAACGGTTGGGTTAAATATGTTTAAAAAATCATATCATATTAATTTTTTTTGGATATTTTATAATGTATATATAACTAAAAATAGGTTTTCTAAAAATTATTTCAATCATATCGATTTCTTCTCGATATTGATAGGATTTAGTTATTTTTCATTTCTTTATTTTTAAATTATCACCTCAAAATATATTATTATTAAAATATTATTTTGCACTTATGTTCTTGAAAAAATACTTAAATTCTTCTCCAAGAAGTTATGAATGTACAATTTTATTTCCGTATTGTTTGATCTTAAACATTTAATATGATGTGTTTGTTAATGTTATATCCTGATTTTCTTACCTTATTTGAAGTTTATTTTCCCAAAAAAAAAAAGAAGACAAAATGTCTTAACTTTTGCGGAAAGTAAAACATTATTTTCTTATATATATTTGATCTCTTTTTTTAGAAAAAAATTTGGTACTCTATAAATTGAATACTCATATTCTTATAGCACAACACAATAATATCCACAATGTAGATATTTAAGAGTTTAGTTTATGAGGAAATTTTCTCCTAAACATATTTATGTTGAGTGACTTTCTGTGCAAAAAAGTCATGATAGAGTGACTTTTGAGTTGAAAAGAAAGTTGAGTGATTTTCTATGAATTAAAATACATTATTTGTTTATTAAAATAATGTATTTTAGTTAATAGCCATTATTTGTTTATTAAAATAAAATTATGTCTCACTAACTATATTGTTTCTTTAAATAAAATTAAATGTCACCAACTCTATTACGTATTATTTTTCAACTAACGACATGAATGCTTAATTTTTTTAAAAAATTATCATTTTCAAAATAACTAATTGAGGATAAAATAAAAAAAATTATTATTTCTTTATTTGTCAAAATGAACAAATAATTAAGGATAACTAAAGAATGAACAAATAATTAAAACAGAGACGATTAATATTTTTTAACTTTTTGATGTGAAAATTTTAAAGCATTATATTGGATTAATAATTAGCGTAGTCAATTATTGATAAATTAAACCTAACCTTGGAGATCGATTCAGTGAAATTGATGTTCAATAAATTAATACAATATATTTATTTCGGGGATCTAATCACACACCTAATCAGATTACTTACTTTATTTATTATCTCAATTTCAAATAAGTTAGAAGAAAATCTATGCAAAATATATACATTCTACTCCACATATACGACTGCATGTATGGGTGTCGATGAAACGGTTAAACTGATTATTTTTAAAAAATTCGATCATCTCAATTTTTTGGGTATTTTATAGAAATATCCCAATCATATCAATTGCTCATTGATAACGATCGGTACGGTTAGATTAATTTTTTGTTTATCTTTTTCTTTTAAAATATTACCTCATAAAAATATTTTATTAAAATATTTCTTTTACAAATATGTTCTTCAAAATTGTAACGATCGGGTTTGGTCGATATAGAAATGCCAACAGGAAAAAATTGAGGCCGGTAAAACTTTTTCGTAGTACTAGAATTTTTTTAACCTTGTTCAGATTTGGAGGAATTTGGAGTCTTTAAGAAGTAGGAAAATCTGCTAGCAAACAGGGGGAGTAAATATGGATTTGATTACATAATCGGTTAAATAACTCGTTAAGGAATCTGTACGATTTTAGTGTATTAAATTTGGATAAGTATATCATCGGAAATCGATCTTGGCGTTAAGGACACTTTCTGAGCATAGTGTGTTAAGAGTATGTTGTAAAAAGGGAGAAGTGGAATTCCCTTAAGGAGCTCACTGCCTCGCTTAGTGGCGCTGCAGCAGGATTCTTGCCACTGCAACGGTACCGCTGTATTGGGCGAGCTTTAGACGAAATTAAAAGGTTTGGGATTTTTTTCGAGGAAAGCTCACTGGTTCACTTTGTGCCATTGCAGCGGCGGCTAGCGCTGCTACAAAGAGATGGGTACCGCTGTAGCGAGATGATGAGTTTAAAATTCGTAAATAAAATCCTTAGAGGACCTTATTTTGTATTTTTCAACCTTTGGAGTTAAGAGACGACCTCTGGGCTATTCCAACTCGTTTTCCACCATTGTTGAAGCTAGAGGCAAGCTTTTCACTCCCCGAAATCATTTTTCAATCCATAAACGTTTTTTAATGAATCAATATTGATGGGGAAGGATTTCTTGAGGAATCCTATGGTGGAATTAACCCTAATTGACTAGTTGGGGTCATGAGTTTTGAATTGGGGGTTCATAGTTTGTTAGTTTTTTTGGAAATTTTGGGTTGATTTGGTTTTAACTTAAAAAAATTAACCCGAGACCAAATCAACCCGACATTATACACATAATTTTAAAATTTTAGTTTATACATAAAAATATTTACTTTGATATAATTGTTAAATATTTCTTATACTTTTTAATAGTTTTTATTTTATAATATATTATTTCAAATTTGAAACTTAGAATTTTGAATGAATCCATAAAGATTATAGTCCACAGATGATGGTAATTATATTAAAACTTAAACCAAAATTAAATTAATACTAATGCAAAAAGAAAATCAATTTAACACAAAGAATGACAATAATATTGAACATTTGTTCTTTGGTTTATTGATTTCAAATCTGATATAAATGATTTGGTTTGATATTTGAAAAACTCGAATAATCCAACCATGTACATCCCTATTACCAACTATGTCAATTATTTTTCAACTTGTGATTGTGAATACTTAATTTAAAAAATGACTCAGGATTAATAATTAGTGTAGTCAATAATTGCTAAATTAAACCTAACCTTGTGGATTGATTCATACAGAGAAATTGATGTTCAATAAATTAATACAATATATTTTTTTGGGGATCTAATCATAGAGTTTTTGATTAAAATTATCTCTTAATTATGACTTAAATTTGATATATATCCTTATATTATCTAAGTGAGCAAGAATATTCTTATACTATCCAAAAAATAACAAGAATCATTCTTCAGTCTATTTTTGTTAAGAAGCTAATTGAATCAATTAAAAAATATTTTTTTTTGATTTGATCATGTCTTAGATACATCATCGAGAAGATCAATGTTATCTAAAAAGAATAACAATATGGATAGAAAATGAATATTTTATTCTTATAATTTAAATTTTATGTGTTGTTAATTTATATATATATATATATTGGCATAATAGTAAATTGACTTGAAAAATAACATAAGTTTTAAAATATTTATAAAATAGGATTTGATGGTTTGGAAGATTATGTAAAAAAAATCATTTGAAAAATATTATGTGCAACTATTTAGAAATTCTCTTTAATAAAAAAAATACTTCAAGAATGTTTTAGACCCCTTTCCGTTTAAAATTTACTTTTTAATTTTTCTTAAATGTGAAGTTATGAATAACTAGTTTATAATCAATTTGTTTTAATAATTCTTTTTCAATTGATAATATAGCTAATATACTCAATTAGCTCTCTTGACAAATATTGGTCTTAAATAAGATTTGATAAATTTTATTTTTGAAAAACTTCTTTCGATTGAAGTAACTGGATAAAAGAACTTTTAACATTATTCTATAAACAATATATGTGTAGTTGAAAAAGAATCAAGTCTTTTTATTTGATTGAGTATTTTTATTAATCATTATCATTTACTGGTATTGTTTCTCGCCTTAGCACTTTTAATACAAAAAATTAATTATCAATATCAAAATAACTATTACATATTAAAAAAAATTCAAGATTAAGACAATATCTTTTAAATTTTCATCATCTAGTGATTTCAATATACCACTAAATATGAATAGTTCCATCAAATTATTTCTTACGAAATTCAAGTTTTATATTTATTTCATATGCAATTTCCTTGTTAAAAATCATAGAACTTATAGTACATATAAATTTTTTTCTTTTCAAAACAACATTATAAGTTAAAAAAAATATTGAGGGTCCCAAAAATATATAAAGTCCTAAGCGATGATTTTCGTGACCTAACAATTAATAGGACCATGTGTGATGTGAATGCTTAATTTGAAAAATGACTCTGGATTAATAATTAGCAAAGTCAATGATTGATAAATTAAACCAACCTTGGTTGATGTTAATAAATTAATCCAATATGTTTATTTGGGGACCTAATCATACACTCAATAATATTAAAAGTTGAACTATCAAATTAAATTAAATTTTTTGGTTATATGATATTTAGTAATTTGGTACTTAATATAATATTTGAGAGTAAACTTTTAGAATTATGGTATTTGAGTTTGAATTTGATATAAGACATTAGTAACATTTGATATTAGTAAATATCTAATTGTTTACTTAATAAAGATCATATATCAACATATTTAGTATAAGCCCAAAAGGAATGTTAAAAATAAACATGAATAATCCAAATACATATTTTTTTTAGGTTATATCAATTTGTTTTTTTGATGTCTTCTTACTTGTCCATTTTCTATTATATTGTGCGTCCACATAAAAAATAGAAATGATTGATGCACCTATTAAGAAAATAATAATTGACATAGTTGTTTATCATTTTACCCATATTAATTATGAAGTGGATGAATTAAAAGATTTAATATTTTCAAGAAATTCTACCATAATTCAAAGTAATTGATTGATGGTATAATAGGTAAAAGAATTTATCCTTTCTTAATTTGTCAAAATTCACAAATAATTGGGGACAACTAAAAAATGAAAAATAGACAGGTAATTAGGGACATAGGGAAATATTAACTTTGTAATAAAATTGGTTATAACTTCAATACGGTATTATCGAATGCCGTATCAAATCGAGGTATAAGTTAAGTTGTTTTCTGAATTACTAAATCAAAAATTAAAATTTTGACATTTAGTATCTACTTTTAAATATATCAATCATCCAATTACCGATTTTGAAATTTGAAAAACCTAAACTGAATATCAAATACTCCTACACTCAATTATATTATTTGTTTTATTTATTATCTCAATTTCAAACAAATTAGAAAAGAATATACTCAAATGAATCCTATTCCACTAATAATATTTATCTATTTGAATCATATCAGAACTTATTGCAAACTAAAATTACAATAAATCTAATTATCTATTAGTTTTGTGGTCTTTATGTAATTATGTCTGAAACTCATCTTTTATAAGCAGAAACTAATAGAAATTCTACTTAATTTAGAAAAAATCATATTTAAAATATACTCCTTGGACTAA
The DNA here is from genome assembly GCA_027704765.1 of Solanum habrochaites. Taxonomy (NCBI): domain Eukaryota; kingdom Viridiplantae; phylum Streptophyta; class Magnoliopsida; order Solanales; family Solanaceae; genus Solanum; species Solanum habrochaites. The sequence goes on from JAKWJA010002492.1 coordinate 773,578, forward strand.
GTAGTGTTAATTTAAATAGATATAATACTAATTTTAACCATTATTTTTATATAAAATAAAATTAAGTGTTACCAACTATACTGATTGTTTAAGTAGAAGAATAGTGTCACCAACAAATTACAGTACTTCTTTTTTTCAACTAATGACATGAATGTTTAATTTAAAAAATGACTTTGGATCAATAATTAAGAGAAGTCAAGTGTAATTTTTTTTATGAAATAATTTAATGGAAGATATAATTGTAATATTAAACGAAAATTAAATCCTCTTCCTCGTATTAATAAATAGGTGATACAAGGCATATGCATATGAGGAGAAACTTCTCCGCACTGAATATATATACCAAATCAATACATGCATGTGATGTCATATGTTAAAATTTATAGTTCATTATACTTAATCGATCATAGTTAATTAATATGTATTTTACTTTATCAAATTGCATAATAATAAAAATTGCATTAGTTTAGTGTGTAGATCCGACGCGTTAAAATATTGGTCTCCACTAATTATGTTGTTTTTATAAAAATTTGGTTGTAAGTTCAAAGTTTTATTATGGTCCATTATTTTGTACAAAATGTTTCAGCCACGTAAAACAAAATTTAATTAATAAAAATAATAGTGAACTTTATCATAAATTTAAAAAATTATTATAACTTTTTCCTCAAACCAATCACACATGTACATCTTTGATTCAGTGAATGTAAAATAAGAAGAGAGATTGACTTTCTTCGATATGGATAATAAATAAGAAATATACTATAAAGTTTATATTAAAAATAAAAGTTGTCGTGTAAATTCTTGCCAAATACTCCTTCCGTTCGGTAATATTTGTCATAGTTTCTATTTTTTAGAGTCAAACTATAAAAACTTTGACTAACATTTTGAGATGTATTTTTTCATCATATTAATACGCAAAAAATTATAATTTATAATACTTTTCATATAGTTTTAGAATATCAATTTTTTTGTTTAAAATATCGAATTAATATAATCAGATTTATCTTTGAAAATTAATCAAATTGATTTTTGATAAACGCAACATGACAAATAATTCTGAATGGAGGGAGTATTAACAGACATTAAATATAATCTACATTGAAATAAAAATAAAAAGAAAGGTTATTTTGTCCTTTGGAAACTTCAAATGTTTCAAGTGTAGCACATCTTTTTTCTTTTTTTAAATAATTTTTTTTTTTGCAAGAAGTCTTTAAAATTTAATATCCTTATTTGAATTTGGCGTTACTTTTATCTGTTAAAATGAATTAGTTTAGTAACAAATTGTACAGTTTTCCAACTATTCTTATTAGTGATTCTCTTTCACCAACTATATTATTTCATCAAGTTATATTAAGTTTCACCAACTATATTACATTATTATTTTTCAACTAATGACTTGAGTGTTTAATTTAGAAAATGACTTGGGATCAATAATTAAGAGAAGTCAAGGATTTATAAATTTATCCTAACATTTATTTTGGAAATCTAATCACACACAAATCATATTATTTGCTTTATTTATTATCTCAACAGAAATAATATTCATATCTCAATTCCAAACAAGTTGAACAATACATATTTTAAATATTTTATCAACCTATTTTTCTCCTTCAATTATAAGATCTTTTTCTTGAAATAATTTAATGGAATCTATGATTGATAGTACTATAATATCTCAAGTTGTCTATCATTAACTCGACACATTTCTCAAAAAATAATATCTCAAGTTGACGTTTTCTCCGAATACTCCCTCTGTTACTTGTAACTTATTCTTAAAATAGATTTTCATTTTTACTTGTCAATTTTGACAACTATTACTCACTCCTTTCATTTTTACTTGTCATTATATGACTTGACACATTCATTAGAAAAATAATTATTGATATAAATTTTTACTACACTATCCTTATTAAATGATGTTTAATATTAGATTTTGAAATATGATTTGAAGAATGAATATTAAATACTGTAGGTAAAAATGGGGAAAAAGGAGTAATTGACTTTTTTTATATGTCAAAAGTGACGAATAAAAATGATAAATTTATTTTAGAAATAAGTGACAGGTACTAAAAGTGGACGGAGAAAAAAAATTTTCCCCATGTTTTATCTTTAGCACTAAATACTATATTCCCAATATCATTTTTGAAGACATAATACTAACAATAATTCTTCTCCAAGAAGTTACGAATGTACAATTTTATTTCCGTATTGTTTGATTTTAAACATTTAATATGATGTGTTTGTTAATGTTATATCCTTATTTTCTTACCTTATTTGAAGTTTATTTTTCCTAAAAAAAAAGAATATGACAAAATGTCTTAACTTTTGCGGAAAGTATAACATTATTTTCTTATATATATTTGATTTTTTTTTTAGAAAAATTTGGAACTCTATAAATTGAATACTCATATTCTCATAGCACAACACAATAACATCTACAATGTAGACATTTAAGACTTTAGTTTATGAGGAAATTTTCTCCTAAACATATTTATGTTGAGTGATTTTCTGTGCAAAGAAATTATAATAGAGTGACTTTTGAGTTGAAAAAGAAAGTTGAGTGATTTTCTGTGAATTAAAATACATTATTTATTTATTAAAATTATGTATTTTAGTTAATAGCCATTATTTGTTTATTAAAATAAAGTTATGTCTCACTAACTATATTGTTTCTTTAAATAAAATAAAATGTCACCAACTCTATCACGTATTATTTTTCAACTAACGACATGAATGCTTAATTTTTAAAAAAATGACTGGGTCAATAATTAAGTGACGTCAAGTTTAATATTATTTTTTAATGAAATATTTTAATGGAAGATATAATTGTAATATTAAAATTAATCCATATTCCTTCTATTGTTTGATAAGAAGGAATAAGGATTATATCGGTTAAATAACTCGTTAAGGAATCTGTACGACTTTACGGTATTAAATTGGGATAAGTAGATCATCGGAAATCGATCTTGACATTAAGGATACTTTCTGAGCATAATGTGTTAAGAGTATGTTGTAAAAAGGGAGAAGTGGAATTCCCTTAAGGAGCTCACTGCCTCGCTTAGTGGCGCTGCAGCAGGATTCTTGCCGCTGCAGCGGTACCGCTGTATTGGGCGAGCCATAGACGAAATTAAAAGGTTTGGGATTTTTTTCCAGGAAAGCTCACTGGTTCACTTTGTGCCATTGCAGCGGCGGCTAGCGCTGCTACAAAGAGATGGGTACCGCTGTAACGAGATGATGAGTTTAAAATTCGTAAATAAAATCCTTAGAGGACCTTATTTTGTATTTTTCAAACTTTAGAGTTAAGAAAAACCTCTGGGCTATTCCAACTCGTTTTCCAACATTGATGAAGCTAAAGTCAAGCTTTTCACTCCCCGAAATCATTTTTCAATCCGTAAACGTTTTTTAATGAATCAATATTGATGGGGAAGGATTTCTTGAGGAATCCTATGGTGGAATTTACCCTAATAGACTAGTTGGGGTCATGAGTTTTGAATTGGGGGTTCATAGTTTGTTAGTTTTTTCGGAAATTTTGGGTTGATTTGGTTTTAACTTAAAAAAATTAACCCGAGACCAAATCAACCCGACATTATACACATAATTTTAAAATTTTAGTTTATACATAAAAATATTTACTTTGATATAATTGTTAAATATTTCTTATACTTTTTAATAGTTTTTATTTTATAATATATTATTTCAAATTTGAAACTTAGAATTTTGAATGGTTCCATAAAGATTATAGTCCACAGATGTTGGTAATTATATTAAAACTTAAATCAAAATTAAATTAATACTAATGCAAAAAGAAAATCAATTTAACACAAACAATAATATTGAACATTTGTTCTTTGATTTACATTGGTTTAGACAATTAAAATACATAATCTAATCTTAATCTCCTTTAATATTTAGTCATGTAACTAATACTTATTTAGACATATTTTAGCGTAATTTGATATTTTTAAATTATGATCATTTTCATTATGACTTGTTAATTTAAAATATTTGTTTTACATAATTTCATTATTATTATTATAAATATATTCTTTCATGTCATTGTTTGTGTTATATATTCTTAAGAAACACCTTAGATAGTTGTATTTTTGGTAGAACTGAAGAAATATTTGAAGTACAAATAAATATATATTTGTATATGAATACTTTAGCGGAAAAATCCAAAACCCGAAAAAACCTGAGGTTGAAATACCCGAATTTTATTGGTTTGGTTTATCGATTTCAAAATCTGATATAAATGATTTGGTTTGATATTTGAAAAACTTGAATAATCCAACCATGTACATCCCTATTACCAACTATGTCAATTATTTTTCAACTTGTGATTGTGAATACTTAATTTAAAAAATGACTCAGGATTAATAATTACTGTAGTCAATAATTGCTAAATTAAACCTAACCTTGTGGATTGATTCATACAGAGAAATTGATGTTCAATAAATTAATACAATATATTTTTTTGGGGATCTAATCATAGAGTTTTTGATTAAAATTATCTCTTAATTATGACTTAAATTTGATATATATCCTTATATTATCTAAGTGAGCAACAATATTCTTATACTATCCAAAAAATAACAAGAATCATTTTTCAGTCTATTTTTGTTAAGAAGCTAATTGAATCAATTAAAAAATATATTTTTTGATTTGATCATGTCTTAGATACATCATCGAGAAGATCAATGTTATCTAAAAAGAATAACAATATGGATAGAAAATGAATATTTTATTCTTATAATTTAAATTTTATGTGTTGTTAATTTATATATATATATATTGGCATAATAGTAAATTGACTTGAAAAATAACACAAGTTTTAAAATATTTATAAAGTAGGATTTGATGGTTTGGAAGATTATGTAAAAAAAATCATTTGAAAAATATTATGTGCAACTATTTAGAAATTCTCTTTAATAAAAAAAATACTTCAAGAATGTTTTAGACCCCTTTCCGTTTAAAATTTTCTTTTTAATTTTTCTTAAATGTGAAGTTATGAATAACTAGTTTATAATCAATTTGTTTTAATAATTCTTTTTCAATTGATAATATAGCTAATATATTGAATTAGCTCTCTTGACAAGTATTGGTCTTAAATAAGATTTGATAAATTTTATTTTTGAAAAACTTCTTTCGATTGAAGTAACTGGATAAAAGAACTTTTAACATTATTCTATAAACAATATATGTGTAGTTGAAAAAGAATCAAGTCTTTTTATTTGATTGAGTATTTTTAATAATCATTATCATTTACTGGTATTGTTTCTCGCCTTAGCACTTTTAATACAAAAAATAAATTATCAATATCAAAATAACTATTACATATTAAAAAAAATTCAAGATTAAGACAATATCTTTTAAATTTTCATCATCTAGTGATTTCAATATACCACTAAATATGAATAGTTCCATCAAATTATTTCTTACGAAATTCAAGTTTTATATTTATCTCATATGCAATTTCCTTGTTAAAAATCATAGAACTTATAGTACATATAATTTTTTTTCTTTTTCAAAACAACATTTATAAGTTAAAAAAAATATTGGGGGTCCCAAAAATATATAAAGTCCTAAGCGATGATTTTCGTGACCTAACAATTAATAGGACCATGTGTGATGTGAATGCTTAATTTGAAAAATGACTCTGGATTAATAATTAGCAAAGTCAATGATTGATAAATTAAACCAACCTTGGTTGATGTTAATAAATTAATCCAATATGTTTATTTGGGGACCTAATCATACACTCAATAGTATTAAAAGTTGAACTATCAAATTAAATTAAATTTTTTGGTTATATGATATTTAGTAATTTGGTACTTAATATAATATTTGAGAGTAAACTTTTAGAATTATGGTATTTGAGTTTGAATTTGATATAAGACATTAGTAACATTTGATATTTAGTAAATATCTAATTGTTTACTTAATAAAGATCATATATCAACATATTTAGTATAAGCCCAAAAGGAATGTTAAAAAATAAACATGAATAATCCAAATACATATTTTTTTTAGGTTATATCAATTTGTTTTTTTGATGTCTTCTTACTTGTCCATTTTCTATTATATTGTGCGTCCACATAAAAAATAGAAATGATTGATGCACCTATTAAGAAAATAATAATTGACATAGTTGTTTATCACTTTACCCATATTAATTATGAAGTGGATGAATTAAAAGATTTAATATTTTCAAGAAATTCTACCATAATTCAAAGTAATTGATTGATGGTATAATAGGTAAAAGAATTTATCCTTTCTTAATTTGTCAAAATTCACAAATAATTGGGGACAACTAAAAAATGAAAAATAGACAGGTAATTAGGGACATAGGGAAATATTAACTTTGTAATAAAATTGGTTATAACTTCAATACGGTATTATCGAATGCCGTATCAAATCGAGGTATAAGTTACTGTTTTCTGAATTACTAAATCAAAAATTAAAATTTTGACATTTAGTATCTACTTTTAAATATATCAATCATCCAATTACCGATTTTGAAATTTGAAAAACCTAAACTGAATATCAAATACTCCTACACTCAATTATATTATTTGTTTTATTTATTATCTCAATTTCAAACAAATTAGAAAAGAATATACTCAAATGAATCCTATTCCACTAATAATATTTATCTATTTGAATCATATCAGAACTTATTGCAAACTAAAATTACAATAAATCTAATTATCTATTAGTTTTGTGGTCTTTATGTAATTATGTCTGAAACTCATCTTTTATAAGCAGAAACTAATAGAAATTCTACTTAATTTAGAAAAAATCATATTTAAAATATACTCCTTGGACTAAGTAGTGTTAATTTAAATAGATATAATACTAATTTTAACCATTATTTTTTATTAAAACAAAATTAAGTGTTACCAACTATACTGATTGTTTAAGTAGAAGAATAGGTGTCACCAACAAATTACAGTACTTCTTTTTTTCAACTAATGACATGAATGTTTAATTTAAAAAATGACTTTGGATCAATAATTAAGAGAAGTCAAGTGTAATTTTTTTTATGAAATAATTTAATGGAAGATATAATTGTAATATTAAACGAAAATTAAATCCTCTTCCTCGTATTAATAAATAGGTGATACAAGGCATATGCATATGAGGAGAAACTTCTCCGTACTGAATATATACACCAAATAAATACATGCATGTGATGTCATATGTTAAAATTTATAGTTCATTATACTTAATCGATCATAGTTAATTAATATGTATTTTACTTTATCAAATTGCATAATAATAAAAATTGCATTAGTTTAGTGTGTAGATCCGACGCGTTAAAATATTAGTAGTCTCCACTAATTATGTTGTTTTTATAAAAATTTGGTTGTAAGTTCAAAGTTTTATTATGGTCCATTATTTTGTACAAAATGTTTCAGCCACGTAAAACAAAATTTAATTAATAAAAATAATAGTGAACTTTATCATAAATTTAAAAAATTATTATAACTTTTTCCTCAAACCAATCACACATGTACATCTTTGATTCAGTGAATGTAAAATAAGAAGAGAGATTGACTTTCTTCGATATGGATAATAAATAAGAAATATACTATAAAGTTTATATTAAAAATAAAAGTTGTCGTGTAAATTCTTGCCAAATACTCCCTCCGTTCGGTAATATTTGTCATAGTTTCTATTTTTTAGAGTCAACCTATAAAAACTTTGACTAACATTTTAAGATGTATTTTTTCATCATATTAATACGCAAAAAATTATAATTTATAATACTTTTCATATAGTTTTAGAATATCAATTTTTTTGTTTAAAATATCGAATTAATATAATCAGATTTATCTTTGAAAATTAATCAAATTGATTTTCGATAAACGCAACATGACAAATAATTCTGAATGGAGGGAGTATTAACAGACATTAAATATAATCTACATTGAAATAAAAATAAAAAGAAAGGTTATTTTGTCCTTTGGAAACTTCAAATGTTTCAAGTGTAGCACATCTTTTTCTTTTTTTAAATAATTTTTTTTTTTGCAAGAAGTCTTTAAAATTTAATATCCTTATTTGAATTTGGCGTTACTTTTATCTGTTAAAATGAATTAGTTTAGTAACAAATTGTACAGTTTTCCAACTATTCTTATTAGTGATTCTCTTTCACCAACTATATTATTTCATCAAGTTATATTAAGTTTCACCAACTATATTACATTATTATTTTTCAACTAATGACTTGAGTGTTTAATTTAGAAAATGACTTGGGATCAATAATTAAGAGAAGTCAAGGATTTATAAATTTATCCTAACATATTTATTTTGGAAATCTAATCACACACCAAATCATATTATTTGCTTTATTTATTATCTCAACAGAAATAATATTCATATCTCAATTCCAAACAAGTTGAACAATACATATTTTAAATATTTTATCAACCTATTTTTCTCCTTCAATTATAAGATCTTTTTCTTGAAATAATTTAATGGAATCTATGATTGATAGTACTATAATATCTCAAGTTGTCTATCATTAACTCGACACATTTCTCAAAAAATAATATCTCAAGTTGACGTTTTCTCCGAATACTCCCTCTGTTACTTGTAACTTATTTTTAAAATAGATTTTCATTTTTACTTGTCAATTTTGACAACTATTACTCACTCCTTTCATTTTTACTTGTCATTATTTGACTTGACACATTCATTAGAAAAATAATTATTGATATAAATTTTTACTACACTATCCTTATTAAATGATGTTTAATATTAGATTTTGAAAAATGATTTGAAGAATGAATATTAAATACTGGAGGTAAAAATGGGGAAAAAGGAGTAATTGACTTTTTTTATATGTCAAAAGTGACGAGTAAAAATGATAAATTTATTTTAGAAATAAGTGACAGGTACTAAAAGTGGACGGAGAAAATTTTTTTTCCCATGTTTTATCTTTAGCACTAAATACTATATTCCCAATATCATTTTTGAAGACATAATACTAACAATAATTCTTCTCCAAGAAGTTACGAATGTACAATTTTATTTCCGTATTGTTTGATCTTAAACATTTAATATGATGTGTTTGTTAATGTTATACCCTGATTTTCTTACCTTATTTGAAGTTTATTTTTCCTAAAAAAAAAGAATATGACAAAATGTCTTAACTTTTGCGGAAAGCATAACATTATTTTCTTATATATATTTGATTATTTTTTTTTTAGAAAAATTTGGAACTCTATAAATTGAAAAAGAAAATTGAGTGATTTTCTGTGAATTTGTTTTTTTGATGTCTTCTTACTTGTTCATTTTCTATTATATTGTGCGTCCACATAAAAAATATAAATGATTGACGCACCTATTAAGAAAACAATAATTGACATAGTAGTTTATCATTTTACCCATATTAATTATGAAGTGGATGAATTAAAAGATTTAATATTTTCAAGAAATTCTACCATAATTCAAAGTAATTAATTGATGGTATAATAGATAAAAAAAATTATACTTTCTTGATTTGTCAAAATTCACAAATAATTGGGGACAACTAAAAAATGAAAAATGAACAAGTAATTAGGGACATAGGGAAATATTAACTTTGTAATAAAATTGGTTATAACTTCAATACGGTATTATCGAATGCCGTATCAAATCAAGGTATAAGTTACTGTTTTCTGAATTACTAAATCAAAAATTAAAATTTTGACATTTAGTATCTACTTTTAAATATATCAATCATCCAATTACCGATTTTGAAATTTGAAAAACCTAAACTGAATATCAAATACCCCTACACTCAATTATATTATTTGTTTTATTTATTATCTCAATTTCAAATAAATTAGAAAAGAATATACTCAAAATGAATCCTATTCCACTAATAATATTTATCTATTTGAATTATATCAGAACTTATTGCAAACTGAAATTACAATAAATCTAATTATCTGTTAGTTTTGTGGTCTTTATGTAATTATGTCTGAAACTCATCTTTTATAAGCAGAAACTAATAGAAATTCTACTTAATTTAGAAAAAATCATATTTAAAATATACTCCTTGGACTAAGTAGTGTTAATTTAAATAGATATAATACTAATTTTAACCATTATTTTTTATTAAAATAAAATTAAGTGTTACCAACTATACTGATTGTTTAAGTAGAAGAATAGGTGTCACCAACAAATTACAGTACTTCTTTTTTTCAACTAATGACATGAATGTTTAATTTAAAAAATGACTTTGGATCAATAATTAAGAGAAGTCAAGTGTATTTTTTTTATGAAATAATTTAATGGAAGATATAATTGTAATATTAAACGAAAATTAAATCCTTATTCCTCGTATTAATAAATAGGTAATACAAGGCATATGCATATGAGGAGAAACTTCTCCGCACTGGATATATACACCAAATCAATACATGCATGTGATGTTATGCGTTAAACTTTATAGTTCATTATACTTAATTGATCATAATTGATTAACATGTATTTACTTTGTCAAATCGCATAATAATTAAAATTGCATTAGTTTAGTGTGTAGATTCAATGCGGAAAATATTGATAGTCTTCACTAATTATATAGTTTTTATAAAAAATATGGTTGTAAGTTCAAAGTTTTATTATGGTCCGTTATTTTGTACAAAATGTTTCAGCCACGTAAAACAAAATTTAATCAATAAAAACAATAGTGAACTTTATCATAAATTAAAAAAATTATCATAACTTTTTCCTCAAACCAATCACATGTACATCTTTGATTTAGTGAATGTAAAATAAGAAGAGAGATTAACTTTCTTCGTGTAAATTCTTGCCAAATAGTCCCTCCGCCGGTAATATTTGTCATAATTTTTATTTTTAGAGTTAAACTATAAAAACTTTGACTAACATTTTAAGATGTATTTTTTCATCATATTAATACGCAAAAAATTGTAATTTATAGTACTTTTCATATAGTCTTAAAATATTTAAATTTTTTGTTTAAAATATCGAATTAATATAATTTAATTTATCTTTGAAAATTAATCAAATTGATTTTCGATAAACACAACATGACAAATAATTCTGGATGGAGGGAGTATTAACAGACATTAAATATAATCTACATTGAAATAAAAATAAAATGAAAGGTTATTTTGTCCTTTGGAAACTTCAAATGTCTCAAGTGTAGCACATCTTTTTTCTTTTTTTTAAATAATTTTTTTTTGCAAGAAGTCTTTAAAATTTAATATCCTTATTTGAATTTGGCCTTACTTTTATCTGTTAAAATGAATTAGTTTAGTAACAAATTGTACAGTTTTCCAACTATTCTTATTAGAGATTCTCTTTCACCAACTATATTATTTCTTCAAGTTAAATTAAGTTTCACCAACTATATTACATTATTATTTTTCAACTAATGACGTGAGTGTCTTATTTAGAAAATGACTAAATAAGAGAAGTCAAGGAATTATAAATTTATCCTAACATATTTATTTTGGAAATCTAATCACACACCCAATCATATTATTTGCTTTATTTATTATCTCAACAGAAATATTATTCATATCTCAATTCCAAACAAGTTGAACAATACATACTTTAAATATTTTATCAACCTATTTTGCTCCTTCAATTATAAGACTTTTTTCATGAAATAATTTAATGGAATCTATGATTGATAGTACTATAATATCTCAAGTTGTCTATCATTAACTTGACATATTTTTCGAAAAATAATATCTCAAGTTGACGTTTTCTTCGAATACTCCCTCTGTTACTTGTAACTTATTCTTAAAATAATTTTTTATTTTTACTTGTCATTATTTGACTTGGACACATTCATTAGAAAAATAATTATTGATCTAAGTTTTTACTACACTATCCTTATTAAATGATGTTTAGTATTTGATTCTGAAAAATGATTTGGAGAATGAATATTAAATACTGGAGGTAAAAATGGGAAAAAAGGAGTAATTGTTTTTTCTTTGTATGTCAAAAGTCACGAGTAAAAATGATAAATTTATTTTAGAAATAAGTGACAAGTACTAAAAGTGAATGGAGAAACTGTTTTTTTTCCATGTTTTATCTTTATCACTAAATACTATATTCCCAATATCATTTTTGAAGACATAATACTAACAATAATTAGTATGTATAGTGTGATAAAATACCTATATTAATAATTAATTTTGATAAATGTGTCAAATTAAATATTGACAAGTAAAAATGAACGAAAGAAATAGTTTTTGTAAGCATATCTCACCACGACCATTTAATTAACGAAGTCTTCGTCTTATGTAATAGGGATAATGCACAAGTACCCTCTCAACCTATGCCCGAAATCCCAGAGACACACTTATATTATACTAAGGTTCTATTACCCCCCTGAACTTATTTTATAAGTAATTTTCTACCCCTTTTTAGCCTACGTGGCACTAGTTTGGAAAAAAAGTCAATAATCGTTGGGCCCACAAGTTAGTGCCACGTAGGTCGAAAAGGGGTAATAAATTATTAATAAAATAAGTTCAGGGGATAATATGACATTAGTATAGTATAAGTGTGTCTCTGAGATTTCGGGCATAGGTTGAGGGGGTACTTGGGCATTATCCCTATGTAATATATTAAGTACGGCTGCCATTAGAGTTGCTATCTATAATTTGTTGGTGGTGATTAAAAAATTACAAAGACAAAGTTGAATTTATGTTATTTATTTTTATTTGTCTATTATATCGGATTAATATTTTCATTTTAGAAAAGACAAATATTTAATTTTATTTATGTTTTACCTTTACCGTTAGCATTAATTATATATTTTTCAAGACTTAATACCCCCTCCTTTCTTATTTATATGTTAGATTTCATGTGGATTAATAAACTAACTAAATTTACTATTTTACTCTTATTTAATGTTTTTATTTTTGAAATCAAGTTTTCATTATTTTGACCGACAAATATAAATTGCTTTTTTTGGTTTTTTTTTATGTTGATAATGAAATATATAACTTAGAAAGGTAAAATAGAAAGAATATATGATCATTTATGGATTGATTTTGTGAAAGGACAATATATAAATATGAATTGAGAAAGTAGTAAACATGCATCAATTAATAGGAATAATGTACTTCCTCCATCTCATTTTACGTGATACCATTTTTTTTTTGGTCAGTTCTAAAAAAATGTCACATTTTTTTATATGGTAAGTATTTAAAAAGACTTGATTTTTTTTTCGTCCGGTATTGCTTGTCATGATTTATATTTATAGAGTCAAACTTTATGAACTTTGACTAACATTTTAAAATGTATTTTTTCATCATATTGATGTATAAAAAAATTGCAATTTGTATTATTTTTCATATAGTTTTTGAATATCTAAATTTTTTTGTTTAAAATATCAAATTAATGTAATCTAATTTAACTTTAAAAATTAGTCAAATTGACTTTCGAAAAGCGCAACATGACAAATAAAAGTGGACGGAGGAAGTACTCTAATACATTTATGAAGAGAGAGAAAAGTGATTTTATTTCTTTAAAGGGTAAACATTTCAAATTCTTCATTATTTTTTAAATTCGGTACCCGATCAAATATTACCACATAAAATAAAATGAATAAAGTAATAAATAATCACTGTTTTCTTAATGGATGTATCAAGTCATACCATATATATATATATAATAATTGTGTATGACTAATTAAAGAGTATTTTTATAGGTATAGAGGTGGTAGTATATTTAGGTAGACAAATACCGTATTGCTTGTCATGATTTATATTTATAGAATCAAACTTTATGAACTTTGACTAACATTTTAAGATGTATTTTTTTCATCATATTGATATATAAAAAAATTACAATTTGTATTACTTTTCATATAGTTTTTTAATATCTAAATTTTTTTTGTTTAAAATATCAAATTAATGTAATCTAATAGTCAAAGTGACTTTCGAAAAGCGTAACATGACAAATAAAAGTGAACGGAGGAAGTACTGTAATACATTTATGAACAGAGAGAAAAGTGATTTTATTTTTTTCAAAGGACTATATATTTTGGTAAACATGAGTAATTTTATAGGTATAATAGAAGGTGGTAGTATATTTAGACAGACCAATACAACCCTACTTGTTCATAAATTATAAAGTTTCCAAGTATGGCAAATGTAGTAATGAATATGCTTGTGGATAGCTTGTTTCAAGTAATAAGTGATAAAATAGAGGTGATTGGAGGTGCAAAGGATGAGTTGAAGAATCTGTTGCAAGACATTAACACACTGAAAGCATTTCTGAAGGATAATGATGAACAAGGTAAAAGCAACAGCAATTTGTGGAAGATATTTGTGAAGAATATTCGAACACAAGCGTATAAAGCTGATGATGTTATTGACAAATTTGTACTTGAGACCAAACTGGATGAAGAAAAAAGTATATGGGAATGGCTTTTTGATTTCTGTAGCCATATGAAAAGAGTTGAAAATCTTGCAAACAGTATCAAAGATATACGTGACAGCGTCAGGACGATTCGACAAGAAAATCCACAGATTTTCCAGCCCAACAGAACCCTAAATCTACCAACAACACTTGCAAGGGAGCCTCAGGTACTAAATTTTATCATATCAAATGAGATTTTTCCTTTTCACAATATTATACAAACCGCTGTTTGTTAATTATTTGTGTTGCTATTGAAAGGGGGAACAGACTTAATTTCGTTATTATGAGTTGATATATCCATCGTTATTATTCAGAAATAAACCTTTTTATTCTAATAGAAGTAATCTTAAATTATTTTTTGTTTAATTTTTTAATCAAAAGAATAAAAGGTATATTTAATCCTCCTCACACGTTTTTTTACTTTATTAATCCAGCTATTAATTTGAATTTATTATTTTGATGGTTAATTTTTTTTTTTACTTATTTTTCTTGTAGAATTCATTATGGATGCTCCAATTTTTTTGTATATAAACTAAATTACAATACAGTAAAAAAAAAAAGCTTAGTTATTTTTCTCTTTTTTCATTCACACTCATTTTTTTTATGTTTCTTTTTAATGAATGAAAGAAAGAAAAATGAAACAAGAATAAAAAAACTTAAGTAATACATAAATAAAAGAGTCCAAAAAATAATTTATGTGTGAAAAAAATCAAATACATAATTTTTTAAGAAACAAAAAATAAAAAAAGTAATTTAAAATTTATTTTATCATATTTGTAACAGTAGGGGTATATGTGAATCACTTTTGTAACCATAAGAGTTATATGTGAGCCAACTTTGTAACGAAAGAGGTATATGTGAACCACTTTTGTAACAAATAAATATCAATTCTAAATGACAAAGTTGAGGGTATATCAAGGACGACGAAAGAGGCAATAGTGGTGATGGAGGAAGAAGAAGATGAAGTAGTGGAGGAGGAGGAAGAGAAGAAGGTGGTGGAAGAGTAAGAGGAAGATGTAGTAGATGTCGAACTCCCTTAGGTTATTTTGTGTGTCTATTTCTTTAGACTTTGGACTCTCTTGTTTAAAATTTTGATTCCGTCACTGATGACGACAACAATAGAAGATACGGTCTTTGTGTAAATAGTAAAACTTGAGAGTTTTAAAATTAGTGTTATTACCATTACTCTTACTAAAGCTGTTTTTTTTTTCTTCGAATTTATAGGACTAGCCAAAGGGTCATATTTAAGCCAGAAAAATTGAAAAACATTTAGTGAAAAAGTTTCCTCCCTACCAAACAGACTAATGTCGACTAGTGGGAGTAGGTAACGTTGTTTTTGAACATGATGATAGTTATTGATCTCTTTTGTTATCTTGTTCTTCAAAGTTGAATTACTTGTATGGTGATTTTAGTTAAAAGAATATGCATAAACATGACTCTTAATTTGATATCAGTTGATAACTATGATCTTTAATTTTGAATGTGCACAAGCAGACACTTAAACTTGTATAAAATTGCTCAAAATAGACACATTCATTCTAGATGACAATTTTGTGTATTATGTCATACTCGTTCAATTTCAATACAAATTTAAATATCTACTCGTGCATAATGAAGTCAAGTTAAGGGTCATTTTTGTGCAAAAATGAATAGATTTTTGTGACATCATCGAATTCTTAATGGAGTGAGTATATATAGGATACATTCTTGGAGGTTAAAAATATGGTTGGGTTGACTGAAGAAGCAAATGAAGTGATGAAGCGGCTTCAGATTGTTGGAGGAACAGAGGAGGTAGAATGCATAGCTATTGTGGGTATGACTGGACTTGGAAAAACCACACTGGCAAGAAAATTATGGAGTGATTCTCAGATTACAGATAAATTTTGCAAGAACATTTGGGTTTCTGTCGGACAGTCGAACGATCTAAAGAATATGTTTTTTGTGATTCTCAAATCATCTACAGTACCTAATGAAGAATTTCGCTGTAATGGTGAGAATGAATTAGCTAAATTAATAGCTAAGTTTGTGACTGAACAAGACATGAGGTATCTCATTGTGTTGGACAATGTGTGTGGTAGCGGACTTGTGAATTTTTTCAAAAATGTTCTCCCAGAAAACAACAAAGGACATAGGATCTTGATGACCACTCGCCGCAGAGATGTGGCAGCTAGTTGTGCAAGTAAGGAACCTTATCATCTCAAGTTTCTCGATGGAGAAGACAGTTTCCGGTTGCTGGAAAAGATAGTTTTTGACAATGGAATTAGGCATAGGAAGGATGAGTTAGTAGAGGTTGGTAAGAGTATTGCAAGTAAATGTGGCGGATTACCACTTGCAATAGAGGTAATTGCTGGAGCTCTAAAAAAAGTTGATCAGAGCGCGTATTATTGGAAAAGGGTAGAGAACAATTTTTGGCAGTGTGTTGTGAGAGAAAATGACACATCAAGCTGCTGGAAAATTGTGGAAGCCAGTTATGGAAGTTTGTCCTCCGAAATGAAGGCGTGCTTCTTGTATTGCCTAGCATTTCCGAAAGGCTATGACATCCCTTTTCAGATGTTGATTAGCTTGTGGATGGCGGAGGGGCTAATAGAGTCAAATCCGATAAATTTCTCTTCCCCTAAGGACAAAGCAGAGGATCATTTGATGGAGTTTGAGAATTTGAACCTTGTGACTGTGTCGAGAGAGATTACTGGTTCGATCAAAAAGATCAAATGTAATGAAATATTCTATGACTTCTACAAGATGGAGGTGACTAAAGAAAGTGTTTTTCAACAACTATGTCAAACACATGATCTTCCATCCATAAACGATCCAGACATTTCTCGTCGATTGCATATTGAATCCTCTCATCTTTCAGATTTTATCTCCCAAAATCCTAGTGCAGAACATGTTAGATCTTTCTTATGTTTCCCCTCGGATGATCGTGTTGCTAATGTCGACATTCAACTCATCCCGAAAGCATTTCCACTTCTCAGGGTTTTGAAAATTGAATCAATCAATATACCCTCCTTGAAGAATCTTGACCAACTATTTCATCTGAGGTACATTTCTATCTCAGGTAATTTCATGGAACTTCCTGCATTCTTTACTAAGTTTTGGAGTTTACAATCTATTATAATTAATACATCCCACCCCACTCTCGACGTAAAAGCAAACATATGGAACATGTCAAAGTTGACGCATTTGAAGACCAACAAACCTTCTAAATTGCCTCTCCCTTCAACCCAAAAGGGAAAACACTCCTCCTGCCTGCTGCAGACTCTTTCTAAGATTTCACCTCAAACTTGCAACAAAGACGTGCTCGGAGAGGCTTCCAACAGCCTCAAAAAATTGAGTATACAAGGGAACATAGAAGATTCTCTTAAAACTAACAGCGACAGATTCAGCACGTTTGAAGGGTTTCAAACTTTTGAAAAGTTTGAGTGCCTAGAAAATTTGAAACTGATAAGTGATGTCCCTTGCCAGAGTAATGCTTTTCAGCTTCCAAAAGTATTATTCAGATTTCTACTCAAGCTTAAGAAGTTAACTTTGTCAAACACAATGTTCGATTGGAAAGAGGCGACTAAACTGGGCCAACTGCGATACCTGGAGGTCCTAAAGTTGGAAAAGGAGGCATTCACAGGGAGTATATGGAAGCCGGAGGAAAATGAATTTCGGAAACTGCACATCTTGTCGATTCATAGTGATGACCTCCATACTTGGGTGGCTTCAAAATCTCACTTCCCCGAGCTTAGGGTACTTGTTCTTAAGTGTCCTCAGCTTGAGAGTGTGCCAGCTGAACTATCTCAGTTTCTGCAACAGAGTTAATTACTGGCCCTGAAAACATGCATGCTCCGAAAAGCATCAATTCTTTGCTCATTTGTGTGAAGCTGATCCCAGGGCCACTCAGTGAAGTTTAAAGGTCAGTTATAAATCTGCATTTTCCATATTACTTGTCCACTCAGTGCATATATGCGCTGAATTATGAGTCCAAATGATGTATTCGCAGAGACTTCCTTGTCCATTTAACTATAGAATTGCGCGCTAGTTTCAAAACTTATCTGAAAACACTACTCTCCTTTTTATTGCAGGGAAGTTTGATCAACTGGGAGCCCGGGATCATCGACATATAGCTAAATAATGCTTCTTTAATATAGTATGTCACTGTGTCTCATGTATATTTTCTGTCATCTTGTAAGATCATTAACAATGAAGAGAGCTTCTTGTCTTTTGTTTATTCAAGTTAGTTAATAATAATAGACATAATACATAAATATGCCTTTTAACTTGGCTTCAAATCACATTTATGCCTTTCAACTTTGAGTGTGCACAAGTAGACACTTAAACTTGTATAAAATTGAACAAACAGACGCACATGTCCTACATGTCATTTTTTGTCCTACGTGGTGTCCTACGTGTATTTTGTCATTTTGGACTCATGTGTTTATTTATTTAAAAGTTGAATAGTTAAAGTGTCTGTTTGTGCATTATGAAATATGGAGGTCAAAGTTAAAATTTAAAGTCAAGTTTAGGTTCCAATATATGTATTATGCCATAATAATAAGTCTCTCTATGATTTGAACTTTGGGTTTGTGTGGTCTACTATCTTCAAAGACATGTTATAAGTCTCAAGAGTTATAAGCCAGATATATGATTTTGGGGGTCCCAACATCGGGTGAGACGGGCCCTGATCTAATACCATGTGAAATTAGGTTTTAGATCTAACTTTCAGCCCAAAAGCTAGCTCAAAAAATAAGTTAGTTAAAACACATGATTTTTTTTTTTATGTTTTTAACATATTTATTGATTACAAATTAAATATGCTAGCGGACCAAGTGAGGTTGGGCTAAAAAGTCTTGTTCCTAAATGGACCAAAAAAATTAAGTCCAACCCCACTTAATTCAAGGATTGGGTTGGACCGGCCTCGCGAGTCAAGTCCATTTTGACGACTCTAATCTAAATTAATTAAAATAGTATGGAAGAAATATCACATTCCTATAAATACTTATTTTAGTACAAATAATAGGCCAAACACATTAGAAATAAAACTTTGAAGTTACATCCTAAGTTGCCACCAAAAATCTTTTATACAGACAATTTTCTTCGTTGAAACCAATTAATTTTTCAGTCATATTTTTAGAAGGATTATTAGTGGCTACGGTGAATAGGTCGCCACTAATATCTAATCTTTTGTGGCGATTGTAACGTCGCCGTTAAATCTATGCATTTTGTGACAAGACTTATCATATTAATTCTATGCACCTCTACAAATAAATAAAATTATGTCAAATTTCGACCAAATAAAAAAAAAGATGCAACATGAGTTCAATTGCTAAATGACAAATTAAGGGTCAAAAACTCATTTAAAAATCAAAACCTGTTATTTTGTTCATTGGATATGCTTAATATATTAAAATTAAAAGTACATCTACTAATTTGAATTTGTGTATAATCATACTCACCGGTATATGATACTTTTTATATTTTGAGTATCAAACAGTTTAAATTTGATCGGAATGCACATGAAATTAATTTTTTTGAAATGAAATTTGTACATATGTAAATTACGTAAAAAGTACTATGAGTCACAATAATTGATATTTCAAAATATTTAAGAGATTTATGGAAAATTTACGATCAAAAATAGACTTGTTTGACTGTTAAAATCCGAAAAATGACATATAAAATGGAACGGGAGAATATTTTTTATTTTATTATTATAAAACTGGCAAATGTGAAGGCACCCCGTAAGATCCGGTTCTAGCGGTAAGTTAAATTAATTAATTGCAAATGATGATGCCACTTATAATTAATATATATCCAATCATGGACTTAATTCAATTATTAAGCCAAAGTCATTATTTAATCAAGTTATTCCTGGGAATTAGTTGCTGTTTGTTAATTTAAACCTCGTATGTAGTCATATGATTTCTATATTTTAAATGAGGCCGGAACATAATCTTATATATAAAAATTCACTCAAATTACAATAGTAGTAGATTATTTTCTTAATTAAGCAAATGTAGGTCTATATTTAACAAAAATGATATATATATATATATATATATATATATATAATATATATATATATATATATATATATATATATATATATATATATATATATATCAATTACTAGAAGATTTCGACATAAATACATCATTTTATTAACGAGAGGTATATTTCCCTTTCCCAAAAAAGTTTGCAAAAATGATTTGTATTTAGGCACATTGATGTTAAGGTAGCTTCTTAGCATTATTTTTTTATTTTTACATGATGTTTGATATCTTCAATGGAGCGGAGCTTTATTATTCTGATTACTCAGAGATCAAACATGACACATTTGATTAAGAGTGAAACAATTCTATTACTGCAGCACATCTATGTTAGTGCCACTATTTTATTTTTTATTTTTAATATATACAAAGGATAAAGACTACGACAATGTGGAGGACTAGCTCTACAATTTCTTAATTTTTTTAGGAGAGTTTTGATGGAATTTTTTTATTTTTTATTTTTTGTTGGAGTTGAATTTTGAGAAACATATTTGATCATTTTATTTTTTATTTCTAAATATCTAAATTATTACTATTTATTCTCACTAGTCACGATCAACACCTAATGAGATAATACCCTCCCTTAGAGTTACCATTATCAAGTAAATTATTCAAAATAATTCATAGAAGATCCAAAACATGAACACATATTGTTATTAGCTTAATTCAATGAAAGTTTAAATATTCCATAAATTATTTAAACGATCCTATGTAACCCATGTATCTATAAATGTTCCCTACTTCAAGGCTTGTCGGAATGTAAATTTGATGAAACTCAAAGACGAGACTTGAAGTTTTTTGTCAAAGAGAAGATGAAGGGCAGATTCGGTCCCGTTGGGCGTGCCAAGTTGTTTGCAAAAAAACTCAAAATGACAAAAAATAAATTGCAATCACAAATAAAAAATGAAGAAACATAATTTTATGAGTACACATCTGTTGATCTCTTAATTCCTCTTTCATAAGATTTATCCATGATTCAAGTGTCGTTAGGACATAAGTTGGGGAGACTGATGCATTTTCCCTAAATTTTATAAAATGACAAGTATTGTGGTCCGACTATTTATAATAAAAGAATGATATAAAAAGAAAGGATGATGTATATATCCAAATTGCCAAGAAACTACCTTATAGATATGGGGAAAAGGTCAAATATGCTCCTAAATTATTCGAAAAAGGTGATTTACCCTTCGTTTAAAGTTTGGTTCACTCATGCCTTCGCCATCCAATTTTTGGTCCAAATATGCCCTTATAGTCGTTAGTTGTCATGTTGGACATATCCAACTCATGTTTCATATTTTTAAAGAAATGAAAAATGACATTTAAATAAATAAAAAATAAGTTGGATATGTCCAACATGACAACTAACGCCCATAAAGACATATTTGGATCAAAAGTTGGACGGCGAGGACATGAGTGAACTAAACTTTAAACGGAGGATACATATAGACTTTTTCGAATAATTTAGAAGCATATTTGATCTTTTTTTTCCGTAAATATTGAATTGCCAGAGACCAATTAAATGGTGTCTACTTGCAAATACAATATTTATGAAAATTATGGGAAAACAACTAGCACTATATTATATTTGTTAAATTATTGTTTCATTTAAAATTAGAATCAAGAAAGACTTAAAACTTTAAAAAAATTCCAAAGTAAAGTCAACTTACTTTTTCATTTTACCTTTGTTCATATATGCTGCAACTATCTTCTCTTTTCTCATTTGTAATCCAATTTTGTTGTCCAATTTACAATGGCGGACGCTGTAGTGAATTTTCTTGTAGAGAATTTATTGCAGCTGTTACAAGAAAATATAATAGATCTGATAAAAGGCGTAGAGGACGAATTCAAAAATTTACTGGAAGAAGTACAACGCCTAAAAGGATTCCTTGACGATGCTGCTAAATTTCACAGTGAGAGCAGTTTATGGGATCAATTGGTGAAAGATATTCAAAAAATGGTACATAAATCTGAAGATGTAATTGATAAATTTCTGGTTCAAGCTAAGCTTCATCGAGATAAAAATAAAGTTGGAAGATTCTTCGATATGGGTCATTTGGCCGTAGTTAGGGCTCTTGCAGCTGATATTAAAGACATCCATGAGAAAGTGAAGAAACTTCGAGAAGATAACAAAGAATCTTTTCAGCCCAGACCAATTCTTGACATCCCTAAAAAAGGGCATGAAGTTACCCAGGTATGCTAAAATTCTCGAAAATATTTACTTTTTTTTTCTTTTCAATCAGTATGTATTACTTCTCTTGTTCCTGTTTAGTTGTCCTCACACAGATACTAAGACAACAATTATTATCACAGTTAGTTATAATTTTACTCTTTAACTTAAAAAGATTATGCAAATTTTCAAATATAATAAATACATTTTCTGATTTCAATTACAACTTAGTATTACTAGACATTTTCTATGATTAAATAAAGGCATATTAGGAAAAAAAAATATTGTGTTTTCTTGATTTATTAAAATGAATAAGTAAATAGGAACAGATATAAAAGAAAATATAGATAAGCAAATAGGACAGAGAGAATATTATATTTACCCGTTAATTTAAATTATTTAAAAGTTGAACAAATAAACACGTGAGGCAAAACTAGTTGTGTGGTTTATAATGTTTGCTTGTGAGATCCACCAATCAACTCAGATTTTCTTCTCTTCCCTTGTTTTTTTTTCTTTCACATTTTCTGTTTTTTTATATTTTAAAACCAATTTTGTTACTCTCTTATAGGGGTGTACATGGTCGAATTGATTCGGGTTTTTTTAAATATAAAATTAAATTATTTGTGTTGAATTTTTAAATTTATAAACTAAATCAATAAAATTTGGATTGTTCGAGTTTTCTTTTTTCGATTTTCGGGTTTTTTTCCGCTAGAATATTCATAAAAACATATGATTTAATTGTCTATCATAATATAACTATCTAAGGGTTTTTCTTAAGAATATAAAACGGACAATGATATGATTAATGATACTAAAATGTTTAATAATTATAATAATGAAATCGCGTAAAACAAATATTGCAAATGAACATGTCATAATAAAAATGATCATAATTTAAAATACTAAATCATGCTAAAATAAGTTTAATAAGTATTAGTTACAAGATTAAATATGGAAGGAAATTAATAGATAATGTATTTTAATTGTCTAAACCAATGCAAAATCAAAGAACAAATATTCAATATTGTTGTCATTTTAGTGTTAAATTGATTTTATTTTTGTATTAATATTAGTTTTATCATAATTACCAACATCTCTGGACTGTAATTGTTATGTAACTATTCAAAATTTAGTTGTTGAAGAGCGAATGATTTTTTCTACCATCCACATTTTTTACTTCTTCCTCGTACCTTCTAATATTGGTTCACAATAGCTAGCCATCACTCTTAAATGAAATGAGTCCATTTAACTCATATTTAATGACTTGAATCACTTATAATTAATTGGGTAAATATGAACTTCAAGCTATTTTAAGAGTCCCTACAAATATGGTCAAAATGGGTAAAATATGGGTATCTATATATTCCTATAATAGATCACTTACTTCTCACTTCTACTCAAAATTCTAAATTGTGCTAAAAAAAATAAAAACTTTGACATATAACCACTGAAAAATAGCTTACTCTCTATATCTATTGTTTGATAATTACAATTTGTAACTACATGTTATAGGGAGGAGAGAGACGAGCGAGACTGGAAAAAAGAGGAGAGAGGCGAGAGAGAGAGAGAGCAAAGAGTGGAGAGAAATAAATTATATGTATATATGTTAGATAATTGTATATATGACAAGCAATATTGGGAGAGGGAGGAGAGAGGCGAGCGAGAGAGGGCAGAGACCGGGAGATAGGGATGAATTGTATATGTATATCGGTTAGATAATTGTATATTATACATATGCATTTGTATATATGGCAAATGAGATTGGAAGAGGGAGGAGACAGACGAGCAAGTTTAGGAGAGGTAGGAGATTGGGAGAGAAAGGAGAGAGGCAAGCGAGAGAGAGCAGAGAGTTGAGAGAGATGAATTGTATATGTATATTGGTTAGATAATTATATATTAAATATATGTATTAGTATATTCTAGCGAATTATACATATACAAACGTGTCTAATTATACAAATTCGAAGTCAGCCCACGTAATTAATGTATAATGTTAGTCGTGAGTGGTAATTATAACAAACTATAACTATGATGCGTAATTAAGTAGTATAAATTTGTTTAACCGCGTAATTTTTCCTACATAAATTAATATTTATTTTTAATTTTAAAAAATAATAATTTATTTTTAAAAAAATAATTGAGGGTGGGCGGGGCTGAGATTGGGGGTTGTAGCTCTCTTACACTACAAACATAGGCTACTCTTCATACCACTTGGCATTGCAGTCATTTAGGTTCTATGAAATCAATTGCTCATTGATTGTCATGTTTGCGAATAGTTATATCTTATCATGGCGGGAAAAGATAGAAGTATTTCCTAGACTATGACCCAAATTCCAGAAACGCACCTTACCTAAACTAAGGTACTATTACCCGTTGAACTCATTTTTCAAAATAAATTTGTACATCTTTTTGGCTTACGTTCATTCAAATATCTCCCATACGCCTCAATTGCGTGGAGTCATGGGGTGTGCCACATAAGCCAAAAGGTGTACAATATTGTATATAAAATGAGTTCAGGGGTAATAGAAACTTAGTTTAGTTAAGGTGTCTCTGGGATTTTGGTCATAGTCTAGCGGATACTTATGCCTTCTCCCTATCATGGCATTGCATGAAGTTTAGAATTTTATAGTTACAATTGCAAAAATTAAGAAGAATATTATCCGCTCTGGTTTCTAATGCAATCCATTTGATTATTATGTTAAAAAGGGTCCTTCTTTGGATGATGACGAAGTGGTTGGATTTGATGAGGAAGCTAAGAAAGTGATCAAGCGGCTTGTTGAAGGACCGGCGGAAAGTCTGGCTATTATCCCAGTGGTGGGTATGCCGGGACTTGGAAAAACAACACTGGCAAGAAAAATCTACAATGACACTACGCTTTCATTTGAATTTTTCAGCACCATTTGGATTTATGCCGGTCCAGAATGCAAAATAAAGGATATTTATCATAAGATTCTCAAACATTTCAAAAAGAATATAGACGAGCATCTTGATGAGGATGATCACACATTAGCTAAGGTAATAAGTGGTTTTATGAGTAAAGGAGGAAGATGTCTCATTGTTTTAGATGATGTGTGGGAAGCAAATGTCATTGATCACGTAAAGAAAGTTTTCCCAGAAAACAAAAAGGGGCATCGAATCATGATGACCACACGTGACAGATTACTAGCTGCTTATAAAAATGCAGAACCTCATAATCTGAAATTCTTGTTAGCAGACGAATGTTTTGAGTTGTTGGAAAAGAGAGTTTTTGGCAAGGGAAGTTGTCCTGATGAATTAAAAGATGTTGGAAAAAGAATTGCAGGAAACTGTGGTGGAGTACCACTTATTGTAGTTGTAATTGCAGGAGCATTAGCAGGTCGTTCGAATACAACTGATTGGGAAATAGTTGAGAGAGATGTTGCACAACATGCTTTTACCGTGAATAAAAATTGTGGTGTATTTGTAGAGATGAGTTACGATCGTTTGTCTCAAGAAATGCAGACGTGCTTTTTATATTCTGGTATCTTCCCTCGGGGCTTTGATATCCCTGCTTGGAAATTGATTCGCTTGTGGATTGCGGAAGGGTTAATAAAGCCTCAGCAGTCATCCACTCTTGAGGAGATAGCAGAGCTTCATTTGAATGATCTTGTTCATAGGAATTTAGTGATACTATTAGAAAAGAGGTCTGATGGTCAAATAAAGACGTGTCGTCTTCACGACATGTTACATCAGTTTTGCAGAACAAAGGCTGCTGACAAATGGCTTTATCATGAAATATCTACAACAGCTGATAACACTGTTCCTTCTATACAGGACCCAGATACTTGCCGTCGATTGTGTATTCAACCATCTACTCTGAATGACTTTCTCTCCACAAAACCATCTGCAGAACATGTCAGATCTTTCTACTGTTTTTCCTCAAAACAAAAACAAATTGACTTGTCTCCTAATGACATCAAACTCATTCACAAAGCATTTCCACTTATGAGAGTCTTGGATGTTGAATCTCTCAAATTTCTTTTCTCCAAAGACTTTAACAATTTATTTCATTTGAGGTATATTGCTATCTCAGGTGACTTTAAGGCCCTCCCTCAGACTTTTAGTAAATTCTGGAATTTACAAACTCTTATACTTACTACAAGTACCTCAGAGCCCACTCTTGACGTAAAAGCAGACATATGGAACATGTTACAGTTGAGGCATCTGCACACCAGCATACCTGCGAAATTGCCATCCCCGACTGTCACGAAAGGTAAATCTTCTTCTCTACAAACTCTTTCTATGGTTGCACCCGAAAGTTGCAAGAAAGATGTGCTGGCAAAGGCATGTCATCTTAAAAAATTGGGCATTCGAGGGCAAATGGCGTCTTTTCTTGAATCCAGAGGTGGAATCAGCAATCTTGAAGAGCTAAAGTGCCTGGAACATTTGAAACTGTTGAATGATGTTCTTTACATGAATAAAACAATTCAACTTCCTTCAGCATTCTTCAGACTTGTACGTACAGTAAAGAAGTTAACTTTGGCAAACACAAGGTTTACATGGAGTGAGGCAGAAAAATTAGCACAATTGGAATCCCTTGAGGTTCTAAAGTTGAAAGAAAATGCATTCATGGGTGACACTTGGAAGCCGGAGGTAGGAGGTTTTAGCAAACTCCGAGTATTGTGGATCGAGAGGACAGAATTAGAAACTTGGGATGCGTCTAATCTTAACTACCCAATCCTTAGGAACCTTGTTCTTGTCTCTTGTGATAAGCTCAACGCTGTACCAGTTGAGCTGGCTGATATACCTAATCTTCGCGAGATGAAGTTGGAGAACACAATCAAAGCGGTCAAATCTGCAAAAGATATACTGCTTAAGAAATCTCAAACTGTAACATTCAAGCTTAGCATATTCCCTCCTGAAGCTGAATTCAATGCAACACTATGAAGTTGAAAGGTTAGTATACACGTCTCATTTAGTAGCCGTGAAACTACATCTTTTATAACAATTTGTAGAGCACTATTTCTTTTCCTTATATTTTGAATGCACTCTGCTCTTCTTTTTATCTGCAACACTTTTCCTCTCTTTCTTTCCCTGTTATTCTTAAACTAATTTTCCTCCATTCTGCAGCAGAGCAGCGGGATTTTGATCTGGAGTTATGTGTATGATGTCGCGGCATTTCATGTTTTCTGTTGTGATTTGTAATACGCTAAATAAATGGAGTATGTACTCCCTGGAGTTGTTGTCTTTTTCGAGTTTCTGATCATTTGGAGTGTTTTCTTTTTCAATTGTAAGTCTGTTTGCTTCTTTCATTATTCTGTTGTATTTGATTTGTTTCAGTGTAAAACAGTTGCTTTTATCTTTCAATAAAGTGTTGTGTGTTTTGTTTACAACTTGGAATCTTTCAGATGAATTCTAGTTATTTCAAAATAAAAATGTGCTTTGTGATCTTTACGTAAGATTAGTTCAGAGACATTTCAAGATATGAAACCTCATAGAATACGATTTTATGATACCCGTAGGTCACCTCATAAGATACACAAATGTGCTTTTCATAGGCTATACTTCAAAATATTCACAGATGCTTGATACTTGATTTTCTTAAAACATTAAGTACACCTAATCAAGTCAAAAGTTCAATACCAACTTAACCAAATCCTAAAACATGAATTAGAATACAAATACATTATTTTTGGAGAATACAACACAAATCCGTTAACAATTTTGAAGAGTTCGAGCATCATAGAATAACAGTCTTTCAATACATGAGTCATAAAGGCGCAAACTATTATACAACAACGACACATGAAAAGCAACACTTCCACAAAAATGAATCAAAGCAAATACAACAAAAACAATAAAAGGTGCAAACAGTTATACAGGTGAAAAAAAAAAAACACTCTCCATATATTGTTACATGTTATTGTCATGACTTTAACACTTGTCTCGTCTGGATTACCAGGGCTGTTAGCACAGAGATAGCCGATGTTTTTTTTCCAGATACCATCATTACTTTCTCGGAAAAAGAAGTTCACGACCCTTATAAATATGTATTCAGAGTTTTGATTACTATTAATAGAATTAATTTTCCTAAACATCATGATAGTTATTTTGTGATATTTATTATATTTATACCAATGTTATAACATGTTTATTATTATAAGTTCTTTATCAAGAAAACAATTAGACAAATTAATATCGATTTAAATTATTTTGCATAAACACAAATAATAATTAATAATAATAATAATAATAATAATAATAATAATAATAATAATAATAATAATTTGAGAGGTTGAGTTTATGATTAGATAGAATATGCAACTTCAATCTTCAACTAACTATAACCTTAGATAGAAAAGACTTAAAAGATATAAAAAGAATTATGATTAAAGAAAATCTTATTTGAATTTCAAAAGTTAAAAGGTGTCACATTAATTAATACAAAGAGAATATTAAACTATATTCTATATGATATATTACTCAAAAATTGAGAGATTACTTAAACAATTGTTCACTCAATTATTGTCCCCAAGTGACATTTTCATTCACTAACGATATAAAGGGACCTCCAAAGGATATGATTGAAGAAAAAGGGATTCGATATGATTAGGATTACCAAAAACTAGAGATGCTCAAACAAAATCACTTTTTAATCTTGGAAGAAAAATATTAAATTTAAGTGCAAAGTAATGAAATATTATAAATCCTTTGGAGATAAAAAAAAATTAAAAAATTACTATTTGATTATAAATTGAATTGATCTTTAGCTAATTTTATAAGAAAAATTCTTTTTACTTGGAAAAATTGATTTCAATGAATTCTCACAAAACAAGCCATGATATTAAATTAAAATTTGTATTTGTTGCCAATTTTTTTAAAAAAGGGTGTCATGCACTTGGTGCCTCAATCAAAATTTTATATATATATATATATAACACAAATTTTATTAGCTTAGAGGCTAATTATACGGCTTTTCATGAATTTTTTGTACTACAATTTTTGTCATATTTTGATACCTAGATATATATATCCAAGGTGTCCAAATAAATATATCTTGAATCTATACAAAATGATACAAATAATTATATTTATCTAAAAATATGAAATGTAATTGAAAATTATCAATTTAGGAGCAAATCAAACAAAAAAGTACTCCTGCCACTATTTTAATGTATAGCGAGGACCAAGACTTCGACAAAGACTAGGTCAACTCTCTCTCTCTCTCTCTCTCTCTCTATATATATATATATATATATATATATATATAAACACATCACATGCTACTCCTTAAAATATGGGATAAGGCACAAATTTTCTTACACGCCTCACCTATGTGGAGTCACGCAATGTGTCAGATAAGAAGAAGTGTATGAAATTACAAAATAAATATGTTCAGAATCATAAAATCTTAATTATGCTTAGATATGTCTCTAAAATTTTGATCATAATTTAGAGATTACTTATTCCTTATCGCTTAAAATATCTATTTGAAATCCATTATTTTGGCTATGCGTCCAATGACACTT
Organism: Solanum habrochaites; assembly: GCA_027704765.1. Lineage (NCBI taxonomy): Eukaryota > Viridiplantae > Streptophyta > Magnoliopsida > Solanales > Solanaceae > Solanum > Solanum habrochaites. Next base: position 803,655 of record JAKWJA010002492.1, read on the forward strand.
TGGAGGGGACATTTTTTGAGGCTGAGTAGAAAAGGAAAGGACATGTGTATTTTCTTTATGATTTAATTCATCGTTTGTTCTTTAAAGTTAGTATGATATTTCATTTAGACATTGTAATTAGATAATATTCATTTTAGACACTTGATGTAGCGTCTCGTTATGGTATTTTGATACTTTCTGCTTACCTGACATAATAAGTGTGATAAACTCATTGACCAGCGTGTGAAATAGCCTTTTAGTTAATTTTTCATTATTTTTCTTCTTCTTCTCCCTATTTTTAGCCACCATTTTATTCAAGTTAAATTTCATCCATTAAAGATGAAGGTTTGACAAAAATAACAAAAAATATTTTTAAAATTTAAAAATAAATCCACTTACAAAAATTTTCTTGAAAGAATTTAATATTAATTTCTTTAAATTAAGCTAAAAATTTATTTGATATAGTAATGGCGTGCAGATGTGGGGTGGGGGGTTGGAGAAGACAACTAGGGGTGGATTCGTTTATTTATTTATTTTTAAAATTATTTTTTAATTGATTGTATAAAAAAAATAATGTGTCATTAATTCATTAGTCAAATTATTTTTTTATTTTAAAATGATTAATTAATAACTTTATTTTATACAAATGACATATGACATCATTTAATTCGTCAATTTACATGTATTAGCGAGTGTAACACAAACACCTTATGTATTTTTGTTGATATTAAAAAAAATGTCAAAATGACACAATAAAACTCTACATCATGTGTTTAAAATGAATATTGTCTAGTTAAAGTGTCTAAGTGAAATATCGTGCCAACTTTAGGGAGCCACTTAGGTGTTAGCCTTTTTTTTTTATATATCTGATTTCTCACACGATTTACGATTTTCATATTAAAACTCAATTCAATTTAGATTCATACCAAATTATATATTGAGAGATAAAAATTTTCCTAACAAAGGTGACTCTCTATCTAGAGGGACTCGAATTCGGGATCATTAACTAAGAATGAAGGAGTACGTACTTACCGCTCCATTACAATCTTTATTGGCGAAAGGATAGGGCATGTGTTTGTGGTTGTGAGTAGACATTTATGAGTACGAATCAAAAGGAAGACTTATCGCTATTAAAAAAACAAAGACTTACAAAAAAACTACATAATACATAAACATGACTTTTAACTTGACGTCAGCTGATAATTATGTCTTTTAACTTAGGGTGTGCACAACTAGACACTTAAACTTGGATAAAACTGAATAATATAGACATATTTATTTTACATGGCACCATACATGACAATTTTGTGTCCTACATAATATCTTACGTGCATTATGTCATGTAGAACACATGTGTCTACTTGTTTAATTTTATAAAAATTTAAATGTCTACATGTGTAAACTCAAAGTTGGAGGTTACAGTTGTCTGCTAAATGTAAGTTAAATGTCATGTTTATGTATTATGCCTAAAAATCTATATAAATTTTAAGCATTTGGACATATAGTTTTATCTCGCGATTTAAAAATTAACATTTGAAATCTTCGGTTTTTCCCCTTCCTGGGTCCGCTTCAGTTGACGCCAATTTTATGTTTTATTGTATATTTTTTTTCGTTCACTTTTAATTATCGTGATTTTCTTTTTTAATTCAACTTTAATTAACATTTTATGATTTTTTTATTATTATATTGATATGAAAAAATTACAATTCATAGTATTTTTTCGTGTAGGTTTTAAATATCTAAATCTTTTGTTTAAAATATCAAATTGATGTTACAAAGTAGTAATTGGTACAATTACCGATGTCAATTAGTACATCCGATCCTAAATTCTTCAGATATCAATCTTGTGAATGTCAATCTTTATTTGCTAACAAAAATTTAGTTGTCTCTCCAAACTCTACTTGTTCCTCATAAAATGGAGACTGAAAAAGTAACATATATTCTTCGAAAATGATCTAAAAATTACTAAAAATCACAAAAATTATCAATTAAAAATATTTAGATGGCACATAAAAAAAAACGATTGAACTCTCGAACACAGAAAGTAACATATGTTATTAAAAATTCAAATAAAAAGTACTATAAATTAAAATAATTGATATGTTAAAATATCCACATGACAACAAAAAAATTAATGTTTGTGCTGCTTCTGTCACATAAATTAGGATTGAGATGGTTTTAAAATTTTAATTTTGGTTATACATTATAAAATAACCGAATAATTGAAATGCTATAATTTTTTAAAAATAACCGATTGAACCATTCTACCCCAAATGTTGCCTCTACTCAGTTTATTTTTACTTAAATTTTAAAAAAAAAATTTTATTTATGCCTTCAATTTCATCTCTACCTTTATTTTCTATTTACCAATAATATAACTTTTTTTGGTTGCCCGAAACTTTGTTTACTAGTCTTTTTAATATACAGCGAGGACTAAGACTTCGTCAACTTTTATATTTTAAAATATTCAAGAACCATCCATGTAATAATTTCCATTTTTTTTTGGTTTCCCATTGACAGTTCGTTAACTACCATATATATATATATATATAATATATATATATATATATATATATAATATAGGTACGGTTTACTATTTTAAAATTGGATTTTGATATTTTGTGATATGATATTTTAATACACTCTTCGTCCAGAATTATTTGTCATGTTACACTTATAAAAAGTTAATTTGATTAATTTTTAAAGGTAAATTGAATCGCATTAATTCCATATATATATATATATAATTCACTATTTTGAAGTTCGATTTTAATATTTTATGGTATGATAAATTGTTAATCTTAGATTAGTAAATTTTAACTAATATATATTCATATAATAGAGTATTATAATTTCGACAATTCAAAAAATATCTCTATCGAAACAACATAGTAACATATTAGACATGTAGAAATGTACATTCAAAAGAAAGTAGAAATAAATTATGTTATTTATACAATTATATACTTCGGTATGATATTTGATATTTATGTATTAACTATATATAAACTTATATGTAATTATATACTTGTATTAAGTTGAGTAAGTAGACACATGATTTCTATGTTGCATAATACACGTAGAGCACCACGTATGATACAAAGTGTCATATAAAATGTCATTTAGGACGCAACGATGGATGTAGGTTGTGGACTATGGGTGCTTAAGCACCCATTGCTTTTTGTGATAAATACTATTATTTGTGTACAATTTCTAATAATTTATTCAAATATATTAACTAAGCACAAACTCTATATAACAATTTTAAAATTAAAAATAATTGAGCATCCATGATATAGAATTTTTGGATCCGTTATACTAAAAAAATATGTATATTTATTTGTTTAATTTTATACAAATTTAAATATCTATTTAAAAATTATAAAAATATAAATATAAAATTAAACTAAATTAAATATCATATTTATGTAACATCGTACCTTCACCAACTACAATAAATTCGTTCTTCAACCTATTCACATGTTACTCTATAAAATATCTATTATTTTGGCAATGAGTCATGAGTAGAATAGGAAAAGATATGTATATTTTATTTTTATTTCCACGTAATTATACGATTTTCATATTAAAATTTAATATCGAATTTTATTTATATGGAAAGATAAAATATTTTTAATAAATATAACTTTCTGTTTCAAAAAAATTTAAATCTATAATATTTAATTAAAAATAAAAAAAATATTTATTACTCCACGACTCTCGTTACTCAAAGAAAGGACATGTGTTTGCAGTTATGTGTAGACATTTGAGTGAATAAAAAAGGACATAATGATGTGAAGACTCATCGCTATAAAAGAAAAAAAGAACAAAGACTTAAAAATAAGTCGGTCAACTTATTAAGCATTTGGATATATAATTTTATCTCGTGATTTAAAATTAATATTTAGATAAGTGATTTTATATCAAACGGTGAAATTCTAATTTTTTAAAACAAATTAATTTGCAAATTTTATATTTTTAAAATACAAAAAAACAAGTTTATATTTTATAAAAGAAAATTTTCATCATTTTATATTTGTATATTTTTTGCTTGAGTATCAAAAAGGTGATGAAATATTCATAAAATATGAACATAATTTAGTTACTAATGATATTGATCATGTTTCATTTTATTAAAGAGTAGTACATTTCCGTTCAAGTATATATATATATATATATATATATATATATATACTCCGACTCTATTTCAATTTATACGACATTTTTTATGTTTTAAGAGTCAAATAGTTTAAATTGATTGGAAATTTACACATGAAAATCTTCATTTTTTTAAAAAAATAAATTTTATATATTTATAAAATACATAAAAAGTATTACGGGTCACAATAATTTATAATTCAAAATATTTATAATAAAAAATTTACGATAAAAATAAAATTTATTTAACTCTTAAAATTCAAAAAGTGACATATAAAATGGATGCTCGTTGGTTCCACATGGGTCCCCGCCCCTGTCTGTCTATTTGCATTTAAAATAAGAACACAGAACAAAGACTTATAAAAAACTAAAAACTCAGTCAACTTACATTTTTTTAAAATAAGAATATTACAAAATAAAAACTCATAATTTTCTTTTTGGGTTTCCATTATATAACAGCTGTGGGGATGTGAAAGAAGTCATTGCAAACAGTTAGTTGAAAAAGTAAAAAAAAAAAAAAATCTTTGTAATAATGGCAGATGCAGTGGTGAATTTTCTTGTAGAGAATTTGTTACAGCTATTAGCTGAAAATGTGAAGCTCATTGGAAGTGCAAAAGGAGAATTGGAAAATCTACTAAAAATTGCTGAACAACTGAAAGGATTTTTAGATGATGCTGCAAAATATGGACACACAAATAGTAAGCAGTGGAAAGTTTTGGTGGAACAAATACATAAAACAGTGTACAGAGCTGAGGATGCAATTGATAAGTTTCTGGTTCAAGCAAAGTTGCATCAAGATAAAAATATAGCGGAAAAGACATTTGATTGGCTGGGCAATCAGATTAAAGTTAGAAATTTTGCAGCTGATATCAAAGGAATACATGATCAAATCAAAAAGATTCGTGAAGACAATCAAGCACTTCAGGCAACCCCTGTTCTTGAACTACCTAAAAAAGGGGAAGTAACTCAGGTATTATTCGAATTTATTGTAATAGCTAATTAGTGGCCTAAAGTCAAAATTTGGTATCGCTGCTGATGAACAAGGGGTTTGGGGGCTCAAATTGGGATAAGAAAAAGAAAATATTTAAAATTATGAGTTTTTATTTATTCTTTAATGTAAGAAGGTAAAATGCTTAAATATGTCATTGAACTTTTAAAAAATATTTATTTATGTTATTAGTTAAAAGTTTAACTTATTTATGTCATTATCGTTAAAGAAAACACTTATTCATATAATTATTTTTTAATAATGGTTTTGCAAAACCATTTTTAATACGTGGTTAATTATAATTCGGCCACGTCATTATTTTTTTTCAATAAAAAAAATCATAATTCTGAAAAAAAATTAATTAAATTTTTTTATTAAATAAATTGATGACATGGTCTAATTTTAATTGGCCACGTCATCAATTTATTTAAAATTTAAAAAAATCAAAATTCTGAATGAAAATTGAATTATTTTTCTTTTTAATTTTTTTTATTAGAGACACGCTTATACTATACTAAAATCCTATTACTCCTGAACTTATTTTATAAGTAGTTTTCTACCTTTTTTTGGCCTACGTGGCACTAGTTTGAAAGAAAAAGTCAACTAGTGTTGGGCTCACAAGATAATGCCACGTAAGTCGTAAAGACGTAGAAAATTATTAATAAAATAAGTTCAGGGATAATAGGATCTCAGTATAGTATAAGTGTGTCTTCGAGATTTTGGGCATAGGTTGAGGGGGTACTTGTGCATTATCCCGTTAAAAAATAATGACATGAATGAGCCTTTACTTTAACGGTGGCATAAATGAGCCAAAACTTTTAACTAATATCATAAATGAGCATTTTCTGAAAATTAAATGACATATTTGAGTCTTTTCCCCATGTAAGAATGTTTATTTTTATTATAAGAAATAAATGTGACCGGAAAAAGAGAAAAGATTAAGATTTTTTTAAAAAACTAATATGTTTGTTTGTGGCTATATTATAGTTTAAAACTATATTTTGTATTACCAAAAAAAAACAACTATATTTTGTTGTTATATTTTAATTTAATTTTGTATTAGTAAAAAAAAGGGGGTAGTTATAATAAATTTTATAAAAAAATTAGAAAATTATAAATTTAAATTGGTAATTGAATCAAAGAAGTAAAAAAAAATCATGTGAGAAAGACCAAATAAATTTCTACAATTAAATACAATTTTTTTTTAAAAAAATCACTTATTTTAGAGGAAAATGGTATAATGATATGAGCTATGAGAAGTATATTCGCCTTAATTTTTTTCTTTGTAATAATTAGGTTTAACCTACTAAATAAATGTATCTTTTAATTGGAACTCAACTCATATTTATTTCTTCCAATTTTGAATATACACAACTAAACACTTATTTGTTGACTTTACTCTTACGGTTAAAATGAAGTTATTTTTACCTTGTTGTTACTATATACATCACCCGTACTTAGCTAATAAATTTTAATGCATTCACTGTCTCAATTTATATAGTCATCTTTTTCACGTTTTTATATTCGCTAATAATTTATCTTTTAATGTTTACATAAGCCTTGGTAAAATGTGACTTACTTTAGATGTCTAAATTGTGAAGATCAGTCATTCTGTTTTCTGATGTGATTCATTTACATGTTCAAAAGGGTCCTTCTTTGGAGAATGATGCTGTGGTCGGGTTTGATGACGAAGCTAACAAAGTGATCAAACGACTTGTTGAAGGACCGTTGGTGGGGATGCCCGGACTTGGAAAAACTACACTGGCAAGAAAAATCTATAATGATCCTAAGCTTACATATGAATTTTACAGCATTGTTTGGGTTTACGTAGGTCAGGAGTACAAAGCAAAGGATATTTATCTTAGGATTCTTAAGTTCTTCAAAAAAAACACAGAAGATCATCTCAATGATGATGTGGACACATTGGCTAAGGCAATAGGTGGTTATATCAAGAAAGGAGGTAGATGTCTCATTGTTTTAGATGATGTGTGGGAAGACGATGTCATTGATCACGTGATGAAAGTTTTCGCAGAAAACAAAAAGGGTCATCGCATTATGATGACCACACGTGACACACGTCTTGGTTTCTTTGCCAATAAAGAACCTCATAAGCTGAAATTCTTGGAGACAGAAGAAAGTTTTGAGTTGTTGGTAATGAGAGTTTTTGGCAGGGGAGGGTGTCCAAATGATTTAGTGGCAACTGGGAAACAAATTGCAAGAAAATGTGGTGGAGTACCACTTGTAGTAGTGGTGATTGCAGGAGCATTAAGAGGTCGTTCGGACAAAAAGGATTGGGAAAGAGTTGAAAAAAGTGTGGTGCAATATCTTGGTGAGCATACCGAAGATAGCTGCCTGAAATATGTGAAGATGAGTTATGATTATTTGCCCCGAGAAGTGCAGATGTGCTTTTTGTATTGTGGTGTCTTTCCTCGAGGCTTTGATATCCCTTGTTGGAAATTGATCCGTTTGTGGATAGCAGAGGGGTTGATAAAGCCGCAGCCCGAGTCCACTCTACAAGTAGAGGAGATAGCAGAGTTTTATTTGACAGACCTTCTCAACAGAAATTTAGTAATAATAATGCAAAAGAGGTCTGATGGTCAAATAAAAACATGTCGTCTTCACGACATGTTGTATCAGTTCTGCAAAAAGGAGGCTAGTAACAAATGGCTTTTTCAAGAACCTGATCAATCTAAACTGGATCCAGATACTTGCCGTCGCTTGTGTATTCAACCATCTAATCTGTCTGACTTTCTCTCCACAACACCTTTTGCAGAGCATGTCAGATCTTTCTATTGTTTTTCCTCAAAACAAAAGCCAATCAACTTGTCTCCTAATGAAACCAAACTCATTCACAAAGCATTTCCACTTATGAGAGTCATGGATGTCGAATCTCTCAGATTTATTTTCTCCAAAGACTTCAAAAATTTGTTTCATTTGAGGTATATTGCTATCTCAGGTGACTTTAAGTCCCTCCCTCCTACCTTTGGTAAATTCTGGAATTTACAAACTCTAATACTTAATACAAGTACCTTAGAGCCCACTCTTGAAGTTAAAGCCGATATATGGAACTTGTTACAGTTGAGGCATCTCCACACCAACATACCTGCAAAATTGCCATCCCCGACTACCACGACAGGTAAACCTTCTTGTCTACAAACTCTTTCTATGGTTACACCAGAAAGTTGTGAGAAAGAAGTGCTAGCAAAGGTGTGTAATGTGAAAAAATTGAGCATTCGAGGGCAAATGGCGGCTTTTCTTGGTGCTTACAAGGGTGGTATCAACAATCTTAAAGAGCTACAGTGTCTGGAACATTTGAAATTGTTGAATGATGTTCTTTTCATGAATAAAGCACTTCACCTTCCATCAACATTCTCCGAACTGGTACGTACGGTGAAGAAGTTAACTCTGACAAACACAAGGTTTACCTGGAGTGAGGCGGAGAAATTGGGGATGTTGGAATCTCTTGAGGTCCTAAAGTTTAAAGAAAATGCATTCACGGGTGATTCCTGGAAGCCAAAGAGTGGATTTAGCGCACTCCAAGTCTTGTGGATTGAAAGGTCAGAATTAGAATCTTGGGAGGCTTCGGTTGTTAACTTCCCCGCGCTTAGGCAACTGGTTCTTATCTCTTGTGATAAGCTTGATGCTGTGCCACTTGAGCTAGCTGATATACCCAGCCTTGTAGAGATGAGGCTGGATAACACAAGCAAAGCGGTAAAATCCGCAAAAAATGTTCGGGATACCAAGACATCTAAAAGCATGAAACTCAAGCTAAGCATATACCCACCTGAAAATTAATCCAAGGTTTCACAGTGATATTGAAAGGTCAGTTGAAATTCACTAATAATCCTTACATTATGAATTGCAGTCTGCTCTTACGTGTGTGTATATATGGCTCGACCATGATTTGGAACCTTCTTTCTGCAGGAGACGACTTGGACATCGAGCTTGCTGGAAGCCAGGGGTCATCAGACAAATAGCTAACTGGAGTATTTTCATTTTGAAATAAGGCTAGGTCTGCTGCAACTCGAGTTCCCCTTTATGTAGATTTTTTTTTTTTTCTGCGTTGTGAAACTGTTTGCATCTTTCCTATTCTATTATCTTTGTAGTTGCGTAAAACTGTTGTTTGCATCTTTCCTGTTCTGTTATCTTTGTATTTGCTTTGGTATGTTCGTGTAAAACTGTTGTTTTAATCCATCATAGTTTTTGTTGAAAGACATGTTACTCTCAACAAAGGCCTTATTAACTTGGTATCTTAGCTTTCACATGAATTCTAGTTAAATCATTTTTGAATTAAAAAGTTTCAGACACAACGGCATCCTCCAAAATATATGCTTCTTTTGGAAGTTGGAAACAGAACAAGAGACGAATCTTGACCTTCATTTTCGCATAAGCTTGAGTAATAGTGATCGGATAATCAATAAGCTTTCTCTGAAAAAATTATCTTCCTTAAACATGTAGCAGAAACTTAGGGATGACAATGGGGTGAATTCTAATATTGACCTGACATTATGAAGTTAAGATTTGACGCCTTCCAAGTTTCTAATTCGGCCCTCTTGATCCACAATATCTGGAGTTCGATAAAATCTACTACTTCCAGCTTCCAAAGAAGAAGAATTACTAGAGAAGAAGAGGGTTTAGGAAGAGTGAACGATTCTAACAGAGTTGATTACAAGTTATATAGTAATTGAATGACTGTAATGTACAACTATGGATCACTAATCTTACAGAAATCAGTTATAACTGCCTAACTGCTTTCACTATAGCTGTCTAACAGAATTAATGGATATACATGTGTCATAATATTATCTACAGATCTGACATTTATTCAATATCGGATTAGCGGATAAGATTGCGCCACGTATTCCTATTTAGTCTTCCGTTAGAGTGAAGAGCATGTATGCTCTCGTTTTTGGACAGCATGTCATCAATTTATCAAAAGTATGAACAACACATCAATGAAAAACATGTATTATACATGAACAGAGGAAAACAGTGTGAAACCAGCAAATCTTATACTCCATAGGCAATGCATAGTAGATTGAACATGCTTATTTATTTCGAAAACAAAATAGAGATTACAGTACATCAACAGTTACCATTTACAAAATGCAAAAACACAATTGGCCGCGATATTAGATGATCCCTCAAAATAAGCTTCCATTCCCTGCATAAGAAAGATAAAAAGTACAAGTCATCATCTTAATTTCAAGGAGGTAAAGATTTAATAAAAATGAGGTGAAGAATCGAAGAACTTTTCAGAGAGAATTATAACTTACTGTTGCTGGTACGGATGTAGACCTTAAGCATATTATTTCCCATGTCCTCTTGTTCTTGTTCGATATTTCTGGCAGAATCCTCAGAAGTAGCGCTGCAATCATGTAACTCAATCGATTCCAAAGTACAAATTTCCCCAAAATCTGTTGGAATTTCTTGCAGGTCCTTACATCTCTTCAGAACAAGACGTTTTAGATTAGGGAAGTTATCACTGCTAGCTTCCCAACGCTTAAGATTTAGCTCGCTCAGTAACAACAACTTCAAGCTTTTGAATATGTCTTTATCGCTCATTATCCATACATCATCATCGGCTTCACAATATTTAAGTTTGAGCTCTTCAAGATTTGGCAACATGATAAAAGTTGATGATATCTCTTCCCAAATGAACTTACTACAAAAAGATAAAGTCAACCTCCTAACTGATGTTGGAAAAACAAATGTCTTGATGGGGTTTTCCCAACTACTGTTCCAGGAAAGCTTGAATGCCTCAAGTTTTCTCAAGCTCGACATATCCAAGAGACGATAGGAAATAATTTCTTCTTTAAATGTAAAAGGTACATGAATGGTCAATATCTTTAGATTGGGAATGCTAGAAAAGACTTCATTTGTACAACTTGTGTAACAAAGACCGAAAAATTTCTCTAGATTTGGCATCACTGTCACAAGATTCTTATTTATTCTAGGACTTGGTAAATAAGTGTTTCTCCCTAAAGATATGTACTTCAAGTTCTTCATCAACCATATCTTTCTAGGTAAAGTCATTCTCAATACAGGACTACTGCTAGAAATAAGAGTTTGCAAATTCAGAAGCTCAGAGATTGATTCAGGAATATTCATGCTTAAACGTTCAACATGGAGATATCTCAAATGAAATAACTTTGTAATCACAAGTGGAAATGAGTCGAACTGTAGCATTTCATTATGGATGATGACCAATACCCTGAGAAGGTTGAAACGAGGGAGAAATCCAAGTATCATAGGATCATAATAAATGACGGGCAATTCCCAAAGACTTGCAGTACGGGATTCAAATAGTAGACTATGTGGATAAAAAAAGTACATAGATCTGGTAACAGGGGGTAATTTCTTATTAGCATAATGATACTCTTGAATACTGAAGCGACGAACGTTATGCTTTTCTGCTGGTGAAAAAGGAGCTCTCACAACATGTGTAAACTTTGTCATTTCAGCTTCTAACAAACAAAATTCACGCAGAACATCATGTATTCCGCATACTTTTACCTCACCATTGAATCTCCTTTTTCTAGCCATTATCAAATTCCTGCCGATAAGATCCTCCAGATAATGTTCAGCCACTTCCTCCAAGCTTTCACGACATCCGGAAGACTTCCTTATGAAACCTTCTGCGATCCATAATTGGATCAATCTCCGAATATCAACTTGAAAATCTTCTGGGAAATCCCCCATTGAAAGAAAGCATGGTTTGAGTCTATTAGGCAAGTGATGGTAACTCAAACCGAGAACGGCTAAACATTTATTTGGATTACTAGCAATGATTTGACTCAAGGTTTGGGCAACATACTTCCAATTTAATAATGTCTTGGGCACCGTTTTAGAAAGATGCCCTGCAATCACTGAAATTATTAAGGGCAGTCCTTGACATTTTCCTGCTATTGTTTTTCCAATTTCATCCAACTCGGGAGGATGATAGCGTTCTAGTCCAAACACCTTATCACGAAGTAACTTCCAACTGCTATCTAAATTTAAGAGGTTCATCTTATGAGGGCTACTAGTATCCGCATACATTGCTACATCAGTTTCCCTAGTAGTCAATAAGACACGACTCCCATTGTTGCGGTTAGGAAATATTTGTGATATGCTATCCCAAACATCCCTACTCCAAATATCATCAACAACAACAAGGTATCTTGGACCCTTTAGGTTCTTTTGCACCAGGTCAGCTAACTCGCTGTCTTCCATCTTATCATAATCTTTTGTGTTCACAATAACTCTTTGCTTTGAGATGCAATGTAAAGCTTCTAACAATACGTTTCTATATCGAAACTCTTGAGAAATTGTAACCCAAACAAAAATGTCAAAGTGATACCTGATTGGAAGATGGTCATAAACTTTTTCAGCGAGTGTTGTTTTGCCAATGCCACCCATACCTGATATGGTGACAATGTCTAGATCCGACGTTGGTCCTCTCAATCGTTTATCTATTATATTCAAGTCACCATCAAGTCCCTGAACGATATCATCTTTCATCTGATCTGACAGCATTTGATCACTCCTGGAGGAAGCACCAATCAAGGAATCCCCGGTTAATTCAAGAATTTGATCAGCATCATGAGAAAGAATCTCCATCACTTGTTTCTTTGTCGTATCCATTTTTTCAACAACTGCTAGCATATCCTGGTGTTGTAAAATTCCAAATGTCCAGCTTACTTCTTCGATGACTTCAGAAATCTTCATTTCAACAACATCCTCTGCCTCGCTAACAACAACTCTAATATCTTCCTCCAAAGATTTGATTTTCTCATTGCTACTGTTTTCAAGAACATCTTGAAAATATTCAGCTGTAGCACGAAGAGAATCGAGCATTTCAGTAGTGTGATCATGAGAGAGTTCTGACATATTTGGTTGATCAAGAGTTTGAAGAAGAGAAATTACAGCGGTATAAGCTGCCATCAAGTCAAGATATCAAATAATGTACTACTATTTTTGTATTTATAATAAAACTTCAATTAATTTCCAACACCATATTAGTTGGTTGTGTGAAATCAGAAGAAGTAGGTGTAATATTAATGATGGGCAGTTGGGTGACTGATGTAACAACCATACCGCTATTTAATTTGCAGGACCATATTAGTAATTATCAATAAAATAATAAGAAACATTTAAATAATATAAAAGGATAAAGTAGTCATATTGTAATGTTTTGGAATAGTAATACATAACTAAGTCAATGCCAGTTGGGTGTATGAAAACAGTTCTGTTGTCTATTTTCATTTGATTAATTCTTCTGTTTTTTTTATCAGGATAAGGCACGAGCAACCCTCTAGTACCCCTCTAGACTATGATCGAAATCTCAGAGAGATATCTTAACTAAGCTAAGTAAATTTGAAAAGCATGTCAACGATGATCAGAAGCTAGATTACATACTGTTACTACCTAGTACCATCCATGAGAAATGTTATCATTATCATCACATAAAACACTGTCCATCAACAAAAAACATGTATTATACATGAACAGAGGAAGACAGATTCTAAGTGTTAAACCAGCAATTCTTATACTCCATAGGCAATGCATAATAGATTGAACATCCTTATTTATTTCGAACTATCACACAGAAAACACAATTGACCGAGACATGTATTAAACATGCTTATTCCTAAAACATGAAATCAACAAAAACGATCAAAATATAAAAACAAAAATATGAACTACAAGGTTCTGAATTCGGAAGATAGCATTAGATGTAGACCTTAAGGATATTATTTCCCATGTCGTCTTGTTCTTGTTCGATATTTCTGGCAGAATCCTCAGAAGTAGTGCTACAATCATGTAACTCAATCGATTCCAAAGAACAAATTTCACCAAAATGTGTTGGAATTTCATGCAGGTCCTCACATTTCTTCAGAACAAGGCGTTTTAGATTAGGGAAGTTATCACTACTAGCTTCCCAACGCATAAGATTTAGCTCTCTCAGTAACAATAACTTCAAGCTTTTGAATATGTCTTTGTCACTCAGTCTCCATACATCATCTTCGGCTCGACAATGTTTAAGTTTGAGCTCTTCAAGATTTGGCAACATGATAAAAGTTGATGATATCTCTTCCCAAATAAAGTTATAACACCTAGTTAAAGACAATCTTCTAAGTGATTCTGGAAAAACAAATATCTTGATGGGGTCTTCCAAATAACCTTTCCAGTAAAACTTGAATGTCTCAAGTTTTCTCAAGCTGGACATATCCAAGAGACGATAGAGAATATTGTGTAGTATGCTCGAAGGTACACGAGTGATCAATCTTTTAGATTGGGAGTGCTAGAAAAGACTTCATTTGTACAGCTAGAGTAACAAATACTGTAAAATTCCTCTAGATTTGGCATCCCTATAACAATATTGTTATCTATTCTAGGACTTGGTAAATAAGTGGCTCCCCCTAAACGTATATACCTCAAGTTCTTCAACATCCATATCTTCCTAGGTAAAGTTATCTCTAAAGAATGACAATCACAAATTAGAGTTTGCAAATTTAGAAGCTCTGATATTGATTCAGGAATATTGCCAAAACATCGAACTTGGAGATATCTCAAATGAAATAACTTTGTAATCACAAGTGGAAATGAGCCGAACCAGGCAGGGAAGATGGCCAATACCCTGAGATGGTTGAAACAAGAGAAAAATCCATGTATTATAGGATCATGACGGTAGATGGGCAATATAGAGAGAAGCTTAATACGGGGTTCAAAAGGTATATCCAAGTAAGAAAAGCAGTAGATAGATCTGGCTACAGGGGGTAAGAGCTTATAAGCATCCACAATATACTTTTGAATACTGAAGCGACGAAAATTAGGCTTTTCTGCTGGTGAAAATGGATTTCTCACAACATGCATAAACATTGTCATTTCAGCTTCTATCAAACAGAACTCACGCAGCAGATCATGTATTCCGCATACTTTTACCTCACCATTGAATCTCTTTTTTCTAGCCATTATCAAGTTCCTGCTGATAAGATCCTCCAAATAATTCTTAGCCACTTCTTCCAAGCTTTCACGGCTTCCAGAAGACGTCCTTATGAAACCTTCTGCCATCCATAATCGGATCAATCTCCAAGTATCAACTTGAAAATCCTCTGGGAAATCACCCATAGAAAGAAAGCATGGTTTTAGTCGATTAGGCAAGTGATGGTAACTCAAACCGAGCACCCTAAGCATTTATTTGGATGACTAGCGATGATTTTACTTAAGGTTTTGGCAACATACTTCCAACTTTCTAGTGTCTTGGGCACTGTTTTAGAGAGATGCCCTGCAATCACTGAAATTATTAAGGGAAGTCCTTGACATTTTCCTGCTATTGTTTTTCCAATTTCTTCCAACTCAGGAGGATGATCGTGTTCTAGTCCAAACACCTTATCACGAAGTAACTTCCAACTATTATCTAAATTTAAGAGGTTCATCTTATGAGGGCTACTAGTATCTGCATACATTGCTACATCAGTTTCCCTAGCAGTCAATAAGACTCGACTCCCATTGTTGCGATTAGGAAATATTTGTGATATGCTATGCCAAACATCCCTACTCCAAATATCATCAACAACAACAAGGTATCTAGGACCCATTAGACTCTTTTGCACTAGGTCAGCTAACTCATTATCATTCATCTCATCGTAATCTTTTGGATTTTTGTTTGAAATGCAATGTAAAGCTTCTAACAATACATTTCTATATCGAAATTATTGAGATATTGTAACCCAAGCAAAAATGTCAAAGTGATACCTGATTGGAAGATGATCATAAGCTTTTTTAGGGAGTGTTGTTTTGCCAATACCACCCATACCTGATATGGTGACAATGTCTAGATCCGACGTTGGTCCTCTCAATCATTTATCTATTATCTTCAAGTCACCATCAAGTCCCTGCACGATATCATCTTTCAACTGATCTGACAGCATTGGATCACTCATAGAAGAAGCGCCAATCAAGGAATCCCCGGTTAATTCAAGAATTTGATCAGCATCATCATGAGAAAGAATCTCCATCACTTGTTTCTTTGTATTATCCATTTTTTCAACAACTGGTAGCATATCCTGGTGTTGTAAAATTCCAAATGTCCAGCTGTCGCCTTTGATGATTTCTGAAATTTTTGTTTCAACAACATACTCCGCCTCACTAGCAACAACTATAATTTTTTCCTCCAAAGATTTGATTTTTTTCAATGTCAATCCCACTCTTATAGCTAGATTTTTCAAGAACATCTAGAAAATACTCAGATGTGGCACGAAGAGAATCGAGCGTATCAGCAGTGTGACCATGAAAGAGTTCTGAAATATTTGGTTGATCAAGAGTTTGAAGTAGAGAAATTACAGCAGTATAAGCTGCCATCAAGTCAATACAGAGAGGAATTGGAACAAAAATTATATTTGAACAAGTAGAGAGGATGTGATTCAAGAATCAAGATATCAAATGTTGTACTACTCTTTTGTATTTATAAAAATCTTATTGTATAACATCCTTTGATTTCAACCACCATCAGTAAATTATTTTGACTTACTAAGTCATTGTTTATTTAAAATGATTAGTGAGTAGGTATATAATAATGATGGCCACTAGTTAATTTAAAAAACACAAATTATTGTTAATTTGTTCTGATTAGATAAAATTACAACCATCTTTACAGTGTTCTAAAAGGTATTTTTCTTGACTCACCTACTACGGGCTTCAATCACGCCTAATGCTCAACGCTCGAGCTATTGATAACTTGATGAACATTTCTTGATATCATAATTTAAGGTTCTTCATCTGAAAGATAGTGTGGTGTTTGAATTTTTAATCCCACAATGTAACAACACCATTAATAACTCATAATGTGGCGATTACACAATCTGTAACAGCTCAACTAAGAGAATAGTAGAAATATATGATAAATTGTGTGAATAATTGCTTCACGATGATGTACTTATCCTTCTTCGGGCATTGTATGCCCCAAGGTCTGAATCTCCCCTCAAAAACGTGTAGAACATATATTTACAGTGTTAGGATTGACCATGGACCGGATGTCTAAGTAAAATCCAAAGCTGACTTAGATTGCTTGTTTTCAATTCCGCAATGTCCTGCTATCCAATATAATATGCAGCTCATCGGGCACATTCTTAAGCATATCACAGTGGAGAAGAATAAAGTTCCTGAGATTTGCAAAGTGAAGTTTTGAAGCCTCTTAACACTCGAGGTCAGTCATTTCAATCCGCAAGAGCTGGAGCAGGCTAAAACCTCATATCTCTGTCTTCCATGACTTCCCTTTGATCGCGTATTTCTTTCAACTTTAACTACTCATTCAATCAACTTATTCACCTAACTCCAACAAAAACTTGAGTTTGACAAAGTTAACATTTCAGTGTGCGTAGAAACCTGAATAGTGCCTATGGAAGGCGAAGGGCTTTACTCATATAATCCACCCTGTTAGTTTCAAGAAAATAGTTGTATCCAATGTACTTGTCCGTGATATCTTTCACTCTGGAGATGCTTAGCTTTACACCAGTTCGTACGTTTTTAGATATCTGCTTCAATGGAGGTTGAGAAAGAATTCATAACCAACGACAAACTTGGTTGAAAGCGCATGATATTTCTTAACATCAATTATACACTATTAAAAAGAAGTCGAATTTCATAAAAAGTAAAAGAAATTCATTCATTGTCTACTTCTACCTTCTGGCGTTCATTCCTATCAGAAGCTAAATTACTTACTGTTACTGCCATTCTTGAGAAAGACAATTGATATCCAGTATCTCAATTCACATAAAGCACCGCCCATGAACGAAAACATGTTATAAATGAACAGAGAAAATAGATCCAAAATGTGAAACCAGTGGTTCTTGTATTGCATAGATATTACAGTACATCAATAGTTTCCATTTACAAAATACAAAAACACAATTGGCGGAAACATGTATTAACGTATTTATTCCTAAAACATGAATTTAACAAACAATCAAAATATAAAAACAAAATATGAACAGCAAGGTTCTGAATTCGGAAGATAGCATTAGATGATCCCTCAAAATAAGCTTCGATTCCCTGCATATGCAATATAAAAAGTACAAGTCATCATCTTAATTTCAAAGAGGTAAGATTTAATAAAAATGAGGTGAAGAATCTAAGAACTTTTCAGAGAGAATTATAACTTACTGTGGCTGTTATGGATGTAGACCTTAAGGATATTATTTCCCATGTCCTCTTGTTCTTGTTCGATATTTCTGGCAGAATCTTCAGAAGTAGCGCTGCAATCATGTAACTCAATCGATTCCAAAGTACAAATTTCCCCAAAATCTGTTGGAATTTCTTGAAGGTCCTTGCATTTCTTCAGAACAAGGTGTTTTAGATTAGGGAAGTTATCACTGCTAGCTTCCCAACGCTTAAGATTTAGCTCGCTCAGTAACAACAACTTCAAGCTTTTGAAAATGTCTTTATCGCTCATTAACCATACATCCTCATCGGATTTACAATGTTTAAGTTTGAGCTCTTCAAGATTTGGCAACATGATAAAAGTTGATGATATCTCTTCCCAAATGAACTTTCTACACCAAGTTAAAGTCAACCTCCTAAGTGATGTTGGAAAAACAAATCTCTTGATGGGCTTTTCCGAATAATTGTCCCAGGAAAGCTTGAATGCCTCAAGTTTTCTCAAGCTTGACATATCCAAGAGATGATAGGGAATTTTTCCTCCCATTCTTAAAGGTACATGAATGGTCAATATCTTTAGATTGGGAATGCTAGAAAAGACTTCATTTGTACAACTTGAGTAACAAAGACCGAAAAATTTCTCTAGATTTGGCATCCCTGTCACAAGATTCTTATTTATTCTAGGACTTGGTAAGTAAGTGTTTCTCCCTAAAGATATGTACTTCAAGTTCTTCATCAACCATATCTTCTTAGGTAATGTCATTCCGAATAAAGGACTACAGCTAGAAATAAGAGTTTTCAAATTCAAAAGCTCTGAGATTGATTCAGGAATATTCATGCTTAAACGTTCAACATGGAGATATCTCAAATGAAATAACTTTGTAATCACAAGTGGAAATGAGTCGAACGGTACCATTTCATTATTGATGATGACCAATACCCTGAGGAGGTTGAAACGAGAGAGAAATCCAAGTATTATAGGATCATAATGGACGACAGGCAATTTCCAAGGACTTGCAGTACGGGATTCAAATAGTAGACTAAGTGGATAAAAGCAGTACATAGATCTGGTAACAGGGGGTAATTTCTTATTAGCATAATGATACTCTTGAATACTGAAGCGACGAACATTATGCTTTTTTGCTGGTGAAAAAGGAGCTCTCACAACATGTGTAAACTTTGTCATTTCAGCTTCTAACAAACAGAACTCACGCAGAAGATCATGTATTCCGCATACTTTTACCTCACCATTGAATCTCCTTTTTCTAGCCATTATCAAATTCCTGCTGATAAGATCCTCCAGATAATGTTCAGCCACTTCCTCCAAGCTTTCACGACATCCGGAAGACTTCCTTATGAAACCTTCTGCGATCCATAATTGGATCAATCTCCAAGTATCAACTTGAAAATCCTCTGGGAAATCCCCCATTGAAAGAAAGCATGGTTTGAGTCTATTAGGCAAGTGATGGTAACTCAAACCGAGAACGGCTAAACATTTATTTGGATTACTAGCAACGATTTGACTCAAGGTTTGGGCAACATACTTCCAATTTAATAATGTCTTGGGCACCGTTTTAGAAAGATGCCCTGCAATCACTGAAATTATTAAGGGAAGTCCTTGACATTTTCCTGCTATTGTTTTTCCAATTTCATCCAACTCGGGAGGATGATCGTGTTCTAGTCCAAACACCTTATCACGAAGTAACTTCCAACTGCTATCTAAATTTAAGAGGTTCATCTTATGAGGGCTTCTAGTATCTGCATACATTGCTACATCAGTTTCCCTAGTAGTCAATAAGACTCGACTCCCATTGTTGCGGTTAGGAAATATTTGTGATATGCTATCCCAAACATCCCTACTCCAAATATCATCAACAACAACAAGGTATCTTGGACCCTTTAGGTTCTTTTGCACCAGGTCAGCTAACTCGTTGTCTTCCATCTTATCATAATCTTTTGTGTTCACAATAAATCTTTGCTTTGAGATGCAATGTAAAGCTTCCAACAATACATTTCTATATCGAAATTCTTGAGAAATTGTAACCCAAACAAAAATGTCAAAGTGATACCTGATTGGAAGATGGTCATAAACTTTTTTAGCAAGTGTTGTTTTGCCAATGCCACCCATACCTGATATGGTGACAATGTCTAGATCCGACGTTGGTCCTCTCAATCGTTTATCTATTATCTTCAAGTCACCATCAAGTCCCTGAACGATATCATCTTTCATCTGATCTGACAGCATTTGTTCACTCCTGGAGGAAGCACCAATCAAGGAATCCCCGATTAATTCAAGAATTTGATCAGCATCATGAGAAAGAGTCTCCATCACTTGTTTCTTTGTCGTATCCATTTTTTCAACAACTGGTAGCATATCCTGGTGTTGTAAAATTCCAAATGTCCAGCTTAATTCTTCGATGACTTTAGAAATCTTCATTTCAACAACATCCTCTGCCTCACTAACAACAACTCTAATATCTTCCTCCAAAGATTTGATTTTCTCATTGCTACTGTTTTCAAGAACATCTTGAAAATATTCAGCTGTAGCACGAAGAGAATCGAGCATTTCAGTAGTGTGATCATGAAAGAGTTCTGAAATATTTGGTTGGTCAAGAGTTTGAAGAAGAGAAATTACAGCGGTATAAGCTGCCATCAAGTCAATATGGAGAGGAATTAAAACAAAAATATTTTTTGGATGTAATTCAAGATATTATATAACATCCTTTCATTAATTTCCAACACCATGTTAGTGGTTATAAATAACTTATTTTGATTTACTAAAATAAACTAAGTCAATGCCAGTTGGGTGCCTAAAATCAGATCTGTATTGACTGACTTAATAAAATAAAATAAGCTAATGCCAGTTTGATGCATGAAAACAGATCTGTGTCAACTTAGCTCCTTCCTTTTTGTTCCCTTGATGGCTCGGACTCGCTACATTAGGATGTTTACCATGCAAGAACCTTCCTCTGGTTTATTAATGTTTTCTTTCTTTTGATATAAACAATTTTATACTAAATTAAGAAAACGCCATTTATTTTTTATTTGTTAATTACTATCGACAATCATTCCCTTCAGTAACCACTATATATTAATACTAATAATTACTGACATCATTCACCACCACCTATTAGATATAAGCCTATAACTATTATCAGCCACCACCTGTTGCCACCATTAGGCATCAACTACTACTGTCAACCACCATTACTAACTAGCTACTACCCATAATTACTTAATTCATTCAAAATACTCCCATCTAGCCTATAGGTCTGTTGCTCGGACTCTGCAAAAATGGTGTGTTCGATCCTCCAAAAGTAGGTCATTTCTGGAGGATATGACAGGAGTACAACAACAACAACATAGGCCTATTGTACCATAAAAGTTGTATGAAGTTAGAATAACTAGATATACTAGTAGTAAAAGACTATTGATCATGCATTGTTGGACTTAAAATATCCCCCAATTATGTATAGTAGAAACTTAAAATAATTTATGAACAAAATGAATTCGGCGATCTTAATATCATTATCAAGAAGGACATTGTTTGACTGGTTTAGCACGTTTTCAATTCCGCGATGTCCTGCCTCTCAATACAATATGCAGCTAATCAGGCACATGCTTAAGCGTATCACATTGGAGAAGAACAAGGTTCCTGAGTTTTGGGAAGTGAAATCTTGGAAGCCTCCCAACACTAATATAGTTGCCACTAATACTGCATCTTTAGCGGCGACATTTATACCCTTTAGTGGCGATTATAGTTGCCACCTAATACTCCATCTATAGTTGCTAATACTCAGTCTTTAGCGACGACCCTTATACCCTTTGGTGGCTATTATAGTTGCCGCTAATACTCTATCATTAGCGGCGACCCTTACACCCTTTAGTGGCGATTATAGTTGCTGATAATACTTTATCTTTAGGGTGACCCTAACACCCTTTGGTGGCTATTTAAATTGCCGCTAATACTTAATCTTTAATGGCGACCCTTACACCCTTTAGCGGCGATTACAGTTGCTGCTAATACTTCATGTTTAGTGGCGACCCTTAGACCCTTTAGTGGCGACATAAGTTGCCGCTAATACTTCAGCTTTAGCGGCGACCCTTATATCCTTTGGTAGCGACTCCATCTTTAGCGGCGACACTTATACCATTTAGTGGCGATTACAGTTGCTGCTAATACTGTTTTTAGCGGCGACTAAAATGCGGCTAATACTCCATGTTTAGCGGCGACCCTTATACCCTTTAGTGGCGACTGAAGTTGCTGCTAATACTCCATCTTTAGCGGCGACCTTTATAACCTTTAGTGGCGACTGAAGTTGCTGCGAATACTCCAACTTTAGCGGCGACCCTTAGACCCTTTAGTGGCGATCACAGTTGCTGCTAATACTCCATCTTTAGCGGCGACACTTATACCCTTTAGTGGCGACTGAAGTTGCTGCTAATACTCCAACTTTAGCGGCGACTCTTAGACCCTTTAGTGGCGATCACAGTTGCTCTAATACTCCGTCTTTAGCGGCGACCCATACCCTTTAATGGCGACTGAAGTTGCTGCTGATACTCCATCTTTAGCGGCGACCCTTATACCCTTTAATGGCGACTGAAGTTGCTGCTGATACTCCATCTTTAGCGGTGACCCTTATACCCTTTAGTGGCGACTGAAGTTGCTGCTAATACTCCATCTTTAGTTGCGACCCTTAGAGACTTTAGTGGCGATCAAATTGCCGCTATACTCCATCTTTAGCGGCACCCTTAGAGCCTTTACTGGCGATCACAGTTGCTGCTAATACTCCATTTTTAGCGGCGACCCATACCCTTTAGTGGCGATTTTTGTTGCCTCTAATACTCCATCTGTAGTAGCGACCCTTACACCTTTAAGCGGCGATTTTGGTTGCCGCTAAAACTCCATCTTTAGCGTTGACGCTTACACCTTTTAGTATAGTTGCCTCTAATACTCCATCTTTAGCGACAACCCGTACATCCTTTTAGCGGCGATTATAATTGCTGCTAACACTCCATCTTTAGCAGCGACCTTACACCCTTTAGTTGCCGCTAATACTCCATATTTAGACTCGACCCTTGCACCCTTTAGTGGCGAATATAGTTGCCGCTAATACACCACATTAGCGGCGATCCTTACACCCTTTAGTGGCAATTATAGTTGCCAATAATACTTAATCTTTAGCAGCGACCCTTAGCACCCTTCAGTTTCCTCATTCACGAGATGTAGCTGGATCTTGTATGGTAGGAAAGTATCTGTCAGTAGTGGTCATCATGATTCGATGACCTCTGTTGTTTTTCGAGAGAACTCTTTTGACATAATCTACAATTTCTGTCGCGGACACATCATCCAAGACAACGAGACACTAATCTTCATTAGCCATAACGCCACATATCACTTTGGCTATTTCGTTCACATCCTTGTATTTTAGTACTGCTCAATCTGTACTGCGAACTGTATGAGAATCTTCAAAAGGACATCTTTTACTCAGTCAAACACCTTCACATAAATTAGAACCGAGTGAGTTTGTGCTAATATATATGTCTATCAAACACCTTCACATATGAGTATGTACTAATATATATGTCTATCAAACTCCATCCTCAATCAAATACCGTCTCATAAATATGGAGACGATTTGCATTTTTATTTATTAGGTGAACAAATTCTCTAGCAGAAAACGTGCAGCTATAGTGACAACTTGATCTGCCATCTTCTTTCTTTGGAGTGAGCTAATGAAAATAGAGAAAATAGCTGTCATAGTGAATGTAAACAAAATGGAAAGAGAGCAATAGCCTTTGGTCAAGCTATAGCGTATCACGCTCCTACAAGAGTTTGAGACCAGTTGTTATATCATGTGGCAGATCAGATGAATTTAAGTTGAGTTGGTAGAGTGGTGTTTCTGAGACTGTCAATAGTTCAAGGATAAAATTAATAATTCACGATAAGTTCAAGAGTATTTGACACTTCATACTTTGATAGAATTGCAAAGTATTTGGATATATAACAGCCTTTAGTAACTAGAAAGAATCTAACAAGAAAAAACATTCATTCGACAACACTAATTAGTTAGTCTAATAGCCAATTTACATGTAAATACTTGAGCTTACTGTAGGAAGCATTTCATATTTGACACATCCTAGAATATATATTAGTATTAATAACACTATCTCAATCAGATGTATTTCATTTTCTGCCTTCCCTTAACTGTTTCTTGGTGTGACGGCATAATCCCAGACGTCCAGAGAGTATTTGACAACAGATTTCTGGTATTGAACCCCCAACAGATAAGTATCTCTAGCTTGACATCATGACACCATCAATTGACTGAAGTGCTTGACTTGCATAAAAACGGACATCGACATCAGGGTCCTCAGCTAGCTCTACTAAACTAGAGCGAATCATTTTCTCTGCTACCTGGCAATTATAAGAGGCTTAGAAAGTCGGCACTAAGGTATAGTTAGGATATGCAAGTGTAAACTTTCTTCAACTAACAACAACGTAAGTATGCTCAATCGCTATAACCAATCCAAGAAAAGAAGGTAGATGAGAGTTCTCACTGATTGGTCAACAACAGGGATAAGGGACTGCAACACCTTTGCAACATTAAATTTGACGTTGGGCACTCTGGAGAAGAAATGAAATTGGACCATCAGATCTAGGAACTGATGCATATAATGACTTCAACAAGAATTGAAAAGCAAAACCACCTGTCCTTTGCTACCGTAATAACCACTGGCAGCAACTTAGAACATGTTATCTCGGAACCCATCACAGGTGCAAGTAAAGATATTGCCCTTAGTATTGCCATCCGGTATAAATAATGCGAATTATTAATCACACCCAAGACCTGCAAAGAGATGACATCTTTAAACTACTATAAACAGGAACAAGCTTGGTATCAGACATGGTCAAACCAAGAGAACGAATAATGCAGAATATCAATCATATCCAGGAACTGCAAACAAATGACCATGTCTTGACCAATGAGAAACAGATAACAAGCAGATAATATACATGATCAAACCAAGTCTCTGAAACTAAGCTTGTCCATGATGAATTATTACAACAGTCTCAAGGACCCACAAAATCCAGTATTAACCCTTCAACCTGACAATTTTCATTTTTTCTTTCTTTTGCCTATTACTTTCGGGAGGGGTGTCATAGTGGATACACAGTTGAGGAAGGAATTGGAATGGTTATCTAAAGAGAAATCAATCCTAGGGGGATACTTCAGAAGTGATTATCAAAAGAGAAATCCACTCACCTCTCCCTACCATTCTGCCTAATATCCATGCATCAACAGCAAAAGAAACTATCACGAGAGTTATTTGGAAATTATGCAAGATGACCAGCACTTCAGCTTTGAAATAGCATCAAACAAACCTGAGGAATTATATGCTGCATTGCCCACTCTGGACCAAGTTCTTCCGCGAGACGCTTCAAGTTATTAGCTGCAGCGTCTCTGATTGAATAAACCTGAACCACATACTCAAATCAGTAAGAGAGAATCGAATGCTTGATGCAAGCATTTTTCTTTGACAGGTATCAACAATGGCAGAGAAGAGAAGAAGTCACAAGGGCTTCATTTCTTTGCATTTAATGGAGGTCTTAATCATTCAGATCTCAGTCATCAAGTTTGTTTTTAATGTTTGAATTCTAATCATTAAGAGCATTAAGAGTGTTTCTTTAACAACCACTTAATGAGTATGGATAGATCTGAACGATAAAATTTGTATCAAAGTCTTAATATCATTAAGATTTTTATTCAAAAATTTCTACAAAGATGGCAATCACCAATTCCATCCATTCACTACTAGTCTTGTCGCCCACCATTATCAACGGTCGTCATTGCCACCCACAATTATCAACTACCACTACCCACTACTCACAACCACCACCCTCAGACAACTACCATCATTGTCAATCACTACAATCAGTTGTCACCACCATTAGCCACCATTTATGATCATCACCACCGATCACTACCGACAGTTACCACTCATAAGCCACACTATATATCGCCAACCACCATCATCATTTACCACCACCATTAATATCTTTATCATCCACCACAACTATCAACCACCTCCACCATCAACCACTACTGTCAACCACCATCAACCACTACTGTCAACCACCATCACCAACTACTACACAAAATACCACCATCAGCCAACACAATCCCCAATCAACACCCAAAAACACCATCGCTAGCCATCACCATGAACAACCATCATACAACTTTTAAATATTTTATTGATTTAACATTAGATTGATTTACTATTTTATTAAATTTATATTTATAATTTTAATAGAGACGATTAATATATTCAGATGTTTAAACAATAAATAGTCCTGATTATTAAGTATTCATATATTAATGCCACATTTTTATATTTACATATATATTCATGTTGAAATATCTAAATCTTAAAATACATCTTAATATTCAGATTTAGATAGGCTTATTCGTCTTAATAAAAGAAAATGAGGCCTAAGACAGAAACTACAGCTAGTTTGATCCAAAGATGAAATGCATCCTCCTTGCCACTGACAATGAAAGAGAAAGTGAAAGAGATGCACTCACTTTACAAAAGCAAAGTATCTATGCTTCTCATTTTCTAGATTACATATCTAATGTTTTGTGTTATAAATCAAAAAGAAAGGTTCCATATCTAGTCACACTAGCTTATCACATACCAACCTCGTCCTGTAACCACTGTATGCAAAGGGTGCCAAGCTTATCATCGAAAAATCCTACACCCAACTGACTGGCCAGCAGAGGTATGTATTCTATTATAGCCAGACGAACTCGCCAATGCCTATCCTCTGCCAGCTCAACAATAGCTGGCAACAGAGATTGGGATAATAAATCAATTCCAATCACCTGTAAAATTGGAAGCAACTTAAATTTAGTCCTGAAGAAGCTGCAAAAGATTTGCAAAGAACCAATAGATAGAATGAACAAGCATAAAGAGAATCACGATTAATGAAGTTAGCCTTACTTAAAAAAAAAACATTAAGAAAACCATGATATTATGCAAGTAGAAGTAGAATGGTAAGGCAAAAAGAAAAGTTAAAGATTGACATAAAAACATCTGAACAAGACAAGCAATCAGAAAACAGATCTGGCAAAGAGAACTTGCTATTAGTTCAAGTTTCCCAAGCACACATTAGTTTGTACCAGCTAATTAAATAGCAAGTCCTATTCGACTGCAAAACATTCATATCCATTAATGCTAGCAAACTGAGCCCATATTTTATCGATCCGCCAATATTTTAACAGTTGGGGAATGATATATTGAACAGGTCCCATATTTGACACGTAAAAATGGGTAAAGTATGGAAATTGAGGGAACGTCTAGTAATTGAACATGTTTTCCCTTAAATATTTACTCCGTTCCTAAACTTTTTGTGTTTTCTCCTTTACATTTGGAGGTGTGATAAATAGTGTTTCGTTGAATTCTTAAATCAATGCTTTTCTAGTTATTAGTTTCCAATCTTTGCATAGTTAAAGCAGTTTTAATAGGGTATAGCCTCCTTTTTTTAATTTAAAAGTAAATAATTCTTTTTTAAAAACTAGTACTTCAAAGTGCATAGCATCCGCCACAGAAAATAATTCATGACGGAGTTATTTCTTAATCGCTAGTAGTAACCAACTCAACATGCTACAATAGGATAACTAGACTTTGCAGATATTGCATCACAAGTGTATACAACTTAAATCCTTAATAATTTAAGCATACTACAGTACGGGTTGAAAAGAACTTCTTGTTTAAGATGATTTTGGCAAATTTTGACACAGTATCATTCCATTCCTTATACTTGTCTTATGAACATGTAATATTCTCCACAGGTCCAATTTACATGTTTTGCTTTGTTTAGATATACAGTTAATTTTTGAGGACTTGAACTTTCTTTAGTCCCAACTTTTGTTCACCGTGATATTGTGACAAATATGCAAAAGGTTTATATTAGGACAATATATTATGCAAATGCCCTTACTAAAAATCGTAGGACTACTCTTGTAGTTTCTTGCTCTTCAAGTTTTGTTCCTATTTATTATTTTGTGTAGTTCGTTGTAGTATTACTTTGTTGTATATCGTTCTGTAACTATCTATTGTCTCTTCTACTTCCATTATGTATTTTTTTGGACTGGTTTTGTCTTGAGCCGGAGGTCTATTAAAGACAGTGTCTACTTCACCTTTGAGGTAGAGGTAAGGTCTGCATACACTTTACCCTCCCCACCCCAAATCCTAATGTGTAGGACTACACTAGTATGTTGTTGTTGTTGTTGAAATAGTGACAATATTATTGAAAATGCAGAAAATTAATTGGCTAACACTGATACAAAGTTCGGTAGAAAGCACATAATTTGGCTGATATTGACTTGTCAGATTGTTTAAGATACAAAGGCTAGCAAGGCTTCATAAATAGAAACTATACTAGTGAGAATATCATATTGTAGCATGAAAAATCACACTGGTACCAAAGTCTGTACAGATTTAGATTGTAAGAAAATTAAAGAATTAAGAAAATAAGCATGACAAAGAAATCAATATTCTCGATCAAGAAGAGACTCTAGGATAAGTCTATTCTCAGATAGGAGAATGATGAAAATTATAAAGTTGAGCACCATTTACTCGTGGAAATGGGTAAATATGGGTCAACTGTTTTTTTACCCAACCCATTTGTCGGCCAACCCACTTCTACCCTTATGAATTATGCGTGGGTTGAATTATTACCCATTTTATTTTGACCCGTTTTCAACCCACCCAAATTTGACCCAACTCGCCCATTTGCCACCACTATCTCCACATAGACTCATGAAATGAATAGCCTGAAAACAAAATTTTATCTCTGGATCCTGAACCAGTCTGGTCTTCCTCAACTCGTCTCAGTAATAGAGATAAGACTGCATCTTGATATCTATGTCCTAGAACTGAAAGATGATCAAGAAAATTTTATAGGAACAAGAAGGCAAAGTGGCATCCCACTATACTAGGTTGACTATACGACTTCATTGATCTTCAATTTCCTTCTTCCTCTTGGAGCTTATCAGACACAAAGAAACGCTCATAACGAACAGAAAGCATGAACCAAAAGGAGCTAGAAAGAACAAGGCTTGAAAATACAACCAACCTGATTGACTTGATCAAGTTTGCTAATGATGTTGAGGCGCACATCAGGAAACTCATCCTTCAGAAGGGAAAGAAAAATTGGAAGAAGATGTTCAATGGTTGCATCCTGCATGAAATATAAAATGAAATTGATAATTTCAATGTCAAAGATCAAAAGAAGGTAGACAAACTAGGGAAGAAACCAAACACAAAAATCTCTTTGACTGCACATGTTATATTATGATAAGGTAGCGGAATTTACCAATCAAAATCCAAAAATGTATAGAAGATACATTGCCTAAAAAATAGTTTGTTTGCCAAGCTCTTCAAATTTGCTTATTTTGATAAGCACTTTTTATCAAATGGTGTTGTAGAAAAAGCACTTGGGAGATCACTACGTTTGTGTTTGGCAAAATCACTTCAAGAACTTTTTCCCAGAAACTTAGTTAAATGCCATATATCTCCAAGATAAGCACTTCAAAAGAATCACTTCTAATTTTCAACAAGTTTGACCAAACAGGCTCATAAGAAGAAGAGGAAGCATCATAAGAAAAGTGAAGAAAAATGAGAACCAGGTTGATGCATCCAACTGTGCACATTCAAGCTTAATAGACCCATTAAATAATGTGTGATAAGATGATTTTAGAAATATGTGGAATCGCAGAGACGAAAATAATAAAGGATATATATACAAATTGCGTCATACAAATAAAGAGCAGAACCTACTTAAATCTCATCAAAGAATTTGACCTCCCAGATCATACTGGTCTTTTTTGTCCTCCAAAAGATAGATCCTTTTGAAAGGTCCAAATATAGTTATGTTAGCTTAGAGTATTAGAATACAAAAGCTTCCAAAAGTTAACTTATATGCAAACACTGTCATCTAAAGCAGTGCATATTGCAAGTAACGAAAATTCTTAGTTGCGACAGATCCAACAAGTATCACGGTAAGTTCTACAACTTGACAATGTTGCGTATATCAACATATGTATCATACATAAATACGTGATTAATATTTTCTTGTCTGAATTCTACAACAAAAATCAAGAAATGTTCAATCACCTTCCCGAGGACAGGAGCCATCCCCATTATAACAGAAGCCAAAGCAGATCTAACGTGCTGCGATGAGTCGGATGACAATTCCTATAACATTTAAAAACTCAATTACATATTAGGAACAGTTGGAACAAAAGCTGTAATTAGAAGTTCCTTAACAGGTAAAAACGAAGATGTATTTACCTTCACAGACGGAAGAATATGCTGTAAAGAAAGCTCAGGACTAAGAATCTGACTGAATTTGGTGGCTTTCCCTGCAGCAGCTATACGCACTTCCGCTTCATTATCCCGCAGCAAACGCACATAAGAAGGAATCAGGTCCTTCCTTAAGTCATGATCACCAACAATCAGATATCACAGAGCAAAAATTGTTATTTCTCTGTATGGTAAGCAAGCTAACAGTCTCATTGGTAGAGAAACAAATGCATAGACTCCTAGTAACACAATATCCTCTACTAAGTTGACATTGACCACGTCACCTATCATGATTGTTGAGAAAAGGGTAATGCGTCTTATCAACCTCGCAAGCTAGATCATGCGTGAGAGTTGCTCAACCAATGTGGTACCTTTAACTCCTGGCATACGCCTGGGGCTGGATTCTGGACTCCAGACAATATAAATGGGGGCCCAACATTGGGTAAAAGAAGAATTGGGATAGGTCTAAGTCTAAGTCTAACTCTGGTACCACGTTAAAAACATTGATATGGAATCTAATTCAGCCACAAAATCTAGCTAATGAGGTGCGTGAGGGTAAGAATGCATTAACCCATTCCCTCAACCAACCTGCAACAATCTTTTAATAGGAAGGTAGAGATTTCATTACTATGCACCAGGATGTTGTAAATACGTACAGCAAAAAAGGACTCTTAAACCATCAATCCAACCAATGCGGGACACCGAACAATGATGAGAAGTTAAGTTGCTCGAACTCTTCACTTTCGGCGCCGCAACCGTGTTGACACGACGTGGGTGTGGGATCCATGCCCAATCTGGTCAACCAGTTTTGGACTATTTGACTAAATACGAGGGAGAATTGGACAGATTCAATTATTTCTGAAATCAAGACAAAAACTAAGGTGAAATTGAAGAAAATAGAATACCTTGTATATACAAATTTATGTTGTCACTACCTTCTCTTTTATCTCTTTCCAAGATTCTCCTCTTGATCAATATTTTTTTCTCAAGTTTTCCACATAATATCTCATAATTTAGGTTTTATAACTCTATTTTTAGATATTTGAATCTTTTTAGCCAAATCTCCACACCTGTATCCATATTTGGATCCATATCCACAAATCTTAAAATTTAGATCATAGAAGATCCAACCTCTAGATACGCATCCGTATCGGACACCCACACCCGAGTCCAAACAACTTAGATTAACAGTACTTGCAGGTCTTCTAGTATATTTAGTGACTTGACGATAATTCTTTGTTTCTGATATAAATACTGCATCTTTCTAAAAATTAATCCTTGGTTGATCCCATCTAAAGAAGAATAACATTTCTGTCAACATTGAATGTATGCATTCCAACAACAACCACTTGATTCATCACATACACACACCCCAACCCACCACAACCCACGTTTTTCAAGCCTCTGAAAGGTTTCAAACCTCTGAAAGGAGCCTTCAGATAAATCCTGAATATGATAGGTAGGCACTTAGGCCCACTCAACCGCAGGCACAATCTAAACGTATAATATGTAAAGGATTCAAATCAATTGAAAGACACAGTTTTATTTTTGGATGGGGGAAGGAGAGTTGGTTTCGTAGTCTCTAAATAGAAAATTTGACATTCAAAACCAAGTCAGATCCTGAATTTCTTATGATAATAGAGACACTGAATGTAAATCAGGAACTAGTGATAGAGTTCAGTGCAATCTTCTCTAGAATATGACTTAGTAACACAGAACGCACTTATGAGATGGAAATTATTTCAATGAACTAATTTTACACGTATAACAGACATGTGAGAGTAAACAAGTATTTCGTAAGCCCAACCACATAACCTACATTCAAGAGTGGTCTTGGTGCATGTTGATATATTATGATTTTGCTTACAAAAGACACCAAGAATCACATAAAGCAAAAAATCGAAGACATCAAGATATGATGATAATATCATTGTAAATGAAAGAAAACCAGTACAAATAAAACTTAGACAAATGTCATAAGAGTAGATTTCACAAAGTAAAATATATTGAGTTTAGTACCTGCTCGTTTCAGGACCCACAGCTTCACACAGCTCATACAACTGGTTTGCAACCATGTACCGCACACGCCAAGACTTATCCTGGTCATTTTGAGAAATAAACTCGGGGTGACTTTGAGAAAGAAACACATGTAAAAGAAACTAGAGTGTGTGTGTGTGTGTATGCATATGAAAACAAACATATATATTAAGCTGATAAAGCAATCAAATGGAATTCCAACAAATAAGTAAATCTGTGTAAACAAGTTGTGATTTGAAATAAATCAGGACAAAGTACAAGGGTAAACCAGGTTTCCTGATCAATTATAAAGAAGTAACAAACTTAAATCAAAACCTCTACTAACTGAGCATAGTTATTGCTGGAGATCACTGATCAGGTTTTCATTGTGCTGAACCTAAAATTTATTGCAACCGAACAGTATTAGTTTCTGGAATATATCATTTGAACAACCTTTTCCAGCCAAGGATGATATGCTTACATCTAGCTATCCATAATTAGGAGATAGAAAAAGATTCGATTGATGCTTTCGGATGTACCCATCGTAGATTCTACTTAGAAATTTATATCTACTAGCGACACCTTTAGAGCACCTTCCGATTTCCGTACTATCTTCCACCTTTCTTGTTCTCCTGTTGTCATTGTCCATCCTCATATAATAGTCCCAAAATACTGTTTGGTCTGTCCTGCTCTTCCTCAATTTCAGTCCAGCCTAGCTGCCATAAGAATCCGGCACTAAGTCCCATCAATTCCCCAACTAATTCATCCACTACGTAAGCTAAAGACTGATCCTATTTTCACTATCGAGTATCAACTATTGGCAAGAGAATCCCAGCTTTCCAACATCATGTTTTTACAAGTTCTATAGCAAGTTTGACTAAGCTTTTAAAATCTGCTTACTTAGAGAAGTGCTTTTGTAAGAAGTATTTCCAAAAAAAAATACTTTTGGTTCGAAAAAAGGTTGCCCCCAGAGTAATAGTTTGTGTTCAGATGATCAATTTGAAAAGCACTTTTGCCACTACTAGAGCAGAAATTTCTGCTTGGCCAAAGTTCCAAAAGTGCTCCGGGAAATAACTACTTTGTTCAACTTCTGCTACAACTAAAGCACTTATTTTTTCCTAAAAGATGTCAAACACCTTTTAAAACAAACAAAAACAACTTTTTAACTTTCCAGAAGCTTGGCCAAACAGGCATTACCATGTCATGGTTTTTGTATTGTCTAAGAGTAGTAAAAGCATTTGAACGTATAAAAAGCACTAGCAAAAGCATTTAACAAGTATATGAATACACCAACAATCAATCATATCAGTCTATGAAGCTAATTCTGAAGTAACTTTGCCCTAGTTTTAGTACATGATCACTCCAGAGAACTTCCGAAGTGTCATTCAAACCACCACGATCTTGCAGTAAGGACCGCATATAATTAGGAGTCTTCAAGCCACTTATTCGTGTTCCTTTTATATTCCACTACCTTGCTAGCCTTGTATAAACTATCGTAGAGATTTCTCAAACAGTAAGTAATAACCATTATCATAACCTAGACAATCGAACCAAAAACTCACTATTTCCAGCTATGACAAGCTTCTCTGGCGAAGTGGTTATGATTTGATCTTAAAGTGTGATATCTTAATTTACAAGATCCCAAATACATCAGAAGTCAGAACCATACTAATAGGTAGTAAACCAATATATAGACTTAAAGATATGATGATACAGATATTGCGATAAAGTAAGTAGCTAAAATCACTGCAACAGCTCACTAAACAACTGAAAAAGTAACCGATTATATGCAGGATTTGATCTTAAGACTATAAACAAATGCACGAATCTGAACAGGCATGAAAGATTTAAAGTATCTGTGAGTGCCCAAGTAGCATTTCAAACACAATCTAACCTGAGAGAAGTTGACAATGACAGGAAGAATATGTGCAACACGATCCTGGGGGTCCAGCAACTTGCCTAGTGCAGCACAGCCCTCAACTGCTAGTAAGCGTACAGAATCTTCATCTGAAATCAAGACACAATAGAGTCACCACAAACACTCAAGTTGATATAACAATAGTATAGAAATTAATTAGAAGAGCTGCGGGGCTTTTTACTGCTACAAGTAGTGGGTACCAGACAAGTTAACCATACATGTCTTAAACTGTGAATGAATAGACTGAATAGTTATAATCATACAGAGCAACTTATGAGTTAAAATATTACCGTCCTGTGTAAGATCTTCAAACATTGTCATGATGTCAGTCTTGAGGAAAGCTGGTTCAATGGTAGCAGCAAACTTCCCCAAGTTTGCTGCAGCTGACCTTCTCACCATAGGCATGTCATCTTGAGACAACTGGCTATATATGGACCGGAGCTCTGCCTTTAACATCTCAGGGGAAGTTGGGTAAGCAATGTGAAATAGTCCACAAGCAGAAACTCTAGCCGTGAACCACTCACCAGCTGCCAGCCTCTAGTGATTGTGAAAAAGGAAGACATAGGAACAAAATGTAAAAGGTTGATTTAAATACTGTATTTTGTGATTGGCTATGACAAAATATGACAGGACACAGATGAAGTTTTGGCGCGCAATACTCTGAGTTTAAATGTTACTATGAATTTCCAGATTGCAAGGCACTAAATGCTTGCAACTAAATGGTCTTTGTAAGTTTGTCTGACTATGATCTCTAAAGTCATGAATAATAGCATTCCTTAGAACAAGTGATGAGATTTAAAATAAACAGCAAAAGTGTGGGGCAAACCTTCACTAGAGAGACAAACCAATCAATCAAATCGCTCTCCCTCATCTGGGATCCAATTCTACACAATGACTCCACAGCTTTGTCCCTCACACAGATCTCCTCCACAGTGCAAAGGGTTCCCAAAAGAGGGAGTAACACATGAGCATGCTCCACTCCTCCAACATAAGGAATAAAACCGCCTAGCTCTTCTGACATGGCAAGTAGAACCTCATCTTCGTCATCAGTGTTTCTGCACAAAAAGGGGATCAACTCCCTCCTGGTTCTGTCTTCACCAAGTTGACTTGCAATAGAAGATAACCTCCTAACAGAATTCAACCTCAATTGAATGTCATCATTCTTCAGCTCATCTAATACCATTGGGTACAACAGCAAATGCGCCATTGACAGGTATATTGTGTTACCCTTACAGCTGCAATTGGAAAGATATATATTGAGAACTACTAAAAGCAAAATGAATCAATGGTGAAAGAAAGAAATTTGACTAGATCTTCGTAACTGCCATACGCTGTCTTGACTACTGAGAAATCACAAATTAATCTGACCAAGAATCCTTCTCCACCCCCCTCCCCCAAGATGGAATGAAAAGATAAACACAGTGCAAAAAGGAAAGAGAGAAGAATGAAGAGTAACAAACAGAGTAATTGCACAAGAGAGGAATACATTCCAAGAGAGTGGTTCGTATGGAGTTTGAATCTGAACGAGAGAATGATAAAAAGCTTTGGTTATGCGGTCAAAAAGGAGCTTGTTCATATTTATAAACTCAAAATTTTAGTTCTAAGGGAATGTCAAAGCTATTCAGGTGTAAAAGAAGAGTTTCAATATCCCAGATTCCGCTCCCTGCTACAATCTTCAGAGTAAGTTCAGCTCTCATGGAAGGTTTACCTGGCAACTGTGCATGTGGGCTGTGGCAGGTAGCCCACTGGATTAATCAATAATAAGATAGGCAACAAAACCCTTCGGGGTGGCCCAGTGGTTTGAGCTTGGGACTTCCATGTTGGAGGTCTCAAGTTCGAAACCCCTTGCCAGCGAAAGCAAGGGGTTTGCCTTCTGGGTCGAGCTCGTCGCACCAGGCTTGCCTGGTGCGGGTTACCTCTCCTATGTGGTTTGCGAGCTATTGCATAGGAGCGGGGGTTTTACCCTGTGCGCACCCAAATGGTAGTTGCTGTGGGTTTTCCTTGTCATCAAAAAAAAAAAACAAGATAGGCAACAAACAAGTTGGTCCACACACCACCATCATTATTAAAAGGGAAAATGGTCAGATTTGACCCGGTACTATCCGAAATCAAGAAACTTTTGCCTTGGTCACACTTAGAGTCTAATCTTGCGCCTGCCGTTCGGAAAAAGTCTCAAGTTTTGCCCTCAACCCCTAATGGAACTCAAAACTAAAGAACAATGGCGTAACTTTAAATCTTTCTTTTTATTGTTAAGGGGTATATTTAGACCTTCTCCCACAAGTTATTTGACATATGATCATTGTAAGCTGAGGCTCCACAAATAGCCAAGCAAATATGATACATTTACTCAGGGCTAAGGCATGAGAGGACCCAAACCGTAACGTAAGTTAAATTGAGCAACTTTGGAATAGTACATTTAATAAAATTAAACCTTTAACAAATCAAATTTTTAACATCTCACTTAAGAAGCATGAAAGTCCATTCTGCAAGTTCTCTGAAAAATGAGATATTCATGATATGAATGAACCTAAATATGATGATTTAAACTAAACCCTAGCATTTAATCAAAAAAGATATAAAAGAAGCAAAACAAACACCCTGGACCTGGAGCTCAAATTGTTAAAAGGAAAAAATCCCAACATACTAGAATGAGCTCAATTTCATCTTCCAAAACAAAACAAATCAGCTGCTTCACCATTTTATTGCAATAAAATTAACAATTTCGATCACATTGTTTAAGTTCTACCGGCAAAAGATTTTGATCAACTTGTGTACAAGAAGCAGAAAAGAGGATTACCGGAAATGTGTGTCGCCGGCTGCCCGAGACTTAAAGCCTTTGATCTCCGGCGAATTCAAGAGAGAGCTTTTGTTGCCTTCGTTGATTTCAATGAAATGGAAAGTGTTTGGACTGAGCAGACAAAAATGATCAAATGGTTGCTGAACGTACAAGAGTTGGATTTTGTTCCTTTCTCATGTACAACTAGCTAGAACATGTATATAATACTATTTATTTATTTATCCAGCTTAAAAATAAGTGTTTAAAAATATTCTAGTATTTTATCTTAAAATTATAAAAATATTTCAAATAAGTTGGTTTAAATAGGCTCTTAATTCACATAATCCATATTTAATATTGGTTAAGTACACTTAACAATGGCATATTATGACTTGTAATTGTAGATAGAGTTTTATACTTTAAAATCAAATCGTTATATTTGACTTCTATATAATAAATACTATATAAATAATATAATTATGATTCAAAAGATCTATATAATAGATTCTCAAAATCTATAAAAAAAAAAAAAAAAAAAAGACTCAAAATTAAAAGAGAATATAGTGTGAGAAAACAAGAGAGGATTAATCTCAACATAAAATTTATAGGCATTAATTACATGAATTGGGTCATCAAAACAATTTTTTTATGACTATGAAGTCCGAGACAACTTTTGTGCACCTCAATTAAATTCACGATATACCTACCACCTCCCACCGGCAATTGGTGTTCCACAGTATACCTACCACCTCCCACCGGCAATAAGTACCGTCCACCAAGGCTACAACAGATGGAAATAACTACCTAGTGTTTTTTTGTCTCCGCTAGAAACAAAATTAGCTAGTTTTCATCTTCAAGATCCAAACAAAGGCAGTAAGCAACTAAGCCAACAACTGGAACATATCTGAGATATCTCACTATGTCAACCTTATCTTCCTGGATGTTTTGCAAGTTATCTCCTATCAACCAAGGTTGGAAAATAATGTAGAGACAAATATCCCAGATGAAGGCATAAGCAAGTCTTTCAGAGGATAGATAGCTGAGCAAGAACTCCCATCTATCAGATATACTGCCAAAATCACCATCTCCTCTCCCATAAAAGGCCCAAAATGTCGAAAGCAAACAGGCAGCTCCACCGACCAGTCCAACAACAGATGCACCACGAGTCATGATCGAACCAAGTTGAGAGGTTGCTCTTGGAGGGTACTCTGAGTCACCCTTATTTAGCCGAATAGCCATGTATGGAATTAAAAATGCT
This sequence comes from Solanum habrochaites, assembly GCA_027704765.1. Classification (NCBI taxonomy): domain Eukaryota; kingdom Viridiplantae; phylum Streptophyta; class Magnoliopsida; order Solanales; family Solanaceae; genus Solanum; species Solanum habrochaites. The sequence goes on from JAKWJA010002492.1 coordinate 842,263, forward strand.
GCATCGAATTCCAGAAAGCTCATTAATAAGTCTCTTGTCAAACCAAAAACAGTTTACAGTAAAAGATGGAGTTATATGCTTGAGAGAGCCAGAAATCGAAACCAGCAAACGAAAAAAGAAGATTGAATAACAATGGACAAAAATAAGAGAAACTTAAGAAAAAGTTAATTGCAAATAGTTAAAACCCATTCCATCTTAACCATCTAATTCTTTCTCATTCAGTGCTAGCTCCTAGTCACTAATAGAGCGTTCACGTCAGCTACCGAGCAATTCTAATCAAAGCAACTCCAGTATAATCAGGAAATCATTAATATACGAATACCATTTGCCATCCTATTTTTTGACAGGACACTTACTGAGAGTTCCATCGGGATGGAGGACACTAACATCCATAACGTTGCACAATCAAAAGCAAGTATTTGAGAAAAGTGCATACTGTTTGTGAGGAACATTTGAAAGCCCCAGAGAAGATCTAGTGATCCCTTGAATCTGTCTCTCTTACGATCACTGAACAGTAAAGGTGCAAACATGAACGTCCAGCCAATTACAAAATTAAACAGTCCTTCAGACATCTGGAATAAAAAACAGAGCCGAATGTCAAAAATGAGATCCACGAAACGAATAAATTTGTATTTTACAAAGTACTTACTGGATGAAGCACCGGTGCCTCTATCAAGTGGATGCCCCCTACTCTGCCAAATGATTCGTTGTTTAAAGTTCAATATCAAATTTATGGTAAGAGGCAGATGGAAAATTGAAATGAAACCTCTGAACTGAATGTACATAAGTAATTAACTGCTTAATCTGCAAAATTCTATGCATCTAAAGCAAGTGATCAAGTTGACACGCGGTGGAAAATCATAAATTCCACATTGCCAGTGTATGAAGAAAGGGTCCTTGAAGTCATGTCTCTAGACTAGAAAAAGAATGGTATGCATACTGGTACAAGCAAACAAATTAAGAAGATGTGAAAGTTGAAATAAAACACCCGATTAAATCGGCCTTTGAAAGAACAACCAATTATGGTGGAGGGCCAAGACATGGTCATTGTTTAATAATCGAACATTTCTGGTTGATATGATTCAATATTGAGAAATGTGGATGATTAAATAGGTTTATTATTGACCAAACCAAAGGGAAGTTGAGCACTTAATCAGAATCAGAAATTACACCAGCAAATATAAAGAAACTAATAATCCCTCCGTTTCCGTTTGATTGTACTATTTTGATATGGCATGAAGTTTAAAAAAGTTAAGACTTCTGAATCTTGTAATCTAAAATTGAAGATACGTCAAACGTACCAAAATGCTTTTTAATCTCATGGTTTAAAACATGTCATTTGGAAAGTTGGAAACTAAAAAGTGTTTAAAAAGGAAAGAGACGTTCTTTTTGAAACGCTCTAAAAAGAAAAGTAGGACAAACAAATTAATACGGAGAGATATGTTCAAGAACGAAGCTAATTGACTATGAGTCATTAATATCAAAAGCAACAAACCCAAAAATACTCCAAAGTCTGTTGGGGTAAGCGCAAAGCACAAAAAAAGTGTAGGCTTTAATGTAAAAAAGCACAAGGCAACCAGAAATACAAACATATATACTAGTCCAAGACTAATAATTAATAGCCGCATGAATGACAAATATATGAACAAAAAAAATTGATTTTTTTAATGATAAAGTGAAATATCAATGGTTAGTGTCGCCTCTTCCGACGAGGAAAGAGGTTCATCAACAAGGAACATTACGTGTTAGAACCTTGATGACGACACTTAGCCACACATTAAGCGAGGCGAAGCATTCAACACGTTTTGAGTCTTACTTCAGTGCTTAAGCGTCGCTTCGACAACACTGCTATGAGTGCCAAATTATGCCACTCATTGCTAAAAGGAAGCAACAGAATTATCTGACCAGAAAGGAGTGCAGGCTAATTATTTAAAGTTTTGTGTAAAACTAATTTGGTAACTAAAGAGATTTCAACATACCAGCATTCAGAAGAGGTAGAATGAAGAAGAAATTGAGGGAGAGACCAACCAAATCATTGACTGTTTCTGAACTAATTGCCCATACAGGATCTCCCTGCATTAATCTTAGCATGTATCATTTTCAATCTAAAGGCTTTTGAAATCCATTTTATTGCGCTAATCGAGATTATTAATCATGACCTCGATTATAAACTAAACTCATTCATGTCTCACTTTAGCTTCGAAGATTAGTCAAATTGACTCTCGAAAACAAGCTAAAATATGACAATTATTTCGAAGCAGAAGAAATACAGTAATATGAAATGAGAGAGATGAATTACGTACAGGTGCATAAGGAAGTAAAAAGAGCCACAATACATAAACGCCTTCTGCGGTCCACAGTATAGCCTGAGTTAATTTCCTCAATTTATCATCCCTTTCAATAATTGAATCCACTCCTCCGCCACCGCGACGGCCGCCGCCAGCTCTAGTGGTAAAAACATGTATCCGGCGACCTAATTGTATACTCTTCTTCACTTTAAGCTTCAACCCTAACAGAGAACTTGTCTCGGACAATTTCACATTTCGTCCAAATGCCGAATTATACTCCCGTCTTCCATGGATAACAGATTGATTTCCGTATGTGAGAGTCTTTGTGCATAGCAGAGTTGCCGCCGGCATTTCCGAAGTTCGCCGGAAAATGGCTTCTGTAAAACGTTCTGACCGGAGTTGTTAAGTGAAGTGAGATAAAACTTTCCTTTCTAGAGGATGCAGAGGTGGGGCGGAAAGACACGTGGTGCATAACTGTACACGTTGATACTTTTTTTTTTATATTTATTTTTGTTTATAAGTTAAGTTTGTGTTAATTAAAAAAAGTGATTTGTCATTTTTAAGAGTAAAATTGACGAAGAGATGAATTGAAAGGTATTTTTAAATATTTTCAAGTAGATGATGTATTTTTTACTAGTATTTTAATTATTTTTCATAAGGATTGAGGGGAGAGATTGGAAGAGAGAATGTTTTTGATTTACTTAAATATTTAAGTTACCGTTCATAATAAATTTTTTTAGGCGCTGAAAATTAAATGCAAGCAAATAAATAAAAGAAAATGTGTTTTTATTAATGGATTGTTTAGTACAATTTTGTTATTTTCTTGATTCTTTTCTTCTAAGTTTCTTCGTGATTTGAGGGCCTTCAAAAGCGTATTTCTCGAATGTAGGAAGATGTGGACCTTCTTGAGCTGTATTTGATCTCCAGAAATTCAGGAAGCACTTCGTTGTTGCAAGTCGATCTCCAGAAAGAACTCTATTGATCACTCCTTCGAAGAGCTATCGAGTTGATGTTGTAGCTTTCTCCAATTGCAGAATGCTTGTTGAAGAGTTTTTCTTCTTGCCCTTTGAATGTCATGTTCATCCCCTATTTATAGTTATGAGGGGGTGGACAATGTTGTCTGTGATTAGCCAAAGAATGTCATTTTGACACTTGGCGGGTTGTGATTGATTCTTGCATTTGATTGAGATTACTACCTCATTTGAACACATGAAGACACCTTGTTGGTCTTGGATGTCTAGTCACTGTGATACGTGGCATGAGTTTGCGCTTCAAGGTGAAATGGACTTTCAATTTGAATTTAATAAGATGGACTTATTCATTTGTAAAGCCCAAACAAATATGAATTTAAACTAATAAGGATGTATTGAGCAGGGGCAAACACATCATATATATATATATATATATATTCTAAAAAAATAGAATACAACGTATACATATAATTTACGTGACATTGCTTGAATAAGAGAGCTTTGCAGCCTGATGGTTAGGTGCCTTACCAGTGTTGTAAATATTTAGAGGTCAACCCTAAATCAGTGCACTTAGCAATAGTTGAAAGCACAAAAATAATCTAAACCGGCTCTAAAAGTGTGAAGAAAACGAAAATTTGATAAATATTTTTTATTTTTTTTTATGTTTGTTTTGTTAAAACTTTTGAAAAATATACATTCCTATGAAAACAGAGAAAATAACGACAAGTGATATTTCATATTAATTGTCTTATACACCCTCTAACACACCTTATTTTTATTTCATCAATCTTGTAGCCTCCACTTCACCCACTCCACCTTTTATATTTTTTATCTAGATTATATATAAATATTTTTATATTATTATCTTTGCTTACATGGAATACAAATAAAAAACTCATCTATTTTGGTGTAAACATCCGGTGCGGGTAAGTTTTCTTTCGTGATGTGTACCATTTTCAATACTTTAAAGATATTTTAGGCCATTTTCCGTAGTAGTATATATCTTTTTAAAATTTGAAACTACCCCTTGGATTCAAAGCTTAGCTCCATTAATTATTGAAACAGATGTATATTCTTTTACTATTCTACGAGTAACATTTGACATTGACTGTATTTTCTCCACTGTCTAACACATTTTCATCTTTATTCGACCACTCACAGCCTTCATCCCAACCTTCCATATTATTTGTCTAGATTATATACAAATACTTAAAAAATAATATTTATTTATTTATTACGTGTAATATTAAACATAAAAAAAAAGGTAAGAAATTCATTTATTTTCCTAAAAAGAAATTCTAATAAAATATGTCTTTCATATCTAACACACCTTGGCTACCCTAGGTGAGCCAAATCCTAATAAAATTAATTGGTTGAGTGACCACTTAAAATATAACACGTGTCAATTAAATAAATATGATCCTCATGATTATTAAATAGACACATGTTAAAATTTCAAGGCTAGGAAAATGGAGAATTTTTGGTATTTTAGGTGAGCCAAATCCTATAAGTGTAATAAATTGAGTGTCCACATACACATTTTCCCTATCTTCATCGTTTTTTAATTTGCATAAGTATGCAAAATTTCATTACAAATTTATGACTAAATTAAAATCTAATTATAAGCACAAATGAATTAATATGTTGTACAAATAGTGATAATGTTTTATACTAGCTAGCTTGTCACATCTAATTGAATTCTATATAGAGACTACAAATTTTCACCACTTCATTTTCACAACTTATAATTGCAAATATGGGTTTGAAATGAAAGTTAACTATTGCAATGGAGGCAAAATGCGGGGGACACTCGATTCATGGTATAATTTATACCAATACGCATCATGTATCACCTATTAGTCGTGTTATCAACTAATTTGAGATTCATAAAGATGAAATCATAAAGATTGGTTCGATGGTAATCTGACTGATGGTAACACATATTTTTTTATATTTGCTCTCATCAAATATGATTTACTTGCATTAATTTTCTATATTTACATGTATTTGGTAGTATAAAAGTTATTAGTCATGAAAAGGATATTCATAAAAATGTATTTAATGATGTTTGAAAACAACTTCTTTCACTTGTTGGTGATAGAATTTTTTACATATAAACTACCTTAATTAACTTTAAAATTTATTATTTGCTCCAACTAAAACTGAGACATTATTTACTAATATTTAGTTACCTTAAAGATTTGTCAAATTAAATTAATATTATTATTATTATTCTTTAATAGTGTATTTTTTAGGTAATATATCATTTCACCAATCAAATACTAAAATTGTTTTGCAGAAAAATCTTTTTTCTTTTTGGCGAAAATATTACTTTTGTTATACCAAACATTAATAATTAAATCAGAATTATAATGTTCTTTCTAATTTTCATATTCTCCATGATGTCAACTTTTCTTTTGAGACACCTCAGGACCCCTCCTTAAATTGGTATTAACAGAAGGTATTTTGTTTAATTTATCATAACATTTTAACTCATTTACGATCAACAAGTGACATTTCATATTGATTGTGTCTTCTTTACCCTCTAACACGCCTCATCTTCACCCCACCACTAGTAGCCTCCATTCTCATCTCCTAAAAAAAAAACTCTAAGAAAATATATGTTTTCATACCCAACACATCTTGGGTATCGAAGAGGTGAGCCAAATCCTTTGAAAAAATATATAATTAAGTGACCACTTAAAACACAACACGTGTCAATTAAATTTATTTGGTCCTCTCGGCTATTGAAGAGACATGTTAAAATTTCAAGGATAGGAAAATGGAGAATATTGGTATTTGAGGTGAGCCAAATCTCAAAAGTAATAAATTAAGTGTATCCACTTATTTATATCTAAGCTAAAATTTAATCAAGCAAAAACAACTTGATATTTTTAGTAATATATGATGCAGATATGTGGTGGATAATATTTTCTGTATAAAGACTACAACTTCTAAACATTTTCTTAGCATTTTCTTTTTACAACTTATAATTGTTAATTCAAAGACGTGAAACGAAAGTTGATTGCTTCAGTGTGGAGGACACTCAATTTTTTAGTATCTTACACATCATATACAGATTATAAGTCGTGTTATCGACCAATTTGAAATTCATTATAGAAAATGTGTTTGAGATGTATATTTCTTGGATAATCAATTACGAAAAGAAAACTGAAGATACCTCAGACCTCCTCATGGGATGAAAGTCTTATCCTTGACATAAACAATGATTTAGAGGATGACCATATCAAGCACACATAGAGGAGATGGTGATCATATCAAGCAACAAAAACCAGAATTGAAAATGGGAAATGCATGCAAATACCAATAGATTTGAACTGTCCACATTGAAAAGGTTATCTCTGGGTGAAACGTTCGAGTCTCAACAAAGGGGAGATTTTTTTTCTTTTTTGGGGGTTGGGGGTAGAGGGGGGAGGAATTGACAAACTATGTATAAAGATAATCCTAATGAGGTCCAAGCCAATGCTGGGAGAAGAGAAACAAACAGGATAACTAGTTACGTTTTTCCAGTTCACCCCTCTCCAGCACTCGAATAGCTTAGATCCCACACCATATATGGAAGTGATGTTTGTGGTGGGTCAAAGAGAGGGTGGCTAGGGAAGCTACACAAAAGAGCCATCCCAACCCCGATTTCACTCTTCAAACTCGTGAATGTGATCTAAGAGGTAGTTAGCAGCGAGCTCCTCATTTTTGTTGCAGGCAAAGAAAACCTCCAGTACAAGGTCATGATCAAAGCCCATCTGCTCAAGCTGCAAAAAGAGGGGAGATCAAAACAAATCAGTCCTAGAATAAAGGAAAGATAGCATATAGATATGAAAATACACCACCACCATGTCAGCGATCACTTACACGTTCTATGGCTTCACGCTCTTCGGGTGTTACAGATATAGCCTGTGGCATTGCTGCTGCAAGCTGGCCCAATACGTTGTTGCTGATATCAAAATAGGGGAACACGAATTAGTACTAAACATAACCTTTGTATCAAAATCATTGAATGTAGAAGGGTGAACATACCCTTCTCCTCCTTCAACAGGCTCATTGATAAGGCGAAGAAAATCAGCCTGGTGCTCCTGTATAAGCCTCATTAGGTGGGGATTCTGCTTGCCTAGCTCCTGAAGCATGGGCTGCCAACAATGGAAACAATGAAAAGAGAACCTACACACAGAATTTTTACAAATGGTCCAAACTAGAGAGGAACTGAGAAGTGAAACCTGCAAAATTTGTGGATTGGCCTGAACCATTGCCCGTAAAGCTTGGAACTGAGAATGACAATAATTAAGATGAACTTAAATAAAATGAACTTTCCAGAATGAAATAGAGGAAGGATTATGCAGGCAGTGAAGGTCAGGAAATGTCACACGCATACCTGCTGACTGTTCCTTAGAAAGTCTAAGGTGTTAGCACCAGTAGTATTAGATCCCACACTAGGAAGACCCTGTGTGAACAGAATGTCAAAAGCTTGCCCCAAAATAATTTGCCCCACCCCTCCCCCTCAAAAGAAGAGCATAAAAACAAGAATTAAATGCTCTACCTGAGGAAAGAGATTCAAGGGATCTGCATTGGGTCCGCCTGCAGGAACAGGTGCTGGTTGTGCTGCAGGTTGAGGCTGAGCCGGTTGATTACCTGCCTGCACGCTGGGACTTCCTCCAACAGGAGGGACCTCTGCTGCCTCAGGAATACCCTATTGAGTAGAATTTGAAAACTTGATCAGCAACAGATATAACCAGTAAGACGTGGGTATTTGAGCAAAGCTTAAAGCCTTCCACCCATTCATTAATGGTTAAATGCAAACAAAATTAGCCACAAAATAGGAACTACAGCAAATTAAACCAAAAAGTTCTATATGACTACAAGACACACACCTACTTCTCTACCATCATTTTCAGACAGTATGCACCAGCAAATTGGTTGTCAGATTACGAGCCTGTTTGGGTTGTCTTAAAAAAAGTTTTAACTTTTTAAAGAAGTAATATTTTTGGTCAAACTTAAGTAACTTTTTTAAAAGTAACTTTTCAAACTTATTTTAAGTAATCTTTGAATTTGCCAAACATTCCCAAAAGCTGAAACCGACTTAGAAGCAGGTTTGACCAACTTTTAAGCCTAATCCAAACGGTCTCTAACTCCACATGAGTGACTCAGGCAAGAATGCAGTTGAAAGACAGATAAGCAGACAGCCAGTGGTCCATTTTCCCACATTTAATTCCCAAGTTCAAAAATACCATCACACCCAAAATGGTAAAAGCCATCATGGCGCAAGCACCCAAAGAATCACCGGTACGATAGCAATAACTTACAGAAATCAGATAATGGGAGAAAGAAAGAAGATTTAGTGTCAGCAACTTGCTGATTCAGAGAGGGCAGGCTGGGGTACCGAGAAGAGAGAGGATGAAAGAGCCTGAGCTCGGAAGAAAAGAGCGGCTTTTACATTATTTTGGCTGGGGACGAAAAGGGGATTTAGTCAGAAGGCGTGGAGAGGAAAAGGATGCATGCTTAAAAGAAAGGAGCCAACATTGAGGAATTACATTCTTCCATTAACTATATTGTTAGTCTTAATAATAATTTTTTTTTTTTGATATAGTCTTAATATTAAATATATTGAGTGAATCCTACATTTATTTGAATAATGCAACATAATAATTTTGTAAAAGGATGGGTAGCATAAAAATGGAAATATTCACAGAAATAAGTAAAAAATGTAGCCATTATTATTTGTGGTACTTGAAATATTCTGTCAAAGACTTATAACCAACAGTAATAAGAAAAAGAAAAATTGACAGACACTAGCATGCGACCAAGGGCTAACAAACTTACAGAGTACAAGTATTCAACAGCCCTCTCGGGATTGTTAAAAGCTGCCCGTAGGGCTCGAACAACTGTCTCCCTATCCCACGTTCCACCACCCATGTCAAGAATCTGCTGAATTGCTCCATCAAGGTTGTTACCAGCAACCAAGCTTGAAGCAGCTTGGCCATAGACATCAGATCCCGACCTGGCATATAAATAGATCATTAACGTAAAAGGTCTCTTACAATTTAGCAGAGAAGGCAAGGAGAACATGTTCCTTGAAGAATATACTTACACAACAGCCGATGCAGGAGCTGGGGCTGGGGCTGGGGCAGGGGCAGCGGCAGGGGCTGGTGCTGGGGAGGGAGCTGCTGCAGGCCTGAAAAATAGCACACAATCACAAGTGAGGAGTATGAAATGCTTTCACTATTCCCATAAAGGTTAATGGAGAGAGAACAATATAAAAGGGATAACGGGAGATAAATTAAAATGCAAAGCACTACCCACAATTTAAACAAAACACAGTTTCCAAATGTTAAACCTAAACTCAGAAATCCTTCAAATTTTTATTTATTTATTTATTACTCCCCTCAGATCCATTGTACATGACACTCCCTCTCGATTTAGATTGTTCCTAGAAGAACACCTATCTATATTTTCTTAACGCATATAAATACCTGTCTATATTTAGAATCTCACTTTATACTTCCTATTACAATAATGATATGCTCATACATCCACAAAAATGTCATAGACGTCTAAAACAAGTGCCAGCGGTAACTTTAATGTGTGTCACAAGTCTTTCTTAAACTTGATGCCCAGTCAAACATCATCGACGAAGTAATTTTCACAAATATTATTTCAAAAACTTATGAGGGGAAATATAAACTTCTCATCATGTTTAATCACGTACATTGTTCTGGGTCTGCATTCTTCAAACATATATATAGTCACCATCACCTAAATGTCTAAAGCTCAACAACAACATACCCAGTGTGATTCCACAAGACCTGGATGTCTAAAGCTCATCAGAAATTTTATCTCAATGGACCAAAATACTACATCATGGCGTTACTGCTAATCGGAATAATAGGGCAAACCCCCAAACTGCACGGCCAAATAGAAGTGATGCAAAAGTGAAAAATATGTTTGAGAAAATATGATACTGAAGAAGGAAAACTCACGATGCAACTGGGACTTGAGCAGCTGTAGATGCAGGAGTTGAACTAGGTGCTGCCGTACTTGACTGTGGTGTCTACAAGTCCAAATCAAATATAATTAACTGAAGTAAACTTGTTAGAGTAGGAACAGCATTATAGTAAACACATGGGCACATGCTGCAGAAGGCAGCGGCCATCACACCACCTTGCAGATTATACTATTCTTGAAAACATTTTCGACAATGATGTCGACATTCACCGTAACCCAAAAAACCTGAACAATCGAATTGTTCAGCCATGGCAAATAAAGGAGAAACTACTTCTCACTCGAATAATTCTAATTAGTAATTACTAAGGTGATACTTGGTCAGGGGTTTAAAGGGATTTAATCCCTACATAAAATCGAGCATTATTTTATACAATTGTTTCTAGTTTTTGTTTTCCTCATAAATGTACGTACATAAGTTACGTCCAAATCTATGTAATCTCTACACTTCAATTTAAGCATCTTACTTTCCTTCTTAACTAGTTCAACAAAGAGAACTTCTTTCTCTATTTGGAACATCTCTAATTCCAACATTTTACATGCTTGTTCAAAACTACAAGATTCAAAGGGCATTCTGGTACGTAACGCAAATCTTGTTGTCTTAATAAGACTCAGACATCTCCCTTATTTGTCTTTAAAATGTTGCGCCTTATCAATCTTATTAATTTTGATAAAGTAGAGGCTTCGTGCTAGACGATCTGAGACATTTCAATTGAAACGGAGGGATTATTATGATGAATAGAATGTGGAATAAGAATGAAAGTACTAGAAGTACATGGATCAGAAACCCTAAAATGACAGAAATAGTCTTCATAGGATTAAACACTCAGCTCATAGTATGGAACTGATCCAGATTTTCTCCCTACCTCTATCAATATGATCCCAAAGTGTTAGATTTGATCTTTACCAACCTTGGATAAATACTCGGGACAAATGCAAGACCAACTAATTCAATTGAACGAAAATGCTATCACACTGCAAACCTTAGCTGTTGCTGCAGTTGAAGTAGCTGAACCTTCTCCAGCTGAGCTCTTACTCTGAAATTCCATGCAACAGCAAGTAACAAACTAAAGTTACAAATATAAATAAAAACAGATGTAGTAATCCTCTGGATGTCATAACTTTATTCGTAAGTTATGATAGGTACACCATGAGACATCTATTTTTAAAATTGTGATGCATGGACATGTTTTACAAGTATGCATCCAGACAGGGTAGGTATACACTGTTTTTCATAATTTTAGTATGTGCAGCAATTACCATCACTCAAAACCTTTATGAACCCAGTGTGTGCTCTCCTATTTGCACAATACATTATATAAGTCCAATAAACAAACAACTTAAACATATCATGGCTTATAACACACACTATTTGACAGGTGCAATAGCTCATCCTCCAAATACATTAGTAGTAGCTATTAACATTAACACATGGAATTAACAAAAAGGGGCAAGCCTCAACAAAATACACTTCTCTGAAAACAAAGGTTCAGAAAAATAAAGGACAGGTGCAGAGATTCGATGGTAACTATTCTAACATATGGAGTTAAAAGAGTTTGGAAGAGGAATCTTTACATCAGACCTTTAAAAAGAAAAAGAACAAACATATACACATGAGTATTGAAACTACATCAAATGATCAATGACAAGTCAGCATTTTTTCTATAAAAAAAATAGAAGTGTGCTATCCCCCAAGAGAACCCCAGTACATGGTGTAAAGATCCAACATGATGTCTATGTTCATGCAGTTAACTATACCAATAACACTGAAAATTAGAAGAAAAAAGAAAATTATTCATATTTACCTTCGTCAGCATGATTACTATAAAGTTGCTTTCAGCAACTTTATTTTCTTCGAGTGTTGTCCCATCTTTAAGTACCTTCCCCTGGTGGATAAGCATCTGCTGGGCAGCAGGATAAACATCTGAACCCTGAACTGTTTCTATGTTCTTCTTCACATCGGCAACCTAAAAAATACAGAAAATTCAAGCCTTGAATTTAATGTACTGCATGATCTGAAGTTTCATTGTGACAAGATTACAAGAGCTAAAATCTCTAAGATAAGTTCAATCCAGCTAAAGATCCTTGTCCAAAAGTTTGGTCGCGAGAGAGTAATCAGGGTTACCAAAAGTGAGAAAAGCAAAAAAGGGGGCTAAGTCCATGAGGCTTGAAGCAAAAGCGAGATATGAACGGATGCTTCTTTGCAGTGAAGTATACAATTTATTAAATTAGAAAGTACCAAATGTATATGAACTATTAGTAAATATAAAATCAACTTGAAAATAAAATAACCAACTACTGCATCCAATTTACAACATTGTTAATGTCAATCTAATCCTACTAAAAGTGGAGGTACAAAGAATGGATGATTGGTTCAGATTACTTTGTCCACCATCATTTGATGAACACACTTCTCTGAAGAAGCATGAGTCCACCCTTGAGATAGTAACACCTCGCTACGCAAAGACACATTGCTTAAGTTCACAATGGCTATTGAGTGTGACCAAATATATTTGAGGATCATATGCCAAAGCCAGGCAATTGTATGATATCTGATATGCCACAGCTTTGAATAACTGTGATTATTTGCTCATTCTGCATTTGTGATCATACCTTTTGATTTAATTCTGTACCTCATTGTTGGACCTCATAGTTACATACAAACTTGTAAATTGTTATCTACTTGCTGAATCTATAATCGAAATGTATCCTGCTAATAGCACTTGATTACTGAGAAAAACTTTCATGTTGAGCCTAAAGAATTTGTCCAAACGCCTTATTATTGGTTGGGCATCAAGAGCAACTATGGCTGACAGCTCCAGTTTTGACACCAACTATCAGAACTCTGATTTGTAACCAGCAACTGTGTTTCTTTGCAGCAGTGCACCTACTCTTTTTCATCCATTTTTCTTTTCTTTTTGGGGAAAAAGGGTAACCACACTCATCAATATATCACTGAGAAGCTGAACAACTGTACCAACCAGACCTCTAGTTTTGAGTATTCCCATTCCAAGTTGTATTTACTTTTTTTAGATTAAAAAGTGAAGCTTCATTCCAAGCTGTGTTTTGAGAATGTATCATCATTTCTTGTAATTCTTTATCATTTGTTGGCATTGTTCGGATTTAGACCAGAGAAGCTCAAGGTTGTTTCAGACAAAGTGGGAGTTGGGAACTGTTATGTATCAAACGATGATGATTAGCCATCCTATGTGTTTTGAGAATGCTCTTTGTATATATTCCCACGGAAGTGTTTCTGTTTTGCTTTCTTTCTTTTTTTCGATAATCATGGTGTGCACATCTCGATAGATTCCAGGGATACCTACCTCCCACTAGCACAAGGACCGAGTAATTGTATCAACGCTGGACAAATGGGAAGAAACCACCTAGTATTCATAATCTATAAAGTCAATAGACAGAAAAGGGGACGACCATACCACTAGCTACATAAAAGTTCCTATACTAAAAGCTAAAGTTAAAAATTAGACAATACTGAAAATATACCGATGTTACTTCATTAAAAAGTGAGAAACTAGTCAAAAAATACAACTTACCAAAATAATCTAACAAGGGCTAGTTTTCCAAATTCTTCCAATTTCTACAAAGGGATCTCATGCAACTTCAACCGTATTAGCAAAACCCAGTTTCAAACTTCACAACTTCATCCGGATGTCATGCAATTTCAACCATAGTAGCAAAAGCCAAAACTTCTTTTCTGCCGGTAGATGAAACCACGCCCTTCCATGTCAGTCTTTGGTTTCCAAGAGTACAGCATCTCAACAACTTAACTCCAAACCAATTGGAGTCAGCTATATGAATATGTCTATATCTATCTATTCTATTACTTTTTAAAAAAATTAAATATCCATCCGTTCTATTCAACAATTTTCAGAGGATTCTTCAAAGCAGTGTTGTGAAAGGCGATCATCACCTAGTCACAATGGCGAGAGGCGAGGTGAGGCGATCCTTCATCGCCTATTAGCTTTGTGGCGAGGCAATCTTCAAAAGGCAACGCCATGGTGACAAAGGCAAGAAACGTGTCGCCTTCTGTATTTTCTTAAAAAAGGCTACTAATTTAGAATTCTAAAAGTTAAAAGATGACTTTAGGGTTTTCTCGCAACACATTGACTGCGACTGCGACTCCAGCCAATTGACTCGATTAGACTTCTCCGTCTACCAACCATACGTTTCCGGCGACTCCAAAGTCCAACCAATACATAGTTCTTCTTTCTTCTTCTTTTCTTCCACAGATTTCTTCTTCTATCTCTTTTTCCTCCTCCTTCAGAATTTTGAGTCACTTCTACCTCTGTTTTTTCCTATTTATTTTGACTTTGTTTTGTTTTTCTCTCATTCAAATTCTAGACTTACGGTATCTACTTTCTATTTTCAGTTTTTGAATTAAAATATTTGCTAATATGTTATTACTACAGAGATTTTTATTATTATATATGCAATTTAATACTTTAAATTTTTTGGTATAATTCGCGCCACACTTCAAAAAGGCCGCATTTTCTTGTCGCCTTTTGTTGCCTTTCGCCATCCAAAACATTGCTCCGAAGTAAATGAACTAAATCCAACCACACTCCAAAACCAACTGCCCCTACATGGACCCTCTGCAACCGTCGTCGTCTAATATTTAGAATTCAAATAATTGTTAATTTAACTATCTTCCTTCATTCTATTGCAGGCTCTTCTTTGGCTTAAAACTAGCTATAACTTGGCAAGCAGCCCAAGCTCACAAGTCACACAGGATATGTTTCCAAGAGTACATCAACAGAGGAAGTACTTTAAACTTCCATAGATGCATCTTCCAACAACAAAATGGCCTCCCTGAAGAAACAAATCACCAAGCAACACCAACACTATAGCACAATCTCAAAACACTTAAAAAGAATCCACTAATTATGCCCAATACACACAATCAGAACTCCTCGAAACTCAAATCAAAACCAAAACCACTTCAATTCAAACCTCAACATCGCCTAACTCGGAATCTAATCAACAAATTAGAGCAGCAACCGACTGAATCAATCATTACTGACAGTCAGTCACATCTATGCATCACAAAGCACGTCAACAAATCAAAACAAACCTCAATTCCGAAAAAAATGGTAAAAACAAACTGAATTCAAACAACATCGCTAATATCATCAGCTCATGTATAATCAAATAAAGAGTTTAAAAAAACGGACCGTATCTTCAGGTTTGACTTCAATTTCAAAGTGAGAGCCTTTGAGAGTTTTCACAAAAATCTTCATATCTGTTTTTCCGTCACCGGGAAGTTTGATCGCCGACCGACGAGAGGGAGAGGACGACGGAGAGCCCAACGGTGAAGGAAGAATAATGTAGAAAGGACCGTAAGGTGCAAGTAAAGAGTTAAAAAGAGTACAGGCCTTTTTATATATCTAATAACTGAGGAGACACTTTCACGCGTATGATATGTGCGTGTAAGACACGCGATAAGGATTTGGGTAGTTTGGATAGCGCGTGTAGTGAAAGGCGAAGGAGAAAGACTGGGAGTAGGTGTTGAAGACTGAATGAAGGAAAGGATCAGCTAGCTAGATTTTTTTGATAGGTAGGACTTATATGTAGGACTTATATTATATCATCGCGTTAGGATATTTTTAAAATTGTCAATTATTTGAGTATGAAATTAATAATTTGTCGTGTTTTTAATATTTTTCTCTCCACTAATAATATTTTTCGTTGTACTTTTTTGACATATTCTTTTTTTTTCAATTTTATTAGGGCTTAAAAAACATAAATCAATGTTGGTTTAGGAATAAATGAAATTTATAAATTATGATGGAGATTTAATATTGCTATTTTTGTAGTTGGAGATGAAATTGTGGTGATATATATCAAACTCATCCACCCTTGTAATAGCCTCATGCACCTTCTAGTCTACCCACCAAACCTAAAATTATAAGATCTAAAAGGGAAAAAAAGATTAGGAATATATATATATATATATGAGAGCATGATATTTACTTTGTATACAAAAATCTATATATTAATTCTTTATTTTATATGTAAATGTAAATGTTATAAGTTATATATGCATTATACACTATATATATACACACACACTGCATATGTGTTAGATACACACTCATTCTTTTTTGTTTTTTTTATTATAATAGTCTATAATACATTAATCAAGGTATATTTAGTGTATAACATATACATATATTAATATACACATATTGTTACAATTTTTCCCTCTTTAGAATATACAAACACATGTCTCAACTCATTTTATTGATATATTTGAAATTGACATATTGAATAGTGGCCTTCAAGTTTTGGTTTGAATGTGATAGTTAATTATCTACAAAGAGTTTTTTATCACATCTAAGTAAAATATTTGGATCAAGAGGAATTGCCAAAAAAAAAATCTTCATTAAACTTTCTTAAGAATTGTGTATGTATAACCTCCACCCCTTCAAATTTATTTAACAGGTAGAAATTGAGTTGTTATTATGGAAATAAAGAGAAAAAGCCCATCCACAATGAATCTTCAAGAAAATATATGGGTTGGACAAAGATTGGTTCAAAAGTTATTTGGACAAATGAATTGGGCTAAAATTGGTTTTAAGTGGGTTGGGCCATGATTCTTAGAACATGACCCAATTTTCTTAATTGTCCACCTTACCGTGAATCGAAAAATATTTTTAAACGATCCACTTGATCGTGATCGAGATCAATAAATCGAGCTTTGAGACATTCAAAACATGAGACTCAAGTCTCAAGTCTCAAGTCTTGTCCCTAAATCCGGAACCAAAACCAAATCTTAGTCTGACACTACTAAAAAATGTCAAAAGGTAATTCAGAAAATCCATATTTTGTTATTACACATAATGTGAATGATTCTGTTAAAATAAAATTTTCAAAAATATACCGCTCTATATAAAATATTACTCAACATAACTCAATATACACAAAGCAAATCACCATACATAATAGAATATAATACAAATATGAGCTAAATCCAATTTGATGATATATGATATTTGATATTTAGTTTATGTGGAATGGATATTTTTTTCTCTTAATAAACATTAATTTTCCCTCTATTTTTAAATACCCTAAACATGTAATAACTACACAATTAAAGAATGGTCAAGACTCAAGACGGGATGCCTAACTACACTTGTAAACATGTTAGATTTCTTCTTATTTATACTCACATAAGATAAAGAATGAGTTAAAAATAATATCGTTTTATTTGACTTGAGCGTTGTGTCAAGTGTTAGGTGCCTTGAGCAATTTTTAATATTGTTTGTCAGCCTCCTGACTTATTTCATCTTCGATGTATAAAAGATGTTATATTCACATACTTGTGTTTACGCATATACACAAAAAATCGATAAAACTCTATTTTTTTAAAAATAAGAAAGGCATGTGATGACATAACGTTCCTCCTATGAACCTTAGGAATAGAGAGATCAACATCGAAAAGCCCACTCGTCGAGCTATTTAATACTTGAATATGTTTAACGAAAAAAAAATATGTTTTTCTAATATATTAAAGAAATTCAAAATTAACCGATAATCCTATTATTTATTTCATAAAATAATTTTAAAAAAATTACCCAATTACAAGTCCACCAAAGACTCTAAAGTACAATATCCAGTCATAAATATAATATTCCACTATCTTTTGGTTCAAAATTTAATATCCAGAAATTTGTATACTCTGTTCTTGCTTTTTAATATTTAAATTAAATAATATTAATAATTAAAAAGAAGATTAAAACCCAAAAAAAAAAATTTACACTTCCTAGTTTGCCGGTAACGTCTCGGGTCTCCATAGAAAATCGGGTGACCCGAAACCAAGATCCGAATGATCAAACAATCCATCTAGTGCTACGTATTCACAAACACCAGTGTTAAAATCCACTAAATCAGCGATCCCCAATTCGAACGAATCGTAATTCGGAATTCTCTCTTCCACATCCCATATTGAATCCGGTGAAACTCCGATCAATTCGACTACCGATTCACTTCCCTCCGCCGTTGCCGGAGGAAGTCCAAGTTCATCATCCGACGCTTCGAGAAGGTAACCTAACTCCGGCTGAGACTCATCAGAATCCGCCGTCAAATCCACCACTTCCGTCTCCATCACCTTCGCCGGTGACGGAGAAGCTGTAATTTCTTCTTCGAAACTCTTCATGAACGAATCGAAATCATGACTCGTGGTGCAAAACTCGGAGCTATCATCGTCGTCGGTGAGATCGTACAACAGATTCTCCTTGAGTTTCTTCACTTCCGGTGAGTTATATTCTGATTCTTCCGATTCAACTCGGACTCTCTTCTTTCTACTCATCATGCTCTCCATAGAAATTTGCAGAATGCGTGTAATACACGTGCTTAGATTTGAGAATTGAAAAAGTTTTGAGTGAGGAGAGAGGGAAGATAAGAGTTGGTTTATATAGTGGAGACAAAGAGGAGAGAGAAAGTGGAGTAAAATGATGTAATGTCGGCGCGTGGGTGGGAATTATTTGTGGGGCAGTTATGGTCGTCTCTAGATTTTTATTTTTTAAATTAAAAAAAAAAGAGAAATTTTTATTTTTATTTAATTAATTTAGAAACTTTATGTTTAAACGTGTTGGTGGTGTGTTTTAGAAGATTTATTTTATTTTATTTTTCTTTTTGTAAGTGGTGGGGGTGGGGGTACATTGTGAATAGTAATATAATAATATTCCGTGATTAGTTGGTTTTGATTTCAGACTTGGAGTACGGAATGTGTCGTAGTATGGACCTATATGGGCTAGGCAATTATCGAGGTCGTTTGATATCGGGTAAGAGTAATAATATAAAGATAATTTTACGAAGAAATTTTTTATTATCGTATTTTTTAATAATATATTTTTAAGAAATATATATTTTCACTTGAATATGATAAGTAGTAATTTGTTTATGTAAGCATATAATTTCTTTTTTAAAAAAGAATGCCTCTTTTTTTTTGTCTGTTTCAAAAAGAATAATTTCTTTTTTTTGGTAATATTTTAAAATCAATTTTCTACGTAGCATGTTTAAGGATACAAGATCAAAGATAATTTTGTACATTCAACCTAGATACAAAAAGGAATTTTATACTCTTAAATTTCGTATCAAATAAAACCAGGTCATTCTTTATAAAACGGAGAAATATATACTTTTAAAATATACTTACTTACATACTATATGGGGGTAATTCGTCCTCCCAAAACTAAGCAATTTTGATCGAATTCAAATATATTTGGAATCTTTTTTTCTCCCTTTTTTTTAATGTTTAGAAAATATTTTTAAGCATAAGTCAAAACAAATCTAATTAAATTGGTTTGATAATGGTAAAGTCAGATCCGACCTTATCTACGAACTGAGGGGAAATCTGAATTATTTTACAAAAAAAAATGACCATTATTTTTGTTATTGGACTGCAACGTGACTAAGTAGAAAAATATTTTAAAATGAAAATTCATAATATTGAATTATATCTTTTTTGAAATTAAGACGTAATTTGTTTATGGACTTATATTCTCTTTGGAATGATTCAACTCATTGTTTTTTTTTTCATTTCTAGTGAGTTTTTTCCGTATTGGGTCCTTGACTATCATGTTATAGAAAAAAAAAATTATATTTTTTCAGTTCTAAACAAACATAAAAATTATAAAAATTATATTTGTATGTTATAATTATAATTTATATAACTGCACTCTGTAACAATTTTTTTGTTTGCTATTGAGCTTTTGATTTATATAATTCGCTAGAGATCTAGCTTTATACAAATTGCTTAGTTTTATATAAATATATTTATACATTATAATTTGTATAACAAGATATGTATTTTGTATAATTATAAGTGTACAGGACGGAAAAAAAATAAATATATATATATATATACACTTTTCTCTCACTTTACACACAAAAATTACATTTTATACATTTTGTACCAAAATATATAAAATGACTAATTGTATATCGAATCAGATGGCAAAAAAATGAATATTTCCTGTGAATTACGATTAAAATAAACTATAGCTATTACTTGTTATTTGTTTGCTTCAAAAAACTGTAAAAATACATATACATCCAAAATATAAATGTATTTACAACATTTTACTTCTTTTTTTTTCAAGTTGCAAAGTATAATACTATGACAAACCATATAAAATGGTTGACAACAACATGATAGATTAAAATAAAAATTCTTAAATTTATTTGTCATCTGAATTATGATTGTATTTTTACTCAACTAATTTTAGCATATTTGTTTTGGTTAAAGTATTCCATAAATCCATATGTCTTTTCCTTACCTAAAAGAGCTGACATTAAAACATTTCTTAAAGTCAAATTTATTCATCTCTTGCTAATTAAGGTTGTTGACAAAAAAAAAAAAAATTAGGTTCCATTAGATATGCCCAATTTTTTATAAAAAAAAATTTCCCATGTATTAGTGTAAATGTAACGTTTATTCAAAGATTTTTTATTTTTATTTTGAAAAAATTACGTTTAACTTAATTTTCGTGCATTCCACTTTTTCAAAAAGAAATATAAATATCAAATTAGATTACGGAAAGTGATTTTCCAAATATATAAAATAGAATATTTTTGCATAAAATCTTGGGGAAAACTAAAAGGTATATTATAATAAAATTTTCGTTTAATTTAATTTTCGTGCACTCCACTTTTCCATAAATAGTGAACAATAGATATTTCTTCAACTTTACCTAAAAAAGAACATAAAAGTAAAGGGATACTATATACTCCTTCCGTCCATGTCTAACTTGACATAATCTTAAAAATAATAAATAAAATAATAATTTTATATATTAATATAAGTCATTTAAATATTAAAATAAATACTAGTATTTAATAATTAAATAGGTTTAAAACAATAAATTATGACTTAATTTTTCAATTTGAATGAATAAAATTAATTTTTATCTTTAATATAATAGACACATAAAAATAACATTAAAGTTTTTAGAAAATCGTGTCAAATTTAGAATCAAGTAATATGAAATCGACCATATTTTCTGGCCAACCATAAAAAAAGATCATGTCCTTCAAAGATTGATCTGATAATTGCTTAAGTAGGTAGTCACTTCTCTTTTTCGGTATACCGCACTGCGAGCAGAGCGAATTAACATAAATCTTTCCGAATATGAGGAGGAAAGTGAGATCGTTGTCCGATCTTGCTTTGAGTTGGGACAACCAGCTTAAGTAGTTCCGGTGATAAGGGGTAAAAGGGGCATAGACCCACTCATAGCTCTCGTAACTCGGTCATGGATTTCTTTTTAGTTACCCGGATCATTTTTTTTTTTTTGATATGTATTTTCCATAAAGTAAAATACTTGGAAATTTCCAAAATCTAAAAGGAATATTTGCATAAATTGGTGGGAAAAAACAAGATCCAAGACAGCTAATAAATTCTGTTTGGTATTATTCTTTGTGGCCTAGTTTGGCAAGATATGGACCTAAACTCCAAATTCTAAACGCAACTCACAAGAGAATTTGGGTATGAAAAATTACCAAAGGACGGATCGCAGTGTGGATAACGATATTTCTTTCTTAATTAAATATATTTGATTTAAGCTCTATATATAAATATTTTGATATAGAGCGTTTTATTTCAAACAGAATCTTAATCGCATGCATTCGAATTAGTGAAGCTCCGATCCAACGTAGATATCAAATACCATAAAAAACGAGAAAAAAAATGAATTTAGGTATGAAAAATTTCTTTCAAAGAACAAAACATTAGGAAATGTACGAACGGACAACTTGGACAATATTTGATAAAATTGGAGTGGAAAAAGTTAAAATAATAATATGAGCCCATAACGGATACAAAATTCCAAAAATAGAAAGAAAGTGAAAATGATAATGCCCAAATTTATATCAAGGAAATAAATAAAAATATCATTTTACATATATTTTTACTACTAGGTAAACAATATATAATCAGTGTATATTATCATTTCAATTCATTACTTAAATGTAATAAGTTACTATAATTTGATTTAAACACTTAGTGTAAGTAGATTTTAAAATTTTAAATCTTTGAACAGAATGAATCTAACATGTCTCGTGTTATTATAAAATTTCATATATTTTAAATTTTGAATTCGTATTTATCTTTATAATTCCAACATGTGTAATGGAATGGGCAAGGAAGAAAGTGACAATAAACAACAATTCAAATTGCTATAAACTACAATAAGGTTAATGCTTAGATGTTAAGCATTAATTTGATGGCCAGCTCATTTCTTTGTTCTTGAAGATGAAAAATAACTATATTATAAAAATTAATAAGTCAATTAATACTCTTTCATGTTTGGTATGTTACCGACAAAATCAAATTACTTTGCTTCGTAATATGTTTTTCTATATTTAATCAAATAAATTAGATCTTAGTTTCCTTGTTAATTATTTGTGATTTATGATAATCTACATTATAAGCTATGATTGTCCATGTCCATAAAAAGATTGCTTATATAGTCAAGCAAGTGATACGTTAAGACATTCCCTACTATAATAATCGTCTCGTTTCAATTTATTTAATCTGTTTTAATTTGACACAAAATTTTAAAAAAAAGTTAATTATGTAATATTAAATTTAAAATATATCAATTATATCAAAAGATCAATTAATTTGTTGAAATTAAGTAATTATTAAAAAAATCATATCAAAAGATCAATTTATTTGTTGAAATTAAGTAATTATTAAAAAAAATTATTCTTTAAATAGAGTAAAGATAAGCGAGTCAAACAAAGGTGGGGTTGGATTATTTCTTTATGTTATGTGATATTATATAGTTTTTATAATATTTTTTATAATAATTAATAAAATATTAAAATAATTACCTGATTATTGTGAGTATTAAAAGTTTAGAAAAAACAAGAGATAGAGGAAATTAAAGGGAACGTCTTATTGTGGGAAAATTTGGAGGACCTACGTAAACATGTTACACATGAATATGATGAGTATAAGGGAAGGACCCCTTCATCCTTTTTATTTCACGATAATATCGAAAAGAATAGAATATACGTAAACTATATAAGAGAAATAATTATGTGTTTTTATTTTTTTCTTTTAATTTTAATAGACAGAGTTACTTAATATTTATTGTTGATGGAAATGACAATATTCAGTAAAATTAATTATATGCCTTTACTAAAATAATATGCAATAATTTTTTAAATATTTATTTAGTATATAAACATATGTCATTTCGATTTTGAAATATGATTTCTTATTTTGAAGTGTTATTATCAAACGATTTTTTATGATATAATAAAGGAGCATTAGTTTTCACATTTATGAGACCAAATCCAAGTTTTATGATAGCTTAGCTGGTGACTTTTCACAAGGTAGTGGGACCCACAAAACATATCTTGGTGGGTCCCACTTCATGTTGGTAATTTCCAGAAAATATCAATTGTTGTAATGTCTATTCTACCCTCCAAAAGTTGTTTAAATTACATTTTGGTTGTGGTCAAGCAGACTCAGAAGCGAACCATGATTTGAAGATTTTGGGTGCACCAATATGAACATAGCTCAAATATGAGCTAAATTTAAAATAAAAATAATAAAAATAAATTTTATTAGAATTCGAACTCTGGTCTAGGGGGTAGAATTTCTTGCTAAACTTCTGTGTTTTCTATGGATGCATCGTTAGATATATCTTAATTTCTATTCGTTTTTAAAAATAAATACAAATATACATATAATATTTTTAAAAGTTAGCAGATATATGTGCACCCCTCCATATAGTGTGAATCCGCATCTGCAAATAGTCAATAACAAATCTTAAAAAATATGTCTTAATTTTCTTTTGAATTCGATAATATTTATCTTTAACAAATACTATGAGAAATAAGGATGTGAGATGATATTATGATAAAAGTCAAGGGTCCTCCGAAATAATCTTCTTACTTTCATGAAGAAGAAGATGAGAGAAAAGTATCGTAATTTTAAATTTGACGTAAATTATTATTTATTTTTAAATTATTGATAATTTTAAAAATATTTTTCTATTTAATTAACTAAATTTATATATAACTCAATTTACTTTCGATTTGTCACATATTATATAACAAATGATCTTAAACTCGTATAAAAATTTATAAAAATTTGAGATGTGTTTCATTTATATTATATAAAAATTGATGGAATTTTATTGAATATTTTATTATTATTGATGACAAATTGATAATTGATTTGGATAGGGATTATGGGAATAGTGGTGGAAAGGAGGTATGTAGAAGATACTGAATGAATAATGTGATTTTTTCTTCATATTTTGAAAATAATAATATATTATTATTTAATTATCATAATAATTATATTAAAAAAATTGTAGTAACAATTTATACAGTTTAAACTCAATCAAGAAAACTTAGTCAATCTAGCAAACCTAATTTGTCAATCCCAATAGTTGACTATTCCATTCATGCATTCAATCATAATAAATAAATATTAAATAAAAAAATTTATTTAATAATAAATAATATAATAAAATTATTATTTTTATTACTTCTTAAGAATATATTCAAATTAGATATGAACAAATAAATATAGACGAAAGATCAAAGTTAATTGTTATTATTGGCATTATTAAAATTAATCATATGAGATGAATTTTATTATTTATTTGAGTAGATGTCGACATATATCAGAGTCCGAAACTCAATGGGTAGAAAATATTAACAAAAATTCCAAAACGGTATATAAAAATTTATATTAACCAAAACGGTAAAATCACTGCCGAGGCAGCGATTTACTTCAACTGAAAAAGTAAAATCGCTGCTGAGGCAGCGATTTTGCCAAAAATATTTTTTTTAATAAAAAAATGAAATCGCTGCTTGAGCAGCGATTTCAAAATTTTTCTTCTTACAAATCGCTGCCAGGGCAGCGATTTGATATTATTTTTAATTTTCTTTTTTTTTAAAAAAATAAGGTATATCGCTGCACTGGCAGCGATTATAAAGAAATTTTTTTTTTTTTTTGTAAATCGCTGCTAGGCAGCGATTTATTTTAAAAAAAAAATTTTGTTATTAATTTTTTTGTTAAAATTATATTGTTAAAAATTAAATTAAATAATTTTCTCCTTTAATTTTTTATTTAAAAAAATTAATTATTTGAATTCAAATAGTATTTAAATTTAAATTTAATATAATATCTTTTTTAGAAAGAAAATATATTTATTTTTAAAATAAATATATTTTTTAAAATTTATGTATATAACTTATAAGAAAATATACATTATTTTACAAAAATTTAAAATAAGTAAAGTAATAAATATATTTTCTTTCTAAAAAAAGATATTATTATATAAATTTAAATTTAAATACTATTTGAATTCAAATAATTAATTTTTTTAAATAAAAAATTAAAGGAGAAAAATTATTTAATTTAATTTTTAACAAATAATTTTAACAAAAAAATTAATAACAAATTTTTTTTTTTAAAATAAATCGCTGCCTAGCAGCGATTTACAAAATTTTTTTTTTTTTTTTTGTAAATCGCTGCTACAGCAGCGATTTATATATATAAAAAAAAATTCTTTATAAATCGCTGCCAGTGCAGCGATATACCTTATTTTTTTTAAAAAAAAAGAAAATTAAAAAATAATATCAAATCGCTGCGGGGGCAGCGATTGTAAGAAAAAAATTTTGAAATCGCTGCTCAAGCAGCGATTTCATTTTTTATTAAAATTTTTTTTTTGGCAAAATCGCTGCCTCAGCAGCGATTTTACTTTTTCAGTTGAAGTAAATCGCTGCCTCGGCAGCGATTTTACCGTTTTGGTTAATATAAATTTTTATATACCGTTTTGGAATTTTTTTAATATTTTCTACCCTTTGAGTTCGGACTCACATATATCATCGTCACTATTTATCAACAACATTTATGATTGAAGGAATTATAAAAAATTTGATAAAGAAATCAAAGAGAACAAAGAAAAATGAAAGAAGGTATAATCTTTTATTTTTGAAGTGATTAGTGATTGACTAATTTATAGAATAAAATATAAATATTTTGATAAAATTTACTTTTTAGTTAATTAAATTAAAGTTGTATGACAAATGATAGAAAAATAGTTGATTTTTTTTTTTTTTGAAATAATTATCGAGCTTTTATGTATTTCTAATGATATTAGGAAAAACTTTTTATTGGAAGCACTAGATTCGAATAAATTTCATAGTGTGTGACTTAAATTTCGTTCAAACTTACATTTAAAAAATTTGATTTTCTTTTTTTAAATTAACTAATTCTATATGCAATCAAACCTACACATCTACAATATTTAAGGGAATTTTTAAACATATTGTCCGGCGCAAGTGTATATATTATATATAACAAATGTATACCTAAGTGCTTCCTTGGTCTCAAGTTATTTATGTTATTTTAATTTTACGTGCGACTTAAAAAATTATCGATTAGGAAATATTTGTCATTATTTTATTTTATTCATGTATTAGTATCTACAATTTTTTTTAAAAAAAATATTTACTCTATTGAGATGTTTATATTCAAAAACAATTATTATTACTAATGAAAAGTAAATTGAAAAATAATAATTAATTTTACCTTATACTTCGTAGATTCAAATTCGAAATGTTTTTTTTCTTTGTTTTGCCGAGTAGGTAAAGTAAGCATACAACCCACTTTGTCTTAGTCTCTCTAATATGACATAATCACATACATGATTTAAATAAAAAATTTATATATAAATATCTAATTAGTGTCTGTTATAAATTATTTATCGTGCTCAAACCATTAAGGAGAAAATCGAGGAAGAGAAGTGGCTCATTATGTTGACTGGTACCACACAATATTTTAATGACTACGTTTGTTTGAATATATAATTTTTTATGTTACGATTTAAAATCAGATGAACCATTTGAATTATTGTGTAGTGTAAAATATTTTTAATATAATATTTACTTAATGACTAATTGATCACAACATTATCAAAGTAGGGACACATATTTGTTTTTTTTATTTCGACCCACCAAAATTATAATATATATATATTGTAATTTTATTTAATTTTTGTCAAATTGGTTGATTTCCACTTTGGTAGACATGGAGGGCCTATTTCTAGGGTCGGAAAATTATGGCCACGTTTAAAAGAAAAGCAATGATACACACCACAATAATGACTTTAAATTGATGATTTTTTTAATTATTATTTTTGGTCTAAATTCAATAAATGATCTTACTTTATTAAAAAAAAAATCACTAATTTATACGAAATTTTTTTATGGTGTGGAAACATGCCATATCATAATTGACATAATGGTCCTATTCCATTATAGTTTTTTCTTGATCACATCTGGTTTAGACGGCAGTTAGTTTATATATAATATTTATTTAAGTTATTATTTAAATTTTTTATATTGTATAATTTAAATTCATTGTTGGATAACGATAAAGTGTTTTATTTCATATAATGATCGATTTGATGTAATTATTGTTATTTTTTATTTATTTATTTATTTATTTAATTTTTACTTATTATTTTATAATTAAATAATTTTTCACTTTGCATATGACAGTAGCTTTATCATATACCTTACTTTTATCTTTTCTTATGGATTTATAATTCAAATTATCAGTAAATGACATTATCTAACAACATTGAATAATACGATAATTTAAAATATTATATTCCTTAAATAATAATAGAATACGATATAATATAATAATTATTACTTTTTTGCTTTGTTTTTTAAAAGATTTATTAAAATGGTGGACATTTAATCCGCTAAATATTGATATAATTAAAATATATATTCCAATAATAAATATAGTTTAAAATCCGGCTAAAGAATTATTAAAAAATTACTACTTGATAATACGTCTAATTTGTCAATTAATAATTAAATATTAAAAAAAAAGGGTAAAGTTACACTTCTTTTCTCAACTTTGATATATGTAGAGATAGTTGTTTGGTCTACACATTCCATCTTTTACTTTTTATATCTTAATGCTTCAAATCCACTATCCAAATTTAATAAAAAACATTTTTGAAGTTCAAATTATATCACGTAAATTAAAATAGAAAAATAATAATTTAAAATCAGCTATAAACTGTCTAAGACTTATTTTTAATTATAAATATATTTTATTTCTTTTTTAAATTTTATATTTAATAAAATAATATCACATAAATTAAAACAGATTCAATTAAACGAAATTGTTAATTGTAGTTAGTGGTGGATATGCTCGAACAACTAAACTTGGAGTTTACCTCACCATTTAGTTTTTTTTTTTAATTGAGAAGATAAGGGTCTAGTCAACTTTTTTAGCTCTTACTTGGTATTTTCCACACTATTTTTTTTTAAGTTTGCTTTTTAATATTTATATTAAAATTTAAATTAAATATAATTTATATTTATTTAAATTATTTTTAGAAAATGACGCTTCTAATTAGATCCTTTTTTTTCATTTTGATTTTGAGGATTTGATTCCAAAATAATTTTTTTAAAGATCGACATGAGTGTTCTTTTAAAGAAGCAATCATGTGAGTTCTTCTAGCTATTTCTTTGGAAGTAGACTTATTTAAGGCTTCTCATATATATATATATATATATATAAACAATAATTTATCAGATACTCAATGCTATAAAAGAATAAATAAATAAAATTAAAATTTAATACTTAAGAATTAGGCGAATTAAGTTATGATTTGCTTTTTCGTTCATTTTTAAATTATAATTCTTTTCGAATAATATTTGAACAGATTATTTGTCCTTTTCAAATTCAACTCAACCAGCTTATTTGACACTCGTATTTTATACTACTTCTTCGTTGTTCTTCATGACTAGTTCTAGTTGCCACTTTCAACAGGTTGGTCTAACTAACAAATATGTACGTAATATAGAGTTTTAGTCATCACTAAATAAATCATATTTTACAAATGAACTATTATAGTGACCAATATAGATTGTGATGAATTTACTTCACTCTTATTCAAAGACGTCGAGTTTAAATTTTGATTATGAAATTTTTTTTATGAAAGCGTCAATATCCTCGTATGAGGTTTTTAATATGTAATATGAATTTAATCCTAATTTTAATATGAGCTCCGAATACTGAAACAAAAAAAATGATAGTGGTTGTTAAAAGAGTTTGACGTGTAGAAGAAATGTCCAATTTTTGAAATAATATTCGTCAAGATTATTATGTAGCAAAACCAATCATATTTTGCCATCTTATGTGGACATCATGAACAATATTCTAACTAGTTTGAATAACTATTCTTTGAATGACCTTTTCTTCTTCAACAAATTACTTTATTAATTTTGTTGAAAAGAAATATATGTTTTTATTTTTTATTTATTTTCTAAGAAAAAAGTATTAATTCTTGTTCTTCAAGCAAGTCACAACTTGTCTATAATCTACTCATGTGATGTTTATACACCCCATTTCATTATTTTTTTGACAGTTTTTAATATTAATTTTCACGTAACCTGTTTGATTAAAATAAAACATTACAAAATATTTTAATATATTTAACATATTTTTAATTTAAGATTATAATATTTAAAATAATTTTTTAAATTTTTTTATGTCAAATCAAAATTAAAAAAACAAATCGAAAAGAAGTAAACATTTATTTTAGTAGGGGCCAAAAATAATAATGTTGATTGCATTTGCATTTCTTTATGTTTGTACACCACCAATTTGATTTTTATCCATCTTTTTTTTTGTTCTTTCATTTGCTTTTAAGTAACATTTTCATTAAGGATTAGTTGTGAGTGGTACGTACCCGAAAAATATTTATCGATTATTATTTTGATTAGTATTTATATTAATTTAGTTGGGAGCATAGGGTGGGGGGTGGTTGTTAGACCATCCAATTTATTTTAAAGTTTTCACATTTATATTTCAATAATGGGAAAAATGTGGAAATTAATGAATATGGTACTGGTTATAATTTATTCTTCCAGTTGTCTACGCATGACATAATTTCATATAAATATATTTCAATTTAAAGAATAGTTGGTGCATATATAGGGTGTGTTCCATAGGGAGTTTTTCAAATTTTTTAATGTTTGATTGATCGATAAAAAATTATTTTTTTTTGTTTAAAAAAGGAATATAATAAAAGTGCACCCTTAAAGAAGATTAAACCGTTTTTGGTCTGCTGATATAAGTGAGGAAATATCTTCTTGTTTGAACCTGATCAACGATGTTGAAGTTTCCTTTGGACGTGCTATGTCATGGTCGCTTCTGTTTAAATATTATTGGTACATCTAGACTCTTCAAATCTTGAGTTTCCCTACTCAACAATCTTCCCAATGTTCCATTATTATTTTTTTTCAATTTTACATTAGCTTTTGTCAATATTAAGCTTCTTTTGTTTTTCTTTATTCAAGTATCAAAGGCAGTAATATTGACTAGTGCAAGTCAAGAATTGCCCATGGAAGGTGTTTATAAAGAATAATATCATATATATTTGGTCCAAAAAAGTTGCTTATGTGGAATTAATAACAAAAAATTGGAAGACCATCAAAGAAATTAAATACACTCTCTGTATAATAGTTATCCACTATTGATTTGACACAAAAACTAAAAAGCAATAAATTATAATGATAATTTTATCAAATCATCTTTAGTAAATATAAGTCATCTAAATAATGAAAAGTGAATATTATTTATTAGCAATGATAAATCATTCATTGATTTTATAAAGTTGGACATGTAGAGTTGAACATTTCAAAATAGTATAGTGGATAAGTAAACATAGAAGGAGAAAGTATACGATTTTATCAGCATTGATAATATTGAGCCAATGATAATGACACACAAACCAAGAAGTAAAAGAGTTGTTTGGTGTCTGATTAGAGTTATCTAAGTGTTGACATTATCTAGAGATTAATTATATCAAATTTAGTTATTCATGTATGTAGTAGTTCATGAAGTCATGAGTCATGACTTATATGTGTTTTAATTATGTGGATAGTAAAATTAATTATCAAACATAAAATGAATTTTATACGAAATAATTAAAAAATTATCAAACATAATATCAACTGTGCTAGTTTTAGTAGGTGTATATATAATTTTCATTCCTTGAACTCTAAGCAACGTATCACATTAAGCAAATGTATTAAAAGAGTTAAATTCTTTGAAGATTATTATGTCAATGTGAAAACTCTTTGTCCTCTCTTTTTAGGAATTGGAATATTTCAATTCCATACACAAAATAAAACAAAATTGAAAAATTCATTGCAAGTTTACTTTGAAAAAAATTGAGTTTTATGTGTACACATTAGGGCTTGGATCTCCTATATGACACTTCCCCATTAATATCTTCATTTATTTTTTTGGTAAATAGAATACAATATATAATAGTGAATATTTAGTAAATAGTGCTATTTGTATCTAGATTTATGAAAATAACAAGATTTTTTTACTTAATTACGAAATGTATCATCATTTTGATTTCAGAACGTAGCGAAAAACATATTTTATTTGCACAGGGGCGGAGTCAACTTATTGACCTTTGACACAAAATATTACTATTTTTTGTCAAAATTATTTTTTAGGTATATATAGTAGATTCTGACCCCCTTCGACTAGTTCGTGTGTTTACTTTTTCAGATTTTGGACCCCTTTATTGAAAATTCTGACTCTGCCACTGTAATCACACGTATAATAATAGTGAAATACATCGTGTCCGTGGGCTAAAAAAATATATCTACATGTAAGCAGTATCTCTATAGCGAAATAAATTGTATCTACACTTATAAGTGTATTCATGCGTATATAATATAATCTTAATAGCTAATTGTATCCATATATATGCTATAAAATCTCAAATTATCGCCTAACTAATTACGTATTTTTAAAAGAAAATACCGTTATTTCAGATAAATACAGATAATTTGTTGTATAAATATTTATAATATATCAATGAATATAAAATTCTTTGAATTCACTTTTTTTTCTTATTAATATTAGGGCAACTTTCACATATAGCAAACAAAAAATTCATATTTGTATGCCATAGCAAACTTTGCATAATTGCGCTCCATAGCAAACATAAAAACTGTATAATTCGCTATACATATACAAGTGTATAATTCGCTGGCCTAAATTGTATAATTCGCTGGCCTAAATTGTATAATTCGCTGGCCTATTTCACTGCAATTGTATAATTAGTTTTGCATACAGTTGAATCGAATTAAAATGTATGTATATTGCATAATTATAAGTGTATAGCAAGAAGATATATGTTTTTATCGCTTTATACAAAAACAGAAACACAATATATACACTTCTGTTGTATAAAGCTAGAAAAAATTGTATTTCACTGCAATTGTATAATTCACAATTGTATAATTCTTTGGCCTTTTTCTCTGCAATATTTGAAGTAAAATGTTTGTAAATTATATAATTAAGTGTATAACACGAAGATATACATTTTTGCATGTGTATATACAATTTTCTCTCGCTTTATACAAAACAGAAACAAAAATTATACACTTCTGTGTATAAAGCGAGAGAGGCGAGAATGGGAGAGTGGCGAGCGAGACTTCTGGGAGAGATACGCCTGGAAAATTTTTGCGAACGTTTGCTATGGAGCACAATTAAATCAAACCCTAGCTATTCCATTTAATTTAGGTTATTAGTTTGCTATTATATACAATTTTCCCTTAATATTAAGGGAAAATTGCTTAGGCATATTCATTTGGGCTTAGCAATCACTTCTTAAAGGACGTTCGGCCCATGTTGTAGTATATGGGCTTAAACTGCAACACAGTTTTACGGGTGAAGTCCATAAATAATTTTTTTTTTAAATCGTCATTTAACTTGCGCTCGTTTTTAAATTTAACGGATTAAGTGAAATCAAACCCCTAATAATATGGACGATTATGAAGACGGTGATTATAAGCAAGCTCGGCATGATTTATATAATCGATTTGATTCATGATTTTTGCTTATTTTTCGCTTATTAACAAATCATATCAAATTGTAAAATTTAAATCTAAAATCAAATTGAACAAAAAAAAAATAGACTTTTTTTGTCGATTAAAATTTTCAATTGTTTTCTTTTTCTCTTGCAAAGGAATTATCGAAAAGTGTAGAAAATATGCTAATGACTATGGAAATTTCCAAATTTTGGAATTTTTTGAGATTGATTATTATGGAGTCATTTCACGTGTATAGCTTTTTATATGGTGGAATTTTGAGTGTTGACTAAAGGAATCAACATATGATAAGATGTTTAAGATCACAAATTACGAAAGTATTTTCTTTTTTTTTAAATTTATTTAATAAATTATGTTAAATAAATTGAAACAGAAAAAACATCAGTTATCTCTTCCGCTCATGAACATTTACTATACTTAGAAATGGAAATTAAAATCAAAGATGGATAGGTAGGGTTAAGATCCATTGTCCTCAACACATTCTTGTCCTTCAAAATCTTCCGGCAACAAAGCCGGATTCCGCGGCTTTTCCGCGGCCATCAACTTCTCCCCACCACCACCGTCACCATTAACGATTTTAGCTTTTTCATTAAAATACTTCGTAGCCACGCGTATCCTTTTCAGGATCGCAAAGAATTCTTCCACTTCATCATCATCTACTATCACCTCCTTATTATTTTCTTCATCCTCTTTCGTAACTTTCACCTCTTTATTATCGATCGCTTCATCATCATCGTCTATTCTTTTCCTCTTTTGCACCTCCATCATACAAAAAATATTGGAGAAAATATGTAATTGCCTATAAAATTTCCAAATTGGAATTTTTTGAGGTTGATTATTTGAAGGAGTTTTTTTTTTATGTTGTTTATATAGTGGAATTTTTGGTAGTTGACTAAGTAATTAATCAATATATGATGATGTCATATATTGACGTTGTGGAAAATGTCGTAAGCAAAATGACGAATGCCTAGAGGTTTGATTGTTGAACTCATTGATTTAATCTATCTATCTAAAATCACCTAACTATGAAAAAAAAGGGGATTGAATTTTTAACTAATTTTTTATTTATTGTTGAAAAGCTAAACCACCTAATTAGGAAAAACATACAAAGAAAAAGTACCTAAATATACAATTATTTTATTATATTTTCTATTTTTTTAATCATTTGAAAAAAAGTACAAACATTTATAATTTACGCTATGTATAAGTCGGATACATCACTTTACACAATATATCAATTAATTACATTACGAAAGTGAAGTACAAATCGAATACAACACTTAACGATGTATCAGGACATTACTTTGCACAATGTGACGGCCGGGTACATTACTTTAATTATGCGATGTATCTGGGCGTATGTGATGTCAGGACGTTGAGTGATGTATTCGAAATCGTGACGTGATGTATCATGACTTTGAGGATGTATTCAAAATCGGAATGTGATGTATCAGGACGTTTTGAGATGATCCAGATTCCAGATTCCACCAAATTTAAGAATTTTTTTTAATTTTTTAAAAATAGGAATAAGATGTAATTAACTCTTAACATTATGAGATTTGTGTAAAATTTACGAAACAATACACGTAGAATTACTAGTTTCTCTTAGTTTGACTTCAAATGTTCCAATTATTTATTTGTTTACAAAAAGTATCACTTTTTTTTAAGTACTTTCTCAATTGATTTTTATCTATTCATTATTTCAAACATAATTTTTTTTCGTTTATTTATTATTTAAAATAAATCAAGACGTTTTTAGTACAATGTTAAAAACACACCTAAACTATATCTGTTTTTTAAGTTCCAAACTTAAACTATTTGGAGTATGAAAACACACTTAAATTATTTCAATTTCTTTAATGACATGTTTAAAGTCATAAAAAAAATTATTCTTTATTTTCTTATAATTTATGTTAATTGAAAATAAAATTAAAAATTAAAAATTAAAAATTAAAACAAATAGATTATAATTTTGTAGAAAGCCAGGGTGCCCTTCATCAAAGGATTCCATAATTATGTATGATGTAATAACGATGACGTTAAATCATTCTGATGGATAACGTGTAGTTGAATATTCAAAATGGCGTAGTTTTCAATCTTAATAGAATGCTCCTCCAATAGGCCAACATAATTAACGAGGAGGGAGGAGTGGTTGTTATTATCAGTGTTTTAAAAGACGAGAACACAAAATGAAATATTATATTTAATATAAAGTGGAACATAAGTCTCAATTTGTGATGTACAAGTTTCACGAAGCTTTTATTATTTTAATTATAATATAGTAAAAATAATATCATCATTCTACCATTACTATAAACAAAACTCAAAACGTAGTGAAAGAAGGCATGTATATATAAGTGTTACCAATTATGTAAGATTAACTAGTTAATTTTGGAGTTAATTTAGATGTGTGTGTTATATTTTCATATAATATTAGAATCAGATTCATCTTTATTTGTGTTTTCAATTCATGTTTCAGTTGTGTCTTGAGTCTGTACATGAATGATGTGTTAGAGTTGACTTGAAATCTCACGTTGATTACAAAATGGATTAATGATTTGCTTATATGAACTTGACCAATTATTTACTCATAAAACTAATGTTTGAAATTGAGTTAAGCTCTTATTCGTATCTTTACAAGTGAAAATGTTTTTAAAATTAAAAATAACTACATTTAACTTTAACTAGAAAATAATTTTCTTTTCGTATCTACCTTAAAAGTATCTGTTCACCCGCTCATCTTCGATGATGATATTATCCTAGAGAATAACGTAGCTCGTAAAATGATATTTTTTATTAGAACAATTTGACGTAGGAATAAAGGGAAATCAAAAGAGATAGATGGGACCAAAGGAACATCAGAATCACATGATAATTTGAAAGTAATTGTGTGATGTATCACAACTCACGAGTATTGTATGACTCCTTTGGATATTAATTTAATTTTTATATACTAAAACGATAATGTATCTTATACAAATAGTCAAATATTAATTCACCTAAAAGATAGCTATTATAATTTTAGTCGATAAAAAATGGTTTAAAATAACTTTAAAGAGATATTAAAATAAACTAAATCTTATATCGCATTGAAGAGTCAATTTGTGATTTGTATCCTAATGTGTGTGCTTTTTAATGACTTGCATCTTATCCTTTTATTTTTAATTATTTGTACCTTAACCATCTTATTTCTTGGCAAAATTATAAAAGTCATCATCTTTTTTAATTATTTATAAGGATAAAATAGGAAAATCATCAATATTATATTTTTAAAATTTTAAAATATAATAATATGATTAAATTGCTTACTATCAATAGTATAATTGAACGTTCACGTCTTTTTTCCTTTCTTTTTTAAAATATGTACAGAATTAAAGAAATAAAGATATTCTCACCGACTTACAAATAAAATATTCTACCCAACAAAAAAGAAAGAAAGAAAACAAACCTACCAAAATTTGAAATTACTTATTTATAGGTTGATGTGATAATAGTATTACTAGATAAACACCACAAATACCAACTAATGGAAAAAAACAACTGTTTAGCCTAAAATGGAAGAAATTTATCTTAAAGTTAATATTTTCCCTTTTAAGAGAAATTAATATTGAAACTAAAACATAAAAATTACTAAAAAGTAGAAACGAATGATTGTTCTTCATTTTCATGAAATATAATATATAACATTGCCATTTTACTTGCCAAGTAAAACATTTTAAGCTACCTTCCATATTTTTTATATTCACTATTAAAAAATCACCATCTTTTCATTAATTTTTTTTTAATTAAAAAATATCCCATAAGAATTTTCATCAACAGATAATTTGATTGAATCAAAGAGAAGTTTCTCAACCATGAGTTGATTCAGTAAAAAATGAATGAGAAAATCATATTTTATATAAAATACAAATTCTCAATTGATCGATGATCAGAAAATACTTTTATTTCTAGTAATGTTTTATACTATACATTTATCCGATATTATTAGCTTAAGCAATTAAGTGGATGACTATTTAAAATGTTAGTTTTTTTCCCCAATAAATTACCAAGTTAACCACACTTGGTACATCCATAAAAGGTAAATTAGTAACCTAAAAAACAATAAGATTTATCTATTACTCTATAATAAGTTAATATACACAAAGAGTGCAAAAGAATATTGGCCTTATATATAAGTCCCAAAAACCTCAAAAGATTCACTAGTGCTAGTTGATTCTTTCACATCCAAAATCATGTTTTTCTCTTCCTTCTTATCACCTTATTCACTTACTTCTTTATCAATCTTGATTCTATGTATTGTTGGTGTTGATTTTGTGTGCACAACTCAAATCAAGATTGGCCAAGGTTACAAGTTGATCTCCATAGAAAAATCACAAGATGGAGGCCTTATAGGTCACCTCCAAGTAAAGGAGAAGAACAATATTTATGGGCTAGATATTCCAAATTTGAAGCTATATGTTAAGTAAGTTTTTCCCTTTTTCATGACTCAAATAAATAAATAAATAAATCATTTCTTAGACTTGCATGATGAACATCATTCTTGAAAAATATAATTGAATTTTTATGTTGAGTTTATGATTGTTATCAAGACTTGAAGAAAAAAATGACATTTTTTTATTATTATCAAGATATAAACATCATTTTAGAAGAAAATAATTTGACTTTATGTCAATTTAGTGATTATTATCTAGACATCAACATCATTCTTGAAAAAAACAATGATTAAATCTTTATGCTAATCTTGTGATTATTATCTAGACATGAACACCATTCTTGAATTTTTAAAAGTATTTATGTTAATTTTGTGATTATTATCTAGACATGAAAATCATCCTTGATTTTTTTTAATGAATATTTTTGTTAATTTTGTGGAGTAATTATTATCCAAACATGAACATCATTCTTGAAAGAAAAAAATGAATCTTTGTGTCACTTTGTGATTATAATTCAAGCATGAACATCATTCTTAATTATTTAATTTTTTTTGAATCCTTGTTTTAAAATTGTGGTTATTATCCAGGCATGAGACAGATAATCGACTGAGGGTTCATATAACTGACGCAAAAGAGCAAAGATGGGAAGTTCCTTACAACTTATTACAAAGAGAAACACCCCCATCATTGAAACAAAACATCGGTGGTAAATCAAGAAAGAATATTTTTTCATCACTAGCAGTAGAGTCAGAATATTCGGGAAATGAGTTAATATTTAATTATAAAAACTGACCCTTTTAGTTTTTCTGTGAAAAGAAAATCAAATGGAGAGACCCTTTTCAATTCAAGCTTTGATGATTCAAACTCATATAACAATTTGGTTTTTAAAGATCAATATCTTGAAATATCAACAAAATTGCCCAAAAATGCTTCTTTATATGGTCTAGGTGAAAATACACAACCCAATGGTATTAAAATATACCCAAATGACCCTTACACTTTGTATACAACTGATCAACCAGCTATTAATTTGAATATGGATTTGTATGGATCACACCCTATGTATATGGATTTGAGGAACAATGTGAATGGAGAGGCAAAGGCTCATGTTGTTTTGTTACTAAATAGCAATGGGATGGATGTGTTTTACAATGGAGATTCTTTAACATACAAAGTGATTGGGGGTGTTTTGGACTTTTACTTCTTTTCTGGGCCCACACCACTTGATGTTGTTGATCAATATACTTCATTCATAGGAAGGCCTGCTCCAATGCCTTATTGGTCTTTTGGTAAGTTTGATGTTCTCTCATCTTCTTTAATGTATTTGTATTTACACACAATACATGAACACATAGTTTAATTTGATCTTAGCTGATATTTATGTCTTTTAGTATTAGGCATATATGGATAGACACACCGTCTTACATGATACTAATTTACTTTATATCATGTAGGATACGTGTATCTATTTGTTTTACATCAACATATTTTTTAATTTGATCTTAGCTGATATTTATGTCTTTTAGTATTGGACGTATACGAGTAGACACACTGTCTTATATGACATTAATTCACTTTTAATCATGTAGAAAATGTGTATCTATTTATTCACACATAAAATTAAAAGACATAAATAACAGATAAAATCATATTAAAGAACATGTTTATATATTTTGTCGTTGCATTTATTGTAACCATCTTTGATATTTGTATGTTTTATTGGTACATCTCCCAAATCATAATCAAATATTTCGTTTGTTTGAATGTTTTTGACTGTTATAATAAGATATTGTTATAAATAATATATAATATGATATGAAAGTTGATTTTTAAAAATTTAGATTGTTATAGACTTATCGTAAAATGTTATTAAAAATGATTGTTATTTAAAAATCAGGCTGAACATTCTTTATTCTTTTATTTACGCCTTCCATCTCACGATCAGTTTAGCTCTTACGTAACTATATTCATAATATTTAAATTTTAAATCCGTCTTGGCTTAAGATGAAGGCGGTGAGAGAATATTTGTAAGTTTTATATTTTGTCTTGATCAGAACCCGTGAGTGGCCTTTATATATATTTTGTCTGCTGTTTCTGTTAG
Source organism: Solanum habrochaites (assembly GCA_027704765.1). Lineage (NCBI taxonomy): Eukaryota > Viridiplantae > Streptophyta > Magnoliopsida > Solanales > Solanaceae > Solanum > Solanum habrochaites. Next base: position 882,002 of record JAKWJA010002492.1, read on the forward strand.
GATAAATTTGAATAAGTTAGAACCCGTGTTATGTACAAAACAAAAATACTCTTAATTAATTTTTGTCAATTGGTGTAATTTATTTTCTTTAATAAATTTTGTTAGGTATAAGGTACGAATATTGATAGCACGTGGATCATCTTCTTCTCTTTTTTTTTTTTATAAAATATATCGAAGTAGGTGATGAATTTACAATAAAGAAGATAAAATTTAGATAATTAATGAAATGAGTTACTAAGATCGTAGACAATCTAAATAATATTACAAACAAAGTCTAAAAAAAGTTATATATATAATGTACATAATCTTATTAAAAAAATAAAAAAAATTGTATTCGATAGAATCTTGATTAATTCTTTTAATACATAAGTGGAAAGATTGAAGGCATCTTTTTCTTCGTTGTGTATCAGTATAATTTAATCGGTTATAACAAGTTCCTTGTTGTGATTGCTACAGGATTTCATCAATGTAGATGGGGTTACCACAATTTATCAGTAATTGAAGATGTTGTTGAGAACTACAACAAAGCCAAAATCCCTCTTGATGTTATCTGGAATGATGATGATCATATGGATGGTAAAAAAGATTTCACTCTCAATCCTGTTAACTATCCTCGTCCGAATTTGCTAGCATTCTTGGACAAGATTCATGCTCGTGGCATGAAGTACATTGTCATCGTTGATCCTGGAATAGGCGTTAACAACACTTATGGTGTTTACCAAAGAGGTATAGCTAATGATGTTTTCATCAAATATGAAGGCAAGCCTTATTTAGCTCAAGTTTGGCCTGGTGCTGTCAATTTCCCCGATTTTCTGAATCCGAAGACTGTTGAGTGGTGGGGTGATGAAATCAGGAGGTTTCGCGAACTTGTGCCTATTGATGGACTATGGATTGACATGAATGAGGTTTCTAACTTCTGTTCGGGTTTGTGTACAATCCCTCAAGGAAGGATATGTCCTACTGGCACCGGTCCTGGTTGGATATGTTGCCTGGATTGCAAAAACATAACGAATACTAGATGGGATGATCCGCCTTATAAGATTAATGCTAGTGGAATACAAGCACCAATTGGTTATAAAACCATAGCGACTAGCGCTGTTCATTATAATGGAGTTAAGGAATATGATGCTCATAGCCTTTACGGGTTTTCTCAGTCCATTGCAACTCATAAGGCACTTCAAGGACTCGAGGGGAAGCGTCCTTTTATACTGTCTCGTTCAACATTTGTTGGTTCGGGGCATTATGCTGCACATTGGACAGGGGATAACAAAGGAACTTGGGATGATTTGAGGTATTCAATATCTACAGTGTTGAATTTTGGATTGTTTGGTGTTCCTATGGTTGGTGCTGATATATGTGGATTCTATCCAGCACCAACGGAGGAGCTTTGCAATCGTTGGATTGAAGTTGGTGCGTTCTATCCATTCTCAAGGGATCACGCCAACTATTATTCACCTAGACAAGAGCTTTACCAATGGGAGAGTGTGGCTGAATCTGCGCGAAATGCTTTAGGAATGAGGTACAAGTTATTACCATATTTCTATACTTTGAACTACGAGGCACATACTACTGGTGCGCCAATTGCTCGTCCCCTCTTCTTCTCTTTTCCAACTCTAACAGAACTTTACGACGTGAGCACTCAATTCTTGGTAGGAAGCAGTGTCATGGTCTCACCAGTGTTAGATCAGGGGAAAACAGAGGTGAAAGCTCTGTTTCCCCCTGGTACGTGGTACAATTTATTCGATATGACACAAGCAATTGTCATAAAAGACCTACATTACCTCACATTAGACGCGCCTCTAAGTGTGGTCAATGTACATGTCTACGAAAACACCATCATACCAATGCAGCGCGGTGGGATGATATCAAAAGAAGCAAGAACGACGCCTTTTACCCTCGTAGTCACCTTACCATCGGGGACAAATGACATAGAAGCTAAAGGAAATCTTTTCCTCGACGATGATGAGCTTCCTGAGATGAAACTTGGAAATGGGCAATCAACGTATATCGATTTCCATGCAACAGTAAGTAATGGAACAATGAAGTTGTGGTCAGAAGTTCAAGAAAGCAAGTTTGCATTGGATAAAGAATGGTTCATTGAGAAGGTTATAGTTTTAGGCACCAATGGTACTGATGGAGCTTTTGAAATAAACGTCGATGGACAACCGATCGAAGATGGTTCAAGAGTGAAGTATAGCACAACAGAACACAAGTACATAGACAATATGGATGATGAAGTTGATAAGAGAAAGAGTATGATGATGGATATTCATGGACTGGAATTGCCTTTAGGTAAGAATTTTGTTATGTCCTGGAAAATGTGAACAAAAACTAGTTACTACTATGTGTGAGTATTAGTACTTAGGTTTTCAAGGTTATTAATGAAAAACGAGCATACAAATAAGCTATGCTGCTCGAACTCTTTAAGAATTCATTATTAATCGAAATTATCTAAAATAAAATCATGATTCTTTTATTTATAAGTTATAACATAAAAATCATTTAACTATATCGACTACACTGAAAAGGTTACTCAACCAAATTTCCCAAAAAAACTTTCAGTATGCCCATTCTTCATCACATGTGAATAAATTTAGGTCCATCATTCACTGCTTTTTGTTACACTTAACCTGGTCCTTTAAATGTTTACTCTTCTAGGGAGCAAAAAGTAGGTCACTCAATTAATAATTTCAAGCATTGAATCTTTTTATGTATTTATTGGAGATATATTGTATGTCACGTTATTGGCACTTGGCAGCCATTGGTAGATATCAAATTATTTAATAGTGTAGCCCACATTATGAAAGGGAAGGCTTTGTACTGACCATGCCCAATAATTGTACATGTCTATGGTTTTTTTCCCCCCTCAAAAGATGATTAATACAACAACAATTTTAAGAAAATACTTTTAATTTAGTGTAGGGAGCTAATTCAAATACATGTTAGAATAAGAGAGAGGCGAACAAAATTTGGGAGAGAGAGGTTGTATATCAATGAATATGATTATATCAAAGTTGTATTAGATTGTATCAACGAACATAAATGTATCAAATGTATTTGTTTCTTGTGTATTCACTCCGTATCAAATGTACTGAATGAAATTATATCAAGTTATATTAACAATGACAATAATGTCAAGGTTATATGTTTCTTATGTATTCACTTTGTATCAAGTGTATCAATAAATTTAATAATATCAAGTGCCTGTATCATTTTTTTTATACCTTTATATCATGTGTCATATACTCTTTCAAAATATGATCGATACAATATTGTATCTTTCCCTCATTTAGAAATATTGAGAGTCTAAATATGAAATAGAAAACCAAAAAAGAAAAAAGAGAGGTCTCCACCATTTCTTACCTGATACAGATCTCTCGCTAAATTTGTGTGAGTAATATCCTCAATTTTCAAGCAAATTGAATAGAAATGTGGAGATTAACGGAGGAGAGAGGCGATCAAGCAAGGAACAACTGGAGGGAGTAGAGAGGAGAAAGAGAGAATAAGTAAACACATGAATCCTACGTGACATGATACATGTAGGGCACCATGTAGGTCTCAAATTGCCACGTGAAATTTCACTTAAGATGCGTGTTTTTATTTGTTGAACTTTATACAAGTTTAAGTGTTTGCTCGTTCACATTCAAAATTAGATGACATAAATATAAATTAATGCCAAATTTAAAAATATATTTATATATTATACCTTCATAGTTTATGTCACTTCATTTAAGCACATATTACTCTTAAATTGTAAAACAATTAAAAGTATCTTCACTTTAATTGAGGTATAAAATACAAACTTTCAAGTGATCGACTAAAAAAACCTATAACTAAAAATACGTAATTCTATAATAGATAAATCAAAATATACTAACATAAAAGTTAATCAAATAAATACATAAATAAAAATTATATTTATATAGTAATAAAAAATTATGAATAATATCATAAAAATAAAGAATAGTAAAAGTTCTGAATGCTATTATACATGACACTAAAATAACCTCAACAACATACATACATGAATGTAAAAAATGATATATAAAAAAAAACTTAAAAAAGTACTTTTTGTTATTTCAATTAAAATTATTCCGAATAAATTATAACGATATTAATATTCTATTAGCACTAGATATATTATATCAAACTTATTAATCAAAATAATATCATAATTTAATTATAAAACTATTTGATATTATCTCATCCCGTATAGCTATTGAGATTTGTGTATGCCAAATGTTGAATGAAACAAAATCAGAAGTAAGCAGCCACCTAACAGTGACACTCCATTGCCACTAGGAGGGGACACCATTTCTTTATTGTGCTTCATTTCTACAAAAATCTGATTGTTAAAAAAACTTAGCAAAATCTTTTGTCTGATTCTGAAAAAAAAAATAAAAAATTCTGACCATTGATTCATAATCCTTTTTCTTTCTATAAATAGGAATATCTCATCCACTTTACTCCCTTTTTGCTCACTTTTTTGGACCAAGAACACCAAATTAACAAAGAAGAAATAGTGGGTTTTTGAGAAATTTATGTCGGCAAGGTTTAATCTTCTAGCTGTGATTGAATTTAGAGCACCATTAAACCTCTGTTTTTCAGTTTCTTCACTTCTCTTTGTTGTCTCTGTGCAATTTTCCCCAATTTTATCGATGGGTTTGAGGCCCAAAAGGTACAATTTTACTCATCTTAAACCCTTTGTAATATGTCTTGTCTGATTTTTCGTATGGTCACTCAACTAATAGTTGATTATCGTAAAAGTAAAAGTGAATTTGCGAGATAATAATTATTAGTTGAGCGAAAGATGTTGAATTGTGGGGTTTTTTTTGGTGCTTTTGGAAGCTGATCTATTGTGGGGTTTTGATTTTTTTTATTTTTTTTGCAGGAATTGTTCTGGAGCTGTATTTTTTGAAGGATTTCATATAAATCAATTTTTACATCTTATTTTGCTGTTGAGAACGCCACTTGATACAAAAGTGTAATCTTTACAACTTCTCCTTTTATTTTTTTAGAAATTTTGAATATTATTTTTTAAAGAAGAAATTTTTGCTAATATTGAGGTTATGCTTAAGCCTTTGTCATCAAAATTTGAGAATCTTGGTAGAAACATGAAGAAAAAAGTTGATACAAACAGATTAGTGAGGAAAATTAGGATTGTTTGTAATGATCCTGATGCTACTGATGATTCCTCGGACGATGATTCGAGGTGTAAGCGTTTCGTTAGAGAGATTAAGTTGCAAATTGGCAACTCTTTTAACCTTAGAAAAGCCTCTGAGATTGAATGTTCATTTCAAGATAGTAACAATGGAGAGAAAAAAACAAAGAAAGAGGGTTTAGTTAAACCCCTGATTCAACCAAGGCCAGCAGGGGGTTTATTATCGAAATACAAAGGTGTTCGTCAACGAAAATGGGGGAAATGGGCTGCTGAAATTCGTGATCCGTTTAAAGGCAGACGTGTTTGGTTGGGTACTTATAATACCGCTGTGGAGGCTTCTCGAGCTTACGAATTGAAACGTCTTGAATTTGAAACTAGGGCGAAGATTAGTAGGACAAATGTGTCAAAGGAGAGTTCTGGTTCAATGGTCTCCGAGTACCAAAATCAGAGCCAAAATGTTGCTAGTGGTGTCTCAGAGGACTATGCAGAAAGCTCGGTATCACGTACTTCACACTCCTTGTCGTCATCATCAGTTCTTGAATTGGACACTTTAACTTCTGTATCCGCGTCTGCTCCAATTTTAAGACTTAATGGCCTAAACGATAATGAAAAGGCGAGCAATGTTGCGCCTTTGGAGGCTAATGTTGTCGAGCAAGAAGTACCTGAGTTGGCTATGATGGAGGAAACTCTACCTCTGTCTCAAATTGGTGAAAGTATGGATCTTGATTTGGAGCTTGAGTCGTTCCTCATTGGCGCTGATGATTTCAATCAGCATTTGGATGAGTTTGTTGTCAATGATTTTGAGGACCCTCCTGTTTATCTGATCGAGGGTGATGAACAGTTGCCTACTGGTTTGCCTGATTTTGATGACTTCAATTTCGATGGCTACAATGAATCCTTTTCTTGGATGGATGATGCTCCGCGGACGAATGGAACACCCCTCAATATAGCATGCCCATAATTTTGCAGCTAGGTGACGAGTTTATGTTTTGATAGTATTAGTACTAAGTGTCAAAAGAGTTGTCTGTCTCAAGAATCAGTTAATTAGATGCTTGAGACCGTGATTTTCCTTAATCGAGTTCTACCTGTTTGTTAGTCCTAAGAAGTTATCAAGTCAAGGGGATGTTTTAGTCGTTTTCAAAGAAATTGTGAGTCCCTTTGGGTTTTCCCGTGCTCTTGTGAGCCATCTAAAGGGCTTCAATCTCAATGTGCTTAGTCTTTGAGTGTTTGTTGCCTATGAAAGGGCTAGAAAACGAGTGTCATTTTAGTTCCAATCATGCATCTTTTTTTGAACTATGTTATCTATGATGAGTATGATATGAAAATATCTCAAAGAGCTTTTTAAGAGAACTCTTTGGTTTTGTCTATACTTCTCCTTATTGATTCCCACAGTAAATTTATCTGTTTGTTGCTTTCTTGGCATAGTATACACTAGTTGTGTTAACCACTTCTTTCAAATCATTTCTGAAAAATGATTTTCTTGAGCTGAATGTCTATCGGAAACAACTTCTTTGCCTCATAAAGGTAGGGATAAGGTTCCAGACTCCACTTATGAGATTATATTGGATATATAGTTGTAATTTAGTGGACGTTAACATTTTTCTTTTCTTCAAATCATGTTATTATGGACAATGATTTTCTTGAGCTGAATGTTTATCAGAAACAACCCCTTTACCCTATGAAGGTAGCGATAAGGTTGTTGAATGACTATCGGAAATCACCTCTCTACCTTATAAAGGTAGAGATAAGATTCCAAACTCCTCTATGAGGTTATACTGGGTATGTTGTTGTATTTTTATTTTCAAATCATGTTATGAGAAATGATTTTCTTGAGCTGAATGTCTATCGAAAATAACCTTTACCCCATAGGTAGATATAAGGTCTCAGAACCCACTTTTGATATTATACTGAATACATTTTTGATGTATAAGTGGATTTAGTGTTTGGGTGCAAAAGAAAGTATAGTTGAAATTGGAAAGCTACACAAGCCTAAAATCCAGAACACCATTTTTGACAATTTGTAGGTTCTGATTTTGAATAGGATAGCAATAACCAAAGGTGGTTGAAAGATGTCCACTCTATTTGTATCACCTAGTTTAATTCAAAACTAAAGTTTAAAATATTGAAAAGATTTGTGGTTTTAAATATGCTAAGAATAATTGTGTGATTATAGAACTCGTGATATTAAACATGTCATAATATTTATAACGACATAACTAGTAAAATTTTACAAGTGAAGTCGGATGAAGTTGGTGTGTATGGAACCTTACTCCAACCTTTATAAAGGTAGATAGACTGATGCTGATAGAAATATTCACATGGTTATAAATTTCTTCATGAATAAATAAAGTGAAAAATGTCTAGTGGTCAATAACATGGTTTGAAAAACCATGACGTCTTTTAGGTTTAATTTCTAGGGGATACGATTAACACTAGGTGCTTTTTTTCATCTATCCTAATGTTGATGGATAGAATTATTTACTACTTGTTGCTCGTGGGAGGTAATATATTTTCAGTAAAAATTAATCGAGGTACTCGAAAGCTGACCCGGAGACTACAATCCCCGTGAAATATTTGTTGGAGGGTGCATATGGCTTTTGGAAGCTTAGAGAGCTAGTTTCATGTTGGCAGTCTCTATCAATTCATAGAACATAGACCACTTGTTGTCCTTCAAAACAAAATAGTAAAAGCATCTCCTTCAACTAGAAAAAGGTCGATTTCGTTATAAGAGCAAGTGTCCAAACTAGATTCCAATAGTAATTTAGTACTATCGTGTTTCAGTTCACGTGACACTTTTTTAATTAGTCCAAAAAAAAATGACACCTTTGTTCTGGAATAAAATCATTTATGACAGGGACAAATGCGAATCCAAGATTATATACATGTTTATACATATAAGTTAACGGATGCACGTGCATTCACTCCTTCAAACGTGAGTCTCCCGTTGCTTTAAGAATATGAATTTAAATTAATCGAATGCAGATCGATGACATGAAATTTCTGTCTTGTCTATTCTTTTTCCTAGTGATGTAATTTGTTTATAATCCATTGGATGCCCTAGCTTGTAGCTGACTAAGCCGTTATGGCTGTGATTGAATGTTACAAATGCCAAATTCTTCAATTCCAAATGGGACCAGGTCAGTCACTTTATCTTCTGATTTTTATGTATTTTTGTTATTTATACAATGAACTAATTTTTGATGCTAACAGAAATAAATATATACAATATTAAAATCTTTTACTGACATTAGTTAATTGACACCATTGAATTTAATATTTTTATAGACTTTAAGAATATTTACAAAAAATATTAATTATCTTTGATTAATTAACATTAAAAAATTATTTTTAATATAATAATCGTGCTCTGATATTCTAATGAAAGTGTACTAAATCGTCCGAACACAATCGTAATCAATAAAATTTAATTTGATACTAAAATCTTTAAATATTGTGCTTTTGACTTTTCAATTGAGTGGTGGCTCTTGAATTTTGTTAGGTGCTATATATGGTGGACCAGTATTTTGTTGATCATTGAAAGTGCACCTTCGTCAAGTATTTTCATGATAGAGGTACTTCACATGCTCGAAGTATTTAAGATTTCGAGAGAATGAATGTATTATTATGAAAAGGAAGAAATATGCATACATATATAAATAAAAGTATATTTCGTATCGAAGATATTGAGATTGTTTGAAGGGAAAAGGGTCTGATATACTCCTCAATTTTGTTATTTAGAGCTGATATACCCCTCGTTATAAAAGTGGCTCATATATACCCCTACTTGTAAACAAATGGCTCACATATACCCTTTTCTTCTAACGAAAATGAAAAAAATAATAATTTTAATATAAATTTTTATTAATTTTTTCTAAAAAATATAATCCCATATGAGTAAATTTAATCCTCGTCAAACATATTTTTTTGACTTTTTTTATTTCAATGACTAATTTATAACTATTATTTTGATAATCAAATTTATTTATGTTTCACTAATATTCTTGTAAAACTTATTGTAGATGACCAAAATTTTTCTTCGAATACGAAATTAAATTACAATACACACGAAAAAAATAGTTTAAATTTTTTTTCTTTAAACAAAGGAGTGAAAGAAAAAAACAAAATAAGAATAAAAAACTCAAATAATTATAATAAAAGAAGTCAAAAATAATTTATGTATGAAAAAAATTAAAATATACCTTGAACTTTGATAGAAGAATCATATATATCCATAAATAATTTTTTTAAAAAAATTAGAAGTAACAAATATAAATTTAAAACTAATTTCTTAACTTCCGTTAAATGAAGGGTATATGTGAGCCATTTTGTAACGGCAGGGATATATGTGAGCCGTTTGTATAACTTCCCTTGTTTGAATTCACTGATTTGGAATAAAAAGATTTTAGTTTGGACCTAATCATCTTAACCCATTTAACTTGAGTAGCTCAAATTAAAAAGCGATAAAATATGTAAAAATAATTTTTAACTTGACTTCAGCTGACAATATTACCTTTAATTTTAGCTGTGCATAAATAAGACACTTAAACTTGTAAAAATTTGAACAAATAGACACATTCATCATACGTAGAACTACATTGAGTATTTTGCCACGTAGGATACGTATGTCTACTTGTTCAATTCTATACAAATTTAAGTGACTAATTATATTCAATCAAAATAGAAGATCGTAAATGTTAGATGAAGTCAAGCTAAATGACATATATGTATTATATACCTAAAAAAAGTGACACAAAAATCATTATACACTGCACAAAAATCAAATAATAAATTATTACTATAATTTAAAAGCCTGCATGAATAGAGTAGGCAAATTCATTATTAACTTTTGGTTACAACTATATCATCGTACAATCATTAAACTCAATTATAGAAATATATTAATTAATAAATTTAAGAAAATTATCCAAAGAATATACAATAATTGAATATATCAATTGAATTGACTTATTTTAAATATTTTTAAATTAAAATATTTTTAGCACTGTTAAGTATTTTAATAAAGGTATAAAGTATTTATAAATACTTAATTTTAATCCTAATTGATAAAAATAAATAAATAAAAATAATATCATTTCTAACTTACAACTTTTAGCTTAAAAATCGAAAGCAAAAATCCTCTAAACAATTAATTTTTTCTTACTTTTTGTGGGTAATTTTATTTTCTATTTTTGTGGCAATTGTTAATTGGTGGGAGTTGGAAAAGGAAAAAAAAACATTAAAAACGAATTGACTCCATTCAAAATTTTCTTTTCCTGAATATAGAAAATTGGGGAAAATAGATATATTTTTAGAAAATACTACTAATTGGGTTTTTTATTTGTTAAAAACTTGAGATTATTGTGAAATTTGAGTCAAGTTAAGCAAATTGAGTTACAATCCATTATTTTGTTCATTTTAATTAAAATAAACTTTAGATAAAATTAAATATTATCTCATTTATTTATTCGTCCATCTTATGCCTTAATATTTACAATTAATAATTTTTTTTAATTTTAATCATTCAAAATCTTATCATTAAATCAATTTGTTTTCATGACCCAAAATCTTAATCAATTCACTTACCATCATAATCCCCATACAATTTTGCTAGTTATATTATCACCATTTTAGGCCAATAAATTTTATTTTGCACTAGTGAGTAGGAAGCATTATTATTTACCAAAATAAAGACTTTTGAGCAATAAAGCCTACTATCTAGAGGTGGCATTCTATGGTATATAATATATAGTGAATTATCATATTATAGAAATCTTTAATATCATAGTTTAATATTATGGTATTTGATATGGTATATGACATATATTTTGGTATTTAAAATTAACATACCAAAGTATATAGTTAGATATATATATATATATATAAAATTAAAATACTAGTATTAGTATAAACTAAATGTTTAGAAGTTGAAACTTTGACTAATCTGTTTCGATTTAAATGTAATTGATTAACAAAAAGGAGTTGTTTGTAGTATATTTTGAAAATATATTTCTACATGTGTAATGTGTTAATATGATATAATTGAGATCTTTTTAAAATTGTCGAAATCATAATCTCCCTCAGTTTCACAAAGAATTATATACAGTTTGACTTGACACGAAATTTACAAAAATTAAGAAGATTTTTGAATCTTGTAATCCTAGATTAAACTTATGTCAAATGTACAAAATTATTCTTTAATCCCGTGGTCTTAAATATGTCACGTGAAAAACTGAAATTAAAAGAGAAACTTACATAAATATACTATATTAAGAAAATATTTACCATTTATAGCAATAACATTTTTTTCACTTGATCGCTTTTAATACATCTATAATACATATTACAAAGAACAATTTATTATTCACATATAATACAATTTTTATTAATGGATAATACATTTATCACACATTTTTAATAAACTTATAATTCAATATGTCAATTTCTTGCCAAATAAACATAATATATTTAAAAAACAGTTATAATACATATATATTGCATACATAATTTAAGTGATTTTTTCAAATTAAATGTTACCAAAAAAAGAAAAGATCATTCTTTTTTAAACATATTAAAAAAGAAAGAAAATCATTTTTTTAACGAGAGGAGGGTGAGGACTACATTATACGAGTATATATTAGTTGAACAAATTATACTATACCATAAAATATCAAAACTGAATTTCAAAATATCAAATTAATTTGATATGATAATAGTATATATATTTTAATACTGAAATTACGATATCAAAGACTTTCAAATATCGTATCATACCATACCATGCCCACTCCTACTGCAATCTACATATACTTGAAACAACAAATTTCCCAACACTTGGAATTTCCTTCTCTTCTAGTTCTGAGGTTTTTCATCAAATGTCTCATTCGTTCAGCATTGCACCCAACCTATTGTTGCTGAATCATCGGTCACCGCCGTCTACATTTCCGGTCATCCCTCACCGGCAACTCCCGCTCCCAAATTTACAATTATCGTCCTGTAAATCGAGAGGTTTTGAAGCTCATAATGCGTTTGATCTCAAAGGTACCCAACGGTATGTGTGTGTATATATATATATATATTACTCTCTCTGTTTAGTGGCGGTACACAGAATTTTTCATTACCTTTTAAAAAAGTAACAATAAATAAGAAATTGTTAAGAAACAACAAGATCTTTCTTTTGTCCTGGAGACCTGGGACCCTGACTTAGTAATGAATGAAGGGAAGCTCTTCGAGCTTTCTCCGCCAGCGGCTTATGTAGTGGTCGGCCTTATAAAGCTCGCTAAGCCTCGCTTCCCTCTCCCCTTCGCTTATTAAGTGGAAAATAGTCGTCGGCATTCTATAAGCGACTTGACATGTAACATAATATTAAAAAAAAGAACAAAATCTCTTGTAATTTCATTTTTTTTCCTATTGGTATGTGGCTTTGCAGAATGAGTGATCAGGTCTATGACCATGACGTTGAACTCACAGTCAGGGACTATGAGTTGGATCAGTTTGGTGTTGTAAATAATGCTACTTACGCGAGTTATTGTCAACATTGTAAGGTTTACTGTTTCGATAATTGATCGTACACAAATTACAATATTTGAACTTAAAGACTTATTTTTCAATAAATGAAACAGGTCGTCATGAGTTTCTAGAAAAAATTGGTGTTAGTGTTGATGAAGTAACGCGAAATGGTGATGCATTAGCTGTAACAGAGCTCTCACTCAAGTTTCTAGCACCACTAAGGGTATGACGAATTTCGTCCTGTTTATGGTTCATGTATTTGTTAGTTCTGTTATACCTTAGTCGAATTTGGAGTATTTAAAAAATTTGGAGATCCAACTTCAAATTTTATACCTGATATAACATTGTTTTGTTCAGAGTGGAGATAGATTCGTGGTGAGGGCGCGATTATCCCACTCTACAGTAGCTCGATTGTTTTTCGAGCATTTCATCTTCAAGCTTCCAGATCAAGAGGTTAGTTGCCTCTATTATCATACAAATTACAAAGAGTCACTTTATATTTGTCAAAACTTACTGTATTTTCTTCATTTTTTCACAGCCTATATTGGAGGCAAGAGGAATAGCAGTGTGGCTTAATAGAAGTTACCGTCCTATTCGAATTCCGTCAGAGTTCAATTCAAAATTTGTTAAATTCCTTCACCAGAAGAGTTGCGGTGTACAACATCGTCTCTAGACCCTACTTGTAGAATTACATTGTTATTATTTAGTGCTTGTAATGTCTAACCACATTTGATCTTTCAATTAATTTGAAATGTGCACTATTAATGTCTTTACTTGTGACTTGTGAATAATAACATGACCATTGTTGGTAACTATAATCTTTAATTTTGGGTGTATACAAGTAGACGTTTAATCTTGTATAAAATTGAACGAGTAGATACATGTGTCCTACGTGACATGATACACGTAGGACACCAAATAGGACACAAAATTGCCAAGTAGGGCGCCACATAGGACAAATGTGTTATTTGTTCAATTTTATACAAGTTTTAAGTGTTTAGCTGTGCACATCTAAATAGAAAGAGGAAATGAAGAATAAAAAACACTCAGCATCATGGACAAATTTCTTGGAACTCAATTATGAGTATCACACTAGACAAGTATATCAATCAATCAACTACACGTCAATTCCAAACAAAGTAAAGAGATTATAAATCGACTCTCTTTAAAGAGATGTACACAATAGCAAGACGAAGAATTAAAGGCGATGGTTCGGTCTTCAGGACAGAGAGCTGCAGCAAAGTGGAAGAGCCAGACTGAACCAGTCTAATACAATCAAAGTTCACTAATTCTGTATTCTATCAAGGTGTCTACTTCAGGCTAAATAATGCCTAGAGGATGAACAATGTGTAGAAACCTAAACCACCTAAGCAATAACCAGGTCCTTGTTGGATTTCTAGAAACAAATAATAACAAAACGGAACAGAGATTTATCGAGAAAACTGCCTTGCTCAAGGAATGAAAATCATGTCCTACACCTCATAGGATTCCACCAAACTTCACTAATTTCAAAGAGCAACTTTAAATTACAAGTCTATCAAAGGGACTAATTCTAGTACCTCACTTCAATAGTTTATTTAAACTGTTCCACGATTAATTATAGGCATAATACATATCTCCTATTATGATAATTTTTGTGTGCTATGACAAATCATTTTTTTGGTGATCCAAATTTTGACGTTAAAAATGTTGAATTTTTTTTGAACGTCTGTCTAGACCTTCGCTATGCATCCGGTTTGCCCTCAAGGCCAGTCCGGTCCATTTTCAAGGTCAAACGATCCCCGAAGCGCGCATACCCCTCATTTTTTATGATTTTCGTGTGCTGTAGCACACCTATTTTTCTTATAATCAGGTTTCCGATGTCAAAAATGCTGAAACTTTTTGTGGACGTCCATCGAGACCTAGGCTATGCAGACGGACGTCAACAAAAATTTTTGGCATTTTTTACATCGGAATCCAGATCACCCAAAAAAAGGTTTGCTATAGCACACGAAAATCGTCGAAATGGGGTATGCGCGCTTCGGGGCTTGTTTGACCTTGAAAATAGGTCGAACTGGCCGTGAGGGACAATCGGATACATAGACAAGGTCTTTAAGGACTTCCACAAAATTTTTTACCATTTTTAACGTCGGAATCTAGATCACCCCAAAAATGGTTAGCTATAGCACACGAAAATAGTCGAAATGGGGGTATGCGCGCTTCGGGGCTCGTTTGACCTTGAAAATGGGTCGTAATGGCAGTGAGCTACAACCAGATGCATAGTCAAGGTCTTGAAGGACGTCCCAATTTTTTTTTAGCATATTTGACATCGGAATTCGGATCACCCAAAAAATGGTTTGCTATATCACACGAAAATCGTCGAAAGGGGGATATGCACGCTTCGGCCTCATTTGACCTTGGAAATGGATCGGAATGGCCGTGAGGGCCAACCGGCTGCATAACTAAGGTCTTGACGGAATTCCACAAAATATTTTGACATTTTTGACATCTGAATCCATATCCTCATAAAGTGGTGTGCTATAGCACACAAAAATCATCGAAATGGGGGGTATGCGCGATTCAGGGCTTGTTTGACTTTGAAAAAGGGTCGGACTGGCCGTGAGGGACAACCGGCTGCATAGCCAAGGTCCTGATGGATGACCACAAAATATTCAGCAATTTTGACGTCGAAATCCGGTTCACCAAAAAAATGGTGTTGCTATAGCTTACGAAATAATCGAAATATGGTTGGACTAGCTTGTGATGGCCAACTGGATGCCTATACAAAGTCTTGACAGAAGTCCACAAAATATTTTGGCATTTTTGACATCAGAATCTGGACCACCACAAAAATGGTGTGCTATAGCACATAAAAATCATTGAAATGGGGAGTATGCGCACTTGGGGGCTCGTTTGACCTTGAAAATGGGTCGGACTGGCCGTGAGGCCCAATCAAATGCATATCCAAGGTCTTGACGGATGTCCGAAAAAAGTTTCGGCACTTTTGACGTCGAAATCCGGTTCACCAAAAAAATGGTGTGCTATAGCACATGAAAATTGTCGAAATAGGCGTGCTTCGGTGCTTGTTTGACATTGGAAATAGGTCTGAATGGTTATGAGGTCCAATAGAATGCATAGACAAGGTCTTGATGTACATCTACAAAAATTTTCGATAGTTTTTAACGTCGGAATCCGAATCACACTTTTTTACTATAGTATGATATGACGATGATTATATGACATTTCATAGTATTTAATTAAAGTTCTTATAATATTTTGAAACCTTTTCACCATGTTATCTTTTCGACTTTATAGACATGAATTCATCGCCAACATTAGCATATTAGTACGGACGGCTCAACACAATTTGAGGCATAGCCTAAATATTTTTAAACAATTATTTGTATTTTTTTATTTTTAAAAATTTTTAAATGTAAATTATTACTTAATATATTTTTTATAAATAATTTTTTCAAACACTTTTTAAAGATATTATTTTTAAGCAAGATTTTATCAATTCCACATTGAAAACATTATTTTATTGAGAAAATTATTATATGAATCGAAAATATAGTTCTATAAGTAATAAGTTGATAAATTTTAAATAAAGATAAGAGTTAGAATTATAGAATCTGATTCAAAAAGTTGATAACTTGATATATCTTTCTTTAATATAAAAATTATGAAGAAATAAAAGAATATTTGTAATTTACTTTGTTCAACACTTTTCAACTATTGATTCATATTTTAAACAGAATATTACTCTAATTATCGGAGGTTTAAAGAAATAGAGTGCATAATGACTTTAAAAAATTATATATATATATATACTTTTATTATGAATAATTAATTCTTTTTAATGAAAAAATTAAACATGACCTTTTATTTTATAAAAATTTGAGGCCCCGACAAATTGGAGGCGTAAGGCAGTGGTCTTAAAAATAATAGTCAAGAGACGGCACTGCATATTAGTTCAATGTGTTATATATGTAGCAACAGTCAATGGGAAATAGAGGGAAGATGAAAAGAGAGGAACTTGAAAAATCCTCTTATACTTTAGTAAAAAGACATTTGTCCATAATCAATGGTGAAAAGAAAAATAAGAAACTTTAAATATAGAAACACTCCTATTAATTGTTAAAATGGTTGAAAAGAGGGACCCCTCTCGCCGTCGTCGCTCGGCTTCAGCTTATTTTTTAGACAAAGTTTGTTTTAATTATTTATTTAATTAATTTAATTTAAATGGTCAATCAATTAATTAGTTAATTAACCAAAACATTTCAATTAATTAGTTAATTGACCAACCCGACTTGGATTCGCGCGCGACCCATTTTTGTTAATTCTTTTCCATTTTATTTGAATTATATGACTGTTGGAAGTGACTGTTCTGACATGTTGCAACTTTTTGGAACAACCATGACCGTTTGAAAATTTGCAACTTTCATGAATGGTCGTGTGGATTCTAAAAGGGTTGCAACCTTTCAGAACCAGTTCCTGTTGCCTATAAATATCATTCATTCTTCAGATTTTTTCCTTACAAATTTTTCTGATTTCTTCTTCTTCTTATGCACAAAGTTTCTTCGTTTACTTTACTGTTGTTGAGTGGTTCGCTGACACCAAGTTTTGGGTATGAATACGCTGGTGATTTAGATCATTCTATTGTGGGAGGACATATTCCAAATCAAACCTCGAATACTAAAGGAGAATAATTTCCTTAAGGGGACATTGTGCATTCAGTGAGCTTGATCTTTTTCTGTTCTACTTTTTCAGATTCTGTTATGTTTATAAATTTTAGTTTTTTGTGAATTAATTTATGTTCATCTTTCTTACTGGTTCATTAAACTTTGATAACTTCCTGTTTAATCAAAATTTTATTGGAATCAATAATTCTGTTTTTCAAACACAGATCGGCAAAACAATACTCATAAAATGACTATTCAAAAACATTTCTAACATTATCATATTATGCATGCTCCATTTGTCTATTTTATTTATCCAGCATTACAATAATTAGATGTTCACATTTAGTTGTCCAATTTGAAAAATTAATTTTTAATACTATTTTACCCTTATTAGTAATTAATATGCAACATTTTTAAAATATTGATATCACTATAGCCGAATGTAAATTCTTTGACGGTGAGGTTGTTGAATGCACTGGGGAAAACATTTTTTATTTCCTTTTCCTTTTATAACTAAATTTATAGTAATTTACGTAATGTTTATTATATAAATTATTCGTCTTTCTTTATTTTGATGACAATTCGATGTCCCTTGCAATAAAAGAAGCATAAACATTATATTTTATCATTAATTAGTGCAATAGAATCGATCTCTTTTAATGTCTTCTGAGTTAAGCATGTCGCATAAGACTTGCCTAATATGATTTATATTTTTTTTTTTATGATTTGCACTTTATTACACAATGATGGTTTACCCATATTCACATATCTATCCTTCGTCTCTTTACATCGTTGTTCATCTATTTCTCCTCATCGTCTTCTCTCTTCTAAAATTACTAACAAAATTCGTAACTTAATAAGGGTTAATAACTTTGATGGTCACTCAACTATTAATTAATTTCACAGAAAGTCAATTAACTTTCATTTTCAACTAAAAGTCACTCAACTATGATTTCTTTACATAAAAAATCACGTTTTTTAATTAAAATTTAATGACATGAAATTTTAATTTTTAACCGAAATTTAATATGAGAATAATAGGGGACGTGAACAAAGATCTAAGGAATTTTAAAGAGAGTAGGATATGGTGGGGCTTGCATGAAATGAGTTTGAATCGTCATTTTTATATCCAGTTGGTCATGTGTCAATAAGTGTCAACTAGCAAATGCTCTACTATTAAATGTGTCCAATTGCAAAATTTATGATAATGTGCATGTATGTATTCAATAAGTATTAAATTGAGAAATTTATAAAATAAGAAAAAGAGAAGAAGAACGTAGATTGGAAAGAACGAGAGGAGACCAAGGAGAATGATTTATGAAATTAATGGTAAAATAAATAGTTTAATATTAAAATTTTAGCGAGTCGGGTTGAATGATGCGGGTTATTAAATGGTTTAAGTGGATATATACTTGGTAAATAATTAAAATTTTATGTCAGTAATTTTTTTTTAAAAAAATAATTAAATAAATTGAATGACTTTTTATGGAAAAAAAGTTATGTGACCCATTAGCAGAGTATAGGATGAATTTAGGGAAAAAATTAGTGTCCGTTTGAATTAACTTATTTTAGGTGATTTTAAGTCAAAATAATTTTTAAACAGTTTTGAAGTGTTTGCATAAAGTTAAAAAGTGTTTATAAACACTTATTTTAAAACTAAAATAATAAAAATAAATCAAAAATCATAAATTAAAAAGTGTTTATAAGTACTTATTTCTAACTTATGACTTTTGGCTTACAAATCATAAGTCAGAAGCTAATCTACACGGGTCTGTTAGCGAAAAAGCAACAACAACGAAGTAATAGGCAAATCTAATCACCGGCCACCACTCCTTCTGAATATCGTAGTCACATAGCTTTCGTCCATTCTCAAGTTGCTTACGTTCAAAAAATAACTTTGATTTAATTATAAGGATATAGTCAATTAATAAAACGAAGTTGAAGACATTTGAAAAGTTATTAAAGGGAAAAAAAACGGTTGTTGGCTTGAAGTATGGCACATTGAAAGGCCAAAAGGGACAACACAGCCCACTGCCAACCTGCCATTGGCAAGTGGCAGGCACAAGTCACAAAACACACTGCCCTTCTAATAAATTAAAAAAAATGGAAACGGACTGGAACGGAACCGAAATGAATTGATATCGAAATATTAGTATCAAATCATGATACTGTTTCATTTTGAGTACCGGTTCGCGGTATCCCATCCCGTCCCAAAGATGATCGGATTGAAACGGTTCGACCTGGTTCTGCGCCCAGCCTTATTCACAAGTTTCTTCTTATATAATGTTTTATTTTTACCTTGTACAATCTTTACCACAATCTTGGTCCTTCAGATGAATACTTTAAGGAGTCGTTTGGTTACTGTATAAGAAACATCTTTTTCATTATAAAAAATTGCATTAGCTTTAGAATGTTTGGTAGAAGTTTTGTGTATTAGGTATAAAAGTTAAATAACTTATATCATGTTTGGTTGGTAAAGATTTAAATATTGTATAAAAGTTATTCATGTGTTAATTTATACGGTGTTTGGTTCCTTTTGTTATAGTCCTACATATTTTATTCACTTTTAATTGGAAACTTTATTGCTTTCTATTTCTATTTTTTTTAATTGAAAACATTATTGTTTACCTATCTACATTTGTTTGGTTTTTTATATATAGACCATTTTCATTTTTTATATATACTTACAATTTTTTTATATTTTTTTTATCTTTTTCCTTACAATTTTTATTTATTTATGCAAATATAATTATTTTTTTAATATTAAAAATTTGATTGTATTTTTTGATGATACATATGCTAATCAAATACACACACATACAAGTTTAATATTCAATAGTTAAGAATTCATGTATTGTAATCTTTACATAACTAAATAATACCTACATACTTAATATCCGCATAACTATTACTCGCATAATTAAAACCAACAAACTAAATCTTGCATAACAAATACTCGTATAACTAAATTCTGCATAATTAAACACTGCATAACTAAACCTTTATGATTGATATTTGCATAACTAAACACTGAACTAATATTACATAACTCTATTACTCTAACCAGTAGCCAAACGGCCCTCTTAGGAATTTAATTTACTTGAAGTAGGCCATGTTCAGATTATAAAAACATCAGGTAATTTAATTAAAATCGGATTAATTTAAGTCAATTTGGTGCTTTACATTCAATTGAAGGGTAAATATGACTAAATTAGTAACGACAGCGGTAAAAGTAACTCCAATTTAATAATAAGGGTATAGTCAACTGATAAAACAAAATTGAAAAGTATCACAATGTTTCAAACGTTAATATTTCAAATGGTAAATGAAAATTTCCTCAAATCCCTTACTCCCCTTTTATTTCTAAAATGTAAATCATAAATACTACCTCTCTTTATATTTTTCACTACATATCATATTTACAATTAACAAATACTCTCTCCGTCCGGAATTGTTTGTCATGTTATGCTTATCGAAATTTAATTTGATTAATTTTCAAAGATAAATTAGATCACATTAATTCGATATTTTAAACAAAAAAAAATAGATATTTTAAAATTACATGAAAAATACTATATGTTACAATTTTTTGCATATTAATATGATGAAAAAAATCATCTTAAAATGTTAGTCAATATTTTTTTAGTTTGACTCTAAAAATAGAAACCATGACAAACAATACCGAACGGAAGGAGTATTAATTTCTCTCAATTCTCAACATTTCAAGTTTCAAATTTTAATCATATTATTTGGTAATTTTAAAGATTTCAATAATCATTTTGTGAATTTTGAAGGAGGAATCTTTTTCAAATTTCAAGTCTTGACATTAAATTTTCAATTTTCGATTATAATCGTTTATTCTTTACACAAACGTATGGTTCCATTCAAAATAACTAATTTTTTTAAAACATGTGTCGGCCCATCCCGTTCTATTTCAGTCCATCCCGGTACCATCTCGATATATAGTGGAACGGGACGGAACCGAATATTCATCCCAGTAATTTCGGTACGCTTCATCCTGGTACCAGTCAACCCGTCCCGTTCCGATTTATTCTGGTTTGGTGGTCCCAGTCCGGTGCCTAGTCTTACTTATGAATATCGCAATCACTATTTTTTTTTTAGTTTTCATTTATAATTAACTTATATGAATTTACGTAATTGTTCCATATTAGCGGTAAATGAGATGAGTGAAATCCTTATAAGACTTGGACAATCCTACTCCGTTTGAGCTAGGGTGAGTTAGGTCTAATATCTAATTTAACATTAAAGTTTATTATAGACTTTTAAACTAACCTCTTTTTTTTTCTTTTTTTTTTGACAATTTGCTATTAAGTACTTCGAACGCAATAATAGAAGCATAAACTTTAACGTCTACATATACTTGAAACAAACTTCCCAATATTTTGAATCTCCCTCTGCAAATTCTTCACAAAAAAAAAATGTCACAATCCATAGTTTCCCCTTTGATTGGCAACAATTGCCTTATCTCACTGTTTCCGAATCGTCGTCCACCATCTACATATCCGGTCAGGCAACTCCATCTTCCAAATTTACAGTTATCAGCCAGTAAATCGCGGAGTTTTGACACTAATGCATTTGATCTCAATGGTACACGAGGGTATGTATATATATATATCTATTACATCCTCTGTCCCAATCCAGATCGCGCAAATATGACAATTTTGAAGTCAAATTGTTACTGAATATAGAAAGGTGTCATTATTTGCTCGTTGACATAGTTGATTATTTATTTGTGAACTTTTTGCAGAATAGGTGAGCTATATTTCCATGAAGTTGAACTCAAAGTCAGGGACTATGAATTGGATCAATTTGGAGTTGTAAACAATGCTACTTATGCAAGTTATTGTCAACATTGTAAGGTTTACTGTTTTGATAATCGATCGTACACAAATTACAATATTTGAACTTAAAAGACTTATTTTTCAATAAATGAAACAGGCCGTCATGAATATCTAGAAAGAATTGGCGTAAGTGTTGATGAATTATGTCGCAATGGTGATGCATTAGCAACAACAGAGATTTCACTCAAGTATCTAGCACCTCTAAGGGTATGTCGAATTTCATCCTGTTTATGGTTCATGTATTTGTTATATATACTACTTAGAATCGTAATTCAAGTCGAATTTGAAGTATTTAAAATTTTTGGAGATACACAGAGGTGACTTTATTAGTCATATGGGAAAACAGAACTATTTAGTCTTTTATGACTACAAATGTGAACACAACTGCTTAAAATTTAAGCTATGTTATCATTTCTTTGATCATTGGTTTAGAGTGGAGATAGATTCGTCGTGAAGGTGAGATTATCCGGCTCTACAGCTGCTCGTTTGTATTTCGAGCATTTCATTTTCAAGATTCC
Source organism: Solanum habrochaites (assembly GCA_027704765.1). Lineage (NCBI taxonomy): Eukaryota > Viridiplantae > Streptophyta > Magnoliopsida > Solanales > Solanaceae > Solanum > Solanum habrochaites. The sequence goes on from JAKWJA010002492.1 coordinate 904,710, forward strand.
AGATCAAGAGGTCAGTTACGTACATCTAATTATCATTCAATTACAAAGCCATACTTTATAATACTAGTGAAATCTTAATGTATTTTCTTGAATTTACATAGCCTATCTTGGAAGCAAGAGGAACATCAGTGTGGCTTGATAAAAGCTACCGTCCTGTTCGAATTCCGTCAGAGTTCAGATCAAAATTTGATCAGTTCATTCATCAGAAGGGATCTAATTACTAATGTGTTTGTGAACAAAATGCAGAAGAGTTCTTCTGAGGTGAAAATTTGTTCTATTTATACAACTAATGTATTGGTCAATATAACTTTGGTCCCTCGGTTTTTAATAAATTCTGAATTTAGTCCTTGTGATCTAGATCTACCTTTACAAGGTAGGAGTAATGTTACGTACGTTCAGAACATCCTCTCCGTACTCCACCTGTGGAGTTACGTTGGATATATATGTTATTGTTTCTGAATTTAGTCCTTAAGTTTGGTCTTCGATTAATTGAAATGTGCCCTTTTAATACCTTTACTTGTGAGTATTTTATAAAGTTACTATATATGATTATCAATTGCTCACTCTTTGATTATTTGTGTTATATCAAGTTTGTATTGTTTGCACCATGTGATCTTCTCTAGTTCATTGACATGTACATACGACCTAAACATTTATCATATTAGTTCAATATTCATAAAATGAGTACTCAATAACATTTTTAACATGAAATTTTTAACCTGAATAAATATCATAACGAAATAAACAATTAAAACCCCTTTGAATGCAATGAGTGCCTTAAACATTTTATATGACAAAAAAACTTGATGAACACAAGGTTTTCCACATTAAAAGTCTCTAATAAATGTTCTTATTTCAATTTATTTCCAAGACAATAATAAATGTACTCCAGCAACACACCAATGGCTACAATCTAGTTGACCACTTGGGCCATAAATAGATGGATGTCCATCTTTTCTCAATTGAGTCAACAATGTAATATCAAGCAAATGTACTTGTTTTTTCATTGTGTTCAATACTTTCTTTATGACAAGTTCTCCTTGATATCTCTCTCCTGGATAAGTTGATATCCTTCTAGGGGTTTGGATTGCCCCTTGCAGCTTACCTCCTTTGGTTCACCCCAATTTGCTCCACTACTCAAAGCCAACCAAGAAAAAACATCACATATATATAATCTATGCCCTCCATATGTGCACAAGCAGAAACTTAGACTTATTTAAATTGAACAAGTAGACACACACATCCTGCGTAGCATGATACATAAGGCAGTGGCAGATCGGAGACACCCCTTCGTTGGAAACTTACACTATGTAGCTATAGTAAAAATATTTTTTATGTATGTGTGTATATATATATATATATATATTGACAGTCTTTGATTTCTACGCGATTTTATTTCTTTATATTTTGACAACTCTTAGTCAGTTCTAGCTCCGCCACTGCATATAGAATGTCACATAGCACACAAAAATGTCAGGTAGGACGCCACATAAATAGAATGTGCATGCCATCTATTTATTCAACATCATACAAGATTAAGTGTGCACTTGTGCATACCCAAAGTTGAAGGACATAAATGTGAAACTAGATCAATAATTTAAGGATATATTTATGTTTATGCCTTAAAAATTTAGCATATTATTAAAAAAGACAATCAAAATAAACAAAGTGTGATCAATTAAACATTCGTCTATAAGTTAACCATCAACTACTTTTAAATAAATATAATTTGTTAAAACAAACTAATATGTGAATGACAAATAGTAATTCATCAAATTTAAAGATACTTACGAAAAATGGACACCTTGAAAGAAGACACTAGTCTTGTTAGGATAAAGTACTCGATCCAATATTATATGCTTTCATACGATCCATATCTTTATTCAACATCATATTCAATTAGACATTTTTAAAATATAAAAAGAAAAACAATAATTTTAAAATAAAAGGAATTACCTATTACAAGTAAAAGTTGAATGGTTTAGAATAAATAATTATTGTTAAATGTAATAATAGAATAAGAAATTATCTTTCTCTTAATTTGCTAAAGTGAATAATTAAAAATGAAAAATAATTTAGAATGAATAGTTGATAATAAAATAATAATAAGAGAATAAAAAATTGTCTTTCTCTTGATTTGCTAAAGTGAACAATTAAAAATAAAAAATAATTTAGAATGAATAATTGATAATAAAAGTAAAAATAAAATTATTTTCTGTCTTTCCCTTGATATGATAAAATAGTTAAATACAAACACAACTTCTTCTTTTTTAATATAAATACATAAAGTAAGCAAACGGAGTAAAATGTGTCACACGACATTTTTTACAACAATAAAAAATCCTTTTTTTAAACAATATTGAGAAGTAATATTTTCTTTCTCACTAGGTATAAAATAGGGCAACTTTCACATATAGCAAACAAAAAATTCATATTTGTATGCTATAGCAAACTTTGCATAATTGCGCTCCATAGCAAACATAAAAACTGTATAATTCGCTATACATATACAAGTGTATAATTCACTAGCCTAAATTGTATAATTCGCTGGCCTAAATTGTATAATTCGCTGGCCTATTTCGCTGCAATTATATAATTAGCTTTGCATACAGTTGAATCGAAATAAAATGTATATATATTGCATAATTATAAGTGTATAGCAAGAAGATATATGTTTCTCTCGCTTTATACAAAAACAGAAACACAATATATACACTTCTGTTGTATAAAGCTAGAAAAAATTGTATTTCACTGCAATTGTATAATTCACAATTGTATAATTCTTTGGCCTTTTTCTCTACAATATTTGAAGTAAAATGTTTGTAAATTATATAATTAAGTGTATAACACGAAGATATACATTTTTGCATGTGTATATACAATTTTCTCTCGCTTTATACAAAACAGAAACAGAAATTATACACTTCTCTGTATAAAGCGAGAGAGGCGAGAATGGGAGAGTGGCGAGTGAGACTTCTGGGAGAGAGACGCCTGGCAAATTTTTGCCAACGTTTGGGAGCACAATTAAATCAAACCCTAGCTATTCCATTTAATTTAGGTTATTAGTTTGCTATTATGTACAATTTTCTCTATAAAATATGGATGAATTAAAAGAGTTGAAAAAATTATTGTTAAAATAAATAAATAAATAAAGGTGAATATAGCATAAAGCCATAACTAATACCATAATCAGTACATAATACTCTTTAACGTGGAATAAATAATCTTTGGAATTATCTAATACCCTTAGTTAAACATTAGAGTAATTAATTTTACATTTTATCTCAAATTATTATCCATTAGGCCTTGTCCCTCGTACCAAATAACAATCAAAGTGAATTACGATTATTTTACCCAAATCATTTCTTATTTAAATTCATATAGATAATTACAATTAAATTTATTTTATTTTTAATTCGTTTTCATCCAAATCAATCTTCCTATTTATCATAACTACTGAAAACTAAAAGGTTTAATTCTAACAAATTCATATACACTACAAAACAACCACATAAGGACGAGGAATCAGTAAAAGTGCTAAATTTTAAATATATTTTCCTTTTATGACTATCTTTTAGTAGAAATATTAAAAGTGGCTACCTGTTGTTATTTCTACCACAAATACAAAATTAACAATAATAATATACTTGATGTAATTTTATAAAATAGAATCTAAAATAATAAAATGTACAAAAAAAAATTTCCCTGTCTCTAAAATTAAAAAAAATATTTTTGATAGACAATCGGATCGAGGACTATCCGAAGCCAGAATGGTGGAATTTTTTTTTCATTGATCCTATTTAAGAGAGATTGTTTAACTTTTGTATTTGTTTAAGGAATTCTTTATACAAATAAAAATGGACTGACTTCATTTTTTGTGAAGTTAACATTTGATCGTTCATTGAAAATAATTATAACTATTAATCATAATACATAGTAATATATATTTATTCAACTGCTATTTTGATAGACTACTATCTAATATAGTATTTTCCCTATTTTATGCTAGTAAACAAAAGAGTTCTTCGAGATGATTCACTTGGTTAGAAAGATAGTCATTCGCACGGATGATTGATATCACTCTTTTCTCAATGTCTTCTGAATCGATTTGTCATATAGAATTTCCCTAATTTGATTTATATTTATTATTTGATTTGCAGGATATTAGACAATCAGGAAGTCCCAATGTGCCTAAAAAATTGTAGCTATTTCAGATTATCTTGGGTTCAAACAATATAAAAGATTAAAAAGACTTGTGACTAGTAGCTAGGGACCATTGAAGCATGTCAACCATTGAGAAAGTGCCAAGGTGTGAATTTAATAGTAAGGTCCACTCTCAATCATTTAATTATTCTCCAATTTTAGCATTTGAGTTACATCCAAATAAAAAATCAAGAATGACAATTGATAGACCATGAGTTTACTACAATTTTATAATTAGTAGAAATAAAACCATTCCTTGTAAAATAATAATAAAAGAAGTGAACATTAAGCCTAACTTAACTTCAAATAATATGTCATGAGGTGTCGACTGTTAAAGAATGACAAAAGTCTCACATCGGTGGTTAATGAGATGAGTGAACTCCTCATAAGGCTTGGGCAATCCTCTTCTCTTTGAGTTAACTTTTGGGGTGTGAGTAAAACCTAAGACCTAATTTTATATGGTATCGGAGCAGAGTCCGTCTTACCCGATGCTGGGGCCCCCAAAATCAAAATCGTCCATGCACCAGATGCTAAGCACTGGGTGTGAGGTCGGGTGTTACAAGAACGACAAAAGTCTCACATCAATGGTTAATGAAATGGGTGGATTCCTTATAAGGCTTGGATAATCCTTCTCCCTTTGAGCTAGCTTTTGGGGTGTGAGTAATTAGGCCTAATACCTCAACGAGTATTACTTAACATAAAGAAAGCTTATCTAGTCAAAATTAGGAGAGTGGTTGCTAATAGCGAAAGGTTAACATATATCCATTTTATTAATAATATAGCGAACATCAGTTAATTTCGTGATATAAAACGATAGATTGATAACGAAAGACATGAATGTACAACTTTAGTCTAGTCATTCATTCCACAAATGATGTTGGATTACTCACACCCTTGCATGCTCTAATGTGTCACTTGTAGTAATTATAAGATGAATTTGATTTTGAAATCTTATAGAAACTTGATAGATGTTGATGAAAGAGAATAGAAGAAAATTTTTTATTTAACTCCATCAAATGTAATTGTTGTGTCTAGAAAAGAAAATATCTAGCTAACCAATAACATATTTTTGTAATTTTGAAAATAAACCTAAAAAAAGACATAAGTACCCTACAATATCTATTTTACAACTAGACTAATAGAACTCCCTAGATACAAACCAATTCTTTGTTTCACTCAACTTGACTTACAAATTTTCTTGAAGACAAAAGGTGATTATATTTTTCCATCAAAGTAATTTACATCTTGGCTTCTAATACCTATATATTTATAGAAATTCTTCTAACACGTATCCATCTATTCTAATATACATGTAGCAAAATTTAATTCTAAACGTTTTCCTATTCCCTAGTTCATGAATGAAAACATACATGAACTAGGTAAATGCATGAATCAACACTAACTTTTTCCTTTTTCCAACCACAAGGTTCGTTTTTCAAGAACCTCCTTGAATCTTCGCATCGGGTTTCAAAAAAAATATCTTATACTCTTTCTGTCCCTTTTAATTCGTTCAATTTTGACTTTTTATTTGTCCTTTTTTACTTATCATTTTTGACAAATCAAGAAAAAATAATATGTTTAGCTATTATACCCTCAATTTATTTAGAGTGTGTCAAGTCAAATGGACAAATAAATACGAACAAACAGAGTACTTATCTTTATCATTCTTTGATAATCCAAAAGGAAACATCTTCTTAGAAGATAGAACAAAAACTAGGGAGATAGATATTGTGTTCTGTATATATATCTCCTCCCTGAGTATCCAACAATTTGAGATTATAGATGGCAAAAGTCCTAGGTCAAAATGACACAAAAAAAATTTCATAAAAATGACATTATATTGTAATCTCTATATACATAATACATCTAGGAAAGCAATTTCAAGTTTACTTGTACTATATAAAAAATAGCACATAAAAACCTGATTCTTGCAAACATATAGTATTTAGAGTCAGTAAACCCACAATGAATGTCATCTATGTAGAAAATGTTTGCATACATATTATACATCGTTCTAGCTGAAAGCAATGAGTTCAGTTGAACTCACAAAAAAACGATTCTAAACTTGCCTTTGCTTTAAACTTCACTTATTTATTAAGTGAAGGAAATGGGGTTGGTGCAAAATTGGTCCTCTTGACGAATCTTCCTTTCATTCGAGGCCTTTTTTCAGCGTTCAATTTCCTAACCTCGTATCTTATTTTCTTGGAAAACAACCTTGTTCGTCGCTTTTCCTTGTACCTTAATACTCTTGCTTCTCTTCCTTCATCCACTCCTCCTCCTCCATGTCCATTCATTATTGCTATGTCTCCATATGAGTGAATTTTTCCACAATTTCCCTGCAAATTTTAGGTCAATTCATTAACAATTGGCTCATCTAGTGTCAAACATTTTTATATCATCATAATTTATTTCTATATTTACAAGTTGCTATACCGAAATGTTGTTATAGAAAATAAAACATAACACATCAAAAGTTGGCTCCAAATTTTTGTCGAATATTATAATGAAATGTTGTTATTTATTTATTATTTATTATTATATAGAAATGTCTTATTGTGCTAAAAACTATTCTTTTCACATGATTGCCCAAATACTCCCAACAATGAAACCTTTTTCTAATATCTAGATATTATACTTCCAATTTCAAATACCTTATACAAAAAGGTATATTCTCTTATTTTACATGTTACTAATTGAACTAATTAAATGTAGTTACTAAATAATCTAACATGTATAAAATACTTTAATACTATCAGTATATCTAAAATTTTGATAATATATGCTAAAGTAAACTTACCATGCACACTGGCCAACAGTCATTGAAATCTACTTGGGGCTGCACGCCCGTTGTCCACGGAGATCTTTTGTCAGCCCAAGATTTTAAAACACTTTCATAATCAAGATTTAACATAATCTTATTATTATTATTTTTCCCACTATCATAATTTATCTCCAAAAATTCAACCTTTTTGTTATCTTCATCTAAGTTATTAATAACTTGTGAATCATAATCAAACTTGAGCTCAAATGTCTCACCAACCATATCAAATTCTGAATAATCAACTTGATTATTAGTACTAATCATATTCACAAATCCCACTTCTCCTTCATCTTCAACCTTCACTAATTTCTCATCATGTTTTTCCAAAAAACCTAAACCTTCCATGTAATTAAATGACTCTTCATCATCAAGTCCTTTCCCTAATAAACTTTCCACATCCGCGGCAAATTCTGCTAGCTCCATCTCTGATGGAGCTAGCAGACCTTGAAACGTATTCATATCTTGATTAAAATCAACTTTATTAGAAGAATATTCGTTACCATAATTAGAGCCATCCGCCATAAAGGGGTCAAAAATAGGTACGCGATACAAGAGTTGCTCTTCTTCATTTTCATCGTGTGAATTTTCATCACTTAATATCTCTGGGACAATAAGTTGAGTAGGGTTTTTCATTTCCTCCTCCTCCTCATCCTCCTCCGTGGATTTAACTCTTTTTGCATGTTTATTACCATACCTAGGTGTTCGTGCTTTTCTAGTAAATCCACAGTGCCATGATGGAATTGAGTCTGATCCTGATCCTGACTCTGACCCTAACCCTGAGACTGTATTTTCCAAATTAGGAAAGTCATCTGACGATTTGAAAGATGATGTTTTAAGACGAACCCTTTCATGTCTACGAGCCAAAGGATTGGCCGAATGGACGGAAGAATCACAAGATTGACACAAGAAAGCATCATCGGCTGCACAATACCATCTTGCCCTTTTCCTTATGCAATTGTCACAAGCCCTAGCCGTTTTCGCGCCCATCGCGTTAGCTAATTTTTTCTCTGAACTCATAATTGATGCATATATTTTTCAAAATATTTGGATCTTTAAAAATATAGGAATTGAACAATAGTTGAAGGAGAGGAAAGTAGTGAAATATGTTTGAGTTTGTTCTTTATATGTATAGAAAGGCAATTGAAGAGAACTCAAAAGGGATAGGGAAAAGTGCAATTATTTGAATGAAATATATGAGGAGAGTGACCCACAAAATTAATGCATCGTCTACATATATGAGTTTAAATTTATTCTATTATAAAAAAAATACTAGCACAATTTTATAAAATAATTATAAATAAATCTGTTTGTATATAAGTTAAATCGATAACGTTAATATCAATTAAATAAATTTTATATTATCAGTGTAATTTAATCAATTGCTTCCCATGTTAATTAATTTTTACATATCATACTCAATAATTATATAATTATATAAATATCAATAATATAATAGAAATTTACAACATCAAAGTTCATAATTAGTTAATAAACTCTATTTTTTTTTCAATTTCTCATGGAATGAGACTCCACATTTGGGACCAGGGCATATAGTGGCCTTATCTATTTTCTAATTGGCTAGTTTTTAAAAGTTCATCCTGGTTTCTTTTTTCTGATTGGCTACAATTCTTATCAAATGGATTTCAAGTGAGACCCACTGATAAAATTAGTCTTAAATTGATCATATCTTTATAAAAATGAAAAGAAAAAAATGTCAATGTCTATGCTCACTAAATTTGAAGTGGACATTTCTTTGTAAGATTGCTTCCTTTCAATTTATATGCCTGTCTAAAAGTTCATAAAACTCTTTTGTTGCGGTCCTGGCCAATTCTTCCACTTGTTTGATTCCAAATGGGAAAAGAGAAAATCAAGATTATATGCCTTATATTTTGATGTGACTTTTTGGCAATATTTTTGTAAATGTACGCGTAGATATATGTTTTTTGCTATTAGAAACATTGAAATAGGAAGGGAGGTGAACGAGAATAGAAAGGAGGTGAGTGAGGTTTGCCTATGTATTCTGATACAAAATCAAACTAGAAAATTAAATACATAGGAGAAATAATGGTAAGCAAGATGGGAGGTAGGCGATCGATCAAGATTTGTTTACGTATCTTAGATACATGCGAATTCATTTAGATACAGTGTAGCTATTGAAAATTATTATACTTAATTTTGACCTTATGTATCTCGAGATACATGCATCTAGACGTATATCTTGTATCTAACTAATTAGCACCCAAACTAGTGAAATTTCCGTAAGTTATCCATTTGGAGTCTTGGTGAAATGATGGGATGCCTTCCTCCATCGATCCTGAGTCGCACTCCCTTTACAGAGACGGATTCAGAATATGAAGTTTATGAATTTCTATAATAATTTCAGATATATTAATAATAATTAGGTTTGTATTTACATAAATAAATATTTAGTAAAATTCTTACTATATATACATGATATAATTAAAAGTTATTGGATTCACATAAATCGTAAGTCGGACATTAGATCCATCACTGCCCCATAATATGAATGTAGTATGGAAGCATTGCCCCCATACTGGTAAATCTAACTACTTGCAAAAGAAAATCCTCCTCAAGATATTTGAAGATTTATCTAAAAATACGTATATAAGTTAAGGTCATGGACTTGAAAATGACTCATTTGTATGTGTCTCCCCTCTCTTTTTCATATATGTACATTTCCCTTCTCATTTTCACAAGTTGGCAACTTTTTTCTTTTGTTTTCTATCTGGTGTTCGATATTTGTGTTGAGATTTAGAATTAAATTTGAGTTTGCAAAAGAAAATTTTATATTCAGAGCTGAAGCACTTTCAAACAAAGATAACTTTTTACATAATAGGAAACGAACCTTAAATCTCTGATTGAGTATGAAGGAGTAATAAACACTTCGCCACAATTTTTTCTTGGATCTTTGATCAAGTGTATGCTTGTGTAAAAGAGATAATACAACTTTTACTAGTAGCTTCTTCAATTATTGGTTTCTTATGTTGGTCCTTGTGATATATATTGTTCAGTATATTTAACCTTTAATTAGTTAGAAGGCATGTTTTTGGTCCTTATTAGATACAAAATATGTTATATTTAGATTGTTATTAAAATTATATTAGCGCCAAAGATAGAATAAAATAATTTTAAGAATTTATCTAGTAAAGTCATAGAATTTTGTTTTAGTTCAATATTACATGATATAAATAATAATAATTTATTTTGCTATGTAAAATTTTTTTTAATAATAAATTTGATTGAGTGATTTTATTGATAGAAATGTCTAAGTTTATTAATTTTATTAATACAAAATAAAAATTTAATGACTTTTCTAGATAAATTCTCAAAATTGAGTGATCTTTTGAGATATTAACTCCAAACTTAACCTACAAATAGATAATTAAGTGGAGGAATAGTTAATAATCATAGTAAAATTGTGAATATTTTATAAGTAAGAAAATTTAAAATGGACATTTTAATTAATTAAGGGATAATGCATAAGTACCCCCTCAATCTATACCCGAAATTTTAGAAACACACTTATACTATACTAAGATCCTATTACCCCTGAACTTATTTTATTAATAATTTTCTACCCCTTTTTGGCCAACGTGACACTATCTTGTGGGCCCAATGTTGATTGATTTTTTTTTTCAAACAGTGTCACGTAGGCCGAAAAGTGCTAGAAAATTATTTAAGAGATAAGTTCAGGGGGTTAATAGGACCTTAGTATAGTATAAGTGTGTCTTTAAAATTTCGGACATAGGTTGAGAGAGTACTTATGCATTTTTCCATTAATTAAAGGTAAAACTTGCATAATTAAGTATCAAAATAACTAAAATCAAAACATGTAATAAATATCTTTCTATTGTAGGTTCTCCAGTGATAATTGCATAAAGGTTGAGGTTGATAAACAAGGAAATTGGCCAAAAACAAATGCATAAATTTGATTCTAATTTTCATTTTGACACTATAATTCATATTATTAAGGTACATTTTAACATTTATGAGTCAATTTTTAGTAATTACTCAATTTTTTTGATTTTTTCTTGTATATTAGTCCATGAATCTAGTGCAATGGAGCATCAAAAAAATTTCCTGAAAAAACTTTATGAGGTCCTCCGTAATAATTAAGTATTATCCATAATTTTTAAGCCATATTTTTGCATTTTCGAACCACTTTTAAAAATTACGTGATTCTCTTAATTTTTCGTGTTTATTAGCCCCTGGATCTAGCGCCTTGAAGCACACATATTTTTTTTGTGAAAGAACTTTATGAGAACCTCTATGATGAGTTGCAGAAGAATTACGTATTATCACACCATTTTTAAGGCATATTTTTGAATTTATGCGTAAATTTTTAAGAATTACAAGACTTTCTTGATGTTTTGTTTTTATTAGACCATGTATCTGGCGTCTTGGAGTACCAACAAAAATTTCTAATAAACCTTAGCTCTTAATGAATTGGTTTTCACGACTAGGATTTACGAACCAACCACTAGGAATTACGAGACTTTCTTGATTTTTCGTGTTTATCAGCCCATAGATCTGATGCCTTGGAGCACCAAATTTTTTTCTGAAAAACTTTATGAGGAATTCCGTAATGAGTTACGAAACATTCCGTATAGTCGCACAATTTTTTAAGACATATTTTTGCATTTACAAGCCAAGTTTTAGGAAGTATGCGAGTTTCTTGATTTTTCTTGTGTATAGCAATTGGATCTAATGCCTTGGAACACCTAGAAAAAATTTCTGGAAAAAAACTCTATAGGGACCTTCATAATAAGTTAGGGAAGCATTACGCATAGTCACACACTTTTTAAGGCATATTTTCGCATTTACGACTAACCTTTAAGGAATTACGAGATTTTCTTGATTTGTCTTGTGTATTAGCCAATGAGCATGGCCCCTTGGAGCACCTGCGTAGTTAGTTGGGAAGCACTCTGTATAGTCACACAATTTTTAATACATATTTTTATATTTACAAGGTATCTTTTAGAAATTACGCGAATTTCTTGATTTTTGTATGTTATTAGCCCATCGATCTAGCGCATGGAGCATCCACAAAAATTTCCTGTAAAGGCGCACTATTTTAAGGCATATTTTCATATTTATGAGTCAACATTTAGGAATTATGTGACTTTCTTGATTTTCGTGTGTATTGATTGACCCATGAATTTGGCCCCTTCGAGCACCCAAATTTTTTTTTGAAATGACTTTATGAGTACCTCCGTAATGAGTTGGGGAAGCGTTATATACACTTCTACTAAAAAAAATTTCAACCACATTTTTACATTTATGAGCAAACGTTTAGTAATTACACAACTTTCTTAGTTTTTGTGTGCATTAGCTGCAGCACAACCATTTTTTCAGGTATATTTTCACATTTACAAACCAGCAATTAGGAATTACGTGACTTTCTTGATTTTCATACAGTCTCGCCATTTTTTAGGAATATTTTTATATTTACGAGCAAAATTTTTAGAAATTACACGATCTTTTTATTTTTCGTGTGAATCAACCCACAGATCTAGCGCCTCGGAGCATCGAAAATATTTTTTCTGAAAAAATTTATGAGTTAGGGAAGCGTAACGTATAGTCCCATTATTTTTTCAAGCATATTTTCAAATTTATGTGGCCAATTTTAGGAATTACGTGACTTTCTTGATTTTTCGCATGGATTAACCCATAGATCTGGCGCCTTAGAACACCCAAAAAAAACTCTGAAAAAAGTTTATGAGACCTCCATAATGAGTTAGGGAACCGTTATGTATAGTCCCACCATTTTTAGACATATTTTCGTATATATGAGTCAACGTTTAGAAATTACGTGACTTACTTGATTTTATGTGTATTAAATATTAATCCATGAATCAGGTACCTTGAAGCACCAAAATTATTTTCTGAAAAACTTTATGAATGTTTTCTTAATGAGTTAGAAAACGTTACATATAGTCTCGCCATATTTTTAGACATATTTTGACGTTTACGAGCCAACTTTTAGGAATCACACGACTCTCTTTGTTTTTCATGTGTAATAGTGCATGGATCTGGCGCATTGAAGCACCCAGATATTTGTTTGGAAAAAACTTTAAAATAAGCTCCATACTTTTGGGGGGAAGCGTTACGTATAGTCGCATCATATTTTAAGGAATGTTTTTTTTTATTTACGAGCCAACTCTTAAGAAGTATGTGACATTTTTTTATTTTCGTGTGTGTTAGACCAAAAATTTGGAGTCTAGTAGCACCCAAAATATTTTTAAAAAGCTTAATGAGGATCCGTGTAATGATTTGAGAAGCATTATGCATAATCGCACTATTATAAGACATATTTTCACATCTAAATTTCATGAATTATGACACACAAAAATCGATAAAATTTGATTTTACCTTCTTTGAGACTCGTTTGAACTTGAAACGCGTCAGTTTGTCCCTCGAGACCAACTGACTCCATAGCTAAGGTCTTACCGAACGTACATGAAAAATTTCGGCAAAAAAATCCGTAATTTTGGATCACCAAAAATTTAACTATAGAATACGAAAATTACTAAAATCTTGTTTTACCTGCTTTGTACTTGTTTGAACTTGAAAAGGTTCCAGTTTTCCCCTCGAAACTAACTGTCTCCATTGCTCAAGTCTTAACGGACATCCACAAAAAATTCGATCAAAAATTTTTGAAATTCTAGATCACAAAAAAAACCCATAAATATAGCACAAGAAAATCGATAAAATCTGAATTTACCTGCTTGAGGGCTCTTTTGAACTTGAAAAAGAATGATTTTCTACTTGGGATAAATTGGCTCCACTTCTAAGGTCTAAAACTCCATGTACTATAACACACGAAAATCGATATAATTAGGTTTTCTGTACTTAGGGCTCATTTGAATTTGAAACACGTCAGTTTGCCCTTGGGACCAACTGGCTTCATTGTTAAGGTCTTAATGGATGTTTATGAAAATTTCGAGGAAAAAAATTAGAATTGTGGATCACCAAAAATTCATAGACTATGCATAAAAAAATTGAGAAAAATTTATTTTACCTATTTTGGGGCTCGTTTGAACTTGAAAATGTGTCGATTTTATCCTCAGGACCTATTAGATCTATTGTTAAGGTCTTAACTAACATCCATGAAAAATTTTGGCAAAAAATATTCAAAATTCGAATCACAAAAAATTAATGGATCATAGCACACGAAAATTGGTGAAGTTTAATTTTACTTGTCTTGGAACTCTTTTAAACTTGAAAACGCGCCAATTTGACCATCTAGATCAATTGACTTCATTTCTAAGGTCTTAAAAAATTTCTATGAAAACTTCCGGCCAAACAAAATTTGAAATTCCAGATCATCAAAATTTCATGGACTATAGCAAATAAAAATGAAAAAAATGGTTATACCTGCTTTGGGGCTTGTTGCCGGTTTGCCCCCTGGAACCAAGTAGCTCCACTCCTAAAAGTCTTAACGGATGTCCATAAAAAATCATGGCCTAAAAATATTCGAAATTTCGGATCACAAAAAGTTTATCGATTATAGCATACAGAAATCGAGGATAAATCCAATTTTATATGCTTTAGAGCTCGTTTAAACTTGAAATTGATTGGTTTATACCTCGGTACCAACTGGCTCCACTGCTAAGGATTAACGGACTTCTATGAAAAATTTTGGCCTAACAATATCTGAAATTCGAAATCATCAAAAATTCATAGACTATAGCAAACGAAAATCGCTAAAATTTTATTTTACCTACTTTGAGGATCGGTTGAAGTTGAAAAAGCGTCGATTTGTTCCTCAGGACCAACTGGTTCTAGTGCTAAGGTCTAACTGGACGTCCACAATAATTTCGGGAAAAAAAATCTAGAATTTTGAATCACCAAAATACATGGACTATAGCACATGAGAATCAGTAAAATCTGATTTTACCTACTTGAGGCTCGATTGAACTTGAAAACACGTTGGTTTGTCCATCAGGACCAATTGACTCCATTGCGGAGGTCCTAATTAATGTCCTTGAAAAAAAATTTGATCAAAAGAATCTGAAATTTTGAATTACCAAAAATTCATGAACGATAGAACATGAAAATTGGTAAAATCTTTTTTACAAGTTATTATTGGGCTAACAAGAGCTACTGCGCCGAGAACGAACAACAGGGCCAAGTTAATTTGAAACCCGGGTTGAGTAGTGAACATAAAACGATTTCAACTTTCAACAAAAAGAGTAGTGATGATATATAATTTAGAAATTATGCAAATGATTGAGAAAAATATCTTAATCCTCTCATCTTCCTTTGTAACTTCGATTTTAGTTATTATAATATTAAATGTTTGTAACTTTGTATCATGAAATTGAAGTTTTTACATATATACTCCATGAATTTTGAGTTAATATGACACCCAACAATTTTTTGACCGAATTTTTTTGTGGACTCATGACAATCTATTTAATGAAATAGGTATTTTTAAAGGGGCAAACATAATTTTTTTTAAATTTAAACGATACACAAATCAAAAGATAGTCAACCTTTAATGTTTTTAAAGGGGCAAACATAATTTTTTATAAATTTAAACGATACACAAATTAAAAGATAGTCGACCTTCAATGCAAGTATCGAACGAGGCAAAAAGTGGGGAGGTCCACTTGGGTGGCGTGACAAACTAGCAAAGCATCTTCTCACCACACAAGCATTAAATTGCTACCAACACAATGTGATCGATACAACATTCACTCAAAATACGTAATAAATATGCAACACAACAACCAAAGCCGTAAACGGAATTTTTATATACATATCATACACATTTTACAATGATTCCACCCAACAACTACTTTTTCGTTTCTCATTTTTTACAAAATTTCTTCGAACAAGAAACCATTAAATTACTCCTAATCAGACTCTAATAACTTTGTTAATAACGACTCTCATTTACTTACAGAGACAAAAAGACACTATATTACATTTTTTACTTACATAGAGATCCATTTGAACTTATATTTACACTAGGCAAAAGGATCTTTTTCTTTTGTTTCTCAGTCTGACGAAAATCTTCCTCTATGTACTGTTTTCTCTTAAGCCAAGGTAGGGATGCTGCAATTACGACGATCCCTGTCAAGGCAATCGAAACCTTCAACTATCACTGCTGGATTATGGCCAAAATTCGCCCTGCTCACACATCCGCCTTTCCTGGCGGATGATGTTGAGGGGGACGAAGCCAATCCGGAGGGAATTGGTATTGCCCGTGGGGATATTGGGGTGACCTTCTCATCCCCAAATCGGGCATCTTGAATCAATGGGTTAGATACTCTGCTCGGCGGTGAACCACAAAAAAATGGGGGCGACGAGGCTACTTGAGCTGCTGATTGATCCATACTACTACCATCACCCTGTATATATTTTCAAAACCATATATTAGCAAATGAATTAGAGAACCTTTTAGCAGACTATGCATACATTGACAAAAAATACCATCTTTTTAGTAAAATTGGGAAAACCAAGTACTCTTTTTCGGATTTAGGATACGAACTATCAAAGATCTTTCTCCTTTGGCAAGATACAAGAGTGAAATAATCAACCCTATTGATATTAGAAGACCCACAGATTCTTCCGATGAATCATTTCTGTGCCAATGAAACTCAGGATGAAGTCCTATCAATAAGAGTATCTTTTTTCGACCATATTCCTATTGTTAATGCGATATATAACAACCACTACTACAAAGAGTATTACACCCTTGATCATAGAAATACGGATTAATTATTGAACCCTATGAATTGCGTTAAAGTAGGATACTTCATTCCTTATTTTATGAAACACACATATCTAAGGCTCACTCCCTCTTTTTGGCTTGAAAAATCTATATTTTTTGAACTCGTATTCAATTAAATACCATCACATAAATTGGGACGAAAGAACAATACTTTAAACATCTACACGAATAGACAAGATGGACCCCAAAAAAGAAAATTAATCATTAATGATATGTTAATTGCTTGTAAGCCATTCGATGAAAGCAAAACATGAAATTCACATTCTACGGCCAGCACCGACAAGAACATGGTGCCCACACACTTGGGCACATAAGCCTTTTTCAATAGGTCCACAAATGCACTCTTTCTAATTTTATTGAATTTATTTTTAGCATACATACAAACAATAAAATGAATTTCTTAAAAAAATAAAGTTACTGACCAAAAGTCATAAACTAACCTTTGTGAGGATGATATCCAATAAATCAGCTCCAGCTCTTGAATCACAAAGGTCTTGCTGATGGCTGAAAAAGTAGGTGAAAACTTGGTCAGTATGGTGACTGACCTGCGTGGCTATGTGGTTAATGAAATTAAATTAAAAATCAGGTAAAAATACGATTTTTCATTTTTTCTAAAACATAGTGAACAAAATTATCTGATATTTGCCGTTGGTGAAAATTGACAGCTATGTTGTACGATTAATCACGCATAAGCTGACCTAAACATCGCGATTAAACAACAAAAAAGAGAAGTTAACCTGACATGCCATCTGAGAGGTCTTGTAGGGCTAATACGACGGGGTTTTGGGCAAACGACGGCGTCTTTCTTATCGGAAATGGAGGAATAAGA
The DNA here is from genome assembly GCA_027704765.1 of Solanum habrochaites. Taxonomy (NCBI): domain Eukaryota; kingdom Viridiplantae; phylum Streptophyta; class Magnoliopsida; order Solanales; family Solanaceae; genus Solanum; species Solanum habrochaites. The sequence continues at coordinate 922,326 of JAKWJA010002492.1, forward strand.
ACGCCTCATCTCATCACAAGCAGCAAAGTTGCTTTGTTGAATAGAACAGTGATTCATTTTTCAATTTTTTACAGTTTTAATAATATACCTGCACCAAAGATAAATAAATAATTATTTTTATTAAAAATTAGAATTAAATAGTAAAAGAAAAAATAATTCTAGATAAACTTGACAGATCTAAAGATATGCAACAGTGACGTAAGAATAAAAAAAACTAATTTCCTTGAATTATTATGTTGAATTTTATAGATCTAGTCAAAGCTAAAAAAAATTAAAAATTCAAAAAAAAAACATAAAGCCGAGATTAGCCGGCGCAGAATTTGATCTTTCCGTTGCCGGAAAAATTAAAAAACCGTAGATCTAAAACAAAAATTAAACATAAGATAATACTTAAATTAGGAGATATTAACAGATCGTTGATTTCCAGCTTCATATAAATTTAAAGCAGCATAACATAACTCAAAACTAGAAGAAGAAAAAATCGCAAGGCTGATTTTTATCTCTCCGTTGAGAAAACATAGAAATCACCGGAAGAAAAAAACGAAAAAAAATTAGAGAAACGTGGATCTGAAGAAAAAAAAGCTTCAAATCATGTCAAAATATCATAAAATTTCGCTTATCAGATTCATAGCTCAACAAAACTTACTGAAAAATCGAGAAATTATTGATTTCTTCGATTTTTTCACAGATCTACACATAATTTAACACAGAAAAAACTCGACCTTCAAAAAAACGACGAAAAACAAAGCATATCACAGTGGTAACAGTATATACTACTTTGCTATACCTCCATAAATCAATTTTTCTAAACTAATTTGAGATTCAACACAAAAAAAAAACAGAAGAAATTTGCAAAATCATAAGAGGAATTTACCTGAGAGAAGTGTGGGAAAAAGTATGATTAATTTGAAGAGAAGGATTCAAATAAAGAAGAGAGAAAAATAAAGGGGGAAAATAATAAAGAGAAGAAACGGTCAGTTTAAGACAGGAGTAAAGAAGGATAACAAAGATGGGTTCTGTGACTTTTATACATTGCAAGAGAGAGAAAAAAATATCAAATCAAAGTACTATATATTATAATTTTATACTTATAATAGTTTTAAGGAAATTGAAAAAAAATATATCAAATTAAATAGAAAACTTTTTACTTTAATATATTCTCTAAAATTTGTTACCATTTGAAAAAAAAATATAGAATTTCTACTCTCGCCTATTCTTGAACATGTATTAGTCTGATATATCACTTTACGCATGTATATAGACATATATATTGAGTGATATATCAAAATATTAAAAGGTTTATTTCAAATTGATATGATGTGTTGAAATATATTCAAATTTAAAAGTTTTTGATAATTTAAAAAAATACGATTAACTCTTAATAATAGAAAATTTATATAAAAAATTTCAATTAAATAAAGTATTAGTATATATAGAAACTTATTTTATAATTATAACCCCAAGATATTCACTTGAAAGACTAATATACAAGTTATAGCAATTGTGAATTATTTTAAAATTGTCAAATTTAAATAAAAATACTAGAGTAAACATTTGGTGTTACCTTAATTATTATTTCGAGAGAATAGAACATATGATGATTTTCATTTTACATTTTTTTAAGAAAAAAAAAGCAAAGGGATTTAAGTTTAAATTAATATTTAACTCAAAATAAATAATTTTAAAAAAATAATTAAAAAAAAAGTAAGATAATACGTTACTTTTTTTAATGTATCATGCTGGCGGTGCCTGCAGCGAGATATCTCCTCGATATTCCCACCCACTTCAAACCATTTTCTTTTTAATTTAAGAAAAAGAATTAGTTTATGATTTTAAATATGTTCTTTGATTTTCGTGTCCATAAATATTACTTCCTCCGTTTTAAAAATATTAATCTAGTTTAATTTGGAATGGAGTTCAAAAAAAAAGAATAATTTTGTGATTCTAATTTAAAATTATGTTAAATATATCAAAATATCTTTTAATTTTGTGGTCTTAAACATGTCACATGAAAAATTAAAATTTAAGTATTGTCAAAAAAGAAATGTGTCATTCTTTTCTAATTACACTAAAAAATAAATAAGATCCATTTTTTTTAAACGAAGAAAGAATTTTTTTCGGTCTCAATTTTTTCAATTTATGTATAGTTTAAATTGGATATCAAATTTACAAAATAAGGAAAAAATATATATATTTTGAAACTACCTTTAAAATGTAAAACCTTAAGGAATTTTGCCAAATAAGTGGATCCATCATGAAAATATTGATAGTATTGTTAAATATTTTTCAAAAAAATATATTTTAAATTGATTCAAATAAAGATATCCCACAATTAGAATAAAATAAAAATAAAAAATTTAAATTCTAAGTTTATTTGAAAGATAAAAATAGAATCATTAAGATTTTTATAAAAACAAAAAAAATAATAACACACAAAATTGTTTATGTTGTTTGTAAAGTACATATTGCACTCACCTCTAATGGACATTTTTGGGTAAAATTTATGTATCATAGGATCATATCACTCAAAATTTTAAACCATTTTATGGCCTTATTGTCACAATAAGCTCCCACATGCTTCTTACCTTAATAACATTGGTTTAACTATAGATATTCATCGATTATTATTTTGATTCTCGAATTATTAACAGTCTTAAAAATATCATTTTATTTAATTAATTAAACTTATATATTCTCTCAATCTGCTACATTACATACCTAATGGTATTTAAACTATGTTAAGAGCATTATGCTCTTAATAAAAAGCTAAGAGAAGAGTTGAAAATATTCTTAGGCTTCACTCATGTTACAAAATCGAATAAGTATTAAATTCAGTTAATTAGGTAAAAGAGTATTTTTGAAGTTGTCAATGATTTAAAGGTAAAATTAATAATTCACGAGGAACTTCCATGTGTTTTCAACACTTCTCCTTCGATTTACACGTTGTTTGAATGGTTTTTAGCCGTTGTATTTGTATTGTTAGTTTTTAAATAATGTTTACTTAAAATCAATTGTATTGTATCGTTTAAATTCAATCGTTAGATAATGTCGAAACACTCATTTTATGTAACGATCAATTTAGGGTGATCATGTCATTGCCTTAATATTTTCTTCTCAATTTTTCTTTCTTTGTTATTTAATAATTATATTTCATCGAATATCTATATTTTCATAATAACACTATTACATATTCTATTTTTTTTTATAAATTTCTTTTTTAAATCATGAACAACACGTAACATTATATAACAACAAAAAACATATAATCTATCCAAAAATATTGTATTTACTAAAAATCATAAGATACAACATAACATACACAATACCATACATTAAAATTAATTGATGTTTGACTATCTAAATGAACTTTGACACGTGTCGCCACATAATTATGAATACCAACCTTCCATACGAATTAGTTAACTGTTGGAAGTTGGAAATGAAATTAGGGGATTGCATATACGACGTCGTTTATCTAAAATATTTTGAGCCATAAAGTTTTATTGGAAAAATTGTTACAAAATATTATCGTATTTCACTTTTACTTAGTTTATTTGTTTATCAAATAGTAATATTCTAAGGAATAATTTGATAATCGATTTAGAAGATGAGTTATATAAATATTAAATTTTTATATAATATATAATATTAAATAATTAATTAAAAAGTTACTAAATGTATAATATTTTATTTGTAAATTAAAGCCACAAGATTAATAAATGTATAAATCATTAGAAAATTTACATATTATATTTATTCATAATAGAAAATGAAATAACTATTATAAGAAAGAACTAGCTCCCTTATATCTAATAATAATATCTACATATAATAATAAATATATTTTCTCATAATTAATATACGCATAATTCTATTGACTTTTACTTTGTCAATTAGCTTTTTCTTTGAGAAAAATAATTCCAAACAATTAATTACTTTCATAATTTCTTAAATCAGGAAATGTGATTTAAAATATTATTGAACACAACTGTTTTCAATATGAAAATTTTGAGTCCCAATGAATATTTACACTCCATTATGTACAAAGGATAATAATATTAACTAGGAAATCAATCAAATGATATTTTTTCTTTCCCAAGAACAATTAAAAGATTGAATTTACTCTTTTTTTCGTTTTTATTAGAAGAAAATAGATTTTTATTCTTCTAAACTTGATGAATATTATTTACCAAAATATTTGAATTATTACACTATCAAAAAAAAAATCACTATCTTTAAATATTACATTATAAAAAAAATCACTATCTTTAAACCCCTTTACCCCCTCAGTTTTAATAATAAATGTCACTATATTTAAGAAAGAAATATTTTGGATTCAATATTAGTATGAATTTTGACTTATTTAAATTTACAATGTGTAAAATCTTATTCGGAGGAGAGAGGAGGAAATTGTTTCCCCATAAAACTTTTTTTATACCGAGGCTCATATTTAAGACCTCTAATTAATAAATGAAAATTAATTTACCACACCAAATTTTATAATGACGACTCTATTAAATGTTACATAATACATTTTAAAATTTAAATTAATCTCAATGACAATAACATATTATTAAAATTCGACAAACTACATCAAACTTATGTAAAAGAAAAAGAAAATAATGAAAGAAAACATAGTAATGAACTGTTAATAAGAAAAGCAACATAAAATCTATAAGAACAAAATAATTACATAAAAAAAAATAGTGTGATAATTCAAATACATTAAACAACATACGACAAGAGCTATATGATACTATCAATCCTATACGACAAACACTAGACCTACATAAGGCATATAAGACCACACTCTACCCCTACTAATATCATTCTATTTAAAATCATGTTTTCGATAATATAAAATTACATTATTTTCTGCTTAATCACCTTTGAGACTACTCTCAATGCTTTATTGTCCTACTCCTACCCCTTCAACATACCCCTATACAAATAGCCTCTCTACCTCTTCTATATATGTTCGAACTATTTTAATTTCACTTTCTTCTTATTTTATTTATCTCATAAGCTACTCACACGTTCTCTCGAGGCTACATGATAATATTATAATAAAAAATTATTAAATATTATAAAAAGTAAAAAGGAAAAAAATAAAATCACGTGTAGGGGCACAGAGAAAGTTATTAAAGAGCCATAAGTGGTAAAGCAGAAGCTTCAGCATGTTGGACGCTGCACGCTACTGCCCTTTAGTATATAAAAAATTCATCGATAATATTTGTTATTTTATAAAATTAATATATAAATTTCTATTATATCTTTAATAGATACTCAGTTTTAAAATAATTATTTAATCGATTTATGAAAATTAATAAGTATTTTATATACATTGTAATTACTTTATACATTGATTATTAAAAAATTGTTTTAAAAATTATACTAAATAAGAATAGAGTAATAAATTTACTTAATTTCTTAATAAAAAAATCTAAAATTGTGACATATAAAAAAACGAAGTATTAGTAGAATTACGCCTTCTATTTTTAAAAATGAAATCTCACCTCATTCGTTCTTATATGTATTGTCCATGTAATTAAAATATTTTTTTTGTTATTTGTTATTTTCAAAAATAATTCTTTATTATTTGATTCTTTTTACTTATTACTTTTGAATTATTTTTTTAAAATATTTTACATTTAATATTAACTATTTATTATCCAAATCACTTTTAAAATTTAAAAATAAATGTCAATGAATATGAATATTATAATAAAACACTCATAACAATTATTATTTTTTTAAAAGGCACGAAAAGTTCAACATTAAAAAAAATGAAAGGAGGAACTAATTGTCATTTACAAACTCATTAAAGTATTAATTAGATTGACTTAATATATATATCTATATATATATATATATTATATATATATATATATAATATATATATACTTAAAAAATGTGAGAATTGTAGCCCAATAGAGACAGCTATAATGGATTTTATTAGGATCAAATCATTGAGAGATTTGTGGGGTTGCCCATAAACCCCATGTAACATGTAATGCAGCCTCTTACTGTACATATGGTGGCACAAGAAATCAATACATCGATAATTCTTTAAATTTATTAATATTTATTTAGATACTCGAGTTATAATATACTTGAAATGAGCACCTGATTAATAGAGTACATATACATAATAAATATTCTTATTTGGTATTCTCAATTCAAATTTTAAAAAAGTTTTTGCGTGTGTTATCAAACGTACATTTCATAGATAAATTAACAAAAGTAAATCAACCTCAATTGATACAATTTTGGATAAATATTTTAAATGATTAATTTATCCATACAATAAAAATTTAAAAACAATATACGTAAAAACTTTTTCAAGGATCAGATATATATATAAAAAATATTATTATCTTTTAAAATAGACTTTTCAAAACGAATTAAAATTACTTAGTCGAGAGCGACTACCAAACAATACAATAAAAAATAAATTCCCAAGTCAATATTTCTATGCAAATTGGATTTTGCAGCTATCTTTGTTGATTGTGGACCTACCCTAGTCCTATAATTAAGAATTATGGTTATTCTGGACCTAACACCATCTAGCACTAATAATCATAAGATCATATACATAATCATTTCATAACAACTCAATGTGAATCACTTTTATAATAATAGAATATATGTAAATCTATTTTTATAACGATGAATATATCAACTCTAATATACATATATATATATATATAGTAGCAATGATTTATTGAAAAAAAGCATGTGAATCACTTTTATAATAATAGAATATATGTAAATCTCTTTTTATAACGATGAATATATCAGTTCTAAATCAAAAATTTTAATGTATATCAAAACATTTTTGCTTTACTTTTTATCAAAGAAGGACCCTTCTATATTGTTGATTTGGTTAGGTGAGTGACATGTTAATAGCATATATAGTGAACATCACATGCTTTGCCTAATGCCTAATTCTTTAACAATGCAAATAGTCACTTTTTTTTTAGAAAAAAAAAAGGGATTTCTCCAAGAAGTTGAAAATAAAATTCTCACTTAATAACACAATAAATAAATAAATAAATAATAAAATCTGAAATAATTGGAAAAAAAAACAGCTTAGCATTTCTTTCTCTTCATTTTGGCAATAACAATAATGGATTATTTGATTCGGAAAGAAGTTATTTTGGAATTAATTATTTCAGGATTGTTATTTCACTCTTAATATGGAAAGAAAATAACATTACAACTTTCGAATATACTAATATTGTGATAAGTTATTCTATAATTTTATTCCAATCAAATATGAAATAAATTCATTCTAAAATTATCTCAAAATTAATTATCTTTTATCTTTTATACGAAACGAAACAAGCCTAAGAGCTACTTTCAAAACAAAATTACCTCGCAATCCTCAAGGTTAGAATGTGTATGAAGATAAATTCATTCTAAAATTATCTCATAATTGTGTTGGATGGATAATCTTTCACTTTTTAATCAAAAGTCCTGCATTCATATTTAGAAATACTTTTCTCTTTAATACTCCCTCCGTCCAGTATTATTTGTCATAATTTCTATTTTTAGAATTAAATTATAAAAACTTTGATTAATATTTTAATATACAAAAAATTGCAATTTATAGTACTTTTCATATAGTTTAAGAATATCTAATTTTTTTGTTTAAAATATCGAATTAATGTAATCTAATTTAATTTTAAAAATTAGTCAATTAATTTTTTAAAAACGTAACATGACAAATAATCTCATACGGAGAAAATAGATCTCATATAAAAACGATTATCGATAGAGAAAAGAAGTCAACAAATCTATTGCTATTTTTGATGCATACTATCACACATTGAAGAGACAATTGAACAATTTAAATCTGTGTAGAAGACTATTGAGTTAAATTCTCCTTTATGACTCTTTAAAATAAGTCAAATAAATTAAAATGGAGGGAGTAACTATCCGCTCATGAAGACACTAATTTATATGTACAAACATATATAGTGTCGTACTTCCTCCGTTTAAAAAAGAATCATCTTATTTTTTTTAGTATGTTTCAAAAAAAATTATCTTTTTCTTTTTTTGGTAATAATTTTTCACGCGGCATGTTTAAGATTACAACATTAAAGCGCAACTTTATACATTTGACATAACTTTAATTTAGAATCACATGATCAAAAGTATTCTTTATTTTCTTAAATTTCGTATTAAGTTAAATTAGGTCATTTTTTGTTAAACGGAGAAAGTATATAGTTTGAGAATCACCAAATAAAGTAGAAAAGTATGTGTAACACACTTTTCCATTAAGCTCACCTTTACTTCAGTATTTATTTACTTTCTGCATTTAGATACATGACTTCATCTTTTGTCAAAGAGGAAAGAAAATATTCCCTTTACCATTTTAATATTCATCTTCTGTTAAAAGACAAAAGTATAGAAAACATCCTTTAATGTAGCATAATATTATTAATTTTGTCTTTAAATAATTGTTAGCCTTAAAAATATTTTTTTATTTGACTAACTAAATTTAAATATAACTTTTGCTACACAGGTGAAATCCACCTCTAAATTTTGGTTAGGTTTAAGAATGTTTTCAATATTTCTCTTGACTTTTTATTAAGAGCTCCACACTTCTATGAGAGTTTGAGATCACGTCATCGGAAAACCGAAAAATCGAACCGAACCGAAATTTTTTAGAATTTCGGTTTTCGGTTTGGTATTCGGTTTAATTTTTTGTATTTTTGATATTTCGGTTCGGTTTTCGGTACATATTATTTTGGAATTCGGTATTTCGATTTAAACCGAAATATTATATTATAATTTATAAATTATATTATATTTAATAATTATTAATATTAAATATTTTTTAAAAAAAAATAAGAAACCCTAATACCCTATCATTTTGACTCTTCCTCACTCCCTCATCCTCTCCTCTTCAACACTTCAACAACTCTTCTTCCTCTTCTTTTCTCCTCTCCTCTTCAGCAGTTCAACAACTCTTCTTCCTCTTCTTTTCTCCTCTTCCTCTTCTACTCCAGCCGGCGTCCACCGTCCACCAGCAGCAGCGCCGCCAGCCGCCGTCCACTAGCCGCGACAGCAGCAGCCAGCCGCCCGCGACAGTAGCAGCAGCCGCCCAGCCGCCCGCGACAGCAGCAGCAGCAGCCAGCCGCCCGCGACAGCAGCAGCCAGCCCACTAAACAGACCCATTAAAAAATCAAAATAAAAAATCGAACCGAATTAATAAAAACCGAACCGAATTAACAAAAACCGAACCAAAATATTTCGATTCGGTATTCGGTACGCAATTTACAAAAACCAAAAAAATTAAAAAAAAAATCGAACCGAACCGAAATACCGAATGCCCACCCCTAACAGGGTGTGTATTTATGTTTAGTTATTCAAGTAGAGTAGTGTTTTTAAGGCTATTTTCTAAAACAAAACTAATAATTCATGTCAAATTTATGGATATTTTCAATAGTACTACTTCTCTCTTGGTTAAAAAAATATTTCATAAATTCTAAATTCTAGTACAACATTATCAAATATTAGTAATTCAGTACTAAATTTATTATTTTCTATACATATTGCAATTTTTTTAATACAAATACAAAATTTAAACTAAAGCTATAATAAATTCAATGGAACTCATATATATGTTGGTTTCTAGCTCCGTCCCTCACTCTAAGACTGACACTTGCTCCTCTTAGAGAGGTTACATCAATTGGTAACCTAAGTAAATATGATGAGTATCAAGACAATAGAAAATGAAAGATGTGAAAGTTACATAAGACTAATTCTGTCTTGACAAAAAGTTGATCTATTGTCTTCTGAATATTTGAAAGGTTACAATTTTCTAAATACTTATAATAATTTGGACCACGTCCAAATTTGAATAAATCAACAAATTGTCACAAGAGTCCAAAGGTAATGGGAAAAAATAATAAAAGGCAAAGGAATTATATTTTTTGTTGGAATAATATATAGTAGAACAAATAATGATACAAATTTGTTGGAATTTTTGCTTTACATTCCTTTTCTAAAGTGACAAGAGCATCAAATTTTGTGGCCAACATATGTTTTGGTGAAATATTCCACACCTCGTGTGAAGTTCTATGGAAACCTTGTATGTCAACTTCTAGCTCCGTCTCTTTCTTTTTTTTTTACCTAAAAATTATCATAGTTCATCGTTTAAGCAATCTTTTAGAAAACTAAAGGAAGGGAGATGGTTTTGAGCTCAATGCTTTTCAACTTTATGGTTAGTGATTAGTTATCACTATTGACCACTAAATTAAACACTTGTTTTTTGATTAAATGTACTTAATTTAACTCTATTGATTATTGGTGTGCGAAAAATTACATATTGAGTCTGACATATCAAACTTTTTTTACATGATTATTGAGAAGAGACTACAAAATTTACAATGACATCAAGGTTGATTTGGCTCTTTTGATCCTAAAGGAAGGAAGGTTATATCTAAACATGCATGTTGATAAGTCCTCTTACTTGATTGGGACATGAAAAATTATGGCAAATAAGATAAGATATCAAGTTGGAAATGATTTTGTGACAAGCACTAAACCAAGCATTTGTTTGTTAATTGGGACATGACAAAATTATGACAAATTATAAGATGTCAAGTTGGAAATAACTGCAAATTCCATCACATGTACTTAAAGCCCCACTATGAAAGAAAAAAAGAAAGAGTTGGCAATAGAGATGATTTGCTACATCTAAATCCAGAAATTGAGAGAGATAATTATGTGCAGCCAAAAATACATATTTTACAAACATTATTGTCCTCAAAGCTGGTCACTTACTAATAAGAAAACCACCAGCATTATATGTTAAACTTAATGTGTGCCTTTTTCTTCACAACAGTTGTCTCATCGACATAAGCTGCCACGACGATAAAGTTAGGATCCTGTTGCTCTCTCTCACACACACACATAAGAAAAGAGGCATCAGACGGATTGAATTTCGAAATAATGATTTAACTAACTCTTGCCTTCCTCTAACTTTGAAGAACTGAACTTGACATTAACCAAATCTGCAGCAAGTCGTGCAGCAGCAGATGCACGCTCTGCAGCAGAAATAGCAGAACGGGCTCTCTCCATTACATCTGATGTTTCTGGTCTTGTATCCTTTTTTATATCGACTGCATCTGCCAAAGTGCTGTCGCTATGTGATGGTTTATCTATATTGGCGGGCCATAGAGGTGCTTTAGTAACAGAGGTTGGAGAATCAAGACTTTTAGCTCCTCGATTGCCATTTGGAGACGTCACAGGATTTTCAGAAGTTGGTGGATGACCACGAGTGTTTGGTTCTAGAGATGCCCGAACAGGTGCAGCAATTTGCTTTGGTCCATTCTACATCATGAATTATTGTGGCAGCAAAACAAAGTCAGATCAAGAAACAAAAAGCCACTTAAAAGTCCAATAGACGCATTACAAATCTAAAGAACTTGATCCTTACAGTCATACGCTTTCAACTGTGTTAGCATAAGACCAATTACAAAACTTTAAACTCCTCCATTTGCAAAACATGCATGTATATTTCAGGGACAACTAGGTCTCAGCCCCATGTCATAGCATAGCCGCGAAATTTGTCATTTTTAAGTTTGTGCATGATAAAGATTAGACCTTTCATTAACATAGCACACAAGAAAATGCCTATATCGATCTTCACAAGAAAATAGAGATGGACCAGGAACCATACCCCTAATTCGGACATTTTCAAGCTTATGAACGACTAAACATTCAAGACACATTAGAAGATTTAACAAAGGAAAGTACCAGAAGGTCCTCCGGCTTTTTACTTAATTCTGCTTCTGTGTAAGAAGATTCCCATTCCACATTGTACTCTTTTGCAATTTCCTTCAATACATTGAGCTTTAGTTCAGCTGATGGAGCACCAACTGAAAGTTTCTCTACAATCTGCATATTCATATAAATAACCTCAGCTTAATATAGACAACCCTGCAAGAATATCATTAGCACAATGAAGAAGACGAGAGCGTAACTGTACGGTTAACACTTGTATCAGGCCGAAGCTCAGATGCTGCGGCTATAAATTCCTTTCCGTATTTAGCTGCAAATAGATTCCTGACATGCAATAGATCTGGCAAATCTGAACATCTTGGAGCTGCAAAGATTATACTTGCAACAGCTTCCCGCAATTCTGAGGGGCATTCCCTGATTCACCAAAAGAGATAATTACAAGATTTCATTACAAAGAGTTTTTAGATTATAGAAATGACTAAGACAAACTATAGTGTCCACTAGAAAAATGCAGTAAAATGTGAATAAACCATTTGGAGTGAGTTTGTTGAATTGTGCAATGATCTTGGGCGTATTTATACACCTAAGTGCCGCATATTGTCCATGTTTAAGCTTAAGTTCCGAGAATCAACTCGTGTAATCCATGTGTTTGATGTGGGTAATCTAATATATGTGATTATACATATTTTAGGTTAAAATGCAGTAAGAATCGACCCAAATGACAACAGGAACAAAAGTCGGGCATTATGGACGAAAAAAGTCACGTGGGCAGTGAAAAAAGGGAGTCCGCAATGCAGGAAAACCCCTTAATGTGGAGGGCTCGCCAGGACTGTCATCAGACTCCAGAGGACAGGAATGCCAGTCCCCTGCTAGATGGAAAGGAGGGCTTCATGCAGCTGGTACTCCGCGTTGATGGACGTGGTGCGGAGGCAGTGCTTTAGTGTGTGATCTTTTTAAAAGTCAAAACCAAGTAGGAATAAGGGGTACTTTCCACCACTGTAAATAGAACCTTTGGACGATTTTGACGGGGGATCACTTTTGGGCTAACTACGCGACAGAGAGAAGACTAAACACTAGGGTTCTTACTTTTCTACTCTTTAATTTTGCATGAACAACATCAGTTCTTGCAATTTTGATTAGAACAAAAGTAGCCAATGACTAATGACCTGTGTTATGGGTTTATGGCTAAAAGCATGATTATTTAGTAGACGATTGATTCGACAAAATTTGTTTATCATATTAGTTGTTCTTATATTCTTGAGCTTGCTATTTTATTGCTTAGCTATCATTGAAATAAATCTATATTCTCTTTTTGAACTCGGAAGAAGGATCGTGAGATAGAACAAATAATATAGGGAGTAAAGAACCTTTAGTCTAGAAAAAAAATGATTTGCAGCTAGGGTAGGAATATACCTAGATCCTCTTACTTGGTTACAAAATGGGAAGACATATAAATGTGTTCGGAATGGTTTACCACATCCCTGCTCAACGATATAGGTGTGAGGTCAATCTAGATAGACGACTAGAGGATCGAAAGACCATAATCATGCCATTAACCCCATAAATCAACAACCAGATAAATGAACTAGTCAATGAATTCAAATACTGTATATGATTGGGAATAAGAGACGTAACCCAAGAATATCTATCTTATAGTGATCACAACCCTTGCTTGCTTTTCGGTCTTTCAATTTACTCATAGAAATAAATAAAATCCAAAATTCTCTCTTGGTAACTTCAACACTTGTTTACTGTTGCAGTATAGGAATTGACTAGATTCTTGCTGAATCACAAGTCTCTTGGGTACGATAATCCAGGCTAAATCAGTTTGTACTACTTGGGTGACCACATACACTTGCATGTGTGTTGGGAGTCGCAACACGCAACTAACTAGAAGAGAAGATGTAGCTACTCTTGCTTAATAACGTACTTTCCCTAGTGGCACCTTACATCCTTCACCTACTAGGTCAAAATGACACGATGTTATAGCAACTATTTTGGTGGCGAACTTAGACTTAAGCCATTTATAAAGGAACAAGGTCACTAGACCTCAATAAAAAGTTCTAGTTGACCAAGGATCACATACCTGTTAAGTTATAAATTTTAACTGACCAAAAACCACATTGGACCAAGGTGCATGTAACACAGTTATGTATGATGGTTTGATCTACACAAACCTCTATAAATGTACCGTATGTAAGAGGTACCACTATGATGACTGAGGTCACTAAAAAGAAAACAAGATAAATCCAATATTACATGGAGGAATTCATCTCAAAATACCAATAGACTACAGCATCTTGAAATATATGTGGTCTTGACGAACAACAAAACACAAAGGAAGCGAAGTATATGCATAGTCGGGTTTGTTGTTTGGACACTTGCATTAGGTAGATTGTTTTAGTTTGGTTAGATTTTGCAAGTCAATAACATGATATTAGAAGAATCTCTAGTTCAAAAGAAACCATAATTTGTTCGAATTTAGAAATTATTGAGCATTTAAAAAAAAATGAACACACATAAAGCAGAATAAATATTGAGAATATATATAGCCAATCTCATCTAGTTCGGGATTAAGGCATTATTGTTGTAGAGATGAATGCGCTTGCAAATGACATTGGTCCTCAAGGCTGAGATTAAGTCGAATTAGAGTAAGGGTGGTTGTTAGGAAGAAGAGAAGGCAATAATGGAGAGGAAAGATTGTACAGCCATCGGTCTACCATGTTATGTCCCAGCCTCCCAGGAGAAGTCATTGGTGAAAATTTGAAAGGGCATTCAACATTTTGGCTAGTTATGGGTGTGTAGTTATGTCCTCGACTCCAACCAAACAATTACCTTAAAGAATTAAATAACCTCTCTTATGGTTATGGAATTTAAACATAGCTTAGTTGGTTTCAAATATAATATAAACCCTCCTACTCTTATATGTTGTATTACAACACAAACTTGGAAGAGATACTTCTAGCATTAATTGAATCTACAAGAGACTCTTTCTAGCATTAATTGAATCAACATACTGGAATAGGGTCTTCGTCTATTAAACAAAAGAAATGGATAATAAACGCTTTGAGGGATACACACATATTATTGACAGCCTCAATTGATTGGTAATCACATGAGAAGCAAAGACGCCATCTCAATTCACAATATAAGGACATAGACTGTTTGCCTATACAAATCATCTCTTGATTTCAATTCACTAAATAATGCCATCACACCCCGGACCTAATGAGCAAAGAAATTTCATTGCTTTGAAAAAAAGTACAGAAAGAAAGAGCTTACTTTTGGCTTTCAAGGATAGGGACACGGGCATTAACAAACTCGCAGAACAACTCCAAAATCTCATAGGCAGCCCATACATTTTGCTCGCGTATAATATGCTCAACCTGAATGAAGTTAATACTAGTTAGAGAAATTCCTAATGGAATGATCAACAAGTAAAAGTATCTCAGAACTTCTACCCTAATTCGAGCTATGGCTTCCTGGCCTGTTTGCAGAAATTGGGCTATCTCCTTGCGCATAAGTCTGAGCTGTGCATCTCTCTTGTTTTGTAATAATTTGATTCGTGAGATTGCCAAGGTCAAGCACGTCTTGCTACAAAGTCATCCACCAATATCAACAGGTAGCGTCACAAGAATATAACAACAATAAGCCTTGAGCCTCGATAACTAGTTTGATTCAGCATCTTTTTCAATTAGTTTGGCATATGAATCCTCATTAACCATTTTTTTTAATAACCATGGTGTCCTTGTTAGGTTTCACGCACCTCAACTAATTCCATGGGATACCTTCCACCTCCCCCAACAGGTACCAAGTATCATGTAACTCTGTCCACTAAGGCTAGGACAGATGGAAAGAAATTACTTAATGTTTATTTTATCCACAAAGGCTAGGACATATGGAAGAAATTACCTAATGTTTGTTTATCCTGTGCTGGGATCATTAGAACCCCGGGTTCATAGTTCTCAACTCACTTCATTGACCACAAGCCCAATGTTTAACCATCTCGACTATTACTGTAGTTCTTGCTTTTGATATCTAATATTTGGTTGTTCTTGTTCCTTTCTTGTAGGATTTGCACTACTTCCGCTACGTTTTTTCCACTATCTTTTCATTCTTTGTACTTAATAGTCTCTCTACCTCCACCAGATAGTGGTAAGGTCTGTATCCACTCTACCATCCCAAACCCCAGGACCAACTTCATTCAATGCTCAATAATTCGTCTTTACAGACTAATTAGGTATTCTCTGACACTACATATTTTCTACATTTTCTAACACAGTCACAAGAATAATTAGCAAATTCGGAATTTAACAAAATATTGAAACAATACTACTCCAAATCTAAGGAGATCATTTATGTTTCAACAAACACAAAATCACATCAACACAAAGCTGTCTATACCCTTAAATTACACAAAACCCAAATTTGGGGCTTTACAGATGAAATTTCTAGAAAATTGAAAAAAAAAAAAACCATAAACAGATCTCTGGCCTTTTTTTCTAAAATATGAACAGAAAAATTCAAAATAAATTCTCGGATTCGATAATTAAAAGACAGAACAGTTGAGAAATGAAGTAGATTGATAATTTCAGCTCAAAAAAAAAAGAGGAGTTTTTGACTAACCACTTTGAGCCTTGAAGTCCCCTGTTGAAGAGTTGATTCAGCATCGACATGAGTCGAAGAACTCCACAAAATTGTGGCAATTGCTTAAATATATATCGCAATTCACAATTTTGTTAAGAATTTTGATACAAATTGGTGATCATTGATCTGCGCTGTTAATTTCAATGTCCCTAATGTAAATGATGGAAACAAAGTCAAATTGCGAGGTCTCAGGTTCAAAACTTTATAAAAATTTTAATTAATCTATTGAATTTTTATTAGACAAAGTTATTTGATATTTATTATTGTATAATATAAATTTCAAAGAATAACGAGTATAAAACTCATATTTATAAGTTATAGCTATAATTTATTTAATTGCACTCTATAATAAATTTTATATTTGTTACGAAACTTTTTAATTTATATAATTCGCTATAAACATCCAAATATATTATGACCTTTGGGTTTGAAGAAACATTATGTCATTGCTTATCTTTGATGGAGAGTTACATGAAGTACTATTATAGCTCAAAGTTACAAAACTTTAAAATTGGATTTTGTAAATAAGTTTTGTTTCGAGTGGTTATTGTTGCAAAAGATCAAAGAGTCTAAATATGAAATTTTGAGTGATTTGGTGTAGTTTTTGAGATTTTTTTGAATAAACGGATGTTCGAATTTAAGAAAGAAAAATGTTCATTTTTTATATATATAATATTGTGTATGAGTGTATAAAAGCCTCTTATAATTTTGTATAACATTATATATTGGTGTATAATTATTTTTAAACAAATTCTTGAACATTTTGTAAAAAACATAATATGCAAATTGTGTATATTGTTGTATATCGAATGTATACTATTGTATATTAGACTAAAAAACTTGTAAGGTAAGTTTTAGATTATATTTTTACAATATAATTAGGTAAACAATATATTTCTGAAATCTTCCTAAAAACTGTATCCAAAACAATCTATATCATAGTAACTTCATCCCCTAGCATTCGATTTTGTTTATATTATGAACCTATTTGCAAGTACAAAAATTTCCTAATAATTGAAATTATTTAAATGCAAAGGTGATTTTAAGTTTGATTTTACTCTATGAGAAAACTATTGATAAACATATTTGGATCACTCTAAAAATGATTTTCAAACTTGAGAAGCGAATTGATATACCTATATTAATGATTGACATACGGCATGAATGTACTTTTTAACTTGGCTTCACTTGACATTTATGTCCTCCATCGTCTATGGGTGTACATAGACACTTAAACTATTCAAAAGTTAAACAAGTAGACACGCATATAACATGGCATCCTACGTGACAATATGCATTTCAAATGACATCTTACATGTATTATGTTATATAAGACGTGCGTGTCTAAAACAACAACATATATATACTTAGTGAAATTTCTCTAAATGAGATCTGAAGAGTGTAGAGTGTATGTTGACTTACCACTACCTCGTGAAGATAGAAAAATTATTTTTGAAAGTACATCACCTCAAATACGTCAAAATTAAGTAACAAAAAATAACAATAAAAGAAAAGAATAACAATTAATTAAAAAGCATTATAAAATCTACATAAAAAAAATCTAAGTTTTTCAATTATTACTACTTATCCTAGGGTTAGACCCATGATGAAATCAAGCCTTGTAAATAGTCCATTTGGAATTTTGTTTCAGTATTTCACTACACTTTTTCATATGGATCTAATATTATTTGTCGATTAAGTACATAAAAATTCTTTTTAATAGCAAAAAATGATGAAATCTAAACCTATCGTCGCTTAAATTGTTAAAGAAAGATATATATGCTTTTATGTAATTACCTCTTCAACATAATACAATTTCACTTGAAGTAAAAGTACTTCAACATTATCAATAGTATCAAAAATAACTTTAGGACTAATGTGCCAAAGCCAATTGTTCAACACTCTCACTGTTCGAAATTGTTTGTCATGTTGCGCTTATCAAAAATCAATTTGACTAATTTTCAAAGGTAAATTAGATCACATTAATTCGATATTTTAAACAAAAAAATTAGATATTCTAAAACTATATGAAAAGTACTATAAATTACAATCTTATAATGAAAAAATACATCTCAAAATGTTAGTCAAAATTTTTATAGTTTGATTCTAAAAATAAAAATCATAACAAATAAAATCGTACGAAAAGCATAGTAGTCAAGAAAAAAAAAGAGAACCTCAAAAGGACAAAAGAGTCTAAACTTTTCAAACATTTTTACTTCATAACCTAGGGTTATATAACCTATGGTTTTATTGTTATTTTTAAAAATGAAATAATGCCTTGAATTCCAACTAATTATAATTGCCAATTTTGGAGTTTTCACTATTCAAAGTTCATGCGAAGACTAAGCTATATATATAACAGATTAAAAGTAGCCCCTATAAACAATAGGATAATAATTATTAATAAAAGAAATGTCAAAAAAAAACAATCTTTTTTATAAAATAAAATAAAAAAGTTAAAAACTTTATAATAGTCAACTGCGCATGAATGTGGATTAATCTTTTGACATTTAAAAGGTACCGCTTATCTTGAAGTTTTTCAACAAAATATAATAGTAATTAACAATGATGATTTATAGTACTTTATAATTTAAACGTAACTTCTAAGTACATAAATTTTATTGAAATAATATTTAAGATTTTTTGCGAATTGACACTAAAAATTAATCTATTTAACCCTCGTACTTCTAATCAGGTTACATA
This sequence comes from Solanum habrochaites, assembly GCA_027704765.1. Taxonomy (NCBI): domain Eukaryota; kingdom Viridiplantae; phylum Streptophyta; class Magnoliopsida; order Solanales; family Solanaceae; genus Solanum; species Solanum habrochaites. The sequence continues at coordinate 941,433 of JAKWJA010002492.1, forward strand.
AATTAAAATAAGGGTGGGGGTACTTCTAACTCCAATTATACAATGCTCCCTCTGTCCGATATTATTTGTCATGATTTTTATTTTTAGAGTCAAACTATAAAAACTTTGATTAACATTTTAAGATGTATTTTTTCATCATAATTAATACGCAAAAAACTGCAACTTATAGTGCTTTTCATATAGTTTTAGAATATCTAATTTTTTTGTTTAAAATATCGAATTAATATAATCTAATTTAACTTTAAAAATTAGTTAAATTGACTTTCGAAAAGCGTAACATAATAAACAATACCGAACGGAGTGAATATTATTGTTTTTTAAGAAAAGGTCAGAAAATTTGTCACAATTTGTCTAGACTGGTAGCTTACCTATTAGTTTTATCCTTTTGAATATTTTTACCTTTTTTAACTTTAATGGAGTACCTTTTAATTAAAATATGATAAAAGATCAGTTTATTTTAAAATAAAAAGATACTATATTTTTTTAATTTTTTTTACCATTTTTTTTGGCCATTTAGCATTATCCTATTTTTAAAATAGAGATATTTTATATTGCCAAAAATTGAAATTAACAACAAATATAACTGATAAAAACAACTTCAAACCTTGATGAAACTTAGACAATTCTTGTGCTTTCACTTGGGGATTAGAGACTTAATTTCGAAGTGAAGAAAATAAAAAATTTAACAAACACATTATTTTTTTTCTTGGGAAAATGCTTGCTTATCTTACTATTATTTTTTAACCTTGTTGAAGTAAAAATAAATAAAATTCTCTATGGAACAAAAAGAAAGTTAAAAGTCAACCATGTTTGTTGAGACTTATGAACTTAGCATCAAGAATTGCTTTAAACTATTAAAGAATTTTAGATTTCAAAACCAATTTTTATATAAGCATAATTCTTAATAAGATATTTCAACAAAAAATAAGATATGGTTTTGATATGCTAGCAAAGAAAAATGGTTGAGGATATATTATGATAGAAAGAAAAAGACTTGTCACTAAAAATTAATTCAAATCAAAGACACATCAAATCTTTTGGGAGCCCATTATATGGATTTCAAAGGGTCTCTAATTCAATTATAAGGCCTATATAGGTCACATAAAGCTAAAAAAGTCATATTTATGGGGTTTTCTCATGCTTTAATTTTATAATATGGTCATTATCTCCATCTCATCAAATAAACTTGGAGAGAAATTTTTTTGTGAATGGTTAATTTCATCCTTAAACTTTTGACAACTTTAAAAACACATCTTTACTTGCTTTTAATTGAACTTAAATACATCGCGAATCGATCACATAACATAACAGATGGTCTTTAACTCTTGTAGGAGAGCGCGACTCTTAATAAAAAATCAGAAGCGTTGAAAAGATTTCAAAAACTTAACGAGAATTTAGGGACGTATTTCACCCATCTGGCAAGATTAGGGGTGTATTTAAATTTAGTTGTCAAGTTGAAGAGTGTTGTTAAGATAATTTAGAGACAAAACTAACTATTCACGCTAAGTTTATGAATGTTTTCAATACTTATCGTGATACTCGAGGAGTCACTATCATTCAAGATCTTGTATCTTTGAAAGTTACTCTAATAAAGGGATTAAGAGATGATCATAAAATATATCTCATTAACTTTTGAAATCCTTCACTCTTTTTTTCTTCCTATCAGCTTAAATTGTTCACTTATATTACTTAGTGGGTTTACACACGAATTATTACAAAAGAAATTCTTTTATATATATATATATATATTTGTCCTTTCTAGAACAATGAAAAGTTTATAATCTTGAGACATAGTATTCATAATTTGTCAAATTTTTAATAATTATAGATTGTCCTTGCACATGTAAGAGTAAATTGGGGTTTCATTCACTGTCAAAGAGTTTGAAAACTAATTCAAATTTAATGAAAATTATAAAGGAACAAGTTTAACATTATTTTTTAAAAAAATTATTGCATAAAAGCGAGGATTTTATTCCGTGTACACTCAAAGGATAGCGACTATGATTTCCTTATCATCAATTTTTTTTAATAAAGAAACAAGTGTTTTTTTCTTTTACTCTCTCCTCATACTACACTAGATTATTATTATTATTATTGTTATTATTATTATTTGAATTTGAATTTGAACTTAATCTGAAACCTCCCGATCCTTAACCTGCTTCACTAAGTCACATCGTTGAGTATAGGTTTCTAACTAAGATTTTTTGTTATAATTAGCGATTTCGAAATTCTAAAAATTATCACTAACCACTCAAAATCTTGTCAAGAGCTCAAGAATTGCTTGATGGGAAAATTACAAGGGGGGAGAATGAGGCATACAATGGTCAAATTATTAGATGGTACATCTTAGGGTCTAGTAATTAAATATTAAATGTAGGCACATTTGTTGTATTAGCTACTAATTCAATCACTTCCCCTCTTTATTTCCTAATAACAATGTCATATACTCATATATATGATGTCATGCTTCAAGTTGAAATGATAATTAATCATGGTATTTATCTTATATGGTTTGAGTCAATAGGAACATAAAATGAAGAGGGTTTGTAGTTGCTAAACAGTGAGATTATTAAAAGAAAATAATAATTTTGAAATTAAAAAAGGAGAAAAATATTTTGTATTAATTTGACGTAAACATCTGGACTATATAAATCTTTGGAGGTCATCTTGATATGGGTGCACTTAAGTACATGCAATGACTTCCATAAAAGCAAAACAATATTAATGATAACAATGATTATATATTTAAAAAGAGAAGTATAAGTTAATTATCTTGGAAGAGTTTGGTTATGAATTGATGTTTGATCCATCTTAGACCAAATCTATTTTGGGTAGCTTATATATAAAAATCTTATTAGTTTAGGAGATAACTATTTAGGTTCACGTTTGTTTACAATATTATGGATTTTATAAGATTTTAAATTTTTGCTACATGTATTTGGATCCTTTAGATACATGTGTTCTTGGATACATGAGGTTTAAATTAAGTGTAATTTATTTAAGATGGAATATATTCAAGTGAATTCGCATATATTTAAATCTCTCGTTAACCTATATATCTCCTATATCGCTCGTCACTTTCCTCTTTTTTCTCGCTTTTCTCCTTCTATATAATATTCAAAATACATGTATATAGTGTATCTCATACACATGTATATAGTATATCACATGTATTTGTGATACGTAGACTATCCTGTTTGCCTTCCTCCTATCTCTCCTTTTCTCGCCTGCCTCTCCCCCTACTTTAATATATCATATGGATGTTCATATCTAGAGTATAATATTATATTTTTTAAAAATAAAAAATAAAATAAGGGTTAAATATAATGTCATGATCTTAGTGCAAAAAAATAATAAATAGTTAATCGACTAGTAGTTTAGTAATGAATTAAAAATCGAACTAAACAGACTTAAGCACACATACCCTTAAGTTTAGATCTTCCAATATCTCCTCTAATTACTATTTTAATTAAGGTTTTGTGATATTATATGTTTATAAATTATAAGTTAACTTTAAGCCTAACGTACGGTCGATAATGATGGACAAATCCTTCTTGTAACACCATGTTGCTTATACATACAATTAGTGTTTTGTGCTAATCCTACTTAAAGCCTAACCATATAGATCTTCACCAAATGGCTACTTCTAGTACAAAGCAACTCTATAATCAATTATAGATTTTTCTAATCACAATTATATTAATTATAACATATGGTCCATATTTAAAGTTAATACAATAACTAGAATAACGTACTCAAATTTAAATTTGTAGTACTGCATTTCTTTCTGTCTTATCATCACTTTTACGAGATAAGGAAATGATCAGCGTACACTTTATCTTTTTTAGAATCCATTTTTAAGATTTCACTGAACATGTTGTTTTTATTATTGTTGATCAGAAATGGATAGTGTTTACGCAGTCTAACTCCTATTTTGAGTAAGCAAAAAATAATTGTATTTGATAGATCGTCAACTCAAGTAAAACATATCAAGCTGCATCAAGTATATGTATATCTAACTTGATATTAATATGGTAGAAAGAAACAAATTTTAGTTTTTTTATTCTTTGATGTCCGATATTCATATCCAATCAAATTCTCCAAAACACAACATAACCAAAGCTCAAATCACATCTAATTAAGAATGAAAAAAAAAACTTATCAATATAACCCAAGGCTCAAATCGCATCTAATTAAGAATGAAAAAAATACATATCAATATATTAAAAGATGGGGTATCAGGTGAGACACTTTGCACAACATATAATCAATTTTACAGTTGGTAATCATGAATTTTAAGGAAGATGATATTTATTTAATAAAATTTAATTTTATGTTTAACAAGTTTTAACTTTTGATATTTAAATGTTTATCAAATAAATAATAATAATTGGTGTTGTATTTTTATTAACAAGTAACCCAAATGGTGCTTTTGATTTTTCAATCTAAAAGTGAGTGTTGAATCTTGAATTGACCCTTTGAATAAAAATTGAATCTTGAATTGATTCTTTGAATAAAAGTTGAATCATGAATTTCGAAATAATTACAACAAATCTTAAATAAAAAATTAAAAAAATATTTAAACGTTGGATTTAGGATTGAATTTTGAAGTTAGACTCAATTTTGAATTTAAAATTAGAAAAAAGACAACTCTAACTTGATGCCAATTATTCTTTACAAAATATTCTTATTGGCATTAAAATTTAATCTCTAAGATAATGAAAACACCAAGTATTTACATTAGTTGAATAAAGTCATAAGTTAGACGAATAATTTTGAATTTTGAATTAATCCCTTAAATAAAAGTTGAATCTTAAATTTTGGAACAAACGTCATAAATCTTAATTATAAACTTGAATTAAATTAAATGAATATTTGAACTTTGAATTTAGGTTTGAACTTTGACGTTAGAATTCAACTTTGCAATTTGAATTGAAAAATGCAATTCTAACTTAGAAGCCAATTCAGTTATACAACTCTAACTTTAAAAAATGTTGAGTTATTACTTAATTTAGTGTTAAACAAATTCAAATTTTGTAATCTTTTGTGTATATGAAGTTTAGTTGAATCGACGATATAACTAATTTTGGTTGAATGGGAATGAGGTATAAATTTATAGAAGGTGTCAACGATTTTTTAGACTATACTAGAACCTTTTCAACTTAATGGCTTGGTCAAGTGTTCTTGTAAATGAAAAATTAAAGATTATTGTGCATTTTGGGAATACATAAGAATTTTGAATTAGCTTGAAATCTTATTGTATAACTTATGACTTCTACTTATTATTATTATTTTCGTTCAATTTCGAAATACTTTAAAGTAGATTTTCATGTGGTGTTGATTAAGAGGATATTTAGTAAATATATTTGTTGTAATATAATTGATTGTTAACCGTTCTTAAAGCTTAATTTAGCTAATTAGAATGTATATATAGTTGAATTGAATTAAAAAGACATTTCGACTGTTGCAAAAACAACAATTAACAACCAATTTTTATTTTAATTTTTACAGAAAAGAAAACAATTTTATTTTTTAAAAAAAGATGACTTCATGAGATCACTATTTACGAATTAAATAAAGTTAGTAAAGAATAGAGATCGCATAAGAAATTTTTTAGCAAAAAAAAATAAATAAATAATAAAATAGCGATCTTATGAGATCTCTTTTTATTTTAAATAAATAATATATCGACCTCATGTTGAAAAATAAATTGGTCATCTCGTGAAGTCTCTTTTTTACGGCCTCATGAGGTCTCTAACGAAAAACGGCCTACGTTTAGATACCCAACGTTCAATTCACTTTTTCTGTATTTCTTTCAATTTCTTTTCTAGTTTTTTTACTAGTAGTAAATAGTCTTAGCATAACTAATGTAATAATAAGTAATAAACATCTCTATTGTCAATACTTATAATACATTCTATCAACATTGTTTTTGTAAACTCTATGAAACGATCTCCTAAAGACGCTACCTTCCCAAATTCACTTTTGAGATATAGTTGGTATATTTTATAACTCGTTAGAACAATGCAGGTATTAGTAATGTGACCATTAGTTATAAGTGAATCTATATACTATCTAATACATGAATTAGTTACACATGTATAACTTGTTCCACCTTCTTACCCTATATAAAATAATACTCTCTCTGTCCCAATTTATTTATCACTTTTTCTTTTATGAGAGCATACAATTTAAGTTTGACTGAGAATTTGCGTATGAAATTTTCAATTATTTTAAATGAAATTTATATTTGCAAACTATGTAAAAAGTACTATAAGTTACAATAATTGTTAATTCAAAATGTTTAAAAAATCTATGAAAAATTTACAGTCAAAGATAGACTTATTTGAATCTCAAAATTCAAAAAATGTCACATAAAATAGGACGAAGGGAGTACATAGATCCCCTAATTACTTATATATGTATTAGTTATGCAGATTTCTAAATTATCAACCAAACATACTATAAATTTTACACATTAATAAATTATTTCTTATCTACTTATAAAACGTCGTATAAGTTACACAAAAAATTAATATCCGAACATTTATTTTTTATTCAACTATCAAACGATAGATTATTTGTAAAACTTAGACATCACTAATGCTGGTTGAAGGATATATAAAGGGTCACAATTGTACATATATTCTCCCCCATATCACTAACACTTCCACTAATCACCATACATATATATATCAAGAAAACTACACTACCTTACTTCAAAAATGGCAACACTTCCAGCAAGAAACTAAGTTACCACGAAGGAAATGATACACGTAATGATCAAAAAGTGTCCATTATCTATCGTCATTGAAGTAAAAAAGCTCGAAAATTGTTCGTAGATGTGAAGAAGATGAACCAGCAAATATAATACACTATAACGAATAACAAACATATATTCCCATTATCTGTTCCACTTTCATCAACCCTCTGTTTCTTTTTTTTTTGGTACTATTCTCTGCCAAAAAAACAATCCATAAATAATCTTTCGTATTTTACTGTGCATATAAATAGTTGCTTAATTTATCATCATTATTCGTTATCGTAATCATAATCATCTCTTACTTTATGAGAAAATTATCATTTTTATCAACAACGAGTGCTAATCATTCCAACACGTTGTTTTTCTTCCCCAAATGGACTCGTAATGTGGTTATATCAGCAACCAGTAGTAATGTACCACGATTACAACGATCCAAAAAGATCATCGTAATAATGGGTGCTACTGGTTGTGGAAAATCAAAACTCTCTATCGACCTCGCTACTCATTTCTTCCCATCTATCGAAGTCATTAACTCCGATAAAATCCAAGTTTACAATGGTTTAGACATTACAACAAACAAAATTTCAATGACTGAACGTTGCGGTATCGTTCATCATCTTCTCGGAGAGTTCAAATCGACTGAATCACAGCCGGAGTTTACCCCTTCCGATTTCCGATCAGCTGGAGATTTCAGAATCAACGAAATCGTTAATCGAGGGAAAATCCCTTCTATTGTAGGTGGGTCTAACTCATTCATCTATGCTCTGTTAGTAAAACGATTCGATTCACGATTCGACATTTTCGAATCGTTAAATCCGGTGAGTAAGGAGCTTCGTTACCAGTGTTGCTTCATCTGGGTTGATGCTATTGCACCTGTATTGAATCAGTATTTAGATAAACGAGTTGATGAAATGCTCGATTCGGAGATGTTTGAAGAGCTAAAAGAGTATTTCGAGAAAGAGGGGTTTTCCGATTCCGGTTCCGACGGGATCCGGAAGGCTATAGGAGTACCGGAGTTCGAGAAATACTTTAAAGGGAAGATATCGTACGAAGAAGCAGCCATGGAGATAAAGGAGAACACAAGGGTATTAGCAGAAAGACAGGTGAAGAAGATATTGCGGTTGAGAGAAGGTGGATGGAACATACAAAGAGTGGATGCAACAGAGACGTTAACGGCGAAAATGGTGTCGGAAAAACTGGCCGGCGGCGAGAATCCGGCGAGGAAAATATGGGAAGAAGAGGTACTGAAACCAAGTGCCAAGATTGTGAAGCAGTTCTTGTTGGAGTAGGTCATTTTCCAGCTATTTCCAGCTCTCAATTTTTAATTAATTTTTTTTAATTTCATCTTAGTTTAAATTTTTTTTTTTTTGAAAAAAAAAATTATAGGGCTGAATCAAAATTAAAGATACTATAATTCGAATTATTACAATTAGTTGATTCAGTAAAATATTTTATCGACTATTATTTTTTAGGTTAGCTACGAGCAAAGTAGAATAGATGTGATGTGTTGATAAATGAGGTACAAAATAGTGCTTAGTTTGTTTTTTTTTTCTATGTAAAGCTAAATGATTTTGTGTTTTTTTTACTCAATTGTTTAAATAGTTTATGGATTTGTATAATTGGTGAATATATTTATAATTGAGTTATTTTTATATAAATTCGAAATAATAAATTAATACAAACACAAATATATGAATTTTAAGCAGTTATACAAATTAATTATACAAAAGTTATACAAATTCTAAATTATCAAATGTGCGAATTATATAAACTCGAAACTCATGTCTACATAATTATCATTGAATGTTGATCGAATGTAGAAATCAACTAAAACTATAGGTATGATGATTAATAACTAGTATATATTTGCTTAATTATGTAATTTCTTTTTAATTCAAAAGTCTCATATGTATCATTGTATGATTTCGTTAAAGTAAGAGGTATTTATAACTCTAGAATTATCATTAAGGGTAAGTCTAATTTAATAGGTGGATGGAAAGTGTTTTTATTTCGCAAGACTAATGTGAGAGATGGACTATATTAGGTATTCAGAGAGATAGAAGTAAGTCGAAAAAATCTTTAAAATGGTGATCACACTAGATATAACACATCTATAGCTTACAAGCAACATTACGCTAAACTGAGAAAATTGAGAATTATGCTAAAATGTTAGTAGGTAATCAAGAGGCGTCATGTTCTCTTATCAATATCTGTTATTTATTTCCTTTATATCAGTTATCATTTTTTTTTTTATTGTTGCAGATTTTTTCTTAATTGTTTCGAATAAACGTTCTTTATTATTATATTTGTTTTACAAGTTTTTCCAAACTAGAAATAAATTCTCTTTAGAATATCAAGAAGTTTTTATTTTTCATTTTTCTACTCTATTAAAACTATATATCAAAGTACTCCAAATATATCATATATTTATATAAATATATACATTTTTTATTTTTGTATAAAAGGATTTTCTGACGTTTGACCAAAAAGTGAATTAACTTTTTAGAATGAACTGAAATTCTTGGATTTTAAATTTGTGGGACATCTGACAAATAGGACTGTCCTTCGTACCAATTTTCTCAACAAGGATAACCAATGCAAATGGGACAAAAAATAATAATTATTCTAATATTTATTTTTCAAAAAAATATTATAGGAGTAATTTATATCTATATTTGAAAATCTTTGTAATTTATACCTAAAAAGGATAAAAAAAAATTAGTGTGTATTCATCTATATTTTTTAACCCGTGTGATTTCAGTTTATATGACACTTTTAACTTTTCGTTATTGAAACCTTTTAATTTTGATCGTATATTTGAATATATATATATATTTTTAAATTTCTGATATGTAATTCTAGCCTTGATTTTCGACTTTTATCCATCTAATTTCATCCATAAACCCAAGGTTTTGGGCTTAAGCAGTTGTTGCTTTGTTTCAAGTTATTTATCTTGTTTTGACTTAACTTATTATCGTGCAGATGATCGCGCCATTTTATTGTTGTTACAATATTTTTGAATATAACCGTTCGTTTGTTATTGCTTTGGTATTTGTTGTCATGTTTCTCTTCACTATCTTTTTTTATTTTATTATTGTTTTGTTTTGTTTAAATTGAAAATATATAATCATGTAATCTAATATTGAACATGCATTACAACCTAATTTTAGATTTTCTTTTTGAGAATTTGATCCTCACAATATAATTCAATATAAAAATTATATACTTTACATATCTTTTATTCACTCAATCTATCAAAAGATTCTTTAAATCTTAGCATGCACAATTTTATACAAAAAAAATAAATAATGAATCTACATTATATTGGGTATAATCTTGTCTTCTTTACTTAGTCACAAAATAATGCAACTAATGTTTTGCCTCTCTTATTTTGTCTATAAGATGGATGGATTTTAATTTAAAACAAATATTTTGCAATATTTTTTGTTTGCAAATAAGACAAGATTATAATCCCTAATTTTTTTCTTTTATATAAACATAAGTTAAAGGTTGGGTGCTTTTTTAAATCACTGATGATTTGACGTACCAACTTGATATCAAGCATAATATAAAGTTCAATGCATTTAAATTTTTAATATTAAATTTATTATATTTTAAAAGAATGAATTTGTATATCTACTCTTAATAATTTTAATAAATTATATTATATATAAGTTTATTTATGTTTAATATTGCCGAATATACTGAATTCATATAAGCTCAATACCAATAAGTTGCATCCGGTTCTGTACAAAAAAGATAAAAATATTAATCTGAATATAATTAATTAAATTTGTAGTAATATTAAAATAGAAAATATATTATTCATATAAATAAGAATTTTGGGATATATATTTCAATTATGCACGATATTATTTAACTGGACATGAAAATTTTTTAAAAAAAGAGAAAGACTTTTCAAATTTACAGTTCTAAACAAGTCATAATATTTATATTACTATAAAAATATGTCAATATGAATGTGCTTGATTGGCAAATATTTTTTTTCTCGAAGAAAACAAGATGTTCGAAAATAAGGAGAATGATTTCCTTAATAAAAAATAGGAAAACAAGTTTGAAAAGTGATATTTCACGTTGATTTTTTACAATAAAAATGATCATTAGCGGTATTTAATTCTTAATTATCGCGAAATATATATTTTTAGCGGCAATTGTCACTCTTTGTATATGTCCCTAAAATCTTTAGCGACAATGGTTCTAATGACACTTAATTAATGTCGGTAAAGACTTTATAACTCTTTGTTAGTGTCAATATTTAATGTCGCTAAAAATTATTTTTGTTGGAGTAATTATGTCTTTCGCATATCCTTCAACATACCTCATTTTCACCTCCATTTTCATAGCCTCACCCCCAACCCCAACCCACCACCCTATTTCCAGCTCTCATAATATTTGGCTAAATCATATATATAAATAATTTTAGAATATAATTTTTTTTATACATGCCGAGTTCACAAGAAAATAATTTAAGAAAGGACTTGGTTCTAATAAAAAAATAAAATTCATACCTAACACACCCTAAGTTTAAAGCTAATTTTATTTATTAACATCAAAAGAATGTCACAAGTCTTTAATCTAAAAATGTATACATAAATGATAGCTTATAGAAAGACAATTTGAATGCTAGATAAGTTTAGTTGTTGAGACAATTGTCACATTGCTAGTTATGGCTTAGGAGGGACAGCTACATGAACCAAAAAACTAGTGAAACATCATTAAAAAGCATAATGGAAACTTCATTGTCTTGGTACAAATAGCTATTCAATTCTTATTTGAGTCCCAACTTCTTGTAGTTAACATCTGGTAAATGTGGGGACCTAGATCTACTTGAAAGGTCTTCATCACATTGCTATATTCAAAAATGTGTATATGCTATGCTTTGCTTAGCCCTTAGGCCTCAATTCACAACTATTCTAAGATCGACAGGTCGATCTTTCCGTATTAAGTGAATGCAGAATTTCATTGACTTGAAAAGCATCATTGCTTGTTAGTCCTCTCAATATAATCAATTTGAAGGAGGTACATCGCGTTCATTCTACTACCTCCACCCCACCGTCCTCATTCAATATGATCCACCGACTCTGAAATTGAATTGTCGTGGAATAATTAGAGCTTCTAGTTTTAATTTTACAAAGATTTTATATAAGTTTTTTTTATGAGAGTTCAAATTGGTCCACCCATTAGGATTTAGATTTCGAAGATTCTGGTCTGGCAACATATCGCGAAGGGTGATCAATTAAACACTTTTTTTAAAAAAAAATTCTTAAATTATGTTCCAAAAGGTGTTTTTTTTTGTACTTTGTATGGTTTGCTATAGCTTAAATAGGTAAGACAATAGGTAAGACATGATCTAATCATAGACCATATAGAAGAAGTAATGTATTTATTGGGTCCCAATTGATAGAGTAAGGACCTATATCCATGACATTAACCAGCTCATTTAATAGAGATTATTTATTTAAGAAATGAACATTTATGAAATTGAATTGTTACATTTCAACAACCCTTCAAGGTACTTTAGAAATGGACATGTGCATGGTATGTGAAATTCCATAAGTTGACTAGTGTTGAGCTCGAATTCTAAAGGTAAGGTTGGTACCTACCTTAAAAAAAATGGAGGCTTGCCACTTGTTAGGAGCAAAGTCAGGTAGGATTAAACGATTAATTTAATATTTTTTAGATAAAAACTATATTATTTTATATATGTTTTATTGAAAAATTAAGAAAGAGCAAGTAAAGTGTTGTTGAAAATATTTAAAAATATTCTTGAACCCCATTTGATAATTTCTATGCTAATCTAAGTATCTCGAACCATTTATAATTCCTAGCTAATATTGTTAATTAGTTTCTATTATATTTTATACTGTTTTAAAGACTAATTAGCCTAATTAATGATTAAACAAACCGGTCACATTTCTTGATTTGTTGACCTTTGTCATAAAAAATGTTTCCTAGCGTAGGTTATTTTGAGCCTTAACTAATTTAGATTCTCATATAAGGTGCGTTGGAATAATAAAATTTCCTATCAAGAGTTTTTCTTTTTTATTTTTAAGACTCAAAGTCGAGATCTCTGATCCTATCTCAAACCAATAAAACTTTTATACTAATTTGGGTTGTAGTCATTGTTGTGAACTCACCAAATGATATAGTCTTTTTTTGTTCACTTAGCTTAAAGGGAAAAAGAAATCACCTTATAATTAGAGGTATCAAGTTCAAGCTGTAAGTATGGAGAAAATTTAGTTAGTGAGGTCACTTATGCGTGATTCAAATTTAATCGAGATTTTAACGCAAATTTCAAACACCGAGCCAAAAATGAAAAGATGAAAAGGAAACAACAGGCTGAATATGCTGATCACCACATGGGACTAAATAAACCCAAACTGACATATATATAACTCCACAACTTGCCTAATGGTAATTTATAATTGGTAATAGCCACAAACTTAAATCAATGTACAATTTTATATGAACATTAATTGAGTACGACCTCCAAGTAATATTTTTTTTAATTGTATGAAAATTTGTTTAAAGTATTCTAACATTCTTACTTAGTTAGATTACCTAATTTTTTACCCTAGATAATTTCTATAATGAAAGAGACAAATTAAAGTCATAATTAATAATACTTCCCTTGGCACTCAAAACTTGTTTACTCATGTATATCAAATTTATAAAATATTTTAACCACTACCTTATCCTTAATTAAATGTAGTACTTATCTTATTAAGTAAGTATAGTACTTATCCAATTTTTTGTTGATTACATAATATTCATTTAAAAGAAAATAATTAATACTTTTTTTATTATACAAAACATTTAGTATACAGATGTAATGTGTGAAAAAAAGATGCACAAATATCTTAACAAGGAGGTGTTAGAATTGACTATGGCAGGGATGTGGAGATGAAGAGGTACATTGAAAAAATATCGAAACGAAGTGATTAATTAAATAAGACATGAAACACCTCTATTTTATCAATCGAGAACGTAATTATCTTAGATAAGAGAAATAAAGGCTGATGATTGGCATAGAAGGTTAATAGATAGTTGAATATTGTACTATTAGTATTACCTATACTATCTAATTCTCCAATCTTTTACTATAAGCTATTGTTTTCTTTGTTTTTATTATCGGTCACTCTACCATTATCTTATTTTCTATTATTTATATTATCATTTGTTATACTTTTTTTCCTTAATTATTATATATATTATTTATTGTTACAATCATCTTATTCTTCATTATTTTTGTTTTATTTGAGATGATGCTATTTCAGAAATAACTTTTTCACTTTCTCATGATAAAAATAAAGTTTATGTACACATCATGTTCTCTATAAATTTTATTTATATGATTATATTGAATATGTTATTACTGTGAAGATCACGGAGCTAACAATAAATTTGTTATGAAAATGATATAAAACATTGACAAAGACAAAAAAGGGTGGCATGCGTGTAACACTAAGGAAAACTAGTGTTAGCCCATGCCTTAGCCAACTAGCCACAATATATGAAAATCATTGGCTGATTTGGACATGCTTTGGATAATTAACCAAGTTTGTTTGACTGTATAAGAAGAACATAGCATTTTCTTTAAGACATCCATCACATGTACACATTTTTATATGCTGACCATATAATAAAACAAATTAAGAGAATGATGATTGAATAATTATATATTTAATGGGAGATCCAAAGATAATAATGAAAGACAAAAATAATATCGAGAAAAAAGTGAACTAATCAAGTGCCTTGGGAACCTCTCGAATTAAATATTGATAAACATAAAAAGAAGGGGAAAAAATAAATAATTTTCACGTATAGCAAATAGAAAATATATATATATATGCTATAAAAAATTTATATTATTATGCTTCATAACAAATATAATATGTATAATTCGCTATATATATATAAAAGAAAGTAGTTGTATATAAATTAATTATATAATTTGTGTATGTATAAACGAGAAAGAGAGAAAGATAAAAGAAAATTGGGCAGAGAAATATTTATATTGTATAATTATAAGTGTATAGGAAAAAGATATATGTATTTGCAAGTGTATACATAATTTGCTCTCGCTTTATTACAAATAGAAACACAATTTATACATTTCGTTTTTATTTGTATAAGCGATAGAGGCGAGGATGGCGAGTGAGATCTAAGAGAGTGGCGAGCGAGATCGAAGAGAGGGGAACGAGAATATATCTATACATACAATTTTTTTCTCGCTTTATACAAACAGAAATCCATTTTATACACCTGTATTTGTATAAAGATGAAAGGGAGCGAGCGAGAGACGAGAGAGAGAGAGTGGCAAACAAGAGTTTGAAGGAGAGATGTGATTAACTAACAGTTTGTTACAGGTCACAATTAAATCAAAGTGTGGTTATAATATTTAATTTAATTTATTAATTTGTCATTATACATACAATTTTCCCCCAAAAATATCCCTTGTATACTTGATAAAATAACTATCGGGTTCAGATCATTTCACGTTCGTTAAGAAATATAATAAATATAAGATATAATTTATTAAGATATTTATTTTTTATTAGATATTTTTTTTAAAATTAAGCGCAATTAAAAGAAATAGTTTTTGTAATATGAGAATAACTCTACTATCTTTATTTTTTTATCTTAAACTTCTAAACTCTAAAGTAACACTTTTTTTAAAAAAATATAGCTAAATCACACTTATTTTGAAACGAAGAATAGTAATAATTATCCGCAATGTACCACATCAACATAAAATATAATCAATACATGGATTTTTTACATCAAAAATGATTTTTAACCATAATTAAATAATAATAATAACTTAATTATCACTAATACTTTTATAATAGTTAATCGTACATACTCAATCAACCTTAATATGGTTAATTCAAATTTTATAAATTATTTACTTAAAATATATTTTAAATTCATAAATTTAAAATTTTGACTCGTGTATTAATATACGTGAAATTAACAAAGTTTGAGGTTAATGGCTTGGAAGAAAGATGAGGTGGGTTTGAGTCAGTCCGCGTGCGTATACTTTGCGCATGATCCTATAAAACCCATACTGCCTCATAAACATCAATTTTTTTTAAATATAAATTATTGAAAACTTTAAAAATATTTTTTAATTTGACTAATTAAATTTATTTATACTCGCGATTATAGATCTTATAACATGATTAAAATACATTCTTGATATCTTGTCAAGTTTAGCGATATTTTTTACATTTTATCAATATTTTATTAAAAATTTCATGCTTCTACAAGAGTTTGAGATCACTTGTTATGTCACGTGGTAGATTGGGTGTATCTAAATTTAGTTAGTCAAGTAGAGAAGTGTTTTTAAAACTGTTATTAATTTAGAGATGAAATTAATAATTTGTGTCAAGTTTGTGAATACTTTTTTTTTATTTTATCGTTGTGAGTATATAATTAAGTCAAAATATCACGAACGTTCAATTTTTTGTGATTTGTTCTTTATCAAATTTCGATTTTTGATAAATAACCTAATAATATATATTCCGTCGGTTCATTTTTAATTGTGTTGCATTTTTTAAAATTAATTTAACTAATTTTCAATATCAACTTTAGATTACATTCACAATAATATTAGATATTAAAAAATTATACGAAAAAAATGGACCACTAAAATTACTCTATGAAAACGTAAAATAATTAGATATTTTTGGAATTGGCAGAGTTGAGTACTGTTTTGCCAATATCGAAACAGTTGCGTCATGACTGTTTATAAGCACAAAGGAGAAGAATGTTTGTTGGCCTTTTGCATGCTCAACATTTAATTTTATTTTTTTTTAATTTTCCACACTCCAAGACAAAAAAAAAAAATCAAATTTATTACACGAAAGAACGTGGTTTAGTAGATGAAATTGTTTTTCTTAATAGAGGTGTCAAGTTCGAGCTCTAAATATAAGAATGAAAATTTTTTTTGGCTAGAATCTTATCAGAATGATATTTTTTCTATGTTTTTCACCTTTTAAAATATTTTTATCTTTTCAACGTTAATATTATCTTTGAACTAAATAACGAAAAAAAATCAGTTCATTTTAAAATTAAAAATATTATAATTTTTTATATTTTTTGTAAAATTCAGACTAAATTCTCTGATCATTTAATACTTTTTTAAATAGAAAAATCCTTGATAGAAAGTGTTTCCTATCAAATGGAGACCCCAAACCCAACTTAGGCTGTGAGACAGCTTTATTCTTATTTAAAAATCTCGAACTTGAGCTTTTGATATGAAAAAATTTCTATTGAAAATGTCTTCTCCATATAATCGATGTAATGTATGATCCAAATTTAATTAAAGCTCCAATACAAATTTCAAACGTCGAAAGAAAAATTAAAAAAAAAAAAACTGATTACTTCAATCACAACATATAAACAAAGTAATAGCCAAATTGATGTTTTGGACCAAGTGTTCATGATATATTATATTACTCGTCCTTTATAACAATATCAAATAGTTTATACTAGTTTTGACAATAAACTATAGTTCTATAAAAAAAGTTTTAACAATGCAAAACAATTTATTTAAATTAGAGTTTGGTTAAATGTATTCGAAAAATACCACTAAGTTACTGAATCACCACTAAATTTAAACTATTTAAATTTTAATTAACATTTTGAAACATGTTTATTTTATTGTATTGACATAAGAAGAATTGAAATTTATAATGACATAGTTTTAGAAAATCTAAATGTTATTTTTAAAAAGATGGAATTGATCTTAATTAATTTGTTTTTTCTGGGCTATGTATGTTGGGCTCTTGTTACAACATCGGCCCAGGCCCAAATTCCACAGATAATTACACTACAACAAAAACATATACGTTATTAACTTAATCTAACTCAAAGTTGAAAGACATAAATATCAGCGATGACCAAGCTAAACAGATGATTACACAATAACAAAAGCATGTATGATATTAACCTAATATCACTCAAAGTTGAAAGACATAAATATCAGCGATACCCAACCTAAACAGATGATTACACTATAACAAAAACATATATGATATTAACCTAATATGACTCAAATCTGAAAGACATTAATATCAGCGATACCCAAGCTAAACAGATGATTACACTATAACAAAAACATATATGATATTAACCTAATATCACTCAAAGTTGAAAGACATAAATATCAGGGATACCCAAGCTAAACAGATGATTACACTATAACAAAAACATATATGATATTAACCTAATATCACTCAAAGTTGAAAGACACAAATATCAGCAACAACCAAGCTAAATAAAATATTTATGTATTACGCCTTAATAAAATTTGTGCCCACTATAATTTTTTGTCATATGTTTTTTTGTCACTTTAAAGGTTATCTCAAAAATGTTATTGAATAGTCATTAGATGGACATTGAATTAATATGATACAGTCATTAAGAATTCACATGTCAAACAAAATAGAAAAATAAATAGACGAAAAGGTTTTAAAATATTTTACGAGTTTAATCTAAAATGCTATAATATATCATATTATATTAAAAACGAAAAGTTCTTTTAACTTAAAAATTGAAATGTTAAAATATCCATTAAAGTTAAATGACCATCTTATATCCTACAACAAGACTTTATTCCTATGATATCTTATGCAATCGTCAATATACATTTTATTAAAGATCACTATTAGATAAAAATGATCTTATAAGATCAGTCAATTGTATAGTTATCTCCGCATAGAGTACTTTCTTTCATAAGTTGAAAAATAATTAAGTAGTTGCAATAAATCACAACATGGTCCATCTTTTATTTTTATTTGGTCTACCATTTGATCTACATTAGAGCTTCACCTAAATTACTTTAAACTTTATATTAACTAATTTAAATTATGAGCTCTCCATGGTCTATATTCATCTACGCAAAATATATATTGTAATTTGCATAATTGCGCTCCATAACAAATATAAATTGTATTTTCTCTATACATATATGTTAAAGAATGACAAAAGTCCCACATAGGTGATTGATGAGATGCGTGGACTCTTTATAAGGCTTGGGCAATCCTCCTCCCTTTGAGTTAGCTTTTGGGGTGTGAGTTAGGCCTAAGACATTTTTTAACATGTGAAATTAGGTCTTAGGCCTGACTCACCCCCCAAAAGCTAGCTCAAAGGGAGGAGGATTGCGTGGTACTTACAAAAATCTGTTGTATAATTCGCTATACATATACAAACAAAACCATTTGTATAATTCGCTATACATATACAAAAGAAAACAGTTGTATACAAATCAATTGAATAATTTGTGTATGTATAAAACAAGAAAGAGAGAAAGACAAAAGAAAATTGGGCAGAGAAATATTTGTATTTTATAATTATTAGTGTATAGGACGAAGATATATATATATATATTTGCATGGGTATATATAATTTTCTTTTGCTTTATACAAACAAAAATGCATTTTGTACATTTCGTTTCTGTTTGTACAAGCGATAGAGGCGAGGGTGGTGAGCGAGATCTAAGAGAGCGGCGAGCAAGATCTGGAAGAGGGAAACAAAAATATATGTATATATACAATATTTTCTCGCTTTATACAACCACAAACACATTTTATACATTTGTGTTTGTATAAAAGTAAGAGGGAGCAAGCGAGAAATGGAGAGTGGCGAGCAAGAGTTTGAGGGAAAGAGGTGACTGACAAACAGTTTACTACAGGGCACAATTGAATCAAGTGTAGTTATCGCAGTTAATTTGATTCATCAGTTTGCCATTATATATACAATTTTCCATTAAAAAAACTAGCGTAGAGCCCAAAAAATAAACTAACACATGTCTACCAAGCCCCAATAGAAATAGGCCCCTTAATCAATCCCTATCATTATAAGCATTTTTCTAACCCTTGTTTCCTAATCTGCCTCTTCAAATGCTCCTCCCCTTTGTGATATCTACTCCGCCGCCTGCATGTTCTTCCCTTTTGTGAACTCTCATTTCGGCAATCAGTGGTCTTCCATGGTTAGTATGTATCACATATCTTTTGTAGCTTCAAAAGGTAAGTTTCATCTTGCCTAAAGCCTAATATCTGTTGATCTCCATTTATGTTCTCAGGTGAGTGGTCCGGTTTAAAGTTTCAGCTGGATTGTACGAGGTGCTTAGTCAATAGCAAGTTTGTTAATCTCGAAGGTGATTAGGTTTTTAATTCCTTTGAACTCATCCCTTTACCCTTTCTCAACTCTCTTATCTTCCTCAGATTCACCATTGAAGGTCGAGGTGGAAAGGAATCGAGGGCTCTTGGGTTGTATCTCCATTGGTGCATAAACATTGCTGCTCTTTGGATTCAAATCTGACCATATATCCCTCAACTTCTGCTGGTGGCCCTTTTTGTAAGTTTTCATAACTAGGCTAAGTATCTTTTCATTTTCTCATAGATATTAGGCCCTTGTAGTGGCACAAACTTAATTTGTACATATAATATCTGTGAGACTCTCTGTGCTAATAATGAATGGGAATGTAGTCGATGTTGGTTGGTATCTTTAATCTTCCTCGTTTAGCCACACAAAACATGATCTATTGTTTGTCCATGTTTAGTATTTTCCTGCATAAGAGTTATGCATCTGATTAAAATGCATGTACTCTTGCTTTTTTGTGTGACTATTGGCATTGTCGGCCAATATATATGCTAAGTACTGATTACTTTCTCTGATAACATGATCCATTTCTATCTCATCTTGATCAATTATACAAATAACATCCTCCATAATCTACACCAGTTCCCAAGGAATTTTCTACTCCCTTAATAATATGTTTCTAGTTCTCAGGAAGTTTCGTTTTCCTAATCCCCTTTTGATTCAATAAAGGCATTTTCTACCCACTTCTTTGTTAGTGTTTTCTCCTTTGTTCCCATTTTCTTTGCATCCCTTAGCTTAGGATCATGTAGATCTTCAAGTTGATTTCCTGTAGTCATCATCTTCTTTACCCTCTCTCTGGTCGTGTTGGTTTCAAATTCCACACTTGTATTCTTCCCCTCCTTATATGTTTTCTATTTCTTTGCACTTGAAATTCCTCTTTGTCCTCCTTATTTTCTGTTATGCTTCCCATTTTTAGTTTTCCCCCTCTATAATTTTTTTATTTGTTCTATCGCTCTGTATCTTCCCTTTCCCCTTTGAAGTCTCCTCCATCTTCTTACTCATATTTTTACCCCCGACTTCCTAACTCTAATTTTTATCCTCTTTGAGAAATCACCTAACATATCAACCTCAACCTTCACTGTAGCATATCTAGGTCTAGTTTGATTCTTTTTTGCCATATCAACTTGCAAAGACTTCCCCACCACAGTAGCCAACGAGAATATTTCCTCTTTCATAAAGAAATTCGAGGAAGGGATGGAAAAAACATGCACACTATGGTGGTTGTTGTTTCTTCCTCCGGATTAAACATTGGATCTCACCTAAAGGTGCTCATTGGGTAGGGTAAAAAGTTGGCTTAGATTTGAGTTAGGCAGCGTAGATCGTCCCTAAATTCTATACGCTTTATTTCCTTCTCTATCCATCTATGCATCGCAATGCAACAATTCCAAATAAATCAAACCAAGTTACTCTTCCAAATTTAATGGTTAGCTTTACGATATAATTATGCAATTGTATGGGATGAACATAATGATTCTTAGTAAAGAACACTTTGGATAATGAAGCTTTACTTTGCTTGATTAAGTCACTTGACTGTGACATACTTGTGAGATTTGTATTGAGGGAGAAAATACAAAGAGAGAGATAATAAAAATAGTAAAAACAAAGAAAGATCGTATGAATATTGTTGATGATAAAAATTTATATTGTTAGAGATGAAGAATAAGATCGAGAGAAGAATTGTCTATAACTACTAAGGAACAAAACAATAATAGTCATAAGGCTGAATATGATGTTGTCCAATTGAAAACATAAGTTGAGGAAGAAAAAAGACAAAAAAAGTACAAAAGAGTTTACTGAAGTAAAAAGTCAAAAGTGGTTTTATTAATAAGACTATTACGCGTAAGGAACACACAAAATGGATTGGTGTGTAGTCCTTACGCGTGCTAGTATTATTAATGGGACCACTCTCACTTTTTCTATCATTAATCTCTTTTGTACTTTTTTTGATTCTCTTCTTTCTCAATGTGCGTTTTCATTTGATACAACATCATTTTCGGCCTTAGGACTATTATTGATTTTCCTCAATAGTAATAGACATATTCTTCTTTCGAGATGGTTCTTCATCTCCAACAAAATAATTACCATCATCTATAATATTAATATGATCTCCCTTTGTTACTACTCTTTTTATTGATTTTTCTCTTTTATTTTCTCCCTCCATATAAATTGCCACAAATATATAACAATTTTCTCGCCAAGTGGCTTCTTCAAGCAAAGGTAAGCTTGAACGTCCAAAGCGTTCTTTACTAAGAATTCATTGTGTTTATTACATATATAAAACTGCATAATTATATTGAAAAGCTAACAATTTGGCGATGAGTTTCGAGGTGACCTAGTTACTCTTCTTCCTTTATTTCTCTACCCATTTTTTTCTTTTATTTGATAAGAAGAGTTGTGGATCCCTCCTTGCTTTTATATTGCTCTCATTATATTCCCTCTCTTTAAATTTGTGTATGTGTTTGTTTTTTATATCTATGAAATAACAAGTTCGGCAAAATCAAACCCTCTTTGGTAGTGAGTTTTGAGGTGTCCCAATTCTTTTGATCTACCCTCTTGATGAGTTTGATGGTTTCGACATCGTCTTGGACAAATCTTAGCTACACTTAGGTTCTATAAGTCTTGTTTTGATATTTGAATTGACTTTTCATTTTTTGTTTCACCATTCTAGTTGTGTAGTTTTATTTAAATAATTTTGTTATCTTTTCTTTGCTGTTTTAGCAATCACCATCTTCTACTTTCTGTCATTATTAGGTATCAAATTAGAATGAATTAGACTTGACTGATGTTTTTGAGTTGTCATTGATCACTTGAACTTCCAAAAAAAAAGAGAAACATTTAGTGACCTTTAATATTGCGTTTGGCTAAGACTCAGATAGTTTACTTGATCCTTATAAAGAGTGACATAGGCCTATGAATTTCCATCAATCCTTAAATTTTGTTTCCACTATGGTATGTCTCTAAGACTTTCGTCACGTCTCTTGTTTGATTCAGTATTTATTCTCTTTCATTTTAAAATTTGAAAACTTAAAAAATATATATGTAGTGACTATCGAAAATCATTTTTTCAATTACGTAATTCATATTTTAGTTGTAAGAGTTTGAATAATATGAATATAGCTTTTTACTTGTTTTAGAATTGTGGTGATCATACTCCAAATAGTAGGAGTTAGTGAGGTATATGTTGGTTGAAAAGTAATTAAGGGAGTAATTTGACAGGACATAATACAACTCCAACTAACTAAGGACATAACCTTATATATAGAGGTATGATGGTCGATGATTAAGGTAGAAAGATGTAGTAGATAGTTGAATGTTATCCTACTTCATGATTTAGGTATTGCGTAGTATATTTTTCTCATAAGTGTATTAATATTTGTTGCTACACTTATTTATACATTTTTATTTTGTTGTTTCTTTTTCTTTCTTACTTTCATGTGTTGGTTACATTTTCTTAGTTGAGAGTTTATCTAAAATAACATCTACACCCCCTAAAATATAGAGGTAAATGAGTGTTATATTCTGTCATCACTAAACCCCACTTGTGAGGTTACACTGATTGTTATATCTAAGATATATGTATGATTTCCTCAATTAACCCTAATTTTTTCAAAATGATATTAAGGTTGAAGTAAAATTCCATTCAAATCACTTACAACAATTCATCATAATGAAAGATTAATAAAAATATTATATGAAGAGATGAGTTACTAAATATAAGGATGGTGATGAGGGATAGTTATGAAGACAAGATAAGAAATGAAGGATGAAATTTTGAATTATCAAGAATGAATCATCTCTAAGCACTCAAAATGAAACCATAATCCGAGATTCTTCTTTCAACAGACACATATGATAAACTATAATTAATCCTATTTTTTTTTATAGGAAAAGAATTAATGGATGAAGCAAAACATTATACAAACCACTTACAACAATTAATCATAATAAAAAAACAAGGAACTACAATCCTCTTTATTGTCCCATTCTATATCTTCCTAGTCCTTGATCATTTTGTTTCTTCTAAGACAATTCAAGTCCTTCACAAGTGTGGTAGATTGATCAGCCCCGTCTTCCTAGCCCTTGAGAGCCTTCTCACGACGTTGATCTATTGGTTCCTTTATTGCCAATGCCTAAATTATAGCCTCCTTGTACTTAGTAAGCCTCCCAGGACACTGTTTTATTGGTTGCTCCAAATGCACCTCATATCGAGGATCCTTTTCCTTTTGTTGCCCTTCTTTTGTGTAATTGATGAATTGCCTCTTCTTTTGATCTTTCCTTTTCTCTTAGGATTCAAGTTTTCGATGTCAGCTAAAAGCAAAAACCATCCTTCATCAATGATAAGTACTTCTCCCCTCTCACACATCGTATGAGAATGATGTTTTAGCAGAGGGTCATATGAGCCCTTGACAAACTATCATACTCTTTCTTGATAAACTAGATATCGAGTCTTCATCGGAACCCCATCTCTCCATCTAATTTTTGCAACGCCTTTTCAATCATCTATAACAAAAGAAATGATTGGATTAAACTATAATCTCATAAGGTTTGGCCACAAGAATCTTAAGTTACATAGTTAATCAACCAAATTCAAAAGAGTTAACTCCTCCTCAATATGAAATCTATAACCAAATGACTCATTTTTATCCAATAATCAACTCTAAGTTTTTCGAAAATTCAAAAATAAATAAAATAAATAGGATTAGTTAAAACTTTTTTCAA
Source organism: Solanum habrochaites (assembly GCA_027704765.1). Taxonomy (NCBI): domain Eukaryota; kingdom Viridiplantae; phylum Streptophyta; class Magnoliopsida; order Solanales; family Solanaceae; genus Solanum; species Solanum habrochaites. The sequence goes on from JAKWJA010002492.1 coordinate 966,106, forward strand.
ATCAGTTAATTAGTTCTAACAAAAAAAATCTTTGGTGTAAAAATGAATTACCCAAGTGTAAGAAGGATGATTAGGGGTAGTCTGAAGACCAGACATAAAACGATCAAGGTGTCATTGAAGAATCGAGTTCCAGGTCTTTGATAATGGCGGATTGGGATCACTATTGGACATTTTCACAATCCTTTCTCTCAATTTGTCCATGGCTTTCTCCAAATTCTTCTTCGTCTACATCAACTTAGGGTTTTTACAAGTTTGTTTTGGTTGTTGACAGCTACATCATTTTGGTGGTTTTCCCTATTTATAGAATTTTCTGGGTGGTTATGTTTTGAATTTTTTTTATGGTTTTGGGAGATGATTTTATTTTTTAAAAAGGACACTTCATATATTATCTCAAAATAAAATCATCACCCAAAACCATAATTTTTTTTTACAACATTACCACCTAAAAAAATTCTATAAATAATGAATACCACCAAATGATGTATATGTCAACACACCAAAACAAACTTGTGAAACCCCAAACTTGTTGTAGAAGATAGAAGAATCTGGAGAAATCCATGGACAAATTGAGAGAAGGAATTGTCAAAATATCCTACAGTGAACCAAATGCGCCATTATAAGAGGCCCAAAATTCAATTCATAAACATGTTGATCTGTTTATGTATGGTTTTCAGACTACTCTTGATCATCCTCTTTATGGTTGATTAATTCATTTTTTAACTTAAGTTTGTGTTTTCTTTTTTAGAATGAACTAATTTGTCAAAAGTTTTAACTAATCTCATTTATCTTTTTTCGAATTTTGGGAAAAAATAGGATTGATTATTGGATATATATGAATTCTTTGGTTATAGATTTCAATTTTGAGGAGGGATCAACTCTTATGAATTTTGTTAATTAATTATGTAAATCGAATGTTTATAGTCTACTAGAATGTTTTGTTTTGTTATAGATGATTGAAAAAGTGTTGCAGGAATTGGACTAAGAAGGGGTTCTAATGAAGACTCGATATATGAGTTTAAAATGTAAAATAATGACAATTTGTCAAGGATTCATACGACAATGCTGAAACATCATCTAGAGAAGATGTGTGAAAGGGGGAAATTGTTATGATTGATGGAGACGGTTTTTGCTTCCTAGAGACAGCGAAAACTCTAATCCAAAGAGAAGGAAAGAGCAAGAGAAGGGGGAGTTACACAAAAGAAGCAGCATCAAAAGGAAAAGGAGGAGGATCCTTGACATGTGGTGCATTTGGAGCAACCAAAAATACAGGGTCATGGGAGACTTGTACAACTTCAGCATTGGTTTGTTTGTTGCCAAAGATGAAATTGTACCATCATCTATTTTGGCCCAATCCTCCTTGTACTAAGAAAGCCTCCCACGACCTTGTTTGTGAAAAGGATAAATGGATATTGACTATAACTATGTTAGCAACCAGAAGTATTGTATATCTATCTCTAGTATCCTTCCGTTTTGTGTAGTCTAGTAACGATAGGAGACCTAGCTCCTTGAGTATTCTAGTAATGAAAGGAGACATGGCTCCTCAAGGAACCTTTTGTATAATTATTGTTTTGTCTTCAATGATAATATATAGAAGACTTTTTTTTAATCAGTTTGATTAGATGCTCTAAATGCACCGTATGTCGAGGATCCTTTTCCTTTTGTTGTGGCTTGTTTTGTGTTATTGATGAATCCCCCTTCTTTTACTCTTTCCTTTTCTTGGATTCAAGTTTTCACTGTCAGCTAAAAGCAAAAACCATCCTCCATCAATCATAAGTACTTCACCCTTCTCACATATCTACTGTGAATGATATTTTCAGCACATTTTTGGGATCACATTTTCAGCTATCCCAATCTTGGTAACAGTTATTGTTATGCTTACACTCTATGCTGTTCGGACTCTTAAAAAAATGTCAACGAGTGCATGACGGATTCTCCATAAGTAGTGTATTTTTGGAGAATCCGGCACAGATTAGACATCAAAAGTGAAGAGTCCGCACAACATAGCTTGCACCTCATTGAGGAAAGCTATAAATGAGTTCAAATTTATATGCATAGGTCTAACTCTATTGCTTTCAAAATACTTAAGCTAATCAAAAACCTTTGTCAATTATGTTCAGATCACAAATTATATTAGAATGATTGATTGCAGGGGTCTCTCTAATATCAGTGTTCAAGAACAATCACTTCACTATAAACATCATTAATCAACTCATCTGGCTACAACTTATTTTAACAGATGATCTGAAAGTGCCTATGGAGAAAACTCGGAACAGGCTACGAAGACCAACAACAGTTCTGAAAAAAAGAGCTAATCTCAATAAAGCTAAGCTAAGAACAAGTATGTTTTATATCTGAAGGATATTTTGATTGATCTTCCTACAGAGAATATAAAATCTCATGACTATGGATCCTCATAGTGCCCCGGAGCCTGATGAATTCACAACAAAGCTCTATCAGGCTTGTAAATACTCTATTCATGATGATTGAGGAGTTTGTTATGTTCCTTACTTGAAATTTTTTATCTTAAAGTCGGGTCCTTATTGATGTAGAATCTTTGAATTAACCTATGAGTTATTTCGAGTTGTCTAATGCATACGTAATGAAATTCTATGAACTTCAAAGATTAAAGGTAATTGATTCCAAGTATGTTAATGAGCAAATTAAATCTTTTACAAGTTCCGCGATCATGCTAAGCCAAAAAACTACAGATTGTATCCTGAAGTTACTTATGCCTTGCAGGTTACAGCCCTTTTTTGTGGTGTTAGTCTTCATGGTTAACTCAGGCTAATATTGCTATGATTCCTAAAGTGAGTTCCCCTCTACATTTTTCTGAAATGAGACCCAATAGTATGTGTAATGTTATCAGCAAAAAATTAACTATTTGAGTAGTAATGATGATTTTATCATGTCAAGTCATCAAGAACATAATACTAGATGTAGAAGTAGGGCTGCTTATACGGCGGATAATTACACAAGAAAAACGAATTCTTGGATTATATAGTTTTCATTTTGACTGCTAGGAAAGTTTAGGGGTGTTGCGTTATCATGCATCTCTCGTAGTACTAGTCGTACCCTTGTAGTTCTTGACATGTGTTGCTTATTGTGTTTGTTGTTGTTTTTGTGTCTTTCTTGTAGACTTTATACTGCTTTTCCTATGAATTGTTATGTTTTCTTCATTATTTTTCTCTTCTTTTACTTTGGTGAAGCACTTGAGCCTATTTAGTCTCTCGAAAACAGTTTATCTATGATTTTATGATATTTTTTGTTGTTGTTGTTGTTGATTGTTTGGAAAGTTAGCCTTCCTATGTGTATATGGAGTCTCCAAAAACACACTATCTTTTAAAAAATTCAACACGCATTCATTGTTATTTTTGAAAAGTCCGAGTAGCACTTTATAAATATTGTAGAGAGTTTGAGGCAGATTTTGTTAATAGCTTAATAATAAATAAATTCTCATATATGCACCATAGATATGAGAGTATTGAAATTAGAAAAATAAGGTAATAAAGTGAATTTCGCTTAATTAGTAAGGACTCTTCCTCCTCTTTATTTCTCTTTCCCTCATTCTTCCTTTTTCTCTCTACCCCTATGTTCTTCTATTAGTTGACTTGTGTAACAAATCGGTATCCTCACTATATTAATAAGAGCACGATTACAACCTTATGATTCTAATTGCAATAATCAAACTATCGAATTACAATGGAAATATTGAAATCACGAGTAATTAAAGATAGAAAGAAGAATGGAGATGAGAAACTTAGATTTTAGACGAAGAGGAGAGGACAAACATTTTCTTCATATGCATAATCCCTAAATCATTGGCCGCGGCCTTTTTTGATGGAACCATTCTCACATCCACTACTCGACCCGGATCCCAAATTAATCTGACCCTATTTCTTGTTCTCGGCCCAAAAGCTCTTTCCAGCCCTATAAATACTTGTGTGACCTTGGTATTCATATTAGGTTAGACTTGGTTCATAACAACTGGAGTCAGATGAAATTGATCGAATCTTTTACTTCTATATCTCTCTTTCCTCCTTTTTTTTTTTTTTTTTTTTTTGTATTTTGTATTAACAGATTCAGTAAAACTAAACTCTTTTCGGCGATGAGTTTTGAGGCAACCTAATTCCTCCGATCTGCCCCCTCTTTGATGAGTTCAATGGTTCCGACATCATCTAGAAAATCGTCGACAACACTCAGGTTCTATCATTCTTGTTTTGTTATTTTATTGCACTTACCTAATAAAATTAACATAATTGTTCTATTATTTGATGTTTCTATTTCTATAACCTATGTTAGTGGCTTTTGGGTACAATGGTAGTTTAAGAATGTCTCCTCGATTAGGTTTAGGGTTTGGGGGTCAGGGATGGTAAAAGTATCAAGAGAGATTCTAGATTGTGAGTTAGAGTCTATAAAACATAGCGATATTAATAGGGAGGTCAAACGAGTTAGTAAATATTCTTAAGAAGAGAAAGATTAATACAACTTGTATCCAGGAAATCAAATGGGTAGGAACCAAAACTATCATCATACTCCAAAAGTTGATTTCTAGTTTTCTAAAGATTATATTTACAAAGGGGGTAAGTTGAATGAGAGAATCAAAGGGTCCTTTACATCAATAATAAATTTGTAATTAAAAACAGGAAGAGTGTCAATAAAAGATTGATCGACACTAATAAAGGTGAAAAAGTAGTTGTAATTGACCTAAATTGGAATCTAACAAATAATGAAGCAAACCAAAATTGAATCTTTTCGAGATTTTCATCAAGAAGATTTTGATGAAAATGTGAAATAACACATTTGATTTGCTTCACTTACTTGTTAAGTTCCTATTAAGATCAATCACAACAACTTTTACACCTTCATGATATTGGCATAGATCAATCTTTTGTTGATATACTTCATGTTTTCAATTACAGAACCATTATTGGTGTAACAGACCTTTTTGATTGTCTCGTTCAACTTGCCCTCTTTGTTAGATAGTCTTTAGAGAACTTGAAATCATTTTTTTGAAGTATGATTAGTTTGCCTGGTACAACAAAATGCATGGTGGAGTTATAATAGATGGGAGATTTGGAGAGGGCCCTAGAATCTAGAGGTTTCAGGTTAAGTAGGACTAAGACAGAGATTAAAGCTATACTCTACCTAAAATGAGACCTACTACAACACAGATTAAAGTTGAAATTGATATCACGAGAACCCTAGTGTCAGAAATTCATATCGTTGTTAGAAATAAAGACAGGGATAATTGAAATCTATCACTCAAGGGTTGAATATGAGAATGTCCAGAATATTGCTTTCACTATAAAGCTCAGAGACACAATGATGATAATTGATAAGGGTGAAATATTGCAACCTGATCTGATCTAAAGAAAGTCTTGACGTAACTTGTAAACTTGTGTTATCAAATGATTAAGAGGTCATGAATTCAAATTATGAAAACAGTCTATTGCAGAAATGCAGGTAAGGTTGTGTACAATACATGCACCACTATAGTATAAGCCCTTTTCCAAATCTTGCACGTAGTGAAAATTTAGTATATCAGATCTAGGGGTGTGCATCGGTCTGTTCGGTTCGATTTTACATATAATCGGTTCGGTTTATCGATTTTCGGTTTTAAAATATGCTAACCCAATAACAAACCAATAAGAAATTTTTTATCGGTTTATCGGTTTTTGATGTTATCGGTTCGGTTTCGGTTAACCCAATAAGAAAATGTCGATAAAATAATATATAATAGTATGTATGTTATAATTACATGTTACCAACTTACTGCCAAAACATAAATGAAAACTTTGAATGTTGATCAAATTACTAACATTCACAAATTTGCAAAAGCTATCGCCTACAATTACGAACTAGAATTAAAACTAAAATAAAATATTTCAATGAGACAATCTTGAACAGTTGCTTGATCCACCAGATAATCAACAAAGTTCTCACCAATTTCCTAACCAAAAAATCACATAGCCTGAAAAACTAATATTGAATCTATTTATGTATTAAATTATGTATAAATATTGAGGAAGGGTAAAGTAGTAAATAACTATAGTCTTATTGGGTTATCGGTTTACCCAATAACCCAATAGGAAAAATCGAAACCGACCCAATAACCCAATAATTATTTTTTCTAAACCCATTAAAAATCCAATAACCCAATAATAATAACCCAATAACATTTTATCGGTTCGGTTTATTGATCGGTTCAATTTTTGCACACCCCTAATCAGACCGTCCTTCAATTATTATCAATTTGAAATTTTTTCTTCATAAATTAATCAATAATGATCAATAAATTTATAACACTAACTTATATAGAAAGACATATTAAAATATTTACATATGAAATTTCATCTAATTTTCTAAGAAATATTATATGTACAGACTAGAAGGAAGGATTTTCTTCTATCAACTATCATACAATTTTTAATGATAAGCTAATTTAGTTAGCTATAAAAAGAATATTGAAATTAATCAAATTTAATTGTTAAATTAATTGCCAAATAAATTAGCATCAAACGGCGCTAATTTATGTCTAACAAAGTCATCGTCAACGATAACGGCGCCGGCGTTCCACCACATGCCACCGTCGACCTCTGTCACCATTTCCACCGGCGTTTTCGCTTTCCTCATATCACCGACCTTAACAACTCCGGCAACTTCATCTCTAACGTACACTTTCTCAACGCCGCCGATACCCACCACTTTTCCTGTACCCCAATCGGCAAATATCGCCGGCGACTGACGCCTCATTCTCGCGTCGTAACCAGCTAAAACAACGCCGTTCCTCTCATCTCTCCATTCAGACCAAAACACCATAGGCACCGTCGGAAATTCGCTCATCTTCTCTTCAACATTCAAATCCCAAAGCTTTACAACATTTTCTCCGGCGACAAATTCAGTTAGCGGAAACAGTCCATAGCTGCTCCGTCGCCTTATAAGTCTTAAATAACTCTTTTTCCCACCCGCCACAGAAAAATCTCGATCACCTCTGGGTGTAATTACCTCTTCATCATTCGAATTCGAACAGACTGATGAGCATTCATCGTCGTCGTCATCAGAAAAGTCGAAATCTTCGCTAAGATACTGAACAATAGGCTCATCAGATGGCTCAATTCTACGTAAGTAAATGAATGTAAACTTAATTCTTCCAAATAAAGTGCTAAAGGTAACAAATATGGCGAAAAACAGAGCACTCCATTTCCAGAAACTGTAAACTTCAGTAACGTTTTCGATATTCGAAAGAGAAAAGAATTGAGAAATCAAAGATGGGTTCTGTAGATATTTAACATCAGATTCAAAATTGCTGATCATAGTAATGAATCTTTAGAGATGTAGAGAAACTGTTTGATAAAATGCTTGAAAGAAAACGAATAGATATTGGTTTTGGAAAATTGAAATGAATGAGCTATATATATAACAATCTCAATTTTTATCCGATAAAATTATCATTGCGTAATCTATAAATAATACATTTATAATTAATATTTTTTCTAAATTATACTAACACGGAGATACTTTATGTATCGAATCGACTTTCGTGATAGTTATGATATAAAATAAGACTTTTGGTTAGTTGTAATTGACGTGGAGGATCATAGTTGGTGAAGAATATGGATATTCAAGAGATTCTTTGGTATAATGAGAAATTATAAAGTTGTCATTTGTGACTCAGCAGATGGTTAGACTTATCGATAGTTGAATTTTTCCTTGACACGGTTCTATCTCTAGGTTTTATATATGGATTAAAAAAAAGTGAATTTTCGTATCTTAAATATTAAGTATATACATAAAATTTTAAATTCATATTAGAATAACTTTCGAATTAATATAATAAGTTTACGTTTTAAAAAGTGAAAAAAAATTTTAGGGAATAAGTTTGAAGCTTTTCTTAAATTATCGTAGTTTTGTGAATTTTATACCTTAGTTATTTCACGGGGTGTTGGTGTTCTTTCACACATCTAACAGGTCAAAACTATCAAATGACCAAGATATGCATCGAATAAAATCCATTAGGTTTAGAAGAATTTTGATTTATTCAGCCTTATATATTACTTTGAACTTTTGTTGAGTAAAAACAATTAGACTAGAATAATTTGTTAGCCAAAAAAAAGTATAATTGTTGGCTTTTGACATTTAAATTTAGAAGAGTGAAATTGTAATGATCAATCTTTTTCCCTTTGTACAAGTCAAAGTACTTTCATTCACAACAAAAATTGGTCAGCTGACCAAATTATGAAAGTGCTCTGTGTTATACTTGAAAACATTCAAATAGAGCAACAATACAAACTTAACATAACACACGTAAATAATTAAACAGTGAAAAATTAATAATCATTGTAGATTTGTAAATACTCACAAGTAAAAGGATTAAAAGTACATATTTCGATTAATCGAAGATCAAAAGTGATAAAGATATTACAAGGACTAAATTCAAAAGCTACAACAACATTAGAACATACAAGATGTAACTCCACAAGCGGAGGCTTGGAAGGGACTAAATTCAATATTATTAAAAATTGAGGGACCAAGAGTGATATTAACCAAACAAAAATACCTTAAGTTGCTAGATTTTTTGGGTCAGTATATAAAAGGAGCAAATTTTCACTTTCTGAGAAAAATGTTTGATCAAAAGAACTCTTCTGGATTTTGTTGACAAGCACATTAGTTGGATGCCTCCTGGCGAAGGAACTGAACAAATTTTGATCTGAACTCTGCCGGAATTCGGACAGGACGGTAACTTTTATTAAGCCACACTGCTATTCCTCTTGCCTCCAAGATGGGCTGGAAAAAAGTAGTAACAGAATACATTGAGATATGAAGGTGGTTTTGTTCCATAAAAGAAAATCGCGGTAATAGTGGTAACTGACCTCTTGATCTGGAAGCTTGAAGATGAAGTGTTCGAAAAACAAACGAGCGGCTGAAGAATCAGATATTCGTGCCTTCACGACAAATCTATCTCCACTCTGAACCAATGATGAAAGTAATGAGAACAGGCAGGATAACATAAATTTCAAGCAGTTCAATTCAAGTTTGAAGTTATAAGAGATCAACCAGTCCTGTTTAGAAGAAAGAAGCTCACGTCCCAAGTAAATGACCGAGTCTGATAGTACAGAACACAAGGTTTGTTTGAACAAATTGTTAACTTAGAGCCAGATGATATCTAAAATAATAGCTTAAATTAAATTGTAGAATAATCAATTGAAAGCAAGTCAAATAAAGATTAACAGAATGTAGACTAATCTTTATTTGATTGTACTTCCTCCAATTCATGGTAAAGTAAAGTTTCTTACTGAAGAGAAAAGACAAGTAATTAGAGATAAACAAAGACATTGTACCAAGTAATTTGGAATGAAGGCAGTGTCACATTATTATAATCAGCTGTAAAAAGCTTCATTTAGCCGAACCATCATCCATTTGACATTAACCTTCCTAACTATGCTTATCCAAACTTCTCACACTTGCAATTAAACATTTTATTCTTCATTTCTATGTATCCGAAGGTCTAAACTTCATATTCAAACGCAAAGTTTTGTGAAACAAAATTCAAATTGAATAGGACACTTAATCAAGGTCTAAAGTTTCTGGTTGCATATTTCTTGGTTCTTAAGGATGTTTAGATGAGGGTCATACCCTTAGAGGTGCTAGATACTTAAGTGACAGCTCTGTTAGTGCTAGTGCGTCACCACTGCGTGCCACTTCATCAGCACTTATACCAATCCTTTCTAGAAGCTCATGACGACCTGTTTCATTTATTAAAAATAAGTCATAACTACAAGATTAGTTAAATTGTCGTCATTTGAAAGTTTTTGATATGGGCAATGTCATATCCAGTAGTATGTAATATACAACAAGGTAACATCCTTGTACAGAAGGAGGCTAGAGTAAAATCCCAGAATAACAAAAGATTCAACATAGAAACTTCTCCTTAGGGAAAGGGAAAAATATGGAGGAAAAGAGTCACTTCATTAATGACAACTACTGCTACTTTTTTTTCTTGATCAGGTGTAACTGATGACTGTTTTCCCTCTCGTAAATGAGGAGCTGGAAAGAATGACTCAATAGTTACAAGAACGGGGACAACTACAACAATCAAATGAACCAGATTCTCTAACTTGGACACCACTCTACACAGTGAACTTAGGTGTGAAGTACATCACAATCCCTTTTGGCTAAGGAGGAGATTATGCAAAGCCAAAGCACAAGAAAGTGTTGATCTGGATATTGCACATGCTTCTAGCCTAACTTGACACAAATTACAGAGAAGGGGACTGATGTTTTCTGGGAGATGTTATCTCTGCAAGGAGGAGGAAGAGGATTCAAATTATCTGTTTCTAGTTTGTACACTTCTCAATGGCTTCACAGCTATGGAAGTTCCTCCTAAGCATTTTTAATATGCAACAGACTATACTAAAATTCTATACCAATACCAAGAGAAGGGGAGCCTTGTCATAACTAGAAAGGTTACTGCCATGTGACGTGGGAGGTCACAGTTACAAGCCGTGGAAACAGTTTCTTGCAAAAATGCAGGGTAAGACCGCATACAATAGACCCTTCTAGTTCAGCCTTCCCTAGACCCCGTGCATAGCGAGAGCTTTAGTGCACCAGACTGATTGTTAATAGACTATACCAAAATAGTGAAGAACCTAGAACAGCATTGAAAAGCAAAGGAGATTGCATATGACAAGAATATGTGACACAGTGCCAGTTTGCATCTGGTCGGTGTTTTGGACAGAAAGGAATGAAGAATTTTTAGAGCAAATCAGAAAGCATTTACGAGTTTAAATTTATGATTTCTTTCTCTTCTTTCTGTAGACATGATGTATATGATATAGGAAATATGATAGAATTGCTTAGTTTTTCAGTAGATAGTACTGAGGAAGCAGAGGTATAGTAATGCACCATGTAGGCATGTACACATGCAAATGCAATACAAGCTTAGTGCTATTTTTTGAAGCAATAAAATTAGCTACTTATCGAAAAGGACAACCTTCCTTGAGGTAACAACCTAGATTATCAGAAAAATGTCAGCTTATTTGAAAAATATCCCTTTTCTCTATACTCATCAATTTGTTTTACTATATCATGAAAAAGGACAGACCTTTCTGCGCATTTGGACTTTGGAGTTCAAAGTCATTGCAAGATTAAACCTAGCTCCACCTTTTGCTACACTTCCACTTAAATACTATAAAGTTGCAATAGTTGCCTTAACACTAATGTGCCATCAAATAATTCACTTAATTTGAGTTGGAAAGCGTACTTGTTGAAAATATGAAAATAATCAGTAAAGAAAGAACTACACAGAAGTAAAACTTTCTCGAACTCTATCTACACATAAGTAATCAACTAAAGCAACTATCACCTTTTGGAGTTCCACAATCTGTTCTTGAGTTATCTAAATATTATTGTTTGCCTCTAGAAATGTGACACTGGATTATCTCTAATTAGTTTCTATTTAACTGGATGGCTGAACTGTTATTATTTTTCTTTTTACTGTTCTTTCATGTCAAAAGTCCTGATCATATTATAAATTTTTTTTTTGATAAGGTGAAATTTTATAAATGTAACAAACATCAAGTTGTTATAGAGAAGAGAACACATCAAAGGTAGTCATCACTAACTGTGTAGTGAGCTAAATAAAGTCAACCATGGCCTCCACATCATAAGTATCATGTTCATTTGCCACATTGCTCTGAAAAGAAAGCAAAAAAATACAATTGTCAAGGCTGGTTACATTCTCCTTTTTGCCTTGAAAATCTCTAGTTTCTCTCTTTCCAAATAATCCACCAGATTGTCTGATCATATACTAGCATTATGAACAAGTAAATTCTCATTACTCTTAAGTTTTTTAGCAGGCGGATCTTTTTTTTCACCTACAGATACCAGTAACTTTGTCTATTATAGGTAGAACTCATACGCCAAAATTTGTAATAAGAGTAGTATACTGGCTCCATTTTTGGAATTTAGCATAAGAAACTTTGCAGCTGTTAGTTTAATACCTTTTTTTACAAGGCAAGTTCAAATCCCTCAAAGTATTGATCTTGACAAAGATAAAGAGTTAATTTAAACCCTTTAAAGTAATCATCTTGTCAGTATACTTCAATAATAGTGGAGGAACTAGAAAGATCTGATATAAATTTATAGAAATTAAACAGAAACTTTTTATTGGTTTATTAAAAAACTCAACTTGTATACATAGGTCACTCACAATGTAACAGATCTTATTATGTTGGGAAGACTTGAATTTTGATATCTTGATTCCATATCACGGGTATTCAGGTAATGAACCGTGCCAATTACTTAACAACATTTTGAATAGACATATTATTAACTTCTTTTTCATTAGGATAGACATATTATTAACTTAAAATTATTGATTTATAACTGAGCAAGTTCTGAGCTTCTGGCAACAACTATTTGACAATCAATTAGTTCACATACAAAGTGGATACTGGCTTTATCGTTAGCATGTGTAAATGCAAGATTCAAACAGTCATTGACCACATCAGATCCCTTCAAACTTGGGATTCAACATGTTTCTAGTAATAAGCAGAGAAAGGAAATCATATTCATCATCCATTTTTGGATGGCATCATCTCAAGTTATTGAGAGAGAAACACATTCCATAAACACGGGTAACAGATGATCTAACTATAGGGTTACAAAGAAGTAATGTTGAACAGATACAAAAGATCCTTTTCCAGTAATTTCTAGTTTTCTTCAGTTTTTTTAAAAAAAGTAATTTCTAGTTTTCTACTCATAACAGTTGCCAGAAAAAATTTCTCCCTTGAGTAAATCCTTTTTCATTGAAAGGGAAAAGCGCAGTATTATATGCTTTCTGATGAATGAAAGCACATGTATAATATGGTAGTTGTAAACTGAAGTACAGATCGAAACCATAAACCTTACCATGTTGGCAATAACTTGCATAAATAGCATTGTTTACAACACCATACTGATCCAATTCATAGTCCCGGACTTTGAGTTCAACTTCATGGAACTCAGCCATTCTGCAAAGCAAGAGCAAAAGGTAAGCTCCTATAAATAGGAAAAAATAGATTATGTCAATGAGCTAACTAAAAATATCAATTCTTGCTGAAACATAAAATGAAACTACAAGAAAGGGGAAGCCTATAAAACGCTCGACACAAAAAGAATAAAAGGTTTTCCATTTTTCTTCCCCAAAAAAAACCTTTTCCAGAATTCTGATAAAAAAAATACATTCTATCAATCAATTTCCCCCCATTGTAGAAATTGAAAATGCACAGACCCTTCATTCAGATGGAGAAAACATAGGTTCTAATCAAGTTCAAACCTAACAGAAGCTACAGCAAAACCAATCAATCAACTAATATCTAAAGCCCAAACTAGTTAAAACAAACTACATAACTACTCTGCCCATTCAGTTGAAATCAAGTGGACACAAGCCAATGAATACAATACTTAAGAGTATCTGGTCATAATTAGACTTACTTTACCCTCATTGACAACCTAGACAACCCTCATCCGTCATCCAAAGCATGATCAGGACTATGTTTTGTCATATAGGATGAATTTTGAATGGAACTGTAAGTTACTACCCGTGACACCTTCCTATATTCAGTAACAATTTGACTTCAAAATTCCAATTTTACGAGATCACCCTGAGAAACCTTTCTATATTCGATAACAATTTAATTTCCAACTTCCCATTTTACGAGATCACCTTGAGACACCTTTCTATATTCCGTAACAATTTAACTTCAATTTTCCACTTTACAAGATCACCTGAGACACCTTTCTACAATTGGTAACAGTTTGACTTCAAACTTCTCACTTAACCATATCACATTTCTATATTTAATAGTAACACTTTTCACTTTTTCATTTCATTAGATAATTTATAACAATACAATATATCCATACATACACATATATATAGGTTGATTTAGATCACAAATTTTAAATATCTTCCTTTTATCCATAAACTCTGCGCCTAATCAAATACTTCAGATAAAATGGGATTGATGGAGTAAGTGATATATATATAAACATACCCTTGGCTACCTTTGAGATCAAAAGCATGAGCTCCAAAACTCCTCAATTTACTGACGGATAACTGTAAATTTGGAAGCAGGAGCTGCCGGTGAGGAATGACCGGTAATGTAGACGGTGGCCGATGATTCGGCAACAGTGAGTTACCGACTGAAGTGGATCCAATGCTGCGAATCAAAGGGGAAGCGATGCATTGAGACATTTGTGCGTCTAAAAAATGGTGAAGAATTTGCAGAGGTAGAAAGACGTAAATTGAAAGATTTGGGAAATTTGGTTATGTATATGTATATGTATAGGCGTTAACACGTTGTTTGGATGTAATTACTCATTCTATGTTAGTTTAAATATTATATTTATTCTTATATATTCTATTTTACTTATAAATTTATTATTCAAATTAAATTATAAACGTATAATATTATGTAATGTCACAAAACATTTAAATTATTTTAAAAATTATATTTATTATAATAATAATATAATATATTATGAAATAACACATAACAACGATAAAAAAAACTTTCCCGTGCCATTGTTGTGGAGCACATGAAAGACTCGTGACAGCGGATTGGCAAAAACAAGGTGAGCTCAAAATGTGTTGTTTAGGTGATGCTTCCTACTTGCTAGGACGGTTGTATAAGGGGGCAAATGAACGATTTGACATTAATTTGGATCAATTAAATGAGTTAAAATTAAATTAATATATATATATATATATATATATATTTTTTTTCAATTTTAACAAATAATACAAGGATGTAAATTGTACTAGATAAACAAACCACATAGAGAATGTAAATCGCACTAGGCAAATCCTATATGACAGACTCAACTCAAAAAACATTGAGAGAAGATCGATCCCGAATCATCCATGTGAATAACCACCCTCTAAACCAACTAAGTGACAAATTAATATATTATTATTATATATAAAAAAAATTATACATTGATAGTTTTGATAATTTTGCTAATTTTATATTTTGTTTGAACTCTAAATATATAGTGTAGTCTATATAAATATATATATGGTTTTGAGAGGATATTGATATATTAATGTGATGTATATGATGTGTATGTATAAATATATTTATTTAACATGAAATTTGTGATGTATTTAATATATTTATACATATTTAAAAAATAACAAAATATAATTATTCCAGATACATAAATATGTATTTGGTATAATTATACCTTAATTAGGTGTGCATATTTTCGAATTTCGATATTGAAAAAAGATAATTTTAAAGGAAACATCTAGGTAATTTTTCCATTATATCAAAATTTCACACATTCATTCACCATTCAAAATTCCAAGGGCATGTTTGTCATTTAACATCAATATCTATCTTCCTTAACAAGAAAAGTTAATTACGATTTTCCCAACTACCAAAATTCTTGAACCTTCCTCAAATGTCCCTCCAATTACCCTTCAAGGGTATTTCAGTCAATTCATAATGCTTAATCTTATTTATTAAAGATATTTATTATCATTTCACTCTTATCCGTATTCTACTTTGTTAAACCGACTTTAAATAATTATTTTTTCCCCCAAATATAAAAGCATTTGGAGAAAATAAAATAATATAAAAGTACAGAAAAGCCCCAGAAATTTTACCAAACCCTAATTTCTCACTCCGAAACAAACGTTCTTCAAGACTTTTTCCCTCCTCTCCTCTTCTTCTTCTTTTCCTCTTTCTCTCTCAACAACACAACTTCTCTTTCCCTCATCGTCTCTGTATCTCTCTTGTCTTCTCTGTGAAATTTTGTTTATTGATAGGATAGTAAACGTCCGATCTAGGAATATTCCGTTCAGATCTGTGACGAGGATTGAGATTTCCGACCTCACGCGCCGAGATCTGGGTGATACGCGCAGGGATCAGTTAAAAGGAGGTATGGTAGTGAATGGTAGGCCGATGAAGAGGTTGAAGAGGAGAGTAACGGCAGACCTCAACGATTTCCTTACCTTCCCCGACGACGGTAATACCGCCGGTACGGGACCGTTCAGGACAACGGTGAAGGAGTTTTTATCGAAACATGCGCTTTTGCCGCCGCCTTCTTCGTTGTTTCCTCACCTTCTGACGTGGCAGATCCTCTTCCGCGTCGGAGACCTCACTGACGGCGACGGCGAGTCTTCTCCGGCTGTTGTCTGCCTCGATGTTATCGAAGAAGACGTCGCCAGATGTAGATCCGTTTATTGCGACCAGTGCCGAGTCGTTGGTGAGTTTTCCCACCGATAAATTAAATCTGTTCATACTAATTTTGGAGGTGTTCGCCGGACTTCCGTTACGTTCGATGGACTCAATAAATCAGAACCGTTGATCTCATGAAATCAGAACCGTCCAGTTGTCACTCAGACGTTGTATTAAAAAAATTATTAGTCTACTAAAAACTGAGCTAAAACAGCGCCAGCTCACATTGATCCTTTTCTTAATTAACAAGTAAAAATTATTAATTAATTATTGATTAATTTAAAAAATTAAGAACGTGGGGTCCAATTTAAGTGGGGGTCCTGATAATTGATAATTGCTACAGTCAGTTGCCAAAGTCTTTTTCTGTTGAATTTACAGATATAACCTTCCTGGATAAAGGGAATAAAAACGACTTGTAAGTGTCACTTGTATAGCGGACAATTACGTAATTTTTGTAGGATGTGAGCCTCATTCTACTGGTCCTTGACCAAATTGCCTTGATGATGTGGCATGATGACGACGTTTGTGAAAATTAGAGTAGTAATCTTTGTAATAGAGAAAAAAAAATTGCGTAGCTAAGCAAAAACTATCACTAATTTTTAAAATCATTTGTCTAATTATAATTTTTAAGTAGTATATTACGATTTTAGACAATATTTTTGGATATTTGATAATATGTTTTGTATTTTGAAAGCAAATCAAAGAATCGGGCTGAATTGTGTTCTTCTCTTATTCGTTTATAGGTTGGAGCAGTAATCCAGTCTGTGCAAAACGTTTCCATTTTATTATTAAGGCAGATGGAAACTCAGTTGGGGGTTATAACAAATCCTGTGCTGGGTGTGGTGAAGCTCTTCAGTTATCGGAGGCTAGGTAAGAATTTTAACACTTCACCTGTGAATTTTCGTTGTTACGTTGAAATTTTTCGTGTTTGCTTTTAGTGTGTGTTCATATGTCGTGGCATACATATTTTGTACATTAGTGCTTTGCGGTCCTTCATATGTTTTATGTTTTATTGAATTTTGCAATATGATTTTATCATTTCGGGAACATGTTGAGGTTGCTTTACATACTTTTTGCCAATGGATGTGAACTTTTTTATTGTTTATCTTGATCTTTGTTTTAGTGACAAATGTGGGGCTAAATACAATAATTTGTTTTGTCAGGTGCAAGTCATGCAATCATGTCATGACTGCAGAAGATGTTGAGGATTGGATGTATAATCAGTTGGAGGATACCAGTCATCTTCTGCATGGTGTGATTCATGCCAATGGATATGGACATCTTCTCAGGGTAAACGGTAGAGAAGGTGGATCCAGGGTGCTTTCTGGAAGTCATATAATGAATTTCTGGGATAGGCTCTGTAAAGTTCTTGGAGCGAGGTAAGCATAATTTGTATTAGATGTTGTGTCGTTGGAATAATAAAACTTGACATGTTACCCAAGTACTGAAGGCAATTTTCTATAGTTTGGTTCTCGAATGAACTGTATTTGATGATTTAGTCGTGTATTTCTGTATGATCAGAAAAATCAGCGTGATGGATGTTTCAAAGAAGTATGGTTTGGAATTACGTCTACTACATGCCATCACGAAAGGTCACCCATGGTATGGTAAATGGGGTTATCAGTTTGGTGCTGGTAGTTTTGCTCTGACTCAAGATTCTTATAAACAAGCTGTAGAGAACCTTTCTTCTCTGCCCTTGACTATCTTTCTATCTCAAGGACGGAAGCCTCGCACTCGTCTGCAGGACTTGATTTCATTTTATCAGTCCTTGTCAGATAGTGAACTTGTAAATATTCGAGACCTTTTTCTTTTCTTAACTAGTTCAATCCGTGATGCCCATAAACCTGGTTCTGGAGCTGATGAGGCCACTTGTAAGAAGCGTAAAACTTGCGACTCCAAGGTCTTGTGTTCATGGACCAGTACTGACATTTTACGTGTTGAAGAAGCAATGTTTAGAGTACTACGGGCTGTCTCTGGGCCCAATTGGGTGAGCTGGCGTGCTCTTAGAGGTGCTGTTTGTAAAGCTGGTCCTCCTGAACTCCTTGATTATTGCCTAAAGGCACTCCATGGAAAGCAGGTAGCTGACGGAATGGTTGTCAATGTCCGCAGCGTTTCTGGTTCTGGTGCAATGGAGTACAAGTCAGTAATCCATTCTTCTTTGGAGTCACATTTTGTGCATTGTTGTTTTTTTTGCTTTCTCACTGATTTTTTTTCTGACTTGATGCAGAATTGAACGTTGCAACCCAATGGTTAATGTAAATACAAATGAGAATAGATTGCCTTGTACTCCCAACCTCCCATCTGAGGAACATCTGCGGCGAGATCTGAAGTACTTGTACGATTGCATGCTAAACCCATCGACAATGTCTAATCATGTTCCCTTGATCAAAAGGGAAATTGCAGTTGACTCTGCTACTACTGTTCTTGATTGCAAGCAATTTTTGAAAGTATATCAACCTGAAAAATTCTTGCCTATCCTTAAATCAGATGCAATCCAGGTGCTTTGTGAGGTGGACATCATGGAACAATCTGATGTACATTCCAGAAACCCTCCTCCAGAATTATTGATTCTCCCCTCAGATGCTACCATTTCTGACTTGAAGGCAGAGGCATCAAGGATGTTTCAAGATGTTTACTTGATGTTCAAAAGATTCCAAGCTGATGAGCTAGTTGGATATGGTGGTGTGAATGAATCTACTCAGATCAAACTCCTTCTAGGGTCTGCTGAATTTGTTACAGTCAGAGGAAAATTCCTGGGGAAAAATGGGCTGAGCAAGTATAGAATGGAAAGGGGAATGGAGAGATGGACTGTAGATTGTTTTTGTGGAGCAAAGGATGATGATGGGGAGAGGATGTTAGCATGCGATGTGTGCAGTGTTTGGCAGCACACTAGATGTGCTGGGATCCCCGACTTGGATGCTGTTCCTGCCAGGTTCATTTGTCTTAAGTGCAGATGTCTTCATAAGACTACTAACCCAAGCGGTAATTGCAAGGATGAATCGGTTGCTGGTGTGGGATTTGGGAAGAACCTGGCTCATGCTGTCTAAAGTGTGCTGGGATTATTTAATTGAGACCTTATCAAAGAGTATAATAATAGCATTGATATCTATGAGATTGGAGGATGGCTCTATTCGAGGTATATCTACTTTGTTATACATAGGGCATGGTCTGTACTAATAGGACTTCTCTCATACATTACTTTGTGTTTCTGCAGTAAATGGGGGTCTCATTCTTGCTTGCATCATTGGTGCTGAGAATATTTTGCAGAATCTATGATGTTCATGGGTGAAATTTTGAACTACTTTTAGAACTTGGAAGATTGAAGATGGTGTGATCAGCCAACTCTTTCCTAATAACCTGTGACAATGAGATTCATCTGCTTCTTCCTGAGTTGTGTTTCCAGGATGCAGGCTAGCGTTGCTAATGAGGACTAGCCTGTGCTGCAATTTACTGAATTCACCTAAGCATCATTTAGCTTCTCTTATTACATTCCATGTCGACACAAACCGGTGAAGTGCTGTCTGAGCGTTGATAGAGTTCACAAGATACGTGCAGAACAAGCTTGCTCACAATATGTATATAATACCTTTCTTTTTTTAAATACCCTTGATGTCAAGTTGTGGCTTGAAGCAAGTCTTTTCTTGTCATGGCAAGCTGAAGAAAGTAAGTTTGCTGTATATTCGAGGAGTATTTTTACAATCTTGTGTTGGTTGAGACTTGGGTATCACAGTGAGTTTCTAGCCATGTTTACGCGATGAGGACTAGCCTCTACTCAAATGTTTCTTCTCTTATCTCTATTTAATGGAATTAGAAACAGTGCAACAATGCTTATTCCTTCAGAAATTTACATAATGTTAAAATGCTCTATGTTAGCTTTATGATCTGCAAGTGTTGTTTAGGCTTTAACCTTGTTTGTGTGTATTGTCGAAACCCGCTTATTATAGTGAAAAAAGTGCTGCAATAATTCTTTTTAAAGAAAAATATTCCGTACAGAAACTATGGTTTCGATTTAAATATTTATTAGTAGTAATAGTTCGTTATTTTCGTAGATGTTTGGTTGATTTGATACGAAGTTTTAAAAAGTATACGAGGATTCCGAATATGTGGTCTTATAATGTATTAACATGTTCTTTTAATTTTTTTTTATCTTAAACAATTATTAGTTGGGAAGTTCCAATTAATGAATTGAAAAGAAAGATGTAATTTTTTTAAAAATAAACTATAAAGGGAAGTGAAATAAATTAGATAACATGTTAAGAGTATTCCAGATGTTTAGAATTAAAAAAAAAATTAGTTTTAGAGTTAAAGATTTAGATAATGATCGTGAAAAAATGATGTTATAATAACATGCAGTATTTCTCTCACTAATTGAAGTGTAAAGTGCGATGCATACATATATAAAATATTCATTTTTTAAGTACGCTTCATCATAATCGCAGCACAAATTTAATGTGTTTTATGTTTTTTGTTTTGAGATAAAATGAAAACTTGAATTAATAGGATTTGAATTTGACAATATCTGTTTATAAGTTTTCTTCTTCGATAATTGATAGATGGACTTCCTTTTTAAATCTATGTACCATCTCAAACTTTGATCATAATGTATATTCATTGGAGAAACAAAAATAATGACAAAAAAAGAAGAAGAAGATAATGGCTAAAGCAGTATTAATCAAATTATGAGCTGGTTGGGTAACAATCATATATAGTACTAATTCTCATTATTGATCTTCAAGCGATGGTTGGTTAACAATCAATACATATTCTATCAATCAATGGCGCTGAGGTAGATTTCTATGTTCACGTGAAGTATTCATGCATTCATTAATTTCACAAAACATCATGCATATTATGTATGTCCATCTTAAGAAATTGAAAAAAGCTAAATATAATTATCAATATCCTCGTAAAAAGCATGAAATGCTGCTTTATACTGCTAGCACAAATTGAAAAATCCGCCCCATGCAATCAAAGTTTTATCAAATCTCTTTTTTTTTTAGCTTAATATTAGCGTATCTAAACTTTTGAAATCTTGAATTCGCCTCTCTAATAATCATGTAGTGTAATTGTGATTATTTATGTTTCAAATTAATGATATTATACACATATGCACATATATATTATTTTTTTTATACAAGAAAACTTGCAACCGCTAACATGTTTGAGTTGATTTATTTTAAACATTTTAAATTATAGTGTTCAAATAAAAAGAAATATACTTTTAAATAATCATTTTTAAGTTCTAAAAAATACAAATAAATTAAATTTCCTTAACTTGTGAGTATGACAGTAGTCGGATCCTTAATCGGATACAAATAGTTTCATGTTAAACGGGCGGGCGGGTCTAAGCCCATTAACCGAACCGTCAATAATTAGCGTTGTTTAAAAGCTACGTTGCCTATTTGTATGATACATCGACCTTTCCAATAGGGCTTTTTCCGACCAAAACACACACTCTAACTCCGCCGAAGTTGTACAAACGCAAGCTTCCGGCGACCTTTTCAGGTGATATTTCTGCTGCTTTCAGATCGAAAACGAGCAGCTAGTCGTCCGTCGGCCGGAAACATCTTCCTTGTACATCTCAGGTAGCGCTTTTAACCCTAGCTGTTACGATTCCGATTCCGATTCGGTTTCTCCATTACTTTATCAATTAATGTGATATTTTTAGAGGAACTTTCAAAAATAACAAAGATTTGAAACATAATGAGGCAACAATAACTGTAGTTTGCTAAATACATAGTTTACATGTTAGAGGGAGGGGAGGAGGAGAGGAGAGAAGAGAGGCGGATTGTATTTGTATGTACGTTGGATAATTGTATGTAAGTAACTAGTATGCGTATGTATCAGTGACTGTTTTTATGTACATGTGATTAGTATGTATATGTATCAATAAATACAATAGTATTAATGAGTACAATTTGTATCCATGAATAAGTTGTGTACAATTATATTAATTAATTTTCCCATATTTTTATGGCCGAGGCTTATATATGTGGAAATCAATTTCTGAATGTGGATTTCTGTACATCCATTATCACGCTATTGGTGACTTCATTCAACCAGGGACTTTTCTAAAGAGTAGCCAAAAAGATGATTGGCTTTGCATAGCCGAGTTTAGCAAGCATACAACAACCTAAATAAGAATATAACCTTTGTTGCAAGTTGCAACCTTTTTAATTGATATTTTTGGGGCTTATAGATTTAAATCATGCATTTAGTAGTTGGTCAGCAACACCCCTCCCCTTGGCATATTACGTAGAGCCTTAACCCTAGCGCGTTAGGTTTTTTATTTCTGATTTTGTTTCTGTTTCCTTTACCTTATTCACATTCCGCCATAATGTATACAATATGCTTGTATGGATAATTTGACATATTCAGTTTTTCTTTTTTTGCCTTAATTGAGGGGGAAAATCAAGTCCAGAGTTGTACTTATGCACATAGATGCAGTGTTGTCATTTAAGCACTGTTTTTACATTGATTTACATGACGTTTTCTAGTTTTACTTTCTTAATAATGGATCTTCTTATTGTTTCCTTGTTTATTCATTTCGCAGTATAATGCATATACCTAGTGCATAGGATTTCTTTCATTCATTGAGGCATTATATGTAAGTGGAAACAGTCTCCTTTACTTCTGTTTCGTTGAATTTGCTTTAGACGTATATTTCTACTTCAACAACCAATTGAGAATGATCTGCGCGTTCTGTCCTTTTTGTAGCTTAACTTGGACCCTCCAACAACTGCTGGGAAAGATTTGACTATCCAACCATGTTTGGGTCCACGAATGGTAAGTACTTGCAGCTGTCTCAACATCTTTTTTATGCTTGAGAAATCTATTCCCCCAACTCCCCCCTCTTCCCCCCTTTACTTCTATTGAAGATAGTTATGACTCGTAGCTTTACTTATATTTTCGTTGAAACTGATACTCCTAACCAGAAATAAAGGATTAAAAAAGGACTTGCCCATTCTTATTTTCAATAGCTGCTCTTTTCCACAGTGCACCACTCATCTTTCCATTTATTTGCTTCATTTATAGAAACTATGTTATTTCTTTTCGATTTGTGTAGTGTTTTCTGAAATTTTCTCGTCTATGGTACAATTGTTAGTCTTCATTTTCCTCTTATCGTATACAGTGAGGATGTTCACTGCTGACTGCTTTCTGTTTGTTTCAGCTTTCGGGCAGTCATCTTCTAGCCCATTTGGGTCACAATCCGGTTTCGGGCAGACAAGTAATAACCCATTTGCTCCAAAACCTTTTGGCAGTACAAATCCATTTGGTTCTCAATCAGGTGGTTCCTTTTTTGGTAGCACTTCCACTGGAGTGTTTGGAACCCCCCAATCTTCTTCACCTCTGGGGTCTACATCAGTTTTTGGTGCATCATCCTCACCTGCATTTGGAGCTTCTACTACTACTTTTGGCAGTTCATCACCAGCATTTGGGAGTAAGTATTTATCTCTTCAAGCTTCATTACATAATTGTGTTATATATTTTTTTTTCAGAATGCAATCAATGCTTCGTCTCTACAAGCTTCCTTACATAATTGTATTTAGATATCTTTTTTCAGAATGCATTCAATGTTTATTGTATTTACACCAAATGTGTTGATACCATTCATCATGATTCTGGGTTTACATCTCAGTGGCCCATGAGGTGGATAGTTAATGATCATTTATTATGCATGTGTCAATGACATTAGGGCTGGCTCACCATTATCAGTTACCACCACTCACCCCCACAATTACCAACCTCAACAGTCGCAACCACCACCGCGACCACACTGCCAATTATTACAATCAACTATCATCGCTGTTAGACAACCACCAATCATCACTATCCGCCACCATTATATATAAGACAGCCACCATAATGATTCGCAACCATCATTTCCTATCACTATCATTCACCACCACCAACTATCTTTATCAACCACCACTTCCAGCCACAACTAACTCCTACCTCAACACCTCCAATAGCCAACACCATCATCAATCGACACCCACAACTACCACCGCTAGCCAGCACTATCAACCATCTTATGATTTTCAAAAATATTTTATTGATTTAGCGTTAGATTGATTTGATATTTTATTAAGTTTTATATTAACTTATTTTTAAATGATTTTGTAAAACAAACAAACTTAATTATTTAGTATTCAAGTCTTAATACAACGATAGAAAATATAACAAACCTAGTATAATCCCATTCCCACAAGTGGGTCTAGGGTGGGTAAGATGTATGTAGCCTTACCCCTACCTTGAAGGTGTAGAGAAGTTGTTTTTGCTCGAACCTCGTCAACCGTCCTCCTTTATCGGGGGTTAAGATAATCAATGTAAGCGAGCTCACACAAGCGGAGTTATATTCAGATGTTGACAACAAAGTCTTTTTGTATAGTGTATTCAGATTCTAACATCTTTGTCTTGATCAAAAACCAAATGCTAAGTAGTAAGTACCAATGCCTGCATAAAGCTCAAGTGTATTATTTGTCTATTCAAATGAATTTGTGTTGTTATTCTCTTACATGATTATTAATGATATTTCCTATTTAAACCTTGTATCTGGAAATATTTTATTGATTACGGAGAAATATGCTGTTTCGAGCTTCAAAACATGGTAAATAGTGGGCGTGCTCCTTCACCTGTAGACTTTGAATCAGGGGAGTATACAATGTGAATTTTAGTGCTAATATCTTTTCCTGAAAAAAAAAACTGATTTACTTGTTTGGGAGGTTATTAGTGCTAATGCAATTTTTATGTAGGAGACATCTTTTCTTTCTTGATGGGAAGAGTGATCTCTATCTATTATCTCTTTTTGCTTCGTTCATTGTAGTTCTTTCTTTGCATTTTTTTCTGTTCTAGACTTCTAGTATAACAATGAATGCATGTTCTTTAATTTTCTGAGGTCAATGAAACCCCTTTACTAATATTTTTGTGATGTAAACCGTATACTATTTGCAATGTGCATTTCCCAGCATTTCCCCTTCACTAATATTTTAGTGGCGTTAACTGTATGTTGTTTACAGTGTGCATTTTCCTGCATTCTCCTTAGACTGGGAATCTGTTGACATTATTTAAGTAATTGGTGTAATTTTGTTTTAATTGTGTTATAGACTCAATGTGAGGGAACAGTATTTGTTTGTTCTTCAGTTCTGAAAGTGTCTTGATTGTGAAGGTTCATCAGTGTTCGGGCAAAAGCCAGCTTTTGGCGGCTTTGGTTCAAGCAGTGCTCAAACAAGTCCATTCGGCAGCTCGTTTCAACAATCACAGCCGGCATTTGGGAGTGGTCTATTCGGCTCATCTACACCTTTTGGTACTTCAAGTCAACCTGCATTTGGTACTCCGAGTACTCCAACATTTGGTTCATCAACAACCCCTGCTTTTGGTGCCCCGACGAGTACACCAGCTTTTGGTACATCAAGTACTCCAGCCTTTGGTTCTACACCTAATCCAACCTTCGGCAGTACAAGCAGCCCATTTGGTGTGACAAATCCTCCTGTTTTTGGATCTGGCACTCCGTCCTTTGGTACTACCACTGCTTCTGCCTTTGGTTCCACATCAACTCCTGCTTTTGGTACTCCGAGTGCTCCTTCGTTTAGTTTTGGATCCTCTCCTGCATTTGGCCAATCAACATCTGCTTTTGGCAGTAGCCCATTTGGCACAACAACGTCAGCTTTTGGTGCTCAAAGTTCTGCCTTTGGTAAGTTGTTTTTATATTCATGCAAGACAGATTGATAGTTTTGTTATTCCCCGTCTCAGTTTATGTGATGCTTTCCATTCTAGTCTGTTCTTAAGAATTACTATCTTTCTATATTTCGGAACGATAACTTTAAACTATCATTTTACTCTTAATGAGATGATCTTGTAGCCACACAAATATCTATGACTTCTTCTTAACCACAAGTTTCAGAAGTCTCGTTTTTCTTGATTTCCCTGCCTATCACCGCATAAATTTGGCGCGAGGGAGTAAGATTTTTGATATTATTTGTTCTTTCTGTAACTTTAAGGGTTTGAAAATCCAAGTTAGTTTATCATATTATTCATCTCTGATACTTGGTCTTTTCATATGGTTTAGGAGCCCAAACTTCAGCATCATCTTTCGGAAACCCTAGTTTTGGACAATCTGCCGTTGGTGGTCAACGGGGCGGAACACGAGTTGCTGCTTACCAGGCAACACCTGATGCAGATAATTCCAGTGGTACCCAGCCTGCGAAACTAGAGTCTATTTCGGCCATGCCAGTTTACAAAGAAAAGAGCCATGAAGAACTTAGGTGGGAGGATTACCAGTTGGGAGACAAGGGTAAGTTTTAATGTGAATTATACTCTTGACATTTGTTGATCTTTAAGGTGTTGATAATCTGATCCTCACATTACAGGAGGTCCTGCTCCTGCGGGTCAATCAACTGGTGGAATCAATTTTGGAAGCTCAGCCTTCGCATCATCATCAACTTCCCCTTTTGGCCAATCATCTGCAAATCCATTTACGTCCTCTACATCTTCCAACCCTTTTGCCCCCAAACCATCCACATTCAGTACTCCAAATTTTGGAGTCCCAACTACTCCGGCTTTTAATACCTCTGCCTTTCCAAGCTCAAATACATCTAATCCTTTTGGCTCTACATCCTCCACTTCCCCTTCCTTATTTGGATCAACTTCAGCTTTTGGACAAAGTACATCTCCAACCCTCTTTGGATCGGCTAGTGCTTCGGGATTTGGATCATCAACATCTATTTTTGGCTCCTCGTCTGCTCAGACTACTGCCTCAGCATTTGGTCCTAGCTTAAGCTTTGGTAACACCCAATCATCACCGTTATTCCAATCAACTACCCCTTCATTCGGACAGACGAACTCAGCCTTTGGACAGACCACATCATCTTTTCCCCAGACCACACCAGCTTTTGGTCAATCCAATTTGTTTAGTACACCTTCTACTGGCTTTGGTAGTAATCTGTTTTCAAGTGCACCACTGCTAAATACAAGCAGTACAATGGGATTTGGCCAAACAACAGTAAGTTAATCATAAGTGGTATTCTATGTAATGTTCTTGTGTTGCTTCTTTAGATCTGTCTATCTTTTGGTCCCATTGCATTCATGGTTATCAGATGATTTCACAAATATTTGCTGTATGGATTTGTATGATGAACATGACTATCAGAGAAAATCGCAAGTTTTAGTCATCATCTTTGGCTGTTTGTCATCTTGGCTTAAGCTTCAACAGTTAAGTTGTTACCTTTACAGGGTTAGCACCCCTTGGTTATTTTTTTTTGGGTAGAGGTGCGAGTCGTGACCTGAAAGGCAGGGAGATGTGGGTAGTCACTTTCATGGTTAATGCAACACTGTGGTCACTTGTGAAAGATGAAAGGTTTCTGTTAGCAAATAGAACTTGGACGTGAGCATGCACTCATGCTTGATTTGTGGTATTTAAGTAGGAAGTAGAAGAGTACGTCACCTCATAAATCGACAGGTATTAGAAGACCATTATTATATGGTTGCAAGGGTGTTCAACGCCAGAAATTATCAAGACATTTGCAATCACGTCTGAGAAAGCGAAACTCCTAAATATTTATGCATATATCTTCAATGCTCTATCATTAGGTTGTCGTTAATTCTCTCGAGGTTGACTTGCTTAGTGTATCTGTTTGATCAATTTTTTTTTCCTTTTGCTTGCTCTAAAGTTATATCATTTGCTCTCTAAGCTATATTGAGCTGCCCCCCCTCCTCTGCCTCTTATATAGTTGTCTGCCTAATACACCCTTTTCTTTGGATTTGAAGCCCTCTCTATCAACTCCTTTTCAACTGACTCAGCCTTCTCAGAGTTCTGCTTTTGGGTTCAATAACTTTGGTCAGACACAAGGAGGTAATTGAAATGAGATATTTCCTTTTGTAGTTGGTGAGATTGGTGATGCAAGTACTAAATCTGTCTCTTGTTCTAATTTACAGCTGCTGCAAGTGGTTTTGGTGGCACTCCCAGCCTTTTCAGTCAGCCGTATGTAACAGCTCTTTAACTGATCCTTAAAATTTCTTTTTACAGTGTAAGCACATGCATATGTTTGTCATCTAGATTTGGTCTAACTTGCGAATATAATCTTGATGTCACTTACAGCCCCTTTTATCAGTTTACCTGTAGCGTACTTCCATTTAGCCTGTACTGATCATGTTTGCCTCCAATTCTGGAATTATGCAGTAATTTCTTTTAATATTTGTCAATTTCTTTCTATTGATCCCCTTCCCCAAAAGAAGAATGCAGTAAAAGGATTAAAGGGCAGCCTGTTTCTTCAGATGACCCAATATGACCTTAAATAGAGTTTATGTTATCAAGATGGCGGTATACATGAGCAATGTGATTTCATGAATAATAGACTGTCACGAGTACTGCCATAGGACATGTTCATTTCTTGTTGTATATTTTGATCCTTCTGTTTCTGTTTTCCGCCCATGTACTTCTCTTCTTTCATGATTATATGAACACCAGTAGCACTGACAGAGGACATGTTCATTTCTTGAAGTTCATCTTGATCCTTTTATTCCAGTTTTTCGCCCATGCACTCCTCTTCTTTCATAATTGTTTGTATGGAACTGATAAACACCTGTTACTACAGGCCAGCTATCCAAAGCTCAGTTGTCGCACAACCTTCAGTTGTTACTAATCCATTTGGAACTTTACCAGCGATGCCTCAGATGTCAATTGGTCGCACTGGCACTTCTTCTTCTATACAGTATGGGATTTCTAGTTTACCGGTAAGTGTGCATGACATGCCTTCTTTACTTTAAGGGGTTGTGGAGAGTAGGGAAGAGGCTACCTTCCCTGCATTGCTTCTCTATGATATTCTTATTTTGGTTTATGGATGGGGTCTGCTTTTTTTCGTATCTACTCCACTTTTTCTTCTTATTACTAACATAAACAACAACAGATACATAATTTTGTTCTCTTGCATGTTTTTCACTTTATTGTTCACAGGTCGTTGACAAACCTGTTCCTGTCCGGATATCATCATTACTAACTTCTCGACACATTTCTCAAAGACGGGTTAGGTTGCCGGCAAGGAAATATCATCCTAAAACTGAGGGGACTAAGGTGAAATGATGTTCTATTTATATGAGACCTCTAAATCCTAAATGAATCCATGGATCGAGTTTTAAGTGCAAAACATTGACTGACTTTATGTGACTTGTGTTCCTTTTTAGGTACCATTCTTTAGTGATGATGATGAAACACCAAGCACACCTAAGGCAGATGCATTGTTTGTTCCCAGAGAGAATCCAAGAGCTTTAGTAATTCGTCCATTGGACCAGTGGCCTTCGAGAGGTGGTGTGGAGAAAGTATCACCATCAAAGCACATGTCTATCCCAGTGCATGAGAATGGTTAGTTATGGATTGTGTTTTACTAACTACATGGTTCTAAAGCCAACAATAGTCCTCTCGTCGAAGACGTTAATGAATAACGATAGATACCGGCAGATGCCAGCGCCCATGCCACCTAGCCCAGCGCCTGTCCCTCGGAACCTAACCTTCATTGCCATGCCACCATAGTAGTTACCCAGTTTTCCTGCAAAATTATAGGGCAGTTACCTACCTGCCCTTAATCATATCCTTTAGATTGCAATAACCTCTACAGTTGAGGTTATGCTTGTGGTTGTCAGTTGTGTTGATTTGACCAATCAACTGGTGCGTTTTATCAGTCTTGACATTCTTATGTAGGCATCTTTACTCTATAAGGAGTGTATCTGTAGCAAGAAAGATAGCTTTAGCGTGCGGGAAGTTGCCACACTCAACCAAAATTACACCCTAATACGCAGTAGATACATGATAGGGTCTTCATGTTTCTGTTCATTTTGAGTCATCCATACCACTCGATCGAAGTTGCACCCTAATATACCAGAGGCATGCTATTTGATTTTAACTCACCGAGCATATTAGAAACTTTATGCTTTATTATACATTGCAATTTTCTGATTTTCTGCACAGGGTTAAATTGTATGTTGCTTTGAACTGATAGGAACCCCAGTAACTTCTCCCCTTGGTGGTTGAAATAACTTTTCTACATGAAAGAACTTGGAATTTGAACCGTGGTGCATGACTCCTCTTTTTGTGAATATTGCTTTTGGATTATAGTTGAATATTGCACTTTTAAGATTTTTGGATTTGCCTTCAATGAGTATAAAAAAAGTAGCTTTAAAAAGATACTCCTAGTCCCTCTGTCCCAAAAAGAGTGCCTCTTTCTATATTTAGTAAGTTTTCCAACATTCTACAAACCAAGTTTGATTTCCACAAGATTTAAAGGACTACAAATTTTTAGTGCAAGGCCACGAGATTTCGAGAACTATACATATCTTTAATGTAAGTCTACCATATTCATCCTTAATTTAAGACGACAATATTCTAAGGTCTTTCTTTGTTTCGTAAGTCTATGCCCAGTCAAACTAAGATACTTAAATTTGGATGGAGGGAGTATAATTTTTTTAGGCTCCAAAAATGTTGATCTTTGTAATGGATTTTATTTGGCTTGAGTACACCTTGGTTGCCACTTTCTTCTGTTAGAAGTGCATAATTGAAGGCACTTCCTGAAGTTTTGAAGTGCGATATGTAGTTAAACACATAAAAATAATGTCTTCTTGACCCGCAGTAGATAGCTCAATGGTGATGAAGAAAAATTGGATCAGACCCGGACGAATGAACTAGTGAATTGTGTCAACTTTCAATTTATTACTACTTGGGAAACAGGATGCAAAGGAGAACTTTAGGCCATGTAATCTATAAATGACTCTGGAGCTACCAAAATCAAAGATTCCTTTAACAAGTGACTATAGTGAGCAATCACACAAATCTGAGACTTCCGCACCCAAATTAACCAAAAAATATAACAATGCATCCAAAATATGCTAGAATGCTAAATAGGGAAATCTATAAAACTATTAAACAAGGCATAAATTAGTACAAATTTAAAGGCTTGTTTGGCATTACCAAATGTGATTCTAATTTTGAATCATGTACGTCTTGCTTATAAGCCTCTCAATTATACCTCTATCCTCGTGTTTTCCCTTTGTAGAATTTCAACGTTGCCTCTCTCTCTTCTAGAGCGTGTGTGGTTTTTGTGGAGTTGGTGTTTCCCAAATTGTCTTTCATCTACTGTTATGTGTGTTTTTTTCACTCGTTTGTCTTGGTATGACACACTCTATTTTGTGGACCTTTGTTTAGGAGACATTTTGGACCTTTTAACCTCTTATTTTCTCAACTAACAATTTTTTTGAAGAACTGGAAAGAATGGTACCTTTTTTTGCTTGTGTTTGTCATTTCTCTAAGAAGTCTTTGTATGTACTATGTCGAGTCTTGTTTTCAGAACTATTTGTGTTGTATATTGTGGGTCTTGTTTTGCTGAAGAATGCATTTCTTGTTCAGGTAAAACTGCTGAAGTTGTTTGTGCTCCAGTTAACGAGGCCAGTGCAAAAGATAAATACAGTATGTACTTGTTGATATCTTGTTTAAGTTTTTCAATAAGCAAAAATTTTTCTGAGTGTATCAATTTGTCAAAAATAATTTTGGTTCTGAAAAAAATGATGTGAACATTTTTTGTTTGAATGCCAAGTTTATCAGTACCATATACTACAAACAAATTCAACTCAGTAAATATAATCCTACAAAATATCTAGGATATTTAGTTCTCATCAACAATTAAACTGATTGAAAGGAAAGGGATAAGTAGAATGGGAGAACTCCTGAAACAGTCCCAGGGCTTTGGTTAAATGTTAGAGCGCAACACAAGATGTATGGATTAGGTACACGTCAGGAGTACTAACCTGCCGCAGATTGAAGTCAGGTATTTTAAGTGAAGAAAAGATGGGTAGGAATTTATCAGACCAAGCTTGGAACCCTGCGCCAATGGGCCCTTGAAGATTTCTAGGTCATTAAATAAAAATGAGAACTCCCCTCAGCTAGAGGATCTAATTTAATAGCTGGAACATTAACAGTGAAAATAGCTTCTGTAACAGCTAGAACAAATTATCAGTCTCCTTGAGACCCGCCACATATCTCTGCAATAATGGATGATAAGTATTACTTTTGAAATCCCCCCCACCCCCACCCCGTACATTTTGGCTACATTTTTCTGATTATGGTAAGTATATTCTATATTAAGTTCCATTTTGTCCTGAGTTTCTAACAGCTCCTTCAAGATTAAAAGAATTTATCTCTAATCTTTGAGTCTAGAAGTTGACATCACGTAAACTATTAACTCCTTGCTGGGCAAGGCAGTAGATTCGCTTCCATGAACGGCACAAAGGATAGGCTACTTTCTCAAGCATAGGAGGATTGAGCTCTTGATTGAAACTCCCAGCATCTTTTACTTCTATCCTCCTTGGCTCTAGTCCACCTGGTTCAATTTTATATCATATTAATTGGCCTAATGCCCTTTAAGACAATCTGCACTAAGAGAGTTTTGTATGTATGTATGATGGATTTTAGTAGTATTATCCCCATGTAGAATCTAATATTGAACATCTTGAGATCCCCTTGTAAAATAATGCATACTTACGATCCGAGATTTTTGAAGAGAACAATGAGGTGGGCTGAGATAAAAACACTAGGTGTCTTTCCATCTGTCTAAGCTTTTGGTGAATAGAGTTAACTTTGATATTTGTTGCTGGTGGAAGGTGGATGGAATTAGTCAAGGTGCATCAAGTTGGCTCAGACACTATAGTTATCCCAAAAAGATAAGAGATCCTAAAAAGTGAGTTGTTAAACTCTTTGGGGTATAATACATTTGAAATATAATAATTGAGTTGGTCCAACTCCAACAGTTTTTAACTTCAAACATGCTGTCCTATTTTACCTATTAGACAAGCCTTTGATAACCAACCCCCAAATAAGAAAAAGGAAAATGGAGAACTGGAACTAGCCCTTTACTCTTTTCTGCTATCATGATAATAGCTGTTAATTGAATACAAGTTAGAAGCTCGTTACTTGTTAATATGAGTGTTGTTTCTGCCTTACAATGTCGGTTACCAAGTTGTCACCAGAATCAAAACCAGTATGTGATCTCATTTGCTGTATTTTTTCCTGCAGAAGATCCGGTTGAGAATGGCCTTGATAAAGAGGGCCTTGATAGTACCAAACTGAACCAGAAACCTAATGGTCTCCACGAAGGGCAACATCTCCGAAAAGGAGGAGGGTCTTCCATTACCCTTACTGGCCATCGAGCTGGTGAGGCAGCAATTGTTTATGAACATGGGGCTGACATTGAAGCTCTGATGCCAAAGCTCTGCCATTCCGATTATTACACAGAACCACGGATTCAGGAATTGGCAGCCAAAGAAAGAGCTGAACCTGGCTTCTGTCGCCGTGTGAAGGATTTTGTGGTTGGAAGACATGGGTACGGTAGCATCAAGTTCATAGGGGAAACTGATGTCCGTCGTCTTGATCTTGAGTCTCTTATCCAGTTTAACAATCGGGAGGTGATAGTCTATATGGATGAAAGTAAGAAACCTCCTGTCGGCCAAGGTCTTAACAAGCCTGCTGAGGTGACACTTCTCAACATAAAATGTTTCGATAAGAAGACTGGACAACAGTATACAGAGGGTCCTAGAATAGAGAAATATAAAGAAATGCTCAAGAGGAAGGCAGGAGATCAAGGTGCTGAATTCGTGTCATATGATCCCGTCAAAGGAGAATGGAAGTTCAGGGTGCAGCATTTCAGCAAATATTGGCTTCATGAAGACAACGAAGATGAATATAGCGAATATTCTGATGCCTAGCTGCAGCCGGCAAGAAGAAAGACTAGCTTAATTTCTGGTATACAGCTTCTTCATGTAAAGAACCCACTAGCTCATTTGTGGAATATGGGTTGTGTAGTTCCCCTTTTCTTTTTTCAGTTTTTGTTGTGGATCGCATTTTTCCCCCCGTTGTATTTGTTTGCTTTTTCTGGTCTTTTTATGTCATTACATCTGTTGTTTAAAGAAGTGCAGTATTTTTCATTCGCAGATTTTGAATCGAGGAATCTACGCTTATCTTTTTATATGCTTAATTTAGGTGTTATTGTGTTTGGCTTAGGACAAAATGGTTCACCTGGAATATAAATTGAGAATCTCTCTTTTAACCAGCTACACAGGCTTGAGTGCGATGTGGTTGAACCTTAAAAGAACACCTTAGCATATATTTTGACATATTTCTATTTCTGGGCAAGTGCTTTGCAAGCAGTATACAATGATCTAAATATATATGCTAAAAATCTCAAACAAGTATATTTCTGGTTTCCAATACAAGATGTAAACTTCCAAGTATTACGAATCAGCATTTTTCCCCACAATTTCGACAGGGACGACAGGTATAGAGTCCCACCATTCTTTTATTCTCCGATGTACTTTCTCATTTTCCATGTATTTCCCAATCTTTGAAGTCTGTACAAAGATGCACAACGTCAAAGCCATAACGATGAACTTGAACGGAACCACAGCTAATATCACTGCAGCAACAACCATTGCTGCCATTACTAAATCTGCATGCTGTAACCACATTTCAAAAATTAGTGCACGATCCGTCATGATGAAGTTTAGGCAAGAATCGTTGTGTTGCGTTGTGTTACCTTTGGAGCCTTTGAAACAAATATGGACCAGATTTTCAGTAATACTATGTTCATGCTTTGAATCAAGTCGTAGACATTTCTTAGTCCATGTTGTGCTGACACTATGTTTTCCATCGTCGTGTGATCAGATCCAGTGTAGATAACTATTTTACTTGCCTTATCTAGTTCATCCCTTCTTCGTCTTGTCCATATCATCATTGCAACTGTTCCCAATAAGAGAGCTGCTATTGCTTTGCCAATACACTCTCTGCATTCACAAACATCTATTAATGTCTCTAGTTCATTTTGTTCAAATAATGTATGTAGGAGTTAGTATACTTACGTATATATGACTACGAGTGTCGTCAAGACAAAAATGGAGGTGCATAGAGGTCGTTCCCATGTTAATACCTCTTGAATATAAGGCATTAACCTCCCGAGCTGTTTGATAAGACCCTGATTAGTACAGAAAAGAAAGACGGTGATGTTAGGATATTTCGGAACAATACAGCAGCATCGAGTATAAGCATACTATTGAGAAGACATCAATAAGTAAACAAACATGACTAAAACTTGGGCTCAACCGGCAAGTGAACACTCAAACTTTGAGTAGACAACTAAACTTGCCTAGCGCACATTGTCAGTTGAACACTCCCAACTTTCAAAATGATCAACCAGACACTTCAAAATTTAATGTGCCACGTTGGATGAGTTAGGGTGTTACGTGTGTAGATGAACACTCTCAAAGTTGGAGTGCTTACTTGTTAGCTGAAGCCGAGTTTTAGTATCTGTATTATGCTTATTAAAAACTCTTAAATTCAGATTAAGTGATACAGAGTTCTAACAAAGAGGGGAAGTCAAGCTTCCATTCTGGTTGTTTTTGCAATTTCTTACTTTTCTCGCCTTCCCTAGCTTCGTAAATCTAAAGGAGATATGGTATGCATGCAATTACGTCGAATAACTCAGCAACACTTACCATAAGAACCTGGACACTATTCCCCACCCCTTCCCCTTTCAGCTCCTCAACAGTAGCTTTGGCCTTTTCAATCTCCTTTGCTTCCTCTCTCGCTTGATCGATAGCATTCCCCAATGACGAGACACTGTCGGTTTGTCCAGGGATACGGTTGCTATCATCGATTTCTTTGACCACTTCGGCTGGAACAGGCATCAGGGAGATATTCAGGCTTCTCAAGATCGAACTAGCACTACAAGGATGTCCAACGTCTACTTTCTTCAGACTCTCAGCAAGCTCTTCCAGTACATAATCTCCTTTTGGTAATTCGTCTAGCAAATCGAATATCAAGAACTTCTTGGGAACTGGTGGGGAGATCCTAAGCATTTCTCTAGCTGCATGAAGCCTTATAATTCCTAGTATTGTCCTCGCGTGCATCTCCCATGATCCTGAAGGTGAATCAACCTTAAACTTCCGTAGGAACCGATGCAAAAGTATAATCTCCTTTATAAGAGCAAGCCAATGGTCGCGCCTTGTTGAGCTTGTCATTTCGGGAAATTCCAAGAGAACAGCTTCTTCCCTAAATTATACAATGCCAAAAGTACTCATACTAGTGAACAATATCGTGCTCAAACATGGTCCCTGAAGTCATATAAGAGTATAAATCGTGAAATGTCACATGAACATGATATATTACAAGCAAAATTCATCCTTCAAACCAGCAATTCTTGAAGCCTTTTAAACTCGTCCTTTCTACTTTGCGCAATCTGTTATAGATATCTATTCTTTGGGGCAGAGTGGAAGAAGAGGGGATTCTCAAATGTGGAAAAGGATCCGATGAAATTCAAAAGAATTATACGAGCCATACTACTTGCAACATTAGTTAAGACTGTTTTATAAAGCAAGCGATAAATACTGCCAAAATACTTAAGTCCTTGAGGAGAAGTTGAAGCTGAGAGAATACTTACAATTCAGAAGAACTATAAACTATAGCCTTGTCAAAGAGCGGAGCACCCCACGGACCTGTAGCAGCAGGTTTGATACTCTGCTCGAAATCTTCCGAAAGATTGAGCTTAAGAGCTTCTTTATAAGAAATGACTCCGGATTCCTCGAAGTACAGGTCATAGTTTGTTAGTGTCAGCCTACCTAGAAACAGAAGTACCGTTAAGTCGTTAACTATAATATCCTTTAAATACGAGGGGTCTCAGAACAATGAAAAACTAAAAGGAAGGAAGAGTACCAGGCCAACTTGTCCCTCCAATATGGCGCACTATTCTTTGTGAACTTGCAGTTCCTTCTACGTGTATTATAAACTCGTCATCTCTCATTTCCACACCCGTTGGAGTTGCTTGTTTCTGTAAATGCTTTATGCACCTAAAGTCCAGTAGACACCGAAAATTGTCAACAAAAATGATGAGGCCTAGTGCAACATTTTTACTGAAGTCGGTGGCGGAGCTAGGATTTTTAACAAAGGGGTTCAAAATCTGAAGAAGTAACCACACGAACTAACTGGAGGAGGTTCGATATCTACTATATATACATAACAAAACAAATTAACCATGTATAAATAGTATATTTTCCGCCAAAGGGGGTTCGCTGAATGTATGCTGTCTCCGCCCCTGCGGACCCTGAAGTACACATTTGATCTCAAATTCCATTTTTGGAATCTAGAATTGGCTGCTACAACATTATTATACTAGTCGTCAGTGATTTAATTTTTGTCGTTGATTCTGAGTCCATTCTTGCATTATAAGCTCCACGAGAAATAATCTTCCAACTAATAGGGGGGAAAGCAAGAGTTTAGGATAATTACTTTATAGTCTCCTTCAAGAATATGTTATAAGCAGGAAAATGCAGACGATTTTCCGTAGGTGCTGTCAGAGTCTCGAAAGTACATCTTCCGTTAACAAAATCACCTACTAAATTTACGAGTGTCGCTAGCCACAAGAAAGCATGCTCTCCAACACTAGGTTTATGATCAACCTGCCAATCCAATCACTTTGATCAGTTATTTGGAGAGTAAAATTCAATGAAAGAAAACTAAAAATCTTCGAGCTTTCACCTACGTTATCATCATCATCTTAAGTCGTAACATAGTACTAATACGCGCATAAACAACTTGTCTGATTGGGTAACATAATGTAACAAAACACAGTACTTCAAAACTCAAGGATTCAGATTTCTTACAAGGAACGGCAAGAGATCCGAGTAGAACAAAGGGATGTCATCTTGTTCCTTACTCATCTCAGCAACAACTTTTTTCTCTTCTTTTTCTTTCGCCAACGACTCCTGTATTATTTACGAAAAATATGTAAACTACAATGTACATATCATATAAGGAAATTAAAGCATGTAATCAATCTTCTAGTACAATTAACAAAATAAACTCGCGTTGATTCAACAAAACAAACGATGGTTGATTAAACTAAGTAGCATCAAAGACACGACGATTGTACATGAGAGAACATACTTCATGTGTCTCTTCTTCTGTTGAACTAGGCATTTCCCATGCCAACATCATATCAAACGAGAACCGAATAAAATCACCATTATCGATCATTTCTTGTAACTTACTACACATATCAGTGAGGGCCTTGGAGCAGCAAAACTCGACTAATTTCCTCGAATATCCCTCCATGTTAGGATCACATCCAGCCTCAAACTCATGCATTAATTCATCCACAGATGTGTCCAATTTCCTAACATGAAAAATGATCTATTAGTACTAATAACTTATTGCTAATGATTCACATTATAAATGAAAAATGTATTCACAATTTTGTTTGAAACTTTGTAGACTTTCAAAAACAGAGTTTATGACAAAACTTGAACAATTTGGTAGCTCTACCAATTTACAAAATCCATAATACATGAAAACAACAGTTCAGTTCTGTGCACAAAACATCCCACCTTAACCTCGTTTATATATATATATATATATATATATAGAAATTAAGAGGTATTTGTATAAAATTAACATAGAGCACTAAATGAACAAATGATCTGACCGATCCATTGGCTCTTGATTGGGTGCATAGGGCTCTTTTTAGTGTGCTGAGCTAGAGTTCGACAGAGCACCAAACCTTAAAATCCTAAATCCGTCTCTAGCCGATATAAAATAGACAATTTGCTGTGGTACTCCGTCACTTTCAGAGCATCACAATCTTAAAATCTTAAATCCGCCTCTGGGCGATATAAAATAGACGATTTGCTCTAATACTCCGCCACTTTCAGAGCACTACAATCTTAAAATTCTAAATTCACCTCTGACCGATATGAAATAGACAATTTGCTCTAATATAAACATTAATGACAATTTTCGCGACTCAAACCATAATATGAGTTACATCATAATCAAGAACCAAAAATAAATTTATTTAGCCTCACCTATATATGTTCATTTATATCATGAATATATATTTTCATTTGATAATATTTTAGAATATTTAACAATTTACGTAATTCAATTTTTTTGTTGTATAAAAAATTTCAAATTTTATTTAGCAATTCAAGAATAAGAGAACTAACTTGGCACATCTGCAAATAACATCGTTAGCAATAGTTGAAAGATGCTTCTTTTCCATGGACAAATATTATTATTAACTTCTATGGCTATTGAGTTTTAAAAGACTTTTTTTTTGGTTTAGAAATTTAGAAATATATTTTAATTTGTCTTTACACAACATTTCATTTTTTCCAAAAATTGAAAAAAAATAATAATAAATCAAATGGATAAGAGAAAATAAGTGGAGATTATTATTGGTGACACGTGGTCAACATGCAAGGGACCAAAACTCTACTCATCACGTTAAGATTTTGTGACCATTTTTCTTATCATATAAAAATGAAAGAAAACAAAAATTTCCGCTTTTATGTCGTGATGAAGTTAAAATTTTATTAAAGATATTTGAAAATGATAGTATGCGACTGTTAAAATAAAATAAAAAAATATTGTGCTATTTCAAGTTTGAACTTGAAATTTCTTTAGTCAAACAAAGACGCATTACTATTACATTAAAGACATAATCCAATTTTAAATTTTTATCCTTCAAATATAAAAATATATAAATAAATTTCGATAAAAGGTGTCCAATTAGAGCTCCTAGAGTGGCTATAGCTACGCACCTGATTTTTGGTGAAAGTATAAATCATTTTGTTATAAAAAGATATAAAAACAGATTAATAATAAAAAAAAATATTTTATTAACTTTTCCTATTATTATTTTTTGATAAATATTAATTATAGTACGTGCTTAGGCATGATCTTATTATATCAATAAGTATACAATTGTAAACATAAGATCAATGTGTAGCATAAAAAATGTTGACCAACGGGTCTTGTTTGAACTTAAATAAAATCAACGATATCTCTTCTGAACTAACGTATACAAAAAAAAAAAAAATCCCCATTTTCTATTTCAAGTTCGTTTGAATTCAAAAAATAATATTTCACCCTTTAAACTAATGCACATAATTTAATAGGTCATCATAGTCACGCACGAAAAATTTAGGTTGAAAAATCGTGGCACGCATATAATATAAAATTTATGAACTATAAAACACACACACAAAAAAAAAATTCGTATTAAGTTTGGTCCTCGTTTGAACTCACAAAGATCTACATTTGCCCCTCTGAACCAATGTGCATCATTTAATAAAGATCACAAAAGATTAAACGCCGAACGCACATGTCATACAAAATCATGGACTATATAACATTGGAAAAATTCTTATTTCTCGTTCTAAAGAACCCAAAATAGCGTACATTTGCCTCTCCTAACCAATGCATGACATTTCATCGAAAAAGTCATCAGACACACATATCACACAAAATTCATTGACTATGCTATACTATAAAACGAAAAAATCCATATTTTCTGTTTTTCAGAATTCATACGAACTCGAAAAAACCTATATTTTCCCTTCTTAACCTTCGTGCGATATTTGATAATTTGTCATAGACTCCCATAAAAATAATTCGGCATAAAACCTAATGGGACACATATTACGCAAAAAGTTCTGGACTATAACACACAAAACACATCATTTTATTTTAAAACACTTTTAGAATAATTTGATAGTTTATGTAACAATGATTTATTAAAAAAAAATCAAAATTATAATCAATAAGAGAGATTTAAATATTTGTATGATTATGTAACATATAATATATATAATATATATATATATATATATATATATATAGATATATATATATATATCATATATATATATTATATATATATATATATCTATATATATATATATATATAATATATATATATATATATATATATATATTTATTGTTTTTATTGATGACAAATAAATATATAAATTTTAAAATTACTAGACCAACTATGAAGGAAATATAAGTTCACATGAAAAAAACTCCTGATATGTTGAGTCTTCAAGATCACGTGGGAGGTGTTTAGATTTTTCTCTTTTTATCATATACTAGTTTATATTATGTGCACAAACATACTAAAATGTAATTTTTTTTTAATTTTAAAAATAAATAATGTTAATTATTGAGCAATAAAAGTAAATGTATAATAATATATGATATTTTAATTTTATATATTAATATTTGATGCGAATATGATTTTATTTTAAATTATGTAAAAAAGATCTTATATAACCTGTGTTGAATTGATATTTATGCTGGTTAATTAAATTTTAAATTCATAGAATAAATTACTAACTAATACAAATTTAGATTGTTTAAAATATTAGTCTCAAGTAATTTAACAACTTACATTTTTTCATATTGATTTAGACAACTATTATTTTTGTAAATAATAAAGTGAGAATGGAGACCTAAGAAAGAGTTTTAGAAGTTCAATACTTGAACTATTGTCATGTCTCGTGTTGATTCATTATTTTTGTTGCGATATATTTCGTTCCATAAATGAATTTTAATTATATAAATAACACATCACAATGTCTGACTAACAATATTTTCTCTATCTTCGAATTTTCTCTTTTGAGTTCGTAATAATTAATCGAAGGTATCCATCACAATTAGTAATACCATCAAAGAAAAAAAAGAGCGATGATTTTCTGAAAATAAATCATTCACTTACGAATAAAGTGGATCGAGGTTAGTCTTTCGAAAATATAATCAAATAAGGTCTACTTAATAATTTTTGTTTCTTAATGCTTTAGACTTCCAAGGATTATAAATTCTCCTTTGCCTTCAAACACTTGTGCTTTGTGTTCACCTTTCCTTTTCCTTTAATTTTCTTCTTCTTTTGCTTTTTTGCATATCTTTCTTTTTATATTTTTTTTCTTTTTTTTTGTGATCTAAAAAGAGATGGGGCTTAGTGCATGATT
This sequence comes from Solanum habrochaites, assembly GCA_027704765.1. Classification (NCBI taxonomy): domain Eukaryota; kingdom Viridiplantae; phylum Streptophyta; class Magnoliopsida; order Solanales; family Solanaceae; genus Solanum; species Solanum habrochaites. Next base: position 1,008,166 of record JAKWJA010002492.1, read on the forward strand.
ATGCATCTATAGTTCACAAATTAAGCTTTTTTCAAGTTACTACAAAAGGATATGACATAATCTAGAGTCATAAATATTTCACTATTTTGAGACATTATTGAATGTTACTATTTGGCTAAATGAATCATGATAGTTAAGATGTCTATTTCCTATATTTCATTTCATGACCCAATCTTTTGAATGATTGAATTTTGTTCCTATTAATAATATATCCCATCATTAGAACAAAGGGTCACAAGAGGGGGCGGAGCCAGAATAAATTTTAATTGAATTTTACACAATAAAACATTATATTATGTAAATAGGAAAATAACAAATATATAATTTAACACACACATATACATATATATATATATATGAAAGATATTAAATTTCTTTTGTTATATAAAAATAAAACTGTATTTCTGATTCCGTACTGACCAATTATCTCCCAATAGATACACAATTTGAGGGACCTCATGAAGGTTGTATAGATTCATGTAACTTATGTTCATTCATTCTCATGTGTTTTTATTTTGAGGGTTCATTCTCAATTGTTATATGTGGAGAGGATTTGTTATTTGCTCAATCTTAATTTAGAGATTGTGAAGTTGTTGAAGGATCTCATTCTTTGGACATTAATTCTTATATACCCCAATTGTATTTGTAGGGTACACATTGACACTTAAATTTTGAAGTCTAGATACACATAATTTAATGTCATATTAAAATAATACTTCATCCACTCCCAAATATATTCAGTCATAATCATAAATTGAATTTATTTCAAATATTAATATTTGACTATTAAAAAGTCAAGTAGTATTAATTACCTTTTAGATTATTTTAAAAAAAATCTAATTACTCAAAGTAGTGAAATGTTGATTAAGTAAGACATTACAAATAATTTAATGTCATATTAAAATAATACTTCATCCACTCCCAAATATATTCAGTCATAATCATAAATTGAATTATTTCAAATATTAATATTTGACTATTAAAAAGTCTAGTAGTATTAATTACCTTTTTGATTATTTTTAAAAAAAATCTAATTACTCAAAGTAGTGAAATGTTGATTAAGTAAGACATTACAAATAATTTAATGTCATATTAAAATAATACTTCATCCACTCCCAAATATATTCAGTCATAATCATAAATTGAATTTATTTCAAATATTAATATTTGACTATTAAAAAGTCTAGTAGTATTAATTACCTTTTTGATTATTTTTAAAAAAAATCTAATTACTCAAATTAGTGAAATGTTGATTGAGTAAGACATTTTCAAAAGGAGATAAATGGTAGTTTAAAGTTGAAAGTTGTCTTTCCAAATAAATCTTATAATTTTACATAAATATTTGCAAATAATATTGATGTTCGAAATCAGTATTTGACACAAACAAGCATGAAATATTAGTTATTTACTATCAAATAAATTCGTATAACATCTTAAATTCATAAGGTAGAGGATAAAGTTCGTATACATCCTACTTTCTTTAGATTCATTTGTGAAATTATACGAATATGTCAAGGTCGTTGATTGCTCAACCTATTTAACAATGCAATTCAATTTTCTTCAAAACCACTAAATACTATTTTGAATAGAGGAATTACTTGTAAGAACACTAACTAAGTACAAAAAACAAAGATAATTGATATGGAAATCAAGGTTTATAATAAATAGGTTTTCAAACATATTAACTATCTGTTACATATTATAGGGATAATAATATAAAATTGAGTATATTTTCTTAAAATTAAAGTATAATGATAAGTAGGTCAAATTAAAGAGGCCAAGATGTTTGAAATTGAGGAAATCCTCCATACCCTTCTCCAACAATATTTTTCCCCATTCCTTGAGCTGCTGCATACCCATTTGTTCCCTACCAATTTTTAATTCTTAATGTCAAATTTATGGAAAATAATAAAAAAATTAATTGGACATCTTATCAGTCAAATCTCTTTATAACAATATTCCTCTATCGATAAAGAATGGAACAATGTAAATATAAACAAATGATGTTATAGGAAGTTTTTATTGTATAATATAATATATGCACTCATCAAATAAATAAAGTAGGAGAGTTTGTGATGCACATCAAATATGATATAGATGCCTCATATATCAACTATTAATGAGAATATCGAGATTTGTGATGAGATTGATATAATTTTTCTATATTTAATTAAGTAGATGTTTGAGCTTTAAAAATAGAGACAATCATTATAAGGAGCGTTCTATTTTAATAAATCATACTCAACATAAATTTAAATTAATTGAGGCTCAGAAATAGATCAATATCGATTTTGAAATAGAAAATGCTAAAAAAAAAAATTTAGAAAAATGGATATAGATCAATTTGTGACGAAAACAAAACTTTTCATTTAAAAATATTTTTATTTTGAGATGACGATGATTTAGCATAGAAGAAAATGAGAACTAATGAAACTATATGTAGAAGCTAGCAACACATACATACTTAAACGATAACGATAAATCAAATTAAAAAAAACATATACCATTGAGCATAAAAGAGGATTTTCCAAATTAAAAATGGGTGTTTTTTATTTTCTCAATTTTGGGATTTGCCTCTTTCCAATATATATCTTTATAAAAAGTGAAAGCACTTTAAACTAAAATTAAAAAAATAATAATAATAATACCTGCATTGAGTCCATATCATCCATCTCTGATGAATTGAAATCATAAAACAAACTTGCTGCTGATAGTTTCATTGAAAGAAACTTCAAAAAAAATAAATTAAAAAGGATAAAAAAAAATCCTCTATTAGAGAATATTTTGATTGAATTTATTAAATATATTGTTCTAATTTTTGCACTATGAAAATAAGAACATAATATGTAAATTTATACATATATATATATACTTACATCAATTTGATTTTGCAATGACCGGACATAATTGATTATTACATCTAACATCACTGCCATTCCCATAGTCTGCATTATAAAATTAATGATTTAACGAACGTAAGAGATTATGTTATTCAGACTCTATAAAAAATTTGTCGAATTCATATTACATCTTCTAAAAATTTTCATTATTTTTAAAGAATGGAGCATGCGTCTATTGATCTTTTTTAAGAGTCTGAACGATATAGCTAATAAGAAATCTTTTTTCTTTAATAGAAATATAAATTAACAAAAATTAATCAAGAAGGATTTTAATTGTTTAAAATTATATATGTATATATTATATATGAAGCATATAATAAATATTACCTTATAACATCCAGGAACAAGTTCTTGCAAGCATCTGAGTTTTTCATTTATTTTCTCCCTTCGAAGCTATATATTCACAAAAAAGAAAATAAATTACTAAATATTGTATAATTTAACAAGTCTTTATTATTCATAGAATATGTTAATGATAATACATGAGATGAGTCGATAAATACAGCCAAACCTCTCTAAAACAATATCATTTGTCTTGATTCTTTTATTGATATAGCGAAATATTGTTATAACAAACATATAATATAACATAACATGAAAAACAGGCAATTAACATGATTGTTACCGTGAGATATTTGTTATAAAAAATGTCTATTATAGAAAAGTCTGATCGTAGTATAAATTGAATTTGATTAAAGAATTCTTACTCTTTCAGCCAAACTATGACTATCAGTAGCTTGGCCTCTCTTTGCTCTAACATGGACAACTTCTCTTGGTTTCTCAACTTCCTTTTGATTGTTCCTTTTTCTCTTTCTCCCTTCACTTGTATTCTATATATAACAAAAAAAATTAAATCATAGTAAACAAAACAAAAGTAAAAAAAAAATCAACTACATCTTAATATTCAGATATACATTCAAATTCAGATATATAGATCTTAATGCACATCTTAATATATATTCAGACGTGTATTAAGATGATGTACATTCAAATTCAGATATCTAGATCTTAATGCACATCTTCATATATATTCAGACGTGTGTTAAGATGATGTACATTCAAATTCAGATATCTAGATCTTAATGCACATCTTAATATATATTCAGACGAGTGTTAAGATGATGTACATTCAAATTCAGATATCTAGATCTTAATGCACATCTTAATATATATTCAGACGTGTGTTAAGATGATGTACATTCAAATTCAGATATCTAGATCTTAATGCACATCTTAATATATTAAGACGTGTGTTAAGATTCAGACGTATTAATCATAATAAAAACAAATATAATTTGTATTTATGATCACCTTGCTAGTATTTCCAGAGACTAGAGGATCAGGAGTTGGAATATTAATGTTATTATTACTACTATTCAACATGGATTCTGATTCTGGAATTGAGCTAGTACATCCATAACTTGGACCTCCCAAAGTAAAAAATTGAGCAGCAGCAACCGCGACGGCGGGATCATAAACATCATGGCCAATATTATTCATATGATGATCATTATGAAAATTAGGCATGATGTTGAGTTCATGTTGATGATGATTAGAGAAGTTTTGATCATTTGATGACAAAGACAAAAAACCATGTTGTTGATGGATATTTGAGGTGAAATTTTGATCATTTTCAAGTTGTTGGCTTATGCTATTTAGAAGTTCCATATTTGAATTCATCAAAATAGAGGAATTATTGTTACAAGTAGAATTCAAAGCATGAAAATCTAGAGGAGTAGAAGAAGAAGAATCACCCATGAAAAATTTGGTAGATTTTTTTTAATATGATAGGATTAGGTAATGTATGGGTACTATAGTTTCTATGGTGGGGTTTTAATATATACTATTCCATACGTCTCATTTCACATCTTTCTTGTGTAAGTGACGGAGTCAGAATTTATGAATTTTGGATTTTAATCTTATAAAATGATTGAGTTATAAAATAATAATATAGATTTTAAAATAAATATTGTGTTTGATCAAAATTATTAAATTCGACTTAAAACATAGTTGATATTCTAACTATGCCACATTAGTATGGTATTAATATAGGTCATATATACAAGTCATGTCATCAAAGATAAATTATGAATTATATAATTAAATAGTTTTCAAGTACAAAATGTACATCAATCGTTTCAATTTATACTGATGATTTGATTTGATTTGATATAAAAAGAAATATGTTGAAATATCAAAATTATATCGAAATTGAAAAGAAAAGTATGTCATATTTAAGTAGGAGAAAAGAAATAATTGATTTTACAAGGCAATAAGGCAAGCAATTTAATGTATATTTTGATGATTTGAGAAAATAGAATATATATTATTGGGTAAATATTAAAAGGAGGTTTGTGGACGTAATCTCTTGATGGGTCCACTTCAATTTGATATATCAAGTAAATGGGACCATAACTTAACTTTGATTGAGTATGATCCAAATTGAGAATATCATTCAAGTCTTTTAATTGTTTGGCATTGAGTTGTTGGAAATGACAAGAGTGTACATTCCCATTGACCACTTTTAATCTTTTTTATAAAAAAATTTAGACCTCGTACTTTTAAATGATAGATGTTTTTTTTTAGATTACATGTCTATCTGGTGTTTAGAATTCATATTGAAGTTTCGGCTAAATTTAGAATTGCACGACTTATTCGGAGGTGACGCTTCCAACACAATTTTCTTCTATTCAGGGCTCAAACCGAAAACTATAATTAAGAATGAAATAGTCTTACTGCTTTACCCTGACTTATTCGTAGTTCATTAAAGATTTGATAAAGATAAATCATCATTATTTCCTTTTGTTTGAAAAAAAACAACAAAATAACATGAAAGAGATTAATTAATTATTTCAATGTTTGAATTATTATTGTTTATGTTGGTTAGTGTTGTACCTCCTCTATTATTATAAAGTAATGAACTAAATCAAATTTTAATTGGTTAATATCACATATTGTTTTTTTTTTATATGATGTGGAATGACCCTTGAGTGAAATATAATTAATCCACTAAATAATTTGAGAAATGGACAATATCGTTATGGTAAAGATTGTAACGTCAAGGGAATATTAATTATTGCAAGACATGGATATAGAGGTCATAAGTATATACAATAACATTAATTTTTGATGGAATGAAAAATAAATATATGATATAATCATAATCATAATCATAAAATACGATCCTAATCGAACAATGGTATAATCATTATTATAAAGTACAATTCTAATCGAACGTTATAATTCTCTCTAACACTGTGAAAATCCTGAGAAGAAAATTCTATAAAAATATGTAAAATGCCCTATACCTTTGAGTGCTCACTTAATAAACTTATTTTCAAAGTTAAATCAAACATAAAATATAGTTTATAAAAATATATCAAAGACTAATTATTCACCCTAACAATTAAAATTCATATTTTGTCTCACGCTTATTATTTAAACAATCCTTCAAGACCCTTCTTTCATTCTCAAAACGTTATCGATCTTAAATTATATACAAATATTTTTTAAAAAATATTTTTCGTAAAAAAGCATTTTCTTCCTACCAAACATAGACGATACTGACAAGTGTAATAGTAACTCCACAAGTGACAAATGACAACTATATATATCTACATTAAAAATAAATAGTTGATATATCACAATTATTATTATTATTTTCATCATATTCCTCAAGTGTGTCATTTTCAAGTCCTAATATTTCTAGGATTTTTCAAAAAAGTATCTCTCTTTTTTAGCTACTTTATTAACAAATTTTCCAAAAGTAACAATTAGGATGTATGAAAGTTACACTTACAAATGTAGAGGAAAAAAAACAAGGAAAAGAAGTAGACAATCAAGATTTTCCATTTTAGTCATTTTTGTACAATTAAAACTTAGACTAGTATTGTACAATTACTTCATCTCATAAAGCATGATGAACCATACCATCTATATATAGGACCACAAACAAGTCACAAAGTCCTAGACATGGAAACATGGCAAAATTTATATATATAGTACTATATCAAAAATGATTTTTAGCAATAATTAATTAATAACAATAAATTAATTGTCACTGAAAACATATTTTTAGTAGTGATATTTAGCACTCGCGGTAAACGTTCTTAAAGTCTATAGCGATACTATATCCAATGACAATTGACTAATGTCGCGCCGATAAAGCTAAAAGTTATTTGTGTTATAGTGACAATGTTTTAATAAGCAAGGGTGCGAGATGAAGCATTTTACGCAGTATGAAACGAAATGTAAACCCCTAAGCTTAAGCTCCATGAATCTACAATGCGTATAGTATCTCATATATATATATATAATCAATTTTATAATTTTATTACTATGCAAATAATTCAAAGTAATATTTTCAAATGTAACAGTACAAAAATTGATAACAACTTAGATAATCTTTAAAATGAAATTATCATATATTTCATTGTGAATCTCCATATTTACTAGCTATTTCCACTCTTATTTAATATTTTTAGTAATTAATTTTTATGTTTTTCAAGGAAGAAGAATGATTAAAAAAATGTTAAGCATGAATGACAAAAAAATAAATAAAGTTGCCTTAGGAATATATTATCTAATTTTTTTTTTATGTCACTTTCTCTGAGAGTTGTCTTTCTTCTATATATTTAATTATAGGAAAAATCACTAAAATATGATAAAATAAAGTATAAACGTCATCACACCAACAATAAACAACATGATTCATTGAAAAAAATTCTATTATTAGAATAACAAAAATCAATGACTTAATAACAATTAATTAATAACGATAAAGGCTCTTTATTAATGTGTATATACTAAGTTAATCGACTTTAATTAGTTAATAACCTCCTCTAACTTATCACAACTAACTGTCTAATTAAATAAGACAACTAATTACAATTAAATTATGTGATCCACTAGACCCCACTTCTATAATTAATCAAGTGCGACATAGATTTTACTAGTAAATCTGTCATGTCGAGTAATAAAAGAGTATATATATCATAACTTTAAGAGAAAAAGGTCACAAAATCAACTTGATTTGGCTCAAAATAGCGCATATATATCTTAATACGCGCTCACCTTATAATTAATCAAGTGCGACATAGATTTTACTATTAATTATGTTATGTCAAGTAATGATATGTCATAACTTTAAGAGAAAAGGGTCAGAAAATCAATTTGATTTGGATCAAAATAGTGTATATATATGTCTTAACACACGCGATCCTACAGTCAATCAAGTGCGAATAAATTTACTATTAAATGTCATATCAAGTAATAAAAGAGTAAATATATCGTAACTTTAAAAGAAAAAAGAGTCACAAAATCAATTCAATTTGACTCAAAATAACGTATATACGTCTTAATACGCATCCTATAATTAATGTACTAGATAGTTTGTAATCTCAACTGGCTTTGCTAATTGCTACTAATTTTGTAACTAATCAATTAATTCACTGTATAATATAAATAGAATAGAAAAATCTAAGCAATTTGTAATATTCACTTGTGTATATAAAAAAAGAACCTAGCTAGAAAACAATTTGTATATTCACATGTATAGCAAGTTTAGTTCCAAATGTGATCATTTGTAATTTTTGTTCTTTATAGAATATATATATATATATTTTTTTTGTATACATCCACAACAACGTATTAGAAGGTAATAGTTTCTTTATACATGAATCTTAACATGAAATAGTAGATTAATTATCATCTTAATTTATTACTTATTAGGTTATGTATCAATGTTTATCATTGGAATTTACATATAACTCATGATTGTACATACATATTTTATATAATTAGTGGTTGATCAAATTCTTTAGAAGATTAAGAGTTTATTTAAATTGGCTTTTGATTTATGACTGATTTTTTTATTGTTTTGATTTAAAAATAAGTGTTTATAAACATTTTTTATTTTATTTTACTCAAACACTACGAAACTAATTAAAAACTATTTTTACATAATCAAGTCAATTCAAACAAACACCAAAAATACTTATTTAAAATTACTTATTTTAAAAAGTGAAATGTTTGAGCAAAATTTTGAGAGACGATAAATATTTTTAAATATATACTTAAAACTCTTTTTTAGAAGCTAAGAAAGTAATTTCCCCCAATAGTACTCATTTGAAAACATTTTTGAAAATATACACATAAAAACACTTTTTTAAAGCTTGGTCAAATATTAATTAATGTTCAAAAATGCTTTTTGAATTGATTATTGTTATAATTACTATTATTAAATTAGTATGCATTTGAACTTCCAAAGTTAGCTATAGAAAATGTAGATACATATAATATAGTACCACTTTCTTCTAGTGGAAAGTTTTAATATTCACATTCATACCTACCTAAAGCTTTGTTTGGCTATATTGGATTGGAATTCCAAAAGCTAGGATATGGGATAAAGATTCATATCATTTATGAAGCAATCTTTATTATAACTAGACCTTTCATTTCTCTAACATATATATATAATATATATATATATATATATATATATATATATATATATATATATATATATATATATATATATATATATATATATATATATAATTTTCTTCATTTTATTTTTTCAAATAATAATTTAGTTTTTGTCTATCTACAAAGGACTTAATAAAGTGGCACATTCTCAAGTCTCTATCCAATTGAGATTGAAACAGATTGCACTAATTTCAATTTTCAATTATGTTTTCTCTTGTAAATTAAATTATTGCAGGCAGTGGAGAATATATATAGAGAGAACAGTTGACAGAAATCACAAACTTTTACGGTAAAATTATCATTTGTTCCTTATAAATTTATAATTACATAAATTCATCAAATTGATACAATAATATAAACGCTGATATATTAATTTAATGCGCGAAATACATTAATCGTTAAGTAAGATACATTACATTTTATACATGATACACTAATATGATGTACACTTTATACCTAACACACTAATCTGATGCGCGGGGTACATTAATTTGGTGCGCTGGTATATTGATTTGATGCACTGATACATTAATCTGATGCATGAAAATGAAAGATTTTGAGAATTTGTAAAACTAATAGGGGATATTCCAATAAAATTTCATTTTTTGAGCAAAATTATTTTTTGAGTTATTTCATCTATTACATGATCGGAACAAAGGGAAGATACAAGTCACACTACAATTTTGCATAAAAAAATTAGGGTCAAAACAAAAAAAGAAGTAAAGAAAAATACTAAATCTCAATTTTAAATTTTAAGTATGATATTCTTGCATTTTCTTGAATTATTTTATGGTCAAATTTCTTTATAGTGATAGTTTTAAATTCTTTCTTTTTAAGGCTATTTATAAATCTTACGTAAACATTTAAAGAAAAAAAAAGATTATTTTATACTTTTGGTCACTCAAATATTGTTTTTTTTAAAATTTGTGTGTATAGCTAAGCACTTTTAGCCTTCAATCAATTAAAAAGGGAACTTTTGTATCTTATTACTTTGGAACCTTCACAAATTTGACAAATTATGTATAATAATATCACTTGACTACCCATGTGGTGCATTAAATTTGTATTGTTATTATATAGTTGATGACTTATGTAGTTCAAACTAATCCATCATTTTGATGGGCCTTATAATAATCAGCTCAATTCTAAATAGGGAAAATTGTATATAATAGCAAACTAAATACCTAAAATAAATGGAATAGATAGGGTTTGATTTAATTGTGCTCCATAGCAAACGTTAGTTAAAATTTGCCAGCGTCTCTCTCCCAGAAATCTCGCTCGCCACTCTCCATTCTCACTCGCCTCTCTCGCTTTATACACAGAAGTGTATAATTCTGTTTCTGTTTTGTATAAAGCGAGAGAAAATTGTATATACACATGCAAAAATATATATCGTCGTGTTATACACTTAATTATACAATTTACAAACATTTTACTTCAAATATTGCAGAGAAAAAGGTCAACGAATTATACAATTGCGAATTATACAATTGCAGTGAAATACAATTTTCTCTAGCTTTATACAACAGAAGTGTATATATTGTGTTTCTGTTTTTGTATAAAGCGAGAGAAAAACATATATCTTCTTGCTATACACTTAATATTGCAGCGAAATAGGCAGTGAATTATACAATTGTGCATTATACAATTGCAGTGAAATAGGATAGCGAATTATACAATTGCAGCGAAATAGGCCAGCGAATTATACAATTTAGGCCAGCGAATTATACACTTGTTTATGTACAGCGAATTATATAGTTTTATGTTTGCTATGGAGCGCAATTATGCAAAGTTTGTTATAGCATACAAATATAAATTTTTTGTTTGCTATATGTGAAAATTGCCCAAATAGATCGTGAACTGAAGTGGACGATAATTTTATTTTTTTTTATAAATTATTTTTACTCATTTTTTAAATCTACTCTCTAACCTAAAAATGAAAAAGATAAATATTTATATGATAATATTATTCAGCCTATTTTAATAACTTTTTTTTAATCATTTTTTAAATCTGAACTCTAAACTAAAAATGAATAATATATATATATATTTATATTGAAATAATTTATACTTATCAAGTTTTATATACGTAAGAGATCATATACTTATCAAGTTTTATATATGTACAGGGATCGAGAGTACATATTTCAACAAATTAAAAATTAAAATAATTTAATTATATATCATAAAAATTTAAATCAAAATTTACCTTTTATATATATATATATATATATATATATCATAAATGAACATCTGAATAAATAAATTCCTTGTGAAGAGTTTGTGGATGTTTTAACATATTGTCCTTTCTTCATTTGGGAATTTTACTTTGCTTTTCCTTTTGTCCTTTGTTTTGGTGTATCTACGTACAAGTAATAAATAAAAGATTTTATGATAATTATTTAATGATAATAATATAATTTTTGTTATATTTTATTTAACGATAAATAATAGAATTAAAATTATTATAATCAACGAATATAAATGTTTCTAATGCTTTAACGTTTTTGGATACAATAATATTAATTTAATTAATACTAAATATTTTTATAATAATAAAATCTATTTATCGCTAAAAAAAATATCTATTATCACTAAATGTCTTTGTGGTTACCGTTTACTTAGGAATCTCAAGTAACTACATCCCCATAATTAACAATTGCTATTATAGGTAAAGACTTTTTTTCTCTTTTCCTTATTTTCTTCTTTGTTTAAGGGAATTGATACATTTTCTATGAAATTAATATTAAAAATGAGTTAATTGATTTAATACGACAAAAATGAACCATTACTATAATTAGTATCACAACTTTATTTATTCAAAAGAAATATCTCTATTGCCTAACTTAAAGAATTAAAAGTATGATTTTGGTGTCATTAATTCACCAATTCTTTTATTTTCTCAATTTATCTTCAAATTCTCTATCGACTTTGGTTTTTACAGTATAGATTGATTTATAGATGATCGCTCAAAATAATTTCTTATTGAATAAAAATGAACTAAAAAAAATATAAATATTCGAGATAATATTTATTAATTGAGTGATTATTCTGAAAATTCATCACATGTGTTGTAAGGCATGATTCCTACAAATAAACTAAAATTTCAAGGCCTAATCATGAAAAATATTATCATTTAGATTAATAAATTTCCTTATTTTGAAAAAGTGTGTTACATTGAAAGGCTTGCATGGTTTCCCAACTTAAATTGCTTTTGTATAATGTTTATCTATATTTGGATATGATTAATTTAGAGATTTCATTTCAATCACTCTAGGCCTAGCATTAGGTAGTTTTTGATAATAGTAACTTAAGAATTTCATAATAAATGAATATTGGTCTTTTGATTAATATAAAAACAAAAATAAGATGGGAAAACATCCACTACAATAATATAATTGTCTTTATATTTCGCGGTAATAATATAATATGATTATTTATAGTCAACACTTTATATAAATATAGCTAAACTTTTTAGTGATTCTGGATACAATGACAATAAATCAATTTATTGCTAAATTTGTTTGTGATAATAAATATCGCCAATTAATAAAAAATATGTCGTGATTCCCACCCTGTTATAATATCTCTTCAGAGATTACAAGGTTTTCAAAGTATTAGATAGGAAATTCGACATAATCTAATAATTTCAGTGCACATTTTTATTTATGTTAACTACTTAATAAATATAATTAACTTATCAAAACCCAATCAATTTATTTTGCTGTAGAATAGTCTTAAATTCAAAATTTTAACTCCGACTCTAATTACGAAAATCACTAAAATAACCATAATCCTATTTTTATAGAGAAACAAAACCTTAAAACTATAGTGAAGCGCGATGTAAAGAAGTTCACCCAATTAACCGCAAAACATTTAGGAAAAAGGGTCTGATATACCCCTCAACTTTGTCATTTGGAGCTGATATACCCCTCGTTATGAAAGTGGCTCATATATGCCCTTACCGTTATACAAACAGCTCACATATACCTCTGCCATTACAAAATGACTCACATATACACTTCATTTAACAGAAGTTAAAAAATAAGTTATAAATTTATATTTAATACTTTTAATTTTTTTTAAAAAATTATTAGGGATATATACAATTTTTCTATCAAAGTTCAAGGTATATTTTAATTTTTTTAATACATAAATTATTTTTTGACTTCTTTTATTATAATTATTTGAGTTTCTTATTCTTATTTTATTTTTTCTTTCATCCCTTTGTTTAAAGAAAAAAAATTTAAACTATTTTTTTTGTCTATATTGTAATTTAATTTTTGTATTCGAAAAAAAAATTTGGTCATCTACAATAAGTTTTACAAGAATATTAGTAAAATATAAATAAATTTGATTATCAAAGTAATAATTCTAAATTAGTCATTGCAACAAAATAAAAGTCAAAAAAATATGTTTGATGAGGATTAAATTTACTCATATGGAATTGTATACTATAGAAAAAAATAACAAAAAGTTAGATTAATTTTTTTTTTTTTCATTTCCGTTAGAGGAAAAGGGTATATGTGAGTCATTTGTTTATAAGTGGGGGTATATATGAACCACTTTCATAACAAGGGGTATATCAGCTCCAAATGACAAAGTTGAGGGGTATATCAGACCCTTTTCCCAAACATTTATAATCATCATCGATGTATACATAGTGTATACCAAATGTATAACGTATATGCTCATCAGTTATTTACATATTTAACGGTAATTATATCAGTTGAATTTGTCAAAAAAGTTTAAATTACTTTTTAATTGTAAACTTTATATATAGTGTAAGAATCTCTAGATTAAAAGCTCATTATAGATTAAAAGCTCATTACAAATTTACAACTAATATATGTCCCTTTAAATGGATACTGAATGGGCTTGACAAAATTAAGAGATAATTACAGTACAAAGTCTTTTGGGCTTCTACCCAATTTGGCCCAACTTTCAGCGCGATCACACCAAAGTCCAATCGCGGTTTAAATATTTGGAAGATTTACATAATCGGACAAAAAAATATGTAGGTCTCATTTCTTTAACACATTTCTGCAATTATGTCGCGATCATAATGCACCAATTACTCAAATATCGTATAAATACTTATTTTTCATTATAAAAATGTAGAATATTTGTTTAAATCGACAAATAAAAAAGTAATGTGATATAATAAATAGTAAAGAGAGAGTCCCACATATAACAAAAACTAAATTGGTCAAAGTTCTCAAATATTAATTGCAATTATTAATTCAGTAATTTCTTTAGAAAATTTAATCTCCCCTTAATATTCCTTTATTTAATACTTAGGATTACTTAACATTTAATATTATTTACCTCAGCCAACAAAATAATTGACTAAATATTTTAGAACTTGTTATATATAGATCCAATCAATATCAATTTTCATTTCATACTTTATAAAATGAAGGCAAATTATTTCTCCATTGTTGTTATCTTCTCATTTTCTTCATCTATGGTAATCTTAACTTCTTCTTCTCTTTTTTTTGCAAATTCTCTAGCTTAATTAATAGTTTTAGATTTTTCAAGTTAACGAACATATTTATTTATTTATTTTCAGCCCTGTAATGAATAAATATTACTTTTTTTTATGTACACTTAGAGTACAATTTTCTTAAATTTTATTTATTTTTACTAGATTTTCAATTTTTTTCTTCATTTCATTTTCGAATTATTCGTTTAGTTTATGTATGATTATTAATGAAAATTGATATATTGTGCAGGGTGTTATGCAACCAAATTATTTATAAGGAATAATTGTCCTCACAAAATTTGGCCAGCTACACAAAGTGGGGCAGGTCAAGGAGCGGTGATTCCAACAGGATTTCGATTAGCTTCAAGAGGAACAAAAAAATTCGATCTACCAAATTCATGGTCAGGAAGAATATGGGCAAGACATCTCTGCTCCTTTTCCGATCAAAATTTCACTTGTCTTAGCGGAGATTGCAAGAGCGGCTCAATAGAATGTAATGGCGCTGGTGCTACACCACCAGCAACCCTAGTACAATTCACAATAGCAAATTCGTCTAATGAAAAAGACTTTTACTCTGTTAGCATTGTCGATGGCTTCAATTTACCCGTCTCTGTTACACCTATAAATAGACCTGATTGCGGTATAGCAGATTGTCTTGTGAATCTTAAAGACGTGCATTGTGGAGATCAAGTTGATTTAGAGGTACGAGATCAAAATGAGACAGTAATCGGGTGCAAAAGCGGATGCTTAGCGTTTAATCGTGATGAGTTGTGTTGTACTGGTGAGTATAGTTCTCCTCAGACTTGCAAGCCATCTATTTACTCTTTAACACTCAAAAAATTGTGTGAGAAAGCTATTACTTATCCCTATGATGATGAAACTTTATTTACATGTAGTGGAGGAGCCAACTACAAAATTACCTTTTGTCCATGGGGACAAGAGTTGCCTGTTTCAAAAAAATAGGTGGCCTAAAGTCAAAATTTATTAATATAATGTTTATTCAATATTTATTTTATTGTTTCTTAAAATGTGTGGTTGTGCAGAATGGAAGATGAGACCCTAGATAAGGCTTAAGTACACATTTTTCTAAGCGAATCAATTGTCACGATTCAAAAGTCGAGATTTTTATGACATACACCCCGAGAACCTCAAAATGGTGTGAAAGCAAAAAGAAATAACACATACGAGACTTTCAAAGGGAAGTCAGGCCACGATCGATAAGAAACAATAAAGAAGTTCTCAAAATAAAAGGCATCTAATTTATTTCTAGATTCTGAAATATATCTCAAATTTTCGAAAGGAAATTAAAGATTGTAAATGATAGATGGAGACTAATGATAATCTGAAAAGCAGAATCTCACCACTACTTCTATTATCTATCGAGGGTAAATTAAAGCAAGCATAACATCTTGTTTTAGTAAACCTTGACTGGAGTTGGATCAATATGAAGTTGTAGTGTTGAACAAAAAATCAAAAGAGAAATTTGTTAGGATATCTTTGATTTTGAATTTACATTCAAGATCATATGAAATTTTGATGATTAAACATTGTATGAGCTACAATCTATGTATAATGATAATGATAATAAAGAATAAATAATGATATTCAAGAATTAAGTAATTATATATAACGATTCCAAATAGTGATTGGTCTAAGATTTTTATCAATCAATGTCAAAACATAAGAAGTAAACCTATCAAAGGGAGTCTAAATATGTTTAATATAAAAAGGTTTCATCATATAACTTTCGGGTTGAATATACTTGTAGAAGAATTTGAGATTTAAGATTGAAGTTGAAATTTTGTGCGAATCTCTTAAATAAACATCAATTTGAAATAAAAAACTTCAAAATTGAGGTCTCAAATCATATGGTGAAGCACCAACTTGTTTAGTAATTTATAAGTATTTATAAACTAATCGCTATAAATATTTATTAACTTTAAATCTTGAATTCAACTAATGAGAGATGGCCAGATAAGTAGACTTGCAAGTTGCAAATAACTTGTTGAAAGGATCAAAGGACAAGGAAAGGGACCATAAAAGAGATGAGAATGATGACCAATACATCATAAATGACAAAAGTATTGAGAATATTCTAAGCTTGATGCAGATTATTGATTTTAGTCTCGAATTATTGATAATTTTTAAAATATTTTTTATTTAACTAAATTAACTTAAATACTTCTCATTATTTTGATAGAAATAAAAGTGGTAAAAAAATATAAATAAGAGAAAGATAAATATCATCAACCAATTATAAGATTTTCGCCTTTACAAGCTAACTTTTAAAAATTACAAGACTTTTTTGTTTTTTGTGTGGATTAGTTCATGGATCTGGTGCCTCGTAGCACCCACAATTTTTTTCTGAAAAAACTTTCTGAGAACCTTCGTAATGAGTGTTGGGTGGTCTTGGGCCTTCTCAACCCAAAAGCTAGCTCAAAGGTTGAGGCTTTCCCTCACACTTATAAATTGACCACCAGCCCCTTCCACTTCCGATGTGGGATAACCCAACAATCTCCCCCTTCACACATCGGGCCTTGGGCTGGAGAGAACGACAACCCAGTTCCTCCCGGTGGGCTGAGACTTGTCGATAACCTGGGCTCTGATACCAATGTTGGGTGGTCTTGGGCCTTCTCAACCCAAAAGCTAGCTCAAAGGTTGAGGCTTTCCCTCACACTTATAAATTGACCACCAGCCCCTTCCACTTCCGATGTGGGATAACCCAACAATGAGTTGGGAAGCATTACGTACAATTTCACCATTTTTCAGGCATATTTTCATGTTTACAAGCCAAATATAATTTGAGGAATTATGCACGATTTTCTTGGTTTTTCGTGTATATTAGCCCATAGATTTGGCTCCTAGAAGCACCCAATTTTTTCTGAAAAACTTTATGAGGACCTCCGTAATGAGAGAGAGAAGCGTTATGTACAGTCCCGCCATTTTTAGGCATATTTTCGCATTTACAAGCAACTTTAAGGAATTAATAACACGGCTTTCTTGATTTTTCGTGTCCATGGATCTGGTGCCTCGGAGTTTCCAGACTTTTCTCTGAATTTTTTTTATGAAGACCTCTTTAGTGAGTTGGGGAAGCGTTATGTACAATCCCACCATTTTTAGATATATTTTCACACTTACAAGTCAACTTATAGAATTTAAGTGAATTTCTTGATTTTTCGCATGTATTAGCCCATGGATCTGGTGTCCCAAAGCATCCCAAAAAAATTTCTGATAAAACTTTATGAAAACCTACTTTATGAGTTGGAAATCGTTACATACAATCCCACCATTTTTTTCAGGCATATTTTCGCATTTACAAGCCAACATTTAAGAATTACGCGACTTCTTAATTTTTTATGTGTATTAACCCATGAATTTGACGTCTCGGAGCATCCAATTTTTTTTCTTTTTGAAAAACCTTTATGAGGACCTCTGTGATTAGTTAAGAAAGCGTTACGTATGGTCCCACCGTTTTTCTCAGGCATATTCTGGTATTTAGAAGCCAACTTTTAGAAATTACATGATTTTCTTGATTTTTTTATGTATTAGCCCATGAATCTGTTGCCTCGTATCACCCAAAAAAAATATTCTGAAAAACATTATGACGGAATCCCTAATGAGTTTGGGAAGTGTTACATACAACCCCACTGTGTTCCTAACACATATTTTACATATTAAAGCCAACTTTTTGGAAGTACACCTCTTTCTTAATTTTTCATGTGTATTAGCCCACGGATCTAGCGCTCTCGAGCATCCAAAAAATTCTTAAAAGAACTTTATGAGGACCTTTGTAATGAGATGGGAAGATGTTACGTACCATCCCACCTTTTTTAAGGCATATTTTTGTATTTACAAGTCGACTTTTAGAATTTACGGGACTTTCTTGATTCTTCATGTGTATTAGCTCATTAATCAGGCACCTCAGAACTTAAAAAACATTATAAGGACCTCCATTATGAGTTGGGAAAGCGTTTAGTACAATTCCACCATTTTTTCAGACATATTTTTGCATTTACAAGCAAACTTTTAAGAATCACGCTAATTTTCTTGTTTTTCATGTGTATTAGCCCATGGATCAGACGCCTCGGAGCACCCAAAGTTTTTTTCTTGAAAATCTCTATGAGGACCTTCGAAATAAGTTGGAAAGCGTTACATACAAACTCACATTTTTTCAAGCATATTTTTGCATTTGCACGCCAATTTTTAAAAATTGCGCGATCTTTTTGATTTTTCACGTGTAGCACATCGATTGGAGCCTCAAAGCACCTAAATTGCTTTTTTTAGAAAATTTATGAGGACCTCCGTGATGAGTTGAAGAAGTGTTACCTAATAATTTTTGTTAAAGTGGACAAATAATTTTTGTGTGTCAATTGCAATTTTGTATTTGGTTTCTTATGAACATCACATTTAATCGAGGTGTTCAAGTGAAATATATAAACTAATTTAAAAAGCTATTTATATATTACGCTTAATTTCTTAGTAGACTCATTATTTTTATGTTAGTCTAGTCAATGAAGCATCTAGATGATTTTGACAATGACAACATTATATATTTTTAATTATAATTGGGTCACAGTCACCGTAGACTTCATCATTGACTCATTCCTCTAGCAAAAATTAATTTTGCCACTTTCTACCCCACGCATTTATTTTTGTGTGTATAAATGATAATTAACAATAGAGTCAACTTCAGACTTTGACATCAGTGTTTAATATTATTTATGAGTATATTCATAACCAAGTTTTTGTTAATATCATTTAGCCACAAAAATGAATCAACAAAAAAGTAGTAGTACTTGTTTGATTCCAATAACTCCCGAAATTATTCGATGGAGTTACGACGTTTTTCTAAGTTTCAGAGGTGAAGATATACGTAAAACTTTTGTTGATCATCTCTACGTTGCACTTCAACAAAAAGGGATCAACACATTCAAAGATGACGATAAGTTAGAGAAAGGTAATTCTATTTCACCAGGACTTGCGAGAGCAATTGAAGAATCGCGCATAGCTTTGATTATTTTCTCAAAGAACTATGCTAATTCGTCGTGGTGTTTGGATGAAGTAGTGAAGATCATGGAATGTAAGAAGGTGAAAAAACAAATTGTTATTCCGATTTTCTACGATGTAGATCCATCAACGGTAAGAAAACAAAAATCGAGCTTTGAAGAAGCATTTAACAAGTATGAAGATTGTATCAAGGTGCAAAAATGGAGAGGAGCACTAGAGGAAGTAGCTAATTTATCTGGTTGGGATTTGCCAAATACTTCCAATGCGTAAGTATTTATCAAATCAATTTATACGCAATTCAATTATTTCTTTTTAATAATTACTACCAAAACGCGTGTAAATATCGAATAATATACGAAGGAAAATATGTTTTTATCAATTTATGCATAATTCAATTATTTCTTGAATACTTGGTACTTTACACATGTTTGAATATCAAATAACTTACTCCAAGAGTGTGTTTGGTATGTATGAAGAAAAAATAATTTTGACCAATTCGTACACAATTCAATTTTTTCTTTGAATACTTTCTACTTTCTATGCAAATATCAACGTTTAGTTATTTTCAGATTCATTCAAAGATTTTTTAAAAAAAAACAAGAAACAATGGAACTAATGAGCTGAATTTGAATAATTACGATTCAGACCTAAAAATCAAACGTACTTAATAAGTGAATTTGAGTGATTAAGATTCAGTTTATTAAGTGCAAACAAATGAGGTTTTAACTCACGAGGAATTTCCCCCTTTAAATTGGGATTTGGGGGTAGGGAAACGATGGGGAATTACGATATGAGGAATAAAGTTTAGGTATCTAATTAACTGAGCTACTAAAATGAGGGATATTTTTATTAGTTTAGGATGTTTTTCTATTTGAATTATTCTAACCCCTCAACTCTTAAGTCCTTAACCGTAATTAGCTAGGCTAAAAGTTACCAAATTGCAGGGAAAAAGTAGTCCAAATATATGTTCAAACTTTCACATATTCCTACCACAATAAAAACATTGTGGCCTAACAGTCAATGAACTGGATGAGATTTCGAATTCAGAGATAAAAACATTGTTAACTGGCTCAAATACCATGGTTATACTAAAATTAGTGACTAAAGCATGCAAAATAAAATCATTGATATTCTTTTTGTGGCATGCAGGCATGAAGCTATAGTGATAAAGCAAATTGTGGAAGATATAATGGCTAGATTGTGTGGTCAGAGACACACGAATAACGCTGAAAATCTTGTTGGAATCGAGTCACGTATGGACAAAGTGTATAAAATGCTTGGCATGGGGTCTGGTGGAGTTCGTTTCGTTGGAATATTTGGAATGAGTGGAGTTGGGAAGACAACTCTAGCTAGAGTCATTTATGAGAATATTCGGAGTCATTTTGAAGGTTCGTGTTTTCTTCATGAAGTTAGAGATCGTTCTGCAAAACAAGGCGTAGAGCATTTGCAAGCCATACTTCTTTCTGAGATACTTGTCATGAAAGATGTAAACATCAACAATTTATACGAAGGAGTCAATATGCAGATACAAAGATTACAGCACAAAAAGGTTCTTCTTGTTCTTGATGATGTTGATCACGTAGATCAGTTAGATGTTTTAGCGAGGAAACGTGAATGGTTTGGTCATGGAAGTAGAGTTATCATAACAACTAAAGATAAGCACTTGCTTGTTGAACATGAGGTAGAAAAGATATACAGAATGACAACGTTAGATGAATACGAAAGTTTGCAGCTCTTTAAGCTATATGCCTTTAAGAAAAACTGTCTTATGGATGAATTTAAGGATGTTTCAGCTCAAATTATAAGGCATTGTGATGGACTCCCGTTGGCTCTGAAAGTCCTCGGAAGTTTCTTGTATGGAAGAGATTTGGATGAATGGACGAGTGAAGTGGAACGATTGAAACAAATCCCAGAAGATGAAATTGTGAAGAAACTCGAATTAAGTTTCAATGGACTAAACAGAATTGAACAAAAGATATTACTAGATATTGTGTGTTTCTTTATAGGAAAGAAGAAAGAATCAGTTACAAGAATATTAGAGAGTTTTAACTTTAGTCCTGTTATTGGAATAAAAGTTCTCATGGAGAAATCTCTGATAACGGTTTCACAAGGTCGAATTCTGGTGCATCAATTGATACAAGAGATGTGTTGGTATATTATCCGTCAAGAAGCTTCCGATGATCCAACAAGATATAGTAGGTTGTGGTTACCTGATCATATTTCTCATGTACTTACTGGAGATTTGGTAAGTATTTGCACAAAGCCACAAATGATCATTTCTAATTAGTTAGCTTTTGAACATTTTTATAAATATCCAATTTTTTCGTACAGGGCACTGAAAAGATTGAAGGCATATCACTGAACTTGGCTTTTGCACAAGAAGTGAATGTCATCAGCGCGGCATTCAGACAAATGAGCAGACTAAGGTTTCTCAGTATCCAGAACAAAAATGTTCATCGGGGCCCTAATTTCCTTCCTGGTGAGTTGAGGTGGTTCAATTGGCACGCGTATCCATCAAGAAGTCTGCCTGTTAGTTTCCAGGGCGAAAAGCTTGTTGGTTTGAAGTTGAAAGATAGTCGAATCATACAACTTTGGCAAGGCTCCAAGGTTATCTATTGTTCCTTTTTCTAACATTTCACATAACGATGGAGTATTCGTCAGAATTAAACTAACTTATTGCATTATGAGTTATGACAGGTTCTAGGAAAATTGAAATACATCAACCTTAGTGAGTCACGGAAGCTAGTAAGGACCCCGGATTTTTCAGGTATCCCTAATCTTGAAAGGCTGGTTCTTGAAGGATGTGTAAATTTGGTAGAAATCAATTTTTCTGTTAGAGATCTCAGAAGGCTAGTCTTGTTGAATCTGAAGAACTGTAGCAATTTAAAGACCCTACCGAAGATCATTCAGTTGGAAAATCTTAAGGTTTTGATTCTATCAGGCTGCTTAAAACTCAAAAAGTTGTCGGAATTAAAAGAAGAAATGAATCGTTTGTCACAAGTGTACTTGGAAGGAACTGGTTTGAGAGAACTACCCGAATCAATTGACAAATTTTCAGGAGTAAAATTGATAAATCTAAGTAACTGCAAGTATCTTGAGAATCTTCCAAGCAGTATTTTTAAATTGAAGTCTCTAAGAACACTGGATCTATCCGGATGTTCAAGACTCGAAAAATTATCAGATGATTTGGGACGTTTAGACGGTTTAGAGGAGCTCCATTGTGATGACACAGCCATCCGAACAATGCCTTCCTCTATCTCTCAGCTAAAGAACCTTAAGCACTTATCTCTCCGGGGATGTAAAAATGCTTTGGGTTTACAAGTATGGAGTTCACTCTTTTTGTCGCGGCTATTTAGGAGAGACCACAACTCTATCAGTCTGGTTTTTCCTAATTTATCAGGTCTTTGCTCATTGACAAAGCTGGACATAAGTGACTGCAATATTTCAGACGGAGGAATCCTATCTAATCTTGGGTTCTTGCCATCTTTGGAGGAAGTGAATCTCGGGAAGAATAACTTTGTTGATATTCCATCAGCAAGCATCAATGGTCTAACTCGACTTAAAGTTGTTGAATTGGTTGGTTGTAAGAGGCTCGAGATTTTTCCAGAGCTTCCTTCAAGTATAGAAGAGGTGTATGCCGATGAATGTACATCACTGAGGAGTACTGGCATTGATCAATTAACCAAATATCCAATGTTGTCTCGAGTTTCACTTACTCAATGTCACCAACTTGTCAAAAATGAACCTGATGTTGCTATTATCGATTCATTGTGGAATCACATGCTCAAGGTAAGTAAATAGCTCTTTATATATGTACACGTTCGTTAACTCAAGAATCTATAACATATTTTGCATGATATAGGGACTATCGATGGTGGATGACGAATTCAGTATATGTATCCCTGGATCTGAAGTTCCTGACTGGTTTATGTACAAGAACTTGGGTCCTTCATTATCAGTGAAGCTACCTAAAAATTGGTACACAAACAAATTCATGGGCTTTGCTCTTTGTGTTGTTTTTGACAGTTTTAAGGAACCTTCCTGTATGAATAATGCTTACCTTCAAAAAATCCCGGGATTTCTGGTCATGTTTAAGCTCGTAAGGCACGATGGAAAGACTGGGGTGTTTTTTAAAAGTATTGGCTCAGTAGGAAGTGAGGAATGTCCTGATTCAGGGCACACTCTACTGGCCTATACATCATTTGATAATTTTTGGTCAACGTATGAGAAACATGTTTGCAATCCTAACGACTGGATTCAAATCGAGGTTTGTGTGACTGATGCAAATGTTGCAATCAAAGGTTGGGGGATGCATCTTCTGTACGAGAACGATATTATAAATGATGAGTTGATGATACAAAATGCCACCTCTCAAAATGGAAAGATGGGCTTGTTTCATGTAATATTTGATGGATCAAAGTATGTGAAAAGGAAACGACACGGACATAAATCGTTTTCTAGGCTGCCACCAGATGATGAACCAGCTGGATATGTCAATTCATTTGGAGAAACAAGTAATGAAGATTTTGATGAAACATTATTTGGGAGAGGAATTACTGGGATTGTAGAAGCTCAACAAACAGTTACTATAAGTATGCCTGAATCAACCTTTAATTGGATGATGAGACCATCAGCATATCTTTTGAGTATGTAATTGTTTGAGTTATGTGACATTCTCTTTTTTAGTTAATCAGGGAAAAAAACGTATTTCTGTATTACTTTGAGGATCTATAGCTGCACAAATATTTATGATTTAGTTTAAATAAAAAAGGGAAATATTAAAAGACCTACCTAAGTTACATAGATTGATAATTTTTGCTCATTTAAATGTCTTCCCTGGAGACCAAGAAAATAGTTGTATCTAGCCAAAAAAAAAAAAGAAGAGAGAATACTATAACAAATGAACTCAAAAAAGAAGTCTACAATAGAAGCTATTTTCTGTAAAATGTAGTAGAATTTTTATACTAAAGGTCTTTTCGTTGTCATATCAGCAAAATTTGTACTATCATCCTTTTCGAACTTCACTCTGGCTAAGTTTCCATGAAATTCTACAGGATTATACTGCACCCTTTTCGAACTTCAATCCCTCTGGAGAATAGAAGCTCATACACACTCTTTGATGTCCTTCACTATCAAAATATGATTATTGCTTTCACGTACAACTACTAGTAAGTTACCAAAAGATAATACTACTATAGTAAGTACCCATGTTTTTCACCACCAAAGCGTAAGGAACCATCAAACAACTTGAGAATTTTGGCGTGTTGCATACTGAAAAATAGGTTCTTTTACCTGTAGATAGAAAAGAAAACGGGAACAGAAGAATAATTATAAATATTTCCCAAATACTTCACTTCAGCTAGCCAGGATTCTTAACTAAGATTTTCTGGAAAGACTGATGGATGTCATACCATGCTTGCTTTCCTACGACGTTTGTCCTGACTGGACCTGCTACAGACAATTTCGTACTCATCAGGTTGGTTTGGTTTTCCATTAATTCTTCCATTCTCCTTGCCAGGAATAAAACTCTCCCGAGAAGCTACAGGCTGCACAAACATAATATATAGTTATTTGTTACTTACTGTAGTCTGTTAGGTGATCAACTAATTAATTACTGCAGATTATTGAGGTAATCCACAAATAAACCAACCTCAGCTTTGCTTGATGGTGTGTTTTCATGCTCCTTTCTCTTGGAGACAGTCTGATCACTCATGACAGATCCATTCCGGTATGCATCAGCTTTTCCTCTAGTACGTGTGAGATCTGATCCAATAGAGTGGAGAGCACCACAAGTGGATAGATCTCTAAAGTTGTTGGCTAGTAGACATTAAGTAATATCAGATTTTGTGGTCTAATATTATGATTAAGTATCAAAGTAACTTGACCTAACGTTATCAAAATTCAGATGGTTAGAACTTAGAATCATTACCTGACTCATGCATGTCGACATCCTGACCATTTATAGTAATTAAAGATAAGAGTTAGAATAGTAGAAGTGAAGAAACTGTTTAACATATATTTAATTCAAGACTATTACCATATTGTCTTTTGCTAAGACCTTCTTAACTTCAGCCAGCTTTTCTTCAGTTAGGTCAGACTGGATAACACGCTTCCCTGCAACGACAAAATCAGTCCATCATTGGCTAATTGGTACTATTTGTCTTTCTGCTCCACACAAAGCAGGAAATATGGTTTGCCAGAGGCCAGAGAGTACCTAGTCTGCGGTAGCTCTTAGCCTCAACGAATCCATCTTGTGTCATTTTATCAATGAGCTTCTTCACCACAGTTTGGTTGGCTTCTCCTTCTAGTTTACGTTGGAGCTTGGCAACACTTACATAGTTCATTGGAAGAGCATGAAACAAAGCCTGAAACAAGAGACTGTTCAGTTATCTTAACAAAGACAGTCTCTTGAATATAAAGGAGGAAGGGAGAAGGGGCAGTAGAAACTAAGAGCTGTATAATCACTTCATATATACTACTGAATGTGAAGGAGAAGTCACGAGGTAAAGCACTTGAGTGACTCACAATCCCTGGTAGAGAACGAGGAAATGTAGGTGGGCAAAATCTACAAGACATATGTAATCCACATACAGCTAATAGATATGAACCAAATTAACTGAAGAGGATGGATAGATGACATGTAGATACTTTTAAGCTCAATTCAGAGGATATTAATCAGGTTTCACCTTCATGTACATGTAATCTTCACCCTTGCCACGCTGAGATCCGTTGCCATTTTGATTTTGTTGGCCCTCTATTTCTTCTTTCACAACATCAAACTCATAGTCGAATTTCTGCATTTGAGGAATATGATTGTAGGTGATGGAAAAGGATATATTATGATTCAAGAGAGTAAACATGTAACAATAATGAATTAAGGAAAACAATAAGAAACCTTTTGCTTATTAATGATGTAAGTGTCTGTGCCAGCACTTGAAAGAATTCCTTCTTTAACAAGCTTTTCTGAGATATCTAAAATAAAAAAACAATAAAAAAAGCAGATGAAGATACATTGGACAGCTTAAAAACAGAAAGAATACATCATCTGATTATTTTATTTGGCACAAAAACTTTGAGAATTGGTACTAGGGTATGATATCACTGCTCTCCTCTAGAGAAGTGCAGGTTGAGAACACCATCATCTGGTTAAAGGGTCATTTCATTACCTTCAACCAAGGCCTGCAATCAGGATCCGATGTTAGGTGTAGGAATGGCTAGTAAATGATGGATAGGAAAACCAGCAGAAGTATCTTACCACTGAGATGTCTGGGAAATTTGAGAGAACGTCTGTCATTTCAACTCTGTCAAGGTGATATGTGTTGATCCAGTCCTTAACCCGACTGAATTGTTGTTCATCTTCATTAGGATCTTGAGTATCATCTGAAAAACCAATAAACCTATTAGAGTTCTTGATAACCTGGTTCAGCAAGAAAGTCGATAGTATTTGCTGCAAATAGAAGTACCTTCATCCTGAACATCTTGCTTATCTGTGAGAAAAAAGAACTTGTCTTTATAAATTGATGACATTAAAAAATACTGACAGAATGAACGCATGAACATCGTAGAGTAGAGCAATGTACAATACCAACTGGTGCAACTATATATTGATCTTCGTCAGAGTCACTTAGCTGAAATTGATGGATATTTAACAAAGTCAGTGCATTAACACACATAAAAAGGATAGCAAACAAAGTCAAGCTTTGTAAAAATAATTGGGGAAAGGGGAACCAATATTTCACCTCACTATCAGATGCACTGTCATCTTTCTCGACAGAATCAGCTCCCAAGCTCATAACATCATCTTGATTGCCATCATTCTCATCCTCACAAGGATCAAGCACGCTCTTAACCTGTGGAAGAAAGATATCAGTGTGAACTCATTGACTACTGAAAAGTAAACAAGTTATATTCATTTCCTGTCTCTGGCCCACACCTTCAGAGCCAACACGAAATGCTTGCTGTTGACATTTCCGACCTCCAATTTCAGAGGATTTTTCATCCATGGATTTAGAGCCTCCTCGTCAGTGCAGCCTCTAAAGAAAGGAGGTTCATAATCAGCAGGCTGCACAACCAGCAATTCTGTTACAAAAGATTAATTTGACTAAAATATGACAAGCTGGGTGATTTTTGAAGAAAAATGATATTTAAAAGGTAAAGTGGAAACAAGTAAAGCTTGGAAAATTCTATGAAATGCATTTGATATGACTAAGCAGTGTTTTCAGTGCATGAGGAGCCCAAGAACCATTTATCGGCACAACTACAGGAATCAATTTGGGGCTCAAACTCAAAAATTAACGTAAGCTACAAAATTACAGAAGTGAGATGACTTCTAAGGAGAAACCTTATTTTCTGAATGTCAAAAAGGATGATTACAATTGCAGCTTCTTAAAGGCAATGTGCTTACAGATGCCAATATATAATTTGCATGCTACAATATATGGAGGTTTAACATTCCCCCAAAACTCAAACATTGAGAGGCAAGCTAAAAGAGGAAAATGGAAATAAAAAGAAAAACAGAACAAGCAAAATTGAGAAAAGGGCATACCGTGATATCATCATGATAAAGAAGCTTCATCAGTATAGTTCGCTGAGAAAAAACCAAGAGAAACAAACCTTAGGAACCAGATGATAGGAGACAATTGTCAACATCAATGAACAACGAAGCGATGCTTTTTAGGAACATTAGAAAGTTTTACCTCTTCTGGCATCTTATCAAGAGTTCTCATCAACTGAATCAGTGTACGAACCATTTTACAAGCAGAACTCCTGAAATATACTTCCCTCTCAACTCAAAAGGTTCATGTAATCCAAAAAACAACCAGCATGAGACTGATAAAGTAAAATATCCTTAGACCAATAGTTACCTCATTTGATTGGGTGTTAATTCAGTGTTTGAGTTACACTTGAATGTTCCCCCTTTCTTCATCCCAATACGATTGACATTCATTGACACTTCTTCAGAGTCGGAACTTGAATAACTGAAAGAGACTGCAAGTAGACAACTAAGTGTATAAGCTATTGTCACTAGCCAGACTACTGAAAGTATCAGCTCTTCTTTTAGCAATTTCTTTGTCTCAGGCAACACAGATATGGTCTAGATAGTAATCTAGTCAGTTTCAGATGTGATTAGCCAGTGTAATTATGATACTAAAATCAAATTGAAGTCATCACTGGACCAACTTATCTTGGCTCTTCTTACATGCATATTCCTCAATCATTGGTCCATCAACTGCTTCGCACACACAGAACAGAAGTGTTTTCAGATATTTCTTCTGTAATGCATCATAAACACCTACGAACACAGAAGAAAGTAGCGTTAAGGAAAGTGGCGGTAAGAAATGACAAGGAAGAATAGAACTGTAAGGCTTAGTTTGAAAACTAGCAAAAAATCAACATACCTTTTTCCATCCAATCAATAAGTCTACGTGACTCTGCATCCATTGGCATTAGCTTCTTGATCTTCATCTCTGCTTGTGATATAAGTATCCAGTAAATTAATTTGAATACTGAAACAAAAGATATTACAAAAAACAAAAAAATTGTTGAGAAATGTTACCTAAGGCTGGAACAGATTTATCACTGAAATATTTCTCAGGAAAGAGGCCTCTGATGTAACTAATGTTGAATATTGCAATACGCAGAAGGTTCCTTGTCTGTTTTTGAAAACCATGGAGAAAAAAGTGAATCCAGATAATTAGCTGTAACACTTAATAACTGCATAAACAAGTTTCTATTTCCTGACAAACAACTTCAGCGATAGTAAACTGGAAAATTTACAAAGTGAAAGACAAAATATAAACAGATTCACTCAACTATATAGAGCAAAAATACGAATCAACTATCTAGAGAAACAAGCAACATGAGTCAATCGGAAGTCAACATCTACAACCAGAGATTATACACTTACATTTGCCTCATACATCAGTTGAACGAAATAAAACTCAACATAGAAGAGGTTACAAGAGCCAGAAAACTCTAAAGAATGAACTCAAAATACACACACAAAACTACTTAAATCACAACTGAGTATAAAAGAATCATTGATTAGCCTCCAGATTCGACTCACATGCAGTCAATAACCATAAAAATCGAAGTATCTAAAACATCAGAAGTGATAAGAGACAAAACTACACAACTCTCAAACAGTTCAACATAACGTGTTTCATACAAACACTTTGGGCTATCAACGTTCACAAACTAAGTGCTATCAACGTTCACAAACTCGTCAAAAACGTAAAAAAACTGATCGACGCTAAATTGAACAGAGCAAAAAACACAGCTCTAGTAACGTAATCAAAAAGCAAATATGAGATCCATTATTTACCAGAAGGAGCGAATCCTGCTCAGTAATCTCCGATTCCTTCAGCTTCTGTGCCACAACCTGAAAAAAACAGAGAATGAACGTGAGAGTTAAGCAATAGGTGAAGTATAACAAGTTATTTTAACGAATTCAAAGAGCGAGTTGAGAAGGAAAAAGCTGTTGCTCACCATTGTTGACAGAGAGAAACGAGATTCAAGCGATTTGGAGAAAGTTGAAGAGAACAATGCTTTTCAGAAAGCTTTTGCTCAGCAAATGAAGATGATGGCGGGAGTACAGTGAGAGTGAGTTTATATAGTCGGAGAAAAGTAACCACGGTTAAATGGGAATAAACTATGGTTAACTGAGCAATGCGAAATGCGTGATCCAGTGGCTTGTTGAGTAATTTTGGAGAAAGGCAGGGGTTTTTAGTCAGTAAGATGTGTCCCTAATTTTACTTGAACCAATTTGTTTAAGTTGTAATTTTGTTTCATCAACTTTTTTTAAAGTATAGTTTTAACTTTATTTTAATTATTTGATAGTGAGCTAAGCCCATGGATTACAAGAATTGCAAATTTTGAATCAACCTTTGCAATCATTCATTATAAATAGATGTGTATTCAGAATTTTGAAAAAATGAGTGCACTATTATGAAAAGATGAATCTAATATATAAATTTGATTGATTTTATCATTTGAACTCGTTAAATATTAAAATTATACGTTCAAACTTAGTTCTTATATATGTGAGAAGGTATTACCTAATGAACGAAAGAGGTAAAATAGATATAAGATTAGAAATTTATATCATTACCTAGAGCGAGGTGCACTCAATCATGATCGTATTGTATAATATTTTGAATGTGGTTCACATATCTAGAATTAAGTATTTTAAAAAAAAAATATAATATTATTTTACATGACTCAAGAGGAAAGTATAGATTGACGTAAATTCAGTGACTCCTTATAGGTACGCCCTTGATTATAAAATATGAGCAATAAATTTGATATAAAAGAATAAGATAAATATCATGATATTTAACAAATTTCAAATAAATTTATGTATATTTTGTTCGATATTAAGTAAAATTTCAGATCATTGAGTGTTACGTGAATAATATACGTATTTTTTTCTAGTTCTAAATTTGTATATAATTCAGATTGTCATAATAAAATAAATTATCAAAATTTAAATTACATGAAGTTTAAGAATGTCAAACTAAACTTTAGACTAAACAAATAAAGTTTGAGACTGTCAAGTCAAGTTCAAATTTATATATTAATATATAAAGTAGGCTTATTTAAGTAATATATGTTAATTTTAAAATAACTAAACTTATAAAAATTTATATATCACTTAAATAGGGATTTGCGGTCCACAATGGACTCAAGGCCCAATCATAATCTTCAAGATAAGAGAATATATCCTTGAAGAAACTCTTTTCAATTTTTGTCCAAACAAAAAGAAATTTAAAAGACGATGATAATAATAATAATAATAGCATAATTAGTATTATTTCACGAATGATATCTGAAAAAAATAGAATTTATGAAAATTTTATTACAATTTCATAAAGATAGAGAAATTATTTTCAAAAAACATCGACTCAAATACAACTATATCAGATATAAACAAAAAAATAGCAATTACAAGAAAATAATGTAAAATTCACCACAAGAGACTAGGAAGCGACAAAAATAATGTATTAATATAGTAATTGAAATACAACAAACAACCTATTAAGATAGATTATTGAAAAAAAAGTTTTTACAAAAGCTATTTTTGAAAATAAACATGTCCATAAGGTTTATAATGAATTTACACGTTGAAAACCTTTTATTTTTTTTCAAAAAAAAAAAGATTTGAAAAGGTTTTCAAATGAACTTTTCAACACTTCTCTTTCTAAAAAAAATGCATATAAAACTATAATAACTATCCATTTTGATGTTTAAGTACTTTATCTTTTTATATTTTGGTAGGAAATATTAGTAAAAGTAATTTTATTATAGTTCATGTATTGCGTTACTCTTTTAAGAAAGACTAAATAATGCATTTGAGTAAATATTGACTTATTAAATTCTTTTTAAAATTAAAAAGAAAACATTGTAAATTAGCTCTATAATAATTTTCAAGTTTATTGGTTAAAAGATTTGTATCAAACTCTTCTTCGTTATATTTTTTTCTTCAAGTAGATATATTATTATTTAAATAAATGTCATTTGTCTTGTTTATTAATTTCTTAAAGGTTTAGATTATATAAATTTTAACAAGTATATTGACCATGACCACAATTAATGAATAAGTTTTGATTTGAAATGCACAATCTAACTTTGCTGACCAAAATATAATTTCCCAATATTATTCCCCAAAAAATCATAGAGTTTTTTCCAAATTTATCCACTTATTTGTGATTTTTAAATTAATATAATTTATTTTAATTTTTTCAAAATGTATATAGGACTAATGAAATAATAATCCAAATATGTACTTAGAAAAAATAAGGAGAGTTCGTAGGTTGAAACTTGAATGTATCAATGATCTTTTAAATTCATCATTAAATTTTATTTGCATTTTTGAACTATAACAATATAGAATAAAATATTTATATATGAGACTTTGATAATTTAATTTTTTTAAAAAAATAAATAAATAACGTGAGCTATGAAATACTTATCAAGTAAAAAATTGTCTTCCTTATTTTCACTTTTGGTATTACATTTCTGTAGATATGATGTTATTTTTTATGTCGCGTCCGCATCGACACGATGTGAATGTAGATCTACTATTCGTACTCGATGGTTAGCTAACTTTGTATTTTGAGACAAAATTGACTGAAAAATTCAGGATTTTAATAATTAAAACAAAAGCTAAAATATGAAGAAAATGAAATTATCTTATATATAGAAATTTTATGTAACTCTATTTTCTTTTATACCTTTCCAATTTCTCCTCTTGATCGATATTTTTCTTTTCAAAAAATTTCACATAATATCTCATAATTTAAATTTTCTTAACTGAATTCTCGTACTCCTATCCATACCTAGACTTGTATACATACCTTGCTCCATATCCCTGAATTTACAATTTTAAATCACAATTGATCCAACCTCTAGATCTACACATGCATCAGGAACCCAAACCCGCATCCAAACTACTTAAGGGAAAAAAACACTCTCATAGTTACTCCATTCCTATAAAGCATTTCCATATCACTAATCATTAAACCTTCTCAATTAAAAGGAAAGGTACCCTGCGAAGGAGTTGGGATGAACACTACCGCATAGTGAAGTAGATCTAAGACTATTAAAATGAAGATCATGTACAATAACAATTCTATATTTGATGCAAAATCTTTTTTTAAGATATACTTCAATCTCCATGAGATTGACCTTTAGAGTCGTTTGGTTGGAAACTAGTTATCCCTTTATTAACTATCATGGGGTTAGTTATCTTGGCATAACTTGTTCCACCCTGTATATGAGATAACTTATCTCATCACTATAATATAAATGGTGAATATTATCCCAAACATGTCAACCAAACAAGACGATAAACTTTTACCCCAGACTATTATTTTTTAATCTCAAAACTATATATTTTTAATCTCACACTAGACAACCCCTTAAGGTATTAGCTTTTACAATTTGGTTAGTGTGACTTAAAACTGACACCTCCAGAGAAATAGTAGCAGCAGATTCAAAAATTAACTCACAGAAAAACAAACAGAATTTGTGACAACTTGAACATGTTACCTAAGTCTCTTTTGGTATAACTATCTTGTATCTCATACACTGACTAATTCAAATTCGCGCTATGAAAATAACATTTTACAATAATTTATTCATTCCTCAAACTCGAAACTTCACTAGCTATAAAATAACATAAGAAATGCAAGAGGACTGCATTCCGAAAACAAACAACCTACTTACGAGGGACAATATTTACTTACAGCCTCTACGATAAGCAAGTGAATAGTTGCAAATCAGATGAGCAAAGGCACATACAGATACAAACATAGCTGCAACATATACTAGCAATTCAACAGAGTAAATAATTCACTTGAAAACACTAAATTGAATCTCAAAGTGTGCAAAACTGCACACAAACTATATATTAAAAACTTGTTCCAATGAACATAAACAGGGAAAGATTAACAAATCTTTCATTAAAACAGAATTAACATCCTCCTCATAAAGCAACTAATTAAACTTTCTCCCTATTTTACATCCCCATTTCAGTTTACCTGAACAAAATCAATGGTATCACATCAGATTTCCAACTACACTACTCGATAATCAGTCCACAAATGTATCGTCTTTTTCATCAGAAAATCGCGCTATCACCTTCCCATCTGCAGAGATTATAACCAAATCATGATTATTCACCATTAAATTAGCTTACAAAGCTCAGTGATGAATGTTTTGTGTTTACCTTAGCAACAATCTATTGATCATCAGGCACTTTGTACATATCAGCTGTTATTTCTGTCAACCATAAACCTGGAAATATCATCTGCAAAAGGGATCAATGGAACAGTAAAATGATCAAAATCTAAAATTAGCAAGGAAAATTTGATCTTTAATTGATTCTGATTAGCAATAATCAAGAGATTACAAGAGCAAAAAAATGGCTTACATCTAAATTCTTTTGAACCAATCTAGGTCGTTTCTTGGGACGACGAGGGGGTCGATGTCCGGCCATGGCCATGAAATCTTCATCGATTTCTCGTCGGGAAAGAGGAACGGAAAACTTGACCTTTTGTTTCTTCTCGCCGACTGAAGCAGCTCCGGCAGATGGAGCATTTGTTCTGTTAGTATCAATCTTTAACCCACCTTTCGATCCACCGGCAACAGCACCGGCGCCGGCGACGAATCCATTAGGCTCCTTACAAGCAGCTCGGCGAGTCCTTAAGTTCCATGGACGAGATAAGTCAGCAGCAGCGTCAGATACAGCTCCAGTCATAGTTGTCGCCGGTGCCGGCGACGGCGACGGAAACTTCTTGGGTTGTTCATCCATACCTTCTTTGAAGATTGTTTCTTTCATCTTATCAGCTTCTGTTAAGAGATCAAACATCAGTTTCTCTCTCACAGCTCCGATTCCGTCACCATCATCCTCTTTTCCCGGCGACCTGAATTTCCGGGTAAACCGATCGTTTGATCCACGCCGGTTCACCATTTCAATCTCCATCTCCATCCTACGTCCGATCGACTCAGACCCATTTGACCTCCGATGAACAGAAGAGATTTCTCCATTAGATTCCACCTTCGCACACCTCAAATGCCTCTGGTTCCCCCACTTCAACCCGTAAGGTAAGGTAAAATTGTGCAGAGGTTTCGATCTTTCTGGTCCCATAGTCATCAAACACTCAATCCAAATGCCTAAACAAACCCAAAATCCCAAAATTTCTCCCCTCGTTAAACAAACACAGACCAGAAAATGACTCAAATTTCCTTCCTTTTTCACTTTAATTTCAAGATTTTGTGAAGAAAAACTTGAGAGAAGAAGAACTGAAAAGGGGGTTTCATAAAATTGTTAATCTTTCAGAGCTTTTTGCCATTTTTTTTCACATTTATGTTGGATTAGTTTACGTATAGAGTGTGTATATATATATATGAGGTAGCCAGAGAGAGAAGGGGCGGTTTTAACGTTTGGGTTCAGAACAGAGTAGGTGCTAAAGGGTGCACGGTGGATTGAGGGTTCCTCAAAATATATTTCATTTTTATCTTAATAATAATAATAATATCTTATTTCTCACCAATTTATTTTTTATAAAAAAAAATTTTTAAAATGAATTGTTGTGGAATTTTTGTGACTAGTAGGGTAGAAAATAAATTTTTGAAATAAAATTTGTGTATCACGAGATTCATTTCTGGAATTTTATTTTACGGGTTTAAACTCGTGATCTTTAACGGTCATATACTTTAAATTTGAGGAAATATATTTTCTATTAATATTTAAGATATATGCACTAACGGTCACATGTTTGAATTTGATGATAAAGAACTAGATTGTTATATAGAGTTAGTTCTCTTTCTTGACGAAATTATAAGAGGGCATATATGTAATTTCAATTAAGGTAATTCAATTGATTTACCTTGTTAGAGGACTCAATTTATAATGATTCGATTCATTCAGTAAATATATTGATCGAAGAATTTATGTAATACGCACTAGCAATCACATATTTGATTTTTTTGTAAGCAGTGAAAAATTACCATAATAGCCGAATAATTATACCCAACGAAGCACTTTAGATATTTAAGTCATTTCATCCGCTCTAATGTTGGGTATATAGTAAAAGTTAACAGGAAATGGAGGAAGATGAAAGTAGGAACCGGAAAAGAGTCTCTTATGCTTTAGTAAAAGACATTTCTCCCTCATTGATGGTGGAAAGAAAAAATTGAAGTGTTTAAATAGAGAAGCACTTCTACTAGTTATTAAGAAGATTAAAAAGAGGGACATCCCCTCACGCCGTCGCCACGAGGAGGATATATTTCAATTCAAACATCAAATATTAAAGCTGAATAATTTTTTTAATGGGATATTGTGCATTCAGTGGGCTCAATTCTGCTTCCTTTCTATTTCATACGACTGTTACAGATTCTGATATATTTTCTGTTAATTATTTTTTGGTCTTCACTGTGTGATTTAAACTTGAAATTTATTGTGTTTGGAAAATTTGTAATTAGTAGTATTGGTTTAGAAGACATATTGCATAAGATTTAATTTTATATCGTTGAACAAAACCAAATCACTAGTTACAATAGTATAGACTCAAGCATTTGTAGTCATAGTCTGTCTGCCTTTGACCCATCGTAAACATTGTGCGCCTCATTCTATCGTACTGCATTCAAAAATAAGTGAGCGGAGATTCAACTTTATTTCCTCATATAAACAACAAATGTAATCATATGTTTGTATATAAAGTCTGATCATCCTCTTATTAATCAATAATTCTTTTATATTGCTAAGTCAGACAATAAATCTATGTCTATAACTAATTATTATAAAATAGTCGTCGTTCAACTTTGTATTCTTACGGCTTAATCAACATTGTTACTGGACTCAATTCATAAATATTTGAGATTGATAAAAAATCTATGATTTAGGTTATATGTAGTTGTGTAGTAACAATAACATATTTAAAATTGAGGATTAAAAACTCGGTTGTTATACGATAAGGACTCATGCTAATTAGTGATTTAAAATCAAATGTAAATCAGAGGCCTAACTTTTCATTATTTTTTTTATTTCCAAAATTCAAAATTATTTCTTTCTTTTTAATAAAAAAAACTTATTTTTCTAAAATATATTTTAATCTTATTGGTCTTAAACATATCATGTGCAAATTAAATTTAAAAACAGATCCAAAAAAATAAATATTTTTTAATATTTCGAGACAAACTAAAAGAGACAAATAAATTTAAAAGTATAATATATTCCTTTTTTGTTTAAGAAACTTATAATAATTTTGTTATTATTAATAAATTGAATCCATCAAATTTTGAGACCTATGCCTATTTTTTAAAAGTATTAAATCATTTCGATTTTTATACAAAGTCGCTTCTCTTTTTGAGAAAATTATAAGATGACATAAATTTGATTTAGATGAAATAAGTGATAATAATTTATTGATTCATATTGTTATTAGATCAACTCATAAATCTAAGAAAATGTTGTCTTTAGAAACTAGATTTATGAGTTGATATAATAACAATATGAATCAATAAATTATTATCTAGATAATACACAACAACAATTATATATTTAAATTTGAAGCTCAAAAGCTCGCAATCGCATATTATACGTCCAATACTTAAAATTAAATGAAATATAATAGACTATAGTAAATTATTTTTAATTCATTTATTACCAGATTACACTTGATATAAAGTTTATTATAGTAGGGACTTAATCTAAAATTACACTAACCTCAAGGTCTGTGTATTACTGGATCTTAGAATAGAACAATGAGTAATATTGGTATTTTCAAAGATAGTATTTTTTTTTTATCTTTTTTATTTTAAAAAATATTTAAATCATCATTTACAATTTTACCCTTGAATGTATTATTTTTTCGGGTTCATTTAAGGAAAAATTACATGAATTGATACATTTTAATAAATAATTACCTATTTTAGCAATACTTTTTATTTATTATCATTTATAGCAATACTATGTTAATCTGCAATATGTATTAAAAGTGAACTATGTATGCAATATATATGAATTATATATGAATAATACTTGTTTTTTAAAATATATTATGTTTGTTTGGTAAAAATTTGACACATTGAATTATAAGTGTATTAAAATATGTGATAAATGAATTATCTATCATTAAAATTTATATTATATGTAAATAAAAAGTTATTTTTTCTAATTTAAATTAAACTTGTATTATAAATGAATTAAAAGTGATCAAGTAAAAAAGAAATAATAAATAATTTTTTATTATAATATATTTATGTAAGTTTCCCTTTGTTTAATATATAAAGGATGTATATTGTTAGAGTTTTGACCAATTTTATTTGAGCTAATTCATATATATTTTTAAAATTTGATTAGAACAGTCAATATGTTTAATGGGCTTAGACCAGATTGATGTCTATATTATATTTAAATGTTTTTGAGATACTAAATTTTTATTTAATTACTTATTGAACATTAAATAACATTAAATGATAAATTTAGTTATTTAAAAAAAAAATTCTTCATACCGGAAACACCCAAAATTTGTTACATATATAAAGAGAGGAGAAGTGAAAAAAATGAAAGAAAACTATGTGGATCTCTTATTTAGGATGATTATCCTATAGAAACCCAAAATTTATTATAGTTATAGTATATTTTTATACAGATAATTTTGATAATTTATCTATATTTATTGGTTATATCAAAATTTTATTTCAATTAATTAAGTTTATGCCTGCTCAAATTTGTGTATTTATATAAAATCGAACGAATGGAGTAATAAGAGAATCATTCATATAAAAATAAAATAGTCGAGAATTGACGTTGAACATATTATAACAAAATATTGAAAGAAATTACAAAAATTATGCTCGAACGGTAAATACCAAATTCCTAGCGAAGGGTTTTAATATTTTTTTTTTCATTGAAGTTTGTGCACCATAGGATACATACGAAGGAAAATGTTCTTTATCAAGAATCCTTTATATACATCCACATCTCAAACACGAATCAGCTGAATATGATATACTCTAACACCGATTTGATCTAAAATTTTCATAAAGATTCAAAATATAAATGCAATTTTTTACAAAAAATTCATATAAATTTCTCGATTCTATCTGACTGAGCTACGTAGGAGAAATATAGGCAAACAGAAAGAACACTACACACTACACTTTCAGAAAGACAATGCCCAGAGAAAATTTTGTCTTTGTTATCAAGAAAAGAAGAAAGCAAAAGCAGCCAACTTAGGGTCCGTTTGGATAGGTTTAATAAAAGCAGCTTTAAAAAAATACTTTTGAAAGTGCTGAAACTTATTTTTAAAATAAGCAGTTATATGTTTGGATAAAAGTGCTGAAGTTGCTATGCCAAACGTGAAAAGGGAAAAATAGAAGAAAGAGATGTTAGGGTCATGTTGTAATTTGGAGATTGTATAAAAATATTAAGGGCAAAAATATAAAAATGTGGTCAACTTAAAACAGCTTATAAGCTAAAAAAAGAAAAACACCTCTACCCCAGCTTTTAACTTTTGGCTTAAAATAAGTTTTTTTAAACTTAAAATAAGTTATTTTCAGTATTGCCAAACAACTAAATAAGTCAAAAATCAGCTTTTAAGTCAGTTTGACCAGCTTTTAAGCTGAGCCAAACAGGCTCTTAAGCTGAGCCAAACAGGCTCTTACTTGACATATAAAATAAAATAAATCAAAATGTAACTGTGAACAATTAATTCAGTGCAATCCAATAACATCAACGACTATGTTATAAACTTAAACCAATTAAACATAAATCGCAAAAAAATTAGAATAAATAACAAAATTGCATATATTTTTTTTTTCTGTTATACAAGAAATTCAATAATTTCATCAAATTTCAAAACTATAGTTGTTCCATCATGATAAAATTTACCATACAAATCACAAAAAAACTTCAAATCTACTGATCTTCAGGCACTTTGTATAAGTCAGCTGTAATTTCCGTTAACCATAACCCTGGAAATAGCGTCTGCAAAAAATACGATCAATTAATTAACATATTCAATATATTTTTACGAGTGAATTAAAAATATTGTTGAAGTACGTATAATTATAATTTAATTCAAAATTAATTGTTATCGACTATACGAAACTTACGTCCAAATTTTTTTGAACCAATCTAGCTCGTTTTTTGGGTCTACGAGGGGGTCTATGTCCGATCATCGCCGTGAAATCTTCTTCGATCTCTTTTCGCGATAGGGAAACTGAATATTTCACCCTCTGTTTCTTCTCGCCGCTACAAGAAGCTCCGGCGATCACTCCACCGGAAAATTCACTTCGAAATCTTGAAGATTTGTTATTCTCCGTCTTTAATGGTGGCAAACAGTTCATTTCCTTCGATCCACCACTTCCGCCAGTTCCGGCGCCGGCGAGTACACCATTCGGTTCGTTACAAGCCGCACGCCGAGTCCTCAAGCTCCATGGTCTGGATAAGTCGCCGACGGCGGCTGCATCAGATACATCTACCTTCACATTCATCGTCGTCGTCGCCGGCGCCGGCGACGGAGAATCTAATCCTTCCCTTAAAATCGCGTCTTTCATCTTATCAGTTTCCGTTTGAAGATCAATCATCAGTTTCTCTCTAACAGCTTCAATTCCCTCACCACTATCTCCGTTCACCGATCTGAATTTCGTCCGGTGCCGTTCCACCACTCCTGTTTCCCTCCGCCGTCCGATCAATTCCGACCTTGACATTTCTTCATCGGAATCTTCCTTAACGCACCTTAAAAACTTCTGATTCCCCCACTTCAACCCACATGGCAAAGAAAAATTATGTAAAGGCTTCGATCTTTCAGGTCCCATCGCCATATAAACACCTTCAAATCTTCAATATCAGTTTAAAAACCATCAAAATCAAAACACCCACAAGCTCAAAAAAACAAATCTCTCTTCCTTTTTCTCTTATAATTCTCTACTCTGCTCAATAACAAAGCAAATGGGGTTCATATTCTTCAAAAAAAAATTCAAGATTTGAACTTTTTTCTTCTTTATGTGTTGTGTTTAGTTGAGTTAACGATGAAATCGCCGGGAATATAAAGTATATATATATTTTATATATATATATATATATATCGGTCACCAGAGAAGAAAGAGGGAGAGAGAAGAGGCGATTTTAACGTTCAGGTTCTGAAAAATTGTAGGTGCTAAAGTGCACGGTGGAGTGACGTCTGCAATTTTATATTTTGAGGGTTACCCATAGTACGACGTCGTTTTATATATTTTTGTTTGTTTTTTCTGACTCGGTGGAATTATTAGTTTCATCTCTGAACTATTGATAGCTTTAGAAATATTCTTTTACTTACTAACTGAACTTATATATACCCTGATTATATATATTTAAAAAATTACTGAAATACACGTCTTCTATTTCTCTTATTTCGAATATCCCCTTTTATTTCTAAAAATTCTCTAAAATCTCTTATTTCTTTTGTGTATCCGAGTTACATATTTATGTTCTTGAGCCAGTATTTAAAGTATCTGAGCTACATATTATGTATCTGGTTTATCTTATAACGTATACGAGCTAGTTTTTAATGTATCGGAGCTACATATTATCTATCCGAGCTAGTTTTAATGTATCTGAGCTACATATAATGTATGTGGTTTATGTTATAATGTGTACGAAATACTCTTTAATGTATTCGAGCTATATATTAATGTATTCGAGCTATATATTAATGTATCCGATTTGTGTTACTTTTTAAGGAATTAATGTAATTACAAACTAAAGAGGGATAAATTATAATTTTATATTAAAACGTTGTGATTTCTGTAAAATCTACTATTAAATTACCGCGAAATTTATGAATATTTTCAACACTTTCGCTCAACATTCTTTTAAGAATACGATGATCCTATAATAGTTTGAAAGACCACTTGTTTTGTGTCATATGGTAAGTCAGGGATGTATTTAGTTAATTAAATAGATGAATATTTTTAAAATTGTCTATAATTTAAAAATAAAGTTAATAATTTACATCAAATTTAAGAGTATTTTTAATATTTTTTACTTCTATTTTTTTTTTCTTGATTGGCAAACTTGTAATCTTTGTTTTGCGAAATTGTTGTCCCACTAGGCTTATATATGCACCTAGATAAATGTTTTTTTAAAACTATCGATAATTTGAAAATGAAATATATAACTTACGTTAAATTTATGGATATTTTTGATATTTTTCTTTATTAAGGCAAATTTGGGAAATTTTTAATCTTTATTTTGCCAAATTGCAATCCCACTAGGCTATACACGAATTCTTTTTTCTTTGGGTTTTCTGAAATTTGTATTTTTAATCGATCAATGATAACAAAATATTCATTTTGATCCTTGAAAAATTAGAGAAAATGATTCTTTGACATATGGGAGTTATATGATTTCTTAATTATATCATAGATAACCTTACACATATATAATTATTCAAAAGAAACTTTAATCAATTTCCTTGATTAATCAATCATCACAAAAATATATTTCTAGTAAATAGATAGAGTAAATGTCTAAATAATTTTATTTTTTTTATATGAATTTATATATAATTACACTTCAATCAATATTCTATATTTCAAACTTTTTAAAAATGCATATCAAACATTATAATATTAAATTTGTAAAATTAAAAATATCTTTTTTAATATGATATTCGATATTTATCGTACCATGTCCACTTCTAATATTCTGATACATGAATATTATAATGGATCATAATTCATAGCTAATGAGACACATGTCTAAACTACTCAATTTAATATATGCCGTATTAATTCACATCTTTTTTTTTAATTAAATCATTAGAAGAAGGTTATATTAAAGTTTTGATTAGTTAGTTAAATATTAGTTATGGAGATTTTGTAATACATATTAATTTAATCTGTTTTTTGTTTGTAGTTTATTTCAGAGATAAACAGAGCAGATTGTGTTGATCTGATCACTTGAGTGATTAATGAAAAGTTATTTATTTATCAAAAAAATAATAATATTGTAACAATCGTTACATTAAAATAATCAAGTGTACGATATGAAAGAGGATTTATCATTTTCAAAATCAAATTACTTCAAATTTAAACAAGCAGTTGTATATTTATATAATCGATCAAATCACATGGCAATTAAAAATCATGCGATTAGTGAATACAAATTATAAATAATATGATTTTGAAAGGTCAAACTTTAATACTTTATGAAACGATTTTGAGACTAGCATGTCATAAGTAGGGGTGTGCATCAGTCGGTTCAGTTCGATTTTACATATAATCGGTTCGGTTTATCGGTTTTCGGTTTTA
This sequence comes from Solanum habrochaites, assembly GCA_027704765.1. Taxonomy (NCBI): domain Eukaryota; kingdom Viridiplantae; phylum Streptophyta; class Magnoliopsida; order Solanales; family Solanaceae; genus Solanum; species Solanum habrochaites. Next base: position 1,051,846 of record JAKWJA010002492.1, read on the forward strand.
AAATATGCTAACCCAATAACAAACCAATAAGAAATTTTTTATCGGTTTATCGGTTTTTGATGTTATCGGTTCGATTTCGGTTAACCCAATAAGAAAATGTCGATCAAATAATATATAATAGTACGTATGTTATAATTACATGTTACCAACTTACCGCCAAAACATAATAGAAAACTTTGAATGTTGATCAAATTACTAAATTTCACAAACTTGCAAAAGCTATCTCCTACAATTACGAACTAGAATTAAAACTCAAATAAAATATTTAAATGAGACAATGTTAAACAGTTGCTTGATAACCAGATAATCAACAAAGTTCTCACCAATTTCCTAACCAAAAAATCACATAGCCTGAAAAACTAATATTGAATCTATTTATGTATTAAATTATGTATATTTAATATTGAGGAAGGGTAAAGTAGTAAATAACTATCGTCTTATTGAGTTATCGGTTTACCCAATAACCCAATAGGAAAAACAGAAACCGACCCAATAACCCAATAATTATTTTTTCTAAACCCATTAAAAACCCAATAACCCAATAACAATAATCCAATAACATTTTATCGGTTCGGTTTATTGATCGGTTTGGTTTTTGCACACCCCCTAGTCATAAGAGAGTAAATTGGACCTCTAAAAGCCAATATATTAAGCATAAAGTACAAAAACTCCAACAATTTGAGTGTTAATGACATCTTATCCAAAAGTTTTATAAATTATTTGTAAAATTTTCATAATTCGCGAATACATTATTTCTTGCCCCTAATACATAGGAAATGATATATAAGTTATGTATCAGATACATAACTGTAAATCAAAATATTCATACCAATTTAGATTTAAAATAATTGAGTATGTATTAACTATAATATTCATACCAAATATATTGTACACAAACACAATTGTAATGCATATTATAGAGGTGGATTGATGTATCGGAATTCTTCATATTAACAGAGAAGGAAAAATGAGATTTTTATAATCAATTCAAATGATAAAGATTATATAATTTTAAGTCATGTAATTACATATTTTTCTCATATATTAATATATAAAAAATGAACATCATGAGACAATTCTGAGATATTAAAATATTTATGGAGTTACAAAATTTAAACTTTTAGTAAAGTCACTTCAAGTTAGTTTTGTATTAATGAAGTGACTCAATTTTTAGATAAATATTTATGTAGTATAGATGCTAAAGATCGACTTTAGCATTGATTTAAGATTGTATATAACATGAACAAAATTAACTTATTTTTTAAAAATATTTTTTTAACGAAACTTTATTAATTAATACTATATATAATTGAGTGATTTTTAAAAATATTTACTCGTAACTAACGGCCTAACACATGGGAGCTTATTTTTATTTAGAAACAAGTCATGTAAAAATTAGTTGCATGTGAACTAACGGTACAAAGATTATTAATGAAAGATTAATAATTTGAAATGGTTATTAATCGTACATTTAATCTACTACAATAATATTATTTAAACTTTTTGTCTGAAACTGTTTTAAAAAATACACTATATATTTACGATCATACCCTTAGCTTATTCTATTTAACTTATGTTTAAATAACTAAAATAAAGTACCACATGCACGTTTCAAAAATTGAATTGAATTATCAGAAATAATAAATGTGGAAAGTTTAGTACTTGTTGATCAAAGTTAGAATCTGAAATTAAAATCTAATTACCAAGTAAACATAAAGTCATGGTAATTAAATTTTAATTTCAGAACCTAACTTTGATCAAGTTATGTATTGGCGAGAGGGGAGTTATGTCTCCGAAGAAATTTTGATTTTCTTTTAAATGATAGAAATTTTTAAATATTAATGATAAAATAAGATGTGTTTTTAGATAATTTTTTTAAAAAAATATGAATTAAACCTAAATTCTTTAATCATTATTTAATAATGAGGTGATTGTTCCTTAGACACGATTTCTTCAACAGATTGCTTAGCCAAAATGAAAACGACTTATAAAGTTTAGAATGTTTGAACGTTGAAGATAAAGAAAGTTAGAAAAACCTAATCCCTAGCCTCTTCTCTTATAAAAATATAATAAAATAATAAATAACTACTAAATAAAATAAAATATATCCTTAAATATTTATTTCTATAATTTAACGTGATGGTGATGGTTGTGAGGGGTGAAGTTAAGTGATGTTAGTAATTGGTGGTATTAATGGTTGTGACCGAAGAATATGAATGGTGTTTGATAACGCGTTTGTGATAGCTGACACCAATACGATACTAGATAATTATGATGGTCGAGGTGGGTGATAGTAGAAACATTAAACCGCAATGGCGATAGATAACTAGTAATAGCGGTGAAGGTGGCAGTGAGAATGATATTGGTGGTGGTCGTGGATATAATTATAATGATGGATGTGATAGGTATAACAGCTAGCTACTATCTGTATGTTGATAGTGATCGTTATATTATGATTATGATGAAAGAGACGGTTGGTGGTCACATTTGACGGTTAATAACGCTAATGTTGGTCGATAATAGTAATGGTAATGGATAGAATTACTATGTTGAAGGTGAATAAATATAGTAATGACTAACCATAAAGATTGACAACTGTGATGATTAGTAATGATAGATATTAACCAACAATCCAATACAAAAAACAATTGAAAAAGTATAATTTGTACTAAACAAATATTATTTGAATAAGAAACACTATGTAACATTGTCTTACGAATATTTATATTAGCATTTATTCATTAAAATTGTATTATGAATATATTAAAAGTGTCAAGTGAAAAAAATGTTATTGCTCTCAGCGATAAATGTTTTTCTAATATATATATATATATATATATATATATATATATATATATAATATATATATATATAATATATATATATATTGTCCGGCTATTCACGGAACGTGAGAAGCAGATGATTAATCATCTGTTTTCGGCAGAAATCGAAGAATTTCTCGGAAATCTTATAAGATTCGTTCGTTCTTTTTTCTCTGATAGATGGTCTGAATTTCATCTGGGTTCGAATCATACTGAGAGGTCCACTATATATATATATATATATATATATATTTATCATTAATAAAATTTATATTATGTGAAAATAATAAATTATTTTTTAAAACTGTATTGTAAATATATTAAAAGTGTCCAAGTGAAAAAATATTATTGCTCTTAGTAATAAATGTTTTTCTAATGTATATTTATGTAAGTTTATATGTATTTATATTTATTTTTATTTTTAAAGAGGTGTGTTACCCACCCAAAACCTATTAAGCTGGGCCGGTCATTTTAAAGCAAGTGGTTATTGTGGGCCGACCCAATCCAAATCGTTAAATTTTTAAAATGGAAAACTTATATATCATATTAAAAAAGTATTATTATTTATAGCATTAATATTTTTCTTGTTAAGTTTTCTATATATATATTTATAATATAATTTAATTTATATTAAAAAAAATAATTTATTATTCATTCACATATAATACAAATTTTATTGATAGATAATATATTTATTACACATTTTGATACACTTATAATGATGTATCAGTTTCTTACCAAACAAACATAATATATTTAAAAACACTTATAATACATACATATATATTTTATTTTATTTGGTTCTGGCATCTATCTTAAAAAGAGGGATGCATATATATTACATATATAATTCACTTTTAATACATATTGCAAATTTAACATAATGTTGCTATATATTACTATAAATAATAGTAATAAATAAAGAATATCACTAAAATCGGTAATTATTGATCTGTAACGATAGTTCTAATTAAAATAACTAAAGTATACTAGTAATTAGAAGAAAATATTTTTTATTTTTTTTGGAAATATACTATTCTAGGAAAACATAATTAAATTGCAATTAATTTGGGATCTGAAACGAATCTCTTGCAGAATAAAGCAATAGAAAACTTTGATTAGAAGGTAACACAACTGTATTAATTTGTTCTGTTCCATGTATTAAACATAACCAATTAATAATTAATAATAGCAGACTAAGGAATCGAAATTTCTTTTAATTTTATATTCTATTTTACCCATTTAATGTGTGTATATATATATATATATATTCATGTTCGGAATCTGATTAATCTGAATTGATATTGTATAGACTCAGTTGAAAAGGAAGTGTTTTCAAATAACATATATTTTTCATATATTTAAATTCAAAATCTCTTATTAAAGGCAAAATAATTCTATCAGTTTGGCGACAACTCTCATATACCTTAATTTGAAAATCAAATTATTACATATTACGGAATTGATTTTTTTTAAAATTTTATATTCAATTTTCTTTGTTATAATAAGATATTCGTATTTAGAATCCGATTAATTTGGATTGGTATTGTTGAAGCCCATTTAAAAAGAATGTATTTTATAACAACATAATTTTTTTCATAGCTTAAATATGAAACCTCTTATTAAAATGAACGAAATTCTATCTTTTTCACTACAACTCTATTAACCCTGACTTGAAAATTGAAATGAGTAATTTTTTAAAAATTTTATATTATGTTTGATATTCGTATTTGCAGCCTGATTAATGTGAATTGGTATTGCGTAAGACTCATTATGAAGAAAAAAAATTCTCTAACAATATATTTTCTTTCATACGCTCTAACCCGATACCTCTATCTAAAGACAAATAAAATTTATTATTCTCACTTACAACTATTATTGATCAAAATTTGAAAATCAAAATATCAGACTAAGAAATAGAATTTTTTTTGAACTTTATACTTCTTTTATGTGACATCTTTATTTTTTAGTCTGTTTCAAAAAGATTATCATATTACTATAATTTGAATAATTTAACTTTAGAATACCTCGTTTATTCTTAATGAGATAATTTTCACTATATAAATATTTCATGAATATTTTGATCCTTTCGGCTATAAAATTTTAAAAGTTTTTATTTTTTCTTAAATAACGTATCAAATTAAACGATATCGTATAATACGAGACCAGATTTAAAACTAATAAAACCCGCTCTTTAACGGCTACTTCACTATAATAAAATCCAAATTGACACCGACCATAAACCTTTTTCCAGCCTAGCTTTCCCCATATTTTCACATTCTTCAAAAAAAAAAAAAAAAAGAGAACTTTACAAAATTAGTCCTTTATTTTTAAGGGTAATGCTCTTTTAGCTCTCTACGAAACGAGAAAAGTAAATGATTAATCATCTATTTTTTAATAACAATGATTTGAAAACGTGAAAAGTAAAAGATTAATCATATTTCTCAAACGTGAAAAGTAAATATCGATCCATCCTATCGATTGATCAACATAATACTGAAATATACAAACACAAAAGACTGCATCAAACAATAAATACTAAATAACATAAATAATATTATACCTTAAAAACTTACACACCAAACTCTAAAAACCGATTCTAAAAAATAGTACAAAAACAACAAAAAATTGTATCTCTAAATATAACTTCTAGCTAATTTCTGTCAAATCAAACCGTACAGAGTTCAATATCTTAGATACAAAGTTAAAACATTACTTCTCGTCTCAATTTAGATGACTTACTTTTCTTTTTAGTCAATCTCACAAAGAATGACACATTTTTATATTAAGTAACAATTTAACTATATATTCTTACTGAAATGATTCACTGTCATACAAATATTTATCGTTCATTTTGAACCACAAGTTTAAAAAATTTTCATTTATTTCTTAAACTTCGTGTCGAATCAAACTACCTCGACGGAGAAAGTAATACATAAAAGGACTAAAATTAAAGGGACTATTTTAAACCAAACCTCAAACATAAAGGACCATTTTTGTTATCTACCTCCTTGAATAAAAAACACTTTTTTTCCACCAATAAATTGCTCTACACAGTACCCAAGAAAAAAAAAACACTACAAATAAATTTCATAACTTGAAACATTCTTCAAAATTCAAAATTGAGAGTCAATTGAGTGAGATTTGATCTCAAGTTTCTCTCACATTTTGAAATAAAAAATGCCCAAAAAAATTTCCCCTGTTTTTCAGAAAGTTACAAATCTACTAAACATGTCAATTTTCTTAGCAAAAATGAGAAAACCTCTGAAAAAAGTGAAGAAATTTAGTCTTCTGAAGCATTATAATTATGGGTATATTCAAGAATACCAGTTTTCTCCTTCGAATACACCATTGATTCATTACTATAATAGAAAAAAATCATTCAGAAAACAGAGGAGTTGCAGAGATATATGCTCTGTTTTCTTTATTTCGAGATGTTTGGGAATGGAGAAATGCGAAGGAGAAGAGAAAAAGAGAAGGTACCCAGTGTTGGAGTTGGAGAGATTAGGTTCCATGGAGGAATTTGCAGATTTTCATGGCGATGATGATGATGATTCGGTTGATGAGAGAGCTGAGAAGTTTATTGAAAGGTTTTATGAAGAAATTAAATTGCAAAGACAAGAATCATTTTTGGAGAAGTTTAATGCAATGGTTGAGAATTGATGAGAGCTCAACGCGGAATTAGAATTTTAAGTTTACGAGCTTTGAGGAAAATGGTTATTAGATTTCTAAATGGATTTTTCAACAAAACGTAAAGCTATTAAATTCTGTTGAACCTTTAGCTCGCTAGCTCACAATGAGTTTTTCGTTTTTTAAATTTTTTTTAATTATATTTATCTTTTTTGATGGTTTTATAATTTTTTTAAAAAGAAATTTTATTTTTGGTGTTTGGGTTTGGGTTGGATTGTGATGATATTATATTTGATTTATTGTTCTCCACATTGGTTTTAATGGCTGTGGAGATATTGTTGTTTATTTATTTTTATTTATTTTTGTAATGTTATTGCTGTTTAATAAGTTTGTTAGGTTGTTGTATTAAAATAGGTAAATTGAAATGGATTACTTTCTCATTTTATAGTTTGCACACAAATATTTGAAATAACCATAGAACATTATTGTAGAATAATGTAGAAAATGGTTCGTTTGATTGCTGGTTAGAACGAGAGTTATTTTGTATATTAATTAAAATTAAAACATGATTATTTATTTTTATTTGTCATATTTTAATTTGACGCATCTAATAAAAAAATAAATTATTGATATAGATATATTACCAACCTATTCCTATTAAATGATGTTTAGTATCAAATCTCGAAAATAATTTGAAAAAAGTGTATTTAGTACTGAGAATAAAAATGAAAAAAAAATATAATTGTCTGATATATCATAAGTGAATGACCTTTTCCATGATCTTCCACACCTCTATGATCTTTCATAGTTAGAGCCTGTTTGGCTCAGCTTAAAAGCTGGTCAAACTGACTTAAAAGCTGATTTTTGACTTATTTAGCTGTTTGGCAATACTCAAAATAGCTTATTTTAAGTTAAAAAAAACTTATTTTAAGCCAAAAGTTAAAAGCTGGGGTAGATGTGCTTTTTCTTTTTTAGCTTATAAGCTGTTTTAAGTTTGACCACATTTTTATCTTTTTGCCCTTAATATTTTATACAATCTCCAAATTACAACATAATCCTAAAATCTCTTCTTCCATTTTTCCTTTTCACGTTTGGCATAACAACTTCAGCACTTTTATCCAAACACATAACTGCTTATTTTAAAAATAAGTTTCAGCACTTTCAAAAGTACTTTTTTAAAGCTGCTTTTATTAAGCCCATCCAAACGGGCCCTTAATATCATGTTTATGACTTGTGAATATTTGTATGCGAACACTAAAAATAGAGACATAAAAGTTCATACTGTACACACTCGAAATATAAAAACAGAGGCATAAAAATTCACAAAAAGTTAATTTTTTCTTTTTGTAAGAATCACCATTGAAATATTACAACTTCCCAATGCCAACCAAAAAAAGAACATGTCCATAGACTAAAATTACAACACCTGAATTCTATAATCTTATATGGATTGACAGCTGAAGATCAGCCAAGTTCATGGTGTACATCACAAGAATCATGCATACAAACACCAAAAACACCACCTATATATATATATTCCAAACATCACTTCCCTAAAGACAAAATGAATCTGGGAAAAGCACAAACTAACAAATAGAACAAAGAATATATGAAGGGACTTGTTCCGGCAGCGCAATACCTGCCCCCTTGGCGTTTGATAGCAATGCAAGAACTCTTAAGATTTGGGATCAAGTATAGAACTTAGATGATCGTCGACTTTTCAGTTCTTTTTATCTGATCCTTTAAGGTTAAGGTTGAACCATCTTTTCTTTGATGACTTGTCTTTGGAGTCTGAGCTTCCATCTTCCCCTGGACTATCGGTTTTATAATCTTCGCCAGGGACTTTACTGCTACTTCCATTACTGAAATGCCCGCTTCCACTGCCACTTAGATTAGCAATTGACCTTGAAACTGTGAATGAAGAGTGTATACTGTCTCTTTGTTTCAGCATCTCATCGACCTTTACAAACAGCAGTATTTAATCAGTGCAAAGGAACAATCACGTAATAGAAGGAACAAAGCAAAGTAGCGCCTAAGCAATCAAGAGATGCATTAATGATGGCTCTAAATTCTAATTAACTATTCCCGAGTCACTAATTTTTTCATGAGAAATAAACTTGAAGGACTTCGAGGGGAATTAACATCTCAATACGAGCACATTTATGAAAATGATATTTAGACCATGAGACTAGCAGCAGAAACATACAGACAGCTTCTCTTGGCTGTATCTGTTGGTTACTTCCTGGAAGTGTGCCAATGCCTGTTAACATCACATGGAAAGTAGTACAATGAGCACATCTGAAACAATCTATCACCGATGATAAATATTGTCCAGAAGCAAACCTTTCTATATTCGATTTCAAACTGCCGAAGCTCATTTCTCTTCCTCAAAATCTGAGCCTCGATTTCCTTGAGCTTAACAGTAGTATCCTCATATGACTTGGCACAAAGAGCCTCAATAATATAAGTAGCTGGCTTAAAGAAATTATCTCCTGCAGAATTCAGATCAAAATTCATCCTCGGGGATTTAGTATTGGACTATCAATCGGGAATTAGAAGGTGTTTTGCAGCAACAAAAAACAAGTATTCAGCAATATAAGTAGCTCCAACCATAAACAGCGAATATGTGAGTGCCAGCTTTTAGTTCTGAGACCTCACAAGGTTGAAGGCCCTCCAGTTTCTTAAAGAAAGCAGCTTCAGGGTCCTTAGCCATTGCTAACTACAATATTTCAAATAATTTATTAGTTCTGACAACACTGCATTAATGGACTTGACCAATTGGTTGATATTCACATACCGCATTTACAGTTGAATCCATTCTGTACACCTGAAAGTGCAGGAAATACATTCCTGCTGACGTTACTTTACCTGTTTTCTCACTATCTTCCTGTATAGTGTATACAATGACAATTCATCAGGTTCATTAAGAAGATTTTGATCAAGTCAATTACCTGGTTAGAATAAACTAGACATGCATAACATGTCCCTTTAAAATACAATACACTTTTATTAAGAAAATTTTGATCAGTCAATCACCTGATTAGATAAACTAGACATGCACAACAGGTCCATTTAAAATACAATACACTTGCTCACAAATCAAAGTGTGTTCAGAACTAACAGTCAAAAAGAAATACTCGAAAGATAACTGTAACAAAAAGAAACACAGTTTGCAGACAAATTAGAGCTTATATATCTGAAGATAGAGAATAAGAAGTCCAGTATCTGCTCTGTACAAGTGAGTTCACTCGAATATATAAGCCTCACAGCTGATGCAGATTGCAGACCATGAAGAGCTTCAAAATCAGCGAACATCAAGAATTGAGGTCTAGTTTTCCAAAGCAGTTGATTCATACTGTCAATTCAATACTTTAGTGAACAGATATCTTACAAACATACAGCCTCATCTACTACACTGGCTCCTGACCATAACTTTGTACGCCCGCAAATAAGGATGACTCATGAGCCATATGGCTAGAAACTTAGATAATCAAGTAAACTTTGTTCATGCTTCCTTTATTTATTTTTTCCGTATATATTGGTCTGAGATGAATTTAAATTGAGAAATATGGTCAGAAAGAATTCGTATAGCAATATAGCAAATCCTACTTGTTTGATTGAGATTTAGGGGTCATTTGTTATTACTAAGATTCAAATGTCTGAATCTGGATACACACTAAGATGTTGTCTGAATACGGATAGTGGTTACACATCTAAATATTAAGATGTTATCTCCAAACTGAATACTGAATGACTATACATTTACAAATATATATATATAAATATATATAATTTATTAATTTAATTCTCAAAAAATGCTAATTTGAACTATAGTTTATAGAACCTAAAGTGTTAAAAGAATACAAATCCCTCCAAAATCTCTCATCTTCATGTTATCACCTAACCACTCCCCTTCCACCACTAATCCTAAATACCCTGCATCTCTTCCTCAAATCCACCCCACCAAACAACTTAAGTTCATCCTTCCTTTAAAGTGAAAAGCCCTCCTGTTCACTCCCTCCCAGCGTCCCTACTACCTAACCAACCTCACCATTTCTAGGACTCCTTTATGACAGAAAATGCCTAATCCCACTTAACCATGACAGAGTGGAGCTCCAACCCATTTCAGAAACACCCTGATGCTTTCGCTCATACTTTCTTAGTACACCTGATGACCCAACTACTTCCTCCCTCTTTGATTGGTTCTATATTTTTGAATTCAACCTCAACAAACAATTGAACGTTTCCATTGGTGGCCAACTTCACCAGAAATAGCTGCCAGAGCAAGAATTGGCGTTGCCAGTTCCTCAGAAGATTCCGGCAACTGCAAGAGATATGAAGGTTTTTTTTTTATTTCGTCGAGATGTGAAGTTCTTCACATATAGAAATATGTGCGTGACTTTTGCTAAGAAAAAAGTGAAATTTAAGATCTTCATGGTGTTAGTTGATTACAAATCTGATTCATCCAGACCTATTTGAATCCATTTAGGATATTTTAAAACACAACAAAAAACCACTTAATGGACTGAAATCTAAACCATTAAGATTCAAACCCCTAATAAGTGCAAACAAATAGGGCGTAGTAGTAGTTGTTAGCTGTTAGGTTGGTCACAAAAAAAAAATTGCAAACCAAGACTACTAAGCTTTAAATCCCAGGAAAACTCATTAAATCCATAGAGATACATCAAGATAAGCGCTTAACAAAACAGGACTTAAAGTTGCAATTCAAGAACATTACTTCATTAGAATTTAAGGAGAGTTATTTTCTAATTCATTCTTTTTTTTTCTTGAGAATTTGTAACATCTTTTCTGATTTGTTTTTTTTCTTTTAAGAAAAGAATAGGTGCCTCTTTCCTCAACACATAGGTTACTAATCCAGCAACAATCCAAGAGAAAGTTGTGTCTGTACATGCTCGAAATGTCTCCCAAAATAGAGGATGGAATGAAGAGTACACATTTCTTAATTTGGTTTTATTTCCAAAATAAATGCTTTTATTAGAAGCTTGATGAAAGCAACTACCTGGCCACCTCAAATCACTAAGAACTCTACATCAATTAAAAATATCTTGAATTCATAATGGAACCAAAAACTGTAAAACGCAGTACCTGCAAAGCCAGTCCATAACCTCCATTTGCATCTTGTTCAAAATACAGTAGCTGAAATTATATAAAAATTTAGTTTTAACATTTCAAGTCATGGAAAGGTAGAAAACACAAAAAAAAACATGAGATATATCGGCACTGCTTACGAAGTATAAAAGTAAGACGAATAACTACCATAAAAATTATATTGATAGTGAGTGTACCTTAAACTTGCTTTGAGCTGCTGAAGTAACTCTAACTACAAGCCCTGCCTCCGCTTGTTCGTTGCTAATCGTTACACCGAAAAAATGGGCACTTTGCTTTTCAACCTGCAGCAAAACCAAGCTAGAACCTTAATACAGCTGATGTGGTTTATCCTGCTAATTGAAAGAGTAAATCAAATGCTACCTTTCCACTAAGAGACGTCCCGATTGGAAGAGGGCGGATTGTGACAGTTCCATTCAAAGCTTCTTCAAGAACATTAGCAGACACAGTCGTTTTGATGGGAACACCCAACTTGCTATAAGAGAGATAAGGAAATTCAAACACCAATAATCTACTCGAAAAACAAAGTTTAGTATGATGATTACCTGAACAATGCTGCAAACATTGTGTTGACAGTTCCAAGATTAGACAAATCAATTTCCATATCGGTTCCTTCAGCATCAATAGCCTTAGAATTTTCAAGATCAAATGTCAGAGAAAGACTAATAGTACATGCTCGTGAGCAGTTATCTAGGAACTATAATCAGTTAAAAGCTGCCACAAGAATTAGTCAATTGGGAGTCTGTCTAATAAATAAACCATGCCCATCATACCTGATTACATTACATACCGACAATTTGGATAAAGTTGAAAAACGCATAAAAAAGAAACTATACATGTACCACACTACCACTAGAGAGAGTATATGTATACGCGTCTCAGTGTGTGAGCAACCACCTTCTAAAATCCATGCATACATAAAGAAGTCATTGCAAAAAGAACACCAACACAAAAATCCAGCTACTGTAATATTTCATTATGGCAGATAACCAATGTCATCAAACTTATTAGCTTGAGTCCATCTTTGACCTTCTCAAATTCTTCCACTGAGTTTTCCTATAGCCCCCCAACCCATCCACACCAACAGACAGAACAAAAAAAGATTTGTTAAGCTCCAAAAAGTCAAGACCAAACATTTGCTCCACTTCTTTTATATGAAAAAATATGATACAATAACTATACCTCAATCCCAAAGTTATTGAGGTTAACTAAAAATAAGAGCTCTCTAATACTAAAAGTTCTCTAAATCTCAAACTTATCTCTATACTGGCATACAAATCTCTAACCACACTAAAGTTTCTGACAAACGCCAGACTTAATGTGACAGACTAACAATGACTAAGCCTTAATTCAGTTAGAGGATTTGTTTTTGACAAGGTAAAAGATTAATTAGTGGTACTTTTTTCTTCAATTGTATTTTGTTCTTTAGCTACTTCTCATGGATCATGAGAGCGTATAGGTCATTTAAGATTCCTAATCCATACATGATACAACTCAAAGACTCCTAATCTAATTCCATAACATACAACTACGGCAACTACAATTAAATCCCAATAGGACAATGCTATATAGAATCACGTTCAAACATATTTCCTATTGCAAGGTATGTAGTTTAAACAAAAAAAATAGAATATGTGGTCCAAATTCTAAAGTAATTGCAATATATACGTGAAATGCATGTACTTGGGACTTGTCTATAGATTACAGGGAAGCAACTTAGTAATTTTGACTTCTCATTAAATGATTTTGATACAATGGACAATTAGTGTTTATCATATTTGATTTCTTGAATGGCCCACAAGGTTTTCTGTCAAAAATAGAACAACAGATACCCATTTTTATTTTTGTTTGAGACAGTTAAAAAAATCCATAAATACAGCAGCTCAAGACATAATTAAAAGGCATTTACTTAAAGTCATTAATCTAGTAGTAACACATTGCATGAAAATTATGTAATTGACAATGTATGTGGACAAAGTACCTCAAAACCTGCCATATCATATTGCCTCCTTTTTTCTGGATCAGATAGAACACCATAGGAATATGCAACCTCTTTGAAGAGTTCTGAAGCTTCAGGATTGTTAGCATTCTTGTCGGGATGATACCTGCCAATAATTTAGATTGTGTATGGCTACTGATAAGAGATTTTTCCTTCTAAAGTAACTAATGTATAAGAGACAATCAAATCAAGAAATTTTCCTCACACCAGCTCAACCTTCAAACTACTAGCTTCAATTCTTGAATAGCTAATAATGAGTTCCATACTAAAGCTAACCGTATCCTCAAAATGCTTGATATGTCTAACTAAATACATAGCAAAGCAATACGCCACATTTCAATTTATATACGCCACATATAAGAACATAATGCACAATTCTCACAACAATAATTCAACTATGGAATCAACTACACCTCATAAGTAACCACACTTGAGTACATTCATGAAACACTACGAGAGCGATAGTATAACTTCAATCAATCAATCAACTAAGCCTCCATCCAAAACTAATCTAAATCCCCTACGTACTCATTCCAATCCATTCAAGTCCAATTCACAGCTCAATTTGAGTCTGTAACATTCCATCACCAAATAATTTGTCCAAACAGATGAACCCCAATTAAACCAACCACATTAACCATAAAGCAAAACTCTTTCGAGTAACATGAGGATGACTTACTTGAGTGCAAGCTTTCTATAAGCACTTTTAATCTCTTGATCAGATGAATCCCTTGCTACAGACAATACCTCATATGGGTCTCTCCTTACAGCTGGAGCTGATGACCCCTCCATTTTCGAACCAGCCATAAGCACAATTTCTTCCTCCCCTAATTCTAGAACCTTCTTTTTTTTTTCAAACTACTTGCTGTGTATCATCCAAATAGCTTTCTTGTCTGCAAATAAACAGGCAGAGGAAACTTATACAGACACAAAACAATTAAAAAACCCAGTCTTTTTGTGAAAAGTCACAAAACCCATCAAAGTTTGAGAACAAATTGAGGGGAATTATGAAGATTTTTCACGGAATTCAAAGAATTGGATCGACTTTTCATCTTCTTGGGATTACTGCTAACAAAAAATGGAAAAATTAGCTGGAAATTGGACCAAGAGATCTAACAAAAGATTATGAATTGATTATTGATGTTGGAAAAGGGAGAAAATTAGGGTTTTGATGAAATTTACAGGATGTCAAAAGGAGAGCGCTAAAGCTTAAAAGACACATTTTTTATTTGCTTCTAAATTCGAAAAATCAATTAGCAAAAGGGTATTTTGGGAAAGAAATTGAATATTATATATATTAATAGAGAAGGGTTAATTTTGAACAAATATATCACGGATGTGGTGCATTGGATAAGTTGTTCCTACGTATGAAAAAAAAATAGTCTCAAAATTAAAGATCTCCGAGCTTTTAAAAGAAGTTTTTTCCTTAAAAGCTTTAATAATAGCAAAAGCGGTGGGAACGGACTTCCCAAGAAGCTAGTTGAGACCTCCTTTTCATCATTCATGTCTTTTGATGGACTCGTTCGGATAAGGGAAACTCCAGAGAATGCTTTTAAATAAGATTCATCAAGTGCAAAGAGCAATGCCCCCTACTTTGTTCCCATTTTGATTAGTCGTGCCATCACAATCAAGTTTCCATGCCCTCCTCTTCTTACGATGATCAAGCGGTTTTCAACTCTTCTTTTGTGATAGCTAATTCCTCGTCCAGGAAGTAATCCTTAAACTCATGTACCCCATGATAGGTGCAAGGTGTTATGCTACCACCCTTCCTTTTTGGTTATATATATGATGTCGAATTCAGAATATGAAAAAATCTTTGATAGAAAATGCTTTCCAAAATGAATATATGAAATAGCTAACTTGAGCTTATTTCCTATAGTTCGTTTGTATATAAAAAGGGGTTATGAAGAGAGTAGAATGTACTTAAATATATATGAAATAAGCTAATTTTCTGTAGTTTGTGAATTATTTCTACATAAAAGTGGGCTACAAGAGAGTAAAAGTATGTAAATCTTATTTCTATCTTAGAAGATAACTTTTGCCTTAGAAGAGAGATAGAGAAACGGTTTTCGATATATTCTCGAATGAAAGAACACAAAAATTTAAAAACTCAAATTTTAGTCTTTGAACGATGTGAAAGGATCAAATTTGTCCTTTCATAGACAAGAGGCTGTAGAGAACATGAATTAGGGTAAGACGTTAATTAGATAATTGAGTGATGTCTGGCTTATTCTTCTTTATTATTAGTTATACTACTAGTTATAACATTACTCTTGAATTTTGTTATCATTTATGAACGTTTAAACTTCTTTAGCAGTGAAATAGTGATTTGACCTTTCATGAAATTATTATTATTCCGTCCACTTTTAATTATTAGCTTCCTTTTTTAGAGTTAAATTATAAAAATTTTGACTAATATTGTACAGTGAATTTCTTCATCATATTGATATGCAAAAGTTTGCAACTTGTAATATTTTCTTATACTTTTTAAGTATCTAAATTTTTTGTTAAAAATATATAATTAGTATAAATTTAACTTAAAAAATTAATCAAATTGACTTTTGAAAAATGTAAAAGTTTCTCCCTCAAGTCGTCGAAGTTGAAAATTCTAAGTCAACAAGCATCTTAGAAGGTGTAGAAAAAGAGCTAAGTAGAGAAAATATGCACAAAATGACAGATTATCTAATAAATTTTGAACGTCTCTGCTTCTTTCATTACATTATTAGTTTTGAATATTATTATTATTATTATAGTAAGAGATTTGAGTATGTTATCATTAAATTCTTTGTCAATTCTCTTGATCTTCTGTAAGTTTGCTTCAGTTGTAGCGCGGAATCAAATTCAAAATAATAGTAGTTGTATCGATGAATTCGAATGTGGAAATATTGACAATGTGAGGTTTCCATTTTCTTTATCTTCACAACCTGATTGTGGATTGTACACTATAGATTGTGATGTTATTCCAAATCCAACTATTCGTATCGGAGAAAATGTTTTTAGTGTTCTGAGACCAGGCTACTCTGGTGGTTTTCGAGTTTTAGATCATAAACTTGACTACTTGTTGGCGAGAAATAATTGTGAAACTTTTGATAAAAGTATATCGTTTCCAAATTCTCCTTCTATCTCGTTTAGAATCAATGAACGAAATATTACCTTGTTCAAATGCAACAACAATTTAGAGATCAACATGAACATGAGTCATCATTATTTTCGCGAATATCTGAGTTATACTAAATGTAGTGGTTTTAATATATACTACAAGTATCCTAACAGAGGAAGGGAAGATTCATCTGATACATCAGAAGAAGATATTCCTGATAACTGTTCTCCGATTCGATTTCCAATTAGATGGAACACTTCACAGTTAAATGTTCAGAATAGTGGTTTGTTTGATCTTTTAACTGCGAACTTTGCGATTCAGTGGAGTCTGTCTGGTGATTGTAGTAAATGTTACTATCAAGGAGGTCGATGTTTAACCGATAGCAGCAATAGATTTCATTGCTCCATAGGTAATATTTTTACCTAATCACATACAATGCTCTGATATTTGTTCAATTCTATTTCGAAATAGTTGCTTCTAGTTTTTGTAATCCAGCTTCGAGAGTGCACATCTACACACCTCAATTGGACACTCCAACTCGTCCCTTGTGTGTCTCGTGGATGGATACCTGATGATGACATGGCATATAAATTTTGGAGACGAGTTGAGGTGTGTAGATGTGCATACTCAAAGTTGGAGTGCTTACTTGAGTATCTCTTTTAGACCTTAAGGTAGAGGGTTATAGATAGTGGAGCGCTGTCTTATACTGTGCAGCATCTGATAGCACAAATTTTACACTCACTTCCTTGTGCAACACAAATATTTATATATCTCACATTTTTCGTGATTTCCTTTGGCTGCAGCAGAAAGAAAGTCGAAACGAACTCTAGTTGCAGGTAACTATCTATAGCTACAAATGTGTTACCGTTGCATAAAACACGTACACACACAGATAAAGAGTACCTTCTTCACGGGAACATTATTATGCTGATAAATAGTGTATCCTGCAAAACTAGTGCAACTTCAAAAATTGACAACTATCTTCCGATTTGTGTCTTGACAGCAGTTGTTACTTCTTCTATTGGAGGAATCGCAATGCTAGTTCTCCTATTCCTCTACTTAAGAAAAAAATGCTCCTTCATTTTCTGGATGAGAAAAGGAGAGGATTATCGAAATGTAAAAGCCTTTTTGAAGAACCATGGATCACTCGCGCTAAGGAAGTACAGTTATTCTGAAGTTAAAAAGATGACCGAGTATTTCAAAAACAAACTTGGTCAAGGAGGCTATGGTTCTGTGTATAAAGGAAAGTTGCATACCGGGAGTCTTGTGGCAGTCAAGGTCTTGAAAGAATCGAAGGGCGGGGGAGAAGAGTTTATCAATGAGGTAGCAAGTATCAGTAGGACTTCTCATATTAATATTGTATCACTTGTGGGATTTTGTTTTGAAGGTCAACACAGAGCTCTCATTTATGATTTCATGCCTAATGGATCCCTTGAGAAGTTCATTTACGATGCAAAATGTGCTACGAATCGTCAACTAGGATGGCATATATTGTACGATATTTCACTTGGCATTGCTAGAGGATTGGAGTATCTTCATCGCGGTTGCAATACTAGAATCCTGCATTTCGATATAAAGCCTCATAACATTCTTCTTGATGAAGACTTTTGTCCAAAAATATCCGATTTTGGCCTTGCAAAACTATGTAACAATAATGAAAGCGTTGTGTCTTTATTGGGCGCGAGAGGGACAATTGGCTATATTGCACCAGAAATTGTGTGTAAAAACATTGGAGGAGTTTCTCACAAGTCAGATGTGTACAGCTATGGTGTGATGGTCCTCGAGATGGTTGGAGGAAGGAAAAATGTTGACGAAGTTGTTGATTGTACTAGTGAAATATACTTCCCACACTGGATTTACAAACAGATTGAACAGAAGAAAGAGCTTGGATTAACTGGTATTGTGGAGGAAGAGGATAAGAAACTTGCAGAAAAGATGATACTGGTGAGCCTGTGGTGCATCCAAACCGATCCGTCCAGCAGGCCTTCTATCAGTATGGTCATAGAGATGTTACAAGGTGAACTCGAATCTTTGCAAATGCCTCCGAAGCCTTTCTTGTATTCTTCTTCAGTGTCAGACAGTGACATGCCTACTACCACCTACATGATTCAAGACTCGAAAGATCAAGTTTGATGATCTAGACTTGTCGAAATTGTGTATGTATTATTTTGAATTAATTAAGATATCATATAAACTACATTTGGCAAATTAGTTCATTGTTACTAAAATTATAAATCACTCTAAAGTGAATAGCACTTTGATATATGCATTTTTCCAGTCGATCAACTGTGGTTAGTCTTGTAGTGAACTAATGTCCAGCACCCTTGCTGCAGTTCTGTCCAATACAGACTTTTAGTGTTACCAAAGGCGTAGATAAGTCAAGCCGTGCTTAAAAGCTTAGTCGGGATTGGATTGAATAAAAGCATAATGATAAGACAATGGACTAGTAGTTTCAATAGCAAGTCTTATAATTCAGACAAGGCCAGGAAGTGACTTTGCTGCATTTTCATGAAATGTGATCAACTACTGTTCTTTCGGGAATGCACTCCTAAGCAACGAGGAATTCATCATGTATCCATAAACGTAATTATACATGATCAAAGACAAGTTAACCAAAAAACATGAAGTTGAAAGGAATCATTCGAGACATTGACCAGGCCACGAATGAAGCAGAAGTAAATATTTCCCACTGCTGTAGAGAAGCCAACGAAATAACTGACTTCTTAGCTAAACATGTCTCTTCGAGTGGAAGTAGTACTTTCTATTATTCTTTTCATCAATTCACTAAAGAGGTGAAGGGACTTTCAACTAGATAAGTGACAACGATCCCTAGCATAACGAGAAGATACAACAGTTGAACCATTGTATTTTGCTTGTAGTATGAAAGTCTTATGTCATTTTAGCCTTTCTGTAGATTTAGTTTGTCCTCGTTATTCTCAATCAGAGGTTAGTTCCATGTCCCCCTTTGCTTTCGTTTAACTTTTTGGATGTTTATAGACGTGATAGGGGTCAAGCCTAATACCACACACCGTTAAGGTGATGACTTAAACTAAAAAAAGAAAGAAGATATTTCTATTTTTAACACATCTCTGGATTCAATTAGGTAGTGAACTCATAAACAATTAGAGAGCGAAAAAGAATGAGAAGAGAGTGAAGCATTAATATCGAAGAAATTTCACCCGCTAATACTAACTGTGGTAGAGCAACTAAACCACTTATCGTTCACAGAATGCATCGAAACAGGTAATTTAGATTTCATCAATTGTGCACCATCATTTTCTGATTCAGGGTCCTGTGGGACTTCTACATTATCAACGACGTTAATCTCTTCTTTCTTCTGTTTTTCAAACTCACCATTCTGAATTGCCTTTAGAATTTCCAACACTTCATCCATCGTTGGTCTCATTTCCTTCTCGAGTTGGAGACATTGAAAAGCTAGCTCTGCAACTGAAGTAGTCATTCTCCTAACTTCAGCATTGGACTCGTAACCAAGAGATGGATCGATCAACTCCTCGAATGCACATTTCAAAATCTTGCTTACTGCAAAGTTAGCCAAACTAATTTCATCCCTATCCCTTCTTATATCCACAGCAAGGAGCGATGATATGAGTTCAATAAGGACAACTCCAAAGCTATACACATCACTTTTACTTGTTAGCTGATAGCAAGCATGATAATCCGGATCAACATATCCTGGCGTCCCCTGTGGAGCCGTTGAGATATGAGTCACATCATTTGGAAAAAGTCGCGAAAGACCAAAATCTGCAACTTTGACACAGAAATTGTTGTCAAGTAGAATATTACAAGTCTTGACATCGCGGTGTATTGTATCAGAAGCATGGAGATAAGCTAAAGCACTAGCAGTTTCTATGGCAATCTTCATGCGTATAGGCCATATAAGGGCACCGTTCTTAGCTTTCTCGCCATGGAGATGATCAGCAACTGTTCCATTCGGGATGTACTCATAAACCAGGAGGAGTTCACGACTATGCCTTGACGTGCAACCATAGAGCATAACAAGATTCTGATGCCTTAAACGAGTAAGTATTTCAATCTCATTCTTAAATTGCACCATCCTCTTGGAACTTTGCTCATATAAGCGTTTAACTGCAACTTCTCGTCCATCACGAAGCTTACCTAATAAAAGAAGTACATTGTTAGCTTCTGAATCATGTTACCAAACCTTAGCATTCTTAATACAGTAATGCAAAACTCTGCCTAATGCTTTTCCAAATATGATTCGAAATGTCATGACTTGATTTACGTGGCTTATTACCATAGTATACAGTTCCAAAACCTCCGTCTCCAAGCTCTTGGGAGGGATCAAAGTTACTGGTGGCTTCTTCGAGAGTAGAGTAGGAGAAGACGGGGACCCCAAAGTACTTGCTATCCCCTTCATGATCTTTTCTTGAAGGATCAGAAAATGTATTTCTTGCGAAAGAGTGAGAATGACCGCCTTTTCCTTTCTTGAAACGCCAGATAACAATACCGAGACAGATTAAAAAGGTCAAGCCAATCACCACAGGTAAGACTGAAGCAAATGCAGAGAAACTAATCAGAATTTGTTCGAAAAATGGCTACAGAAAAGTAGATAGAATTCAGCGAAAGCTAGCATTTCAAATTAAGGAACAAGTGGTAATATGAAAAGGATTTGAAGTTATAGATTGTTACCTACAATTAGAACTCGTCTCGACTTTCTTGTTACTGCAACAAAACCAAATCACAAAAAAGTTTAGATAATTGTTGCACGCGGAGGAGGAACTGAGAGTTAAGTATGACAAGTTTATGCTGCTATACTAAATTCATAACAACATCAACATAAAGAAGCTACAGACATAAATTCTGCAGGCAATTTGTCCCCGGTTACTCAATGGAAACAAGCAGAATAATACATAAACAAATACTCAAACTTGGCCTCAGCTGACAAGTAAGCACTTCAACTTTGAGTATGCACATCTAGACACCTCAACTCGGAGTGTCCAATTGAGGTGTGTACATGTGCACTCTCGAAGCTGGAGTACAAAAACTAGAAGCAACTATTTCGAAATAGAATTGAACAAATATGAGAGCATTGTATATGATTAGGTAAAAAATATTACCTCTGGAGCAATGAAATCTATTGCTGCTATCGGTTAAACATCGACCTCCTTGATAGTAACATTTACTACAATCATCAGACAGACTCCACTGAATCACAAAATTCGCAGTTAAAAGATCAAACAAACTACTATTCTGATCATTTAACTGTGAAGTGTTCCATCGAATTGGCAATCGAATCGGAGAACAGTTATCAGGAATATCTTCTTCTGATGTATCAGATGAATCTTCCCTTCCTCTGTTAGGATACTTGTAGTATATATTAAAACCACTACATTTAGTATAACTCAGATATTCGCGAAAATAATGATGACTCATGTTCATGTTGATCTCTAAATTGTTGTTGCATCTGAACAAGGTAATATTTCGTTCATTGATTCTAAACGAGATAGAAGGAGAATTTGGAAACGATATACCTTTATCAAAAGTTTCACAATTATTTCTCGCCAACAAGTAGTCAAGTTTATGATCTAAAACTCGAAAACCACCAGAGTAGCCTGGTCTCAGAACACTAAAAACATTTTCTCCGATACGAATAGTTGGATTTGGAATAACATCACAATCTATAGTGTACAATCCACAATCAGGTTGTGAAGATAAAGAAAATGGAAATCTCACATTGTCAATATCTCCACATTTGAATTCATCGATACAACTACTATTATTTTGAATTTGATTCCGCGCTATAACTGAAGCAAACATACAGAAGATCAAGAGAATTGACAAAGAATTTAATGATACCATACTCAAAAAAAAAAAAAATACTATAGATTTTTTTTTCCTAGTGCATTTATTTAGGTATAGTTATTTTTTTGTGCACCACATATTTGTATGTGTATTTATCCGTTTAACACGTTAGTTGACTTGGAATTTTGAACTGTTATGACTACTTTTAGAAAGAATCAAAAAGGAGGGCTGAAAAATTGAAAGGCATGTCTGACTTTTGTGTATATTAATTTGACTAGACATTTTTATGACTTTTCAATATTTTGTATTGACATTATTTTTAAAAAAAAAATTGCAAAAAGTCTATAGCCATCTCTTTATATGTGTTTTGGAAGAGAAAAGGGAGTATCACTATTGAGTTTGTGTTCTCTCTTGAAGTCAATAGAGAGAGATAGAGACGAGGGAAAGTTTGACAAATATAATGTCTTGTTGTTACGATATCGAATTTTGAAAGGAAATATTTTGTTTTTATATTATTTAATAGTATATTTTAAAGGTATATACGTGTTTATGTGGGCACGTATATATTTTTGAAATACACTATTAAATAATGCAGACGTAAAGTATTTTTCATAATATTTGGTATCATAACAATAATTTCGGCTAAAATTGATATATTTTTCAGACTTTTTTCCCTAGATTATATATAACAATAACTCTGTATATTCTTATTGTTATATAGATGATGTTAGAATTATCATTTTCATCTAACGTAAGTTAAGAGATTGATTTTTTTTTTTTTTGGTTTTAAAAAAATTTGTATTGGAGTATGCTTTATTATCTTTATGAGATAGTAATAAAGTTTGCATAGTATTTATTACTACATTCGTCGTTAGTTTAATATCACAAAATTCAAAGTTTTTTTCTTCTAATAAGACACTTATAAGGACTCATTTGGCTATACACCCAAAATACTGTTTTTACTTTATAATTTTTTTCTTTTCAAATCTATCCTAAATTTTGTTTTTTTATAAAATAACCTCATTTAAATCGTTTTTTCATGCTTTAATAATGTTTTATGTATTTTTTGAAATGTATAAATATCAATCTAAATATTATTACAAAAATTATAACCCAACATAATTTTAATTCCAACTTCAATTTTGATTAATTCAAATAATTAGAGGGTTTTTTAAAATTTTATTTTTATGACCAAACAGGTGTTACAATCTTGTGATACTAGTAAGAGTCTTCCACAATTAGGTATGATTTAAATTCTCATTATTTCCCTCTCTTGTTCTCGTGTTGAATTAAAAATAAATATTTTTTATCGACAGAGTTAGATAGTTATAAAATAAAATGTATAATTAAGTAATTTTTTTAAAAAAAATAATTATAATTATTTACGAAATTTAGCCTAAATTTCTCAAGTGGTTGTTTTGTGCCCCACCATTAAGTTGTGTTTGTTTGTCAATTTATGATCATCAAAGTTGGGAAACAATGGAAAGATGAGTAGATAATATATAAAGACCAAAAGTTCTTGGTTTATATTCGTATAAATAATATATAATCTTAGTGTTATAATCCCAATGGGTGGAACAAACAAGGCACATAATGTAGACAAGTTAAAAGATGGATTATTAAACAAAAATAGATTATAATCTAACTAGCATATATATATATATTATATCGGTCAAAATGGATTGAATGATAATAGATTGTTTGGATATCGATTAAATATAAAAATGAAAAAATATAATCACCAGTACATAAAATCTAGGATAATCAAAATAACATTTTATTGATTTTATTCCACATAACTAATTTTATTTTTTATTTTTTTGCTTAAAACGGAGGAATTTTATTTACAATAATCAAAGGATCATTCATACAAAAAGGTCTTTTCAGTCTGACTATGTTAGTTTTATTTTTGCATGTGTATGGATAGATAGTCATCTCCTTTAATTTGTGTCTGTTTATCCTTATTTAATATGATATCAGAGTTATATTAACAAAGAATTAGATAAGAACCTAGATCACGTGATTATGATCGGAGACAACGACAAAGGATCAATGTGACAGAGAATGCAAATCAAAGGAGGACGACTTCATCGTACGATATTGTACATGCATCAAATTATAATCGTGATAACATAATTGAAAAATAAAATTTATGAGAGATGGGCTAGGTCTATGAGGACCACGTTGTGACTTGTAAGCAAGGACATATGAAAATTCTCCCAAGTATTGAACAATTATATTCTTCGTGTTTCTCACTCGTTCAAATTAGCAGAATTTATATATATTATTTTATACACAATAAAAGATGATAATTAATATATAAATAATTATATATATATATATATATATGTATAATTATTTATATATTACACTTACCTTTTATAATTCATTTCTCTTTTTAAAGATTAAAATAAAAGAAATTAAATGAATATCAATATGAAAAAAAATTAAACTTAGATCAATATTTTCATTTGAAATTGATATTAACTCAAAATTATAGGATAATTTCGGAAACCTGCCTTCAGCCCTCAAGTGTTGTACTATCTCACTAACCTCTTTCGCGATTTATGATATTACACTTATCTTTTATAGATCGAAGATTAGATAACTTTTTCGAGAAAATTTTCTTCGTTTTCCATCTATAATAGAGTGGGAAGAGAATATATTCAAAAATAACATTATACAAAAAATAGTAAAACTTCCAGAAAATAAAAAATTACTTGAAAGAGAGTCTTCAGTGAGGTCCACCAACAATGTGAGCCACGATTTTGCATCCAATGACTTTGAAGATGGACCATCTTGACTTTTCTAACTTAAAACGTCCTTAAATTAAAGGCTTATAGAAAGCGCTTTAACGAATGACGTAAGATGATGCCCGAAATAAGTGAACTAACCTGGCATTCAATCTCTTTTGTCGGAGTTTTCGGGGTATTGCTTACAAAGACGCTTACACAAACTAGCCGAAAGCCCTATCTAAGAAAGTGGCTACTAGCTCAAGTGCTGGTGAAAACCTCGCTTTTTAGCGATAGGAGGGTTTTCCAACTAAGCCGAAGATATAAGCCGACGGTCCAGGTACAAGAGAAGACTTTATAAGCCGCTTACTCGGAACTTGTGCTTTCCTATCCATACCGCTTTCCTTCATAGCAGCAAAGGAGAACGCGATATTGATTCAGTCGGAGGTATACTACTTTTCTGATCAAATCAACCCACTACTCAACCGCCCACGTGTGTGTCTGAGTCAGTGCTGGCAGTCGCCTTCATTGAGTTAGGTTAGTGTGCTTTGCATGCTTTTCGTTTATCCTTCACTTCATTCTTTTTCTTTCTGAAGTTTCGATGTAAAGAGTCCTCTACGAACGCATTTAACTCCATTTGTTAGAATAGCTTCCATTGAGTCTCTGCACCTATCCTTTTTTTCTGAACCTTTGTTTGTTTTCAGAAAACAGGATTTGGCTCAGGATTGCCCATTTTTGTTAATTCCAGGGTTTCTCTGAATTTGAAAAATTATTAAATTTAAAGAAATAATATATAAACGTATTTTTTAATCTAAATTTTTAGTTTTGAATGTACATATATTTAAATATATGCATCCTACTAATATATTACATGACGATAAACATTCTACACGATATTGTATAGAATTATCTACGTGTATTATATGTGTATTCAATATTTATTTAATATCACCCATTGAATCAGCTTATTGGAGAAATGAATTCTTATTCAAATTTTGAGAAACTTCTTAATTTTTGTACATGAAAATACTAGTATTTTTTTTCTTGATAATTCAATAAAAAAATATCTATAGAAATAGAAAACATAGTTACTAAAATTTCACTTAGTGAAAAATATAATTTCTAAGTAGAAAAATAGTGTTTTTTTTTTAGCATGGGACAGTTGGGAGTAGAGTTTCACTAGACTTTTAACTCCTCAATAAATATGGTGTCCATATAATACAATCAATTTGATACAAGTATGAATATGATGTTAGGTTTTGACAATTTTTGCACTAATTTTTTTTTTGTCATAATTGATTTATTTTTTGAAAAAGAAAAATACAATATCTTTTTAGGTGGCTAATTCTTTTTCTCGTTCAGGAGGAGAATTTGTAAAACAAATATTATCATTAAATATACACATTAATAAAAAATGTTAAAGTTTTTATCATTAGTTGAGTGTTATTATATTCAATGTCGCTAAAAGCTTTAGAGGCATATACAAAAAGTGTTAATTGCAGATAAAAATTCATATTATTTAGAGGCAATTAAGTTATTGCCGTTAGTTCATTGCCGCTAAAAAAATATTTTTGATATAATATTCATGACTAAATCAATGTTCGTCTAAAAGAAAAATAATAAGTAATATTATTAGTTAATAAAAATTTAAATTTCTACTTATACATACACAAAGTCAAAAAATGCATAAATATAAGGGATAATGCCCAAGTACCCCCCAACCTATGCCCGAAATCTTAGAGACACACTTATATTATACTAAGGTCCTATTACCCCCCTGAACTTATTTTATTAATAATTTTTTTCCCCTTTTTAGCCTATGTGACACTATCTTGTGGGCCCAACGATGGTTGACTTTTTTTTTCAAACTAGTGCCACGTAGGCTAAAAAGGGGTAGAAAATTACTTATAAAATAAGTTCAGGGGGGTAATAGGACCTTAATATAGTATAAGTGTGTCTCTAAAATTTCGGACATAGGTTAAGGGGGTACTTGTGCATTTTCCCTAAATATAAACTAAAACTAAACAAAAAAGCGCATTATCCCTAAATATAAACTAAAACTAAACAAAAAAGCATACTTATATATAATGCCTAGAATTTATATCAATTTGATGTTATCTGTCTCATATTAGAGGTGAAAATTAAAATTTTTGATTAATCTTATTTTAAACCATAGGAACTAAGAATTTATAAGATTGACCTAAAGAACAAAAGAAATTTGTTGAATGTTCAAGCTTTTTGGTCCTGCACATGTTTTAATGTTTTAAAGTTTGACTTTTGTATAATTATTTTTTCCTGATCAAAATAGAATATTAAAAGATTGTCAAATGGGCAAACAAACATTTCAAAATAAATAATTTATCAATTTCAAAGACTATATAATAGAAAGAAATAAACCTTAATTGACCAAGTCAATATATTGTTGTCAAAGTGAATCCTCAACTCAAAATCAGTGTTTAAAGGCAATTTTAAAACTTCGTTACATATATATTTTGTTATGTCAACGAACAAAGAATCTAACGATTTATAAAGATAACGTTCTATGACTCGGAGCTTATATTTAACGATTTATAAAGATAATATTTTATAACTCGGAGCTTATATTTCACCGAATGCTAAATAATAAGTATCATCACTGCTTTACACTGCACAAATATGTGTCTCATGCACATATATAGTTTATCTAGTTAGGTAATTTTTAATATCAACTTATTTTGATTAATTTTTTTTAGAAAAATACGTTTGAAAATAAACAAAATTTAAAAGGACTTTTGAACTGTGATTTCAGATTTGTGTACCAAACTTTCCAAAAGCACTTTTAAATGTTGAATTAAGAATAATATGAAAGTTTAGACCAATAAATTCCAATGGTGCTATTAAATTTAAATTCATAAAATAATCTTAATTATATTTTAATTCAAAGATATATCAGTCTCAATAAATATTACTATATGCTAATATAATTTAATTAATAATATAAGTTAAATATGTATATGGTTTTCCATATGATTATCTGAATCATTTTACATCTAATGGACCAAACAAATTTACTTTTTCATAAAACTAATTAAATGTATTTAATACTCAAACAAAAAAAAATTCAATATTTTCTATCAACTCTTTATACTTTATTTTGACTAATAAAATTTTCATTAATTATTCATTGATTTTATGTTGGTCTCAATAATAAAAAAAGATTTTATGTTAGTCTCACAATATCAATATTTTTTCATCCATTTTATTGTTGAGTTAGAATATTTTATTATTTTTTAAATTCTCTATCGATTTGGAGACATTTGAAGATGATTTGAGACGAATTCAAACTGAATTTTAGATTAAAAATTTTAAGGTTGAAAATAACTCTATTTGTATATCGTCTTATACATCAATGTCAATTAAACTGCATATATGTTTATCTATGTATAATTTTATTAATTGACGTTAGACACATAAAATACGTATACTACATCGATATATATATATATATATATATATATATATATATATATATATATATATATATATATTCCAAAAAACATATGGTTTTTTTTGGCAATACATGATAAAGGCTCAGTCATTAAATCTGATCATGTCCCTTTTTTAGAAGTTTAAAGATTTTATGTGAATACTGCCGCTTGATTTCTGGTTTTAAAAATTATTTATATTGATCTTAATAGATTTTTTTTATATATAAATATATAGTAAGAAACAAAAAAAAAATTAAAGTTGAAAAATATCGTATCTTTTTCTCTTGTCTTTTTATACAATTATTAAGGACCCACCACCCACGTAATCATGTTTTCAATTATTGAGGAACTCGATATCGTCGATATTAAAAGTAGATATCTTTTTATTGACGTATATAATCTATGTCGAGTGTTTTTTTTAATTTTAATTTTTTTTATTAACATATTTGTATTTTACTGAAAATATTTTTAGAATTTCAATATCTATATCTTAAAGGTGTTTTACGTATGTTTTTCTGTTTGTTCCACATTAATAAAAAAAAAATTACCAGTGGAATATTTGATTATGTCATTAATTATTTATCAAATAAAAACTCATATTGTTTTGGAATAAATAAGATTCAATACAAGTAACATATTTGATTATGTCATTAATTATTTATCAAATAAAAACTCGTATTATTTTTTTAATAATAAGAATAAAAATATATCACATAAATTTAGGTAGAAAAAAGACATAATATTACTCTTAATATAATAAAATTCACTTAAGCAAATCCGCCGATCGATTAGAGCATAAAAATTATTTATTTCGATCATTATAAAATTAGATTATTCTAAATAATTATTAAATTAATTATTCATTTTTTTCTGCCCCGTTAGAACAATATGGTCTATAACAACGCAATCTGAAAAGAAGTTATTTGATTAACTTACAAAAACCATAGACAAATCAATCACCATTATTAAAAAGATAAATCTAGATAATTATTTGATTAACTTACAAAAACCATAGACAAATTAATTAAAAATGATGATTAAAATCCACCATTAGCCATAAATCCACCATCAACATATATAATTTGGCCAGTGACATATGAAGCAGCAGGAAAACAAAGAAATGCAACAACTGCTGCAAGTTCTTTAGGCTCACCCATTCTATGTAGAGCACATCTATCAATCAATTTGTCCAAATTTTCTTTTTGTTCTGGATCTTGCTGCAAAAAAAAAAAAAACACAAATCGAAAATGAAATTAGAACGTTTTAACTTATATACGCCCACACAGTAAATAAACATTCAAATTCGACTTTAGTTGACATGTTAACAGTCAGATATCTCAACTGACAAGTGAACACTGAACACATTAACTCATATCAATTGTGTCCTATGGATAGTCAACGTTGATGTGACACATTGCTTCTTTTTTTTTTGAGGTATTATGATCATTTTATTATTTGAAGTGTTCAACTGAGACAGTAAAGACGATATTTACAATAGTCATTTCGACCATAGAAGATGCAATAACCCCCGGTGCAACGCCATTGACACGAATATTGTCCTTTGCCCATTCAAATGCTAAGCATCTTGTGAGTTGATCCATTGCTCCTATTACCAACAAAGGTAGTCAGTTGAACATTCTTCGTTAGAAAATTATATTATATATAAAAAGTAGTTATACTATAAAATACTAGTAACTTTTGTACTTCCTGAACACCCTTAACGAAATTTCTGACAACGTTTTACCTTTGGTTGCTCCATAAACAGCTTCATAGGGTAATGCTGAAGCCCCAGAAATAGAAGAAATAAAGACAACATTGCCCCTATGTGATGCTTTCAAAAAGGGGTGTGCAAGTACAGATAAGTGGTAAGCAGCCTCAAAGTTGATACTCATAATTAGAGAGTAATCCTCCATAGTGTAATCTTTAGCTTCTTTGTATATGACAATACCAGCATTATTAACCTAGGAGAAAAAAAAAAGAAATGGTTAAAAATGTCACATTTTTCTCTAAAAGCAGGGTAGATAGTTTCGATAACGAGCGATCATTTCATGTTTGAACAATATTTTGTGGTTATGTGTTATTAATAAAACTCGAAAATATTTATTCTATCGGTGGATGAAAAATCGCTAACATTATAATTTCTAGTAGATCATTTGTTCAATTTAAGATGACATTTGACTTGAGAATTGAAGCATGAAGAAAAGCATATATGTAGAACTTGATGTTTCATCCATCTCAATCTCGGTGAAGGTGTTTGATTGAGGTTACATAATTTAATAGGAAAAAGACTTTTTGAAATTGGTAATCTAAAACGTGGTATAGATATATTTGTTATTAAAGGTCAAATAGGATGTTTAAACTTAAATTATTTTCAAACATAACAAGATAAATCATGCTCATTCTTTTTTAATCAGAATAAAAATCACATAAATAAGGATAAGCTTTTTCTTTCGAATAATCAATTAGGTTATCATCCTGGATATCGTTAGAAAAGACTTTAGCACTTTCCTTATTGAGCATACACAAAAGTGATCCTCCACTACATTCTTTTTTTAGTAGAATAAAAACCACGTAAACAGAAATAAGTCATTTCTTCAAAATAATCAATTAGGTTATCATTATACACACGTCTCAAAAATCGCCTTCACTGATCAAGCAGACACCAAAAGAGATTCATCCCCATATTCTTTTTGAAATCGGAATAAAAATCACTTAAACGGAATACAAGGGTTACTATAAAGTAATTAAATATTCTTGTGACGCCTCCAACATAAGATTAGATGTTCCAAATCAACAAAACAGAGAGTTGTTGAGTATATAAGCAAACAAATCTTACCAATTAGTGACATATTTTAAAGTTATGCGGGCCTAGATCCAAAGCAGACAATATCACTAACGGACTGAGTCATTGTATTAAACTTACCAAAATATTGAGTTTTCCATCAAAATGATTAGCAACAGTCTTGATGAACTCCTCTCTTTCAGATCTTGATGATAAGTCACAAACAGAAGCTTCAACTTTAAAACCTTTGTTTCTCCATTGAATTAAACACTCATTAAGCTCCTTTTGATTACGTGAACATGTATAAACTGATGCACCATGACTTGCTAGTTCCTCTACTATCCCATACCTAAATTAATCATCAATTTCATCATCACATAGATCGAATCGTCGAACAAAAAAAAATTAAGTACTATCATAAAGTTTTATATCAATTAAGTTCATGAATTGGAGATAAACAGACTCGAACCACTAATATCATGTAAGATAAACTACCCCTCTCAACTATCCTTACAATAATACAACTTACCCATACCTAAATTAATCATCAATTTCATCATCACATAGATCGAATCGTAGAATAAAAAAAATAAAGTGCTATCATAAAGTTTTATATCAATTAAGTTCATAAATTGGAGATAAACAGACTCGAACCACTAATATCATGTAGGATAAACTACCCCTCTCAAGTATCCTTACAATAATAAACCTTACTCTAATACAACTTACAATTTTTATGGTACTGTGTTCATAGAGAAAAAAAAGACATATATCCTTTCTTTTTGCTATTGCAATTAGATTATTTTTTTAAGAAATTTCATTTCTATACTCCTTGTAAATATTTTTCGTTCTTCAGTCAGATTTTTTTTAAAAATATATTTTTACTTAAAATTCTCTAAAAATACATATTTGTGAAGAAATTTCCACTGCAATATTTTTAAAAAGTCTAAACAACATATATACTGATTATTACTATAGATAGAACTTAATTTAAATTGCAAAATTTTGTTGAATAAATCAAGAATTTAATTATTTTTTTTAAAAAAACTGACCCTATGCCTCTAGAACCACCAGTAACAAGGGCAGTGCAGCCTTCAAGATTCCATCTTCCTGCTGCCATGACTACTAGCCTATTGTACAACACTTAGAAAAATGAATTTTAGACAAGTTTTTATTTTAATGAACCTCCAAATGATTTATAGAATCCTTTTCCTTTTTTTTTTTTAAATAATTGCCAAAAGACAGAAAAATATTACTTTATCTGTTCCAATTTATATGGCTAACTTTATTTTTTTCAGTCGATTTCAATAAAATGACACATTTTATATTCAATATAATTTCAATTTAAATGGATAGCCTTTTTTTAGTCTATTTTAATAAAAATGACACATTTCAATATCTAATACTCCCTCTGTTTTAATTTGAGTTTGATCGAGAATTTAGTAATCAATTTTTTGGAATTAAATTTATATATTTGAAAACTACATAAAAAGTATTATAAGTCACAATAATTGACAATCCATAAAATTTAAAAGATATATGAAAATTTACTAAATTAGTTTGAATTTCGAAACTTGAAATATGTCACATAAATTAAAACGGGAAAGTAACAATTTAATTTTTAAATGTTCATGTTACCCTTAATTAAATGATTTTTAGTCACACAAGTATCTATCACTAATTTTAAACGACAAATTTCAAAAGTTTTTATTTATTGCTTAAATTCCGTATCAAATAAATTTAACTAATATAAATTATAAAAGAGAGAATAATAATATTTGTTGTATTTTGAACAATCCTCTCTTTATAAATTGATATTAGAGTTAAATACGTCCCGATTTTTCTTGGTAATTCGAACTTGCAATTTTTGAATTTGAAGTGAAAGATGCTTACCATTCAAGTAAAATTCTCTCGTTGAATAAGTAATTAATATTGTGAATAAAATATGAAAAAAATATTTTTTCTACATTAAAAAAATTACTATTATGTCAATAATAAATAATGATTTAGGTGTAGTTGGTGGCATGATGGATGATTTGATCCACACATCCTAGTGGAAATTTCCCACTAAAAAATACTACATGTAGGGTATACTTGGTACGCAGTTCAATTTTTCCATAGTTAAAATATTCTGAAAATAATTTTTAAGGAACTCGAATTATTTGGAATGATTTCGAGAGATTTTTATTTTTACACATAAAAAATTTATTATGGAGAAATAGGAAGATGGGCACAGCATGAACTAATGGTAGTGGTATTACCTAAAAAACATTACTAATTAAAATATTCGCTCCGTTTATTTTTATCTGTTCAATTAAATATTAAAAACTATATATATATATACATATACATATATATATATATATATATATTATATATATATATATATATAATATTACAGTTCATAACTATGGTCTATGTCTTTCAATTTTGAACGTGTACAAGTAGACGTTTAAACTTGTATAGAGTTAATAAGTAGAATAATACATTTTACATGACATAATACATATAAGACGCCACATATAATGTCACGTTAGACATGAATTGTCACGTAAGATGCCCAAGTATGACGTATGTATGCTTACTTGTTCAGCTTTATATAAATTTGAGTATCTATATATACACACCCAAAAATTACAGAGTATAAATACAAAATAAAATTAAGTTAAAAAGTACGTTTATGTTTTATACCTATCTTAAATAATAGCAAAATTGTAAAATATAAAATAAAAAGAGAAATAACGAGAACTTATTAATAAGCATCACAGTTAAGGTGTATATACCACCAAATGGAAGATATTAGTTATATATACACCACGTAGGATGTATAACTTATACATAAATTCAAAATTTTCACCAAACATGATACTATTACATATATCTTCAGATACACCCTATCAAACGACATCTAAGTGTTTAAAATCTTAATGAAAACAAATATACTTAATAATCTAATGTCTGAATTTTCATCAAAGTACAAATGGAGGCCTGAATGTTTGATAAAGTATTTGAATATGCACTAAGCCTATATATTCCTCATTTCTCTTCCCAATGCATTGCCACAATATGTTTCTGATGAAGAAGACACAATTGAATTTGTATTGTGACAATGTGTCATGTCCCGTCACTTGGAACATTAGTGAGACTCTAAGTCTGTGACAAATGTCTGTTTAATGCAGAACAATTAGTTCAACTTGCCAACGCCTCCACATGAACTACAAGATCGGGCAGCATTGCATTTCATACAGTAGCCCCACTTTTTCGGAAGCCTGCCAAATGTATTATATATACATATGAATTCATGTATCTAGAGCTCGGAGCATATGAATGAGGATCAATCGGAAACATACATACCCTGCTGTATATCTGGTAGCTGCATTCTTTGCCATTAGTCTCGCTCTTTCAGCATTTTCATCCGACATCTTTTTTAGCACAAATCCTTCCCCTCTGCATTCTGCGCAAACCCCAGAGCCATCGCAATCCTCACAGATTCTCACCGGGGCCTGTCAATTCATAAAAACAACTATCAAAGTGGGTTGTATAAGAGCAACAAATTAACTATTGGTTTTCCCCCTACTTCACAACTTGATTTCCTCTTCTCTAGTTAGTTTGAAAAATTACATATTGAAATGGAGGAAATGAGATACATCAACAATCTGTTAAGATCGAATCCGCACACACACTTGATGAATGAAGAACACAAGAACTTTCAAGAGAAAGAGATGAGAGATCTATAGAGAGAGAAAGAAACTAAT
The DNA here is from genome assembly GCA_027704765.1 of Solanum habrochaites. Classification (NCBI taxonomy): domain Eukaryota; kingdom Viridiplantae; phylum Streptophyta; class Magnoliopsida; order Solanales; family Solanaceae; genus Solanum; species Solanum habrochaites. The sequence goes on from JAKWJA010002492.1 coordinate 1,087,044, forward strand.
ATTTTGTGGTAACACTCCGTGAGTAAACTTTCACGACGGTGAAATATATATATTAATTATTCAAAGTATTTTTTGTTAAAGAAAATAAATAATACATCAAATATTAATCAGACTGCACAACCTAACACAATCATGCCAATAGGAGAAGCAAACAACCTCTACATATTGTTACCTTAGGCCAACAATTAACCTCACTGAATGGCTAGAAACAAAACAGTGTAGAAAGGTACAAGAACAACCAAAAAAAAGTGTGATATTCAGAACACAGTAAATTACTGACAATACTAGATATAAAAAAGAGAAAATGCATAAATATCCATTGAACTATATCCAAAATCTCAAAAACATATTTATACTATACTAAAAGTTCTATGACTCCCTTCCGAACTTATTTTATAAATAACTTCCTATCCCTTTTCGGCTTACATGAAATATATCTTGTGGGCTCAACGCGTATTGACATTTTTTTCAATTACACTGCCATGTAGACCAAAAGGGATAGAAAATAATTTATAAAATAAGTTTGAGGGATAATAGAACCTTAGTAAAATACAAATATGTCTCTGAAATTTCGAACATATATTAAGGAGTACTTATACGTTTTTCCTATAAAAAAAAACAAGAACTTCAATACTATGTCTAGTACTAGATATAGAAAACAAAGAACTTCAATTATACTATGGCTAGTACAAAGCAAAAGTAGTATTGTAAACTTATTTTACTGCAAATTTTCATACTAATTCCCAAAAAAATTCTCATGTAATTCACACGCGAAAGAAAGAAATAACTATTTTTTATACTTCAACGCACCTCGATTGCTTCAGAAGATTTATTTCTCTTTACAAGAATAGTTGTTGCAGCTCCCACAAGAGTAGCAGCAACTGCAATAGATGCTGCGGTTTCTACTAGCGCGGAAGATACCTTCAGCACTCTCCTAGCAGGTTTGATACAATCTCTAGATTTCAATGATCCAGTTGCTTCATACATCAAAATCAATAGGTTAAAATTTTACGAAATTTGACTCGAATAATTCAAATCGTGACACATAAATTTACAAAGAGGCCGGAGTAAATAACATCAAATTAAATTGGTAAGAATTCGACTTCCTCTCCCATTTCTCAATAACACAAGAATAATAGTATGAAATCTTACTTGTAATAGAAGAAAATTTGTGTACAGAGAGAGAATGCAATCTGAGTCCCATCTTATTGTTAAAAAAAATGGCATTTCACAACTTTGTGTTAGTATTGGAGATATTTCTCACTATTGGTTGCACTTTACTAGACATGAGGTCTATATTACTCCCTTATCTTTTTAGTATATATATAAAATAAATAATTAATAAGATAGATAAATATATATGGTAGTAAGGAATATCTTATTTGAACTAATATAAACAGGTGTTCGTGTTAGTAAGGGTCCAATATTTTAATTTATATGATATATGTAAAATTTTAAAAGTGGAAAAAATTTAATATGATTTTTAGATGTGTAAGTGGTTAATTACTTTTTGTTTGTGTCAATTTGTTGTTGAAGAGGTCCATTAAGATGTTTATAATTAAAATATTTTTTATCATTAACCTTTAATTTTTTACTCAAAATAGTTACAAGATATAAATAAAACGATTCCATAATTTCGAAAAAATATATACTAATTAAATTAAAATAGAACAAAAGAAATATTTATTTTTTTTCATCAGAAAGACGGTGAAGCAGGAACGTCGATGAAAATGTTTGTTAAAAGATGTACATCCATATTATATAATATAATTCTATTTATATTTTTAAATAGTTACATATTTTAATACTAATTAAGAGTTTTCTATAATATATTGATGAAGATACATCTAGATACAAATATTTTTGACACCAAATATATTAAAATAGGGAGAGAGACCAACGACATAAGAGGGATGTGAGGGAGATTTGTTATGTGTTCCAAATACATGTGAATTAATTTGAATTTATTATATCTAAAACAAATTAACCTAATTTTGACTTCAAGTTTTTTAGGTACATGTATCTTAACAATTTGGACGCACAAAAATCTAATAAGATTCGTAATATTACAAATTAGAAAGTATATATAAATAATTAGCTCCTAAACTAATGAAATTTGTGTAAGTCCTACTAAAAATTATGGGAGAAATTACAGAAATTCACACCTTTTGTTTCACTTATTTCCATTATCCCCTATTACTTTTTCAAATCTCCCAAATTCCTTATTTTTAATGGAAAAAGGTCAAAAATACCCCTTAATTTTATTTTATTGGTTAACTTTACCCCTACAGTTAAAAACAAATTATTTTTACCCCTTTCATCAATAAACATAAAAAATATACCCCTCATTGGATGAAAAATTTCAAATCAATTAAAATTATCAAGTTTAACTTAGATTACTCAATTTTAACCCAACGAATCCACTTAATGATATAATTCATTTCTTCTATCCAAATCATCTTTGTTTTCCCACCAAAGCCACCACCCTCTCATCATACTTTCTCTATAATCTTTTTGCACACTTAGACCAACTTTCTCTATAATCTTTTTGCACACTTAGACCAATTTGCCTATATCATTATGTATTATAACCAGTTCCAACAGAAAAAAAATATTTCATCCGTTTAAAAAAGAATGATCCTATTTTTTTTTTAGTTTGTTTTAAAAAAATGACCCCTTTCTTTTTTTTTTGGCAACACTTTAACTTTAACTTTTCCCGTGACATGCTTAAACTACAAGATTATTGGGCATTTTGATACATTTGACATAACTTTAATTTAGAACCACAAGATTAAAAAATCTTCTTTTCTTTCTTAAACTCCATTCCAAGTCAAACTAGGTTATTATTTTTTGAAACAGAGAGAGTACTTAACAATGTTAGCATCGTTAGATTAACTATTTCAATTTATACCATTCAATTTTCTTTTTAGTCAGTCTTCATAAGATTGTTATATTTCTATATTTGGTAATGATTTGATTTCAAAATGTCCATTTTCTTGATAATGCAATGATTTATAATCACATGAATATTTATAACTTATTTTAGACTATAAGTTTCATAAATTTTATTTTTATTTAAACTTTATATCAAATCAAACTACATTACATAAACTGGGGTTAGAAGCAGACACCCCTTCTCGACATATCTGCTTCCAGCTTAGCGTTTTTATGAAATTTATGTGCTTTATTCATTTTAATTTATATGTTTTACTTTTCTTTTAATTTGCTATATATTTAAAAATTACGTTAAAAAATACTATAAATCACAATAATTAACTACTTAAACTATTTTAAAGATATATATATTACAATTTGTTATTAAATGTATGATTTTTTTAAATATTTATACTTAAAAAAACCAATTTTTCAGTACATTAAACATATTACATTAAGCTTATAGCTTATATCAGCTTCACGTACCCAGAGGAAGTCGGCGGCGGTTTCCTTTACCGACTCCGGCGACGGCGGAAAACCATCTCCGACGGCAATTATGGGTAAGAAATCATCGAGGAAGAATGGAGTTGGTAAAGCACCTGGTTCAATTACATTAAGAGAAGAATCAGGTGTGAAGAAGAAACAAACTCATGTTAATGCGAAATCGATGCTGAAATTGGAGCATATAAAGGATATTGCTACCTGGGCTAGTGGCGTAGGTTCCATACCTTCACTTGGTGCGTTTTTTGGGCAGAGATTAGCTGTATCAGCTGAGTCTTTGGGTGTTCCACCTGACCCTTCATTATTTACTTGTCAAAGGTTTGAGCTTTTTATAAATTTTTTATTTGATTTGTCTTGCATTTATGAATACATACTTTGTTAATTTTGTGATGGGTTGAAAAATGGATATTTGTTCATTAATGGATGTAGGGGTATAGTAAGAGAGATAGGATTAGAGATTAGTAATATTCGGGATAAGGTAGGAATGGTTTTGGTGGAGGACAAAATACTGGAAGCTAGACTGAGATGAAGATGCAAATGCACAAATGTGTGAAGGTGTGAGAGGTTGACTATGGTTGGTTTTATGATTGGTGATTAGACCGGATATGACATAGTCTGTAGCTTAGACCTTAGATTGGAGCTTGTAGAGGATACAAATTAGTGTAGGAGGTAATAGGACATTACTAGGCTATCCGTCCATACAAGTAGTTGTAATTTCTGTTACTATCTTTTGTATCTTGTACATTGATTATCGTATTATTTTGTTATACTGTTCAGAATGCTTTTTTATGCTTTCACTTTAGCTTATTCTCTTTCTGGACTGCTTTGCCCTGCTTTCTCGAGTCTATTGGAAACAACCTTTTTATCCTAATATAGGGGTCAGGACAAGGTTTGCTGGCACTTTACCCTCCTAGACCTCACTTTTTTATATTGTACGAACCAGTGTAGAAACGACGTTCAATGATGTATTGCACCGGATCGCACACCTCAAGACCTTCATGTTGAATGAGTCATTGTCGACTTCTCAGCCTTTTTCTAGGCTTGCATACTAACTTATAATTGATATTTCACAGGTGTGAATCTATCCTTCAGGCTGGCTACAATTGTACAGCACGGATTGAGAAGAACAAAAGAAAGGCACGAAAGAAATACAAGACATCCGGTATTTCCCCGAAGAATTCCGTTGTATATGAGTGTCATTTCTGCTCACATCGGAATCTAAAGAGAGGAACCCCAAGAGGCTATATGAAAAGCCTATATCCTGCTAAACTAAAAACTTTAACAGTTGACCCTGCTAAATCAGCAACCCCAAAGGCAAAAGTTGATCCTACTGAATCAGCAATGCAAAGATCTGAACATTTGGGCATGTTAGTGGCTAGTATCGATAAGGCAAAAGTTGATCCTACTGAATCAGCAATGCATAAGTCTGAACATTTGGATATGCCAATGGCTAGTACTGATAAGGCAAGAGTTGATCCTACTGAATCAGCAATGCAAAAGTCTGATCATTTGGATACGTCAGTGGCTAGTATTGATAAGACAAGAATTGACGCTACTGAATCAGCAACCCAAAAGTCTGAACAGTTCGACGCTTTAGGGGGCAGTACCACAGATGTAATAGTTTCATCTGAACTAGTTGGAGATGATCCTATGGCTGGTCCTGCAACTCCATTGTCAACAGTTACGGTTACTTCTCTGTTGGATTCAAAGAAGAGGAAAAGAAATAGAACAGGGTCCAATAAGAAAGCTGAACCTCAGGATGGTTCATCCATGACAGATGCTGAGAAGACTGTCTCAACATCCAGTAAGAGAAAGAAGAAGTCTTGGACTAGTTTGAAGGAAATTGCTGAAAGTCAGAGTAGCAATAGTAGGAAGTTCACCAATATATCTGTTCCATTTATTCTTTGATTGTGAGAATTGTATTTTGCCCGTAGAGCACCCCCTTTTGGGGGGTTTTCAAGCCCGGTGTCCGGAGCTCATATTGGCGCGCTTTGTTCTCTCGTAAGTTGTAACAGTAGTTACTGTCAAATACTATATGAGTTTTTGGTGTACTTTGACAATTGTTTAGTTTCTTTTTTGATTTACAATTTTTTTAAGGGAAGTTCTTGGTTGTTTAACTTAATGTTTGTCTTACCTAATAGAAGATAAACAAAATATATGAATTAGTGTGTGAATTAATCCGAATATATGTGGTTTAAAATATGGTCTTAGTCGTAGATAATGAGGAATTTCATTATATTTCTCATATATAGAAGACTCTAACAGGAATCTCCTCTTCGTCGTCATGTCTGCTTCCGCAGAGGGGTAAGTTTGTCTTTTCATGCGCTGCTTTTGTGTGTCTTCTTCAACTCTCCGCAGCTGGCCTAACTATACAGGAACACGTCCTAACTACTACACCGCCACACACTAACTACAAGTAGATCAGTATACACAAAGCTTATCAGATTTTCTGGGTGGTGCTCCTTTTTGCTTCGGTACGTATCTTTGTCCTTTCTTAAATTTATTACTTTTCCCTGTGGTCTATGTGCTTCAATTTTGTTGTTTTAACGCGCTTAAGCATGACTTTTTAGAGTTCTCTGTGAGTTATCTCTGAAAAAACTGCGGGTCTTTTTAATTTTGTTCTTTTGGTTGATGGATTAGGATTTAGGGCTCCATGAGGTATATCAACTTTAGATTTAAAAGTGATTTTATTGAATATTGGATTTGCTGAAGTTTTGAGCTGTAGAATTGAACAAAAGGTAGCGAATTAGCAACATATTTGTGTTGTATTTAATGATTGGTAAAACCTCATCAGCAGAAAATTGTTTTGCCTTCTATTGTGTGGCTTTCGCTATGTTTATCAAAAGGTGTGGTGGGTCTTATGTCAAGGGACCTTTGCTAGAACATTATGCAATTGAAAGTTGCACACACAAGGTACGACCAGTCCCCGGATCGAATAAAAATGCAAGAGCTAGATTTTAATACTAAAAAAGGAAAAAGACTAGCAAAAAAGATAGATTGATTCCTCTCTTCGGATGAAGCAGCGTTTACAAAATAGAAGTTCGATCTCAAGTTGACAATTTTTTGATAACATAAACTATATAAGATTAGAGATGAGGTAAAGGGATATTTACTAGAGCATTATGCAATTGAAAGTTGCCCGCACAAGTTGATTTCTTTTTCCTGATTACTCAGTATTATTTCTTCTTACAGTGGTTGCAGACTAACATCCAACTCAAACGAAGTGATAAGCCACCTAACTGCTCATACAAGACAAATGATATTGTCATCGTTTTATATTAAAATAGATTCTGCAGAACATTAGATCCGTAAAACTCACACTATTGGTACCACCTTGCAGCTAGTGTTTTATTTACATATCCACTATCTCACAGACAGATTACTTATATTAGATTTTAAGTTATAAGTTCTTATTTCTGCTCTACTCGTGCTGTAGACATGTATCACCTGTAAATATAACATTGTAGTGCTGCTTACATCCTCATTAGTCTTTGGTTTTGATGTAGCTCAATTTGACTAATTTTTCAGCCACTCGGTGCTCTGAGAAGCTGTATAACTATTATACCATTGAAAAGGTTCTCTGACTTTTGAATTTTCATTTCTGCTTATAGCAAATTGGTGTATCTAATAAGAAGACACTCACCTTCCATTCTGTCGCAGCAACTTATTTGTAAGTTTTGTCTATTTATTCTGTTGTTTCTATTTGGATGCAGAAGGGAAATCCATTGCTAAAGCATACCAGGAATGTGAAATGAACTTCTTCTGCTCTTTATTTGAGGTTTGAAGGGATACTGATTTCAATTAATTTGCAATAGGTGCCTGCATATAATTGCTATCCTTTTCCAGTAGTGTATTTGTGCTACCGCTTGACATTTTGCTCTTCTTTATTTTCCCTTCCCTTTTCTGGTGTAGCCTCCGGCATCATCCACTTCATCCAGACTACCTGCTCTAATGCCTCCCCGCCACTGCTCCAACTCGCAAAAACAGAGGTCTTCTAAAGGGGGATGGTACGTAATCTTTCATTACTGAATTTCTCTCCTGCTCTCTAACTTCCATTTATTGCTCAATCCTCCCTATTTCATATGTATATATATATATCAGAAAATGGTCAAAAATACCTTCAAACTATTCAATATAGCTCATACTTGTCCCTCTTAGTTTACGAATGAGAGAAATTATATAGTATTCAAATCAAATTAAAAGACTATGCCTCTTAAGTTTGGGGTCCTTCCTCTTAGGCTCTTACATATACAATATAGGTGCTTTCATGCTGCCTTAATCAGAAAACTGAGCTCAATACCCCAGGAGTCCTATGCTTGTACATCTAAAATATCCTATAATGACATTACCCACTCTTAGTTTTGTAGAGTCAAAAATTACTGGCAAGGAGACGAAGCGCAGGGAAGTGAAACCCATGAAAACTATGAAAATTTTTCATGACTCCTTATCTGAAAGCAGAAACCAGACCACAGTTTGAACCAATGGAAAGCAAGAATGACCAAATTGTCATGTGATGAAACAGCCATGTCAACCATGAGACCTACAGAAAACACCCAAATTCAGTTAAAACACACCAAATATCATGCATGAGAAAACGAAGCTAAACATTATGCTATAGGAAGGCTTATTCTTGTGGATTAGTTTACTCAACACTGTGAAGTGGTTAAAATTATTACTTAATACTTTTCAAAGTTGTTTAACTTCAAAGTTGTGTATCTAAATTGAATGGTCAGTTTTTTTGAGACATCCATCATTCAAATTGTAATGGTAGGAGTAGTAATTTGTACTCTCACTGGTTGTGATCAATACTGAACCTTATCATGCGAAAACAACCTCTCATTATTTTACAAATACAATTCGACATGTAATTACAATTCATTTGTATATCTGTCGAAAGAGATTGAGAGAGGGAGGAGGGAGGCGGGCGAGAATAGGAGATGGAGGAGAGAGGCCAACGAGAGATGGAAAAGAGTGGAGAGAAGTGAGTTGTGTATGTATATTTGTTAGATAATTATATATGTAACTGGTATATATATGTATTTGTATATCTGGCGAGCGAGATCGGGAGAGAGTGGAGCGAGACTAAATGTATTTGTATGTGTCATATTTGTATATGATATGTATAATTTGTATTTGTATATGTATAAAAGAGGAGAGAGGCGGACTTAATTACATCTAAAATCAAGCTGTGAGTTCTAATTAAGTCAAGCAATAATTATATTAGCTATATATGTTTGCTTATCCGCATAGTTTTCCATAACTAATATATATAAACTGTTGTAAAATTAATTAAAATTTGAGACGTAATTATTTAAATTTGAATGGCTAATAGATATGTTGATTATATCTTGTTTTTATTACTATAAAATTACTAATTTTTAAAATTGTTTTTAACTTTGTGAGTTAAGTGTCAAGTGTTTTTAATACTATTATTTTCCCTTATGATTCACTCACTTCATCTAATACCGTGAAAAGAATTTTGTTAGATACCGTCATCCAAAAAGAAGTTAATTTGTAAATAATATATGTTACTTTCTGATTGAATTTTAAGAGAGAACTATTTTTTTTAAAAAGAAATATTTTTTAAATATTTAAAATTGTTATTTATTGTGGTTTATATTACTTTTAACAATTTTTTAAAATAATATGCTGTTTTCGTTCAGTTTATGTTGTATAGTAGACTTTGAGAATCAATCTTTATTATATATATCTTTTATATATTTTAAGTTATTACTTATTATGATTTATAGTATTTTTTTTTATATATAGCAAACTAAAAGGAAAAGTAAAACATAAAAATTAAAATGAAAAAAGCGCATAAATTTCATCAAAACACCCGGCCAGAAGCAGATATGTCGAGAAGGGGTGTCTGTTTTTAATTCCAAATTTATGTAATGAAGTTTGGTTTGATATGAAGTTTAAACAAAAATAAATTTATTTATGAAATTTATAGTCTAAAATATATAAATAATTATTTTTGAGTTTAAAATGCCATATATCATCAAGTCAATGGACATTTATCTTTCTACTTAAAAAGTCATTAGTTGAAAATAATTTTAAATGTAATTTATGTTACTTAACTATTAATGTATCTCGCGCATCAAATTAATGTACGTTATATTATTGTATTAGTTTGAAAGAATTCTGTAATTATAAACTTATAAGAACAAATGGTAATTTTACCTTAAAAGTATGTGATTTCTGTCCTTTGCTCATTTTCTTCGTCTTTCTCTCTTTCTCTTTTTATACAAACACAAATTATACAATTGATACATTTGTATATGTATATCGACATAGATTATACAATTGATCTTTTGTATACGTATATCGAATTATATATATTAATAGCCATAATAAATATAAAGTTTGCTATCATGCGTAATTATACAAACTATAATTATCACATACTAATATGATGTTTATGTTTGCTAAACCTAAAATTTATAAATTTAATATGAGAAATTTACCAAAATCACTAATTACTTAAATATATAGTAAATTTTAAAGCTTATTCGAACTTTAACGAATTCAAAATTAGTAAATATTTATATTTAAAATTAAATTTTTTCAAAAAATGAATATGAATTAGTCGAGCCTCGATAAATATCACGTGAAGCCATGAGGACAAAAGCATGGTTATGACAAGGAAATAAGTGCTATCTAGCACGTGATGCCCACACCCTTTCACGCTTTCATGTTACTATATTTTAATTTTCTTTTACAAAAATTCGGTGCCGTAATTTTAACCTATAGTTGGACCATTCAGATTATAGCTTTCACTTATTTTAACATAAAAATTATTTAATCTAAAGTATATTTTATATTTATTAATTACTATTCAATTTTATTTTAATTGGTTTGTTCTATCTTAATGCGATATAAAATTTAAGAAAGTAAATTTGTGATCTTATATATATACATGAAGTAAATAATTGAAATTAAAAAAAAAACATATTCTAAAAAAATATGACAGTAAATTAAAATAAAAAATAATATAAATCTAAAAGTTTTGTTGGAAGTCTTCTGAACATTTAGCATAACAAGTGAGTTGGTGTGACAAATAAATTATTTGAGTTAATCTGAACGGATCAAAATATGTTAAAAGTATTAAATGAGTTATTATTTAATTCTTTTCAAAGTTGAGATGATATATGATGGGTTAAGTTAAGATCGGTAATTAAACAATGTTTATAATCTAACTTCATCCATTAATTTTTATAATTTTCATAATTTCATTTAATATAGAAGAAATTATATAAGGGGTTAAGAGCTTGTTTGGCTCAGCTTAAAAGCTGGTCAAACTGACTTAAAAGCTGATTTTTGACTTATTTAGCTGTTTGACAATACTCAAAATAGCTTATTTTAAGTTAAAAAAAACTTATTTTAAGCCAAAAGTTAAAAGCTGAGATAGAGGTGTTTTTTTTTTTTTAGTTTATAAGCTGTTTTAAGTCGACCACATTTTTATCTTTTTGCCCTTAATATTTTTATACAATCTTCAAATTACAACATAACCCTAACATCTCTTTCTTCCATTTTTCCCTTTTCACGTTTGGCATAGCAACTTCAGCACTTTTATCCAAACACATAACTGCTTATTTTAAAAATAAGTTTCAGCACTTTCAAAAGTATTTTTTTAAAGCTGCTTTTATTAAGCCCATCCAAACGGACCCTTATTAAGATTGGTATTAATTTTTATAAAATGTTTTTTTAAATAATTTTTTAATTTAACTTTTCATATAACGTACTTGAATTATAACATTAATTTTTTTTTGATATATCTGAATATCTATAATTTACGATGATAAAATTAAAAAAAATTATTTCTTAAATTCTCTGTTAAGTTAAATAAACGACTAATTAGAACAGAGAACGTAATTGTTATAGTTATCTATATGTATAATAGTCTATAGTAATAATAATAATAATAAAACAATGATTTCTCTAATTTTATATTCGATAAAAAAAAATATTATTTAATATACTTATATTTGATTGAACAAAAATAAATGTATCACATGCAAATCAAACTTGATATACTTATCACAAATATCATATTCAGAACTAATTTATGAATCTAAATTGCAAGCAAATGAGACCTTACTCTTTAGCTTGCCTCTTTGCCTATGTATTATAAAATTTATCTCAATTTTACAAATTTTATGTATTTATTTATTCATAATCTATTTTATGTAGTTATATTTCAAAATTAATTTTATTTAGTACGTCTAATATCAGTTGATTTCATATATATAATATCATTTTTATCAGTATATTTCATATTAAATATTAAATATATTTATATATAAATGCATGTATCAAATATTAAAATTATATATAGCTCATATCAGTAATATATACAAATAATTTATCAATATTTTAATAAATAAACATATATATTTAATATCAAAATATATATAACAGCAGAGGTAAGAGATAAAGAAAACGGCGAAAGAGCAATCAGAAAAAAGAACCAAAGAGAGTTATTTAATTTGTTTAAAGTATAGAGTTATTTAATAAATAAAAAATTATTATTCTTATGAAAAAAATATATCTTAATTTAGAGTTGAATATCAAAAGCTGAAATTAAGTATATTTTCATAGGTCAAATTTGAACATTAAGATGAATCTATTTGATAAAAATCAATTTATTTTTTATTGATATCTTTTTAAAATCCAATAATGCCAAAATATAAATTAGGACCAAATACCAAAATTTATTTATCCTCTAGAAAAAGCTAGAAAATGGCAGATTAAAGAACTTGCTATATTTTATAAATAAACATAAAGGATAAAGTTCACACGTGTCAAGATGTTTTGGCTTAATTTTTTTATTAAAAAAATATTGACACAAATCTCAAAATTCCCATTATATATTAAGAAGAAAATAAATCATTTTTTTTTTGCTATAAATATTTTGTCCACAATGTTTTGAGGCACACAAAACCATGATGTTTTCTATATCCCTTTTTAGTTATAGAGACAAAAATGTTAAAAAGGGTAGAGCTAGTCGTCGACATGAATAAAGTCTTTTTGGATCCCCAAAGGTCGTTTATATTCGGAGTCGGAGCTAGAAGGTTTATTATGAATCTTCGATTGAATTCAGTAACGTTTAGTTAAATAGAATATCTATATTATAACATTTTTTTTCCAAATATATATATATATATATGAATATTGAATTTAGAGTATAGTTATTCAGCATTTGTAATGTTGAAATTTTAATTCCGATTTTAATCATATGATAATTTTTTTTTTGATTTTGTATTGTAGATGTTGAAAGGAGAAGTATAATTGCTTGCAAGATTTGGAGTATGTATGTTGCGGAAATTGAGGTTTAATTTTAATTATTTTGAAATATTTATGCTTGGAATTAATTTTTTGTTATGTTTACAAAGTTTTATTACTAGATTTTACTTATATAATTTCGTTAGAATAATTATTTTTGTGACCGTTAATTAAATGCCGCAAAGATTTTTTTTTTCATGAAAAAAAAAACAAAAACCAAACGTTATATTTTTGAATGACTTGAACTAAGTATTATGATTAAAAGTTTTACTATTATTAACTATAATATTTTGTACGTAAACATGATTTTGGTTTATATTTTAAGGTTTTGTGTAGTCATGTTTTTTTTTTTTCACCATAATATTTTTAAGATTTGATGGAATAATGATTTTAGGTTTTCTTCACCATGATATTTTTAAGTTTTATGTAACCATGATTTTAGTTTTTTTCACCATGATTTTTTTTTAGATATTTAGAACATAATATATTTGTATTTTTGAGTAAACATGATTTTAGGGTTTTTCACCATGATATCTTTAAGTGTTCACTTTTATTTATTTTGGTCTTTGCATGTTTTTAAAGAAATAATAATTAATATAAATATTTTCTCATGATAGTTATATTTAAAAATAAAATGTTTCGGGTAGAAAACTCAAAATAAATGCAATTAAAGCAAGATTCATGAAATGACACTTAAATTAATAAACGAAAGGAATTATTTTGTTTTTATCAAATATTTGTGTATGAGTAAGGTGTTAATTAAATATAAATATAATTTATTTTTTTTGAAATGTTGAAATTATAATTCTCTATTATATATAAATAAATAAAAATTAACACTGTGTATGAGTAAGGTGTTAATATAATATAAATATAATTTAATTTTTTTGAAATGTTGAAATCATAATTCTCTATTATATATAAATAAATTAAAATTAACAATTATCAAATTTAAAAATATCAAATCACACTGAATTAATATGTATAGAACATCTAATATTTTTAAAACATAAAATCAAATTATTGAAAATGGAAAAATTATTTTTTTTTGAAAAAACAAACCAAATTATAATATAGATAATAGATATAAGACCATCAATTTTCAATTTTAAGGAATGAAATGAAGGAGTGTTAGGTATTTTAGGATTAGATTTAAGTTAAAATGAATATAATTTAATAACATACGAAACATAAATAGTATAATACTATGATCTAATTTAAAAAATAATTTATATCATATTAGTTGTTGTTAATTCACAAAAGGTAGATAGAATAACATATTTAATTCAATTAAATAAAAACATATATATTTTAAGTCACTTTTAATATATTAAAAAAATATTTTTATAATACGTTAAAAAGATAATTTTTTTCGTAATATCCTACACCTTTCACATGTCAAATTACTTCCTAAGAGGGTTGGCTACCCCCCCCCCCACCCCACACCCCTACCATTTGCCTATATATTTATCTTCACTTGGCCATATTTATTGTTTCATTTATTTCAACCAAGTTTTTTTTTTTGTTCATCTATTTTATCTCTCTCAAAGTTTATTGACCACAAAATGTCTAAGTGGAAATTAAATTTTGATTCATCATGTGAATTAGTTAGTGATGAAAAAAATATTTGTGACCAATCAATATCACCACAAACTCTACTAACCTTAGGTGTCCCTGGGGTGGAAAATCATGTGTATAATTTTGGGACTAATTACTCATCAAATCCCCCTCTTGAAAAAAATTCACATAAAGAGTCAAGAGGGAAAAAGAGAAAATGTGGTGAAGATTTAGTGTATGAGCTTGATGTGAGTTTTTTAGTCTACTTCTTAATCACGGAGTCAGTTGTATTACAGTCTGTTTGATCAAGCTTTTAAAATTGTTGTCTTGGATAGCAATTTGTGTTTGGTTAATTAATTTTGAAAAAAGTGTTTTTTCTGTCAATATTACGATAATTTTATATGTTTGACCAATGTTTCAAAAGGGTGTTTGGAGAAAAGACTAGTCTTTGAGTGTATGGTTTAAATAAGTGTTTCATGAACTTGTCATATTGGAAATGAAACTGGCTCACCGACTTGATTATCTCACTTTCTTGAAGTCTTTTTAGCTTCTGAAAGAATAATTTTAGTTAGAATTCAGAAACAATTATTTTTTCATAAAAACTTAGTCAAACATCTTGATTTTATGATATGAATATTTTGTATGTAAAATACACGCTTCTAATTTTCGAGAAGCTTAGAGAAACAGGATATAAGTAACTAAAAACATATCTAAATGCATTGTGCTTGTGGTTAATACTTTTCACTTTATTATGATTTGATTTGTGATTATAATACTAATCTTGTTTATTATTAGACTAATAATGGAAGTGGGATTACATCAAGAAGAAATGAAGATGGTTTGTACCAATATCCAAAAGCAAGTTGTGTAGAAATGCATAAAATGAATGAGAGGGTTAGTCTTCTTTGAAATTAATTACCTTGTTTAATTTGTTCTCTTAATTAATTACTTTATCTTTGAAATTAATTACTTGACACATATTTTATTTCGATTCTTTGAAAAAATAACGATATACTATTGGAATTTACAAACTATTTAACTTTGTACATCTCAATTTATTCTGATAATCATGTATTTTCTCCTCGAGCAGAGACGTAGATACAAAATTGCGAAAAAGATGAAGGTACTAGAGACCCTAATCCCTAATTGCAACAAGGTCTTCCCTTATTCACCTTCTGTTTTTTTCTATCGTCCATTGCTCTTAAATAAGTATTTATTCTTCACGTATCAAAATAATTTAGCACTCGTCTCGAAATAACAGGAAGCTATCAATTTATTTCATAATATTATACGCGTTTAATTAATTTTGTTTCAATTCTTTTGTTACAACCTTTGTTTTCATTTGATTTGAAATCGAAATTTGGACTAAATATTTGCTCTTTTGATCAGTCAGATAGAGCCTCAGTACTTGATCAAGCCATACAACACATTCAAGCCTTACAACACCAAATCCAGGTAACCCTCCTTGTTACTAGTAGTTCGAAAAATGCTCATTTCAATAACAAATTGTCGAAAAGGCCTCTTATTATAATTTAGTTTTGTTACGACCTTTTGAATGCAAAAATGCTCATTTGAATAACAAATTGTCGAGAAGGCCTCTTATTATAATTTAGTTTTGTTACATCTTTTGAATGCTCTTCCTCTTGTTAAAAATTCTGACTCTGCTTCTGCGTGCTTGCTATAGGTGATGTCAATGGATAGAATCCGTGCATCGACTCAAGTAGCTGCAGGGAGAAACCAAATAATGCAGAGTACTCTGCATTTTAATCCTTACATAGGAGCAATTGGGTATTTTTTCAACTTTAGCAATTTTTCCCCAATGTTGTCAACAGGAAGTGAATTTCCATTTTTGCCCCTCTCCGTCGCCTGTAACTTACTGCATCCCGGGCCTATAATGGAAGCATTTACGCGAGGCTATGCATCCGTTGCTCCACCAGAAAAACGCGCTTAGTTGGAAAGAAAATCTACGATATGTTATTCGAAATTCATTTGAAGTAGTTAATAAGGTTGAGAGTATAGTACTAGAGAAATGTGAAATCATGTGTCTTTAGTATAAATATGCATGTAGCAATGTGAGCTACGTAGATTCAAAGTGTGTATCTTTTTTTCGAAAAATTATATTGTATATATAGGTTATATATTACGTATTCATGTATATATGTTGAACGTTCTTAATGAGATTTCTTGCAAATGTATCTTCTTGTTATCAAAATGGCCCTGCAAATCAATATACATTGATTGTATATATAATATGCAATAGGTATATTATATGTATATTTATACTTGATATACGTAACATATACCATTTAGGCTACTATATTTTAGGACGGTCTAAAAAGTAACTAATAATAACAAGATCGTACACTTCTCTGCTCCAATCACGGGGGTGTTTACGAGTTTTTTGAGTTCTAATAAATTCACACTCGAAGAATCATATAATATATATGGTGAAACATTTTGGTTTTGTTCAAAAAGATTGCCTTTTAAAGCAAGTAAACAATGGTAATCCAAAATCCTTAAGATTACTATATTTTGTGAAAATTTGACACATGAATGTTTTTATATTCTAAAGCAGCTTAATTATGAACCAATTTCATAATCATATAAAGAAAAAAAAATACTTTTAAATTCTCCATCAAAGAAGCATTCAAATATACAAGAAGCATTTCTACACTTCCCATTGTTTATAATATGATAACTAGTAAAGGAATTAAGGTAAAGAGGAAAAATTGTGTGTTCTTGTTTGTTTTGTTAAAAGAAAATTAAACATAAAAAAAGAATAATCACAGTTCAATGTCTTTGAGTGATCTAGTTTATAAAATATGTATCTACAAGTATAATAAACATATAATATGTACATCTATTTCGATAATATCAGTAGTCAGCATATATTTCGATCATATTGATAAATAAGTTTGATCGAACCGTATATATTAGTAAGTTTACCAAAAATATGTATCATTTTCATAAAGTCCATTACAAAATTTGTTCCTTTTCCTTGAAAAAATAGCTACTAGATTAATCAAGAAAACAATCTCCTATAAATATATAATAATTTTATGCATAACAACATATCTTTGAACCATTTAAAGCTCATGAATATTATTTTTTCTTCTTGGAGTAAACATAAAAACTACAATTTTTTTGGTTCAATTCTTAATTTTAAGCTATGGCACCTAAAGTTTTTTCCCTCTTGTTCTTCATCTTCTTCTTTTTTGCCCTTTTTTTGTTTCACACAATTAAAAGTCAGTCCATGCCCAAATTTACATCAATTCTTGTTTTTGGTGATTCAACAGTTGACACTGGAAATAACAATTATATATTTACTTTATTCAAAGGCAATCATATACCTTATGGAAAAGACTATTTTAACCATGTATCAACAGGTAGATTTTCAAATGGAAAAATTGTACCAGACATATTGGCAAATTTATTAAAATTAAAAAAATATGGTGTGCCACCATATTTAAATCCAAATTTATTGGAAAATGATTATAGAAATGGAGTTTCCTTTGGATCAGCTGGATCAGGATATGATGATTTAACAAGTTTAATTTCAGATGTAATTTCAATGAGAAAACAATTAGAATATTTTAAAGAGTATTTGAAGAAATTGAATGATTTTTTTGGTGAAAAAGAAAAAAAAAGAATTGTGAAAGGTGCTTTGGTTATGGTTAGTTCAGGGAGTAATGATTTTATATTTAATTTCTATGATGTTCCAACAAGAAGGCTTGAGTTTAGTTTGGAGGAGTATCAAGATTTTCTTCTAGACAAGGTGCAATGTTTTGTCAAGGTAAATTTTCTATCAAATTTATATTTTTTCGTTTCAGAATAATTGTAAAGTTATCTTTATATCGTAAATTAATTATAAGTTGAGTCAAAAAATCGATCGTCGATACTTGTATCATGACAGGCTACGTATATTACATGTTCTTAGGGTGAGACTTTTAGTCGGATCCTATGTATATGTGAAAATAAATTTTGTGCATCATTTTGATTATTTCACCATATACTTATTTCTTGCCATCAATACAGATGTCATAATAACTTTATTCAGAAAAAACCTAAATTCTAGACCAACAAAAAGAAATCACGTGAATATCAAAGAAATTACATGAATACTTTACATTTATATATATTATACCAGATAACTTATTTAATTTTCTAGACTATATATCTTAGTTTTTTTTAATGATAGTCAAATCTTATATACGATCTAATAGTGTTAAAATCACTCTCTATTGTTGATGTTTATATATATATGTCCCCATAATTACCTTATAATTGACATAATTGTGTTATTATTTTTTTTTTTTAGTACATGAAACTTATAGAATATTTTTAATCTTATTTTATTAGGAACTTTATGAACTTGGATGTCGAAATATTATAGTGAATGGGCTACCTCCAATTGGTTGTCTTCCAATTCAAATGACAGCAAAATCTCCACTTCATAGAACTTGTATTGAAAAAGAAAATTCAGATTCTCAATCTTATAATAAAAAACTTGAAGAATTATTGCCACATTTACAAGCACAACTTAGAGGAAGCAAAATACTTTATTTTGATATATACACTCCTTTATCACATCTCATCAATAATCCACATGAATATGGTAAGCTTTCGATTAGTTGTTCGAGTTCTTTAAAAATATTACTGAATATATATTGATTTTTTTATTAATCATATTTTCTTTAGAAAATTGGTACAAATATAATATTATTTTTAGAGTCAGAGTAACTTATGTGCATTTTTCGTATTATGCTTAACTTGATTGTTGTCTTAATTAGAAAATCTTTGTATGAGTACATCATCAATCTAAATTTATTATCTTTGATTTATGTTATCAATCTAGTTAATGATTTTTTTTTTGAAAAAAATGGTACAATAAATCTTTTCAAATACATAGTTTTGTCTTAAATACCAAACAAACAATCCATTTTGACAAAATGTGGGGACTATCATATTACAATTTCAACCAAGGCTCATTTCAATGAAAATAATGTTCAGATCAATTTACATATATTTTATCTGTTTCATCGAGTATTTATTAATATATATATTAGGTAACTTTTACTCATTAGTAGAGCGGCCATAAAAAGTCATAAACTGTGGTTAGTTGAACATTCTTTATCAACTTCATACTCATGACTATTACCACTTCAAAATATCCTTGAAAAATAATTTGGGATAAATAGCGAGTGAAACAAAAATGAACAAGAAAAACTGAAAAATATATTTTTTATTAGAATTAAAAAAATATAAATTAATGGTAAAGTAATTTACAAACCACCAAAAATCACTTTTTTTTTCTTCTTATTAATCTAAAATTAAATTTCTTTTTATTTTTATATTTTATCTTTATTTTTTTTATATAATTATGACAGGATTTGAAGAAACAAAAAGAGGTTGTTGTGGAAGTGGATTATTAGAAACAGGACCCTTATGCACAAAAAAATCTCAAGTGTGTTCACATACTTCACAATATGTTTTCTTTGATAGTATTCATCCAACTGAATCAGCTTATTATCATATTTCTGAGTATTTTATGAAGGAGCTTCTCCCAAAATTCTCAATTATTGACAAGATTTAATTTATTAAATTCAAAGAAAATTTGTAAAAGATAAAATAAAATTAGATGTTATTTGGCTTCTGGTTAAGAAGGGAATTATTCATGTATTTAAAATTAGTGTAAGTAATTATATATCTCATATGGGAACTTTTTAATTACTTTGTATAAAATTCAACATATCAACTATGATATTTGGTTTGTCATGAGAAAAGTATTTTTAATGCAAATTATTAATTTCATTCCTGAATTATTATCTTTTATCTATGCCTTTTTAACCTTGTTTTTTGTTTTGACAAAAAAATCTGAAAAATACTTTAACTTTGATCGAAATTGTTATGTTATTACGATATCAAAATTTATAGAAGACCTTTTGCCCCCAAACTATTTAATAGTGTATTTTTACACTGTGAACTATTTAATAGTATATTTTAAAGGTATATATATGTCTACGTGGACACATTACTATTTATAATTATGCAATATTTTTTTATGTCCATGTGAACACATATATACCTTTAAAATACACTATTAAATAGTACAGAGAATAAACAGTCTTTTCCAAAGTTTGATATCGTAAAACAATTTCGGTCAAAGTTCAAACCTTCGGCCAATTGTCAAAGGTTGCAAGTCGTTGATTTAGGAGATAATCACTTCAACGACATATTCCCAACGTGGTTGGGAATGCAAGTTCGTTTAACCATAATTCAGGAGAGATACCACAACAACTTGCTTCTCTTACGTCTCTTGAATTCTTAAATCTCTCCTATAATTATCTCCAAGGATGCATCCCTCAAGGACCACAACTGTCTACATTCCAGAACAACTCATATGAAGGTAATGTTGGATTACGTGGATTCCTAATTTCAGATGGTTGTGGCAATGATCGTGTATCTGAAACAAATTACACCATATCTTCTCCAGAAGATCAAGAAAGCAACTCTGATGGGCTATGGCAGTGGACTATGTATCGGAATGTCCATAATATATTTCATGATCTCCACAGGAAATCCAAAATGGCTAGCAAGAATCATCGAATAACTGGAATACAAATTTGTCATGCAAATGAGGAAGAAGCAAAAAGGTCAAAGGAATTTCAGAAGAAGAAATAATTGTTTCTAGACAATTTATAAGTTTTGCTATTCAATGAAGCTCTACATTGATCTTTAGTTTTTTGTAATTTGAAACTATTATGATTTAGGATTCTATCTTTGATATCTCATTGAGTGCTTCAGCTTCAAGTGATATAATACTGTACTATTTCCAGTGTGACTAACTAGTACTGCAACATGTACTTTCCTGCCTTTCTTACATTTAGACAGGAAACACGAAGGACCAAATAATAACTGGACAATATATGGGCAGCAGGCAAAAGAGAAGGTACTTGATTAACAAATCTGTCAAATTCCTTCCTTGACATGAACCTTCCTCGGGTTCAGGGACATTTATATGCACTCCCTACAATATAAACAAGGTACTTGATTACAATTAAAGGTAGAAAACAGAGCAAAGAACACAATTTCAGATAAGTTTGGTCTCACTTGTTAACTAGCATCTGTGGTACGAGTGATGAATAAGACCAGGACAAGTGTATTTGGCGCCAAGGATTATGAAGCTTGCTGCCCACAGAATGGTCAAAACTAGAGTACAGGCCCTAGATAGTATCATCATAACGGCTTAAGAATTGGATTATACAAGGATATACATGTTCTGCAGCCTGCAGGCACCAGGAAGAGTATAAGGTGTTATGCAATAATAGAAATGGAAAAAATAATAACAATGCACATGCAAAAGATGCCTATTTATAGATTCATGGAGTTGTGAAAGTAAATAATGTATCATGTATGTCCTAATCTAGGTATATTTTAACTCTCCGGTTTACATAAGGAAAAAAAAACCTTGAAATGCAATTCCAATGTGACTAGGCACCTCTCCACTTCCAGAATCTTTTTATTCTTTATCATCCTTTTCTGTACTGTTTGCTAATCAATCAATCAACCAGACCTCAAATCCTCAATCCTATATCGGTAGGGTTTGGTTTTATAAATTCTCCATATCCAGTCTGGACTATTCAGGTAATCTCATTCTAATACTAAATAATGTCTTTCAAAGCAAGCAAATTAAAGTTCCTCTAAAACTCACATTTATTCCCAAATGAATAACTAGTCTAAATCCAATCAGTTAATGTCACTCATATAGCTCCTTTGTTTCCATAGTATTCTGTTCTCCTTCATGTATTCCAAAAGAAGCTAGAAATTGTTAAAGTTTACATACCATGCGTCCTCCCACCAAGTCATAATGAGCATAATGCTGACCATTATCATCCCCCAATACTTTGTAGGTGACCAAGTGCTCGGGGATAAGCTTTGTCGTTTCTGCTTGAACCGATGTGTTGCAAGAACAAAATTGTTAGAGAACTTATCATCCTCTGACAGAAAAATGAGCAGAAGTACTATGACACATACCGAACACTGCTTCTGGCGGGCAGATTATGTCTTTATCTCCAGCAACAGCCAACACTGGAACATTGCTTTTGTGAAGATTATCCTTGTAGAATATTTTACCACTTCTGTCACGGAGTCCCCCTTCTCGAAAAGCTGTAGTCAACTGCAAAATAACTTTAGCAGGAATAGTACCTGCCAGAAGATCAATTAGAAAATCTGTAGTAAAAGGTACATGTGAAATCTCAAGAGAACATAGAGAGGCCGTGATGGAATTTTTTTAAAAAAGAAAGTGAACTTTCTGGATCACCATCAGACTATGGCCCTTAAAATCAGTTATGCACAAACTTCCCTTACATTGAAGATCATCTATCAACACTGTTACAGTGTCATGAAAATAGTTACACAGGAGTGGAACTTGTGGGAGCAACGAGTCAATAGTTCATCAAGTAAAGAGTCGAATAAATATATCGATAAATGCAGCTCTTGACAGAAGAGAAATTATCTAGCTGACAAATAAATATACAGCGGATGTTTACTTGGTTTAATTTTCTTTTTTTATCTGGAGATGTTAATATTCTTTCGTCGCTCATTCTTTATGCGAACAAATAAGAATAAGAATCAACTCTCAGTCTCACATAGTTAGTTTCCACTGATTACCTTATTGCTAAGAAGCCTATAAGGCAAGGCCGTTTTTATTTTTAGTACTGATTTCTCTTGAGACCAAGAAGGAGGCCAACTAGACGAGACAGACCATTGTTCATACTTCATAGGTTGGTTATAAGCAAGTACAAATCAAAATTCAATTTGGTTTGCCAAAGGCCATACTTCAAACTTTGGCTGTTCTTTCTTGTATAGTGCTGCATGACTACTGTGAAAGATGAGATATACTAATAATCATAATTAATAAGTACATTTGCCTTTCTAACTGATACCCGTGAGGATGTATCTGAAAGGTAGAAGATTAGTTCAACTCAGACTCCACATATCATCTAGACAGAAAGTGGAGGGGAAAAGAATGAACTGATGCAAAAACACTGTAGACAGGAATGTGGGGCATAGCCAGATGGTCATTCAATCATTCTTCAGAACATGTAAGATTCTCATACTGTTATCTCCAAAACTCATACCATAGATCTATAACCTAAGTGATGAAACTTGAAACTTGCCTACTCTCCATATAAATAAATCATAAAACAAGAGGACCATAAATTTTTACAGTTCACAATCAATTAATAATAAAATATCTGCCTATTGCCCATTTAAGCACTTACAGAAGTTATTTAATACGAGCTTTTTCAGCAACTCCGGGTGCATCATGTCTGCAGCTGATATTAAATCATTAAGCCAAGACAACACATAAGGAGGGCGAGAAGAAAGAGGATAAGCTGCTGCGAGTAATGCTCCTAAAGGGACAACAGGTACATTGAGAGCTTGTGCAGGATCAGCCTGCAGCCAAGGTAAATAAATATAAGAATATGCTGAAAGGGATTTTTGCTGCATAACGAGAGTTGAAAGACATTTATTTTCAGCTTACAAGGGGTAGGAGCAGTCTGAGTGCCGACTTCGAAGATGTGTAATCCAGTGATGAAGCCAAAGTTACAATAGCAGTAAATCCAGGCTCTCTTCCTTGCAATCCTTTCCAAGATAAAACCAGAAACATATTAGAATCTCATATCTGTATGATTCCCGGATGTAGTCAGTCTGAAAATAATTTTTTGAGACTGTGCCCACTCCACTGCCCATTAATAAGGAATCAGACAATGCTCCAAGTGACTTATCTTCTAGTTGTGAAACCTTTTTACATCTAAAACCAGGTCCACTTCCTTCCAAATCAAATTGTACCATACACATCCCTATAATCTCAATAAGTTCAAAAGATGGCTCATTTTCAGCTCTGTATGAAAGACGTTAGTAAGCAGATAAGTCACACTGTTAACCAGGTCCTGTTTAACTTAGTGCACACTAGTAATGGAATTTTTAAGTTAATAGGAGTACTGCACTTAGTTGTTATTACAACTACACTCCCAAAACTGTTGTGAACTATATCATCTTTCTTAATTTTCAGCAAAAAGCTCAATAAATATTAGTAATTAAAAGAACATTAAGTCAAGAGGCAACCAGGTTAACTCAAAATTGCATCAAGTGAAGTGGTAGCCTTTGGAATTTAATCTCAAGACTAAGTCGTATGATACTCCAGCAGGTTCATGGAACAAATTTCTGGATTATACTGCCTTCTTTATTTAAATAAAATGTTTAAATATTACCGTTTTCTTATCAACTGCAACTACAGAGAGGATTCTTTCTCAAGACTCTTGCACATTAATTTACTAGTATCTTAAGTGGCTCATAAGTAGACCCGCCAGATCACGTAAGTGTAACAACGTTAATTCCATATAAACAACAAATGGATCTTACCACACTGTGATAGCCAAGCATACAGTAATATTCCTCCCATAGAATGTCCAATGGCAAGAAGTTTACCATCTTTTGGTGCAGTTTGGGCCTTAATGTATTCCATCTAGAATGAAAATAAAATAATTAGACTAGTTAGAATAATAAAGAAGAGTGAAAAATCAACAAATTCTGAATTTCATTCGTCTGTAATCTCAAGGAATAATATCTTTATATTCTACAACATGGGGATCTGTCACCTCACCGCAGCAGGAACATCCTCTTCCAGGTAATGATCAAAGTCCCAATCATACTTGACAATCAAGTCGAGCTGTTTCTGGAAATCCTCTATGGTAGTGGTTAGACGTTCATGCAGATCAACTAACGGAGAAACAGAACGTTGGCCTTCTTCAATGATATTTACTAGCTTTTGGCTAAGATCCTTTACTTGGTCAACAACGGCAGAGTTTTGCCCTGTCTCCAGCAGACTTAACAACTTCCCCCTTGTCTCGTTAAAGCGTTCATAAAGAAAGGAATCCTCTAATAATTTTGATATCTGATCAAATAGTTTAGCAGACATAATCCTTGATTGGCTTTCATTGAGGAAACCAGAGACTCTTTCTGACAAGCGCATAAATGTTTCCGTAAGCTCGTTTACTACTCTTGACTCATCCCACAACGTTGAAATAGCTGTGGATTCTTCTTTGACCACAGCTGTGTCAGACTCTTCTAAGGTACTCTGGGCATCTGTTGACTGTTGTGCTGCAGAAAGAACTTTGTCAGTAGCATTATCTGCGGCAGCTTCCATCTGTTCTGAGACTGCTATTGCAGTCTTCTCAATGTTTGTGGAATCTGACTCCTGCACACTCAACCCCGCTCCACGAAGTTCAAGAACCCAAGTGTCAAATCCTTCACCAGACATGTATCGGGCGAAAGATGACTGCATAATTATTTTTAAAAGTAAGGACCGTGGCTAAATAACTTTAAGAAAGAAATTAAAACAACCAGCCATACTATGTAAGATATCTTTGATAAGCAGGATGGACATGGTTGCCTGAAGTGATAAAAAAATTCAAAACCTCCACTGAAGAGTAGGGTGCACACACTTGCCTCAAGTGATAAAAATGAACTTAAAAGGATAAGAAGATGCATGAACAGAACATTAAACAAAAAATAGATAAGAAATAATCCAAGTGAAATCAAGTTGACACTAGTTATTGCATTAACCAGCAGACATTGAGATTTATCTCACCAAAAAAAAAAGAAGATAGAAATCATCCCTAGCAACTAAGCAAAAAATTATCATCACAATTCATATTTCAGAAATGAACAATCACAGAGAGTGCTAACCACATGACTACCATCAACACCTAATTGATGCAGCCATAAAGCCATATAAAAAAAAGGAAGATGAAATAGATAACATGCCAGTAATAAAAAAATCACACAAGTAAACTTTTATACACTTGAAATGCATAAAGTATGAGAAAAGTAGTAACGATAGTACAACATCAAAACCAGGGTTAACTCTAAAAAAATTTGAGCATGCCTTAGAATTCTACCAGATTCAGAAACAAGAACCACTCCACGAAATAAAGAGTGAGACTTTAATGGAACCTGACATATCCACTAAGCACTGATAATATACACATTTGACATCTGTCATTATGATCTATTAAATGTGGCTATCAATGAACAATCCATGTAGATCCCCTAGTTCACTGTTCACCTAACCTATGCAGGGATGAATCTGCAAATAAGAGTGCCCCCAACTACTCTTTCACACAGCACCGCACATACAACAAAACAGAACAATGGCAAAGAACAGAGAGAAGGCAGACAGGTAGCGTAACGTACCCCAGGAGCAAGATCATATCCAATAGCATTAGTCCCCACGCCAGACAACAGAAGCAGGGGATGATTTCTCTTTGGAGCCTACCATCATCAAAAATCACACACCCTTAATGCAAAGCTCAAATCCTTGAACAAAAAAATCATACAACAGAACGGTAAATCCTTCATATTATAACTCCCTGTGTTTTGTTTCATTTTATATAATAGTATTTGATAGAACACAAAATTTTACAAATTCAATAGTTGAATAAGATAGAATGGTGTTAAATACTCTAAATGGATTAATATCTTATAAATTGGGACCAATTCTATATGATCACATATACTCAAACAGCTTTTCTACGGAAACCGTCTCTCTACCTCCACAAGTTAGTGGTAAGGTTGCGTACAAACTACCCTTACGAGATTACACTGGGTCTATTGTTCTTGTATTCTATATGAACACATTTAATTTAATTGATCATAAAATTAAAATTTAAACTTATATAGAAATTAAAGTGTGAAATATATTGATTTTTTTCCAAAATATCATACAGTATTTATTTGAAAAAGAGAACTAAAATGTTCTGGACTAATTTATAAGACTAAGAGTAACAGTTCAAATACAAATACAAATACAAAAAAAAAGTTGAACCTGAGGAGGAGGAATGTATCGCCAGAGAGCAAGTTTCCAATCGGAATTATTAACCGATACATAGTGGAGTTCATCGGCAGTGCATAACGATGGCTTATTACAAACCTTCTGGACTGTAGTATCGCCATCATTGGTGGAGAAAGCTCTAAGTTTAAAGGAGGAGTTCACCGTGAAGCAGCAGTTCGGGGCGTTCCGGTATGAAATAACTGCGGGAGGAAGTCGCCGGTAATGATACTGGTTGTGGTGGCGGAATACGGCGGCGATTTGTATCGCCGATCGAATATCGGATTGAATTGGATAACCCATTTTTTTTTTTGGGAATTTGGATACAGAAAATTGGTTTGATAAAATCTTTTACTCTTTTGACTTTAGAAAATTTGAGACGTAAAATGGGATATTGAGATAAAAGGAACACGTCAAGCATGCTTTTTTTTTTTTTTTGAACTTTTACTTTTATTTTTGGAATATAATATTTTTTCCTTTTGTGATATATAGTTATATAATATAATAGATTTATTTTTTGATCTTAAAAAACAATATATATAGTAAAGGGAGAAAAAGGAAAAATATATCTCAAAAATATCATAAATGATGCTTTTGAAACATTAATGTCTAATACTAAAGTTCACGTGAATCGTAATACATGATCTGTAAGTCCACCCCATCTTCAAGACAATTATGATGGATTAACATATGACACTTCATAATTAGCCATTTTAATAATGTATTAAAAGCCAGATTTACAATAATAAGGAATCAACTGCTTTTTTTTTTTTAATATGATGATTTGAAGTAACAACAGAATATTCTGCTTGCTGTAACAAGAAGACAACTATGACTTGGAAAATTAATTATCTATATCTATCTAACTCACCTAATTGTTTCCAACCTCAACTAATTTACATGAAATAACTACAATTTTAACCATAATATAGCCAAAATTGAGTGTCAATCTAAGATAATAACATTTTTAATAAATAACAGCAGGGCGAGAACCAATAACAATAACGATACTCGATGTAATTTTATAAATGGGGTCTGAGAAAGCAACAACTTTAGTACTATCTTGTGAACCAGTACCTCTATCTTTATAAAGAGGTTGTTTCCGATAGAAGCATAAAAAATATAATAACGAATAAATCATATTGAAAATAATGAACAGGAGAATAGTAACAATGCCAAAAAAAGTATGCTAACGGAAGCAAATGAAGTAACATTTAATACTAAAAATTGAAGTAAGATGGTAAGAAAGTAATAATAATAATACCATAAATGAAACTAGACGACACTCTACCTAATAACCTTTTACCCTACTCCTCGACCTTTCCTATCTTCTTATTTAGAGTGTCATTGCAAGTGCGTTTTGTCCTGTCTAATCACTTTTTTTCCACGACTTCTTCAATCTACCGATACCTCTCCTTACATTCACTATACTCAACCTCTCATTCCTTCTTACTAAGGCATTTGTGTGTCTTCTCTTTACATGTCTTAATCATCTCAGTCTCTCCTTCCTCATCTTATCCACCACAAAGATCACTCACACCTTGTGCCGACTAGCATTCTGATCCTATCGCTCTTATGCCCCCAACATCCTACTCTCATATCTTGGCATCAAGTTCTAGCTGGCCAACACTCCGCCCCATCATTGTCAATCTCCCCATTTTCTTGGATTAGAGACCCCAGATTCTTGGGGATGACTCGTGTTTCAATACTCACTTCCACATCTAAAACATGCACTCTAAATATTTTCCCTTAGTTCTACTCAACCTGAACCTATAAACTCCAGAGTCTATCTCCAAACCTCCGATGAGAATCTAGCACGTATGTAATAAGCTTTACTGGAAATGCATTAACATAATGGAACACAAGAAATGCAGCCAAATTGTGGTTAAACAAACATACACATGACCCATTTCACACATCAATCCCAGAGAATGAAGGTTCTAATTAAAATGCACTTACTGTAACTGCAGTTTCATAATAGATCCTTATTCCATGGTGTGTCTACATTTCTATTTATACCTTACCCCCAAAACAGAAGTTATAATTTGTCTTTGATCGATTTTTATTCCAACTGAAGTAAAATAGTAATAGGTGTTACAGAAAACTTCATACAAAGCACCCAATAGTTCGTCATCACCTTCGTACGAATGCTAATTAGAATTGTGGAGTAAAGCAAACATGTACTTGTAACACAAACTAGGCCAACAAGTTAACATGGTACCAAATAGAGCAAGTATAAAGCATATCATCTCTTCTGTCAACCGAAGTCAAGAAAAATAAACTGCAAGTGTTATATGGGAAGATTGGTTCGTACAAACTGCCAACCGAAGTAAAGAAAAATAATGTGTATAAAGAAACTAACTATTAATGAGGAATATTGTATGGATCACAGCAAGGATTCTGTTAACATATATACAGAAACACAGGGAAGGAGAGATATAGACACTTGACGCAACAAACACCTGAAAACGTGTAACTAGATGAAAATATGAGGTTCTCATTATTATTCTCACAAAGAGAAACATAACATCCATGAACTAAAACTTTATAAATCATAGTTTGATAAAAACTTACTAATAGAACATGAGAGGGAATTTTGTAAGACCACTTTGCCAGGATCCTTAGCATGGTTACAAATTCAAACTCAAAAAGAATGATAACTGTACCACAACTAAACAGATTATAAGTAGGCCTGGTTTATAATTCTGTAACTTAAGAATGTCTTGTACAAAATTCTATTCATTTAATAAGGACTACGGTTGTACTGATAAACTATTCCATGAATTGGCTCCAGAAACGATTGTTGTTTACACCAATGAACTTTAGAAAGACGTGCTACACCAACTACACTGGCAAAGGACCATACTGATGTGGGAACTGGGAACAGAAAAGCCACTGGATCCAACAAACTTGCAGCTCAAGAACACTGAGGGGCTTTGCTCAAGGCAAGTTTTGCAGCTGTTGGTACATGGATTATGGGGCTGGGGGAGAAAGTAAGTCCAAAAACTTCAACATGAAGAACCGAAGTAAGGAAACTTTGACACATGATTTGAAGACAACCTTATGTATACGAAGAATTAGGAGAAATGTGAACTTGTTTACTCATATTATGACCTTCAAGCTTAGTTAGTATTGATAGTGCATGTAGGAATTTTTGGCTACTGTTAGATGAGCAATCAGGCTTGATTGGCTCTGGCTATGTAAGTATTCATACTGTGATTAATACAACTGTCTGCTAATTGCCAAAAAGAAGAAATATATAGCATTAAGAACAACAGGGTTGTCCCCTCGTTCCTAAGAAAAAATTAAGAGTTATCCCCCAATTCCTTGTAAAAGAAACAGGTATCCCCCCTCATATATGACCTCCTCTAACTTTATTGTAAAGGATCGGTGAAATTGCTAGTTAGAGACGCAAAAATTAGGAAAAATCCCAGAAATAATTGTAAAATTAATAAATGAGGTTCTTTCTGGTTTAAGAAGCAACAGGATTTAACCAAAGTGTTATCTATGACTGCCTCTAGCTTTAAATTAAGTACTGGTGAAATTGCTAGTTAGAGACACGAAACATCTAAAAAGTAAAAACGTCCCAGAAATAACCATAAAATAAGGAATCAAGTTTTTCCTGAATCCACGAAGCAGCTTGATTTAACCAAACCATTTCTTAATACACCAAGTAACACATAAATTTTGGGCTGATCCATACAATATTATGAATTTAAAACTATCCTAGCATCAAAAGGCATGGGCTCTAGTCAACAAGTCAAAGATCACATATGCTTATTGCCATGTATGTTCTCGATCAATATGTCATGGGGGTACAGATACATTGCCACAAAGCTCAATAAAACCACAAATGAGGGGGGGGGGATATATAAAGACAACTGAAGTAAAAGCCTCAATCACTATATTACATTTATTCCGTAATTCATATATAGAACAGGGAACATATCATCTGAGTTTGACCGTTTACAGTATGATCCAGACCGCTATCAATTTATGGATTGCACAAGAAAAGAAAAAAACACCCCAAATGCCTTATACCTATAACAAATACACTTGACAAACCAATAACAATGACAAAATTCAAGCATTTATAACAGAAATTTTAAACATAAACCAAACCTATGTCCACAAAATTGTTTCTTCATGTGCAACTCACCTTTCATGGTTGGTGAAGTAGTAATTCGTTGGTTGATTTTTTTCTGTCGGAAGCTGCGAAGAAGTACTATGTAAACCAACAGCTGGGGATGATGTCATGGTTTGGTATTGAGTAGCAAACTGGGGAGCATGAGCCTGAGAATAGTATATTTGTGCATGTGTAGGATCAGAAAATTCATACGCATAATTGGCGGTAGCACGTGATGTAGGAGCAATTGGCTGAGAGGGATGGTGAATCTGAGAGTAGCCAACATATTGCTGTTGATGCTGGCCTGAAGTGATCTGAACCAATTGTGGAGTTCCCGCAGCTGCAGTTCTATATGCACCAGCAATCATTTCAGGTTTGGAGGCAGGAGGATTTCCAGGATGGTTGTAAGCTGCAGCAGGAGCAGCCATGCTAGGAGCGGGAGGTGTTTGGGGTTGGTTAGAAGGAACATTTGTTTGAGCAGACTCACTATAATTTGTTTGCTGGACCGGCAAATTGTATGCTTGCGAAGGTTGTCTAGAATGAACAATGTAAACAGGGTACTGGTGCTCAAGAGCAGGGTGCGGAGGATGAGTTTGCTGCTGCGAGGGGTATATAGGATAATAAGACGTCACTGGCACAGAACCAGAAGGTGTATGGTGGATATATTGACTAGCGTGTACATATTGTTGGGGCTGATACATTTGTTGATGCTGATCATACTGAACTGGCATTGCATAACCAGCCTCCTGGACTTGCTGCTGTTGTACCTGAGCCCGATTATTCGGATCACTCTGCTTCATATCAACTGAATTAGCGGAAACCCTATTGTTACCGGAATGAATTTGACCTACCGGTTCTTGATAAAAGAAATGTCTTTGCCCAGACATCACACTGCTCTCACTACATCAAATGAAATGACTAATTTAAGCATATATTGAAAATTGACAAAGCTAAAAACTTTGTTAGCTATATATTTTTACCTTGAAACTGAATTGGGCGAAGGCAAATCAGAAGGAAGAACAAGCTTTGGCTGCTGTTGCTGTTGCTGTTGCTGGGGCTGTGTTTGAACAGGATTTCTATAACCAGCAGTAACCCCTTGTTCTGATCTCTCATCATCTGAAAAAATTCGATTACTGTAATCCCCACCGACAACTACCGGCACACCGGAATATACAGTTCCGACCACCGGAGCAGCTGGGGCAGGTGGTGAAGTCAAACCCATAAATCCCCGTTCTTCCTGCTTCTGCTCCACTTTACCTCCAACCCCTAACTGTGAAAACTGTCCCTCAATCCCAATCCTTTGATTCTCCTCCACATTAACCTTAATCGGCGGTAAACTCGTCAATGACGGTGTGGAAGAAGTCGACCCAAACGACGACGTCGTTTCCACCATCGGAGAATCCGGCACCGACTGAACATCATGAGCACTAATTTTCACATTCTTCGTACCAAATGATCCTTCCAATTGTCCATCCACACTCTTTACATTACAATTCCCAACATCATCATCGAGACCCAGAAGACAATTCACCGAGGAAGACTCAGAAAACACCTTCGTTGTAGAAGTAGAAGTCGCCCCATTCAAAGCATGAACAAACCAATCCTCCGATTTCGTAGAACTTTGTAAAAGTGACCCAATTGAAGAAACCGAATCAAATTCACTAGTGAATAGAAACACACGAATCCGTGAAGCTTTCGTAACACGATCGTATTCCTCGATCATATTCTCAAGGTCTTCATCGGTGGTAACAGAAATAAGCGAATCAAGGTCTTCATTGGGAAGCTGATATTTCAACCAAAACGGCCTTCCAGCCAAAAGGGTTTTCGAAAGCCGTGATGAAAGGTCAGAAAGAGAAGTATTTCGATCGGTAACGAAGATTCGGGTATCCCCGCCGATATAACAGAGGGATTTATCATGAGGTCGAGGGATGATATGTCCTCCGTAGCTACACATCAAACGTATCTTCACGTTACTTCCTCCACCACCGCCGGCGTGTGGGGGTTGTTGTTGCTGTTCATCCCAGGAATTGGTTTTCCGTGAATTTGGGGAGGAATCTACTGAGTTGGCGTAGTTGATATGTGACGCCGTCGGTGGTGGTGGTTGTGGCATAGTTCCGGCTACCGACGCCGCCGTGGTGACGGTGTTGGAAATGGGTGGTCCCGGTAGAAGTGGAGGTTCCATGTGAATCTGTAAAGGTTGAAGGAAGGTAGATCCTCTGCCGGAGAAGAATGTCTTATAGTTTTCCAGCTGTTTTCTTATTTTAAATTTTTTATATGATATATTTGCTTATTAGATTAAAAAAAATATATTTAATTATTTTAATGTACGATGTTGTGTTTCAAATTAAATGCTAATAAATATAATTTAATTTAATTGTACTCGTAGCAACTGTTGTCATTTCACATCTCTTCTAGTGAATCTCGTTCGAAATCGGCAGTTTTTTTCGCCTCTCTCGTTTTTATATCAACACAAATGTATAAAATATTTGTGTTTATATAAAACGAGAAAAAATTGTATATATACATATATTTTCTCTGAGATCTGGCTTTCCTATCTCATTTTATACAAACATAAATATATACATTGTGTTTGTATAAAGCGAGAAAAAATTATATACACAAATACAAATACATAAATTTTCGTCATATAAACTTATAATTATACAAATATGATCGTTCCCTGACCAATTTTCTTGTCTTTCTCACTTTATACAAACATAGGTTATACAATTGATCTTTTGTAATATGTATACCGAAATAGAAATAATAATAAATTATATAATTTTTTTCTTTTATATATGCATAACAAAATATATATATTTATATTTATTATGAATCATAATTATTTAAACTATATTAAATAAATATAATTTTTATATTGCACTAAATTATATTCCAAAAGTTGTACTCTGTCCATCATGATTAACCCAACTTTTATAACACATGATTTGTCCTAAAAAAGAATTAGTGGAAATCCAAGTGCTGGTCGTCCGATATTGAATAATCAATTTTAAAAAATAAAAACTTTTTGATAAATTACCATTATTAAAGATGATAAATATTTTTAAACCTTAATTAAAAAAATTTAAATTTTAAAAATATAACATTTCCCTTAATAATTTATTTCACCTTCAAAAACAATTTTTCCCAACAAATATCCGGATAACTAATTTCAATTTCAAAATAGATATTCTCTTCTTATTTTTTCATTTCACTTATCTGATAATATTTGATTGAAGATAAAATTTTAAAATTAATTTCTTTTTTGAAAATATAATCTAAAATACGACATGAATATTTATATAACTCAAGATATTTTAAAAATAATTAATCAAATGTATAATTAAATATACAAAAATATTTTTGTGGTGACTAAATTAAAAAAAGGTCATACACAAGATTACATTTTTTTGTTTTTTCATCGATGTTCTATATCTATATCGAAGTTTGATTATTTTAAATTCTCATCGAATAAAGCTCTATTCAAAAGATATCGTTCCTTATCAAGAGTTTTTCAATATTTTAAACTCAAATTTAAAACCTCGAATATCATATGAAAGATATCAATGAATAGTCCATCTAAAAAATGATGATAATATATAGTCAATAATAACTGTGATGGAATGATATATATTAAATATTCTTTCATCTTACTTAAAGATCTCGATTTGAATTTCTCTGAATATATAATTATTTTATTATAAAATATTTTATCTTTCGATATAAAATTTTTCAACGTAAATCTAAATTCGATATGAGGTGGAGGGGTGGGGATGTCATGTGTTGACAGCTGGATAGGGGGTAGTGGGATGTTTGATCCCATTTATCATCATAACCTTTCAAAAAATCACCTGAAAATAGGGATAGTGGGGTTGCTCACATTTTACTATTATTGTATATGATATTGTGTTTATTATACATTTTTTAGAATATGATATTTGATATAGTATTTGAGATTTATAAGAAAAATATAGGAGTTCCAATTAGAATAAAATAAACATGATTATTATATAGTATTAATAGGGAGTAGTTTTATGGTTTTTGGTTTTCTTGTATTGTTTCGAGTATTCATATTAAAACTCAATTAAATTTGAATTCACGTAACAAAGTCTAATATTAGGAATACATACTTTCTAACAAAGTGTAGATTCCGTATTCAACAAAATTCAAATTCAAAAAATACGTTTAAGAATGAAAGAATGCTTATTATTTTATCACAAATCTTAATTGGTTGATCGAGATTTCAGTTTTATACTAATTTCCTCATACGTATTCCGTATTCAATATATCAAAATCCAACTAAATTTGAATTTGTATAAAAAAGTCAGACATTACATTTGGATTTCGTATCCAATAAGGCCAAACCATAAGCGGAGCCACCTTTGGTGAAGGATGCTCCGATACACACCCTTCGCTGGAAATTATATGACATACATAAGTTAAGTATCAGTTATTATGAGTGTGTATAGCAAAAATTTAATACAGTTAAAAAAAAATATTACACACCTTTCATTTAATTTTTGATTTTATTATATTTTATATTTTTTAAAAATAAAAAAATACTTACTATTTTATCGCAACTTAAACCAAATAAAATTTAAAATTTAAAACACTATTAGGTAAATGTATCTATCGGAATCATTAAATACCTACCTAAGAAGCCTTTGTAGTGGACCCATAATAACAAACATTACCTATTTTTTAATTATGTGTTTGTCTAATTACCATGTATCACTCATATTTTATTCCAAAAGGATAAACAAGAACATTGGCTTTTTAATATTTTGAAAAGTCTATGAGAAATAATTTAGGAAAAAAAAAAAGGAGTTAATTTGATTTACAACTCTCAAATATTATTTTTAAATAGGAAAATTGTACGAAATAGCAAATTATTCATTTAAATTAAATGTTATAGTCATAGTTTATTTTAATTATTATTTATAGCAAATATTTCCTTTTTTTGCCATCTGACTTGATATATAATTAGTCATTTTCGATTTACAATTAGTCATTTTATATAGTTTGGTATAAATTTATAAAATGTGTTGCATTTGTATAAAGTGAGCGAGAAGTATATATACAAATACAAATGCATATATTTTTTGTCATATACACTTATAAATATGTAAATTAAGATTTTATTATACAAATTACAATGTACAAATGAATTTATACAAAACTAAACAGTTTTTATAAAATGAATGTTTGTAGCGAACTATACAAATCAAAAGCTCCATAACAAACATTAAATTTGTTATGGAGCGCAATTATAAATTAACTCAATTACTCTTACAAGTATCGTTTATCCAAAATAACATAAAACCATATAAAATACAAAGGATTTCTTAGACAATAAGATCTAAAAATAAGCTAGACTCATTAACTCATAAAAAATTCCTTTATTTGATAATTTTTTTTTATCATTTTCTTTGTGACATCTAGAGAATGTAGACATAGATATGGACATATTTTGCTATGTATACTTTTGCATTTTTGTGTTTGGCTCATCGAATATTATGGGAGAAATAGGTGACTAATTAAATGGTAGGCCATAATCAACTATTCAAATTATATGTTATTTATGTTTCACTTTTTTATTATTTTGTTGATCCTTAGGATAAGATAAATTTATATTATTTCATTTTCAACTCTGCAGAGGTTGTATTTCTTTACAAATTTGTTTTCAGAGATCATTTTTTTACATATTTACATATAGAAATTTGAATTTAACACTAGAGATGAAAATATCTTCTACTTCGTTTTGGTTTTTAAAAATCTGTCTTTAAAAAATTTATATGTTCAAATATAATTTTAAATTTCAAAAATTACATTTCGACAATCTTCAAAATTGATATTTATTTTCTAGTTTCAACTAACTTTATGGTCATTAGTCAAACGCTAGCCAAGTAAATGACATGAACATATTATCATCCTCATTTAATATAATTATTTCTTTTGAAGCACAATTTGGACTTATTCCTCACCTAATCAAACTTCCTAATCATGTTTTGATTTAAATATGTGGGGGGGGGGGGGGAATATATAGTAATTTGTGAACTATTTATATATATTATGAAATGAAAGCAACCAGGGCGGAGCTATCCTGTATGAAGAGAGTTCGATGGAAAATTAAATTATTTATACATGATTAAAATAATTTATCGTACTCCCTTCGACTATTTCATGAGTCTATTTCTACATATTTTGAATCTCCTTATTGAAAATTCTGATTCCGTTTATGTTTGTTTCTACAAATTTGATAATGTTTGTGGTTGACCAACTCACACTATCCCACGTAGGGATAAATCATGTAGTGGGGTTAGATAGGAGAAACTATAAGACATTTTTGAAAAATAATGTTAATTAGTGATATGAATTTAAAATTTTTATTTAAAGAGTTTGAAAATATGAAAAAAGAAATTTACAAAGAAGATAAGGAATTTCAATACATGTTATACATCAAAATAAATAATAATTTAATTTTATGTATATATATAATATAATTCTCGTCAAAATTTATTTAAATTCTTCTTATCTCTACCTGGCTCCGCCTATATAGACAAACATTTCTTTTGTAAAGCTTTTTCTTTAATTCTCCATGGAGCCCAAGCTCCAACAACTTCTTCGTAAGTGAGATTTTTAACTGCGACAATCACAATTTTAATTATAGCCAATTTAGATCAATAAACTTATTTCGTTATCAGAGTTTGCTATTAAACCTATGCCCGTCCATTCTCCTTTTACCAACACTTACAAATTATTTCAAGATGATACTTTCCTACTTAATAATGTTATTACCAATTTTTAGTAAGTATTTGTTCAAGAATTATTTTACTTTTCAACTAAAAAAAACATTTTTTTTCAGTAAAATAAGTCATGTTGTCTGGATACCAAGTAACAAAGTATGATTTTTGTCAATACGAGGAAGATAATTTAGTCCATAAATGGAATGTACTAATTATTATTTTACTCTATACTTTAGGGAACATAAATTCACCATTTCTAGGGGGACTCAACTCTCTTTTAGAAACATTTTATCAAGTAATATCAGCTTTTTAAGGAAATTTACTTGCTTTTATTCTAAACATTTTTCCCTTTCATTTGATATTTGATTATCAGAATGTCTAATTAAATATTTTTTGTCGAAATTTTTGTTTTGTATATATAAGTAATATAAGAAATGGTTAAATAACATATTTTGAATATTCTTAATACAGTAAGTTAATTTAATCGAGTGCTTTCATTTAAGGTACTTAAAATGAGGTAGTGCTTGTATTCAAATATAATCTCAGTAATTTTACTTTTTGAAAAAAGCTTTTGTTGTACTAATTTTGAACGCCATGCGTGAAATTTCTGACTTTATTACTGGTCACAATTAATTTAGATTCGTGAACATAAATTTCATTTAAAAGAAAAATTATTTTTACTAATTCGAAATATTTGAATGAGAATAAAAATAATCTTATTTAAGGGAGAGTGGAGATCCAATAATTTTGAACACATAGTATATTAGTCTGCTATGTATGTTAGATTGTAAACTAAATGGGAAGATTCAAAATTTTGGGTTTGTACTTTAGGTATGAAGAAAATCTTGTTGGAAACGCTATTCGTGACTCTTGTAGTCTGCGTGTAATTCGAATTTCGGGTGAGAAACAATTAAAAAAAAATTTAATACAACTTATTTTATCATATTCTCTAAATTTCCCTATCATTTGACAAAAAAAAATCTCTATTTCCTTCACTCTCCTTCATATTCTCAGATACATCACTCTTACGCAATGTATCAAAACAGGTGCGTTATGTATCGAAAAGCGTTGTATCAGAAGTTCAGAACGTTGAGCGATGTATCGATAAAAATGTATCTTGTATAAAAAAAAGTAATGTATCGGAAAGCTATGTATTGGGACGTTAAACGATGTATCGGGACATGTGTCTTGTATCAACAAGATACAAAGTTAATGTATCGAGACACGATGTATTGGATCGTTGAGTAATGTATCCGAAATACTTACACTTTAAGGGATTTTTGCAATTTTAAAAAAGAGAAATAAAATGTAATTAGTTTATTTGTATAGTTTTTACAAAAAAAAAAATAGTTAAAAAATAAATAAATTTACCAGAATTTTTTGATGGGCCAGAACTATTGGTAGCAGATATGGGCCTTCTGTTGAAGATTTGGGCCATTCCATCTAAGATAGCTTCCTCTTTCGTACTTGTTTAACAAAAGGCCCATTATAATTTATGTAAATTACTTTATTTAATGTTCTTGCCGTCTCAATTTATATGACTTATTTTGACTTGACACAATTTTTTTTTAAAAAAAAATTACTTTTGAAACTTGTGATCTAAATAAGTAATAGATAAATATGTAGCTATAAATCATTTTATCAAGGATAAAATAAATATTTTCATGTTAAACTGTTACTTAATATAAAATTTTATCATTTTTTTTGAGACCGACTAAAAAATAAGCTGATACGAAGAGAGTATAAAATTAGGGTTTTGGAGCACTTTATTTATTGAAATTGGAACTTGTCTTCATCAACTATGACTCATTTTTTTTAATTTTCTGGACAATTGTTTTTTTAATTAATAGACGATAGTGATATATAACAATTTAAACAAACCTTTATACCTACATTATCACTATAGAATATTATAATATTGTATGAAATATGCATCGTGTCGTTCAATAACATTATGATCTTAATCTGATCTTTATTAAATAAAATTTGTATGCATTCAATCGATAATAGAACCTTTAAAACTAAAATTAGATTCTTATAAAATTATTCCTAGCTTTATCGAAATTCAATTATCATATTATAAATAATCAAAACAACAAAATCCATAAAAGTTATTCAAAGGAATTTTGAATATCTATTTAATTATTTTTTAAAAAATTCCTCTTTTTTCAGGAACTTTCTTCTGCCACTTCCTTCCAAATTGGATGACTCTGGATTCTCGATTAAATTTATCTGAATTCAATATTTTTTAAATTAACAAATTTATACATAGTAAACTCACTAAAACTATAGTAAATTGTCAATTTGAACTTACAATTCAAAAAACATGATGAGTTCGATAAAAAAAAATCAAACTCGTAAAATTTAAATTATAAATCCGTCTCGAATTTCAAAATTCATCAGTCATATCTAATCTTGTTACACCTAACGTGGCGAATTCATATTCGCTATAATCTGCCAGCAATTGGATCACTCCACTTCACATGTAAACTAGTTAGATAACGCTTTTGGGTCCCACATTTAGCTGACGTGTCACCTCCACGTCAGCAAAACCCATACATAAAAATGCCACGTCATACCAAAAAGTTCATTGCTAATTTCACTTTTTATTTTATTATTTTATTTTTTGTCTTTTTTGAAAAGTAGATAGCAAGAAGAACTTCATGAAAAGTACATCAAGAGAAAGTGTTTATAATATGATAGGATATATATTTTCTTGTGACTCTCAAAAAATCACTTTTTTTTTTTTTTTTTATCTCAAGAAATTTTCTAAATTTTTTTTTTTGGTTGTTGATTCAAGAAAGTTGACTTCTTGGAAGACATTAATCACAGGTTCATTACTTTAATTTAAATCAATTTCTATACTTTTGTTTTTTACTAGTTATGTGATTATAATAGAATTTTTAGATGTCTAGACAATAATTATTGTTAAGTAAATTGCAATTGATGTTACTATTATGGTACGGAGGGTGCGTGTTAGATCCTCTAAAAGTAGTTTGTTTTTGGAGGATCTGACACGGCCGCCAAAGTAATATTAGCTACTAAGTATTGGTTTGGTTAACATATAATGGAATTTTGTTTCTTGCTATTTTCATTTGAAGAGTTTTTGAAATTTTTGAAAAATGTGTATTAGGATAGTTTTACTATTCGAGAGCTAATTTTGCTCGGACTCTTTGAAAATATTGTTGGATCTTATGAAAGTAGTGTATTTTTTGAGAATTCGAATCATCTTATTTGAATGGAAATTGATTAATTTATATATATATAAATTGTTGAATCCCCTTGTTTGAATATTTGTCTCCGCGATTTTGATGGATACTAACAACATATTTGAAAAGTCGGAGCAACATGATAGAGTGAATAGTTTGATTATATGCTTTGTGAAAAAGTGAATTGCTTAATTTAGGTATAATGTGTGTTCCACTACCAGATTATGGTCAAGTGAATAAGGCACAAATCCCTAGGAGTTTAGTACAAGTAGATATTAGGGATTTAAATTTATCACTGAGAATTTTAGTTGATAAGAACAGAAAAATATTCCAATTGTTGTTTGAATTCAATGATTCTGAGAAATTTTGTGATAAAGATATGGTACAGTGTCGGATTCGGGATTTAAATTTGATGAGTTCAACTTTTAAGATTCGTATTATTGTTGTTTCGCCTCGATATCGGATTATCTTTTTGTGGTGTTTGTTTGATGTTTATTGTCTCTTTTTCACTGTTTGTCAAGTTAAGGATCTTTCCAAAACAACCTCTCTACGTTCGAGAAGGGTAGAGGTAAGGCCGGTGTACATCCTATTCTCCCCAGACCCGACTTGTGTGAATACACTGGGTTTGTTGTTGTTGTGGTTGTTGTTATCTGTACACCGTGTCAAAAGTTATGAGTTCAAATGAACTCGTAGCTGATTTAGCCTTACTATGAACTGAAAAATATATCCATTTTTACTTCCTATAACTACATTATGGCTTAGATGTGCAGAACAACTGTTTTGAGGGCTTGTTCGAATTTGTAAAGATGGAAATGGAGAAAGCATGTGAATTTTGCATGTTATTGAAGCCAGTGGTGTATTGTGAAGCTGATGCAGCACATCTTTGTTTATCTTGTGATGCTAAAGTTCATTCAGCTAATGCCCTCTCTAATCGTCATCCTCGTACTCTTGTCTGCGAGTGTTGTGGACACAACCCTGCTTATATTCGATGTTCTGATCATCAAACGTTCATGTGTCGTGACTGTGACCGATGCCATCATGATCTCTCTTCTCAACACCAGAGAAAAGTGATCACTAGTTACATGGGATCTCCTTCTGCTAAGGATTTGGCAGCATTATGGGGATTTGGCTTGAAAGATTTGGAAAATGCCACTCCACCAGATCAGTTCATCTCAACATCGAATGGTAAAGCGAATGGCGCTAAGGTCATTTCAAAAAAATTTAAACGGTCTCACTCATCACCAGGGGGCTCTTCCTTAGCTTCTGAACTCGACTTCACAGGTCTCGTTGTTTCTCCTGAATCAGAAGTGGGATCAACTAGTTACTACACTAAGGTTAGCATTTTCGTGAAATCCTGACTTGACATGTTGGAGAATTTATCGTTCTTTATTATCTTTTTATCTGTATTATCTCATAAAAAGTTGATGATTTCGGATGAAGTGCTTCCCCGAATGATTCTGAATACTAGTATATCTTGTCTCAGTCATGCAGATACGGTTGAGATGGATTACTGTTCGAAGTAGTTTATGTTTTCGTAGTTTGATGATAGAACGAATGATTTTAACGTAGTTAATTGATCTTATTAGTAATGGTTACGCTGTGCAGGCTCTCCTGAGGGATAAATTCTTGTATATTATACTGTAGATTGTAACAAGAAGTGAACTTACCGTATAACTTACTGTATCGGATTCTTTATTATGTTCTTTCCGAGTTATGTATGATATACTTACCTCTACGGTTACTTGCTTCATTGGTTTAGGTGTTAAGCTTGCGTAAACGGAGGGAGAATACTTCTCTTATTCTACAGCAGATTCTTGACTTGGAAAGACTTCAGCTGACTGAGGGCAGTAACAATTTAACAAGTGGAGAAAGTCGAAATAATGTTTCTTCATTGAAAAATTGTACATCATGGAATATGCATAACAAATTTGATTGCTTGCAGAGTTCACTTGATCTTGGCCCTGAACTTCAGGATTGGGGCAGTACTCATGAAAGTCCAGTTGCTGAATCGTTTCCATTACCGTTGCCTGATGGTGATTCGTTCTGGGAATGTAAAAGTCCAGTTCAGAGTAGTCAGGTCTGCTGCTACTACTCTCTGTCATTCTCTCCGTTATCCCACTTTACACGTTTAACGTTTCATTTGCATACTCCATGAAACATTCATGGCTCAATTTCCGCTATCACCTGTGTTTTTTGTGCATTATTTTGTGGTTGTTAGTTGTTACTGTTTCTTCTTATGTCTATATGTTACGCTCTCCATTTCACATTATCTTCTTGTTGTTATTGCCCCCTTTTTCAAACTGTTTGGAATGCCTTATTTAAGCTAGGAGGGTTTATCAGAAACAATTCTCTATTTCTATGAGGCAGAGATAAGGCCTGCGTACACCTCCCTAAATCCCACTTAGATGCTTCTCTAGGATTGAACCTATACAAAAGATAGTATTTTGTCTCCGGGAAGATTGTAGCCTTAAGTTGTCTAAGTCGACAGGAGGATGAATACACATGCAAATCTGAAAAGTAAGGTATAGTTGGTTCCCATATACGTAACGTGTTTTCACCCTTCTGATCATGTAACTAGACTAATATTCATCTTCTTTCGGAATCAAGTTGAAGATATCATTTCTGTTGTTTCCTCGAATGTTAAAAGTCCTACCTGGTATATAGTTGCCAGCAAAGTTTTTGCTGCATGATCCCTGTCTGTAGTTAATCCTCTCGCGCTTCTTTATCTTTCTCTGTCTGTTTAGTTCATGTTGGCAATTTGACCGAATAGATGTTAGGGAATATTGTTGTACTGGCATTCTCCTCGTTGATTTATGAAGTATGAGCTTGATCATTATATGAATTCTGCAGCTTTGGCCTCAAAATCTGCAAGATCTAGGAGCTTATGCTGAACTAGAACGTTTCGATAATTCCAATATGCCTGATGTTGATTTGACCTTCCAAAACTTTGAAGAACTTTTCGGTGAGGATCAGGATCTGAACAACACTCTTCTCGA
Organism: Solanum habrochaites; assembly: GCA_027704765.1. NCBI lineage: Eukaryota > Viridiplantae > Streptophyta > Magnoliopsida > Solanales > Solanaceae > Solanum > Solanum habrochaites. The sequence goes on from JAKWJA010002492.1 coordinate 1,131,293, forward strand.
GGAGGATATGACATATTCATCTATGGAGAATGATTCATCGATCGATAGATCAGATTACAGCTATGTTAAGAAGGTTGAGATCTTCATAGTTTTGCTTTAATCACTTACAACATATGTTTTACTTAGTCATGTTGTTAGAAGTTTCTTTTACTGATGACAGGACATATCAACAGCTTCATCGGTTCGTACAGGACATTCAACTCACTTTGGCCAAGGCCATGGTGAGCACATTCCCACGATCAAGGACTGTCCTCCGCCTATAAGAACAAACTTTTCCTCCTTGTCCTTCTCAGCATCAAGGCTGAGCAGTGAAAGCAGTGGTAACGAGTACGTGGATTCACCAGCTGCCAACGATCAGGAGGTTTCATGTAATTCACAGATGGACAGTAAAAAGAAGGCTAGGCTGTAAGTACAAGTCTTTTTCTAGGTGTTATATTGTCCATTTGTTGTTTGGTAGCTCTTTTATCGCGTGTTTTTAGTTCTGTATTCAGGTATGAGAAACAAGCTCGGAATACACCTCGAAGAGCTAGGACTAACTTTAAGAAGCAGCATGTCCTGAAGGCACATTGTTATGAAACAGATGCACTTAATATGTCACGAAGCTTTTAATAAAGGTCGCGATGGTTGAACGTGTTGTGAGACTTGTGTATATACCATCAAGCATCACCTCAGTAGCTCAAGAATATCGTTTCGAAAATCTGTTGTATGTCTCTCCTGTTAATTCCCTCTTCTTTACACTGTGTAAAGCCTAATTTTGTATTCTCACAGAAAATGGGATGATAGGTTTCATACTGGTTCTTTTTAATATTTGTGGACTGTTGTTATCATTCTCTTAAAGACATTTTTATGTCATTTGCCATTCTTTTTCTTATGCTCTTCTATTTAGAAAGTGTGAAAATACGACACGCTCAGTGTGACTTAATCCAAAAAAACTAACTCAAAAGAAGAGGATTGTACACCCCTGTCATGTCATGCCGAGAGTTAACTGGAGTGTGGACCGGGACCCCTAAGAAGCAACACAATGGAGACAAAATGATCAAGGAAGAGTTGTTTTTCTAGGTTGTACCAAAAAGGTTTGTTCCTTTATATACATATTCTCTTAGTATGTACGAGTTGAAATTAGGGGCGTATCTATGATTTAAAACTCTGTATTGGTTCAATCTCAATAGTTCTTAGCGTTGAATTCATTATACTTTAAAGTTATGGGTTCATATTTACTAGTTATAGTTATTTAATCGAACTTTATATATAAATTTATGTTTTGCGTCGAAAGTATTGAGTTCAGATGAACCTAATAAAGCAAAACTTATATGATGGGCCTAAATTAGGAAGCCCAATCCAACTCAACATGGGTTGCAGGTTGGGTCAATCCACTTTTTAAAAAATAACATTTTTAAAAAAAAATTAAATTTTAATATAGAAATATTTACAAAATAATATTACATAGTGTTGCTAGTCTCAAATTTACAAATAAAATAATCCTAATATTACATAAATACTAATTCTCCAAAACTTTATATCACTAATGATGCCAATTACATATGAACTAATCAATTAATACAACACAACTAGCTAACAAGAAATATAACCCTAACTTTATTTCAATATCACAACGCAACAAAATAGTCGATTTTAAGTTTGAACTTTTCTTATTGTTAGCTACAATTCGTTTCAATTCAGACTTGCTCTAAGTCTCACGAATTAATGAACTTACTCGCATCAAATTACTTTTCATTCTAAAAAATATTTTAAAACTCAACATAACTTTATTGAATTACGAATTAAATTAGAGTAGAATCGCATTACGAAATTCAAAGATTTATGTGGAAATTATAGGAGTGGACAGGTGCTTGAAACGGCGGAAATTTATAGAAATGGAGGGTCTCGAGGCCTCATGCGCCGCTATGTGTCTACTTATCTCTAGACACTCACTACACACTTAGTTAAATTTGCACTTTTTTAAGAAAAAAAAAATATAATTTGGATATTTTATTTTTTATTTTTTAAAGATTTGGTTCTTGATTATCTAATCATTGATATTTTTTTTTCTTTATAAGAAGAAAAATTAGAAATGTGAGGTGACTCATTTTATAGTTTTCACAAAATATAGGAAATTGAATTAGTAGCGTAGTTAGAAATTCGATCTGATAGTTCTGATTTATTATATATATCGTTACTAAATTGTTATCGAGCAATAGCTCTCACTTTATCTCAAATTTGTATTTTTTTCTTCAGATAGTTATTGTATGAGTCTACTCAATGCTAGATGCAGAGACGCATAAAAGATCAATATGAACATTATTAGCTGTCCCGTAATAAAACCAGTTGTTGCTGATACCTTCTTCTTGGTTCCTTCTTTTTAAGTCGGCCACACGCAATTATTATTGATCGATTTGTGTTTTTTATTTATTAATATTTTACAGATTTCAAGCAGAACACAATGAAATACGTACACAAATTCAAATATGAAACTTTGTGTAAGATTTAATCTATATCTACTGTAATTTTTCGATAAAGGATGTCAACTGGACCCCTTGACACCACCATAACTCTGCCTTGAGACAAGAAAAAAACTATTCTAAATATAATCTTGTTATAATATTAACGATTTCGTAAAAATAAAATTTTAACAGATTATTATTTTTACTATATAAGATTGGTCGTCTTTAATTGTATAAAAATATGAGGAACTCTTTTATGTAATATCTATCTCTTTCACTAAAAAATTTTAACAATTAAAATGCATTCATTTGAATTTTGAATATTCAATATTTTCACTTTTCTATTATTGAATTTATTTTTGATATGTTAAGTTTTACCCATAAATTAAACTTTTTGCCATAATGTTGCAAACGTCAATATAATAATAGTCTAGTTTTGTCTTCTTTCTGTTGGCAACTTTTAATGACTACTAATTCTAGCATTTCTTATTATGTTATCATTGCTCTATTATTATTCACTCACTTTATTACAAGTAGTTACAAAGCTTTTCTCAACATCTTTTTCAATCACAATAAATTTCTCTATAGCCAAAAAATATTACTTTTTTTTAAATAAAAAAAATGAAACTCCGGGCGTGCTTGGGACGAGAGATAAGTAATGACTAATTTGAAGATTAAATCGTTGAATAACTTATTTCAGAATTAATTATTTTATCAGGATTAGAGTGTGACGTTTATTTTACATTGAGGAGGGGAATAACAATTCTAAAATAACTAATCCAAGGATGATTAATTCCTAGACAACTTGTTCACCAACCAGACGAACTCATTCATGTCCATAAAATGCCTTTAGATTTTAAAAAAAAAAAATATTACAAGAAAATTATTTATATTATCGATCTTTTTGATTTATTTGAAATTGAGACGTAATTATTTATTTTAGGGTCATAAACTTTATGATGCACAATGGTCGCAATAATGATGTCAAAAAGATGGTGAAAAATGTAGTAGGAGTAGGTGGCTATATGGCCAAGGGTCAAATTTCATATAATGAAGTGGAGCACTAAACATTATAATAATATTGAAAAATAAATAATAGTGATATGTTTTACATTATACAAATTTAAAAATAGACCTCTTAGGCTTTTTATTTTTCAAGTTTTAAAGTAATGGGGCCAATTGTTTTCTATCATTACTTTATCATGGAATCAAATAGTTCCCATTAATTTCCACATTCCAAAGTCATTTTAAGTATAAAAAAGAACCAAAATATAGCTCATCATAATTCCATCATTTGAGGCTAAATCTATTTGCCTTTTTGCATTATTAGGAATGATTTAATTTTGGGTACTAATGAATCAAAATATAGCTCATCATCTTAATGAATTACTAGTTCCGCCCAATTTTAATTATCATAGTTTTTTTTTAAAAAAAATAATTATAAAAATTTTATGATGTATTTTTCATCATATTGATATGCAAAAGAAATTGCAATTTATAGTATTTTTCGTATAGTTTTTGAATACTCAATTTTTTAATTTAAAATATCGAATTAATGTAATCTAATATAATTTTAAAAATTAATCAAATTGACTTTTGAAAAGCGCAACATGACAATTACAGATGGACAAAAACATAATATATATATATATAAAAAAAAAACTTTTCTAGAAATACAATTTTTTCTCCGATTATATATTAACCATGCAAAATATTTCGTACATCACGTAAAGAAACATCTATTGACATTTCAAACTCAAAAATTCCAAATAAATGAGCGCATGCTACGTTTTTTTTTTTCTCTTTTTATTAATTTTATTTAATCACTTTGCTTCTTTTTTTTTCAAGTCAAAAATTAGAAAAATCTTGCAAAACTTCAACATTCCTACAACGTAATGTTGAAAAGTAATCAAACCTATCAATTGTAAGACTTAATTTATGATTAAATTACTTGATTAGAGTAATCATTCTGAGTGAAAATTCGAATCTATGTTTAAATAAGGAGTCTATTAGTGTTTTAATTTAGAATAAGGCGGAATAATCTAAAAGCCTCTAACATATTGTAGATTGAAGCCTTTGAAATTCTTATATGTATAAGGTTTAATATCGAAATAATTTCAGAGATTTTTTCTGACTCTGTCTATTATCAACAAACAATTCGAAATACGCATGAAGAAAGATACCAAAACAATGTAATATTATATTAACCGTCTTTTTATGATTAAATCTTCAAATTTTCGAAATGCTCCAAATTCGAAAAAAATAAATATATATACACAAGAATTTTGAATGGCATCTAAGAAAAATCTTTTATCAAGAATTTTCACTCATTATACCACTAATAATTAATTAATTAAGTCAAACTTTCCAAGTGGTTGTAGCTATCGTAGAAGCTTAGGATTCTCTTACGAGGTTTAATTAAAATCAATTAGTGACAACTTTTTGGCTGTCATGAGCAAGTAAAAAAGTTATTGAAAAAAGAGAATACAAGAATCTTATGGCTGACTTATTAGGAGGAACCCTCTCACCTTTCGTTCGGAGTCGAGGGTCTGTCAGAAAAAATCTCTATAAATAAGACTACGTATATATATCATCTTTTCGAATGTTATAATAAAATGTTATTATAGAGAATGACGTTTGTTAATGAAGAGGCCTGTCTGACTGTATATATGAACCAGAATAGTAAAAAGTGATTTAACAACCCAATTTTCTTAGGCATGCCATTTAGATTTGTTGCTTTCTTTGACATCAAATCCAGAAAAAGTGTGTTTTCCTGTCACAAACATCTTTAATTTTTCTTCTTCTTATCTTAAGCAATGCCATAAAGAGACTTGAAAGTAGTAAAAGATTGCAATAATTCTTGAAAAAAGTAGTTGTAAGCATTTTTTTAAACTAACTTTCAATGAAGAAATCAATTACTTTGTTTGACTACTATTCATAGTGCTACTATTCTTGTTCAATCAAGTTAGCTAAAGTCATTTAATTTAACACCGCCAATCAAGTTAGCTACTATTCCTTTTCTTATAAATATTCTATATCGAAGTCCTACTAAATTTAAACTCGCGTCTGTAAAGGCGAAATCAAAATTTTTGATAAAGGAGTTTAAATTCTGAAGAGACAAGACATCAAATAGTCGAAGGGAGTTTGACATCTACTATATATATCTATAAAATTGTTTTAACTATATAAAAATAATATAATTTTCCGTCGAAGGGGGTTCAATGGTGGCTCCGCCACTGCACGTCGGAAAGTTTCACATGGAATAAAATGTTTTTTAATGAAGGCGACTCTTTAGCCAGGACAACTCGAACTAATGACCTCAGGTTAAAGATAAAAGAGTACTTACCACTACATCAAAACGTTTGTTGGTACCTTATAATAGGTCGTACTCTATCTTTTAGATTAACCTATTAATTAAGTTGTTGTAAGCTTTGTATTTGCTTTTCTTATTAATTGTTATGTTTTCATTTGAAATTGTTGAACTTGAGCCGATGTTAAGGCATGTGTATACTATATCCTCAGCAGACCCCACTAATAAATTTTATTTGAATATGTTATTATCGCTTCCTTTTAATGTGAGAAACTTGTGGGAGTATGATGCACCCGTAGGAGTGTTTTACTCTTAACCAAAGGTTTCGAATTCAAGCACTAGGGATGGAGAAAATCCTTTTGGAAACGCCACCCTCTAACGGGCCTACAATGTGCGGTCGAGATTTAGTCAAAACTCCAAAGTGGAGTCCGAACATCGAGTGGGAAAATTAAAAAAAAAAGAAAGTTAAGTTGCTTAATTAATTGAGGATGGTTATACCCTTAACGAAGGTTTCTAATTCGAGCCCTACGTATGGAGAAATTCTTTTGAAAGTGTCATCCTCAAACGGACCCTGCAATACGCGGTCCAAATTTTATCGGAGCTCTAAAGTAAAGTCCGGGAAATTTTTTTTAAAAAAAGTTAAGTTGCTTAATTAATTGAGGATGGACATACTCGAGGGCAAGGGCATGATTGGAACTTTGGCAAAGTACCTAAATTATATTATGGAAGACGTATTCAAGCATTGAATGTATTTACAACTTTAATAAATTTATAATCTTGAAATTAATTTTACTACGGAGGCGTAAATCTCATGAATCTATGAGGTGTGACATAATTTCATGTATATTCAATTTTCTAATTTTATTACTAATAAGAAAAATTAAAATTTTCAATGATTTTACAAATTAATTTTAATAAATAATTTGTTATATATAGAAAAAATATTATGATTTTTATTTGAGATAGGTATTAATTATCAAAAATGAAAAAAATGAAAATTACGATTTGAGAAATATTATTACACCAATGATAAAAAATATGATTCAAAGCAAAAAAAATATGAAAATTAACGCCCGAACATACGTTTTTACACTCGTGACTTACATCTCAAATTTTAAGACTTGCACCTCATAGATCTGCGTATTTGCGCTCCAGAATTTTTTTGATACGCTCTGCTTTGAGACTCATCGTGAAACTTATCCCAAAAACGTTTCTGAAAACTCTAAATGAATCCGACGATACCATATTGTAATAAATGGAACTCCTAATACTCAAAATTAATGAACTAACTCAAAATCATGTCACTTGACATTGTCAGACAATTCTTCATCGTAAACTCAAAATATGAACACAAATAGTAGTTCAATATGACATTCATTACAACCACAACACGCTTACTCGCAAAAGTTAAAACTAATTTCTTTAATCTATCGCGATCCATTTCACGCATTTAAAAAAAAATAGTAGAAGGGAGGAAAAGAGTCACATTTCTTGATCTAATTCACATCATAGAATGGTGTGAGCTACAATACACAAAACCCAAAAGTAATTCACACCATCTTTCAATAATAAGGTAATAAAACTAAAAAGTTGGTCATGAGGACTTTTGTCTTGAGTTGAGTGTGATATTTTAGTATCAAAAGCCAACAACTTGTATAGCCTCAAAAGTTGAAAGAAGACAAACCCTAACCCCACTAATGTGGCAAACTTTATTTTTTGCAATTTATTTATTTTTCAAAAAAATATTTTTTACCAAAAAAAATTTGTCAGAATTTAGTCAGAATGATATTTTTTTTTATGTTATTTTATATTTTAAAACATTTTACCTTTTTAATTTTGATATATTCTAACTAAAAAATGAAAAATAATCATTTTATTTTAAAAAAATTATATTTTTTAAAATTTTCTGGTCGTTTAACACTTTCCTTTTTTTTCTTTTATTTTTCCTATACCAAAAATAAAACACAAAAAAATTTAATTCTCCCAAGAGCTTTGGAAATCGAGTTAGTGGAGTATTTTTTTAACCTTCCCCACAAACATGCCCTAATCTCCTTCTTAGACCATGACCACTAATAGTTTGCACTACTTTTCTCAAATAGTAGACTTTTAAGTAAATCGTCGATAATTTAATTTATGTGATATATTTTATTTATTATAATTAATTTGAAAAGTTCATTAGATTATTAAATTAACAAAAAACATACATTAAGTTGTATTTTTCATGTCAATATGACCAAAAAAACATACTTTAAAATATTGATTGGAGTTTACATAGTGTGAATGTTGAAAAATAAGAAAACAAAAAATATCATATAAATTGATACGGAGAGACAGTAATATAATCCTACTAATTTGACTTAGAAGATATATTCTCTAATAATACTCTGTATTAATTTGTATAAAGATATTGTGTACAATCAATGAATTTTAACTCGTGATAGTAAACTAGTTATTTCATCTGTCTTAATTTATTTTATGTTATTTGATTTGACACAAGAATCGAAGAATAAGAAATGATATTTTTGAAACTTATGATTTAAATTATTTTACGATAAAATAGATATTTAAAGTTAAATTACTACTCCCCTCCGTTCACAATTAATTATCATGATTTCCTTTTTTAGAGTCAAAATATAAGAACTTTGACAAACATTCTACGATGTATATTTTCATCATATTGATATGCAAAAAATTACAATTTATAGTACTTTTCGTATAGTTTTTGAATATATAACTTTTTTTTAAAATAACATCCAATTACTTAATCTAATTTAACTTCAGAATTAGTCAAACTGACTTTCGAAAAGCATAACATGACAAGTAAAAGTGGATAGATAGAGTACTGATATAAAAATGTGTAAAAAAGTTTTGGACTATATAAAAAAAATGTATCACATAAATTAAGAAGAGACGGAGGGAGTATATTACTACTTTATTTAACATACCAATTGATTTGTTTAATATTTTTTTAGTATATAAAAACTTAAAACTCATAAAAATAAAATTGTAATCAATTTCAATGAAAAGCTATAATCTTTTGCCTTTATATACTACCCATTATGTCCCTCTTCCTCTTCACTACTCTCACTTTCTTCTTACCTTACCTTAAATAATATTGTCCACATATTTTTTTTTCTTTTTCTTTGTTCATTTTTTCAACCTTCTATGGAGTTACTTCTTGATCAATGCTCATGGATTTTTCATGTCTATGGAGAAACAAGTTTGTTATATACGCGGAGACGGAGGAGGAGGAGGAGGAAAAAGCTATGTAAATAACTCGAAGAATTTTATCGAAACAAGAACAACAAAACAATGCAATTTCGATCTCTTAAGTTTCTAGCTAAATATTTATTTTAGTAGAATTGAGAGATCGACACTATGCATTGTGGGGAATTGAGGGTAACGGTCCGAGTTTACCTAAGTTTTATTTAAATTAACTTAATTTTAGGTCTTTATTTTTCTTTTAACTTTTCATCTACTATTATCGTCTTGTAAAGACGTTGAGACCATATAACATGTTGTAACGAATCGTTCGATTTCGTTGTATTGTTATGTTTTGTTTTTTTTTTGCTAATTAATCTTATATAGTATAGTATAATGTAACATGAGAAGATGTAAGAGATGCATACGAGGCAGCTAGCTAGAAATTAGGGAATTAATCTTAGTTTTTTGCTTATTAATCTTATATTAATTTGTAAGGTTTATTAAATGCTGCCAGGCATGCATCACTTACACTTTTTAATAAAAAAAAATTATGTTTTAATTTCCTATCTATTGTTTGAATGAGTTTTTATACTTTTCGTCTGATGTTCGATATTTATATTGTAATTTATTATATAAAATTTTATTATTTTTATGAGATGTTTTATATCTGTATTACGATTCGATTAATTGGATAGGACTTTATTATTTATGGTTGAATGATTGATTTGCTTTTTTCAGAAAAGTAGAAACGATTGGATATGTTACTATTTCCTTTTTTTTCACTTTTTTCCTTATATAATGGGAAACCAGTGATAGCAATTTTAGCTATCAATTATTTTATTTGTTATGTACTTTTCAATAGTGTAATGTAAGTTCATCGTGTGATGTACAATGTTACGAATTCGAATCATAAAAATAATTATTTTGTATTTATATCAAGATCGGTGATTTATTAGTGGGGTGATTTTTGTATACTCTATACACACGTGAATATTTTGAATATTTTATGTATACTTTTTAGGGAAACTTACATAAATATACTATGATAAAAAAAAAATATTTATCATTTATAGTAATATAATACAAGTTTAATACATATTATAAAGACATATAACATAAATTTTAATGATGAATAATACATTTATCACATATTTTAATATGCTTATAATACGATGTGACAATTTTTTATCAAACAAACATGATATATTTAAAAAAAATAATTATAATTCATATATATTATTGCATACATAATTCACTTTTAATACATATTACTGATTTAACAAAGCATTGCTATAAATGGTAATAAATAAAAAAGTATCGCTAAAATCAGTAATTATTTTCTAAAATGTATTAATTTATGTAATTTTTTTCTATTTTTTATGGTCGATTATGAAATTTAATTGAAGGTAAATGATTAAATGTTTATCATGAAAGAAATGAACTCTTGTTGGCCCCTTGTTGACAAATATTATTAGCTAGGGATCATTTGTTTCGAGATAAGTTAGTTTTGGAATAAGTTGTTTTATTATTTATATGTGATAATTTATCTGATCAGTAATGTATCAATAGTGAGATAAATAACATAAGAAGATTGTCTAATACTTTCGATCAAATGCAGAATAAATAAAACTGCATTTTATTCATGAGATTATTATATCTTATATCTCATACAAAACAACTCCTAAGAAGTATTTATTAGGAGTTTGTTTTATTAAATTATCTTTATTGATTTATATTTTTAAAAAATTATGTTGTCTATTATTATTATTATATATAATTACTTATAATAAATATAATATTAGAAAAATAATAATAAATATCTTTAATTGTTAAAATGACAAGTAAAAATATCTAATTTTTAATATAAGGATTATTTTATCTGAATTTAGAATAGCAAAGTGTGGATATTTGGAATTAAAAGTGGAGTACTAATTTCAACAAAAAGTCATTTTCACAATAACTTTACTACGTATTTGATTATTATTTTTTTCATGTCAAAATAACTTAAAAATCAATGGGGCTATCAATTTGCAACTAATGAAAAAAGATCTAAATAAATAAAAAGGTATATGTAGCGATAATTTAATTCGGCCTCATTAAAATAAAGAATTTTTGGTAAAAATTTTAATTATTAATATTTAATGAAATATATTAAGTGATTGTAATATTTAAAAAAAACACTTAAAGGATAACATATGAATGAATAGCATTTATATTTTTAAAAATTTATGTAGTTAGTAATTTTAAGTCTGAATGATAAAAATTATAGTCATTTACTCGATGCATTTTACTCTTTTATATTTTGCTTCTTAATTAGGAATATTTATATAAATGTATTATTTAATATCATAATTTTTAAAGTTTCTACCATCTAAAAGAATTATAAAATTTCCTCTCAAACATATTATATTCTAGATCAATGAAAAATTCAAAAAAAATTATTTATCGTGTATCAAATAATCAAAGTTTAAATATATTTCTGACTTTTTTCCTAATAACGGAGCTATTAGTTATTATGACTACTATTAAATGTTGCGGCTCCAAGGTGTAAGCTGTAAATTCACTTATGTTTTGGATAGAAGTGCAGCAGTACTACTTGAAACTAGTTGAAGTGATTGGACAATAAGTATTAAAACTCGATTAATTAAAATTTACGTTATGTAAAATTCTATTTAAAAAAGAACATTATTTATTAAGTATTTTTTATACTCAAAATTTAAATTTAAGATATATAATTAAAGGAGAGATAATGGTCAAATACATAAGCAGATTCCTAAATTTGTTGAGTTTTTTTCCTCAGGTACCTCAACTACGTCATTTTTCTATTGAATCATTGAACCCCCATAATTTTTCCGTTTAAACAAACACCGTTGTCTGATATGGAACCAAATTTGTGAGGGGTATTGATAAAAGATACATATGTTGTTTCACAACTCATTAGTCCAATTGATAGTGAAAATGTTTGAAAATAATTGTGTTTTACTTAAGTCATTTGAACACATTAGAAAACAAATGAGGCTAACACGGTTTGTCTTCATTCATTTAATCAAATTATTACAATTCGAACACAATTGAAGGCATTTACAATAGAAAAGCCGATCAAAATCAACCAACAGTGTTTTAAAAGGAAAAAATTATGTGTGGTTCAATGATCAATAAAAAAAATGACGTAGTTAAGGTACCTAATAGAAAAAACCCAACAAGTTTAGGGATCTGTTTATGTATTTGGCCAAAATAATTCATCGACAGAACTACATCCATTATTCTCAGAGAGCAGCCAAGAATATAACTTGCACCATCATAGAGTTGAATATATATAGCTTTTTTCCTACAAATAAATACAATTATGTTTATTTACAGCTAGTTAAGTACAACACTATAGTTTTGTTGGAGTGACTTATGTTTAAAAAAAGATAAAAAAGAATTGCATTGATAAAAATATGTCAAAAGTGAATATTATTTGATCTAATATGTGATAAATACAGAAAAGATCATAGTCAATTATTGAACTAATCAAGGCTAGTAAAATCAAAGATTTGTTTGATCATTTGAAACTCGGATCGCGATTAAGGTATTAATAGTTGATTGACAATAACTTTTGAAATCAAGAGATAGTCTAATTTACCTCTATTACAATTAACTATAGTTATTTTCAATGCATCTCAAAAGCATTAAATATATTATATTGAAGAGTAAAATATTTATTTTATTTAAGTAAAATTACTCTCGCTTATATTCTAACTCATATCTATTGATTTGACATAAATATTTACCTAATATTTGTCACATCACAAATCTCCAAGTAACAAATCTTGGTTAAATCAAAGAAGAGAATTAATTTTTACAGTAATTGTATTTGATGTGTCGGCAAAATTGATGTTAATGTGTCCCCAAATCTGAGACATAATTAAGCAGCTCTTGGACTTGATTACCAACATTCTCTCAAGAATTTAAACTTGATTAGATTTTGTGTTTCAAAAATATTAATTGCTCAATAATAATAATAATAATCCCATAATATCTTATAGTACCTATCTGCAATTATATATGATGATAGTATATACGATAATAGTTGGATGATGCAACCAACTTCATTAAATAGGTGTAAATGGTGTGGGTCAGTCAAAATATGTAAAAATAGACACTTAACCTTATATACAATTAAACAAGTGGACATACGCGTCTTATATCATGCATGACATGTTGAGCATGTGCATCTTCTTATTTAACTTTGTATAAGTTTTGAGTGTCATACTTATTATTCACACGCAAAATTGAAGAACATAATGTTAGCATGAAACAGCTCTGTGATATACAACCAGCAATAACAAACAACAAACACAGAATAATCCCACAAATGGGGTCTGAAGAGGGTAAAATGTACGCATACCTTATCTCTATCTTTAACCGGCAACAACAAACAATAGCTGCAATAACAAAAAAAAGTACAACATAGTTTTAAAGAGAATATGTATGAGCATGTCAACAAGAAAATATACTCAAGGGAACATAAATGAGTGATAAAATAACATCAGTATTTGTTTAAGATTGTACCTGCAATCAGATTGGAAATGAACTAAAGGTTGCAGCCTTAATCTTTCAGTGCTAAGAAAAGATTTTAACGTCACATTTTTGGCCGTTATCCTCTCTTGTTTCTTTGATAATCCTAACTGAGTCGGCAACATCTTCACTGCATGATTTTACCTCAATGTATCGCAAACAATTTAGGTCCTGAAAACCATCAGGGATAGCTTCGAGATGTAAGCATCCATGCAAAACCAATTTCTCAAGGCGATCGAAGGATTCCTCAGACACTTCCCATTTCGAGAGTTTGAGATTTTCTAGTTCCAAGAGTTTGAGCTGAGAAAACTCCTGATCTCGTACTTCCCATTCACCCATTTCAAAGGCAACTTGTCGCAGTTTAAGTACCTCAAGGTTGACAAGTTTGGCAATGGTTGAAATTTCCTCAGGTGGCAAAGGAAATTTGAATAATGTCAGTTTCTTGAGATTCTCTGGAAAGTTTAATCTTGAAGGACCAACCTCCAAGATACCAACAAAGACCACTTTTAGCGTTTCAAGTTGAGATAATGAGTCTAATACAGGAAATACGATTTTCATTCTTTCCCCAACGCCCTAAATCAGTAAATACACATCTTAACTTCCGAAGATTGGGTGTTCTTCTTACCATCCTTTCCATATTGTTCACCCTGGAAACATATATTGAGGAAAACGTTTCCAAATTGTCCAGCTTTAAGAAATTTCCACCACAGGATTCCTGTGCACCACGCGAAGCAAACAACGCCCCATCACTAATGCTAACATATCTCAACTTACTCAGCTTCCAAAAAGTATCTGGCAACCATACTTGTCCTCCATTTCTTTTGACTATGAACGTTTGAAGATTCCAAAGATTTTCTATAGATGATGGAATAGAATTCTTAGTAGTTTGAACAGCAAGGTACCTTAGCTTATTAAGTTCAGTGGGAAAAGAATCTACATCAACCACCTCCAAGTCTAACACCCTGAGAAATTTGAAGTTGCCAAAGATGAAAGAAGCATATCTCATTGATGAACATGCATTATCACTAAGCTCCCTGAATAAGATAGAACGAGCATGTGAACATGATGGCCTCCACTCAGAAAGATCATCCCGATTAGAATAAAAGGATAAACGGCGGTGCATAGGCCTTTCAGAATAAAAACGCGGAGGATTGGAATCACGATCCCTGGAATCAAGAATATAAGTAGGATAAGGAGTAAGAGAAAAAATCCTAATTAATCAAAACTTAGAGAAAAATATAAAGAGGTAATACCTTTTCAGCCACAAAAGGAAATTATCTTCCTTAGCTTTCTCCTTGCAGAAATCGAGCATTAGATCATGCACGCGACATGCTTTGATCTTCCCAGTTGATCTCCTCTTCGATACCATAATGAGGTTTCTTCCAATAAGATCATTCAAGTAATCTTCTGCCGTATCCTCCAAACACTTGTCCTCATTGTTTTTTATGAATTCCTCAGCAATCCATAAGCTTGTTAATTTTGACACTGAAATTTCCCTGTCCTCTAGAAATGCACCAAAATATAAAAAGCATGATTTCAGTTTGTTAGGTAAATCTTCATAACTTAGTTTTACTAAATCCTTTGCGCCATCCTGCACTCTTTCCCCAAAACTTAATTCCATCCGCGTCCAGCATCTTTCTGTCTTGTCAATCTTTGCGAGAAGACCAGCCACTAAAACAATGGAAAGTGGCAGCCCATTACACTTGAACGCAATGTTTTTCCCAACTTCTTTTAGCTCTTCCTGGCACATTGCTTCCCCAAATACCTTTTTTTGTAATAACAACCAACTTTCTGAATCTTTCATACTACGCAAGTTTATGGGTTCAGTGACACATTTAGCATACATAGCAACTTCTTTAAGTCTGGTCGTCAGAATTATTCTGCTACCTTTTTTGGCCTCGGGAAAGCATAATCTCAAATCGTCCCATGCTTGTACTGCCCACACATCGTCAATGATTAAGAGGTACCTCTTTGGCAATAGAGTTTTTCTTAGTCTATCAGCTAATATATCAGCACCTCTTTTACTAATATCAGTGAGGCCAGAACTAGCAGAACTCAAAATGGAAAACAGCAAGTCCTCACGTGTGTATTCTTGTGAAACACGACACTCCGCACAGAAATCAAAATGAGAAACAACTATGTCATCATTGATGAAACTTCGAGCAAGGGTCGTTTTCCCTGATCCAGCCATACCCACAATGGAAACAACATCCAGTTCTTGTGATCCTCCAACTAGTTGATCTCTTATAGTTTTACAGACATCTGTAAAACCAACCAGTTCTCCGTCGGTAGCATGGGAGGCACTTGTCATATTTTTTTCCTTGGGTTTGATCAACTCAGTCTTAATGAGCTCAATCTCCCTTATGATTTCCAAGAGCCACATCCTAAGAAAAGTAAGAGGTACATCACTAATTGCAAAAGAATCAAGTATGTACTCGACCTCATAAGCCTTATCAATGACTCTTCCAACAAGATCTTGGAGTTCGTTACGCTTGTTATTACCTTGTTCTGCTACACGCACGATGAAAGGCTCGAAAAAGTTAAGCTCCTCATGGACTAGTACGATTTGATCCTTCACAGAAGCAAGTGAAGCAGAATGACCAGACAGGAACTCTTTCAAGCTAGCAAGAAGGCAATTGGAAAAGCCCAATTTATCATTCTTAGGCAAATGAGATGTTACCCACTCTCGGATCTTGTGGCAAATCTCTGTTTTGATGGACCGAATCATGCCATAGAGAAGAAGCAATTTTTGGTCCCAATCACCCCCCTAGTAGACAGTAAGTCCAGCATGAATGACCAGTGTCACTAGTCGCTTGAAGAAATGGATTCTCATCTCATCCTGAATGTCGGTAATCAATGGTAACTCTTTGAGCAAAGCTCTCAAACAGTTGATCTGTTCAGTAAAAGAATACTTTTGATCTGAAGTCCATGAATCCGCTCCTAACTGCATGTGTACGTGCAGAAGAAAATCCATGAATTCATCTGCGGCTTTATTGAGGTGCAAGTTGACATGAGTGCTGCCGAATGATAATAACTTTAAAATATATTTCAGGAGCTCGTCATCGCAGACTATCTGGCTACAGATCAAGTTATCTTGCACCATATGAGAAAATCTGTCGTAACAAGGCAAGTATAACAAAATTGCTGCACGGGTAGTCACAAGTCTAACTTGAAGCCAGAAAGTTTGCCAGCATTTAATTTGTTCTGTTGAAATGCATATTTCTCCCAGAAAGAAGATAAACTTCTTCAGTGCTCTCAACTCCTTTACGACTGATTCCACTTGAGACTGTACATCAGGCAGCTTGACAAGGCGAACAATCAGCATGTCCTTGAAATTCTGTACAACATTGTCTATGTATGCCAGCATATGTACGTGGTTCAGAGGCGTAGTAACAGGAACTAGACTTTCTTCTGATTCCCAATAATTTATTGGGATGAAGTAATTGAAATGCTCTATCGATCGTAGCACGTAAGAGGGATCAGCATCAAAGTTAGAGCGATACAGATCTTCTGCAAATACCAAGAGACTTCTAATCCGCATTTGAAGGGAGCTACTGCACTCCCAATGCCCCAGGAGAAATCTACCCAGAAACCATAGCTCTGTCTTAATCAACTTGATTTCCTTCCTTTTGTCATCCGTCAAGTCCTCATGCTCATTTTCTATAGTTTGCAGAATGCTTACCGGATCAGGATCAGGATCAGGATAAGGATCCCCTTCATCCAACATACTACTGAATTTGCAAATAATTGAAGATTAGTGTATTGAACTTCTGATAGTCTTCCAAAATGAATGATTCTTTTTAAAATTTAAACATACTCATAATAGCTTACGGAAACAATTTCCCATGGAAATGAAAGAATTATCATATTTGAAAAGTTATCAAATAGTCAATAAACAACACACCTCCATCTTAATCAAGCAAGTATCAACCCTCAGAGCAATGCACAAACATACATATTATAAGTACTAATTCGCAAGCCCAAATCACACAACATATATGGATGCCAACAATAGCTACATCAAATGCCAATCAAGTACTAACAAAAATTTTATACCAAACTAAACTGATTACATTGATCAAATCAATTAGTAGTTTACAATGATCCATATAGCAAATTAAAAAAAATAGGCTACTTTAGAGTATTGTCTACTTCATTACACTATATGGCCAAACTTACTCCTACCTGTATACTATCCGGTCAAATTAACCCTACATGAAACAAACTATTGAAACTTACAAAATTATTTTCTAAACGAAGTGAACAAAACCTGCTTGAGATGAGTTTGAATGACTCAGGAAGTTTATCGGCGAATCAAAGGTTGCAAGACGCCTTCCTTTGTGAGAGGAAGATCAATTTGGATGCATCCTTTATCTGGAGAATTGACATTCTGATGAAGGTAGCGGCGGAGACGGGCGTTGAGACGGTGGTTCACGGTGGTGGATCGGAGAGAGAAAAAAAGGGATTTGAACGAAGAAAAGGGGATTTAAAATTTCGCCAAAAAATATTTTAGTGCTAAATTTGTGTTCCCGCTAAAACTTGCTTATATATATATATAAAAAAAAATCACGGAAGAATTAACTTAAATAGTCGTTTATCCAACGAACATTGAAGAATAAGAAAGTAAGTGATTACTAGCTAGAGTTAAATATGTCATACCTATCTCGTGTTCTTCTTCGATCTACCTGTATCGGTATTCCTCTTGTTCGTAAATTTCAAACTATTTTAATTCATCATTAATCTTAGTATCTTTATCTTTCTTACACTCTTCTACACACGAATATTCTTAATTGACCAACATTCTATCTCAGAAAATAATATCAACCTAAGAACTGTTTTGTAAAATTTACCCTTAAATCTCGATAACCCATTTTTATCACACGATTGTTCAAAGTTCATTAGTTGACTTTTCTATTATCAACATTTGGAGTTTAAAGATTTTTTTAGAAATTTAAACATGGAGAAACAAAGTCAATGATATGAATCATATACGCTCTACCTATGTAGCCCCAATCACATCGTTACCTATTACACCTTAGCCAAAAGAAAAATAAAATTATTGATCGAATCGTAAAAAATAACATAATTCTTCAAACATTAGGATAAACCAAATATATCATTTGGAAATTAAACTTGATATATAATGAATAAGCAAAACAATTAAAATTGACACGATAATGAAAAAAATAAATCATTGCTAAATAATTCTCACCTGGATATGACTGTTACCATTAATTAAACTTAGATAGCTTCGATGTTTATTTGGTGAAAATATTTTAAAAAATGAAGAAAGTATTATTACAGATCTAGCCACATTAATATATGGCAATAATTCATTTTTTTTAAAAAAAAAAAATCATTCAATACTTAATTCTCAAGACCTTTTTTAAGTCATTTCTGAGTCGTATTTTTTTTTATTAATTATATTCACAAGTCTTTTTTTATTTAATTAAGAATACATTTAGTTATTTCCTCTGCATGTGTTCAGCTTGTCAGCATATAAGCAACTCGATCCAACGACTTTCATATAAAATTTGTGACCCTAAATTGTCGAAAGTAATTTTAAATTAAAGAAATATAAAAAAATATTAAAATATATTTTATGATTTTAAATATTTAAAAAATAAAATAAAATAAATGAGTAAAACTTTTAGTCAATTTTAACATGCATTTAACCTAAACAAAAAAGTAAAAAAAGAAGTTAAATGAGTTTGTTAGATTTATTATTATTTTGAGTATTTGGAGCGTGTTTTTTCTGATATATTGAATTTAAGCATAATATATAAATATGTTTTTGACTTCATTTTAAATTATGTCTTTCAACTTTTTGTGTGCATAAGTAAACAATTAAGTTTATATAAAGTTGAACATATAAATACAAATTCTACGTGACATCTACATGACAATTTATGTCTACGTAGTGTTCTACATTTATTATGTCACATAAGACTCATACATTTACTTATTCAACTTTATATAAGTTTAAGTGTTTGCTTGTTCATACTCAAAATTAAAGGAAGTAAATGTTAAATGAGACCAAAGGACACCATTTATGCATATGCCTGAAATTTATGTTTTATATTTTGTTTTTTTTTGACGAAAAAGGAAATTCGTAGCCGCTATCCTTTTGGGTGCACACAGGGTAAAACTCCGCTTCTGTGCAATAGCTCGCAAACCACATAGGAGAGTTAACCTAGTGCAACGAGCTCGACCCAGAAGGCAAATCCCTTGATTTTGCTGGCAAGAGATTTCAAACTTGAGACCTCCAACATGGAAGTCCCAAACTCAAATCACTGGGCCACTCCGAAGAATTATTTTGGCTTATTTATAGTAGATTCGATATTTGAATAACAAAAAAAAACTTTTTCACAAAATAATATCAAACACAGCTAATTGCGCTTTAAGGTAATTTTTCATATGCATTTTATATGCGAATTTTCTACTTCACTTGCGTAAAACAACTTACGTTTTGAAATTAAACTGATATATCTATCGAAATAAAATTATATACGAACTAAGCTAAATCTAATAAAGCATAACTTGTTTTGTCTTGTATGATATAACTTGTGTTATATTATGTTACGTAAAAATATAAATGTTTGCCTTGCAAGTTCTTCTTTTCGATATTGTTAACTCTTATCGTAGTATCGAAAGGACAAAAATTAAAGACTATCCAAAATAAAAACATATGTGTGAATAACCCAATTTTTAAGCAACAAACATTTTGTGGGCCAACATGAAGAAGGCCCATGTGAAAAGAAAGGAAAAAAGTCATAATCAGCCCATGTGAATTGTTGTATCACAGCTTATATTTTCTGTTTATTTGGGAGCCACTTATTATCTCCCACTTGCTTCTATCTGGTCCAATTTCAATACTCTAAAAAAGAAAAATTTTGAAACAAACAAAGAAGAGGACACAAAACATATTCATAAAAACCATACTCCAAAATTTTTGTGTATTTATTCACATTATATTTAAAGAGATATTTTAAATGACACCACAACACAACAGAGCTCACACCCATAATAATTAATGGGATAGTTTCAACGTAATAGAGCTCTGTCACTTTTCTAGATTTCGTTCGTCACTTTCGTATAAATTGTTTTTGTATGTATATAAAATGAGAGAAATTTATATGTTTAAATACATATATTTTCATTTATACACTTATAATTATACAAATACAAATTTTCCATGCCCAGTTTTTTTTTGTATTTCTCTCTTTCTCGCTTTATATAGAGACAAATTATACAATTGATTCTTTTGTATATGTATACCGAAACAAATTATACAGTTGATTCATTTGTATATGTATACTGAAATACACACATTTATAGCCATAATAAACATATAATTTGTAATAAAACATAACTATACAAACTATATCTATAACATATAAATATGATTTTTTTGTTTGCTGGACCTAAAATTCATTCTAGAAAGAATATGTTGACTATACATTAACAACAAAAATGATAGACGCAAAAAATTGAACGTAAATTACTTATAAATGAACTATAGTCTGGTTACATTTATGATACACTGAAAAGGCTAAATATAACTTTAGTATACATGAATATATATTGACTATGAATAAAATATATTTTGATTATTCAATTTCAATGGATTCAAAATCTCCTATATAACATTTTACACAGTATAAAATGTGAAATTTGCTCTATATTTTTAGTCTTTTAATATATATTCGTTTAAAATAATTCACGATACAATATTTAAATATAAATTTTTATAGTGAGATTAATATAATTCCAAAACATATCCCAATGGACCTAAGCCAATCTAGACAGGTGAAATTTCTTTTCAATGTGATTAGAATTTTTTTTTCCTTCGAAGTTTCTAAGTACTTCCGTTACGGAGGGTCCGATCCCTATCGAAGCGGGGAAGGGCCAAGATAGGGAGGGCGGCTCCACATAATTTCGATTAATTGTTGAAGATATCCTTCATCTTATTTTTTAAATTTTTTTATAATAATTTTTTAAAAAAGAATCTTAATTTTAAGAACCTCAGTTACTAAATATGCCACATTAAGGGATCATTTAGTTACCGTATAAACATATTTTGTTTATGTATAAAAAATCGCGTTAATTTTACTATGTTTGATAAAAGTTTTGTAATACGTACAAAAGTCAACATAACTTATATCATGTTTGGTTACATTTTTTATAGTTCTACATAATTAATACCGACATAACTTATGATGAAAATTATGTATAAATTTAGACATAGTAGAAGATGGAATAAGTTACATGATATTAGTTATATATGTTATATATGTATTAAAAGAATAAATGACATATTTACTTGTTAATTTATTTTATTGTTTAATTGAAAACTTCAATATTTTTGTCTATATATGTTTTTTCTTTTAGATATATATGGGTCATTTTTATTTTTTTTCAATTTATTGTATTGTTTTAAAAAATTGAAAACTTTATTATTTTCTATCTATTCTTGTTATATAATAGATCATTTTCATTTCTATTAATATATAAATAATTACAATTTTCATTGATCTGTGTAAATATAAATATTTTTGAATAATAAAAATTGATTGAATATTTTTTAACGATATATAAGCTAATTAAATATTAACATTATATATTATTCAATATATTTCACATTTTATTATATATATTATTATCTTGTAAATAATATATATTAATAATTTATAACAAATTTAATATTGCAATAGTTAATAATTCACGCAACTCTACATAACTAAATAATAAATACATAAATAATATTCACGTAATTAATACCCACATAATTGAAGCAACATGACAAAACCTTGCACGACTAACACCTACATAACTAAACCTTGCATACCTAATACTTACATAGCTAATACATGCATAACTCTGACCAGAAACTAAACGTCCCCTGAAGAAATAGCTCAATGCACTAAAAATCTAAAATCTCATAAATCAAACTATAAGGATTTTACTTAGGTCTATTGTACGCAGACTTAGGATATAATTACTCTTTAAATTTATTTCCACGTCCGTAAAAATTTGAACTTATTGCAAAATAATATTTAATTCCGCCAAAAACTTTTTTTTTTTTACATGAGCAAAAAGAACTTTATATCAAGCTCTTCAAAAACCGGAAATAATTCCTCAAAAACTAATTTTTCAATTTTTTTTTTTTTGAAAAAAAAACAAAACAAAAAAACTCCTGGTGAAATTCATCACTCATTTTCACCAACACACAGATTGTATAAGTTGATTTCCTTCCTTCACACCTCCTGATACTTACGCCTCTCGTTTATCGAAGTTCTGATCGAATAATTTCTACCTCGAAGTTCTGATCGAATAATTTCTACCTCAACGAGAACCACTCAATCACATCCCATGCAACGCGCCGTCGCGTGACCTCCACGCGCTCATCGGAAACAACCAATAACGACGACCGGCAAATCGGACAGTTAAAATTAAACGTATCTAACCATCCATCAAAACACGCCTTATGAAAAACATGCTTGCAATCCAATTTCCTCACATTTTCACCATCAATTAATCGATTCAAGCAAAAAACGCAGCTCGAACCAGCAGATTGATCGTCAAATGTATACGAGAACATCCGATTCAAATTAAGCTGTTCAGCCAGCATAACAACTCCGGCTAAACCTGAACCAACCGCATCGTAAATCGCATTTTCTTCGATTTGAATCGGATTTACTGAAACGCCGATGAACTGAAGAAAAGTGAAGATGATCGAACGGAGATTAGCGATGCAATTAGCGAGAAGAGTTACGAGCAAAATAGGAATGGATTCAGTAGAAACATCACTCAATTGATTTTGTAATCCCATTTTTTTTTCAATGATTTTTATGCTAATAATGAGTTTTGAAGTAGTGTATATATAGTGGGTAGGGGTGGGGGGTAGGGGGTATGGGGTGTAGGGGGGGTGGGGGTTACGTGGGAAGGAAAAGAGAAGGACACACAATAAGTTTTCAGTGTCATCGCGTATTTTTGCAATTTTCAACTTTACGTCACTTGATTATTATTTATTTATTTTTAAAATTTTTCAGTTAAAAAACTTATATATATTAAACGAATCGAAAAACGGAAGTTATGATTTTTTAGAGAACCTACTCATGAAATATTGAAAATCACATCAAGAAATATAAATATAAGTATCTTCGGATAGGGATTTGTAACTAAATGGATGGATAATTCAGATTTTGAAGTACTTTTGTTTAACTAGACACGAGATTGAAGAAGAGATTTAAAGGATCTACTCATGAAATTGTATTGAAAATTATATTAAGAAATATAAATATAAGTATCTTCGAATGAGATTCGTAACTAAATGGATGGATGATTCCATGATAAGGAAAGGATTTTGAAGTATTTTTGTTTAACTTGACTCGAAATTTATTTCGAATTTATTTCTGATGGATGCATGTTTTATTTTTAAGTCAAATTCATTTTTAATTTTAAAATGCATTTATTATTATAATATACTATACATTAGGGTTTCAAATGAGAGATATTATTTCACTTCAAATAAGCAAAAAATTTACTTTTTTGTTTTTAAATAAAAATCTTTAATTAACATTATAATATAATTAAGCATATTGGGGTAAAAAATTGGATTGGAAATATAGGTAAATTAAAAGGTGACGCATCAAAATGTTGGATAGGTCAAAATGTCTAGATCTAGAATAAGGGCTATATTTATTACTGAAAAAATCACAATTTTTTTTCCAATAATTATGTAATGAACACAAATATAAATAAATAAGAGTCTTCATGAAATAAATTTTGCGAATAGTATTTACTAAGGTTTAGCTATAAATAGTTTTTTATTCATTCATCGTAAGGCATCGAATTTGTATTCATTTATTACCAACAAAATACTCTATTACTTTGTGTGATCAAAGCTCTTAAGCTATGTGATTCATTATTTTGAACAAACATTAAGAAAAATCAAATGACGTTGTCAACTATTAATACTGGATATTTAAGTCACATTGATAGAAGAAGTTACAATATAAAAATCAGATGTTTTGATTATTTCAAGCCACAAAATTTTGAGTCATTAAATCTATCTATATAATTAAGGGTAAATAATAATTCTTTCTTTTCGTTTCACAAAAAAATGATCTAATTTGACTAGGCACGAAGTTTAATAATACAAAAAAAAAAAACTTTCAAATCTTGTGATCTTAAATTAAAGTTAGATCAAATGTACAAAACTGTTCTTTGATTTTGTGGCTTTAAACATGCCACGTGGAAAACTAAAATTAAAATGTTACAAAAAAAATCATTTTATTCTGAAACAGACTAAAAGAAAAAAGAAGTCGTTCTTTTTAAAACGGAGGAAGTAATATTATACCTTTTGCTTTCTAAATACATTTTCTAAACTTTAATATCATGAGATATTGAGTAAAAAATCCAAAGGTATATTTAGTCTTGCACACAAAGGAAGCCACAGATTGATGATGTAGTCTATGGAATTGTTAATTAGAGGTTCTGAATTTTAATCATGTACATGAAAAATCTTAATGAGAATATATCTTTTGAAATAACGATATGAATCTAAATTAATCAAATTTTTATCAAATAGAAAACGAAAAAAAAATAGCTAGTGGGAGCATGGAGGTCATGGTGGGGGTGTGGGGGGCACCACAAGTGAGTTGGTTTGAGAAATAGTAGTAGTATTTTTATGAAGAAAGAAAGGGGGTGGCCAAAATAGTTGGAGAATTTCACTAGTATAATCAAAGTGACATGTGGGTGGTGGGTCAAATTTTGGGGGGATAGACATGATCCTAAAGCTTTGTCCACTTTATAATGTTAAGAACATTTTTTTTTCTCTTTTGTTATCTTTTAAACGTAGATAGAATTGGATCAGAGCAGTAAATATTTATTCATTCTTAGCTGATACATTTGAGATGAAATTGTTTTGTTAGAAAACGGTCAATATTTTAAGGTGAAACATTCGAGTATAGATTCAGATTACAATACAAAAATCATATAAAAACAACATACCAATGAAATCTCACTCAGTGAAGTTTGGAGAACGAAGAATGTACGTTTACTATCTCGTAAAGATAGATATGTCATTTATGAAAACCTAAATATCGAATAAAAATTAAAACGAAAAAAATGTTAGATAAAAGGAGTGAGGTAAATGAAAAAAGTGTGATGTAGGGGAAGTTGCTTTACAAGATTGAATGCAAATTAACCTAGAATTTTATGTATAACATCAAATAGAGAGATTTAATCTCAAAAATCCCTCACCATGCATATTTCAAATATAAAACTTAACTAAATTGAAGAAAAATTGGTGGCTTAGAATTGAAGTTAAGTAGTTATTGTTAAGCTTACATTAGGTCCACTACTTATCATGAATATTCTATTTAATTAAATTATTTATTCCATTTCATTATTCATATTATATAGAAAAAAGTGAAGAGTTAGGTGGAGCAAGGACACTTTTGTCAATGCACATACCATCAAACATTTTTATTAATTAAAAAAGGGATAATACACAAGAACCCCTCTATTCATGTTCAAAATTTCAGAGACACACTTATACTATATTAAGGTTTTATTACCCCTTACTTATTTATTAATAATTTTCTACCTCTTTTTGGCCTACGTGACACTATCTTGTGGTCCAACATTGGTTGACTTTTTTTCAAGCTAGTGTCACGGCTAAAAAGAGGTAGAAAGTTACTTATAAAATAAGGTCAGGAGGTAATAGGACCTTAGCATAGTATAAGCGTGTCTCTGGAATTTCAGGCATAGATTGAGGAGGTACTTGTGCATTTTCGCGTTAAAAAGGGACAATCTTAGTGTAAATTACTATTAAATACTTTTGCAACTTGACTATTTTACCCTTCTTCATTCAAAAGCTACAACAATGAATGTTATGCCACAAGTTCTCTTAAAAAGTTCTCTTAAAGCTAATTCTAACCTTGCCTTTGTTTTCACTTTTGCTTTTTAATGCTTTCTTATGCCCACATGATTTTTTTTCCCATTTTCATAATTTCTTTGTGGTGGGTCAAATCTAATTACGCGTTGTTTAATAAAATGTGTGGAAAGAAATAATGTAAGACTTAACATTGTGTATCAATAAAATTAAAAAGATACAATACACTGTACCACATTCGTTAATATATATATATATATATATATATAATATATATATATATATATATATATATATATATATATATATATATATATATATATATATATTTTATTTTATTTTTTTTATTTTCAAAAGCTGCAACAAGCTAACAACCAAATTCCTTAAAGCAACTATAAATCCAGAACATGTCACAAATTTGTTTTTTCTTTCGAAATAATATTTTTATATGTTTTATTTGAGAAAATATTTAAATATAAAAATATCAACTTCAACTTGAAAGATATTTCAAATAAATTACTAGCTTATTTTCACTTACTTCTCAATTTGAAACTATATAAAATAAATTCAAATAATGTTCCAAGAAGAAAGAAGGGAAAATGCATAAAGTATCCTCTCAACCTAGAAATTACAGAGATACATTTATAATATACAAATATTCTATTACTCTTCTGAATTTATTTTATAAGTAATTTTCTATTACTTTTCGGCCTACGTGGCACTAGTTTGAAAAAAAAGTCAAATAGCGTTGAACTCACAAGATAGTATCATGTAGGCCGAAAAAGGGTAGAAAATTATTAATAAAATAAGTTCAGGGGTTAATAAGACCTTAGTATAGTATAAGTGTGTGTCTCTGAGATTTCGGGCATAAGTTGAGGGGTACTTGTCTATTATCCCAAGAAAGAACATAGTATTCTTTTATGGGAAAATGCACAAGTACCCCTCAACTTATGTCCGAAATCGCAGAGATACACTTATATTATACAAAAGTTCTGTTACCCCCTGAACTTATTTTATAAGTAATTTCCTACCCCTTTTCGACCTACGTTGCACTAGCTTTAAAAAAAAGTCAATCATCATTGGACCCACAAGATAGTGTCACGTAGACCGAAAAAGGGTAGAAAATTATTAATAAAATAAGTTCAAGGGCAATAGAACCTTAGTATAGTATAAATGTTTCTCTGAGATTTCGAGCATAAGCTAAAGAAGTACTTGTGCATTATCTCAAAAAAAACATAGTATTCTTTTCTCTTATATTTCTTATAAGTCCGTCTAGAAAAATGTTTGTTTTGTTTGAGTAATTTCTAAATTTTAATTTTTCATATAATAATGTTAAAATTATAAAATTAAAAAATATTTAAATATATATATAGACACTTTTTTGCTTGATGTCATAAATTCAAAAAACAATTTACTTTCTTATACTTCCTATACTTCATGTCAAATTTTTACGTTAATTAAACAAATTGAGACGAAAATAATACTTTATTAATGCCTCATCATTCGTCAAAAACACATAGCCGACGATTCAAACGAAACAAAAGAAATGAAAATCTCTTAAAGAGGATATTATTTATATATTATTCGATACTTGTATTGAAATCTAATTAAATTAAATTTATAAAAAAAAAATTATATTAATAATAAAATATTTTTAAACAAAAATAATTTTATATCTTAAAAATTCATTTTTTATATTTTTATTTTAAATTAAAATATTTATTATTTTATCACGATTTTTATCGATTCGAGAGGAAACCTTGCACATGAGGGAAGAGGCAAACCGACGTAAATAGCAGAAAAAAACAATATTATTCAGTCATGATATATAATACTTGTTCCATTAATAGACATTTATTAGATTTTGTACCAAAGAAAATCTATTACTTATTTATGATAGGGTACACATATAGATATACATAAAAACAAAAATTATATACCAACAATATAAATCGAAAAGTATAGTTTATAATTTCTTCATCTGATCCATCGAGAAGAAAATAGGTTATTTTTAAAATAAAAAGTAGGAGGTGATATTAATAAAAAATATATTATTTGTATAATTGTATGGGAATTGAAAAGATTACTCGGATAAAATAATGTACGTAAATTTTAAAAGAAATGAATTTTGAGTCTAGTTCAATCTTCAAAACTGGCTTAGAAGGTAAGATTGTAAAGTTTATAAAAGGAGACGAGAAACTATTTATCTCATTAACCGTATAAGGTTTTCTTAATTTATATATTTACTAATACAAGCATAACTCTACTTAGTTACTAAAATATTTTTTGTAGTTTTAATTATGAATTTGAACACTAACACTTTAAAATTTATTAAAATATTTATGCTCGAAATGTCCATTATCTTAAACCTTAAGTACCTCACGAAAAAAAGTGTGAACGTAAGCAGAACTTTTTTCATTATTTATAAAAGTGGTACGCGCATGATGATATCTTATTTTGTTTTCCTGATGTAAACTCGTTAGGTACGATTTTCAGAGTTTATGTCAATATAAAAGCTGTCGACTTAAGATATTTTCTGATTCGAGTGTGAACTATAATTTTGTATGATGCAACAAATATCTTCATCAAACAACTTATTTACTTCTGGTTAGATCGGTAACAATAAATGATTCAAGTTAAATTCGAATAAATAAAAATATAAGACAATTTTTTTTTAAGTCATCTTAAATGATGTTTAACGGCCACGCGTTTCTTCTAATCAGCATAGCGACTGGAATTAATATATATTTGACATTACTTTGAAAAAGACCAAATATTTTATAAATAAGAATTAATTAGATATTAATTATTAAATTAATTATAATTAAAACGCGTTGGGCGGTGGATTATTAGGCCCTAATGAAAGCGACCATCTGACTGAAAATAAGATTTGCCGTGATCTTCGAATGCAACTTGCAAATTAATACTCATAAATCAATAATTATCTTAATTTGATTAAACAAAATAAATAAAAAAGAATTAATCATTAACTCCCCTTATATAATATTTAGTCCTTCTTAAAAAAAAAGTACTATAATTTTCTCGTTAAACTTTTTAGTTTATCTTTTAATGATATATACAGATTCAGATTTAAAATTTATGAGTTTGTACGAAGATCTCAAGTTATTATTGAATAACAAAATAAAATAAAAAGAAAATAATTATTTAATCTCCATTTTCAGAGTACGTAATATTTTTGTCTCTCAAAAATAAATGAAGATGAATGCTATAATTACTAATGTAAAAATAAATTCTAATTTTTTATCCCAAAAAATTCAATTGTTTCATTGAGAAATTTAATCTCTCATTGTTATTTAATATTTTGATAAAATAGAACGGAATAAACTATTAAATTACAAATTTTTGGCGAACTCAACAAACGAACCAAATCATATTGGACACTAACATAATTTTGGCAAAGTCAACAAACAAATCAAATATATTTAACTTTTAATATGTAACATAATATATATATATATATATATATATATATATATATATTATATATATATATATATGAGCACAAGTTTTTTTTTTAAAAATATTAAGTCCTCCCTTTAGGATTCATTTGATGTGATATAAAACAGAAAAGATCGCATTTCGCAATAGCGTTTTATGTGTTAATCTATCGCAAGGGCTTTTTGATATTTTACCATCAAAAAAATGGGGGAGGGGGGTTGCCTAAGTACTAGGACATAAAAAGTTTTCCGGATTCGGCTCCTCTCAATTTCGTCCAAGTTTCTACTTAGATGTATGACACCTATGTTATTTAAATATTAAATGTCTGGATTAATTAGTTCTCTCAATTAATGAAGTATACTATTAACCATGATTACAAAAATTTATTCTAAGATATCAAACTTTAGTAAGAAAGTAATCATTTTCCAATTATTTAAGAAAAAAACAAATGGATTTACCTCAATTATATAGCATTAAGCTTTTGATATAAAAAGAGCTCTTCTATAGTTTAACAACTTGAGTTACCATTTTTTAAAGAAAAATTGTCACAATTCAGATCGTCGTGATTGACACCCACACTAATTCTTCGGTGGGATAATCACTATTACAATTCAAACCAAGCAATTAAATCAAAACTAAGGTAATTAAGTTACGGAAGTAAGTTAATTAACTAAATAAATATGAAATTTAAATACCTAGAATCTGAAAGTCAATGTACCAAAACATCTAATTAAGATCCATAAATCTAAACAAGAAGGGTTACATCCCAAACTAACGAACTATTCAACTAACTAGAACAAATACCAAAGTCCGGAAATGGTGGACATAGACGGAAAAATCTCATGGTAGCCCGAACAAATTGACTCACCCTTGAATTCGAAGCACGATCACTGATCTTCTCAGCGAGGTCTGTCAATAGTTGCATTAAGATGCCTTGTACTCAACAAAAATAAGAGCAAGTGCAGTATCAATATACAACAATAAAGTACTGGTAGGATTACAGGACTATATATCCCACTAGTGCAACATAAACAAGTCAAACAACATTATAATCACATGCATTTATATTAACATATACAACATTATCAATATGAAGAATCAACAACACATTTCACATTTATCATCATATCATTGGTCCTCTCACAGAACCCAAACCCAAACAGTTGACTTGCCGAAACGTGACAATTCGATCTAATATTATATCGAAATGTAACATTCGATCCACCGTGGAGCATCAACCCTTAGCCGAAATACAATACTATCAAGTAATTACTAACTTTTGCTAGAATAATATCGTAAATTATCGAGAGAAAAAAAATCCATATCTACTTGCATTTCCAATTGAAAGGAAACATTGCTACTGAAATTAAATTTTACATCCAAAATAGTCCAAAAAACATAATCGAGATTTATGAAAATTGAATCGATCCAACTTTTTTTATTTTTCATATAATTAAATTTATCTCTCCCTATATATAAACTAAAGTATTAAATTGAGGAAATTAGCAATGTCATGTTTGGGATAAGAATATTAAATTAAACATACATATCTTTGTTAATTAAGTTCCATTAAGATGAGGAGTCAAATATTGGTAAGTAGAATAATTGTTCTTGACTACGAAAAATCAACAAAATGTCCCTACTAAAAGGGTCTATCACTTCACCGGCCAAAAACCTGTGTAAAATGACATGTAGAGCATATAATATAAGATAAAATATAAAGTATTAAATAAACGCGGAATTTAAATACGTAGAATTTGAAAGTTGAAGTATCAAAATATCTAATCATCAAAATTCATAAATCTAAACAAGAAGGATACATCTCCAAACTAATGAACTATTCAATTAACTGGAACAAATGTCTAAGTCCGGAATTGGTGGACATAGACGAACGTGAATCCCATGGCACCCCGGAAAAATTGTCTCACCTTGATATCGAAGCGACAATCACTGCTCTTCCAAGCGAGGTCTTTCAATAGTTGTGTGAAGATGCTCTGTACTCAACAAAAATAAAAGCAAGGTGCAGTATCAGTACACAAGCACAACGTGCTGGTAGGATCACGCAGCTATCTCACTAGTACAACATAAACAAGTCAAACAACATTATAATCACATGTATATATATATCAACATATGCAACATTATCAACATGAAGAATCAACAACACATTTCACATTTATCATCACATCATTGATCCCCTCACTGAACCCAAACCCAAACAGTTAATTTACCGACATTCCGATTCAATATTCCGATCCACTGTGGAGCATCAACCCTTAACCGAAATACAATACTATCAACTAATTACTAACTTTTGCCCGAATAATATCGTAAAATTATCGAGAAAAAAAAATATTCATATCTACTTGCATCTCCAACATTACTACTGAAATTACATTGTACATCCAAAATAGCCCAACAAAAACATAATCCAAAACACTTGAAAACTCATCAATATTTATGAAAATTGAATCGCTCAATCCTTTATTTTATTTTTATTTTTTATAATTACATTTATCTCTCCCTATATATAAACTAAAGTATTAAATTGAGGAAATTAGCAATGTCATGTTTGGGATAAGAATATTAAATTAAACAAACATATCTTTGTTAATTAAGTTTCATTAAGATTAGGAAGTCAAATATTGGTAAGTAGATTAATAATTGTTCTTGTTCTTGACTATGAAAAATCAACAAAATGTCCCTACCAAAAAGGTCCATCACTTCACCGGCCAAAAACTTAAATAAAATGACATGTAGAGCATATAATATAAGATAAAATATAAAGTATTAGGAAACATCACTTCCACTATCATCAAATAGACGGATAATTGGATTTTTTTATCGTCGTTTTAAAAAATTAATTGACATTCATCTAAAACAAATTATATTTTTTTATATATATGTGTGTTGAGTCAAATATAGAGTGTACACTCATACTTGTTTAGTTGTTATGTTAAACAAGGCATCTTATACCTTGTTGGAAACATAGGTGATCAGTGGCGGAGTCAGGATTTTCAATAAAGAAATTTAAAATTCGTGAAAATAGATATATGGAGTAGCCGAAGGGGATTCGACATCTACTGTATATACATAAAATATTATTTTAATCATATATAAATAGTATAATTTTCTGTTGAAGAGGATTCGCCAAGATGGCTCCGCCCCTGTATGTGGTTGAGTATTCCACAACTCGATGTCATGACTCAGCTAGCTACGTATAAAAATAAAGATAAATTTTTTCAATTTGTGAATTCTACACAAATAATATTTCTTTTTTCATACTTAGTTTTCAATAAAATTATTTCTATATATTAACAATCTTATTATTTATATATTTTCATTTCTACTTTTATATAGATCAGACGAAGATAACCTTTTTTTTGTATCTGTTTTATTTGGTTGATTCCTATTTTGATGAGAACAATAGCAAACTTGCAATTTTGTATGCTTTCTGGTCATGACAAAAAATAATAAATGAGTAATTAATCACAAGAAAGGGACATGGTGATTATCACGAGAGTCTTTTAGTTTTTTTAGATAAATTTTATTTTACGAGACTTAGTTTAATATTTAAAAAATTATACGAAAAATATTAGGCATAATATATATATATCGGACTTAAATTTGATTTTAAATTTTAATTTTGACTTCCAATTTTCATAATGAACAAACAGACACTTTAACTATAAAACTTTTAAAAAAATAAACACATGAGTCCTACATGGCAAAATACACGTAGGACAAAAAATGACATGTAGGATATGTATGTCTATTTATTCAATTTTATACAAGTTTAAGTGTCTACTTGTGCACAACCAAAGTTAAAAGACATAACTGTGATTTGAAGCCAAGTTAAAAGGCATATTTATGTATTATGCCAAAATATTATCAGTAATAATACTTCTTGTATTAAAGATATGATGTAATGTGATGAAAACATATACACTATTAAAATATTAATAGAAAGTCTATATAATTTAATGTTATAAATTAAGACATGATAAATAAAAATAAACGAAAGACGTTAATAATGTCCATATTATATTATATTATATTAGGTAAAAAACATATTGCTACGTGTCCATATGTCTAAGAAAGCAAAGGGCTTAGTAAAAAGATTTGTTTCTCAATCAGCTAGCTTTGTAATTTTCTTATATTGCATATAAAAATGATTTTTTGGTATATTAAGTTTCCATTATGTAAGAAATTTGAGGAGGATCGGATAATAAAGAAGTATTTTATGTAATTATATTATATAAGTAATTTTCATGTTTAGCTAAAGACCTTTATAATTCATCCAACATATATTGAGAAACAATATTAAAAATGCAAAATAAGGATAAAATGAGGGAGGGAAGCGAGGGATAAGATGATTCAGATTTGTGAAGATGAGAGATGTTAATGTCCTAGCGAGGAGGTGTAAGGGATGACGTACTATAGTAAGTTTCCTGAGAGGTATAGATATGTTGAAATTGCATTAGGGAGAGAAAATTAGTTTGGATATAACACATCTTCAGTTTATTGGGGACACGAACTTAGACATGAAGTTATGAAAGTCACAAATTAAAGTGATGAATTAGTAGGTAGTTAAGTGTTGTCTCGTTATCAAACAAGATATATTTCTTCTTGTATACTACTAGTAGTAACACCATTATTATAGTTTATTATCCCTTAATTCTACTAGAACATGCTATGCTTCAGCCATTGTTTTATTTTGTTGTGGTTCACTATTCATTTTCTTTGTATATATTCAATGTATTTCAGTTATTTGTGATATATTATTACTTCATTTTCTCTTTTTAATTTTGTTTTGATATGTGTTATTTTAATCCGATGATCATTTAAACATAAAATTTCTATCTTTACGAGATGATGATAAGATAACAACATAAAATTAAATAAAAAGGAAAGAAATAAAAATAGGAAAATTGGATGAAATAGCAAATTATTAATTCAAATTAAATGTTATATCTATAATTTCTTTTGTTTGTAATTTGTAACAAACATTTCATTTTGTTTCCATCTCATTTATTCAAATGCAGAACCCATTTGTTTACCAAAATATACAAATACAAGATCCATTTGTATACCCAAATACATATTATACCAAAATATACAAATGCAAGACTCATTTGTATATCGAAATATCCGAATGAAGGCTCCATTTCTATACCGAAATATATAATGCATTACCCATTTGTATACCCAAATATACAAATGCAGGACCGTTTGTATACCCAAATATACAAATAGATCCAAATACATATTATTTTTATGTATATGTATATCGAAATATACAGATTAATAGCCATAACAAACATAAAGTTTGTCATGAAGCACAACTATATAAACTATAGCTATAACATATAAATATAATTTTTTAAACCTAAAATTACTCATAAAAATACGTGTAATTACCAACTGTTTTTAATCTTTCTTGATAATTAAAGAGTAAGATTATTTTTCCTTGCTTGTACCCATTATCAAGTAAAATTAGTTAATTCAATACTATTTGATCACTCCAAATTACAAAAAGTCTTTTTAAATCGATTCTAAATATTTTTTTAAAACCTATCTAATTAGATAAATATTCATATCATATCTACTAAAGCTCATTATACAATCATTCATATCATATATTATTACAGAGTCACTTACTCTTTCAAATTCTCTCTCTCCTCCTTCTCACACTCTCATTCTCTCCCCTCTTTCCACTACATAATTAAACTTAATTAGTCATTGAAAGATCATTAGTTTAGACATAATCCTTATTTATGTGCATATATATATATTTTTAACTATGTATTTATGCACATATACATTAGATACACCACAAATTTAGTGTCAAATAGGTATATTTTATGCACAAATACATACATACATCATAGATAAATCGAATACGTTAATATCCTCTCAAAAATCAATATGTAACTATGTAAAGATACACCGAGTACTATGCATAAATATACTGATACTGGATACATGAAATTGATATGTGATACATTAGATGAAATTGATATACACAGTCTATATTTGATAGCGGATACAAATGCATAAGATTGCAAACATGAAAGTCAAGGGACGAAAGCTAATGAGAAAGAGGAAAGATGTGATATACATTCACTAGATACAATAGATATAGAGACACACACACTATATATAAGGGTAAATAAAGAAAACTCAAACAAGTTACATAATTATTAAAATTAGACTAGAAAAAAGGATAAATATATCTCGAACTATCATAAATGGTATGGAGATACCTTTCGTCATATTTTTAGGACATTGGTATTATATCGTAAAAAGACTAGCACATATATTCTCTTTATACTAACAAACATATACGTGTTATGATCATGAATCTGATATTTATAATTTATCGAATTAATAGATAAATTTGCATGACGTATTCTTATTTAGTCTTTCACGTTAAAGTGGAGAACATATATATATTTTAATTTTTTACCCTTAGATAAAATTGTACGACGTGTCCCTAGATTTTTTAGAAGGGCATATATTCCACATCCTCCCAAAGTGTCTACCGTTTCAACATTTGCTTACGTGCACATCACGTGATTAAGTTTCCTCCCTGAATTTACAAATCATCTTCGAAACTAGCTTCAGTTCCATCCGCCGTCGCCGACCGCCGACCGCCGTGAAGGTTTCAACTTCCTACCAACCGCTGACCGCTGGTACGTAACCTTTTCCGTCGCTGTAAGACGGAGCTCCGTTACCTGTTCTCCGGAGTGGACTCGAACAGTTTATGAGTCTATATCCTCTCCAATTTTTCACAGTCAGTTCACATTACCGAAACCTTAGAACTTCCAGCATTTCATCACCGTCGTTAACAATGAAGGACCGGCCGCTATCATCATGCGGTGCTGTTTACGTCCCTCCACATCAACGCCTCCGTTCAGTAATCACTGTTCCCTCTGCTGTTTCTCCACAACCTGGAAGTTTACGTCCTACAGCAATCGATCAAAAACGTAATCCTAACATTCTAAAGTCCTACCCTTGCCTTCCGCCGCCGCAGCAAACAGTGCGACTACAACAGAAGAGAAGTTCACAATTTGATGAGGTTTCTGAGGAAGGGGGTGATATTGAGCTTACGCCATATCAGGTAGGTGAGACACGTCTATCTGTAGTATTTTGAAGTTTAATCAATGTCAGGGTTCTTAGTTCTCCTTTAGGCATGCATTACATAGGTACCCAACTTAAATGTTTAAATGAATAAAGGATTTCAATTAGATGGCCTGAATAGAGCAGAATGTATAGATAGGATTCATATTATTGGCCTCAACTAGTTTGCAATTGAGGTATGTTGATACTTAATATACCAAGGTGGCTTCAGCAATTGCGTGCGCGAATTAGTTGGGAAGAATCTTGGGGTCTAAATGCTGTTTATACAATTAATTTTAAGGATTGTTTCTGTTCAATAAATATAAGTTTTCTTCCTTGATTGGGCTATGTTTGATTTTTGTATAATGATCCAATTTGGCTTAGGAAATGACTGAATGGGGAAATCTCAATGTTGGTCTAGTTTTTACTGAAAAAAGGTGATTGCCTAATTTCATATAGAACTCAATTATTGCCTAATTTTGATTAAAACTTGATTTCTGAGCAAGTTAACTCAAAATAGTGTTTTGAAGCTTCAATGGTATGTTAAAGTGGATTCGGAACTTACATTTGGGTCATTATTGTATTATGTAAGGTTACTTGAGTAGTTACATAATCTAAGAGCAGGAGAATATTGTCATTTGTTTTGGTTTATGGGTGATATACTGACACTTTAGTCTACAATTCTGTGGACATCTCATCTTTGTGTTGTCTTGAATCTTTGACTTCGTTCTTTGTTTTTAACACGACTCATGTATTTTGATAAGTTAGATAACCAAATCCACATGTCCGAATATTGAGTTTTAGATCAATGATGAGACCCTATGCGAGTAAGGATCATATGTGTTTTAAGGTCTGAACTGCATTGGAAAGCATCACATGCATATTAACTTGAGTTAGGCATGGTTGTTTTCTTTTCCCTTGGACCTTTGATGTTCAGGCATGTAGCAAGATATGCATAACAAGAAAGTCTGATTAAGATTTCCAAACTACTGTAATTAATATAATGTATAATAAAGTTGCCATTGCCAGCACCTACAACTCTGTTTCATTAAATAACTGGTGTACAATGCGGTGGTTATCAGTTGACTTGAATTTAATAGTAAGTATTATCAACAAAATAGACAAATTAAATTCAGTCCATCCCCTTTCCTCACTCTCTTCTGTGGTTTTCTTTTTGGCTCAATGACCTTTCTGCACTAGTATGGGTCTTCATCTATTTTCTTCTTGGACCTTGTAACTCTCCTCATTTCTTTTTCAAGTTTTCTATAAAAAAATAGATTATATAGTAACTCTTCCATATACAGGAAAAATATAATCCCATTCTTCATGTGTAATTAGATACTATCTTTATTCTATCCTATCTAGTGTTATTGAACATGGATTAAGTGCTTATTTTTGTTAGACTTCGTGATATGCTCTAAAGTTACTTGTCCTGAAACCTGCATAATTATCAAGTAATATGCTGATCAGAGGTTGCACTAGTGTTTTTTCTAGAGTTATTAGATTGTTTTAGTGGTGGAATTATATTCTTATCCAGATATGTGTCATTCATAGCAATTAACTGAAAATTTCAAAAATATTACACTCAAGGGTGTGACCTAGTGGTCAAGGAAGTGTATTGAGAACCATGAGAAGGTTCAAATCCCAGTAAAGGCAAAACACTAGGTGATTTCTTTTGGTTTGTCCTAGCCTTGTTGGATAAAGTTACCAAGTACCTGTGCCAGTGTGCTAGTGGGAGGTAGTAGATACTCGTAGAATTAGTCGAGGTGCAAACAATCTAGTCCCGACACCATGGCTATTAAAAAAATAATTGAAATATGGCATTAGTTTGCACCTCTCCGGTAAGTTGCATCTGAACAAGAGTGTTCTTGTGGCCCTAATATTGTATGATTCAACTTGACTACACTACACGTTTGTGTTGTTAGCATTTCTCTGTTGCTGAAATGATGGAATCACTGATCTGGATATATGGTGAATGAATCAACATACACTTGGATGATAGGCACACATGGTGGAGACTTGAACTTGACCATTAATCTGAAGGAATCAACCTTAACCATAGGTCACTGACATCTTTTGTATGGAGCATTCCTGACATGGATGGGTTTTTTACTAAGTTGCACGAGATCTTCACTTTTCGATGCCGCACCCGTGTTGGATTCTCCAAAAATACACTACTTTTGGCGAATCTGACACACACCCCTTGACATTTTTGAAGAGTCCGAGCATCATAGGTTTTTAGTCTTTCTACGTTGATCTGATGATGAGGTTTTATACGTGTCAGTGAATGTTTGCTTTGTCGGTGGAAAATCACTGCTCACGTCCAGCTACTTTCAATTGCATATACAACTTATCCATGTTATGGCTTGCATGCATTTACAGCTAATTCTTCCCGTCTGCATGTATCACAAATATAAGTCACCTGACTGTCCTATAACATTAAATGGATTCCAGGGTGCTGTCACATCTGATAACACTGAAACATGGAAATGGAAGCTCACTGCTATGCTACAAAACAATGATATACAAGAGGTGCTCTCAAGGGAGAAAAAAGATAGGCGTGATTATGAGCAAATAGCAGCTTTAGCAAGCAAAATGGGTTTATATAGGTATCTTTGATTAGGAAGTGTCTTGTTTCTGCACTTGTTTGGTACAGAACTTTAATATGCTACCATCCTTGCAGCAACCTATATTCAAAAGTAATTGTTGTCAGCAAGCTTCCATTACCTAACTACAGGTTTGATTTGGATGATAAGCGTCCTCAGAGAGAGGTATGTTCTTGACCTGTTAGATTCTTATTCAGTTATTTAAATTTTGACTCAACGCCAATATTTCCACTTCTATTTTCTTTTATTTAATTGTCTTAGTCTGGATTTACATTCCTGTTGCTTCCTACTTGATCAGGCTTTTCTTGTTTTAGTTCATGCCTGGTTCCTGTATTCCCTCTTCTACCTCTCTTTCCTGTCCTTTATCTCATTAATCATGATAAAGACTGCGACCTTTAAACAATTTTCAGGTGATCCTGCCTCCGGGTTTACCTAGACGAGTTGATGTTTTTCTTGGAGAATACTTGTCTCGTAAGCCAAGAAGCACAGATGTACTTTCACGATCAAGCAGTAATGGCAGTATAGCTACTGATGAGGGTCTATTTGAGCAGTCAGAGGCACTCCCTCAAAGTAAGGCTTCCATGAAGAAAATCCATTGGGAAAGGAGTATGCAAATGCAGACAGAGCAGCAAACTTGGCAGGTTTAATCACCTCGAATTTTAAAGCACATCTGTAAAAATTAAGAATTATCTCCCTCTTCCAACCTTGTCTTCACTTCAAGTAAGATGCTTAGTTTTCTTGGTTTACTTTCTATAGGTCAGACATGATAATCAAAGTTTTTGCTGCCTGAAACCTCATCATGGAGTGAGAATTAAATGCTGTAATGATACATGCTTCTTAATTTGTCTGGAGTCTGGACTAAGCAATGAATATAGGTGTTGAGATTAGAGGAAACGAGAATAAAATTACACTAGCTGATCTGTCAAAAAGTTTATAGATACAGCATGTAGTATATTTTTCTTATTTACATAGTAAGACACTGGGAGCAGTAGTTGCGGGGCCAGGTGATACACACAATCTATTGCAGGGTAAAAAGTTTTATCTTCTAATGCTTCCTTAAGCAGGTGCGATTGAATCTACTGTTGCTGGGTCAGCCCTTAAAATATCGACGACATAATAGCTAGTAGTTGTTTTTTTTCCCGCACATCTTTGTTGGAAAATAATACAGTAATTATCTTTTCTCTAAGTTCTCGAGAAAGAAAAAATATGTTGTTCACTTGCTGTTTTTCTCTAACCTGCATATGGTGAGAGATAGGAGATGTGAACTTAATTGTGGTTTGCGAAACAACTGTAATAAAGTTATCTGTGGTATGCATGTATAAGATAAGGACGCAACATACTCAAGTGAAAAGTTACAACTGTTGTGCATATGGAAACAATTTTTGTGTTTATTCCCAAAGGATTATGCATAACATTCCCAGTTAGTTGAGAAAATAGTAACAGTTATAGGATATACATCATGACCTTGATTTTGCCTTCATCCTTTTTCTCCAAAATGCCCTTACTTTTCCTAAGTAGTTATCCTCTCATTCTTTCTCCACTGCTTCTCTTTTCTTTTCTTGACCATTGCGGGTGTCACACTACGTAATTTTAGACTGTACTTCAGTTTTTTTTTGTTTTACTAGAAATATTTGGCATTCAGATAAGAAGAATTTTAGTCATCTTTGATTTGATGTCTAGATAGGAATAATATCTATCATAATTGACTTCTGAAGAATCTGATTCACGGACCTATTCAAAATCATTGAGGGCTCTGGAGTTAGTTGATAGACGTGATAAACTTCTGGGTTAGGTTCTCAAATTAGGAGGTGTTAAGACACGAAGATTTGTTCCTCTTCTTCTAGGCGAGCTACTTTGTTCCTCAGCAAAGTGTCCACTTCTTTATCGACAGATTTCATTTGATTTGTTGAAGCTTGGTTGGTGGAAAATATGACATAAATGTTTGTGCTAGCTGGAGTTTGCACATCGT
This sequence comes from Solanum habrochaites, assembly GCA_027704765.1. NCBI lineage: Eukaryota > Viridiplantae > Streptophyta > Magnoliopsida > Solanales > Solanaceae > Solanum > Solanum habrochaites. Next base: position 1,172,865 of record JAKWJA010002492.1, read on the forward strand.
GAAAATGCTTTTGTTCATATAAAAGCTTAGTATTTATAGAGAAACTAAGAACAAATCCAAGAGAGGTCCTTGTTCATGACATCAAGCAAAAAGCCACCTATGTCTTCTACTGAATTGCATAAATAAAGGTTCAATTTCTCTAGTATTAAGTGAATTTTTAGGCAAACCTATTTTACCTGTATTCATAGGAAAAGAATATCTTCAAATCTAATATGTCAGCATGTCTGATTACTTTAGCAACCACTACCTGAAAATTTTTCAGAAACGAATATCTGAAAATCAGTGTATAAACCCAGTATCAACTGTTTAGGGAGAACGGTATGTGTTAGAGTGAGTAAACAGTCTGCTGTGACTTTGTTCCTTTGATCCTTTCTTATAGATCTTTCCTGCACTCTAGCTCTATGCTGTTTCTACTTTCTCCACAGTTTGTAGCTTTCTATAGTTCTTTTTTTTTTGTTTTTGAGTTTGTTCTGTTTGTTTAATATAATGTTGTAAAAGTTTATCAATATATATTATTTTGGTTCCCTGTGGAAGATTGATTCATGGAATATCATTATTGTTTGTTATAGGAATCACCTGAGGGTAGAAAGATGCTGGAATTTCGTTGTAGTCTACCTGCGTATAAGGAAAAAGACGCAATATTAAGTGCCATTTCACAGAACCAGGTATGTCAGATCTGGAGAAATCTGTCCTCGCCACTTGGCCCATCATTGCTGTATTAGAGCAGTGCCATGTGCATTTTATGTCACTGGTAAAGGAGAAACAGAAGAAAGGGAGAGCTTCTTTTGATTTGTTGTTTTTATGATACATTTGGGTAAGATCATAAAATATGTGGTTGCGAAACTATCATCAAACACTAGAAGAAAAATAAAGCCTTTCTTTTATTTTGAACAATTAACATTCATTTTGGGTTGTTGGTGGGCAAGCAAGACATTCCATGATTAGTCCACTGATAAGGAACTGGATAAATTCGCCCAGTCATCGTTGATTGCTTATCCAGTTTCTTATCAGACACCAAATGAACCTTTACAAATCTTTCCATGTGAGATATCTAGCAAAGCATTCACATATGGTGGAAGAACCAAAATTCTTTTTGTTGGTGAAGCATAAAGCAGATGAGGGGCGAAATAAAAGGAGTCTGTTTTGAAATATGTCACAGCATTGTAAATCTCTTCTTCTTGCTTGGGATTTAGGGGTGTGTCTTAAGCAAAGAAGTGCAAATGAAAAGATTTTAAGCATATAGATTGAATATGATAGCAAACTGCAGTTCTTGGAGACTCCTTTTTTTTTTTTTTTAAACTGCTGTTCTTGAGCCCTTTGACGTTCTATTAAATTCATCTAGTATTCTGGTACGCCATTTTCTAACCATTACTGGGTTTTAGCTTTGTCTGCAAAATGACGTCTCTGTGATTTGAAGAGTGTTGATGCCCACTCTTAGCTTTGTGGTTTTTGTTTTTCTAATTTTATTTAGGGAACTAGTATAGTTCAAAATGGAACGTGTAAAAGAAAACACGCAGTAGCTAAATGCCTTGGGAAAGGCTTGATCTTTTTAAAACTTCTCATGATGATTCTGATATTAGTATAAGCTTTTCCGTGTGAACAGGTGGTTATTGTCTCTGGTGAAACTGGCTGTGGGAAGACCACACAGATTCCGCAATTTATTTTAGAGTCTGAAATTGAGTATATTCGTGGAGACATGTGTAGTATCATATGTACACAGCCAAGAAGAATATCTGTTATGGCAGTATCTGAAAGAGTTGCTGCGGAGAGAGGGGAGTTGTTGGGTGAAACAGTGAGTTTCTGTACTAGAAAATAAAATGGCATACGTTCCGTCACGCATGACTTAATTTTGGAATAAGTATTCTGTATTCTTTGATGTCTTTGCAGGTTGGATATAAAGTTAGACTAGAAGGTGTTAAAGGAAGGGACACTCACCTCCTCTTCTGTACAACTGGTATCTTGTTAAGAAGGCTACTGGTTGACAGAAATCTGAAGGGAATCACACATGTAATTGTGGACGAGATTCATGAACGTGGAATGAACGAAGGTATATCGTTGTCTTTAAAGAGCTGTCGAGTTCATGGAATCTACTTTCTAACAATTGAGTATGTATTATACCAGACTTCCTGCTAATAGTTCTGAAGGATTTACTCCCACGCCGGCCAGAATTAAGGTTGATCTTGATGAGTGCCACCTTAGATGCAGAGCTTTTCTCTTCATACTTTGATGGGGCTCCACTAGTCCACATTCCTGTGAGTATGATGGTTGACTAATTAGGTTTTCAATTGATGTTCGACATTAATTTATGGCAATGGTCCTATTCCTATTCCTCTTCCTCTTGTTCTGTACTTCCTGAATCCCAATTTATTTGATAAGACATAATTTGACTGCACAGAAAATTTCTCATGTATGTTCTTTTTGTAGTAGAAGAAGAAAACGTTAAAGCAGTTGTAATATAAAAAATTAAATTTGAATAATGTGTCTCTGATGTTGTCAGACAAATAGTACACTGAGGTGTTCTCTTTGTAGAAATCTTTTTCTCTGATATTTGCTAGTTCATTTTATATATTTTGTTTGTTGGTTTCTCCTTTTTATCAATTAAACGTGTATGATATGTTAATTATTAGAACTTCTCTATATGGAAATTTTAATCTGTATTTAAACACTATTTGTTTGAAACCTAAAATATAAACAAGAGGACTATAAGCTAATTAGTCATTTGAAATTAAAATATCTTCTGCGCGTTTTTGCTATTTTGTTTACATGTTATATCAATTCAAACTGATTTGATTTTATATAAAGCTACAAGGATGGACCCATTTTAGATATTACATTTGAATAACACACTCTCTTTAAGTGGTATTATACGGACGTATGGTCATTATGCTTCAATCAGGTTATTCTATTCCACCTATTAGAAGAAAAAAAAGAACTTAAATAGAAATACTTAATAGCATGGTGATACATTTATACAAACCTCTACCCCGAGCACATGTAATGAAACTATAGATAATTAAGTGAAGTCTAATCCACAAATTATTTGATCTATAGGATTTTAACCATTGTATTCAGGAGATTTTAACATTTATATCGGCTGAGATGTTTGGCTCTGGCCTTTGATTGACACTAGATTTCAGAATGAAAGAGAACGTCTAAAGTCCGACTATTTCAAGACAGAATTTTATATTTGAATTTGTCATGTTATAGTTACTTATTTATACACCGATATTCTTTTGTTAATTCCACGAGACAATCTATTTTAGCAAAAAGAAAATAAGAGTGTCGACAATAAAAATGCATCAGACATGAGAAAACTCTTTCAAAAGCTACTCAAACTTCATTAAGCTGGAGCAAACCATTTACTCAACCATATCTGATGACATAGCTTCGATATGGTTCAATTTTTTGTTTTTCAAATTTCAAGAGAAGTATTAAAAACACAGATAAATTTTGTTCCTCCTAACATGTATGTTTTCATATCTCATTGTATCACTGGATAGTCAATATCCCCTATATGTATTTTGTTTTCATATATTACAGATGCATACCACCAAGGTTCCATGAACCCATTTAGTTAATAACAGAGGTTCCAACATAGAGTCGTTTAGAGAAAATATTAAGCATGTATGAGTATAAAATAAAAGCAAATTATATCAATATACACATTAAAAAAAAATTAGGGATAATTTTAGAGAACTTCCCCTGGTTTAACCTTATAACACTCACTTCCCTTGGGGTTTTGAATATTTCATTTTCCTCCCCTGTTTTAAATTTTTGTTATCAAACTTGTTTAATTGATAATCTTTCAATAACATTTCAAAAATACCCTTTTGTGAGATTTATTTTTTCATACTCCTACTAGATTGATGACCCATACAAGATTTCGTTCAAAAAAGAAAGACCCTTGGCTGAAGAAAATCAGTTCAAAAAAAAAAAGGAACAGTGGAAGTACAAGAAAAGACACATAGTAACAGAACAGAAGAACAACAATATAGTTTGAACTTTATCCAAAAGAAATAATCTAGAATGTTACTTGCATGAAGGATTTTGACAATATCAGTTGAGATTGGGATTCGATCAGCATCTTATTTAGCGGAACTTATTATATGTAGAGAAAATCACAGACCTTCCAAGTGGCTGAAAGGAATAGGAGTGGAATTTTCCTATTCAGGATGTGGATTTTCCTAATGGAGTATGTGAAATGCGTGATATAGTTCATTTCTTCTCTTATTGGGTAGAGCATCGGTGTTTAACATGATACCTGTGTGAATCCACATTTATCCCTTTTTTTCCTGGATACAATTTAATCCATACTTACATTGCTTCCATATTATTTTTGAAAAGTTTTTGCATGGTCTTTATTAGGGATTTACATATCCAGTTCACACTCATTTCCTGGAAAATATTCTGGAGATGTCGGGGTACAGGTTGACGCCGGACAATCAGATTGATGATTATGGGCAGGAGAGAACGTGGAAAATGAACAAACAAGCTCCAAGAAAAAGGAAGAGCCAGATTGCTTCTGCTGTTGAGGTTTCTACTTTTAAAAGCAACTTCCACAATTTTCATTTGCTACAACTCCTCTGCTAATATTTTATTTGTCGTCAGGACACCCTCAGATCTGCTGATTTCCAAGAATTTAGCCCTGAGACACAGGAGTCCTTGTCTTGTTGGAATCCTGATTGTATAGGCTTCAATTTTATAGAATATATTCTATGCCATATTTGTGAAAATGAAAGGCCCGGTGCTGTTTTAGTTTTTATGACTGGTTGGGATGACATAAGTTCTCTGAAGGATAAGCTACAGTCTCATCCTATCTTGGGGAATACAAGCCGTGTTTTGTTGCTGGCATGCCATGGTTCTATGGCTAGTTCAGAGCAGGTGAAGAAATTTGGATTCATGCTTTTACCTTGCATTTGCCTTACATGTAAATATATTTTTGTTACAAGCTATACTCAAGGATATATCATCTGTTACTAATCATAAATTTCAGTATAAGCATTACTAGTATATTTTCTGTTCTCCTTGTATGTTTGGTCATCGGAATATGTGTTCTGCCTATTATCTGGTGACTTGCACTTGCTGTTTTTCTTACCATTTGACTTGTTAGATTGAGCAGGTTTTATAATTCACCAATTTCTACTTAGTAGAAATAAAAAAGGAGTTCACGATCTTAGTTGTCCAGTTTATTATCTAAGCTCTTGTGTTTCTTATATTCATTTAGTCGATTTGCTTATATGTAGAGGTTAATATTTGACAAGCCTGAAGATGGAGTGAGGAAGATTGTGTTGGCTACAAATATTGCTGAGACCAGTATCACGATTGATGATGTAGTGTTTGTTATTGACTGTGGCAAGGCAAAAGAGACGTCATATGATGCACTTAATAATACTCCTCGTTTGCTTCCTTCTTGGATTTCAAAGGTTTCAGCTCGACAAGTAAGACACTTTGCCGGTCCTCTCTGAATCTGATTGGAAGATATACATATGTCTTTATAATAAATTGTGTAAATGTGATGGTTAGAACTTTTGTGATGATTGTCTTTTCCCTGGTTCAGTGCAACAGTGTGGGAGGGGAAGGGGAAGGGGAAGGGTGCACATGGGATTGAGAAGGAAGACTTAATAGCCGTGAATAGAGAGATTGACTTGCTGAGAAAGAATGATACTGTGTAACCCTTCAAATTCATTCAATAATCTATTGACTTGTGATTGTGACAATGCATCACCTGATGCGTTGTATAGATACTAACTATAGAAATTTATATGAATTATCACATTTCTGAATAGGCTGTGCTTTGAGCACATTTCAATTTGGAGTTCAGACTTGACCAGTACTTCCAGAACCTTAGGTTTCATTTCTGGAAGTTCTTCGATTCAAGGGTCTGATAATTTTTTACTTGTGCCACAATCACTGTATGGAGATCTTCTTGCTGGACCTCTACCCAAAGCGTTAATATTTTTCAGTTTTATTTGAACTCCTGCTTGTCTAATAAGTAAATCTTCATAGTTTATATTTGGTAATAGCCCTTTTAAGAATGAGTTATGTGATGCTTATAAAAGACGCATGTTTCTTCATCTTAAGGTAGAGAAAAGTGTTGTACCCAGAGGTGGGGCCTAGTGGTAAATGAAGTGAGAGGAGAACGAGAACCATAGGATCTCAGGTCCATATCCAGTAGAGGAAAATAACACTAGGTACCTGTGCTGGGGAGCGATAGCAGGTAACCGGTGGAATAGTCGAAGTTCGCCCAAGCTGGCCCGACACCACCAGCATAAAAAAGGGTGGAGAAAATGTTTTCGAGAGTAATGGTTCTCGTGAAGCTTTTTCTCCCTTGGTGTATTATGCACCTTAATTCATGGAGTTCTTGATTGGATTTTTAGGTTATACTTCTTCTTTTGCTCGTCTAATTTACTATTTACATTTACTCACAAGCTGCCAAATTGGAGCAGCCTTCTTTGTAATTCTTTTCCTGCTTTATGGTCCAAATTATCATCCATATGTCAGTTAATATCTGTAACGAACTACAAAATTGCATGAAGTTGAGTGACTATTTTTTTCTTATCTGTTGAATGTGAATATTCAAGGGAAGACCTCTGCACCTGTTCTATGCATTTTCCTTGGTAATCATTTTGGTACTGAATCCTGCCAAATACAGCTCCTGCAAATAAGGTAGAAGCTGAAGAATGTTTTGATTTATAGGCTAACAAAGCCCCCAAGTTACGCGCTCCAGCTGTCCTATAATTTTTGTCTCTTTCGAATTGGATGATGTAGTTGAAAAAAAGGTTATCAGTAGGAAGGCTGAAAAATTTGGGTTTGGTAAGTATTCAGATGGGAAAGCACCATTGAGTTGCTTTTTAATTTTAAAAAGAAACAAGAAGTGATTTTATTTCATTTGTTGGGTGATCTCTTGCTCTCACGTTCGAGTGCTTGCTCATCATTACGCTTGTGAGTGCCAATTGCAAGTCTGGCTAAATACTATTTTTGGACAAGAACACTGGATATACAATATTTAGTAGAAGTTACTCGCCAAGAAAGTGTTGTCATTTTTTCTGGACATCCAGTAAGGTCAAGTAGACTTTTAATGTTTTTGATAAAGAAAGCTAAGTAGACATTATCTTATCAAAAAAAAAAAAAGGGCTATAAGTGGTTGGTTATCATAATTTGGTACAGAGGGTGTCATTGGTACATTTGGCCAAGTAACTAGCTCTACAAAGAGTTTGTCAGAGACTGAACTCATCAGATTTTTTTTGCCAAAGATCAAAAAACAACATTATGTACAATAATATAGTTGTACCTTGTCATTGCAAGTAATTGTAGCCTTCATTAAATTTCTTTGCTAAACAGGTAAGTATTGTTGATGTCTGAAGCTAGCTCTACAAAGGACTCTATAAACTGCCTTCATTGATCTTCTTATGTGAAACAAGTTGTTATTACTAATCCGGTTAATGTCAAGACCCAAGAGTTCCTGGTCTAAGCAAAGATAAGTCCTTGGACCTGTGGTTGCAAAAGATTTTGGATTTGAAATTTGAATGCAAAAGAGAAAGGAAATTGCTTAGAAAATTAGGTTCTTATAACTTATGAAAACATACTCACCATAACTGACACATAGATAACAAGGCTCAAAGCTCCGGCTTTGGTAATAATGGCTGACTGGTATGATGATGAGATGTAAGGAATTATTTCACTTCGTTTTCCCTCCAGTTTTTGTTGCACATGACAAGTTTTCACCTTGTTGGTACTTTTTGTTTTTTTAGTAGGAAGTTCTCCCTTTTCATGCTAATAATCTTTTGGTTACTACCGACAATTTTTAACTGTATGATGTTTGTTTACTCATGAAACTGATAGAGAAGGGGACGAGCTGGACGTGTTCAGCCAGGAGAATGCTATCATCTTTATCCCAGATGTGTATATGATGCTTTTGCAGATTATCAATTACCAGAAATTCTGAGGACTCCTTTGCAATCCCTTTGTTTGCAAATTAAAAGTTTAAAACTCGGTAGCATTTCTGAGTTCCTCAAGAGGGCTTTGCAATCTCCCGAATTATTAGCGGTAATGTTCTGTCAGATTTATTGTTCTAACTTGTGTGGTAATGGATATGTTAGCAATTTTCTTATTCGGTAGTACAAGTTCCCCCTTTGCTTGTTGCTTCAATGAAGTAACTTTTTCTTTTGCTGATAGGTTCAGAATGCTGTTGAGTATCTGAAAATCATTGGGGCTTTAGATGAGAATGAAAATTTGACTGTTCTAGGTACGAACCTGAATTTTAACCGTATTCAAGTCTAACCATTTAGTCTTATTTTTCTCTGCCTTTGTTGTGTTTGAGTTACAGGACGTTACTTAACAATGCTTCCAATGGAGCCTAAACTCGGGAAAATGCTTATACTTGGAGCAATTTTGAATTGTTTGGACCCGATATTAACTATTGTTGCTGGTCTTAGTGTCCGAGATCCCTTCTTGACACCACTTGACAAGAAAGATGTAAGTTGAGCCTTCCGTGTTGCTGTTGTCATTATTTGCTTCATCTCCATTAGTTGGATCAAGCATAACATTCTTTGAGCGAACAGTTATGGTTTTGAGACATGTTGGCTTTTGTTTTCAGCTTGCAGATGCTGCCAAGGCTCACTTTTCACGCGATTTTAGTGACCATCTTGCTCTTGTCCGAGCATATGAGGGTTGGAGGGATGCTGAAATAGACCTAGCTGGGTATGAGTATTGCTGGAAGAATTTTCTGTCTGCACAGTCTATGAAAGCTATTGATTCTCTTCGCAAGGAGTTCTACTCTTTGCTGAACGACACTGGTCTTGTTGACAGCAACATTACCATGTATAATTCTTGGAGTTATGATGAGCATCTCCTTCGAGCGATTATCTGCTATGGGTTGTATCCTGGAATCTGTTCTGTACTGGTAAAACCTGCTGTCTTTCTTTATTTTCTTCAATATTTATCTTAGAGATCATATTTGCGTTCACCATATATCCCATTTAATTTGTACCTTTTTATTCATTTGAAACAACCTGGACACGAGCTTTATCCATGATTATAAATGTATAATTCAATAGTACTAAAGTGCCCTCGTGGATGTTTTTAAGCTTAAGTGAAACCGTAAAAAATAAATTCTTTAGTGAGCGTTTAAGTATCCTTGTTTCCAATGTTACTAATATTATTGCTTTTGCAGCATAATGAAAAGTCATTTTCATTGAAAACTATGGAAGATGGTCAGGTGTTATTACACTCGGTGAGTATGCTACCTGAGTATTTTGTTTTTTCTTTAATAGAAGTCCCATTGATCTTACTCTCTTTCTGGTGTTATGCAAAGAACTCAGTTAATGCCCGGGACTCCAGGATACCATATCCTTGGCTGGTGTTCAATGAAAAGATCAAAGTAAACTGTGTCTTTCTACGGGATTCAACAGCTATCTCCGACTCAGTGCTGCTTCTATTTGGAGGAACCATCTCAAAAGGGGAAGTGGTGAGCTCCCCATCTTGCCTTCTGCTGATCCTAGATCCCGTAGGAGAAATTTGTTTACAGGTTAATGCCAAGTGTAATTAACCTGCTTACATATTCTCTTAGTTGATTGAAATCATTTACGTCATTTTACAGGACGGTCACTTGAAAATGTTGGGTGGATACTTGGAGTTCTTTATGAACCCTTCTATAGCAGAAATGTACAGAAGTCTAAGAAGAGAGCTTGATGAGTTAATTCACACTAAAGTAAGTGATTGTTTGCTACCTCACTTTATTATCAATTCTGCTAAAGGATTGGTTCACAACAGATGGAATGCTTTTCTGTTTTGTGAAGCAGAGATTTTGTTAACAATTTTTTGAAATAATATTTCACTAAAGTTGACAATCTACATGGTACAGCTTCTGAATCCTAGGATGGATGTACATAGTTATCATGAACTACTGTCAGCAATACGGTTGCTTATCTCAGAGGATCAATGCGGTGGCAGATTTGTTTTTAGTCATCAGATTTTACTTCCTTCTAAGCCATGTGCTGGAGCACCAACACCAGCTCCAACGTCAAGGATAGAAAGTGGTCCAGGAGGTGACAACGCTAAGTCTCAGCTACAGACGTTGCTGAATCGAGCAGGATATGCAACACCAACCTACAAGTCTTTGCAACTCAATAACAATCAGTTTCGAGCAACTGTGGAGTTCAACGGAATGCAGATAATGGGAAGACCTTGCAACAACAAAAAGCAAGCTGAAAAAGATGCAGCAGCTGAAGCTCTGGAGTGGTTGTTAGAAGGGCACCGTGCAGGTCCTGATTACATTGAGCAGATGTCTCAGTTTCTGAAAAAGAGCAAAAAGGCATAGAGTGGACATCACAAAATTGGAATCCGTGATGTTTGGGACCGCGTCATGTCCTTAGTTTTGTTCTTGATGGGTTCATATGAGCATCATCTGTGTTGGCAGTTTTACAATTTATGTGAATATGATATCCTGAAACCCATGAACGGCTGATTCTGGAGTCTCACAAACGCAGTGTGCTCAGTAAAGCTAAATCCGAGTGGGTGTGGGGTGGGGTGCGGGGGATAAGGTTTGGATGGGCTTGGCTTCTTTTGACTTGTCCTGGTTTTTGCATATGCAGCTGTTCAGTCTGCTCGTCAAGCCAATGCACCTGAAATTACAATATCTTCGCGATGAGGAAATGCTTCATATTTTGCGAAGCAGATCAAATGCTCTGGTATTGTTGCACTTAATTGGTTAAGTTCATCTTTATCCTTTGTATATATTATTAATAATAGTGGTTAAGAAAATCACTCTATCTTGCTATTAATGGCTGTTCTTAGAATTTTCTTTTTCTATGCTTCTACTTGGAGGGTTCGTCGCCCGTTTGGTTACATCTCGGGGCTATTTGATTGCTCAATGATAAATACAGGCAGAGTCAAGTCAAGAGCCTTGAGGAATATGGAGTATGTGACTACTCTTATTATTATTATTACTTGACTGCAATAGCCGTGGATCTTCTTTTTTAATCCGAGCTTTCACCTTTTTGCTCTCTTGGTGACTCAAACCTACAATCTTAGGGTTGGAAGTGAGGAATGTTTATCATTATTCGAGTAACTCCCTCTTGTCATATCTGTGAATCTTTGAACATTTTTAGAACTATTCTAATGTATGTGTGTGCAATTTCAAGTTGGGTCGAGAACATCCAGTCTAGTCTCTTATTCCGGCACTGTCGATAGGCTTAAAGAGTATGTGCTTAAAACTAAGGGAAAGGAAAATTAATTTGAAAATTGTACTATTGTATGTGGGGTAGTGCTATAGTATTTTTTTTCTTTGCGTAAAAAAAATTATAATTTACGTGAATTTCATAGTGTTAAAAGTTAATTACATTATTTCCCTATTTTTTTTCAAATAAGTAAAATTTATGGATTTCGAGTATATCACTGGAGATCTGGATACATAGGGGAAGAATGTATTAGAGAGCGAATAAGACATCCGGATACATAGGGGACGATGCATCTGTGAGGGGATAGGAAACTTGGATACATAGGGAACGATATAACTGTGAAGGGATAGGAAAACTCGTATACATAGGGGAGGAAAGTATCAGAGAGGGATAGGATCCAAATATAAATGGATGTATCGGGCAGAAGTGATATAGTTGAGATTTTGATTATTTTTTTCTTTAAATGATAGAATGTTTTTATAGATTATAATAAATAAGATGTGTATTTGGGTAATGCACAGGAAGAAATTAGTGTTCTTGACTTGTTGGGCTACTCTTTGAAAATAAGTTGATATAAAATTTGGGCCATATTTTAGATAAGAAGGTAAAGCATAGCCAATTTTGATAGGATTGTAGCTCCAACTGATAGACAATGTAATTGTCTTCTAATTCTTTTATATTTTAAAATTTTCATGTGTGTCTCACGTCTAGGACTGAACATCTGGTGCGTAGAAGGAGTCTGACTTTAATACCATATAAAGAAATGCACTTTTAGTTCATGAGAATTTTTTTTTATCAAGTTCATATAAAAAATGGAATTCATAGAATAGACAGTTCGTGTGCTTTCTTACAAAGTGATGTTAATTTCTCATTTAGCATTTTTTTTCTCTATTCCTCATCTCTGAATGTAAAAATAAAAGTGTTTGACTTATATTTATAGATGTGTAATATGATCACATAATTAAACAATGGTAAATTTTGATTGATCTGACTAAAATATTAACCAAATTAATTGCACATAATTATGACTCTCCAAATAATGCTTAGCATATAGTACATGAGATGCTGTTAGAAACAATTAGCCTATACGACATCGTTTATCTGGGAGACTAGTTATAATAATAATAATTATTTATTATATAGAAATGTCTATTTTTTTTTTGGACTTGTTCATGTAGTAAATATGCTATATTTGACTAATTATAGAACTATATTATTGTCAAAACTAATTTAACATAATATATGAAATGATTAATAATATTTATAAATTTGTAAATATTCCAAGCAAAAGATCATAGCTACACAAAATTCAATTATAAAAAAGTTCAATGTGCTCTATCTGAAATCACAATTCACAAAGACTAAAAAAATAGACCAAGCTACTTATGTAACCACAATTAACATCACTACGGTCGGACTATCGAATACGGGATCAAAAGTGAATTACGAGTATTAAAATTTATCAATAACTAAGAAATAAAAAAAGTAATCCCCCCCCCACACACCACACACACACACTTAATATTTTACTTTCTCCATCCTTTTTTAGTTGTCTACTTTTGAATTGACATATCTATTAAGAAAATAATTAATGACGTAGTAAGTTTACCATTTTACCACTATTAATTATGAAATAGATGAAAAATTTTACATTTTTCAAAGTAATTCGTCATTCAATTGAGGATATAATACGTTAAAAAAATTATTCTTTCTTGATTTGTCAAAATAAATATTTAATTAGGAATAACTATAAAAGAAAAAGTAGACAAGTAATTAAAAACGAAAAGAATAGTTATAAGTACTATATTTTTATTTCTTTTCGATTAGGACAAGGAATTTTTATTATTAAAATAAACATGCCTCGAAATTCGACATTTTATCTAGCTGTTAGATTAGGTTAATAATGTTGAGTTGAATGGAATCTGACCATATGAGTTTGAGACAGCCATGGGGAAGTCTGTTCCTTGTTGTCTTTTTTAAAAAATAAAAAAGAAAAAAGTTAATTCGTATCGATATTTATATTGAGATTCGATTAAAATAAAATTTACGTTAAAAAGTCTCTGACAAAATTGACTCGATACCTTGAAGAACTTGAACCTAAGAACTCTGGATAAGTTACATCACAACCCTTGTTGTCTTTCAATGGCTTAAAATTTTACAAACGTATTATGTCCTTTATATTGTCGTGTCTAGTTCTATCAATCAAATCAAAAGAAATATTATTAAGTAAAGACATTCAATTATATAGGGTATGATAAGCATCTTTTCGAGATTGAGGTGTATTCAGAATTATTAGTGAGTAAGTAAAGGCGGGCCAACATTTTCATTGTTATTTTGTGATAATTGATGTTATTTTTTACGAGCGTATATAAAATAAAAATTTTCATCTCTAAGAGGATGAATGCGACTATGATAAGTGTCCAAATATTATATCGACTTGTTTGACCTTCATGTCAAGGCCAACGCGTTCTAGGTGACGTCTATGGCAAAATCATGTTATTTTTTCTTGAACTTTTTTGTTTATTATTTTCTAATGAAAATTCTAGCTCGATAACATAATCATCCTTTATTAGAATAGAATCACATTCATAACCACATATTCCCAATTGACAACCCTATTATAGACTATAGTTAAAGGGATCGTTTCGTTGCGTTCAGAATACGTTATCCTAAGATTAACTATTCCAGAATAAATTATTTTGGAATAACTTATCATTCAATCATTATGATATATATGGTGAAATAAATAATTCCATGATTATCTAATATCTCCAATCAAACACAGGATAAAATAATTCTACATTTTATCCTAAAATTATTATATCTTATACCTCATACCAAACGACTCTCGATTATATCTCGATCATTTGTGAATTGTGATTGACCTCTCCTACAAACATGGGCAAAAAGGTACCTAATCCTCTTCTTCCTTCATCTATATAACTATATGTTCTTCTCTTTATAATTGAAAGTGAAGTTTGTGGATCATTTCAAAGGCATATAAATTACAAACTATGATTCAATAATTAGAAAATGATATTTTGAAAATAATCATATCAAAGGTGAGGTTGTTTGAATCTAACCATGATTGATTTAATGTTAACGACTTTCTCTGTGTCAAAATATATAGTATTATTTTAACTTATTATACGTTCATTAAAATGATTTAGTATTCTTTTCGTTTTTATTTAGTCGTTACATCCCACTGAACATTTCGTAGAATCCTCAAGAAAAAATTAGTTAATAGTATAGCTTGACTAATATATTTTTTTTTTCTGTTTTTAAATCTTTATATTTTAATAAAATCGACGATTTTATATAATTTATAATCATACCAAATAATTAACTTTCGATAAATACAACATGACAAATAATTATGGACGGAAGGAGTAATTAGATAGGTCCTTTTATTTTCAATTATAAAATTAATAATGAGACTTTATGAAAGTATTTTAAATGAACACGAAAACAATTATTGATGATAACACTTGAGCAGTGAGTTGACGAATAAGATATTGTCTCTTTCTGTTTGGAATCTTTCTTTTTATCAAATGTACAAAAACATATAAGCTTTTAATACTTCATTCATTTGCTTTTGTCCCTATTCTACCCAACTTTCTATCTTAAAAAAAGGGAAATTTTACGCGTATAGTCGTTTATCAAAATAATAATTTGTATCGATTTAAAAAATGTTTGTAATAAAGTCTCAAGATGGGTTTATTAGAGATATTTGAAGGCTAGCTAGAGGAGTTATTGTAGTTTACTCTAAGATGATTAAAGATAGGATCAGAACTATTTTTATTCGATAGAATGTCAAGTGATATTTCATTCGTCGAAAAATTATTATTTCGCTTAATCATTAAATTTTGATACTTTTTGACTAGTGGTAAAGAATTGGTATAATGATCAAGGGGTTGCAAATGCTTTAAATCTTTGTGAACCTCGCTCAAAGATATTTTATTTTTATATCTTTGTGTGTTTATTATATTATTTGTTGTTACTTTAATAAAAAAATTAAATTTTATCGCTAATTAAGGATATATATTTAATGATCTACGTGGATTATGGTGCATTGATGAGAGTGCTTTATCTTTATCTAGAGGTTTTAGGTTTGAGTTTTGAATATGAAAACGCTACTCTCGAATGGGCTCTACATAGCGCGATTCAAATTTAATCAGAACTTTCGTATGAATTCTGACACCAAACGAGAAAAAAATCGCAATTCACAATACTTTTTGTATAGCTTTTGAACATCTAAGTTCTTAATTTAAAAAACAAATTGATATATTAAATTTAACTTTAAAAAATTAATCAAATTAATCTTCGAAAAACACAACATAAAAATAAAAAGGGGACGAAGGGAGTGTTAAAAGTTAAAACTATGTCCTTATAAATTAACTTATTCCGATCATGACATCCACCATCTTCTTCTCCACCTTCTTAGTCGTGATCTCGTCTTCAACATGACATTGGTATCTTCGACTTGATAGAGAAGAGAGTTAAAGATTTCAGAAAAGTCAATTTTATTGAGTCAGCAAATAAAATCATTATAGCATTTCTAGACAAACATATGATTTAATTGATTCGATAATAATGAACGCTTTCGATAACTTAGATATAAAACTCGATAAAATAAAATAGTTTGGACTTATTTTCGACCGTAACTCTAAAAGAAAATGTGAGTACAAATGAGTTAGAATTTCTATTGTACGAAAAAAAAACAATATTGAAAATCTGCCATTGACCACCATTGTACTTTTCTCTCTGTTTTCTCTCTCACCGCCTTTTTGCCGCTGTGAACAACTCCTAAAAGCCCTCTCTTTCTTCTTCTTCACCTTTTTAGAGAGAGAAAGAGAGAAACCCAGTTATCTTTTCGGTTTCCTTATTGATTTCTCTCTCTATCTATATATATATCTATATATCTATATGTATGTATTGTTTCTTCATTATTCGTCCATATCTCTATTAATTCATCAATTAACTACAAAACCCATCTCCCATTTGTTTGATCCAACGGCCATAATTCATCTGCTTATTCAATCGTTCGACTAAAAGGATTTGTCTGCGTAAGATTTCAACTGTTTTTAATTAGTTTGTACTTTTATTCCCAAATATGAATTATGGGTATTGATTAGTTGAATTAAATGTTGAAGCTTTATGAATGTGTACGAAATATTTGACGAAGTTGTAGTCAAAGGTTGAATTTTTTTTGTGAGACAGAGTGTCTGTATATATATTTTTTGATAACTGTGGTGGCTGACCAGCTTTTGTGCACCTCAACAACAATAGGTATCGGGTAACTTTGTCAACGAAGGCTAGGACGAGTGGGAAGAAATTACTAATGCATGTATTTGTTGGTATTTATTGCTGTATCTGTATATTGGGTTTATCTTAGTTTAGCTATTGCATTAAAATATTTGTTGCCATTTTTTGGAAGTTGTGATTGGCATGCACCCTTTTATGTTACTTTGTGAGAGATTGTTGAATTTTGGGTGATTGTTATTTTCATCAATTTGTGATTTTCTATTGCTATCTGGACACCCTCTAGCATTACTTTACTAAATTCTGAGTAGCTATCTTTCTGTTGCAAGGGAGTTTTGTGTTGTAAGTGTTGGCTAAAAGTGTCGAATTTTATTAGAGTAGATTGAAATTATTAAATTGATAATAATTGTGAGTGGTTTTAGTGAACAATTTACTTATGGAGTCGTCGGCTAGTTGTTAGGCCAATGTGCTATATCTTTACTGTATACAGTTGTTTACATTAGTGATTTGCTGCTGCTATGATTATGACGTTTCTGTAATAGCCACTTTCATTATTTCTTGTGATTATTGTATTAAACTGAAGTATTGTGCTTTGTGGGTGGGTGGTGGTGGTGGTGTTGCATTTGCTTATTTGCTGTTATCTTTATGGATTACATTAAATCCATTCTTGTTTTATTGAAGATTTTTGTTACTGAGAAGCTGAAGAAAAGGACTCACATAACAAAAAAAATTAAATATTTACGTTAATTTTGAGGTTGCTGATTAATTTTTATGCTTCTTCCTCTTTAGAGGCAGGATATAGGAACAGAAGGTTCCATTTTCATTTCTTCCCCTTTGTTTGGGTGGACATCTAATGTAGTTTTTATTATACTAATCAAATTTGGGTAGATGCAAAATTGTTTGGATTCTTATCTTTAATTTGTTGTGTTCTTTGAGATTTTTTTGCCCTCTGTTTTTTGCCTCTTCCAATCACTTTTTTTCTAGCCTTTGTTTGTTAAGTCTACGTATGATGGATTGTGTAATTGTTTAGAAAGGTATTACTTGGCGCTGCATTAAATAGATACGGGCTTTAGCTCAATAGGGTGCCCTTTGTGCGTGATGTTTATTGCTATGTTGTCTTTCCCGTTATCTGCACCTGGAATCTTCTACATTGACATGTAATCCTGGAATGATTTCTCTTTTGTGTGCAGTGAACGGGCTGAAGGAGTTGAAATTTGTGAGGCCAGGCATATGGAATCTAGTGGTTACAGAAAGAGTAACAAAAGGAATCTTGTTACCGTTCAAAATGGTAATCATAGCCCGCTGAATATAGATGAGGAGCTGGATCCATGGACCGCTTGGGCATACAAACCTCGTACTATTACATTGTTGCTTATTGGTGCATGTTTCCTCATGTAAGTTGCTTAGTTAACAGGCTTTATAAGCCATTGTTTATAAATATAGGTATTAGTTCTTTCTTGTGGCTACTTTTTCAGACTTCAATGAAGCTCTTGAAAGTTTTCTAATTTTTGCTTAGTCTTTGCTGGTTCTCTCTAAGGTCCATCTTGAATCCTGTTTCATCAAGTTTAATTATCTGCATGCCGTGTCTCTTTTTTTTCAACATAATAATGCAGCAAGAAATTGAACAATAAAATTTTGATGTTTATTTATTTTCTATCCTCTTATCTGAGGGCTTGCTTTTGGAGCGTATAATTTCTCATGAAATGGAAATGCAACCACTTATGTTCCTGGATTTCACCTCTCAATCTGGATTCGTTGTCCTAATTCTTTCATCTATGAAGGTGAAACAAAGAAATGATTGAAGAAAGGCAAACCATGTACTAGCAGTCCTGCTCTCCAAACCCCCCCATATGTCTGGACCAGTGCACTTATAATCCATAAAGAAAGAGTCCCCTGATCAAATGAATTTTGAGGGTAACTTGTCTGTGACAAACAAAACTTATATGCAGTTAGTTGATCCAAATTTCTGCTAATAATGCGATTATTACTGTTCCGCAGGAGACCTATTTAGTAATAAAAGTAGCTATCTTGCCCTCCAGAACTTCTTCCTTATGATCTTACGTAGGATCTAGTAGTATTAATCCTCCATATTTTCCACACTTACTACCTGCTTTTCTTGCAGTTTGAATTCCCTAAGATGTGTCGGTAGCCATGCAATTATTTTTCTTTGTATTGGTGCTTCTGTTACTGACCCACTTACCTTTTTGGCGTTCCGCTCATTCTTCATAATTATACATCAGTATTGAGCTTGAAGTTTGTATAGAAAATGGAACCTGGGGTCTCATTGTTTCTCAATTACAACAATTGACTTTATTATCTGGCTAAGTCTTATCAAGTTCTTCATAAAAAGATTCATAGTGGATATAGTTGACTAGTTGAGTCATCTTCTGGTTGTCCTTGGTTTCTGAATTCTGATTGCCAATTTTCATTCCGTAAGTCCAAATTTCAGGAGTCTGTTCACTTTATTGACACTGTTGTTTATTTCTACTTCTTTTAGTGTAGTTCTTGGTACTTAAATCAACCTGACCTCCTGAGCACAGCATATGCCAAGTCAAAAACAAACGAAAAAAACTATCAACTTTTTCCATTTCTTTGATAAGTGCCATTTGGCAATTCTCCCTTCTTTGAGGAAACTAGAAGGTTGTGTTTGCATATTTAACTCTCTTTATTTACCAAAATTGTGGAAAAATTAAACCTTACCCTCTTACCTCTTGCTCTGAGGTTTTATTGAGTCCTATTGTGTTACAGCCAAAACATGTAATACACTTTGTCTATGAATCCTGTCCCTTTCTTGTTCACTTTTTCCTAAATTTTGCAAAATTGTTAAAAAGCTAATATGATTTTGTGTTGGACATGAAGTTAATGTTTGTATGTTTTGACTTGCTTATATCATCACTATTGTAGCTGGGCAAGTGGAGCTCTTGAACCGCAAAGTACTTCCTCCAGTGATGTTACTACTTCTGTGAAAAGGTGTACATTTTAAGCATGTTTTTTATCCAATCATTTTTTTAATTATGCATAAGAAATTGATGTAACTATTTTGTTTCTCGTCTGTTAGGGGAATTTTGGCAATGGTTGCTGTTTATCTTGCCTACTCTTTGCTGCAAGCCCCTTCAACGTAAGTTGTTTCCACAATTTGTTTGTCTAAAATGAACAATTTCATGTTTTTGTGTATTTTTGTGTTAGAATTTGGGTGTTAAAGGAGTTTGTGGTAACTGGTATAAATGTCTGTATATCGTTCACTATGTGAGCAGTAAGGATTTATCCCAGCAAATTCAGATACAGAAGTAGGTGATATTCTCTACTCATTTTTACAGGATTTTCTACGGAGTTGCTTTTACTCACTTCCTCAATTAGTCGAGTCAGGAAGTCGTGTTCTTAAATATGCATTTCATTCTCTGAAATTGAAGTTGGAAGTTTTTAACCAGTTAATTATAAGCTAAACTCGAATTTTAAATTTCCTCTGGCTTTGAATGTGTTGACAATTCACCTTTTTTCCTCCTTGTTAACTTATGTGGTGTTTGTGGCAATAGTATTTTACCCACTTAATACTTTAGTTCTTTCATACAGGGTACTTATTAGACCACATCCTGCGATTTGGCGCCTGGTTCATGGAATGGCTGTGATTTATCTTGTTGCTTTGACATTTCTACTTTTTCAGGTGGGTTGGTTAGAAGAGTTGTGTTTTCTTACCTTCATGTTAATGAACCAGTAGCTATAGTTTCTTACATCTGTGTTTTCTTTTGATATTTGTTCATGTGTTATTGCAGCCATTAAATTATATTCTGAATATGAAAACTCTGTTCCTTTATTTTCTCAGAGGCGCGATGATGCTCGCCAGTTTATGACATTTCTTCATCCTGATCTTGGCATTGGTAAGGATTTTGATCTACTCCTTCTAGAAATTTTCCGTGGTTCGTTCATGCAGGTCCTTTCTGTTCATATGTTTTGCTTTGTAGCATAACTAAGACCGATTTGTCTTGCTATGCAGAACTTCCTGAAAAATCTTATGGTGCTGATTGCAGACTCTATGTACCTGAAAATCCCACAAACAGGTTTAAGAATCTTTATGTAAGACTTTTCCTCTTTTTACCTCTTCAATTTATCTTCTTTATGATTTTTGTCTTTCATTATCAATTGAGAATTGCTTTAGTAATAATTTGGTCTTTGAGATCTCTCTGAGTGGTGTATTGCTTTGTAGGACACATTGTTCGATGAGTTTGTTCTGGCTCATATCTTAGGGTGGTGGGGCAAGGCCATCATGATACGTAATCAGCCTCTTTTGTGGGTCTTATCCATTGGGTTTGAGTTGATGGAGGTCAGATCCTTTATGGCTTCTTTCAAGTGCTTTAAGCAGTGGCCAATAATTTTTAGATATAACCATTTTAGGCAAGTGGTTAGCTGATAATTTCATCTGTTATAACTTATCTTTACACTGCTATGTTTCAGCTTACTTTCCGCCACATGTTACCAAACTTTAATGAGTGCTGGTGGGACAGCATTATTCTGGATATATTCATTTGCAACTGGTTTGGTGAGAAACTTTAAGCCATTTTCTTGGGTATTTATGATATAGACATATTTTGACATGCTTATGTCAATTTATTTCATATGCTCCATTATTTATCTGATGAGTATTTATCACTCCACTATATTGTTACATACATTAACATAGGGTGATGCTCTATTTGTTTGGTGCTTCAATTCCACCCTCTTATACCAAATCACTGGGGATTAATTATGCACTTACGCTTCTATTTGCAGTGGTTCCATTTTTGGGGCTAATTTTGCCAAAGTGTATGAAGTACCTTTAGATTGTTGAAGTCTATCAGCACATGTTCCATATTGCCCCCTTCCCCTCCCACTATTTTTCGGTTGTATGAAACTCGGTTGATTCTGCAATGTTTGGATCAGGCAACTCTTTCTACATTCACCTGTCTCCTTCTCATTCTTCCTCCCTAATTTGGAAGGCTGTCAGTATTAAATCTGATTATCTACTAGGCCAAAATGGTAGAAACTGAAATGGTTTGTCCATTGTTGATATCTCCTTAGAATTTAAAGGCAGCTTGTAATGGGCGTAGGTCAAATGTGGAGGAGTGATATTATGAAAAAATGAGAGTTGATGGAGAGGTGGGTGGTTTCTCCACTGGAAGAGGTTTAATTTTATTCTGCAGCTCTGGCTGCAATGAAAAAGGTTATTATGGTGAAGAAAGCCTAATTTTGTGCATCAAGCTAGCAGGTGATTTGTTAAGTCTTTATCTGTTTGTTCGTTATCGAGGCATCTATGCAGCTTGTGGTTTAGCGTATCTTAACTGGTCTTTGGCCAACAAAGGATATTTAAGGTACACGACTCTGGTACTCACTGCAGTAAAAATAGTTAGCATAATGTGGTCATGAGACTTTGGCTGGTAGATGAATAGTCATGAGAAGGCGCATTTCACATTGTTTCTTGGAGTGCTCCTGTGTCTTATCTGAGGCAAAGCAAAATATGATGGCTGAGCTAAATAACTATATTAGCACGTGTCATAAGTTCAAATTGGTACTTGGATCGAAGTTAGTTTAATAGAAGATGATAATGAATTACTGTTGCTTAGAAAAGATCACCAATGTAATGGCATTGTGAATGATCTCTATATTAGGAAAGATGTTATGTTAGTGAATGTTTCGTGGACATAGATTCCAGTGCCGGGAATGAGTTGGAGGTGGACATCTACTATATGTAAGTTCCAAATTTTTTAGGACATGAATCAGTTTAGGGATAGTTTCGAAGATGAGGTAAAAGTCTTGCCATTACTTCATCTACAATCAGTTTAGGGATAGTTCATGGAAATGTATGTTTGGTATGAGATGGAAGTGGGTATCTACTATAACAGAAGTTCTGGAAGTATTTGGAACATGACTCAATTTAGGGGTGATTTAAATTTAACTGTACATGTGTTGTGTGTGCTAGTGTTGTATATACATGTGTTGTGTGTGCCAGTGTTGTATATACATGTGTCGTGTGTGCCAGTGTTGTATATTACAAAGTATTTTTGTGTTGTTGTGTGTGTATTGTTGTAGATAACATATTATACATGTGTTGTGTGTGTGTGTACTGTGTAGTGTAGTAAAAAAACATATATACTATCAGATACGTTGATAGCTATACAAACAAGCCATTAAAGATCAAGTTACATCCGAACAATGATGCCATTAAAATAATTTACTTTGATGATTATATTATGGATCATGTTTGAATTAGGGATCAATCGGCACATCTGGTGTCTTTTATGTTAGCCAAATTTCAGAAACCAATCTGAAGATTTGAGAGAAATAATTTTAAAAAAATTGAGATGCCAGTTGATGGTGTCCAGGCTTCGTAGATGTTGTCATACTAACATGAATCAATATGATTCTTGCATGTTAAGCAAAACTACAATAATTATTTACTTTTTTCTCTGCATAGCTATCTATCTATGGAATGTCTTATGTTTTCTTTTGTCTTGTTCTTTACTTTTTTGGTTTCCTTTAGGCATCTTGGCTGGAATGCGTACTGTTCGATATTTTGATGGAAGAACATATGAGTGGGTTGGTATAAGCCGGCAGCCAAATATTATGGGCAAGGTCTGTCTCTTCAACTGTATACATTGATTTTAATAGTCTATCTGGTTTGGCTGTTATTGGGTTTTCTTGTTTGCATGTTCTTCTTTCTCTACACATAAAGATAATTGACATTATATATATTGAGCTGTCCTTGGGCTTTCAAATTCTTTTAGTTAGATTCTGGATCAATATCTGCGACAATGCCTCATCCAGTTACTCTATGTTCTGGACTTCTAATTCATTCACCAAATAGTTTGGATCTGAGATGTAGTAGTTGATTGGATGATCTTGACATAACTGTGCTAGTAATTTTAGTTGGGAACTTGTAGCTTCTGGCACAATCCTGACACAAGAGAGTATCTGAGTTTGTTGTTGTGGAGTCCAGTGGCGGAGCTAGAATTTGGTCTAAGGGGTGTCAAAATATAAAGAAATAAAATCGTGTAAAAGTCGAGGAGTGTCAATATGTAATATAAATATACTTAAAAAATATTTTAATTCTAGCTACACAACGTAATTTTTCGACGAAGGGGTGTCGGTCGACACCCCTTAACTGCATGTGGCTCCGCCACTGGTGGAGTTGGTGTTTGTTAACTAAATCTCTCTTCTGGCATTTTCTATATTTAACTTCAGCACTACAGATTTTTGAATCCAAGGAAGAATGTGAAAGTCATAGTTTGACAGTCATATGAACAGTTTATTGTTAGACATTTTTATCTTCTTTGGGTTTGTAGGTCAAGCGAACACTTGGCCAATTTACACCTGCACATTGGGATAAAGATGAATGGCGACCCCTCCTTGGTCCCTGGCGATTCCTTCAAGTTCTCACTCTCTGTGTTATTTTCTTGACTGTGGAATTGAATACATTCTTCTTGAAGTTCTGTCTTTGGATTCCTCCTAGAAACCCTCTGATAGTGTATAGGTTGGTTTTGTGGTGGCTACTTGCGATACCAACAATTCGGGAGTACAACAGTTACCTACAGGACAGGTATGTCCTGCCTATTTCATTACAAGAATTATAAATTGCACTATATTTTTATTTCATTGCCCAAATTCTTTTTTTTTTTTACGCGACCTCACTTTTCCCGGATACTCCACAATTATACACAGGACACCAGTTAAAAAGGTGGGAGCATATTGCTGGCTTTCACTAGCTATTTGCATTGTTGAACTCCTAATCTGCGTCAAGTTCGGACATGGTCAGTACTCCACTCATTTCTCAGTTCTCATGTTGGCATGTCTTATCAATCTGTGTATTAACAGTTAATCTCATCTTTTTCTGCTATACTTCAGGATTGTTTCCTGACCCCATGCCCAATTGGTTAGTAATTTTCTGGACATGCACCGGCGTTGGCCTTGTGTTATGTTTGGCTGCATGGTCATGGCAATTGCGTCGTACAATGAGGAAAAAACAGCAATGACTTTCTGCAGTAACTCCATTCTTTATTCCTTTGTGTTATTTCGGGTAACCAACCCTCTTGTACATACCAATTACCTTTTAACTGTACATGTTTTCTTCCTAGTTTAGGTATTATAGTTGAAAATGTAGTGAACCACAATTCTTTATCACTAGGTCACAGGTTGGTAGATGCCTTGTTTGTGCTGCCTCAGTTTGCAGGCTCTTTCCTAAATATTTTTTTTTACAGAGTGTATTTCGAAACTTGAAAGTTTTGCAATTTCAGCTCTATCTCCAGGTACTCGAAATTTACCCTCTCTTCATTGCAGTTGGACTTTATATGTGTCTACTTTGTATGTGAGGATGTAGGGCTCTCAAAAGTTCTTAGTAACTCGTAAAGCATGCTTACGAGTAGAGTTTTATCTCTTTCTTCCTCCACTTCTTACCTCATTTCCCCCTCCAGGGCTATTGTTCTCTCGAAGATCATCGAGTCTATCGGTGGTACAAGTTTCTGAGAACTGTCTTGACCAGATAATGTGGAACAGAACATAGTTTTCATGCATGAGGTATGATATAGCATCTTTGAAAGTAGATGATGTTAGTATTAGTGGTTTTCAAGCTAACATAGCTCTAGTCTACCATAAGGGGAGTGCACTAACTATTTATTTTCTTGTGGTTGATTTGAGAAACAATACCCACCGTTTATGAAACGGTAGATAGCAACAGAAATCGAAGGACAAGAAATCATAGGAGCAATACTACACAGGTAGTAGTGTGGACGGATTTTGTTCCTACCCTAATTTGTGTCCTCCATATCTTCAGATATGTCTTCAGTAATTTGAGATTGCATCATGTCCAATCTAATTACCTCTATTCAGTATTTTTTTGTATTTATCCTTTGCCTTTTGAGAAACTATCTATAGAAAGTCAACTTCTTACACCTCCACCTTGCGGGATTCGTGCCCGTTCTTAATATATTGGAACCATCTCAACCTCATTTCTCACATTTTGTCCTCCACCGAAGTCGCTTCCATCTTGTTACAAATATCCTTATTTTTATTCTATCTCCCTCACATCCATCGCAACATTCTCATTTTTGCAATTCTCAAGTTTTAAACGTGAAAGTTCTTGAGTGATCAACGCTTATTCCGTACAACATATTGTGCTATGTAGAACTTGCGTTAATGACATCTTTCTATCATAGAGGACTCCAGATGTGCGTCTCTGTTTCATCCATTCTACACCAATACGGTGAGTGACGTCCTCATTTATCATTTTGATAATAGATTCGAAATACTTGAAACTTCCGCTCTTTTAAATGACTTGTGTATCAAGTTTCATTTTTGCACCTGTCTTATGTATTACGTCACTAAAACTTGCACTTCAAGTATTATTTTGCTCTACTTGAACCTTTAAAGTACAGGGTTTGTTTCAAAACTTCCCACTTAACGTTAGCTCCATCACAAATCTCATTAATCGGACTATAATCCACAAATAACATATACTTTTTGACACCTCACTTTAAATTTATTTAACTAACAATGTAAAAAAACAAAATCATGAAATACATTAAAATAGGTAAAATATTACATATAATCTCATCAAGAAAAAAAAAAAACAATATCAAGCGATGCAATGAAAAAAAATGTAAATAAAGCCATGACTAAGCAATCCTGAACAATATTAATAATCAGAGGTATTAGGTTCAAGCTATGAGTACGGAGAAAATCTTGTTGAGAGCATCACCCTCAAATTAGCTTAATTCAAATTTTATCGACTTCGAACACTGAATTAAAAAAAACACCTCCTAGTAAAAGGCAATGGAATCTCTTTTTTTATCATGTCAATAATTGCTTTGGTGTTTTATGACCATGTGGGTGATGGGTTCATGATGAATTTAACTCAACCAATTCAATGAATAGTCTCTGCTTCACCATTTACTCTTAGTCATGTGAACAATTTTGTCACTCACTCACTCCTATATCATTGCCACTTTGAGATTCTCCCGAGGTGAAGATCTATCGAAAATAATTTTTCTATAATGATATAAATATAATTCACGTATATTTATTTCACGTGATTTAATTTATGAAATTATAGTGAGTATGTTATTATTGTTGGTGGGATGCATCTAGAGTTAAGTTGATAATTTATCGAAAATTATCTTTCTACTTTATGAGAATAAGAATATAGTCTATGCATATCTTTCATCTGATCTAACTTATAAAATTATACTGAATATATTATTATCGTTGACGATGCATCTAGAGAAGCTGATTATGTTGACCTTGAGGATGTTGAGCAGCAAATTGAAAAAATAAGAGAACAAACTCCTCCTTGATTCTTCCATTGGACAATTTATTTTTGTAGGCCAAAATTCTAAGATTGTGATATCAAGTATTAATATCTAGATTTGGAATTTATTATTTATTTATAATCTTTTTGAATTTTTTAACACATAGGAGTATGCAAGAATTGTGATTGATTTCAAATCTTATATTCTCCAAAAAGTATGATTACAAAAAAATATTAAAGGTAAAACTTGAGTTACAGGTTTATATTTAGTTAAAAAAAACTATTTACTACTATTGTTGACTAGTGAAACATTATGAAATTATGTGTATTTGAAAATTTGTAATCGCAAATATTTCTTTGTAAAAAAAGAATATAGTGCTATGATTTATCAAGCGTTAGGACAGTCTAATGCCCTGTTTGTGAACTATGATTTGCGCATTTAATAAGAATGTAGATTAAATTTATTTCAATAATTTTCATAACACGTGAGATTTTTGTGTTTACGAAAAAAAAGTATGGACTTATGAAATTCAAATTACAAACCCTAATAATTAAAGACTCAAATTGAATAGTGGATGAAAACATTTAAGTAGAACCTTAACATAAATGAGGTCAATACATATTACTTGTCATG
The DNA here is from genome assembly GCA_027704765.1 of Solanum habrochaites. Taxonomy (NCBI): domain Eukaryota; kingdom Viridiplantae; phylum Streptophyta; class Magnoliopsida; order Solanales; family Solanaceae; genus Solanum; species Solanum habrochaites. Next base: position 1,200,208 of record JAKWJA010002492.1, read on the forward strand.
TGCAAATTGGTGAGTATACAAACAAAAAAGCCAAATTCCATACCAATCTTTAAAAAATCTCACTCTTCAATAATGAAATTTGGTGACTACACAACATCTAAATACAAAATCTACATTAAAAAAATTAATAACTTGTAGACCTTCACACTTCAAGACACAATTTTTGTGATTATACAAATAAAATAAATTATAAATCACACTCTATAAAGATATGATTAATCATATTAGTTGTAGAAGATCACACAACAAATATTAGGTACAATCTCCAAAATATAAATTGTCAAAATTGAGGCAAAATGGAGCTCTTTTTGTTTTATATATATATATATATAATCTTTTTTACCCCATCATGTTGTTGTTAACTCATTTTACCTCAAGAAGCCTCTCCTTTGCCATTTCTGCCTGTTAAATCAAATCAACACACAAGAGTTAAGCAATTTTTCGTCATGATTTAATATATATGTGTAAAAAGAAAAGATATTTGACCTATATATACAGAATAATTTTCTGACGAACGATGGAAAAAGTACCTGTTTTTTCCAATTAGTGAAGCTTGTTATGATAGAAAGGAGAATAGTTTGAAGTGTTGCACCACATAATATGCCAATCCATAGACCTTTTCCCCTAAGTTCTAACCAAAAACCTAATAAAATAGCTATAGGAATTCCAAATAGGTAAAATGAAGCAAGATTTACATAGGCTCCAATATGTTGCCAACCACACCCTCTAGCAACACCTACAAAAAAAAAATCAATTCATATTGACAATATTATATATATATATATATATAAAATTACACTAACTCAATTTCGATCTTCACTAGTCCCTCATCATAACATTTTCTCTTAAAATTTCATACTACTACTCAAAATTGATACGTGAATCGCTCAGGAGAGAGAGAATTATAAGTACTACTCAAAATTGATACGTGAATCGCTCAGTAGAGAGAGAATTATAAGTACTACATAGAGAGTTGATTAGTAAAATGTCTAACCTGAAAGAGAAGCTTGTAAGGCATCCATTATGACAGATAATGAAAGAAGAGGAGCAATCTTTGCAACATAGTTCACAACTTCCATCTCACTACTGTAAATGAAACCAAAAATGTTTCGACAACCAAATAGAGTCGCGCTTATTAGTATAGCTTCCATTACTGTAAGGAGCATCACTGTGAAAACAGAACTACGCGCTCTCTGTGGATTTCCAGCTCCTAGCTCGTTTGAAACTCTCGTGCTGATAGTTAAACGAGACGTTAGAACTTAGAACCTCAAATCCTCAAATAGATCATAAGTTGAATTTTGGTATTACCTTACAGCACTAGATAGACCATATGGAATTGAATAAAGTGTAGCAATAGTGTTAAGGCTGTAAAACAGAATGTCACAAGAAGAGAAAGTCAGAGAGAACTGTGACTGTCTCATCTAAAAGCTTAAACTGTTACAGAGAGAGAGATAAACTTACCATACAGACAGCACTGAAGTTTCAAGCTCCGGATTTGGCAATAGCCCCGATAACAACACAATGAACTCGAATGACCATCCTTCAAGACTACACAAAACATATATTATACAATTATCTAACAAGTCAATAATTACAAGAAAACTGTAAACTACATGGGGATTAGTGTGAAAATTCTCTGGAAACTTATTTTCCTGCAAATTTTTATACTAATTCCCAGGAAAATCTCCATGTAATTCACAGTTTTCTTGTAGTGTATAAGTTTTTTAATAACTAGTGAAACATACCATATCATGACAGCTGAAGGGATAGCAAAACGAAAGAACTCTTTCGTTCCATAGAGAATCTCTAATGAAATAGGCACGCGAGTTTTCTCACAAGCAGAGGAAAACCTCATGTATGACGCGAGAATTGTGACATTTAACCAAATGGATATGTCCATCGCGAATGCAGCCCCAATATTCTTGAAGCTAGTCTGATAAACTAGCAACCAACATAGTGGTACATGGATAGCTATCGTCACACATGAACTTATGATTAAAGGAAGGATCATACTTTGCATTAGGTAATATCGAACGAGGGGCTGAAGAGCTGCAGTGCCAAAGAGTGTTGGGATTAAACACATTATGAATCTTCCAGCTTCATGTGAGATATGAGGATCTTGTCCGATGAATACGAGTAATCGTCCTATGTATATCCATAACATGGAGAGGGGAATGCAAACTATAAATAGAGAGAAGATAGCTGTGTATGTTTGTGTTCCAATTTTCTTGTATTGCTTTGCTCCATATGCTTGTCCACATAGTGTTTCTAGTGCACTTGCCATTCCTAACTGAAAAAATGAAAATTTATAAGTGATCTTTTCAGCTAAAGTATATGTGATATGCAACTTGAAATTACATACTTTTTTCCCTTTAGTTTGTTTTAGATATTTGTTTGGCTATACGTCATTTCATTAAGAATAAGGAAAAAGAACAAATGTACCCCTGAACTATCGTAAATGGTATGTAGATACCCTCCGTCATATTTTTGGGGCATTGGTGCCCGTCACCTGCCGTAAAAAAACTAGAGCATATATGCCTTTCATTTTAACGGAAAACTAAATATGGACACGTGGTACAGTCTTATCTATCGATTCGATATTTGATAAATGTCGGGCCGGTGGATAAGATTATGACACGTGTATGTTTGTTAGTATAAAGGGTATATATGCTTTAGTTTTTTAAACGGTAGGGGCACCAATGTCTCAAAAGTATGACGGATGATATCTCTGTACCATTTACGATAGTTCAAAAGTGTATTCGTCCTATTTCCATTAAGAATATAACAACAATAAACAGAATTTCTATAATATTGCTGAAGAAACGAGAAGAACAAAAATACATTAAATGGGAATTGATCCTTTTGTTTCTATTGGTAAATAACTAAGCTTTTAAGATATAACTAAGTATACCATCAAGCCTTTTTTGAATTGTGGGTGTCAATATTCGATGATCGTAAAGTTAAATTATTTCTGAATATTAAAAAGGCATAATACATATATTGGACCTCAAACTTGGCTTCAAATTTTAATTTTGGGTTCTAGCTTTCATAATGTACAAACACACTTTAAGTATCCAATTTTTAAGTAAATAAACACATGTGTTCTACATGACACAATACATGTAGGACAAAAAATGATATGTAGGATGACATATAAGACACGTGTGTTTATTGTTCAACTTTATGTAAGTTTAAGTGTCTACTTATTCACACCCAAAGTTAAAGGGCATAAATGTAATTCGAAGCCAGTCAAATAGCACAATTATATATTATGTCTATTAAAAATGTGATTCTCTTATCAATAAGAGTCGTAGTGGAGTGGAAACCCATGCAAAACCCAAAAGAAAAAAAGGTTAGAAAAGATGGCGTTCTTTTTAGGAGAGACCAAAAAATAAAGTGCGCCACAGAAATTAAAAAAAAAAATAATACTCACTTCGTGTCAAATAATAATTATCTTAAATTATTTACTCATTCTACAAGTTCAACACAAAATAAGAAACATAAAAATTCATGAGGTAATTAATAACAAACAAATAGATTAAATAATCAACCAAGAGTGACTACATCCTATGTCATAATTAAGGGTAAAAGAGACAAATCTCCACCTAATAATTTTTTTTAAAAATAAAATATTAAAAAGTACAACAGATAATTTGAATCTGGAAATATGTTTTGTTGAAAAAGAATAGTAATATATTTTGTGTACTCTTTCTTTATACGAGTTACAACTAATAATTAGGTGATTTAATTGTTTATTAATTCAAATTAGATCAAATTTGTTTCTAGATTTAAACATGAATAACGTGTTATGAAAACAAAAGTATTTGAACTTAATTATATTATAAAAAATAAAAAAAAGCAGCCGGTAATTATTGTCAATTGTTTTGACCATGACCAAATTGATAAACACGTAGTACAAAAAATCTTTAGTTTGTCTGCCTATAACATTATTAATGATGAATTTATTTTTTATATCGATCGTTAAGAGTTATGTAAGTATTAGTATAAAGAATTATTACAAGAGAATTTGTATACTTAATTTACACATGATTTAGTTATTTATGTATTAGTTATTTTATTATATATATTTTGTATAAAATAATTTATAAATTTAAAATTTTAAATTAGGAACAACACCTCAATAGGTTTATTAAGTTTTATACATAGTAAATTAATGTTAATATGCTACCGAATACGATATCACTTAGATAAATAACTTAATTTTAATCGACTATCAGACGATCCAGTTATAGTGGGAATTGCCAAAGAAACAGGAGACAACAAAAGCAGAAATCTTGGACCTTTTTCTATGTTGATGCTTTTTTTTAATAATATAAATATTTTTACGTATTTTTAGTATAAGATTATAAATTTAAAAGTCTTTTTTATTTTGTTAAATTAAATTAAAATGAATTTTAAATTTTGTATCAAAGAGTACTCAATAATGATATGATTACCTGATAGCTTTACTTTATTTTGCTTTCATATTTGAGTTTAATATGAATATTTCAAATTACTCTTCTTATATTTTTGTCTCTTTTATTTTGGAAAAAGAAAAATGATAGAGAGCAAAAAATAAAAACTTCATGATTTAAATTCAATTTCATCTTCATAGATTCATTAACCAGCACAAGTGGGCATTGTTATGTTGAATGGTACTGTTACCTGCCATCTGATCTAACTAATATTATTAATTATTTTATTATTAATAATAATAATGAAACTCTTACTTAATTATCATATCTTCAACACATTAATTATGGTTTTTTCAATATTGTTCAGACTCTTTAAAAATGTCATTAGACACGTACTGTCAGATTTTTCAAAAAGTAGTATATTTTTAAAAGATCAAATACAAAATATAATTTTTTGAAGCAATCATCATATCTTCAACATAAAAGATATTAGTTTTGCACTGTCAGATCCTTCAAACGTAATACATAACATAATTTTTTGAAGCAATCATCATATCTTCAACATAAAAGATAATAGTTCTGCACTATGTTGTTCAGACTCTTCAAAAATGTAATCAAGACACATTCTGTCAGATCCTTCAAACGTAATACATAACATAATTTTTTGAAGCAATTATCATATCTTCAACACAAAAGATAAAATGTTTTGCGCTACGTTGTGCAGACTCTTCAGAAATGTCATCAGAACAGATACTGTAAGATCTTTTAAAAGCAGTGCAACTTTAAAAGATCAGACATAGATGCAATGACGATAACATAATTTTTGAAGAGTCTGAAAAACACGACGACGCGAAATAAAAAGGATGAGATGGATATACATACAAGAAGAGTTAAGCCAGTGACAGTAGCAAGAGAGACAGCAATAGCAGTGCTAGATAGGTAAAGTTGACCTAAATGACCAACCATCATCATAGATATAACTTGTAACAAATATTGTGATAGTGTTACTGATGCCATTGGACCAGCCAAATAACCAATCCTCTTTATTTCCATCCATATAACATCCCATTTCACTTCTTCATCTCTTAACACAACTTCAATATTATTTTCCTCTAATAATTTCTCTTTCACTAACAATCCCTCTTCTAAATAACTTCCCATTTTTTTTTTTCTATCTTTGTTGTTGTTGCTCTAGTTTTCTTTAAAAGTAGTACAATTATATAAACCTTGCATGTGATGAGGAGGAGGGAGTTGTGGGATACCACTAGACCTAATTATGTACATATTAGTAATAAATGTGTAGATGTGTTTAGGTTAGGTATGAACAGTGACGGAGCCATAATTTTCAAGGGGTTCAAAATCTGAAGAAATAGACGCATAAAGTAGTATTATAATAAAAATGATTATTAGCGGCAATTAATTTTCAATTGCCGCTTAATGTGTATTTTTAGTGGCAATTGACACTTTTTGTATATGTTCCTAAAGTCTTTAGCGACATTGGTTCTAATGACGGTAAAGACTTTAACACTACTCTTTATTAATGTCAATATTTAATGCCGCTAAAAGTTATTTTTGTTATATTATAGTCAAAGGGAGTTTGATATTTACTACATATACCTAAAAAATATTTTAACTATGTAAAAAAATATAATTTTATCGTGAAGGGGTTCGAATAAACCCCCTAATGATAAGGTGGTTCCGCCATTGGGTGTGAGGGGAGGGAGAAAATGGTCTTATTGATTCATACTTATTCACACCATATGTTTTACATTACGTTAAATAAATTGTATTTATTCGTTTATTTTCAAAGTTAATTATGGTATATAATCAATTCGGCCGCCTTTATAATAGTGATTATTTTCGATCGTTAACAATATTTTATTATAATGATCATGTTTTTTTTATGAAGTTAATTGTTCATGTTACATTAGATGTTCTAACAACGACTTTTTAAAAATATATATACAAATAAACAATGATTTATAAAAAGGTTTTGGGTGTAGTATTATTTGAATTAAAATGTATATAATTGGGAAAGTTTATTTTTTTAATTTCCCTTAATTAACCCTCAATTAATCTCCACTAAATAGAGTTTTTATTTATTTTCTATATATATACTAACACCATAGAAATAAGCATCTCCATTTAATTGGAGCCCAAAGACCAAATAATCTACATCTATTAATTGGAGTCTTTTATTGAAAATTTAATGTTTCTCCAAACTAGCTAATAATTAATATTTGTTCAAAAAAAAAAAAATTGGTCTAATTAAGTTTTAATTTAATTATTCGATATGTCACGTGTCATTGTCATGCCTATATTAATCACTATTTGTAGCTTATTAAAAATTTATTTTCTAAATATTAATTGTTTGTTTGATATAAATACTGGATTTAAGAAAATACATATCACAATTTTGACATACATATATATAATTTATAATATTCCTTTTGTCAGTAAATTATTTATGATTTTATTTTACAATTTTACACTATTTCCAATAAACACATGTTGACTTTCTATATTATACCTTATTAAATTTGAACAATCATATTATCGACTCATAGCTAAAATATTTGTAATTTTCAAAAGTATATATTATTAAGGATTTAAATGAAAAAATTAGTTATCTTTTTCTTAAATTTCCAAATGATAATTAAAAAAATTATCTTTAAAATAAAATCACGATAAATAATATGAGACGAGTTAACGATGAAATCATAGATCGACTAATGATTTGCATCGGGATTGGTGATTAATAAATAGTGTACAGTTCACTGCAGAGAAAGTGGCAAAAATTAATTATATTATCGTGGTACAATATATTTGCTAAAAACCTTAATCGTGCAGACAAAATGGAGAATATCTACACATTTTATTTTATTTTTTTGCATAAAAGTTGACTAGATTAAAGTGTATTTTTTATAAGCCATCTTTAAGATCGAAATTTTAACTTAGTTTAATTTGTTTATTTTTTAAAACCATTTAAAAGAAATATTTATATTTTTGGTAGTTTTTTTGTTTTTAATTTTTTTCGTGAAATATTTAAGATCATAATTTTTTAAGCAGAATAGCAAATATTTTAAATTATATTAGGTATTATAGCTACAATTTAAGAAAATTGTAATTTGTGGGTACAATTTTCTGAATTCTTGCTATTCGCTTGGTTTATAAAAACTGTTTAATTTGTATAAATTCAGAATTTGTATAATTTAATTTCTACGCGTAGAATTCCAGAGTTTTTGTTGTATGCTTACCCTAACTATTTGTATATGATTTATGAAAAAATCATATAAATTACATTGTTTATATATTGGCAGATTGAGATATACCAACAGCTAGAGTTTTGAAAAATTCCTAAATGTACAAACATAGAATTTGTATATACTTACTATATTTGTATATTGGCCAAAATTGTTGTTACGATACCAAACTTTATGGAGGACCTTTTACCCGTGCACCTTATAATACTGTATTTTAAAGGTATATATGTGGTCACGTGGACATATTACTATTTATAATGCTACAATATTTATGATGTCCACGTGGACACATATATAACTTTAAATAGTGTAGAGGTAAAATGTCCTTTCTAGAGTTTGATATTATGATAACAATTTCGATCAAAATTCGAATATATTTCAAAAAATTTTATTTAATCAAATTAACTTTAAAGATTAATTATATTTGACTTTCACGAAATAAAACATAAATTAAAATCCTAATTTGAAACGAAAGGAAATATGAGTTGAACATGTAAGTCAAGTGATAATTTACTCCTCTAACACGTAAACTATTTTTTTATTATAAATAAATGAAAATGGATTGGAACTAAATGTTTATTTGCTTTTCATTTGACCAAAAAAAAATCAGGTTGTTCAGATTTTTTAAAAAATAATTAATTTCTCTCAAGAATGTAGTTTAGAAAAAGTAATATTTCTTTAATTTTATGATTTGATAAAATATATTCTTGATTGATTTTACACTTGCATGCGTCATGTGTGTACATGTAATAGTCAAATCTCAATTTTATAGAAAATTATTTTAATTAGGGACCATTTATAAGTTGTAAAGTTTACTTGGTAAATAAAAAAATTTGCACATTAAAATAATAATAATAATGTATTTTTATATTTTATAATACCGGAAATATAATAATGTTAAAGTTATCATTAGACACAAATCAATTACTTGTCTTAATTTTCAATCAATTGAAAAATCATAGTACATATTACCTTTATTAAAGTAAATAAATCCATAAAAATTATTAGTAAATAATTTAAAACATTATTCTTTCATGAATTAATAAAAATAAAAGTGTTTTAAATAGCAAAATATAGAAGTTCTATGATTTTGAAAAGCATAAAATTGAGAAATGAAAATCAATAGAAATTGAAGATATAAATTTAATTATATTTCTAGCTAATTTAAAAGATATAAATTCAATTAGTAATTATGTGACTCGTTATTTGAGTTATTGTGAATTTTCATATTTTTTTTAAAAATGAATTGAACTTTCTATTTATTTTGTTAAATAATTTGAGGATCAATAATGCTAATTAGGGAATTGGGCATATTATTTCGATAGAAACTTATAAGCTAGCGAGTCTCAATCGTACGTTAAGCTTGTTAAGAACAATAAATGGGTGTTTGTGACGTGTGTCTGACAGACCAAAATTCACATGTATGTCATGATATTTCGCCTAAAAGAAGCTTTGAAAGTGTCTCGAAAAAATCTTTGGCATAGCTTGATAGAGCAAAATCTCACACATATATTATAACGTATTTCGCCTAGAATCAAGTCCTGAACGAGCAAAAAAAAAATCTAATTCATCTTTCATAGAGAAAAATCTCACACATCTATCATAACATTTTATTAATATTTCACCCAAAAATAAGCACCGGTGTGTCTCAAACTAAATCTCTCGAAGTTATAATTTAATTTGCGAAAATATCAATAACACTCTTTTGACAAAATTTATTTCATAGAAAACAGCAATATCACTTCATCTCTAAGTTTCAAATCTCAACTTCCAACTATATGCATCTATTAAGGTAGCGTTAGCTTAAAGATTAGACATTTTAAAAATGATATTTCGTCTCAATTTATTGTGAAGATAATATTATATTTGAGGAGGTCAAAATATTTTTTTCTATAATTTTTTTGTTCCTTTTTTTTTTTTTAAAAAAAAGAATTAGTTATGTTAACTTGTAATATTTTTTTAATATCAAATATATAGATTTTATTTACAAACATTTGAAAAATCCATATCCAAATTTATAATTAAATTTGAAAAGAAGTGTTGAAACATTCTTAATCTCTGCACGAATTGTTAGTTTCATTCTCATATTATTGACAACCATAAAATACCGTTTTACTTGACTAACTTAAATACAACTTCGATATTGCAACATATATAACTGAAATACACCTCAAAATTTTCGCAAAGTTTAGAGTATTTTCAACATTTTTCTCGACTTTTTTTATTAAGACACTCTCATGCTTTTACTAGAATTTGAGACCATTTATTATGTTATGCGACATATCAAGAATTTATCAGAGTGTATCTAAATTTAGTTAAACAAATAAAAAATTATTTTTTTAAAAAAAAAAACTCTGAATATCCTTACATAAATTATAAATTAGAATAAATGAAAGTAATAATTTTAACTCAATCTCAAAATATATTTTGTAGACTCAATTATTTTTCAAATTAAAAAGGAACAAATAAAACCTTAAAATATGGGTAGGTTACAAATTTTTTTTAGGTATACTTACAAAAAAATAAAAAATAAAAAACTTTTTTTTTACTAATATAATATTTTTTTTTATTTGATAAGGTAAACAACTAATATGAGATGTAAGAAGTAACGTTCAAATTAGTTAGACTATAAATGGAGACCCTTTTTTTTCTTTTTTTTTGTTCATACGATATTCAAAGCTCACATTGAATAAAGGGGAAATAAAGTCCAAATATTATTCGCTCCATATTAATTTATATGATATAGTTTAATTAAATATTAAATTCAGAATGAAATTATAGTTTACAAAATTGTTTATCTATAATTTCATAAATAATTTATATTTGTATAACTATAAATTATTTTATAAAAATAAAAAAAATAATTATTAATTTCGAAGTCTTAATTTTCAATTTGAACTATCATACAAATATTAAATTACAAATTTGTACTAAAAAAATGTATTGACTATTCCATCACCAAATAATATCAAGTTATCATGGAGCTCGTATTATTAATTTGTCTCTCAACGTGGAATAAAATAACACCATACAATCTCAGTATTTATTTCAACCAAACACAAGATAAATTCATCCTCAAAAATTAATTTCGATATTAATTATCTCTCATCATTCACACCAAACGAGCGTTAACATTAATCGATTAGTTGAAATATCATCTTTTAAAATAATATAGCATTTAATTTACTTGTTCTCTTTATGGTCTTCAACTGCTTATTACCCAACACATTTTATTGTTATGAGCTGTGTGTAATGTAGTAACAAAAACCAAGAAACAAACATAAAATAATTTTGTGGATTTATAGTTGGTTGAGTAAATTAATGACTGTTTGTACCGCTTAATAAATATGCACATTAATAAAAAAAAGACAAAATGTTTAATGACAAAACACTATAAATATTTATAAATAGTGTTAATGATCACTAAAAGAATATATAAACGATAAAGATTGAGTAAGAACTTTTGTTTTATATATACATGGACAAATTACAGAAATCACATATTTTTAAGGCAAAATAACAATTTATGCCTTAAAAGTTTATCATTACAAAAATCCCTCAAACGGATACATTAATGGAGGGTCCGATTGCATTAATGACCAAAAAATCAAAGCGTTGTTACATTAAAAAGAGGATCGAATACATGCGCTGATATATTAAAAAGAGGATCGAATACATGCACTAATATATTAAAAAGAGGGTCGGATACATTAATGGAGGGTTCGGATACCTTAACGGTCAAAAAATCAAAACACTGATACATTAAAAAGAGGGTCGGATACATTAATGGTCAAAAAATCAAAACACTGATACATTAAAAAGAGGGTCGGATACATTAATGAAGTGTTGAATACATTAATGACATTTTTGACTTAAAGAGAAAAATGAGGAATTTTGAAAATTTGTGAAATTTATAAGAGATAATACTAATAACGAAATTAAAATGTGGGATTTCTATAATTATTCCATATATATATACTCTTCATAATTCCTACCAAAGTTGTTGTAATTTAGGGATTATCAGCCCAATTGTCAAATCTACAACCCAGTAATCCACAGGCCTTGATCGGCCCATATTGAAATATATTCACCTACATTTGAAGCAAAATTGACATGCATACATAAAAATTAGGGAAACTTACGTAAATCTCAAAAGTTTAGAAGCTAATTACTTAGATATACTCTAATTTGCAGTATTATGTATCTTATTAGACTTTGGTGGATCAAATATGTTCAGATATATGTATCTCGAGATTCACGGGGTTAAAATTGAGTGTAACTTGTAATTGATATATTGTATCCAAATGGATTAACATGCATTTGAGTTACATAACAAATCTCGCTTGCTACCCTTACCTCTCTCCTATCTTGCTCGTTACTATCTCATGTATCTAATATCTCATATACATGCGAATCACACCAGATACATATAAATACATATATCTAGTGTGACCCGTATGTATCTAGAATACATAACAAAATATCGCTCGCTTCTCTTTCTATTTTAGTGTATCTAGTAGCAAAAATACGTGTATTTAAATGTATATTAATCAGTGATAAGATAACTATATATATAAATTAGAAAATGTTACCTTCTCTCAATATGTCACATATTTAATCCACAGCCTTGAACTCTATTTACAGCTTTTCTGGCCTAATATCAAAGATTAAAAAAAAAGGTTTTATGTTAGTCATAGGTTCACAGAAAACAAAACAAAATTAATTGTTGTTTGTTCATTAAAAAGATAGGTAGCATATCAAACAAAACTAAGTTTGCTTTCGCGGGCTAGGAGTAAGTCACTCATTCATCCTTAACCAGAAGTCTCTGTGTCAAGACTTGGATACGAGAGTCACCTTTGTTAGGAAAAACTTTACCTTCTACCGTGGGATTTCCTGACGCAAATTTGGATTAGTCCGACTCAATAAGGGTACCAAACACCGAGTGAAAAGCCAAAAGGTAAAAAGAGTTGCTTTCACAACTGGTTATAGTTCTACTAAGTAAAAGGGAATGAGCAATCTGTATGCATATACCTCCTTATCCCAATTAGTGCATATATTTATCGCGATAAGCGCCACATTTTGCACTAGCAATGCACAAATGATCCCCATCCATAGTCCCTAAAAGTATGAACATAGATCAAAGACAACGATCGATGAGATTTGATTCGGGGTAGTTAGTTTTGAGGGGATGTTAAAAGAGTAATAAGAGATGTACCATGCCTCCAGTATCGAAAACGAATGCAAAGAGAACAGAAGAAGGTAATCCCACAACATAATAAGCTCCAAGATTGATAAATGCACAGAGTTTTTGCCATCCACATCCTCTAGCAGCCCCTGAAATGCAAAATGAGCATACTCTAGTATGTAACGTTGTCGTTCTTAATACAGCTAACGAAAGATCAGTCGAGTACTTCTCAACCTGAAAGCACACATTGGAAGCCATCCAAGAAATCATATAAAGCAAGCAGAGGCAAAATCTTGGCAACGTATTTGATCACTTCTTCTTCGTTGCTGTATAGCTTCCCCCACACAAAACGAACCAAAATGGTGGTGGTCGCGATTATCAATCCTACTGATATGGCCACAATTACGACAACAAGTAAAGCTAATCGTGCTCCTTGTGGACGACCAGCCCCCAATTCATTTGAAACTCTTGTGCTGATAGAAACAATTAGTTAAAGTTCATACATATCAGATCACGTGAGTACCGTGCATCGACTTACCTTATAGCACCACCAAGTCCAACCGAAACCATGTACACCATCCAACAAGTATTGAGACTGAAAAGAATTTCAAAAGAACTTGTGTAAAGGTACGTACGAAGCAAAATGCACAATAAGAAGGATGTTAATAGAACACGAACCTTATCGATAACACTGATGTCTCTAATTTAGGATTAGGGAGAAGGCCAGATAACAGAACAACCATCTCAAATGACCAATATTCGAAACTGAAACCAGCGCGATAATACGTTACAAAGTCCAGTTACTCCATAACAGATATGTCTAGTAATAGATTGGAAAGAATAAGAACATCGATGCATAAGCACGTTAACGAGTAAGTACATTGAACATATTGATTAATGAAAAAGAATGAGATTACACTTACCAAATCATAACAGCAGAAGGAATGGCAAGCTTGATAAAATCCAGAATGTCATCCAAAGCTTCCTTCGAAAAACCAGTCCAAGTTTTTCTACAAGCCGGGGAAAATTTAACATAACCAGCTAATAAAAACACGTTAATCCAATACGAAATGGCATTAGCCAAAGCAGCTCCCTTGCTTCCGAGACCAATCTTGAACACGAAAAGCCAACATATAAGAATGTGTAACAAAGCCGTGAAACCAGAAGTCAACATCATGGGCATCACTATATTTTGAGTCTGTAGAAATCTGTTGAGGCATTGAAGGATGCCATACGCGAAAAGGCCTGGGATCATCCATCGATTGAATTGTCCTGCTTCGTTTGATATATCACGGTCTTGACCACAAGCAATGAGAATTGTGCTGGTGTTGAACCATATCAGTAAAAGCAAAATGCTCAACGAAAGAAGAACGAGCATTGCTCTTTGTGTGTAAATGCCAAGCATATGGTATTGCTTAGCTCCATACGCTTGCCCACATAGTGTTTCCAGTGCACTTCCCATTCCTAACTACCAAAAAAATTGTGAAAATTAAGGAATGAAACTTCGAGATAAGAAAGGAACTAGCTCCGAATTAGCTCATTCGGGCACAAAGATGAACTTGTCTATTCTGCGAGTTCAACTGAACCTATTACTTTACACTCAAACTATGTATACTCATAACAAAAAAAGGGAATTCCTTATCTCTAAGTGCGATTCGAACTATTGATTTACGTAATTGGAACTAACTATTAGTTTTGCAACAACCAAAAACTATAAATCCATCACTAATTTAATTTGAGTACCTCTATAGGATAAACCTCAACACGAAATGAAGAGCAACAACATCAAGTGATTGAGTTAAGTAGTTCGTCATATAAAAATTATCAACCCCGGAGATATAGTAATAATTATAAGTAGACAAAATTGTTTCAAGCACCGAAATCAGACACATCAATCACACTATGAATCCACTAACTCTTAATCATGGATTCACCTCTATTCGAGCTGCTCACAAATCGAATTAATAACCATTCAACATGATTTGAACAAATAATAGCAAAATGACACATGTTGTCACATTTTTTAATCCACTAACTCTACGTCATGAATTCGCCTCTATATATTTAGTTTTATCTACTTCTTTTTTAATATCACGACACCCCTCCGTAAAATTCCTAGCTTCGCTGCTATGTGCAACATACAAATCCAATCAACAACCATCAAACAATAGTAATTTGAATCCACTAACTCTAGATCATGAATTCGCCTCTGTACATATAGTAAACTCAACTTTAGTTTTATTTTTTTAAAATATTATGACACTCCTAGTGAAAATCCTGACTCCGCCACTACTGATGCAAGATACACATCCAATCAATAACCATTCAAGATGATTAATTGAACAAACAATAGTAACTAACAAAAAAGAAGTTAACTTACCAAAACACTGAATCCAGTGACTGAAGCAAAAGAAGTAGCCATAGAAGCACCAGAGAGAGACAATTCACCCAAATGACCAACAAACATGATGCTAATAACTTGAAGACAATATTGCAGAATATTAACTGCTATTAGAGGTACAGCAAGTCTTAATTGCCTCTTAATTTCTTCAATAATTGTAGTAGTATTATCAAAATCATGGCTTGTTTCTTGATTTAACAATAATGGAACTTGTAGACCTTCCATTTTTTTTGTTGTTGATTCAAGAAAGTAAAAGGAATCTTAATCATCATTTTATTGGATGACCCTTAGTATACATTTGGACAAGGATTTATCATATTATAAAATTGTGGGGTTCCTATCATATATAGAGATCTAACAACAACTCTTTCGTTTTATTTTATGTGATAGTATTTAATTAGATATGAAATTTTATTATATTTATCAAATTATTTTTATAAAAATTATTGTAAAGTAGGAATGATGAATTAAATAGTCGTCAAACAAGGAAATTGTGGCATTTTTTTAGACAGATTAAAAAGAACATGATGTGATATAGATTAGGATGAACGGGATAATATATTTTCGTATATAATACTTCCGTTTGTAAATAGATATATAAGACCGATATAATATCATATCATATTTGTGTTAGATATGGAGTAATGAAAATATCTTTAATAAGTTATTTATATGTCGAAAATATATTGAGTTTAGTTATTGTATCGATAATAACAATAATATACCTAGTGAAAGAAATTTTGGGTGGCTAGAGTAGTGTAAGCTGACCTTATGACTACATCATGAATGTAGAGAAATTGTTTTCAAGAGACATTCGATTCAAGTGTAACAATTTCAAGAATAAAGAAAAGGAAAACAATGAAAAGAACTTAACTACTAAGAAGAAAAACGATGGAACGCCTAAAAAAAATAAACCTAAACAATAACTTAACAGTGCACTAGCCGAAACACAATAAACTGATGACGATAGATATAAAAAACTAGAAGCACACAAATATAGCTCGTACAACGACATACACTAATGCTTGAATTCTTAAAAAAAAGACAATACTATTTTACCTATAAATCTTCTACTTTAATACGTGACCTCCATTGTCCTTCTATCTAATGTCATATCTTTGATAATCTGTAGTTGCATTGTTCCTAGTCTAATTATTCATCTCCAATGTTTTTCTGATTTTATTATTATTATTTATGCAATATTATATTTATTTTAGCATTGATTTTTATTAATTTGCAATAATATTTTATTAATGATTGATTTAGTAAAAATAAGGACTTCCAAATTATTCGCCAAAAAAGTTGGAATAAAAGCAAAAAATAAAAATAAAAAAATACAAATGCTCTTCGTTTTTTCAGCAGAGTAAAAACAGTAAACGGATCTCACACACACACACAGTGGGCTCTCGTTAAATCACCTCTTCACATATCAAAACAAACCCTAGCTGTCCTTTTTTTTCACTTTCTCTCTCTACTCTTTCTCTCTCTACACTTCCATGGCTTCCCGGAGGCTTATCGCCTCTCTCCTCCGTTCGTCGGCTCAACGTGGTGCCGGCAGCGGTGGTGGTCCAATTTCCCGATCATCAGTAGCAAACTCCATTGCTAGACCTGCTTCACGCGCATCCCCTAAAGGATTCCTCTTAAACCGTGCTGTACAGTACGCTACCTCGGCAGCAGCTCCGGCGTCTAAGCCATCAACACCGCCGAAGTCATCTGGTAGTGAAGCTAGTGGAAAAATTACAGATGAGTTTACAGGTGCTGGTGCGATCGGTAAGGTTTGTCAGGTTATTGGTGCTGTGGTGGATGTGAGATTTGATGATGGATTGCCTCCAATTCTTACTGCTCTTGAGGTGTTGGATAATCAGATCCGACTTGTGCTTGAGGTTGCTCAGCATTTGGGTGAGAATATGGTTAGGACTATTGCTATGGATGGTACTGAAGGACTTGTTCGTGGTCAACGTGTGCTTAATACTGGTTCTCCTATCACCGTGAGTGATCAGAATTCCTTATCGTTTGTTTTTTTTTCATTTTCAAATGTTCGTGCTTTACTTATTTAAAAATTGCATTTTTTTTATCTGAAGGGTCTAAACATGAATATGTAATATACATTGTTGAAAGTGCTTTCAGATCTTAATGCAGGGTAACGGAAGTTCTATAATAGTTCACAAAACTGCAATACGGTTGAATAATCTAATGTAATAGTTATCTGCTTAGGAAGATACATCATTGATCAGTCGATCAGACTTCAATCCCAAGTTAGTTGGGGTACTTATCCTGTTACATTTGGCACATTGCATCCGAACACCTTCTGAGAGTTTTGGAACGTCCAATCTCAAGTTATAGGTTTTTCTGTACAAAACCTATACTTATCCTTGTGATTTGTTGTGAGAGTTTTGAATAAAATAGTACCTTTGAAGTGGAAAGTGGGCTATTACTATGCAGGGTGTTGAATTCATTTTTGCTCAGGATTTAGTGTTCAGTTTGAAAGAGACTTGGCTCTGTTAAGCTGTAGGAGTTTATTACCATGGGAGTGGATCACTCATGTGGCACTGTTAAGCTGTAGGAGTTTACTACCATGGGAGTGGAGTGCTTATGTTTCCTTATGATCACCAGAAGACATCCATCACTCATGCTTCCTCGCATTATTTTGTTTTTTCTTTTAGAATTTATGGTGGGGTATGGTGACTGTGCTTTGGCTTCGTTGTAATGGTATCTTCTGATTGTTGTTGTTTTTAGTATCTTCATTTTGGCTGCCTCCTGTCTTGTCCAAGTTTTTCTTGTATAACAGATTGTTTATGTTTAGTTGAGCTTGGACATATTTAATTTGTTTTGAGCTTGATGGTTTGCCTTTCTTGTGATGACAGGTTCCTGTCGGTCGATCCACACTTGGCCGTATCATGAATGTCATTGGAGAGGCAATTGATGAGAGAGGGCCAATTAGTAAGTCAAAATTTCCATGGATACGCCGTATTCTAATTTATCCATTGGACTAAAATTTTAATCTATCCATAAGAATGGTTCTGATAATTGCATCTTAATCTGTAAAATGGTTACAGCAACCGATCACTTTTTGCCAATCCATCGTGAAGCTCCTGCCTTTGTTGAGCAAGCCACTGAACAACAAATTCTGGTCACTGGTATTAAGGTACTTGCTTCAAGTCTTATTTTCTTGGGCAGTATATTTTTGCACTCCATCCAAATGCTGCCTGCATTCACTAATGATTCCTCTGCTACTGCCTTTAACTAAACTTAATAATGACGACTATTCTATCATTATTGTGCTTTTGGTCAGGTTGTTGATCTTCTTGCACCATACCAAAGAGGAGGGAAAATTGGTCTGTTTGGTGGTGCTGGTGTTGGCAAAACTGTGCTTATTATGGAACTTATTAACAATGTTGCCAAAGCACATGGTTAGGATTGGTTTCTTTGTACCTCCTTATATAGGTCATATAAAAGTCACTGCAAAGCTGATCAGTTGGATGACTTGACTATACAGGTGGTTTCTCTGTTTTTGCTGGTGTTGGTGAACGAACTCGAGAGGGTAATGATTTGTACCGAGAAATGATTGAAAGTGGTGTCATCAAGCTAGGCGAGAAGCAAGTTAGTTTAATCAAAATTATTTTCCATACATCTTTATCTCATATTGTTTTTATCCTTGCATTGCTGACATATTATGATCTCAAACTATTCAGAGTGAAAGCAAGTGTGCCCTTGTATACGGTCAAATGAATGAGCCCCCTGGTGCTCGTGCACGTGTTGGACTTACTGGTTTGACAGTGGCTGAGCACTTCCGAGATGCCGAGGGGCAGGATGTGCTTCTCTTTATTGACAATATTTTCAGGTTTACTCAGGTAGGCATATCTTTTAAAGTCCATGTATAAATTTGCTTATTTTGTAAACCTGACTGTGGCACTATCTGCATCTTGTATTGAAATAGGCTAACTCAGAAGTGTCTGCTTTGCTTGGTCGTATCCCATCTGCTGTGGGTTATCAACCAACTTTGGCTACGGATCTTGGAGGTCTTCAAGAACGTATCACCACGACCAAGAAAGGTTCTATTACATCCGTCCAAGCTATTTATGTGCCTGCTGATGACTTGACAGATCCTGCTCCTGCTACAACCTTTGCTCACTTGGATGCCACAACTGTCTTGTCCCGTCAGGTATAATGCCGTTGTTTGATCTGGTGCTGTAATTTTATTAACTTTCACAGTTGATGGAGTTCATTTAACTTTGGTCATCACATTTCTTTTTGGATGCCAGATTTCTGAGCTTGGTATCTATCCTGCTGTCGATCCACTTGATTCTACATCCCGTATGCTCTCACCTCACATTTTGGGAGAGGATCACTACAATACTGCCCGTGGAGTGCAGAAAGTTCTTCAAAATTACAAGAATCTTCAAGATATTATTGCCATTTTGGGTATGGATGAGCTTAGTGAAGATGATAAGATGACTGTTGCCCGTGCACGTAAAATCCAAAGGTTCCTCAGTCAGCCTTTCCACGTTGCTGAAGTTTTCACTGGTGCCCCTGGAAAGTATGTCGATTTGAAGGAGAGCATCAACAGTTTCCAGGTAATTAATCTCCTCAATCTTCAACTTATTTGTCAGTTTATATTCATTGTCATTTGAACTTTAAAATATGAGATTATTGTATGTTTGTTGCATCTATTTGTTGTATGGAGGCTTTCTCATGCTGCTGGTCTGCCATGTGACTAGAAGTTCCTTTTACCTTCCCTCTCTATTGTATGTGATGAGCTACTGAATTGATTAGTTGCTCTCACATTATCATACATGCTATAAAACCTCTTCGACATGTTAAAATCTTAATTATTCATGTGATGCAACTTTTCCTGCTTTTCTGCTGATAATTGGAATTGAGCATCTGCCATTACTTTCCCTTGTCTACTGCAAGGATGTGCAATGCTAGTATGTAATTGACCTTCTTCCTGGTTTATATGATGCTGATGAATGTTTTTTCCAAATCTTCGCAACTACCCCCCGTCCAAAAATAGAGGACCTTTTTGCCCTTGATTGAAGATTGTCAACAACTTTAGGTACCTTCTTTCTAATTTGGTCCTATGTTGATGAACTCTTTGTTAATATATTTTGACAGGGAGTATTGGATGGCAAATACGATGACCTTTCAGAGCAATCGTTTTATATGGTTGGTGGTATCGATGAGGTCATTGCCAAGGCAGAGAAGATTGCAAAGGAATCTGCAGCCTAGATAGATTATAAAAATCCGTGACTTCCTTTTGTTACCAAAATAATTTAGTTTGTGACATTTTGGTTCTTTTTTGGGAGGGCCAAGGGGTCCTTACTCTACTTTTTGTTTCATCTTTCCAAACGCGGGATTGTTATAGAGAGACATGCTGCAGCTAAGGACGTTGTCGCCAAACCCCCTGCTCTGTTATGTCACATAATAAGGGGGTTATATATGGCGAACTTGTATATGTTACTTTCATGTCTTCTTTTCGAGAATTTTTGATGCTCCAATTATCAAATGTCTTCTAAACAATATGTTCTTTTTTCCATTTATTCTTTCCTTGTTGCAGTGATCATCTTATCTAAACTATCTACACTTTGGATGTTTTACCAAGTCATTTATCTCCAGTAATATTTGCTATTCTTCTTTCAGAGTTGTGTGTTGGTGTAGCCAGCTCTTCCCTAAGTATGTTTCCATAGATGCTATCTAGATGATTCACATTGTGATTTCAGAAGTACAGAAAACATCAGTAAACTTAAAATTTGTGTTCGGATGATGTATTTACATGTTCAATCTTTTTTTAGCGGTTTCTTTAGATAGTTTTATAACTAATGCAACTTTATTTTGATTCAACTTATTAGATTTGTTTTCGATTGTGAATCATTGACAGCCTTTTTAGTTTATACCAATTGCCTTGGTTCGTATTCCCACAACCTTCTACCCAAGTTTACGTTCTAAATAAGATGAATGTGTACTTTAATCATTCTCATATATATATATATCCGCATTTTTCATATAAATTGAGACATAAAGATTATGTTTGGATATCACGATTATTTTAAAAGCAAAAATATTAAGAAAGGAAACGACTAGAGAAAACCCAATCTTTACTTGTCACCCTCACCCCTTCTCTTATACAAGACTTTCCCATTACGCAAAATCACAACTTCCATTTTTTTCTTCAATTGACTTATATACGCATCACAGTAGTTCAACCGTTAACAATGGCAGCACCGTCGTCAATGACGGCGAAAACAGCCAACGTCATGCTTACAATCCCTGAGAAGAAAACTGTATCTCTAGATCTCTACCGTCCACTCAGAAACTACATAGTCTACAATTACTCTGAACGCGAAGCTCAAAATCTCGAAGATGATCTTCAAACGCTTAAGCAATTTCGTTCCGATATCGAACGTGGCCCTAATGAGTCATCTCTTCCTGCTCGCCGTGATCTTTTGCAGAATTACTATAAAGCCCTTTGTGCTGTTGAGTCTCGTTTCCCCATTTCACCTGATCATGACCATATTAATTCTGTTACATTTACTTGGTATGATGCTTTCAAGAACAAGCTCAAAGCTGCTCAGCAGAACATCTATTTAGGTATTTCCTGCAGCTTTGTTCAATTTTTTTTTTTTTTTGAATTTTGTTTACTTCTGTTCTAATTGTATGCTTGTTGATTGTACAATTAATAATGCCTGGGATACAGCTTTTTATTGAGCGCATTTACTCTTAACTTCTAAAGCTGCCTCCTTTCCCTTCACTATGTGCTTTTTGTTGTTCAGCTTCTTATGCTACTCACTTGCGCTTAGCTTCTACATTGGCCTCGTTTCCCCTTTTATTTTTTCAAGTCTTCAGCATCTTCATTCAGTTGGGTCTTAAATTTTGCATCTTTTGTTGTCAGTCCTTGCTTCGTTAGTTTGATAGTGTAGTTGATGTTGTATAGATAGGGTATAGCTTTCCATTGCTATGCACTTGCTATGAGCAGATACATTGGTGTCCTGTTCTCTTTTCTGGAAAAACTTATCTAACCATCATTGAAATTGGAGGTGGTGAAGATGCTTAGGGAATTTGCTCTTGCTATGGATAAACTTTAGACCAGTACTATCTGGAAATTAATGATTGTTCCCGTTGGCTCGGGTAACTACTAGCTTTAAGTGTATTATCAATCAACTATGCCTCGCTCCTAGATTAGATAAGGTTGGCTATATGAATCCTACGTAGGTTGGACATGTCCCAACAAATTTCTTATTCAAAGGATTCAATATAGTTGAACTTCTTTTATGCTATAACCGTTATTCTACCACAGCCTTCACTTTTTTATCTGTGCTTGAGAGTAGTTATGTCTAGCGTAGGAAGTGTTTTGCATACTTTTTTGCTGCCTAAGCCTAAATGAACAGTAAACACAGCCATTTCTTCACACAAATTGGCTATATTTACCTACTAGTAATTAAAAAACATGGTGATATTTGTCACTTGGTAAGGAAAACAGGGGTACATTAGTTTAATTATTACGAGTTTGGAGAAATCAATGTTAAGCTCGGACTATTGTCATCTTATCATACAGTTCTACTGATCCTTTTCTATTTTTTTGGGGGGTGTCCACAGAAAAAGCTGCAGTTTTGTTCAATCTGGGGGCAGTGCACAGTCAGATGGGATTTGGTTTTGATCGTTCGTCAGTTGAGGGGAGAAGACAGGGATCACATTCTTTTATTGCTGCTGCTGGGGCATTTGCCTTTTTGAGAGACAATGTGGCAATGAAAGCATCAATGGGTAGCTCCAACACTGTTGATGTCTCTGTCGAATGTGCTGGGATGCTGGAAAGACTCATGTTGGCTCAGGCTCAGGAGTGTGTTTTCGAGAATAGCATTGCCAAGGGAAATACTCCTGGTGTATGTGCAAAGATTTCAAGACAGGTTCATTTTTCTATTCCTATGCTTAGTCTATGCCACTCCATAACTGCTGTACGAGATTTACTCAAAAAGAAAAAAAACTTATCCGTGAGATTTAGTTGAGTTCTTGACACCAGTCACATTGCTATACAACTTTTGTTCTTAGATAGCTCGAGTGAGTTAGTACTTTTACTTCTCTTTATTAGAATCTTCCTAAGATTTTCTTAAGGTAATAATTTAGTCCATGATAGATATAGACCACTAATTTTTACATTTCTATCGAAAATCTAGTCAGCTTGGGAAGCTCCTATGGGCTGTACAAATTTGTTTTGTTAATATCCACATTCTATATTAAGTAATAAATAGTGACAATCCTCCAAGTTCCTACATGTAATGAGGCTTGAATTGTAGTTTGGTTGAATAAACTCATGTATAAATTATATTAGACTATTCTACAGGTGTGGCATATGCAGCTTGAGAATTAGGGTTTGGTGAGAACGACTTCATATATTTGTTCTTTTTGAATTTTAATATGAATGCTGTATAGTTCACTGAAGAAGGCATGTCCGAGTTGGTTTGGCTAGTTCCTTCAGATATTGGTTCTTAGTTAATTACACATGTTATTTCCTGTAGATGGCATCTCAACACGTATAGTTTAGCTTATAAGTTATAAATTATCAAATTTGACCAGACCAGTGGAGTTCATTTTGGGTCTTACTTTAGTGGTTGGACGTTGCAATAAATGCAAAATTGACGTTAAAATGAAATGAATGCCCCATCACAGGTTGGATTGTTTTATGAGGAAGCTTTGGCAGCATTAAATGTTGCACCTCTGAACCAGCACTTTGACAAGGCTTGGCTAGCTCATGTTCAGCTTAAGGCATCACTGTTTTATGCTGAGGCCTGCTACAGGTACAGTCTAGAGCTCCATGACAAAGAAGAAATAGCAGAGGAAATTGCAAGGTTGAAGAGTGGTGTTAATGCCTTGTCTGAGGCAAGAAAAACATCTCCAAGGGGAGCACCGCAGCAGCTCTTGGATGCAATTACTAAGCTAGAAGCTAGTTCAAATCTAAACTTGGAGAATGCTATTAAGGAAAACGACAGAGTCTACCTCATGAGGGTTCCACCAGCCAGTTCTCTGCCACCACTTGCAGCATTTTCCTTGGTCAAGCCTATGCAGATGAATGATATTCTGGATGCAAGCAAAGAGAAGATGTTTTCCAGTCTTGTCCCAGACAACAGTGCAAAAGCTCTTTCTAGGTACACTGAGATGGTTGATGATGTCATCAGGACTCAAGCCGAGAAGTTACAACAGGGGAGTGAGCTAGCTCGAGTGAGGCTCAGAGAAATGGACTTGCCTGATTCTATTCTGGCCTTGGAGGGAAATTTATCACTACCTGCGGCTTTAAAAGAAGATGTAGAGGCAGTGCAAATTTGTGGTGGTCCAGCTGGTTTGGATGCTGAGATGCAGCAACTCAGAGATCTGAAGAGGGTGAACCAGGAGTTGCTGGTCCAAACAGAGGAGCTTTTGCAAAAAGAAGCAACGGAAGATACACAGTTTAGAACTCAATTCGGAACCCGGTGGACAAGGCCTCAATCCACTACCTTAACAAAAAACCTGCAGGACAGGTTAAACAGGTTTGCAGCAAACCTGAAGCAAGCTGCAGAAAGTGATGCTAGGATTGAGCGATCAGTTAGGGATCATGCAGCACTCATGTCAATCCTTGACTGCCGTCCAGTACGTATTTATGATTTGGACCTTATTTTGCATAACTAGTCATGTCATGTCTCATTGTGCCACTTCTAGTTGACACCTGGGTTTGTCATGGGCTTTACTCATCAAGGATATAATAATCAAATGCTCTGGCTCTTGGATTTATTTGTAGATATATTGTATTAGGTGTTACTTCTAAGGATAAGTATCAAACCTATCTGGTAATGAAGATGGTGAATTAGATTAGTCTCTTTGACAAGCTTGTATCACCACGAGCTTAATAAGATGTTCAATGCTTCTATACCATATAATTTGTATCTTCTCTCATGGTTCACTTCCAAGGATTTTCAACAGGTTTAATGCATACTAGATTTGGAGCCCTTGATCCTTAAATGTTGATTTTATTTTGAAACTTGGCTCAGTCTGTTGCTATTTATCATGTATGTCATGTTATTGTTGCAAAGATATTTCATCATCGGATCTAGTACTTATCAAATACAATGTGATAACACTTCTATTTCTCTCTGTGATATCTGTCTAGTGATGTCCTGAGATCTGCATTTTTCTCTTTGATAGATCGAATCTGCTCTTCCAACCTTGGCAAGACCAATCTTGTCTTTGGACGCCACTGAAGATGCCATTGTGGGAGCCCTGAAGCAGAGCCTGGTAACAATGAATTAGTGTGGTTATATTTGTGTTATTTGGTCTTTCTGTGTTCCTTAGACCTTAGTTAGCGGTTTATGTTGCAACATGTTTCTTGAGTGACTAAAGCCTGTTCTGTTGGAAGGCCTTACAGGCCAACATATATATCATCTCCCTTTTTTTTTTCGTGGGTTGGTGGGTGGTGGGGGGTGAGTGGGGATGAAAGCATAACTTGTTTCCATTTGAGAAGTGTGTAAATTTTTTCTGATGACATTTTTCTGCTTTTGTTTTCTCGTCACAAGGAGATAAAGTGAACCTTGATGTCATTGTGCATTACATATACTTTATTTGTGAATATTAATAATATTTTATTAGTGAATACTGATTAAAAATGTTGAAAAATATTTTATTTCTTGAGCAATCTTCATGGACGATTTTTGAGCACTAGCTGCAGATTATTTCTAGTTTGAAATTCCTATAATCTCATTTTCTGATTGATAGGTGGTCTTTGAATAGTAAATTAGAAGGTAATTTTATTATGCAGGCATTTTTGGATATTAAGTAACGTAATATTTAGTATATTGTGCATGTCACTAAAAATCACGGAAGGAAATTGTCCGTAAATATTTGGATATATGAACTGTAGAAAGGCACTTCAGAACTTCACTCCAATCTGTTTTACAAAGAACTATATGTCCTGTTTCAATGTAGAAGCTTTACAAAGTTGCAACTTAAATTATTTTAGTGGTCTCCTTCAAGTCATTGTTGCTTATATTTTCAGAGGCAATTGGAAACTCTTGGTGCTCAGCGTGCCGGTCTGGAAGATATGCTGAAAGAGATGAAGAGGAAGGTATAACAAGATTCCTCTTAAAATATGATCTGTCAAGTTGAATTCTATTAGGTAGAGTTGGACTTCTTTTTGGGAGTAAAGCTTTAGCCATCTTTGGTTTATTCTCATTGGAGGGTTGGGCAAGTGTTACATATTTAACCGGAGCAGGTGATGAAGATATAATCCTTTGCTAGTGCACATCCTCTTATTATGCTGCTCTGTAGTAATTGAGTTTATTAACATGATATTAATAAGATAAGTTCATACTTCAATGATATAAGCCATGGATAAACATATTTTGGCATGAAAACTCACTATTGACTGTTGCCTTCCTGAATGAATCTTTGGATTAGCGGGTTTATTCTGTTCAGGTTGTTCCACCGGTGGATTGGATTTTTGTTCATGGGTTTCATATGTTCTTATCTTATTGATGAGTGGAGGGGCAGGAGCTGCAGTAGTAGTAGCAATATGCCCTTCAATGTACTAGGAGGAACGAGGCCCGCTCACTTAATAATTCTGTTAGAATGTCCCATGTTTGTTGAGGGAATGGACAATTATCTCCTTGTATGATTCTGAGCAATCCTCACCTCATTAGCTAGCTTTTGGGGGTTGAGTAAAGCCCATGTTTCATTTTCTGTTCGTGTTATCGGAGTCAGAATTATCTCTCTTCTTGGATTACCTAATATTGTGCCGCATTCTTTATTGTTTACGCTCCAGATCCACCTCTGAGCTATCAGAGAGGTGGTAAAATGTCCCGCCTAGGAGAGGGAAAGAGATGTTGTCTCCTTATATAATTTTGGGTAATCCTCACTTCATATGCTAGTTGTTGGAACTGAGTTTGGTGTAGGATCCATTTGCTTTACAAATTCAAATGGATAGTTCGATTACATCATATCAAGCGAAGCTTTTCATTAAATTGAGAAATTGTTGGGTGGGGGAGGGAGGTTATTTTGTCATGGAGCTTGATAATATCTATTAGTGATGTCTCAGAATGTGATCTTGCAACTTCCATTCCCTAGGGAAGTCGAAAATAATTTTTTCAGAGTATATGAAAAAGAGGGATAGATTGGACCCTTTTAAAAAAGAGCGGTGACAAAGTTTACACTACTCCTCTGGTATTAGTTGTTGGTCTTCATCATATCAGGAGCAGATAACATAATATGAATTTGCCTTTGTGCTAAGTTGACATTTTCGTGTCCACATGCAACATGCTTATTTCTTTTAGCATTTTCTTTGCCTCTGCTTCACCATCAAGGGATCTAAACACACAACTTTATTTTGTATCTGTTGTGTGATATTACTCAGGATGATATACTTCCAAAATTGATGACATTCATGGGCTCCCAGGAGGATCTTTTCAGGAAGGAGATAGCAAAATATGATCATCTTTGTGAAGAAATTTCTCAAAACCTGGAGACACAAGAACAGTTGCTTCTGCAAATTCAGGTTCAGAATTCATGTGTTTTTCAGGGCTATACCTTTTTAGTTTTGCTGCATTTTTTCATTTCAACTTGGGAGCTTCTCTTAAGCTTTAACTTAGGAATACTTGTGTGGTACATGTGAGGTTGTGTCTGTTGCACAGTCCTTAGTAGGATGGGTGGTCTTGGTATATGGTCTTTGGCAATTCACCTCTTGATCTAGATTATGGGGTTGAGATAGACCCAAGATCCATTGCTTTACATGGTATCAGCGCATCCCCGTTCTTGTTAGCCAATGTTGGATCCCCATATTAAGAATTGCTGTAACTCTAGATATCCAGCCTTGGGCGTGGTGGTGGTGGGGTGTCGAAGATTCCCACATCGGGCTTTTATGGGATGGGTGGTCTCTTTATATGTTTTGGACAATTCTCATCTCTTGAGCTGACTTTCGGGATTGCTTTAGGCCCAAGATCCATTTCTTATCACCAATGGCATGCTTTTTGGTTCCAAATTTTTTTAAGCTACTTGTTTGTATCTAGAAAGTGTTGACAAGAAATGTTTGGTTTGGGGGGATGGGGGATGGGTAAAGAAGTTCATAGCATGAGTGTTATTTTCTTAATTGCAGTTATATTTGTGGTATTTCTTTTCTTATTTGATACTTGTTGTTTCATAGCATGAGTGTTATTTCCTGTGATTTGCATGTCATAATTAGCGCCTGAAATGAGTTTATATGGAATAATTTGGTCAAAGAAGATTTATTTAGCCGACACCGACTTATTTGGGTGTGAGGTGTAGTTATATTTTTGGAATTAAGAGTTGTAGTGCACAATTATTGCTTAACCAAAGCACTGTATTCCTTCAGACCGCAATTGCTTCATGTTGAGTTTCCTTTTGTGCAAACATAGAGAAGAAGTCCATCTTGGGAAAGAAGAATCTATTTGGGCTTGACTTCATTATTCAAGCTACACCTCCCTGAATGCTCTTTAACAAGGTGGTGTTCCTTTTGCAGGCTCAAAATGATGAGTTTGCTTCTATTTTCAATCTTGAAGACTATAAAGGTGTGTTTTTAATTCCCATAATCATTTTGCAATGTCTTCTGAAGAACAATGAAGCTTAGATATTCTAGATACACAAAGATCTTCTGTCCCGAGAAACTTAGGTGGGCTAAATTTTGATGGGCTGATCCTTTTATTCAATTTTTGCATATCAAAATGACTTCTTACTGCTCATTATGTGTCCTGTGGTATACTCGAAGTAAGTTAGGTCCCTTGATGAATGATGTCATTTTCAAGGGATGCTGCAATTATCAGTTTTAATATAAAATTGACTTGATTAAGTGCTGTCCAGCCCTTACCATCAATGTTGGCCATTTATCATCTGCATTTTCTACTAGTTTAAATCTAATTTGTCTACATTGAATTTTCTTCTGGGGGTGGCTTATTTATATTTCTTCGAGTACGGATGCTGATTTTAGATGTTCTAGTTACCATTAATTTCCTAAGCTCATTCTTCTCGATGCCACAGTTTCCCGCGAGAGAATCTATAAGCAGATTGAAGCTTCCATTATGAAATATCAAGAAATCAAGGAAAATATCAATGAGGGATTGAAGTTTTATGTAACCCTTCAGGTATGAGAATTTTCAACTCTTTGAGATGGCTCTTTCTATTGGAGTGGTTTGGGAGGGGGTGGAGAGATAGGAATATTTGCTCACCTAGTTTACAACACAAGGAGGATTCCAACTGTTCACTTTCAGTGGAACCTCTGAGCATTTCCACTTTGTGATAAAGGATCATTTGTGTCCTAGATAAGATATTTTGTTGGGAGAAGAGTCTGGGGTGGGATAAAATGAGCTAGAATAGAGTCAGTGATTCCTTATGGTTCCATGGAATTATAATGCAATTGGCTTGTATTTCTTGGACCTATTTTATCCCGTTGAGAGGATTGAGGTGTGACTAATCCATGGGTTACATTTTGAATGGGGTAGGATTGGGATTGTGACAATTCCATCTGATACATTATTCCTCTCACTCATCTCCCCTGCCTTTGGCTTTACTGTGCAGTCCTTTACCAGGTCCACCAATAAAGAAATTATCAAGGCGAATTATTATACGAACAATCTGAGTTGTAATCTCTCATCTAATCCATGAATTACGCACAATAATAATTTATACAATCCCATCCCACTAATCTCACCAGAAATCTGTCATTACAATCACATTCTCGATTTTCACTCTAATTCAACTGTATGATAATCTACCCTCATATGTGCAAAGTCAAAGAACCCCTTTGGATCTTCTCATATAAGCCTAGCCATTGATGTCAAAGCCCCGTTACTCCTGCAAATCTGGCAACGATCATTCAAAAATTGACTAACCTCATTTGCTAAATGGTTGTATTTGCTTAGTTTCTTTGGTATGAGTCTTGGGTTGAGCCTTGTCAGGGATGGGAACTTGTAGATGAAAGTTGATTTCTGCACTTCAAATATTCATTTTAGTTGTGCGCAGTGGGATGGATCACTAGTCTTATTCCAGTTCTTCCTGAATATGTCTGAGCTTCTTGGATCTATCTACAAATTTCCAGTATATGAATTCGTATAAATTTGTCTTTTGTTTCACAGGAGGCGATCACTAATGTGAAACAGCAATGTAGTGATTTTGTGATGACAAGAAACATGCAGTGCCGAGAAATGATTGAAGATGTACAGAGGCAGATCTCAGGTCTCAGTTTCCAGGATAATAAGAGTTCAAGTGAGTATACTTATCCTTCAGTCGCGCATGCTCATCAGCCTCCAAGATCCAATCCCCAGATACCAACCGAAACTGGACATTTACCCAATCCTTCTCGACCACACCAGGCTCCTACATACCAGCCTCCTCCTCAGCAACCTACAATGTCGGGATATAGTCAAACTTCTCCTCCTTATAGTTCTCCACAACCGCCTGCACCCCCTGCTCAGCACCCAACAATGTCTGGATATACTCAAACCTCTCCTCCTTATAGTTCTCCACAACCGCCTTACGGTTTTCCAGGTCAAGGTCAACCATATTCGCATCCACAGCCGCATCCTCAATATCAACAACAACCTCCACCTAGCCACGAGTACGGCCAACCTGCATATCCTGGTTGGAGGGGTCCATACTATAATGCACCTCCACAGCAACCCGGAGCTATGCCTCAGCCTCCTTACACAGCCCCTTCTCCGTATCCTCATCCTCCTCACCATCAGAGTGGCTATTACAGGCAATGATAGTTTTCCAATAATTTTCTCAGTGTGCTCTCATGTTCATTTTTTGTTGTTCTCAAGTCGACTGGACCGGACGAAACGAGACTTCTTTGTTGTACAAGGTCTTAGCATACATTGTTATACATTTGTAAGTAAGTTTGAATGAAGCACGTATGTACAGGGTATCTCCTTGTAAAATTGATGATCGAAACTACAAGATCAATAATTTTGGAACTCTATGAGATCTGATATCTCGTGAATGTAAGAAGAAAATATGAACTTATTCTTTGTGGGTTTATTTGTTGGTCTTGCATACACCAAAAAGTAATTTAATATGCCACCCGTTAAAAGTTTGTTTCAAATATCTCATAGAATTTTGTTAAAAAAGTTCATCTATATCATTTCTGTTCGAGAAGAGATTTATCCGTGCAATATTGAATCGAAGTCAAATTTAGTCGATATTATTAGTCGAATAATAAATTGCTATACTAATATCATTTTTTTCAGTGACACCAATTCAACAATTCAAAACTTTAGTCCAATAAAACAAAATATCCTAGTTCTTTTGCTGTGCATGGAGCTGTGTACAAAACTATTCAGAATTTTAGAGCTAATCCTAAAAGTTATGGTAATTTTTTACACTTCTTTAGTCCCATTTTAGCTATTTTATAAATGTTGAATCTTTTCATTTTCTAGTGCATTTAATCATTTGTTTTTTTAACCATCTTAATTTGCAAGGCTTTTATGTTATGGGGTTTGGTAGTTTTTCCTATCATATTTACTACTTTTGATTTTCATATAGTTTGAAATAATTACGTTTTATATTGTTAATTAATAATTTCATACCAGATTTCAAGTTAGATACATTTGGATTCAATTTTTTTGTCATCAGATACAGTGAAATAGGGAGAGAAGCGAGGAAAAATATTTATGTGTCCTAGATATATGTGAAACATACTAGATACACTGAAATAAGAAGGGAGGTGAGAGAGAACATGAGGGAGGCGAATGAGATTTGTCTATATTCCAGATATATGTGAGTCATTGAATATCTGGGATACTAGATATATAGGAAATTGACGAGCGAGATGGGAGGGAGGCGAACCAAAATTTGTCTATATATCCTAGATACATGCAAGTCCACTTGGATATAGTGTATCTAGAACAAATTACATCCAATTATAACTCCACGTATTCTGAGATATACATGTATCTAAACGTAGCTGGAGGTACCAAAATCTGATAATATTCATAATATTGCAAACTAGCGTATATCTAAGTAATTTTATATTTTACATTCAAACTCTATATATTTTATATTTTTTTAAGTCTTTGAAAAATCTGCTAACCACCTTATAAAAACAACATACTTCAAAAAAAAAGTTATAAATAAAGTGAATTAAAGTTAATAATAAAGTACAAATAGACAAAAAATTCTAGTAGTTGGCAGTAGCTTTATAATAAATAAAATTATTTTCTTAGGTCATATAATGCACTAAACTCGTGTGTTCTGTTTCATATTTTTAGCAATATTTTTTCTTATATAAATAAAACTTCACACCATATTTTATTTTCCAAATTAAAAGATATTAACACATTTACTTATAATGGAAAGAGTTAAAAAAATTCAATTTATTTTTGTTTCTTCTTTTTTAGTAATTAATAGTATTATTAGTTGTGTTTTGGGATTTAATGTTCCTTCAATTTTTATTTTTGGTGACTCTATATTTGATGCTGGTAATAATCATTACAACAAAAATTGCACAGCACAAGCTGATTTTCCACCTTATGGTTCCAATTTTTTTCATCATCCAACTGGTAGATTTACTAATGGAAGAACTGTTGCTGATTTCATTTGTAAGTTAATTGTTATAATTCCCTCAATTTTTCGAAATTTAATGAGTCGTTGATTCGATTTCCAATAGCAACATTCTGTACGAGACAGGTGTTGGAATTTGGGAGGGGAATTGTAGGGTAATGTCAGTATCCTGTCTATGGCAAGACAAGGCTCATGCGGGACTGGAGTGGTCTTGGTCCAGATCGGAGTCATGATTGAACATGACATTTGCTTGGTGAATTTAATTAAAGAGATACTGATAAACGTTTGATTTTTTATCGCAAGTTTAACTATTTAATTTTAATATAAGATCATGTTGTTTTAAAATATAAACTAGAAGGGGGTTTAATTGAATTTTTTTTGTTCACAAAATTTATTGAGTGTAAATAAAGTAAAAATAATAGTCTTTTTTTTTCCTTTTGTGACTAGATTAGCATGAGGGAAGTGTTTATTGTTACGTTAAAGGTGGTTCGAAAATTTGCAATTTTATGTGAGGTAATCTTGTATTGTTATTAATTTTTTTAATAAAATTTCTGACTCTGCAACGTTTACGATAAAATATTGCAGCTCAATTTATTGGGATTCCTTTGCAAAGCCCATTTTTGGAAGCACAACTTGAGTTAATTAATGGAAGTAGAAAAGAGTATCCATCAAATGGCATTAACTTTGCTAGTGCTGGTAGTGGAGTTCTATCAACAACAAATCAAGATTTGGTAAGAAATTAGTTAATTAAGGATGTATTAATTTATCATATAGTTTTTGTTTTATAATTTATTAATTTATTATGATTAACCACTAGGTAATAATCCAAAATATATAGGCATAACATATATACACATAGTACATAAAATTGAATGTAAATAGCTTATTATGAGGTGCATAAATATCTCTTTTAGACCAAACTTTTTTGTAGAAATTGAACTCAACTATCATAATTAATTGATTTTGATTTCATATGCAAATTAATTGAAAGTGGTCAAGTACTTCACTCAAAACAAATAATGCTAGTATACTTTCTAAGTGTATAACTTAACCTTTTTCGTATACATTAACTTTGATTTTACTCATCGAGAATAATTTTTCTATACGTATAAAATTACACTGAATATATTACTGTCGTTATAATTGTTGTTTGAACTATTGACATTAATTCTTGACTTTTGATACATATATATATAGGGAGTGACACCAATTCAAGATCAAATTCAACAATTCAAAACTTTAGTCCAACAAAACCATATAACCAAAAAACAAATCCAACAATCACTCTTTTTCTTTGAGTCTGGCTCCAATGACATTTTTAGCTACTTCTATCCATTTGATGCCCCAACACTTACTCCAAATGCCTATGTTCAAGCCATGTTAGATCAAGTTACAAATTTTGTTGATCAAATTTGCAAGCTAGGGGCGCGTCGAATCGCGTTGTTTTCGTTAGGCCCTGTTGGTTGTGTACCAGCTAGGACCCTCTTGCCTGGTGCACCAATTGATAAATGTTATGGAAAGATGAATAAAATGGTCAAAAATTATAATATGGGGTTAGAGAGTTTGGTAAAAATAATACCAACAAAGTATTATCCTGGTTCATTTGCTGTGTTTGGAGATGTGTACAAGATTGTTCAAATCTTCAAAGCCAATCCTAAACATTATGGTAATTTCTTGCATTTCTTCACTCCTCTTTCAAATACTATATACTATTCTATCAATATTACTTCCTCCTCGATCTGTCTCATTTTATGTGACATACTTTTCTTTTTAGTCTGTTTTGAAGAATGATTTTACCTAATTGTTACTGTAATTAGAAAAATTTACTCTGTTGGTTTCAGATCAAAATGACCTACTTTTCTTTTTAGTTTGTTTAAAAAAAAACGACTTCATTCTTTTTTTGGTCAACACTTTAGTTTCAGTTTCCATGTGACAGGTTTAAAACCACAAAATTAAATAACATTTTGGTACTTTTGATATAACTTTAATTTAGAACCACGAGATTGATAAGCCTTTCTTATTTTCTTTAACTTGATCATGTCTAGTCAAATTATATCATTCTTTTTTAAACGGAGAGACGTTCTTTTTTTGGTCAATACTTTAGTTTCAGTTTCCATGTAACAGGTTTAAAATCACAAAATTAAAGAGTATTTTTGTACTTTTGATATAACTTTAATTTAGAACCACGAGATTGATAAGTCTTTCTTATTGTCTTAAACTTGATCATGTCTAGTCAAATTATATCATTCTTTTTTAAACGGAGAAAGTAACTCCTTTTATTCTTAACGAAATAATTTACAACCACACAAATAAATATTTGATGAATGTTTTAGACCACAAGTTAACTTCAAGAGCTCCCTTTTTTTTCTTCTTCTTAAAAGAAACAACTTCATAGCTACCTGAAAACACACTTTTTTTTTGCATTAACATTCTGAAACATTATGTCAAAATAAATAGTATCACATAAAATCGAACGAATCGACATATATTTCTTTTATATCCAAACATCCACTAAACTAACTCATGATGATTTGTTACATAGGATTTTCAGATGTGACTAATGCATGTTGTGGTGATGGAACACTTGGAGGATTATTGCAATGTGGTAAAGAAGGTTACAAGATATGTGCAAAGCCCAATGAATACTTGTTTTGGGATTATTTTCATCCATCAGAGCATACTTATAATCTCATCTCAAAGGCATTGTGGAATGGAATTCATACTAAAATTAGACCTATAAATCTCAAAACACTAGCAAACATGACCCTCACTTAAACAATAATTAAGGAAATTATTAATTTGTGTTTTGAAAAATCTTAAAATAGAGTGGGGTCTTTGTCTTTCATTTTTTTATTTTTTTACAAAAATGTTATGGTGTTTATATGTATGTTTCTTTAATTTATATATTTCTCTATATAAGTTGTTTTAAGTCTACATCAAATAAGTACGTAAAAGAGCACAGACGAAATCAAGATTTTGACCTTTATCAATAAATAAACCTTATACGAAAGGTCATCTTATATCAATATATAAGAGTATCGTTACTTACACCTTATAATATGTGTCATCAATATATATAATTGATTCTATGTTACTATATATCTTAAATCGGAAAAACTGGTTAATTATACAAATATTTCTACCATATTTACTAATTCTTCCTGTATTTTCAAATAATTACATTTTATTTCATTAGTTTATAATTTCATACTAGATTTCAAGTCAGATACACCTAAATACATGTTTTTTGCTACCAAATACGCTACAACATAGGGAGAGATGTGAAGGTTAACAAGAGGGAGACATATACATGTGAATCACTCCACGTATACATAATGTATCTAGTGTGATCCGCATGTATTTGAGATATCAGATACGCAGGCGAGATAGGAGAGTGGCGAATGAGATGCGAGGGAGGCGATAAAATTTATCTACGCATCCCACATACATATGAATCCATTTAGATACAGTATATTTAATTAGAAGAAATTATACCTAGCTTTGATCCTTATATTTTAAAATTTATGTATCTAAACATATATCGACACACCAAAATCTTTGACATGTGTGAATTGACTGGCTTTTAGCTAAGTATTATGTCCCAATCTTCTTGTTGTTAAAGCATCGATAAAATATTAATCAATTGGTTCTTCTTTTTTTGAGAAGTCGTTATCTATCCTTGTTTAATTTTTTGTATTTATCTTGTTATCTATGATTAATTTTTTTTTCTTTAAACAATTGAACTTAGTGTAATCTTCTTGTCTTTAAAGCAACTACAAATTAATCAATTTTATTGTTTTTTTATCTTGTTAATTATCTCTGATTTTTTTTTTCTTAAATTGAACTCATGAATAGAAAAAGTGGATCATTGAAAAAGAAAATAATAGTTTTGCACGTAACTCTAATCGAGTTTTCTTCTTTTATCATATTATTTGTTGATTATATATTTATTTTTTTACCTATTTCCCTTTTTATTAATTGGTATATACTTTATTTTTAATAAAAATTTATTAAAAATAATTTATTTATCTTCATTATTAAAAATAAGACTGCACACATACCATCGAACTCGATTTCAAAATATACACTTTTGAGACATACTAACCAATAAAGAGAAACTTGTCAAATTTTTAATTTAATATAAAAATAATGTCTAACAAGTTATCTAAATAGTGTTAGAAGAGTTTGAATGAAACAATTTTGAACAAGTAAGAACAAAAAAAATATAAAATAATTGAATTGCTTTGAAGGAGCTCGTAGTCGGTATATTTTTATGAAAAAATCAAAAGTAATTGCACAAATTGTATACCACTTGTCAAGAAGTTAGGATGTGTTTGATAAATATTTCTTTGAAATTAAAGAATGGAATTTCTTATTTAATTTTTTTGATGTTCGTTTAAGTAAATCGTAAATATTATCTCAAGAAATATTTATATATTACATGATCGAATATTATAATGGTTGGAGTTAGGTGAGGGTAGTAAAAGTCAGAGCTACAACCTACAAGGAAAAGGATGAGATGATCTGGTGTGTTGGAGGGTGGATATGATTAGTAAGAATTTTTTCATCGTGAATCACTGAAAAATTTATGTTATTAAAACTTAAACGTAATTTATCGACTTAATTTTCACCAAACCAGCTCATTAGAAATTGATGTTAGATTAGCCTAAGGTGGAAAATATTCAACTTGTTGTGTAAGCACATTATCTTCCAAGCTTTTACTTTTACTTTTTATATAAGTTTTGAAAAAATGTATAAGTACTCCCTTAATCTATGTTCAAAATTTCAGAGATACACTTATACTATAGTAAAGTCCTGTTATCGCCACTGAACTTATTTTAAACTAATTTTCTTATCCTTTTTCGGCCTACGTGACATTAGCTTGAAAAAAAAAGTCAACCAGCGCTGATCCCATTGAAAGGGGTAGAAAATTATTAATAAAATAAGTTCAGGAGGTAATAGGATCTTAGTATAATATAAGTGTGTCTCTGAAATTTCGAACATAGATTGAGGAGCAACTTGTGCATTATCCCTAAGTTTTTTAAAAAATTAGAGGTACTTATCCTAACTCCTTAATACTGGAATAAAAAGATGAAAAAAATTGTTTGAAAATTTTATAGAATGTTAATTATCTCATAATGTAACTTTTTTTTTTTTTTTTAAATATCATAATGTAACTTGATTACTTAATTATTAGTGTCGTGTATTGTGCATGCACCATTTAAAAGATAAGATAACTATGAATGAGTTAGGATTAACTTATTTAAATTTTAAAGTAGCTCATAAATATTAAAAGATGAAAATTGATTTTATAAATAAAACAATTAATATATATATTTTTTATGTACAAATATTGAAAATAGTAATAAGTACGTAATTAATTTGCTTAGTATGAAAAAATAGAATATATTGTTTTTTTCTTGCAAAATGATTATTGATGGTAAAACAGAAAAAAATATATCAGTATATATATAATAAATATTTCTTTATTTAAAATATGTTACAAAAAATACCATAGATAATTTAAAACTAAAAGAAAGTATTTTAAATACCTTCAATGTAGAACTTTTTAAGTATTGCTTTGATCATAAATTATGGTTGAATTTGTTGACTTGTCAACCAAATATTTTCTTAATTTATCTAAAATACCAAATTTAAATTAAATAGATTAACCCTTTTATTTATTGTAAAAAAAATAAGATAAAAATAAAAATGGCAGCCACATACTAACATATTAGTACTTAGTCGTATATTGACACTTGATGAAGTCAAGTCTTTCAACACTTCAACTTTCCTTAACGTGTGATCTCCTAATTATATATTATCATTTCACACCTTAGTTATCTACGTCCGTTTTAATTTATTTATCATATTTTTTTATTAATCAAATTAAAAAATATTTTCTTCCTATATACGTTTATAAACACAAGATCAACAAACATTTTAATGCTTCAACATGTTTTTACTTAAAGATTGAAGATTTAAAAATATTTTTTATTTCTATAAACTTCGTAACAACTTTCGACAATTAAATATTAGTGCTCCAAAAATATTACACCTCCATTCTAATTTATATAATATTCTCTAGCACCAAACATTGGTGTTGCGGAGAGTTAAGTGTTAGTTCTTCTTCCTCAATCTCGGACTCTCGAGTTCGAGTTCCCTATTTACAAAGTCATCTTTGTGAAGGAATGTTTTACCTCCAGCATGGACTTTCGGTAGGAATCTGTTAGTCAAACTCCAATGTGAATATAAAGTCACCTTTGTTAGGAAACAGTTAACCTCCCAGAGTGGACTTCTAACACGATTTCATTAGACTCTAGTATAAATACGAAAAATTATAAACTTCTGACATAATTTGATCAGGCTCTAATATAACGACTAAACACCAAACGAAACAATTAAAAGAAAGTTACTAAAATAAACATGACAAATATACATCAAGAACACTTCAACTAAATGGTTTTCTCCTAAAACCCCAAAAGAAAATGACATAAATATTAGAAAAAAGAGAAGAACTTTCCACTACTTTTAAAATATTAAATTTCATCACCAATTTAGCCAACACAAATCCCACGGGATTTCTCCTATGCAGCCCCACACGCATTACACATCGCCCATATATTTATATACTACCTCTCATTTTAGTTTAACATGAATAAATTTAGCTAGCGTATGATTATAAATTTTTTTAAAATTAATTTTGAATGAAGTTTTTATAAAATTTCAGAATGTGTTTGGTTATAATCTCTTTTAAATAATAACAGTGATAAAACTAAATATTTTTTAATATAATTTTTGTAATATATTACGAATAATCATGGCGAATATATATTTCAGATTAAATAATCAAAAGGAATATAAATAATCAATTAAAGTCATATATAGATAATTTTTCTTTATGAGATACATAAGCTTAAAGTACGTTATAAAATGTAAAAGGATTTTACCAAGAGACTTTGACTCGTGTTAAGATAGCGTTTGATTTTAAATTATTAAATATTTTTAAAAAAACTAATTTAAAAAATTAAGTAAAAAATCTTTTACAAATAACATTTTACACTAATCATCTCCATTTCATCTTTTAAAGCAAATCATATCCCCACTCCAATTAGGGGTGTACAAAAACCGAACCGACCAATAAACCGAACCGATAAAATATTATTGGGTTATTGTTATTGGGTTATTGGGTTTTTAATGGGTTTAGAAAAAATAATTATTGGGTTATTGGGTCGGTTTCGGTTTTTTCTATTGGGTTATTGGGTAAACCGATAACCCAATAAGACTATAGTTATTTACTACTTTACCCTTCCTCACTATTAAATATACATAATTTAATACATAAATAGATTCAATATTAGCTTTTCAGGCTATGTGATTTTTTGGTTAGGAAATTTGTGAGAACTTTGTTGATTATCTGGTAGATTAAGTAATTGTTCAAGATTGTCTCATTGAAATATTTTATTTTAGTTTTAATTCTAGTTCGTAATTGTAGGCGATAGCTTTTGCAAGTTTGTGAATGTTAGTAATTTGATCAACATTCAAAGTTTTCTATTATGTTTTGGAGGTAAGTTGGTAACATGTAATTATAACATACGTACTATTATATATTATTTGATCGACATTTTCTTATTGGGTTAACCGAAATCGAACCGATAACATCAAAAACCGATAAACCAATAAACCGATAAAAAATTTCTTATTGGTTTGTTATTGGGTTAGCATATTTTAAAACCGAAAACCGATAAACCGAACCGATTATATGTAAAACCGAACCGAACCGACCGATGCACACCCCTAACTCCAATTCCCCTCACCCCCACCTCCGTCATACACTTATATGCATATATAACTTAAAGGTATGTATATTTAAGATAATACTTTTTATTTATATAAAATATAAGAATATAATTTAAAAATTACTTATTTTTGATAAAAAAATTTGTCAAATCAAATATATCCTAAAAAGATCAATAAAATCATAAGTAAAATTTTAAAAAAGTAATATACACACATAAAACTTATTCCTTATTACCTCACAACCATGTCAACACACCCGAAAGCATATAAATTTCAAATTTTAACTTTGTTAAAAGATGTACACTAACCTATTTCGTTTAGTATATAAAAATGACTTCTTTCTTCTGAAGTCGTTTAATTAGAAGCAAATTATCTCACATAATTATATCTTATATCTCGTTATAAATTAATTATTACAAAATTATTATATTTTATGCTTCACATTAAACTACTCGAGAGTGAATTTAATACTTAATTTCCTACTAATTCCTCCCCTTTTCTAATGCCGTGTATTTCGTCAAACTATTTGACGAAATAGTCACAAAAAAACGTGGGAATTTCTAAAATTCAAATTATATAAATCCCCCATTCACACATATTTCTTCACAAAATTAAAATTTAAAAAAATTCTCTCAATTGAATCAAACTCGAACTCAATTTTCTATGGGAAATTTTACTTCCTGCCCAATTTTACCATCAATTAAAACTTCAAAAGCATCGAGGGTTGTTCTTCCCGGAGGTGAAATCAGGCAATTTCGAGAACCGATTAAAGCAGCAGAAATCATGATGGAGTATCCAAGTAATTTTTTAGTTGATTCGAGTTCGTTGAATATCGGAAGGAGATTTTCAGCTTTATCAGCAGATGAAGATTTGGAGTTTGGTAGTGTTTATATTATGTTTCCGATGAAGAGAGTCAATTCAGTTGTGACGGCGACTGATATGACGGTGATTTTACTGGCGGCTAATTCCGCTGCGAAGAGAATTTCCGGCGGAAATGGTAGGATTTCGCCGGCGACGGAAAATAATGTTGCCGGAGATCAGGATTCAGGTGAGGTTGAGGTTTTTCCGGTGGAGAGAGAAATGAATTATCGGTTGGCGTGTAGATCGAGGAAACCGTCGTTGGCTACGATTATGGAAGAACCTGTTTCTTTTAGATGAGAAATTTAATTTTTCTTTAAAAAAATTAGATTTTTTTTTTTTTAGAGATTTTTTAGTGTGAAAATACACCTTTTTTTTTTAATTATTATTATTAAAAAAATTTGTGTGCCTCATGTTTTGGGAATATATTGATTACGTTACAATTGAAATGATGTTAATTAAGATGTATTCTTATGTATATGAATATTTATTATTGTGGCGTAAGTCTCGTAATCTTATTTAATGTTTATGTTTGATAATTATAAACGTGTTTATCGTGATGTTTAAATAAACATTAAAAAAGACGTAATTGCTTGATGGACTAGTTTATTTGTTACCAAACGATTTCGATTCAAAGCTTCTTAAACACCTTTAATCTTTGTTGATAACAGGATAAATATTTTTAAATCTCTAAATATTATGAAAGAAAAAAAATTATAATGAAAATCGATCTTATTTTTATTTTACATGAAATCTCTTATTAATATGACTAAAGATAGATTAATAATATAAAATTATACTTATATTTTAAATTTTAAATTCGTCTCTTAAACCTTTCACGAGAGGGATTTGGTATGTGAATTTTTTGAGAAATAAAAGAATATTCAATATTAGGTTGGTATTAGGAGAACACTTCCTTTGACCTTAAAATATAATACTTGATATTTTATGTAGTATCTTTCAGAATTTAATAAATAGATTTTTTTAAAATTAGAAATTTTAAGAGATGTTATTTTTTAAATGAAGTTTTATTTGATGTGAGTTTAAATTAATTGAACTTTAATGTATTTATTCAGTAAAAAACAATTTAAAAAAAAGGATCATTTATCGTAATACCTCATTTATTTTATTTTATGCGGCTTATTTTGACTTGCTATAATATTTATATATTTTTTAAAAAAGTTATGATCTAAAATAATTCTGATAGAATCCTTATACGATATGATCACATTTGAATTGGTTTTAGATATATTATATAACTACGATAGTTTTCTTTCTATAACTCTCTACTAAATTGAAATTAACAACACTCAAATTTGATATCAAATAGTTATATTTCTGAAGATTTTTTTTAATAATAAGTCATTTAAAAAAGGGAAAAATATTTTTTTAGATACTTAAAAATTATAAAAGAACAAAGGATGTAATTAGAATGGAGGAAAATATTTTTTTAATCTTTTCATGCTCGATTAATCAAAATATTTGATTTTTTTTTTTTTAGGAAATCAAGTTCCTTGAAAGTCCGGTAAAGTAGAAAAAATAAGTTTAGCAAGTGACATTTTACATTGATCGTATACACTTCTCATTCTCTAACACACCTTATCTTCATTCACACTCTCGTAGCCCTCATCACCAACATCTACACCTCTAATTCCACTCCCACCTCCTATGTATCTAGAATGTGCGTAAATATTTTTCTACTTTTTGTATACGTGTTGAACATAAATATATATGTAAGAAACCTTACCTATATTCTTGAAAAATATTTTCTTTCATATCGAACATACTCTAAGAATAAAACTTAATACTATTTTCATCTAATTTAATTGTTATAGTTTGCCTTTGTAGATTCAAATGATAAAAACTTTGATTTACATTTTATAATAATTTTTTTCATCATATTGATATGCAAACAATTGCAATTTATAGTACTTTTTGTATAGTTTTTTAAAATCTATTTTTTTTTGAAATATCAAATTAGCGTAACCTAATTTAACTTTAAAAATTAATTAATTTGACTTTTAAAAATCGCAACATGACAAATAAAAATAGATTTAGAGAATAATAATTGAACAGTTTGAATTATGACTTGCTTTTCACGATGTGTCAATAACTCACTCATTTATTAAAACAACTTCCCTCTCTACCCTACAAAGATAAGATAAAATCTATTCAGTAACTTCCTATCCTTTCTACTTTTAAAATTACACTAATATATAATTTTTTATATTTTAATCCATTCAAATTTAATCTAACTTTTTCAATTATACACCACTAATCTTATCATTGATGAGAACATGACAAAAATCAATGATTTGTTAGTTGCGTGATGTATCAAAAATGTTATGAGTTATTTCTTCACTAATAATTATTTCACCTTTCTTCTAAATAAATGAAACTTTAGAAGAGAATGTGATGTAAATATATTATATTTTAGGACTATAGGCTATGGGAAAAAGTATAACAAACCAAAACAACCTACAAAATGTTATATTTTGTTATTCAACTCAAACCTTTTTTTTTCTTTATAACAAGATTATATTTTATATATAATTAAGAGGTTACAAAAGGTTCACTAACCCTATATAGGTCAGTAATTACAATATTTTTTTTGGGATAATGCCCAAGTATCCCCTCAACCTATGTCCAAAATCTCAAATACACACTTATATTATACTAAGGTCCTATTACCCCCCTGAACTTATTTTATTAATAATTTTTTACCCCTTTTCGACCTACGTGGCACTATCTTGTGGGCCCAACGATGGTTAATTATTTTTTTTCAAACTAGTGCCACGTAAGCTTAAAAGGGGTAGAAAATTACTTATAAAATAAGTTCAGGGAGGTAATAGGACCTTAGTATAGTATAAGTGTGTTTTTGGAATTTCGGGCATAAATTGAGGGGGCACTTGTACATTTTTCCTTCTTTTTTTTTAAACGAGTTAACTTATTGTTTTTAGTGGCAATTAATTAAACTAGTTATATGCTTCAAAGAATAAGATAAGAAAAATGATTGATCGATGAAAAATAAATCAAATCACATATCGAAAAGACTTTATTAATCATAAAAGTATTCGTCTGTACGTTTAGTAAATAAATATTGTAATTACTATAACATTTTCATCTGAACAAACTTTGCTATTTCATAATTTATTTAAATAAACAATTATAATATATTATGGGGTATTATATGATTAATTTTAATTACTTTGTTAATATTATTATTTTATAGTATAAAGTTATTTTTAATCCAATTTTTAAAGCTCAAAAGAAAATACTATGTAGGAAATAAAGAAATTCCAAAGA
The DNA here is from genome assembly GCA_027704765.1 of Solanum habrochaites. NCBI lineage: Eukaryota > Viridiplantae > Streptophyta > Magnoliopsida > Solanales > Solanaceae > Solanum > Solanum habrochaites. The sequence continues at coordinate 1,244,959 of JAKWJA010002492.1, forward strand.
AAATACTACATAGTCATATTAATTCGAGCCGAAATATGCTTAAATTTTTAAAAAATGTTGTCTATGTTCATACTTCATCCTTTTAAAAATATATACTCACTACGTCTCATATTAGATAATCATCTTACTATGAATATTAATCTCATATTATATGTTCACTTATCAAATCAGGATAAAATTAATTAAATTTTACCCTTACAATTAATATAACTTTTGAAAAATTAAGCAAATTTTGAAGATCTGATAATTTCTTTTTTCAACAGGCTAATTAAAATGAACAGAAAGCAAAATAGTAAAATTGATCAATCTATTAATAATTTCGTAAGCCCCGTATAAAATAAAAAATACACATCTAATATAGAACAGACGAAATAAATTTTTTAAAAATCTGACACAAACTTAATAGTATTTCTTAGACGTTCGAATAACATAGATCAACGTCTAGCGAGATGAAGTATGAGGGAAACAAGAAACATGCAAGAATAACCACTTAGGAAAACAAATCCTATATTGGTGCTTATTAAACCTAATAGCTGAACCAATTCCAATATTAAAGAATATTTCTTGTGTTTGTAATCATACTCCCATAAATAATTCCAACCATTTTCATGTTTGTAAATTGTGTTGATCAACTTATCCTTCTTCTTTAGTACCTCTATTCTTTGTTGTAGGGTATTTAAACTTGAATCAACAATACTATAAGATGAATTCCCTGCAAAATATTAGAAAATAATTAAAGTAACAAAAATTTATACCCTCTCTGATTAATTCATTTTGGAATCTAACTTTGTAAGAAATGAAATCTTGATAAAAGAGGTGTTCTTATAATTTTTTTTGATTATGTTAGGAGAGAAAGAGAGGGTAGATAGGAATGTTGCGTTACTTATGAGGTTTGAACCCTTGATTTTAAACGATAGAAACAAGATGTTTATCGAGTAAGAAGATAGCGTCAACCTATACTTATTTTGAATAAACTCTAAATTTTGAATCTGTCCTTCTCATAATAGTTCAAGATCATAACAAAACAAATTGAGTATGAAAAAGTTGATGTTAATATAGAAAATAAAAGCTAAAAATTAATAATGAAATGATATTGGGATATATTAATTAATTAATTACCTTCACCATGGAAGCTTTGAGACATGATAATTTGATAATTTTGTAACTTAGGCATATGCAATTTTCTTAAGCAACTAAAGAGAGGTGTTGTAGAGGCAGCCATATTTTATAATGAATTTTGTAACTAAATATTTGTTTAGTGACACTCATATATATAGAGAACATCATAAGATAATTTATTGGTAGATAATTATATCTTGTAGAAATAGAATCTCTAAATTAAATAATAATAATAGACCTAATACTTTTGGCCAAATTAATAGCTTAAAAATGTTAATACTTTATATATACAACTTTTGACAAAGAATTTTACATCATTATATAATTAAGTAACTAAAAACAATTTTCATTAGATTAAAGGATCCCCACATATTTGTTTTCTATCTATTGGAAAAAAAAATTAATTTTGTAAGGATGAGACTTGAGAGTTTATTAATGATATATTATTTTCTTGTTCCAATAAAATTTTAATACCAAATATTATTATAGGTATATGCAAGCCATACCTATATAAGTCAAAATATCGAAACTAATATTATTATAGCGAAATTTGACAATAATATAATTAAAAAATCTTTAAAAATAGCTAGCTATATATAGGATAAATTTTAGTGAGCTAACGTGCTATATATACCTTCCCTATATTGTATTATGTGTTTAAATTAATTATTTTTAAGATCATATTAAATATATTATTGTATTTTATTTTAAAAAGTCATATCAAATAAGTTATTGTTTATAAAAAATATTTTAAATTCACGTTATATATATTATTGTTTTTATAAAAAATATTTTGAATTCACGCCAAATATGTTATTGTATTTATTTTGTAGAAATCTCTTGAGAATAATTACAATATATTAAATTAAATTTACAACGGACCACATAATAAATTGATCCTTTTCTATAAATTCAAGGCCACGTGTATACACCAAATTGACATGAAAATTAATTTCAATTTATTAAATTCTAATTTTTGGATAACAAAACTTACCACCTGTATTATGTACTTATCAAGTTTATGTATAAATAATTTAAAAAGTTGAGATACAATAAATTAATCAAAAAAAGTGATCCTCCTATTTTTTCTTGAAAAAAATTAACTATTCAACACCTCACCCCAATAGAATATAAGGGGAGACAAAAGCTTTTTTTTTTAATTAAAAAATATACTCATATAATAGAGAGGTTAAAAGTAATTAGCAAAACAATTACGAAACAAATGAGGGAATTAGTTGTCATGCCATTAATTTGACATCTCTTAAACTACTTTACTTTATTTCTGGTTTGGAGTTATGAAATTCGATTAATTCAAATTTATTTTAGAAAGACAGAAAAGAACGAATTTAAAGAGATTCAATGGTTTTTCACTAAAAAATATTTTTTGTGTAGGGTTAAAATTATTATTTACGTATGTTTAGATCATTTTCTAAGAATGCGGGTAGAGAAAGGAGAAACAGGAAAGAGATTACAATGTGGGGAATCAAATCTTTATCAACAAGGTGAGAGTTCAGGTAGTCAATCAACTCAGCTATCAAATTTTCTCGTATATTTGTATCATAAATATTAAACTCCTTTAATTTTCCACGTTTTTTAATTATTTTTTTTATATTTATATCTCTTTAGTGGTATTTTGATTTTGCCACACTGATTTTTTTTAAAAAAAGAACTTTTAAAGTAAAGTGCTCTTTAAAATAATTAATTTCATTCCTATTTAACTGTAAAATCATAATTAAAAACATAAAAATACGTATCACTTTATCGCAATTTTAACGACAATAGTGATATCTATAGTTCTCTACTATACTAATGTGTTTGTGCCATGTGCCATGCAAGCAAAAAAAGTGCACGTAGAAAATTCGAAAAAAGCAAAAAAAAAAAGTGCACGTAAAAGATTTTTTTATGTCTGATTACTAATTTTTTAAATATGTTAATTACTAGTTGATGTAAATATGTTTTTTAATTAGTTTGGCATAAAAGAGAATCAACAAAATCATTTTTTTATAAATAGGTGTGACAAGTGTCATATTATTTATCGTAGGGTATACGAATCCTTCATTTCAATATTATTTATTTGGGATCTCTATTAAAAAATAGTCAATCAAATTTATTAAATGTAATAAAATAAAAAATTAATAATAGACATTATGAAATGGAATATATTACGAGTTCATAGTTCTGATAAATTCTTTTTTTTTTAAAGCATACAAAATTAAACTGAAAATCGAATATAAACTTTTTTTTATTAGTAATAATGTTTCTTTTAATAAAAAATATATATTATGTTAACTTTTTTTTTTCTCATTGTTGATTGTGGAATTTAACAGGTGTATCTAAACAAAATCCATTTAGAATAAGTTAGGCAAATATAAAGTGAAAAATTTTGTTGATAGAATATTAAAAAGCTTCACATGACATGTAATTAGCTACGTTATAATGTTATGGCAGGTGTAAAAGTTTTAATTTTTAAAAAAGTATAGTTATTGGCTCAAGAAGATAGGAGAACATTTAATATATTTTAATTAGTCGTTACAAGATAAAATTATTCTTCTCCAAAAACTTAAAGAGTCATCAATATAAATTTTATAATAATAAAATAATCTATGTAAACAAATGAATATATGAAAGTACTGTTATTTTTCAATAAAAAATGTTCAATTAACTAAGAATGGAACCTTTTTTTTTTGTTTGCCATTGTAATGGAATATCTTTGTAGAAGTCTCAATGAATTGACTAGTAAAAAATAATTTAAATATAAAATAAAGGCTTAAATATGCAATATATATATATATATATGTTAAATTTTGGTTCATTTATGCTATTTTTATTTGACAAAAAACTTCATTTATGTTACATTTTGTTAATTGAAAATAATTTCAATTTTGCAAAACCAGTTTTTACAGGTGGTCACTTATGTATTTTTTAAGGGAAAAAAGACTCAAATATGTCACTGAACTTTGAGAGAAGATTCAATTATTTTAATTAACAAATTATTGTATGAATGAGTCTTTTCTCAAACAGAAATGACTCAAATATGTCACTGAACTTTGAGAGAAGATTCAATTATTTTAATTAACAAATTATTGTATGAATGAGTCTTTTCTCAAACAGAAATGACTCAAATAAACTATACTCCTAACATATAATATAAATATGAGCTTTTTATCAAAGTTCGACAAAATATTTAAGCTTTTTCACTTAAATATATTATATTCCAGGGTGTCCCAAAATGAGAATTTAGCTTTTGATGATGATTTACTACTATTTGCAAGTGGTGATATGAATTATGTTAAACTACTTTAAACTAAATTGTAAAAAAAATAGTGTTTATTTTGGGGGAATAAGGGCCACTCAGGGAACAGAAAGAATATAGTAATTTTGAATATCTAGGGATACATTGACAACCTCTTAATATCATAGACGGATCTAGGGGGACGCGAGGGTATATATATCAGAGCTCTTTATATTAGGACAAATATTTTGTATATATATATATATATATATATATATATATATATATATATATATACAAAATATTGAATCTCTTGAGTAAAATATAAAAAATTAATTAGAGTGAAAATCTTGAATCTAACACTACGTCTTTGTATTGACAAGAATAGAATAACATTTTGAATTGTGAAGAAACTATCTTATATATGAAATGTTAAGTGCTTATTTGTGGAATTACATTAGATATATTGTGCTTATTATAATCCAATTAACTGATAAACGGAATAAATTATTAATTAAGTGAGCATACGAAGAATCAACTTGATTAGCAAATATTAGGGGAATTGGACCAATTGGAAGATTCTTGCAAATGCTTCTATTATAGTCTAGCATATGCTGAGTATTAGTTTCACAATGTACTTTATGTATTTATCAATGTTGTGAATAAGAATATATGTCTATATATGATATGATTAAATTAATTAGTTTCCTATCTTAATTAGTCAATCCTCTGAAGATAAATTCTCCAAAACATGTGATATTATATCTTAGAAATTATTGTTGTATGTGGATAATTAAATAATTCTTTGTCAGACATTTCTATAACAGTCATTATTAATGATCGATTTTTTTTTTGGAACCAACTTTTTATGTTATATTATAGTATATATTTGCTATAACAGTCAAATAATATTTAGATAAATGACGTTATTATAGAAAAATTTGACGGTATATGGGATATACACTTTTGGCATTATGTAACCTTCTTATGTATGAGATGGGCTGGAAGTAACAGGAAGTGTAGGTTGCACATTCTTTTCTGTTGTTGGAGAATTCTTCAAATTCTCTGTGTCTTTGCTTTTACCCCATAGAAGAATATACAAGCCAATAATAACCAAAATGGACCCCAAAATGCTGTTAAAGCAACAAAAAAAGAAAGAAGATATTTTAGTAGAGTAATAGTATTAAAGGAAATGGCTCAAATATGTCATTGAATTTTTTTTTTTTAAAAAAATAAATTATTTATGTCATCTGCTAAAAGTTTGACTCATTTATGCCATTTTTTGTTTAAGGAAAGAATCGGTGATGCCAAAGTTGTTCGATGGCATACTTGAGTCTTTTATCTGTTTAGAAGACAATTTTTAAAAAGGCTTAGCATCTACTCCTTCGATTTCAATTTATTTGACATAGTTTGAAAGATAGGCTTGGAGTAACAATAAAGTTGTCTCGATGTGACATATAGGTCATGAGTTCACATCGTGAAAGCAGTTATTAATACTTGCATTATATAGGTTAGGTGTGACCATTCACCAAACTCTGCATGAACGTGGGATATTTTGTTCACCAAATTCTCTTTTTAGTTTGAAAAAACAACAATGAATTTTGAAATCTATGATTTATATATGTGAGGTTATAAGTCTTTCGAAACTTGTGGTTTTGTGGCTATTAAAACTTCTTTTTCAGGGTAAAGTAAAAAATTGAAGTTAGATTTTCAATTTTAAAAAATGTGTCATTCGTTTTAGGATGGTCAGCTAAGAAAATAGCATCACATAAACTAAAATCGAGTCTACTCTTCTTCTTTTTTTTCCCTTTTCTTGGTTCTTATTCAATTTTTTGGTAAAAAAAAAAAGTTTTTAAAGAAAAGTAGTTCCCACCTTCCAAGGTGAATTTGTTCATGAAGTATGGAGATGTCAATCACAGCAGCAAAAATTTGAATCAATGGACTAAATGCAGAGGTGAATACTGCACCCTTTTGCTTTACACACCATGACATGACCACATAGCATAAACCTGATCCCACCACTCCCTGTATACACACACATAATAAACATTACTATATGGTTATAATCGATTACAGTCAAAAATCTTTCTATATCACTCATTCGTATAACAATATTTCACTATAAGCACTCATGTTTCTTATGGAACCAATCATGGTTATAATCGATTACAGTCAGACTTTTCTATAACAGACATTCGTTATAACAATATTTCACTATTCCAATGGAACATATCAGGATTATAACCGATTACAGTCAGACCTTTTTATAACAGTCATCCTTATAACAATATTTCACTATAACACTCATGTTTCCTAGTAACCGATCTTTCATGTTATGTTATATTATTCTCTCTATCCTATTTTATGTGACACTTTTCTTTTTTCAAGAGTCAAATAGTTTAACTTTGACCAGACATTTGCGTATGGAATCTTCAAATTTTTTAAATTGAAATTTCTATATTTGTAAACTACGTAAAGAGTACTATAAGTCACAATAATTGATAATTTAAAATGTTAGAAGAATCTATTGAAAACTTACGATCAAACATAGACTTGTTTGAATCATGAAATGCGAAAAGTGTCACATGACGCAGGGAGTATATGTTTTCTATAAAGATATTTCGTTATAGCAGTCAAAGAACATCAGGACAACCAATCAGGACAACCAATGTTGTTATAGAGAGGTTTGATTGTATAATACGCTTGTTTGTCTGATTTTGACGGAACATGGAGTTAACGAAGGGAAGTAAGACAAACAAATAGAAACAGAAAGGAGTAAGACAGTACTCACAGCATATATAACAGTTGAGATCTCTAAAGTTCCTTTGAGAAACCATGTAGATGTGTTTCTATCAATAACCAAGCTCAATATTGCAGATTGAATGGCTCCAAGAAATGACATTATTGCTGTGCTTGAATACTGATAAGGATAGTCCTTCCCAATCCTAGCTTGTATAAGAAACCACGAAGACCAAACGACGCTCCCCGCGAATAGAAATGATGAACCAACAATCCAACTCTTTACATTGTGGTTCACTTCAACTTCTGGTGTTGATTGATTTATCAATGGCATTCCTTTGTATAGAGTTAGTACCAAAGCTCCACCAAGACAACATAAAGTTCCTAATCCCTTAGCTCTCCCACTTTTGCATTTCATGTTCATGTTCTCTTGCCTGCAAGATCACTCACACATAGTGGATACGATCATTATAATGATTTTGAATCGTTAAAAGTTAAACAAGTAGCCCCACTACGTTGTTAGTACAACAAACTCAGCTAATAGTTATTATCTCAGAAAGTGACCATCTGAGAAATCAACTGCAATATGAGTCTGGAGAATCAATCGAGTGGTGCTTACCCGAGTAGCAATGACATGATGAATGTGTTGATAGGAACCATATTGATGAACGCGCAACTAAATGTTGCTGAAGTGTATTTAAGTCCAATTAAGAAGAAATATTGAGTAAGCGTACCCCTGAAAACACCGATGTTTTTCTTATTCTTCATGATTACTTTACTAAATATGATAAAGATACTTAAGTATATAGAATAAGAAACAAAAGTACTCACCCCAAAAGCGCGCTGAAAAACAGAGAACACACAACACGACCTGTCAAATTCGATATGAAATTCCTGCAAAAAAAAAAGGGGCAAACTGACTAACATATCTTAAAATGTCATACATACCTGATATGGAAACTAAAAACTGTACTAATCAGTACGCGATGGGTTAAAAAGGCCATACCTTTCTACAAAACACGCGATAGGAGTTAAGACAATCGTAGAAATTGAAAATCTATACGTAGTTATCACCAATTGATTCATTCCTCTATTAAGTACTTTTTTGAACAGAGCATTTACAATAGCAAGAGCAAACTCAACAACAATCATTGCAGATACCGCGTTCCATTTCTCAAAGAAACTCATATCTATATTTACCAGTATGTAAAACTCGCTCACTTTTAGAGTTTAGAGCCACATTTGATGAATGAAACTTCAGCGTATATATAATAAAAACAGTACGAAACAGAGTGAATATAAGATATGATTCTTATAGACTCATACATCACATCATTGTTTGTTTGTTTTTGTAATGTCAAGGCCAATATTTCCATGTTTATAATGTTCTTTAAGCCACTTTGAATGATCGAATCGCGTTGTTTGTTAATATTCTATGAAAAATTAAGCTAATGACCTCAGAAATTATATGCAAATACAACATTAAGCATCTTATCCTTCTACTTTTGGAAACAAAGAACTAGTTGTTTTTTGCTTTCATGTATTAATAAGTTATATATATTTAGAAAGTGGGAGAAGAACAATGTGTCTAATCTATTGGATTAATATGGACAATGTGCAAGTGGTGTTATCGTTACGATATATATATACTCTGATGGAATCAAATTTCAACTAATTACTAACACATAAAAGTTAGCAAGATCAAGATTTGGTATAGGAAATGTTTTATTTTCCATGTTGTTTGATGGTACAAGAGTGGCTAGAGTCACATCATTTACTTTTTATGTTAGGAGAGAATATGTATGGACGTTTAGGGTTCAATTCAATTGATGGATGGAAGGCTCACTATCCTCATAAATTTGCACGTTTTATCTTTCAAATTTCAATGACGTTTAGGGTTCAATTTAATTGATGGATGGAAGGCTCACTAACCTCATAAATTTGCACGTTTTGTCTTTCAAATTTCAATGACGTTTAGGATTCAATTCAATTGATGTATGGAAGACTCGCTAACCTCATAAATTTGCACGTTTTGTCTTTCAAATTTCGATCTTTAGCAATCGAGTTTATGCCTAGTTGGACTTAGGTTTCGTTAGTCATGTCTAGACATAAAATGTACTGGTGGGATATTATGATATGAAAATGTAAAGTTACTCTCTTTGTCCTAACTTATATGATACACTTTCTTTTTTTTTGTCAGTTTATATTTATTTATTTGACAAATATTTAATTATACAATCTACATTTTACCAATGTAGGGTCTACTTATTTGTCAAAAAGTTCATAAAGGTTTCTCTTTTTTGAAAAAATTCATTATTTTAATGGTAATTTTGGAATATTGCAAATCCTCCATATTTTCTTAAATATTGTTATGAACATAAATATTTGTTACGAGGGACATAAATTAAAGACTAGCACAAAATGGGGGCTGGTCACACAAAACTATGCAGTGTTTGTCATATATAGTTTATTTAAACTAGTAATTTTGATTCAAATTTATGTATATCTGTTAAAAATTCACTAATCAAATATAAATAAAAAATTTGAGCCTAGTAAACCAAATGAGTTACGGTTGAATTTCGAACTCAATATCCATAATATTGAACTCAATATAAAAATTTTTACTCAATTTGTATGGTCGATCTTGTTGTATTTAATTAATTTTTACTTTTTAAAGTATGCACCACATTTTTTTTAATATTCTGTTGCCTTTAATTTCAACTTTTTTGGTATATAATAATAAGAAGTTTGTTCGTACAACGTTGGATGGAAATATTATATACTAAATTAACTAGTTAAACAATTAAATAACTTTTATTTGTTTAATTAAACTTAAACATTTCTTTTGAATTAGATAACTCATAAGATAACATTTTTTAATAGTCAATTGCATATTATAATTACTCCTGTGCATGAAAGAATGGAACTCTCAAGAAAAATAATACCATGTCCAATTTTAATTTATTTGATTAACAAAGAGGATTTTTAAATTTTGTAATTTTAGACTGATTAAAAAGAATAAAGAAAAAAAACACTTATATCTCAAAAAGAGAAATATATTGCCCTCTTACTTTTTTTCCCTTGTTTTTAATTATTGATGCGCGTTTATTCCTTCGAACATATATATACTATAATGGTATCAAAGATGAAAGACACGATATTTCAGTGAAAACACTATCTAGTTATTCCTTGATACCATTATAGTATATCGATACTCTGATGGCATTATGGAGGAACAAACAACGTTTCAGTAAAAAAAATTGCTCAATTATGATATTCATCATATGGATACTATCAAAGTATATATATATGCTTCGATAGTATCAAAAATAGTGGTTCAGTGAATGAAACAAGGAAATAGTCGAATAAAATATTTGAATCGTTGATCCAACAAAAATAAATAAATTGAGTTGAGTCTAGTTTAAATAAACTTTTTTCGAATGAGTCTAATTTATATATAATTTTTCCAAAAGATAAGATAAAATTCATTAAATATTAAACAAATTGAATAGAAAGAATATAATACTTTTCGACAACCCCAACAATATAAAATTAATTTATTTTTATTTTTTTAATAATAAATAAAGAACAAATAGTCTAGTTGCACCACCTCATGATTCTTAAGAATTTTTTTTTCTTCCATTGATTAGTGATTTGATTACTGAATTATGAAAGGACGCCATTTACATTTTTAAATAATGAATATTGTCAAAATAAACAATGAGCACCATATATTAAATTTAAAATAATAATAATAAGTAAACAGAAAGTCAAAGATAATTTAGTTTTCTATCATATCATAGTACGGTTGTAGAATTTACACCCACACATTTTAATAAGGAGAATATCTTAGTAAATTAATCTTTAAATTGGACGTAGCTATTAATTATATTATTAAAATTAATTAAAGTAGTCAAAGTTCTTTGAGAATCACTAATATATTGAAAGTAGAATATCTTAAAAGGTTGTGGAAATTAGACTTAAAAGGGAACTATGTCATTCATTCATAAATTGTGTGGTATTGATGCTATGGACAGATATATTTAGATACATATATTTTTATTATTAGATACACTAAAATAGAGAGAAGAGTGAATAAGATTGAGAAGAAGGTGAGCGAGATTTAAATTTGTTATGCATCTCAAATACATACAAAACAACACTAGATACATACGAAAAATATGTATTTGTATGTGTCTGATGTAATCTGCATGTATCTGAAATATCCAATACATAGAAGAATGGCGAGGGAAATCAAAGAGATCGAGGCGAGCAAGATTTATTATTTATCTCAGATATACGTAAATCCATTTGGATACATTGTATCTTGAGAACAAATTTCACCACATGTATCTCGAGATACATGTATCTTGACGTATCGAAACGTATCTGGATGCACCGAAATCTTATAAGATATGTAATATTGCAAACTAGAGTATACCTAAGTAATTAGCTTTGAAACATACTCTATCTACTTATCCAAAATCCAATTATTTCATTTTTCTTTTTATTCATCATTCGAAAATCAAGACAAATTAGGCACTAAAATATAATACTCTATATCGTTTTGATAACTTCATACACTAAATATATTGTTATTGTTATTATTTTAATTATGCTCGAAATATATATACAATTATCGTAGCATCTACATATTTTAGGTCGTCTCCTCTATTGTATTTGCTTGTCCATTCCATCAAATAATTCAAACATTCTTCTTCATAATTTAACTCGATTGCTAAAAAAGACTTCACCCACCAAGTTTAGTGTTGCTACAAGCACTCATGAATAAAAATTTAAAAAATTGTAAATTATATGAACTAAGATGGAATTAGTATTTAAAATTTATAAATTCAAAGCTTTATAATTTAAAAAAAATGAAATTTCTAAAACCTACAAAGTATATTTAATAAAAAATAATAATTTTAGTTGAACTCGTATTGCTCATAATAATTAAGAAGGACATGGTATCACCTCATAGAGAAGCTAGATAGTTTGTGTAGGACCATTTGTAGACGCAAAAACCTATAACCAATGCGATATGACTATTTATAACACTTCATAGAAATATCTACACGACTGAGTTGGTTGAGCAGGTGATAATTCAAATTAAAGTTTCAAATTTAAAATTTATTTACATATTTTTTGGGTTGAGTTTCGTTTCACAAGATTTGTCTAATACGATTTACTACTCCTATATAATTTATGACTATGTTACACTAGAGCGTGATTTATCTATGTGATTTGCAAGTATATTACACTGAAGTGTGGTTTACCTATTTGGTTTGTGAGTATATATGCACTAAAATGTGGTTTGCCTGGTTTGTGGGTATATTACACTAAAGTGTAGTTTCCCTATGTGATTTAGGGGTATATATTCCACTGGAGTAGGGTTTACCTATGTGATTCGTGGATTATATAATATTAAAGTCGTGTTTATCTTTTACACGTTCAGAATATAATTCAAAACATATTTTTGTATCAATAATTGCTTCCTCCATTTTATAATACATGGCATATATATATATATATATATATATATATATTATATATATATATATATATATTATATTAATTAGCATATTAAGAGAAATTTATTAGTTTCTTCGAAGTTCAAATATTTTCTTTGTTATTAAATAATTAATTAGATAAAATACTAATAATCGAATTTAGATTTTCAAAATATGATCAATAAAGTTTGTTTGACAAAATAATCGCAAATAAATAAATTTTTAAAAGAAGAGTGTCAAGTAAAATGAAGTGAAGATATATATCTTAAAATTTTAAATATAGAATTTAAACTAATATATATATATATATATATTATTTTTTTAAAAGTGGTTGACCCGTCAATCCGTAGCCCACATAGAAATGGGTTGAACTTGATATTTTTCGGCCCATCATTAGGTTAGCCTAACCCGGCTAGCCCATAAGAGCCAAAGCCCGCATGAGTTAGACAGCTCTAGTTGAATTTGGGCCTAGTGAATTTTCGGCCTATGATACGTTGAAACCTAATATGTCTCATGTATTTATAGGATATCGTAAATTTTTTATAAAAATTTATTCCAAACCCAAATCTTATGTTCATTTTTCTTCTTTTATATTGCGTGATTGATTGTGAATTTTTTATGACAATTCATATTGATTGTCCGTATAGTTACTCTTACAAGAAATTAAATAAGTATAATCTTTACTTTGTTTATTTAAAGTTTATAACTTAGTATAATGTGTATAGTAATTGTAAAATATGTACATATATAACTAATATGTGTATATTGACTTAGTCAAAATATTTGTAGTCATTAGTTAATATAAATGCATATATTACAAACTAATTATACATACATATGTTAAACTACTAAATTAATTTTCCTTTTCTTTTAGTATTATAAACCTAAATATTAACATACTAAAAGGACAATGAAGATCATCAATAATCTAACATATTTGGATGATTGAGATTCCTCCACATAAAGGTTTCAGGTTTGAGTTCGGAATTTTTTTTTTTATAACCAATTTTACAGAATTGAACCTGTATTATGTTAATCTAAATTAGTCGACCTTCAGTGCAAGTATCAAATATTGAGTGAAACATCAAGAAAATAAGATCACCGGTGTAATAACATCATTTTTAGCATCAACATGAGTTGTAGTTAGATGATTGAGATTCCTCCATTCTTAATCATAAAAGTCTCAAATTCAAGCCCCCAAAATGAATAAAATTAACCATAATAATAATTCCCCTAAATAAATCCTGCAATGTGTAAATATCAAACACCGAGTAAAATATTGAAAATAAAACATTATTATCTTTGGCATTATGATGACTATACTTCAATGACTCTCAATCTCACCATATTCAACTAAACTAGTTGGTCAACCATACCTAATACAATTTGCTTAAGCTTACCTCACTTTAGCCTCCACAACACACACACACACACACACCAAAATAAACCTAGCTATTTATTCGAAAAATCAAACTCTCTAATAATACGTTCATTCTATAAATTAAAAACAAATTCTTTAATATACAATCGAAATTTAAAATATTTTGGTAAAATAATTAATCTCAAACTATTTTTCTCATCAGCATATATAATTTTGTGATATTACGAGAGCACACACAATACGTATGAATTCAATTTACATCCTCCTCCTTTCCTTCTCACATACATGAAAAAGAAGTGTGTGACCAAATAAGTTTTTTTTTTTGTTAAATAAAAGGAGGAATTAAGCATGATTTTGACTTCATGCATTATATGAGATTTTGAGATTATACTAATTGGTTTAGGAGGGTTACCAACCAAACCAATGAAAGAGGCATGACTTTAATTTAACATATATTGATTTAATTAAAGTTATAGCAATAAGTAAAACAAAATTTAGAAATAGTTAGCCAACTAATCAATTGCAACGTACACAAATTTTTTTTTTTGGAAGATAACAAAATAGTCAAATTAAGCCCATCATATATATATGAAAGTGATAGTCAATATATATATTTTACTATTTTTTTGGCATAATCATCTGTATTGAATTTATGAACTGAATAATTTAGATTTATGTGGCATTTGGCTAAATAACAAACTTCATAATTAAGGACTCAGCCTAAATTGTTTGTTTATTTTAGGTTTTTCTTTATTGATAATTAATATATAATCCTAAAAAGAGAGAAAATTTGGTCTTTCTTTCTATTTAGTTCCTAATTCTTAATTTATTGAGACTAATTAAGTCATTTTTCTTCAATAGAAATAACGTTTAAGCAAAGAACAGAGCTCTTTCCTTATCGAGTTCGGTTTCAAAATAGATATTTTTTGAGCATCATATATCAAATCATACCCTCACTAAAAATATTGATCAAAACGAACACTTGACCTACGAATGACTAAATTTTATTCAAGATTAATAATATCATAAGATGTCGATTATATATATATATATATATATATATATATATAAAGTAATTTATTGAGTTGGTCGTGATATTATCTTTAACCAAATGAAAAAACTATTGAAAATTTGAATTAAAGGGCAAATGTTTCGGTATATACTCTTCCTTTTTAGTTGTTTTGATGAGTTTTCACTTTCTAGAGTTAATTCACTAATTTTCCATATTACATTTTTTTCATATTATTATGATTGAAAAAATACATTTAAAATATCAATCAAAGTTTATATCGTTCAAATCTAAAGAAAAAGATCTTATAATATTACTCAAAGTTTAAATAATTTGAATTTAAAGAAAAAATATGTCAATTAAAATAAAACGAAACCAATATAATTTAACTAGACGGTACAAATACCATGATCCCTAAATTAATGAAACCATTATTAAAGACGTGTTTGCATTCTTCATGGATATTATAACAAAAAAAATGACAAATATTACTCTCCATTTTAAATTAAAGGTAAAAATGATAAATATATTCTTTAAACTATCGTAATTAATATGCAAACATTCTTCGTCATATTTTAGGGATATTAGTGTATATGCCCGTCCAAGAACTAGAGCAGATATGTCGTTCACTCTAACGGAAAACTAAATAGGGACATGTGACACAATCTTATCCTTCGATTTGATATTTAAGAAATGTTGAATCGGTGGATAAAATTATGACACATGTATGTCCGTTAGTATAAATGATATATATACTCTAGTATCTTACGATAGGGACACTAATATCCTAACGTTAGTATAAATGATATATATGCTCTAGTATCTTACGATAGAGACACTAATATCCTAAAAGTATGACAAAAAATGTCTGCACACACATTTACATTATTCCGAATATATTTACCTTTTTTTCCCTAAATTAAATTTTATTCTTAGTAATAATTGATATTGAACCCCATATACACATATATACATGTAATATTCCAATAAAATAAATATTTAATTAATAAAATTCCTAATGTATAGGTTACTAAATTAATAATTTAATTTGATAATTATGTGTGTGGCCTTTAGAAGTGGCACTGTTGATGGAGAAGTGCGGGGTCATGGTGGGGTGGAGGATTTTTCAAATTATAAAAATGGTGGATTACTGTGGAGTAAGCATACACTAAAACAAGAATCCCTTTTTGAATCTAAATATACACTTTTAATATTTTACTATAATTGTGTTCTATATTTTAGTATATATATATATATATATAAATACTGTATCCCCAGTTCCTGTTTGCAATTATTCTTTTGGTTCTTGCTGCTAATATCTTGTTTGTTTCAAAAAGATTGGATTTTTATGTAGAAATTAGAACCCCACAGAGAGAATTTGTAAGGTTGAAGATAGATAATCCCTTTCTTGTAAGTCTTTATCTGATTTTTCTTCTCCATTTTGATGTTTGTTTGGTTATAACTTGGTATTTATGTGAAAGATCACTTTTTGACAAATGGGGTTTGTTCAATTCCCCTCCTTTTTACTTTTTTAAATTTATTTTGGTATGGATTCAATGCTTATATGGTTTTGCCTAAAGTTTCTTCAGTTTTGTTCTTTGCTAGGGTACTTTCTATGTTCTTGCTTCTGTCTCCTTTTGGTAATGTTTGTTCAGGGATTCTCTTGGGTGCCTTTTTTTAGTCCTTTTTTGATGTTGCAATCTGTTAAGCTAATTTTGTTGCTGATTAAAGTTGTCTTATTTTTTTAAAGTTGAACTCTGATGAATGTAATGTTCTACATCCTAGAATGAATTAAATCTTGAGCTCTTGAATAAGGTTTGAGCAATCGTACTCCTTTTGGACTAACTTTTGGGGTGTGAGTTAGGATCGCGACCTAATTTGACAAACCCTGAAGCTATGAATATTTGGTGTTCTTGTGTGACTTGCCTTTGTTTAGTAGTACTGCTCTTCGTATAGTATGTTAGCCTTTTGATCATTCTTTAGAAGCATTTTCTTTTTTGTGTTCTGAGGGAACTTCTGTTATGTTCTAATTTCAGACAGTTCTGTTACAGAACATCTAGTTTCAACATAAGTTTGTGTGTTCTTCATATCACCAAAAGGATGGGAGATCACTTTGTGTTTCTGGTTGATCATTTGCTAACTGAATCAACTTTGGAGGCTGCAATTGAGAGCAGGAATCAGAATCTATTAGCATCATGGACAACAGATGACCCGACAGCTTATTGCTCCTCCAAAAGTGCTGATGCTGTTTTAGCTCCAGGAAAAATGGTGGAATGTAGGATATGCCAAGATGAGGATATGGATTCAAATATGGAGGCTCCATGCGCTTGCTGTGGTAGCTTGAAGGTTTGTGGAGACCCTTGTTTATTAGTATTATCTTTCAGTTAAAGTATGCAAAGATGTTATCAATTGGTGTATTAGTCTTTTGTCATGCTTGTGCTTGTGACTGATCGATGCAAAATAGCTGTATGTTTGCGTAAAAGCAAATTCCTGTTGTGCATGCATAATGATAGTTAATCATTTTTTCTTCCTACTAAATAATAATTCTGTTTAACATGGTGGGAGCCTTGACATAACTAGTAAAGTTGCTTCCATGTGACTAAGAGGTCATAGGTTCTAGCCATTGGGACACCGTCTTGCAGAAATGCAGCAAGGCTGCACACAGTAGACAGTTGTGGTCTGGCCGGTCCAGCGCATAGCAGAAGCTTAGTACACCGGGCTGCCCTTTTTGAGATTGCGTGAGATAGGTTTTACTTTCACAAGCATAATTTAATTCCGGTGAACCAGCAAGTATGGTGAGTACTAAGACATTCTACCTCAGAGTGGATGTGGCCATATATAGGATATGCTACTTCATATTTGTTCTTGCTTCTCAAAGAATTTGTTTGGAGATGTGTTTGAATGTGCTGTTCTTGTAACTGTTTAATGCCTTCCAAACAATTTCGATTTGTATCTCTCTGATCTTGAAAGTTGACCCGTCTGGATAATTCTTCAAGTTCCTCCTTTTTTGGGCCCTTGAACCAGTTTATTATTGCAAATTACTGTCTGCCCACTTGACAAAAAGATTGAAGATCCTGAGTTCTACCTTTGTCCTCATTGTTTTGCTTTGAAGGGCCAGACCCTGTATGGATTTCTTTTGCGTGTTGAATATGCTTTGGAATTGTTTTGCTTTTACCTTCTCCTTCTTTCCTCGCCCCAGCCCCAAGGGAAATGAGGTTTGCATTTGTTCCCTCGCTCCGTGTAGTAGACAAGGTGGAGCAAGCAGAAAAGAAGAAATTTGAGAAACTTGAACCTTCTAATTTTTGGGGTTAGAGGTTAAGTACTTGGCCAATCCAAGCAGGCATTCGAACTCTCAACTAGCATCATATATCTAGATGTCTAATAGAAGTGAAAGTTGGCTGTGATGGCACGTGTGTGCTGATTCACTTATCCTCTTGTCCCCACATAATTCTCTCGTGTCTTTCTATGTTTCTCCATGTTCCAAATAGCATCAACAATATGTTAACATCTATTAAAATTGATCAATATCTTGCCAGAATTCTTTCATGAATGGTAAAGTTGACACAAGTGAACTTTGTTGTATTTACTATTGGACTTACATGATTAGTTTTGCACAGCTCTCCGTTGCCATGCAATTCCACTGATCAGTCTTTCTCTTCATGAATGTCCCTATCTAATGTGATATTTGATATACTCAGAGCAAACTTTGAGAGGGGAAAGAAAAGGGGAGTTACATGTTCTAGCCTTATTCTAATTGTTGTTTTGTGTTCATATACTGCTCATTAAGTAATTTCAGATTTAAATTTGATCGTCTCACTTGAGCTGCTCCTCCCTCGCCCACCCCCTGAAGAAAAACAAATGGACCGAGATATAGACAGGGTGGTGCTATATATATTCATTACACTGTTCTCATTCCATTTCTAATACTATAATATTTTCTGTTTGAACATGTTTTCCAACTGCTTTTGCATTGTCTTTTTTTTTCCAGTATGCACATCGTAGATGCGTGCAAAGGTGGTGTAATGAGAAGGGTGATACCATTTGCGAGATCTGCCACCAGGTCAGATATGTTCGCTATTTTGTTTGTCTATCTTACAGGTTAAACATAATTTGCATCAAAGCAATCACTTTCGCTGCATCAGAATCATCATTAGTATTTCTTGTTTGATTATTTGGGTACATTACAGTAGTTCAGCACTTGCTTTATCAATTCAGTTGGTATTAATTTTTTTTTTCTGCATTTGTGTGAATAGCCTTTCAGGCCAGGTTACACAGCACCGCCCTCGATTTTTCGCCTTGGTGGGATTCCAATGAACTTGAGGTGTCTTTTCTCTTTCACGCTATTATACATGATAGAAATTTGAATATCCCAATGTCACATTTCAATGTTGCTTTTCTCATTAGATCACTTGAGAACATATGCATATGGTGTTTCTATTTAGGGGGAATTGGCGAATTGTCAGAAGGAACTTGAATAATCAACGTGTGATAGCAGTGGTTTCAACTGATCACAATCTCATTAACTCTGATGAAAATGAAGTTTATACATCAAGATGCATGATGTGTTGTCGTGTATTTGCCATAATAGTAATCTCTCTGTCTCTCTCTCTCTCTCTCCTCATAAACACACGTCTGTATACATGTACATTCTCACACAGTAAAAAACCTGCTTACGAGAATAAGGGTTCAAGCCTTGGAAACAGCCTCTGTGTACAATGGCTAGTCCCTTGTGGTCGGGCCCTTCCCTCTGCTTACAACCGGAATGTAATTAAATTGATATGCAACACAAAAAGTGATCACTCGGGAGAACATAAAATTATACGACACACTAGTTCCCGTGCTTGGCTGGAACACATGTCATACTAGTAGCAGTATGTTTTTTTATATGCCAGAAACAAGTAATAACATCACTCACCCATTTTGAATCTGGAAGGATTTCTTTGTACTTTGGACAACCATGTTTTAATCTCCTAATTCATATGCTGCATTCTAACTTCATTTTGTTTTCTCAATAGTTTATGCTGCTTCTAGTTATACGTAACACTCTTCCTCTCATAGTTGATCAAGCAGGGGACTACTCACTTCCATTGGTTATGGTAAGGTAGTTAAATAGGGAAAATGGTGTATTGCTATTATACATAATGTCATCTCACTTGTTACACATTGCTTGCAGTTGCTACTTCTTAGAGTTATGGGCATTGTTCTGCCCGTCTACGTCATAATGAAAGCAGTGATTTCTTGCCACCACCGGCAACACCAACAGGTGTGTGAGAATCTTTTTTTTCTCTTTAAGTTTCGCCTTAACATAATACCCCTCCTAAGTTAAAGACATTCTTTGTTCAACCTTTCATTACAGGCTACTTTGCCAATCTCTTCGTCCCGTGAAGAAGCTAGCCTGGTGACTCTGCAACAAGAACCTCCCATAACTGCTATCCAATGAATGAATTTCGTTGTTGAACAACAAAGAGAAGTTTTTCTCCGAGATTCTTCATTTCCCCACTGTTATTACTCTCTCTTCCAGCATATGTCGCGGGAGTTCCCACCCCACTCTTAGACTCTTGTTTGTCCTCGAGAACTGCTCCAAAGTTCATGAAGGATGATGAGTCGGCATGAAGTTATATACTGAAGAAATCTGTGTGGAGAACTCAAATAGAAGCATACAGGTAAAAAAGAAAGGACTCAAAAGAGATGAAAAATGTCCAATTTTACAACTAGAGATATCTGAAAGTGTGAATTAGTCGAAAAAATCTATCTAGAGTTAATATGTATATGAATTTGCTGCTTTTAGTACTGAAAATGTTCCAACATCATATTTTCAAAATATGATCAAAGAGATATTTAAAGATATATTTTGAAAAAATTTGATTCAAAATCTATGATCAAGCGTTAGTTAAGTCATTGGACAACGTTAGATTAGCCCGGTAATATACTTATTTTGAACTGGAGGGAGAGAGTAATTATCTTCACTTCGCATATATACTTTTAAGTATATTCTATGTCCAACCCAGTATTTGCAAATACAGATTTTAGGGTTCGTTTTGTAAGAGAGATAAGCGATAACTATTGTCAAGATTAATTTTAAGATGAGTTTATCTTCGTGTTTGGTTATGATAATTACAAGTTCTTTAAAATATTCACGAAAATGATTTATCCGTTAAAAGTAGAAAAAATAAATTTCATAAGTAGTATTTCCTATCGACCATGTCCTTCATACCCTCCAACACACTTCATTACTCCCCACCCCTACTCCTCCCGTGCCTTTGCATAATATTTATCTAGATTATATAAAAATGACCTGTAGGATGATATATTTTGCTTGTGTACAGCGCGCACAAAAAAACACAAAACACTCACTTATTTTTCAAGAAAACATTTTGCTTCATAACCGAACACACCCGGAATGGCAAATCCACCAATGGATAGTGCCTCTAGGTCAAATCAAATATGCATGGGCAGAAAACAAGAATCTATGAAGTTCCTACTATCTCAACTCATAACCTGCAACACTTCATTTCCAGATACACCATTCTACACAATGCTAGCATACTTGACAGTCTCCACTAGTAAAATCAAAGCGGAAAATCACTAAATGCAACACAACAAGAAGATTGTTAGAGCGTAGCTTGCTCGAAGGAAGAAGCTAATCAAGAAAGGGAAGAATCAAAGATCAGATGGAGAGAGGAGTAGCAGGGGGTGAAAATGCAGGTTCTCAAAATAACATCTTTGTGCAGTTACACTTGGAAGTAAATCTGTACACTCCATTTGGGAAAATTAGGAAATGAAAAGGAAGTATGATTTAAAAATCTTTAGCAGTAGAGTTCCACATATGAATCATCTCAGTTTGTTTCCTACTTCGCGCCTCGTTTGACTTGTATCTGAATTATACATACACCATGTGAAGATCTGTCCCGTTTAACACACTCAGTTCCAGCTTCTTCTTGGCCTGAAATGTTCGCGGAAGAGAAAAAAACAATAAGACAGCAAGAATGTCAACCTCCAATGATCTCAAACTCCACCTCTTGAAAAATCTTTCAAATTTTGCTTTAAAATTATGTTGTTTTTGTTGTTATACCAACTTGAATGATGTCATAAGTAATAGTCATATATTCTTCAAAGAGTGTAGATGTTTATACTTCCGATTCTTTTGCTGAGAACGCCAAAAGCAAGCCAACGCTCCAAATGCACAGCTCGCAACTGCAATTGCCAATGCAGCTCCCAGTGGAACCACAACTGCATTTGTTGAAGCTACCAGCTCCTCATTAACTGTTTTTTCGGTCCCAACACCTGCTTGCAACTCTTTCTCCTTGTAGAGATTCACTAGCTCTTTCCCATAGTAACTAACCAGAAACTTAAAGACCTCATTCTCGTTCCAATCAATCTTACTGTTTTTATCGCTCGTTTTGCCTGGGTTGAGATAACACGACGGACAAAGTTGTTTTGGAGGCCAAGTAACTTTGGGAAATTCAGGATCACCTGTTCCTAGTGATTCTTCATCTTTCATTAGTCGCTCATTAACTTGGTTGTGGGCACTCCACAACCAGAGGGCAAAATCACGCGCTTTCTTGAAAGGACTAGATACACTGGAATTACAAACATTTAAAACATACCAGTTACGACCAGCCTGGACGGTCAGATAAAAAAAATGTAACGTTCAGAAAGATAAGTTGAGACACAAAAAGAACCTCTTCGATGTTTTACCTTGAACACATGCCATGAAAGTGTTGCCTACATTCCTCACAGACGAAAAAGTTGTATATAAAATCACAGGTAGTTCTGAATGCCAAGTCACTTTCTCCATCCTCAACTCTGACAGATAGTGAGTGTAACAACACCCACAAACCGCAACTGCAAAAGATATAAACATGTGGGTGAGAAGACTGCCAAAATACATTAATACCATAACATCAGTTGATTAACTTTTGACATCCAATACCCTTTGCTACTATATCTTTTTAGCAAAAAGCATTTTTAGCACTTGACTAAATTGAACCACTTCTTTGGGTTGCTGCTTTACATTTGCTACTTATCAAAAGAAGATGCATAAAAGAGTGGTAGAGGCAGGCAAGAAGTAACAGACGATTTAAAAACGATATTTCAACCATGTATCAATCCATTACCTGCCAATTGAAGTTAATATTAACCCCACCCTCCCTCCCTGTCTGCGACCGAACCCACCTAATTGTCTGTCTCCTTCTCATCGACTCTCTCAATGTTTAACAAAACCCCAGACATACAGTAGCAGGTGCAAACTTCACTCTAGGTATTAAGGCTGTCAATGAAGCAAAGTGCTTTGAATTCACAGGCATTTAAAAAGAAAATGAACCACAGTTTCTAGTTACAAGTGATTTGGAGATTCAGGTCCACCTATAGATTATGTATCCACCATTTTAAGGTTTAAAATTTATCAGACTTCTACATCACAAGATTTCAACTTCGTCTGTAATTTACTATTTTAATTTTTTGCAAATCCTCTGCATCTTTAACAGTAGACTATTCTCAACGTGTGTGTCAGTCAGGGTTCCAAGGAATTCTACAGAGGACTTCCCAAGTAGAACGACAAAAATATAATTCTACATCCTTTCAAAAAAAGCTTTTATAACATTCATCTGTTTGGGAATTTCAACTATTTGCCATTGTAAAAAGTTTTCGAGTCTCATAATAATTAAGAAAAGAAAAGTTAAGCAAATAATAATTTTTAATATGAAGAAACAATATGGATTACATTCTTTAGGATGTCACAACATTTACAAAGGACGTCCTCTGATTTTTCTCCTCAACTAAGTCACATTCACTAGACGTACATCAAAGTTCAATCCAGTGACGTGTGCATAACCCATACATCACAAGTTACGCTCTTACTACTAGACCAAAGCCTTGGGGGCAAGCTGGAGTTATTAGTAAATCCATGTCTTGGATTGAAATAATTGATCTTGTTTTGGTCCAACATCTCTTGTATTTGGAATCACGACCAATTTTATATGGACTAAATCCACTAAATTTTACAGCCTTTCTACCTCCAAAAGGTAGGGGTAAGGACTAAGGTCTGAGTACACTCTACCATCTACCAAAGGCACACGGGGAGAACTCACCTCGCGTTTTCTAGTCTTTTTTGAGATTTGAATCCTGGTCTCCCAGGATTTTTCACCTCTTCATTGACTATCAGGACACACCCTTGGGTGCAAACCAACATCAGAAGTGAAAGATAAAATTCAACCATACATGTTGACATTTCAAATACCCTATCTGCCCCACTTAACCATTTAGGCCAACTGAACGTGCTTCATCTGACACTAACATTGAAAAAATAGCTTAAAGAAATTGATAGAATGCAAATCCTCAACTTTAACATCTCTGTGATGAATTATCTGGCTATGAGTCTATCTACTTTACTATATTCTTCTAAACAACTTTTGTACAATCATAAAATCGTAAAAGTTTCACATATGAATAGAGAGTCCATGAATGATCCATTACCTGAAACCTCTGGTATCATTCTTGCTGCCACGACAATACATCTGCATGAAATAGACTGTCATAAATGAATCGGAAATGCTTTGCACTACACAGCAAAGCAAAATGCAGAATCTTCTTCAAGCTATTAATATGTAAAATGATGGGAGTATCTTCATGCACAAGACAATTCCAGTTTTACAAATTCCTCCAAAATAGTGAAACCACTAAGATATGTACAAGCTAAATCAAACTGAAAATTATTTATACATGTGGAGCACATCTCATCCAACTAACCCCTCTCCTTTCCCTATCTACCACCCACATCCCAAAAGAAAAATACTAAGGAAATGAAAAAGGGACTTTAAACTGAAACACAAAAAAGGTTGGGCAAGCAAATGGTGAGTGTTCTTATGCAGCCAATAGATAGTACTGATTTTAAGTTTCCCAGCCACAAAAGTATTTCAGAAACTTTTTTCAGGATTCATTAACCTGCTCAGCCGAAGAACAATAAAGTTAACAATGTATTGTCTCGTAACACCATGATTTCTAATGAACAGTAACTCCTATGTCATAAAACCTGTGTTTTCAGTATTAGTCCTGTTAAGATTTATGCTTAAGTTATCCCAGAGAACTACAACTAGATTAAAAAATAATTAGTATAAGTACACTCCAAAGGAAGCACTTATAGATATAACGAGGGCTGCCCACACTCCTGTTAAATGTAAGGATATAGAAATAGTAGTGTATCTAGTTCCTAAAATAAAGAGACAATACATCTACTCAATTTATGGGACACTCTTTCCACAGTAGAACATCCCAAAATATTTGCTCCATTTCAATGATAAAATTCTATATATTTTCTAAAACTAAAAGAATTCAAATTCATGTACCAAATCATTTTAAGACTTTGATGTGATATTTCATCTTCCCAATATCCTTTTCAGCCATTACCTAAACATTTTCTGCCCCATTCCCACTAATATAATTACATAAGTAGAATTAATATTTAGAACTCCTTGTCCATTTAAATGTCATAAATAACAAGACATAAAGCAGAACTGCAGAAGAAATAAACGATAATGTATGCTGCTGTTGTTGAAAAAAAAAGGTGGATATGAAGAAAACTGCTTTATGATTAAGGTGTATTTGATTGATCGATTGGTTGTGTGACAATACAAGAACCCGTTTGGATTAGGTGATTAAAAGTCGTTGGTAAGCATCAAGTTCTTTAAAGCACTTTTAGGTGTTGAACCTAATTTTATAAATAAGTAGTTACATGTTTAGATCACAGTAATAAGCAATTAATGTGCTTGGTAAAAAGATATTGATTAGGGTTTCTCCGTAAAAATGATTCAAAAAGCCCCTAAAACTATTTATAAAATATACATACAATTTTTGGAAGTATTTCTACTTAAAAAAGGATGTATGTTGAGTACATAATAGAGATATAATTAAAGTTATGTTTCTGGAGTAGTATTTTGGAGATTACACAAGGTACTAAGAATAAAATTGTAGATGACACGGTCGAACCAAAGGTGCTTATAAGTTGTAAGATCATAAGGTGAGGGTGACCAACTTATGGCTTTTGACTTACTTTTGGATTTTAAACACCTTTGGTATTTACCAAACACATAGATAAGCTAAAAATGGCCTTATAAACTAGTTTAACTAGCTTATAAGTTATAAGTTTAGCCAAACACCCTCCAAGTTTCTTGCTCTACGATAGAGAACCCTCCACTTCCAGAAAAGGGCAATGTCCAACTTCAACTAAATAAAGAAGTGAATAATGAACTCAGTAGGTATCATCTAAAAATAAAGGAACAAATTTATGTACTCACCCAATATCCACGAGGAACCTCTTTCCCACAAATTTGGTAATTTCCCAGTGCACCCTTTTTGCTGCAGCTGTCAGCTTCATTATTCGCTAGCAATATCTCCGAAGGACAAAGATTATCAAAGTCAACCAGTATATCTGCACTGCCCTTCCGACACCTAGCATAAATATCCAAATTTAACAAGTCAATGAAAGGCAGGATATGCTTTTACAATTCACAGAAAACTGCAGTGTAGGAGCTAACCTCTTAGAAGGATGATGAGCCACCAAAAGTTGAAGGAATTTTATAAGTGAAGCCCGAGTCCCTGATTTAATCATCTGCATTAATTGAGGACCAAAGCCATTGAAACTAAGTCATGCAGACCAAAGTTAGCCATGAGAAAGAGGGAAGGAGAGAGAGAGAGAGAGACAGAGAGTTAGATTTTTTACGCTTTGGTCTAGAATGATGCCAAAGGCAGAAGACGTTGCCTCCTCAATGTCATATATAGCTTTGGCAATCTTCATAAGAAAAATTTTACAGCAGTGAGCGACACACATAAATGAACAGCTCAAATTAGTCAAACTGGAAATCAGAACAATATCATATGCTCTCCAATAACCTGGCCAGGATCCGAGAAGTTCCTCTGAAGATGCTCATTCTCATACTTCCCATCATCGAAGCCATATGAGCTGAAAGTTCAAAGTCAATGCAATGGGGAAAATAGTTGATTAAGTATAAAGCTAGTGTAAGACTCGGATGTGAAATTTTTTTTAGAGTGAAAATGGAACAAACACAAACAAATACTTATCTTCTAATTTCAAGAGTCCAACTCAAGTCCCATACAACATCAGCCTATGGGGTGAGAATTTAGGATATGAACTCAGTAAAATACAACATAGAGTTGATTCTTTTGGTGAATTTAAAATACGGGAGAAGACCAAACAACATAGAAGTTTAACCATGTCAGAGGAATTTTTTGTGCAGTACATGATTCATAAACTCCGCCCGAGCTCTATGTGACACTTCCGTACAGTACATATTTTACAGCTGATACAACATTAAGAAAAAGTCACATGGAACTGACTTTTATACTTGTCAAACAATTCTTTACCTTTTTATCCTTAAAACCCAAAAGTAACTTATCAGCCTTGCAGGCTCTCTATGGCTGATTAAGTATTTAAGGAACCCTTCTTACTGGATATTTCTATAATGTCAACGGCAATTACTATTAGAGATAATATAGTTTAAACAGTTCTTTTAACAACCATAATAGCTTAAGATAGCACACTTTATTTGTAACAACTAACCTCTCTAGATCCCAACGACCCAAAAAAAGGCAGCTCAATCGAATTATTAAGACAGATAAATGATCTAATTCTCAAAATTATTACTTCGTTACAGTAGCTACCACAAACACAATCAGTTTAAGAGCTTTCAACACCATAAGACAATTAACTTTAGGAAATTACTTCACCAATAACTACAAAACCTATAAAGGAGATCATATATACCTTCCCAGTTGTTTGTTGATCCAACCTAGAAGGATGTCAGCTGTGCGTCCTCTTTCAATGGTGAGTATTTCATTATTTTCTTGTTTTGGATCCCAACCAACAAACTTCTTAGGAGGTCCCCAGAGAAGCATTGGGTAATACTTCACAGAGAACTTATCACAAAGATTAGAATTTATCTGTGCTGCCAAAAAGATGAAATAAGAGGAAAAATCAGTTAGGGGTATCATGTATGGTAAGGAAAAAGGTCTCTTAATAGAGTGAAAAAAGAAAGGCTAATGACAAGAGAAAGAAATATTGAAGAAAAGCACTGGCATAAATGAGAGACATCAAGCAGTAAGCACATTAAAAACTCACTACAGGAGTGAAACTGTAACAACGTGAAATGATTAAAAAACAAGAATCCCCAATCAACGCGATATTGACTGAGCCCACCCGAACAAATTTAAATGACAAGAGCAGAAAAATAAAGAAAGAAATGATAAACTTATATCAAAAGACTGACTGATTTTTTTTATTTTTTTAATGAGTGACTGATTAAACTCGTCTCTTGTGGCAAAAGATATTACTCATTTGGATAACTACAACACCATTCGAATAGCTTCGAATTGTCTTGTTATTGGTCCTTGCAGACTAATCTACACTCTCTTCTTTGTGGAGGGTGGGAAGTCCTCCCAGAGACGCAGACAGAGAGACTACAACCTCAAGGTAATTTCCACTATAATTTTCAGACATTCAAAATGGTGAATAAGAGGGAAAAAGAGAGCACAATCCATGGATTACAGTTGCAACTACAAAGTTTGGAAAAAGAACATCAGAGAAGGATGAACAGTTCTTATAAATCACAGTAACCACTAGGAAAAAAAAAGAGAAAATGTAATACACTTACTGACCATTGACAAAATCTAATTAAAAAGAGGAGACTGTACACAAATAGTGGAGTAAGTAATTTCTGGAAGCATAAATAAAGCATAGAGTAATACCTTTAATGCACAGTCTACCCTCGTCATCAATATGAGCCCTGGATGACTGGCATCTGCTCCATTGAAGAGTCTCGCAACTTTCTCATATTGTGGCTGCAAAAGTATTGCCTCATTATTAGAAATATCACAATGGAAGTTCATATAATAAGTAGCAGATTCATACCTTATAATTTCTGCAAGCAGGGCACCTACAAGACGAATAAAAGAGCTTTAAGTGGGAATCACATGGATGCAAACTTGGTTCAAAATAATATATTACGAACTTAAGATAGAAGTTGAACGCCCATGGAGAAGTTGATCAAATTATTGGTCAGAACACACCAATGGGACAAGTATAGGCAACATCTTACATTTCCTCAAAGTCGGTGGATGCTAAACTTTCTCATCTTTTCCTACTTCTATAGAATTTTGATATGAATTCCACCAGTGTCACATATTACATAGCCCAGCAAAAAGAAGAACCAGAATATACAATGAACAGTTATTAGAATTCCTGGATTACGCAAACACATTGGTCGGTGAATAAAATGAACACAACTAAAAATTTACAAATCTAAAAATTAACCAAATTGACAGAGTCTGTTGACCGTAACAAGCTTCTCTTACTCCTACCAAGTAAAACATTATCGTCATTACGATGTCTATATTCAGACTACTCAAACTTTATAGGGCACAAACCGAATCCAAATACTCAGATCCAAAAAGCTACGATCTTTATAATTCCCTCCCTCTCAGTACATGGTTCTCCAAAGATCCTCTTAACATGTCCAGCAACCAAAACCAAGACAAGGAAGAAAGAAGTTTGCCTCATAAAATGAAATGTGTCATTCCAAAACTTCTCTTCTCCCAACAACTATTGAAATTTAACATTTTTCTGTTCTTTGAATACATATAAACATGTTAAAACCACAGCACCAGCAATTTTCTCTCCAACTATGAATGTTTTTCACTTTCCAATTTGGATCTTCACTGGTTTTTCCAATAGGACCCATGATCATTTGAACAATGTCCCGCATTCTATTTTATTATCAATCGAACCCCCTTTTGCGTTTTTTTCTTTTTGGTTATCAATGAACTTAGATGTCTCGTATTTCTCGAAAAAAGCCTATTGGACAACCAAGCTGGAACTAAAATCACGTGAGTTAAGGGTTCAAATACCTTATGTGGTAAAACAAGCTAGGCCACTTCACTCCCATATGCAAGATTTATGGCCAGATTTACCCAGTATCCCCACTACTAAGACATAGATAACCATGAGTACAGTCAACCCAAGTTCCTCAGCACACCACAGGGTATAAACAAAACTAATTTAGGACTAAAGGGGTTGTTGCAATTGACAAGATTACATAAAGCAACAACCAAAAAACTACTAATTTTCAAAAAATCAGCAAAACCCATTGACAAAAAAAAGGTAAAAAACTAACCAGTGTGCAAAAAATTCAACAATAGCATAAGGTGCAGGAGTCTCTTTGAGTACTGAATCAAAGTTGGTGGCGTTTAATTCAACAGCAAAGTCAGGCTTTTCA
Source organism: Solanum habrochaites (assembly GCA_027704765.1). Classification (NCBI taxonomy): domain Eukaryota; kingdom Viridiplantae; phylum Streptophyta; class Magnoliopsida; order Solanales; family Solanaceae; genus Solanum; species Solanum habrochaites. The sequence goes on from JAKWJA010002492.1 coordinate 1,275,233, forward strand.
CCATCTTGCCCACTAATCGCCCGAAGAATCACCCGCTGCGATCCGTTCGAAACCGAAACCGATTGTTCCAAGATTGACACAAATAGAGCAAAAATGAGCAAAAATATTGAACAAGACATGGCCAAGATTCAGTAAAAGGGAAAAGGGTATCTGTAGAAATGGATTTTCGAAGTTTCTGAGCTGAGAAAATCGATCTGATTTTGGTAATTTGGGTTAAAGAATCGATTTTTTTTTTTAGGACAGAGGAACAGCTTTACCTAACTCACTACTGTCCCTTTGCCCTCACAGGAATTTTCCTTTGAATTTTTTTTTAGGGCTCTCTTATGTGGTATATGCATTAGGGTTTTTTTTTCAAAAAAAAATGGTAATGTTCGGATCGACTCTCTCGTATATCTCGATTAATTTATGGAAATGAGAAATAAATATGTGTCCTTTTCCCAAACACTTTTTTGTAGGAAACTTTGAAGAAGTTGAGGAGTCGATCAGGTGATCTATCATAGTTTTTGTCTGAGTTAATAAAGTAGTTTGATATTTTATTCTGATAAGATTTTAAGCTAATAATGACACAAATAAAGACAAATTAAGATTGGAATACTATCTACTAAATTTGTACTATGGTATACATGTAATAAATTTAATTTTTCTTGACAATCTATTGATAATATAACAACTATTTCACCTTATATAATATATATGTATCCCTTCTATAAAAGAAAATATATTTTGTTGTATTGTTTTAACGAAAAAGACTCAAATATTTCATTATTATTTGAGGGGGGGAAATCATTTATGTCTCTGTTAAGAGTTTAACTCATCTATGTTATTTTCGTGTGAGAAAAAAACTCATCAATATCATTATTTTGTTAACTAAAATATAGAAAATTTTATATTTGGAGAGTAAAATAGAGTTTAGGGTTGGAAATGCCCTTATATTTAGTCTCTGAATAAACGAAAAAATATTGTAGTGATACAAAAGTTATGCTCGACACTTTCTTTATTTTTTGCTCTAAGATGTCGAGAAACTACTTTTCAAATCACTATCACTAACATGTTCAATTTTTATCTGACGACTAATCTAATTAACTTTTATAATTGATCAATAATCGCAATTAATCACTACTTTTCGTGACTCATAAACTAGCGATATCTTTCCAATACTTGTTTTTGATAAGATAAATGCATAAACGTATATATAAATAAATACTCTATTATTCATTGGCTGTCACTTAGCTTTAGTACTATCAATTACCAACATCTTCCACAAATAAGCAAAGAAATAAGTTAACCATCTTTTTCCATATCTCTACATCCACTATCAAGTATTTGCATTTTCTATATGAGCTATAACCATTTATTTATTAAAATACGTTTCGAAATTAATGAGTTAGCTTATTGACATGTACTGGATAAAATGTTATGTGCAAATTAAGTTATTACACGATTTTTAGTGATGATATTCAAACACTTGATTCAGTCATCTTTGAGGTGTGTTTTGATAAGTAGTTAATGTAGTTCAGTTAAATGTGTTTTAAATAACACAAACATTGCATAGTTGAGAATTGAGATATTGAACTTGCAAATTAAAGACATGTTTTTGAAAATTATCTTTATAATTACATTATGTTCTTTGAATTTAATGAAACTGATCTTTTTCATCTTGAATTTATTTCATTTGTCATTACAAGGCCTACACATGATGAGATAGATTTTGAATTCTTGAGAAATGTAATTGGTGATCTTTTTCAATTTTCTTATGCTCGTTTGGTAAAAAATTCTGAAAAGTATTGTATTTTTTATTTATTTATAAGCTACTTTAGTGATTCTTTATTTGTTTTGTACTAAGTGGAAGATGAGTTTGAAGATTAGGAAAAGCTTAGTTTTGTCCAAATCCTTTGAGAATATTGTTTTTTTTTAGTGTTCGTAGAAGAGTATGTATATCTTTGATCTGTTTCATAAAGAATTTTATATTTTATTTATTTTAATTTATGTGAAAACAGTGTACAAATATTAAAATACATATTTGAAAACTATACCAAAAATCATACAAGTTAATACAAGCTAAAGTAATTAACAAAATATTATTTTTGACTGGTTCTTGAACAACATCTTCACATAAAATAAGATCAACAGAATATATATTTATTCAAAAATAATTTCACTTTAATAAGAAGATCTATGACTATATAACTTTATTTTGCTTATTTGACACAATAATAACAAAAAAAATTCATGATAAATTAAATATCGCTACATAAATTGAGACGAAAAGGAAAAATGTGTATTTAAGAAATAAGGTTGGATGGCAAAACCGTGTTTTACAAGAAGAAACAGCCAATAATGAGCCAAATTAGTCACATCATTAAGTTTAGCGTGAAGTATATTGATTGCTTGCTCCAAAATGCATTAATTAATTAATTATATTTCCTCCGATTTAATTTATTTATCTAATTTAATTTAATATATGATTATAAATTAAAGATACATGAAATTAAAATTAAGAAATTGTTATAAAAATAACTTTTTTGTTATCGTATAAATATTTTTGACTTTATTTTTTTTTAATTTGACATGTGAAGCAATTTAATTAGGTATTATCATCTTTTATAAGGTTAGTAATCATTAGTAATTGTATTAGGGATTTATCTATAATTACCTTCTTTCTTATTTTTAATTATTATACATTAATTAAAACAACTTCTTTTTAATCTAATTCTCACTTTTTAAAATAGCGTCTTTTTTTCTAGAAACTTTTTTTTTTTAATCATAATTTAGATATGGTCAAAATAATTATTCTGATTCTAGAAATATATGCATAGACTAGTATAATTGTTCATGTTCTATTTTTTAGTGTGTTCTAAGACCTTGTCAAAAAAGAAAAAGAGAAGAAATTGTTAGTTATTTAATCATTTGATAATTTTTTTAAAAATTTATTTATTTATTTCGTTTGTTTTAAAAAAATATTTCTTTTGAGTCTTTATAAACTCTTGGGTTTTTTTTTTCACATGACATGTTATTTAAGACTATAAAATTAAAATAAATAAATAATATATTTTATTAATTTTTAATTTCAGATTACGAGATTTAAAAAGCGTATATAACACAATCATAGATTTTTGAAGGCACATATATAGCTCTTCTTTTTAACCGTTATAAATACATCTTTTTTAATTAAAAATTTTAGATTTTCGTCTTGAGTATGAAAAAATTCTTGATATAAAGCACTATCCTCTGAATATATAGGACGCTATCGGACGCAAATTCTGGATATCAATTTAAGGAACTTAAATTTTAATTTAATGTGTTATAATCTTTGGTTTGACTTTTCATGATTTGATGAGGAAATCACTATCTTGGAATGATGGGTTCTAATTTTAAAATTTTTATAGTTATACCCTCTGATATCATATTTTTATTATATGTATTTTAAAAAATGTTCTTAAAAACAATAATAATTACGTAAGTATTTTTTTTCATGTACTTTTATTTGTCTTGTATGGATTCAGCATAATCATTAAAAAAAATTGACATGAGTTTTTTAGTATACAACCTCTATTAATTGATATTTAATATTATTAGATCTTGAAAAATAATTTGGAGAATAAGTAATGGCGTAAAGGATAAAACATGAAAACAATTAAAAAAAAATTAATATGATTAAAAACGGCAAGTAAAACGTGAAAATCCTTGTAAAATCTCGACAAATAAAAGTAAACAATGGGAGTATTAATTTATAAAAAGATAATTTTATTAAAAAGTTGTCCTATTAATTATTATTTTAGGAATGGAAGATTATAAATAGATAAATAAAAATGAATAAAATAAATCTTTAATTAAAAATATTTTTAAAAAATATATCAAATCAATAAAAATCAAGTAATATAAAACGAAACAAGTAACGTTTCCCTAAATTTAATAGTGAAAAAACGCGCACCAAATCAAGTTGGCTGCTTCACGCGGATATATATGCTAAAAGACTTTAATACCCTCACATGAAACCAATATCTATAAATACATATATCTAAGTTTTACAAAAATTATACACTCATTCTTCAACACAAAATGTCAATAACAATATCAACTTCTTCTCTACTTCTTCCTTCACAATTTTCACCAAAAAGAAGGTCATCGAAAGCTTCGAGAAGAACTCCGACGATGGCAATAAGAAGAGAAGCACATGATCAAAACTACAACTCTAATGATTTTGGTCGTGTAGACGAGAACTTAATAGTCCTTCGAAAGAGAATCCATGAGATGAAGATGGTAGAGAAGAATTACGAGCCTCCTATTGAATGGATGGATATGGAGAAGAGTCTTTATATGGATTATGACTCGAATATTTGTGAGTTAATGGGATTATTGCAAGCTCAATTGATGGATACAAGGCCAAGCTTGGTTTTGGGTATGGTTGGGCTCATTGCATTAAGTGTGCCCACTTCAACTATTGTGGTTTTGTTTCATTTGATAGAGTTAGCAAAAGGGATTTTGGCTAATGGATTACATATTCCTTAAATAACCTCATACGAAAGTTGATTCAGATATCACGATAAAAAAGTCCTTTCGAAATGTCTTCTTAGGATCTTTTTAGGGCTAGCATTCCATGTTGAAGACTAAAGTTCTTTTTATATGTACATTGATACTACAAGCATTAATTAGGATTTTTTTTAAAAAAAAAAACTATTTTTTTCATTCTTTATTCAAATATTGATTTGTATGTGTAAACTCTACGTAATTTGGGAATTAATAATGCTTCTTATTTGTTGTATAGTTAGAAGGAGAACTTTTATAATAATATTGTTTGTATAGCTAAATATATCTCTTTCTAAACACTTTTTTTTTCTGACATAACTATATGATATTCAATATTGATATCGTAATAATTATCTTTGACTTGACAAATAAGAAGAGAAAATAAAATAAAAAGAGCAGCAATTTGATTTTTTGTATGATGCCATTTATAATATATGTTTGGGTATAATAGTTGCTCTTTTGTCACCAAAATTCTATGAAAAGAATAAGGTGAATAAATTGAAGGTAGTTCTGATGAATTTATAAGAATGTAGGGTCGAAATTTTAGCAAATTTGTATAATTTTACTCATAAAACTATAATTTTTTATAATCTATAAGAAAACTATAATTTTACTCATAAAACGCTCTCGATGAACCGCGATTTATGTATAAAAAGTAGGGGTAATTTAGTAATTTCAACAATTTGTAAGAAAAAGATAATTTTACTCATAAAATGATATCACCGGAACGCGATTTATGTATAAAGAGTAAGGGCAATATCGTAATTTCAACAACTAAACATAATTTTACTCATAAAATGCTATCACTGAACGCTTGTATAAAGAGTAGGGGTAATATAGTAATTTCAATAATTTAAAAGACGAAATAACATAAAACGCTTTCTTTTGTATATGTATAACGAAATTATACAACGATTTTCTTTTCTTTTGTACATATAAATAAAATATTTAATTTTACTATAAAGCACAATTTTACAAATTATAACTATATAAAATATATAAATATAATTTTTGTGTTTAATTTGTTATACGTAAAAATTGCTCCTTTTATTATTATCGAAATTTGCACCTATTATACTACTAGGTGCACCCATTGCCAATTCTTTGAGTCTTTATGGCTCTCGTGAGTCGTGATCACTAATATTGAGGGCTTTTTCTGACCATGACAACTCATTAAGTTGAAAATGGAATATAAATCGATGGTAAAATTAATTTATTGGCACATTAAAATATATATTTACCGATTTATTGGTATGAAAATGTATTATTTAATTTTTTTATTGGATAGTAAAAAATTATTCCTTTCGTATACTTTTAATTGCCATAATTTTTTTTAAGAGTAAAATGATAAAAATTTTGATTAACATTTTACGATAATATATTTTTCATCTTATTGATAAGCAAAAACCCACAAGTTATAATATTTTTCATATAGTTTTTTAATATTATAATATTTTATTTAAACTATCAAATTAAATTAATCTTACTTAAAAAGTTAATCAAGTTGACTTTAGAAAAGAAAAAAAAGTGTTTGCTTACATTATTACCCCTTAGTATATAAAATGCATATTATTAATCCTAAATACTTATTTAATATTTTGTCGCTTCTTATATGTTTGATATATAAATGTGAGTTGGATTTCTTTTTAGTCTACAAGCATTATAGGAAAAAAAAAATTAATGGCAACAATAATATATATATATATATTAATAATATATTTAGTAGTTAGTCTAAATATATACCGCATCCATTTTAAAAAAATGACCTCTTTTTTTTTTTAGTCTGTTTAAAAAAGAATGATCTATTTCTTTTTTGATAATAACTTTCCATGTGACATGTTTAAAGCCACGAGATTAAATGACAATTTTGTATATTTGACATAACTTGAATTTAGGATCACATAATTAAAATTTTTCTTTATTTTCTTAAATTCCGCGTCAAATTAAACTATGTCATTTTTTGTAAACTGGAAGTATAATTTTTGTAGTGGCTATGCTCTGCTTTCTTTTACCATATTTTTTTTTCTCCACTATGGCCCTAACTTATGTTATTCTAATACTTCTCATATTTTATATTAATTAAAATCTTACAAATGACCATTGGAGGTTTGAGAAAACATAGATGGTGATATAAATCAATCGAGAAATCTGTCAAATAAATCTCATATCTAAATTAATCGAACCAACTAATTTTGAATATTATATGATTATATCACCTAAAATTATCTTTATGAGAAGTTTAAATGACTAACTAATTCTCAAATTCCTATATCAACAAAGATTACTTGAGGAAGAAAATTTATGGAAATCCCAGTACTCAAACAAGGCAAATATGTGACGGAGGCAAAAGGTCCTTTTTCAAAATTTGGTATCGTAACAATGATTTCAATCAAAACTCGAATATATTTCTGACTCTTTTCCCTTAAAAAGAACATCTTCCTTCTTTATAATTATTTTTTAATTATGAATAGTAAATATGTTGGAACTTAAAATATATATATATTTTTTTGTCTTAGCTCATTCTTTCATAATACTAATCTCATTACACACTATAATAATATTTTTTCCACACTTATCGTAATCCTCCTCCACAACACAAAAGAAAGAAACAAACATTTTGAAATGCATAAACACCAATAAGTGTCCAGACAACTTTTCTAATAAATTTTTTTCATATCTAAGCTCGAATTCGATATCTTTAAAGTCAGATCGATATTTTTCATCATTACTAACTAATGTGATATTCATCTATATCAAAACCTTATTATACCCTACTTTTTGTCTATTTAATTGCAGGACATCATTTATTATTCCTGACTATAAGTAAAGAACAAAGAATAAATTGCCACATTAGCTTAATTGTTCCAACTTATGGGCTACATATATATATATATATATATATATATTAATATGTGGACTATACACAAATGAAGTGTAGCATTATACAATATGATGTGTCAATATTTAATGGGCTTGTTGAATGAATTATTTGAGAACTTAGATATTTGTTGAAATAAATGGAGAAAATATATACTTGTCCACTTACATTATCCTCATCTTTCCTAAAATATTGTCATCACTTTAATCTCAAATAAAAAATTAATTCATCCTATTAAATGTAGCCAAATCATATTGTGTAATCCCACACTTCATTTGGGTATAGTCCATATATTTTGCATCATCTAGTTCATCTGAATTTTTTTTTGACGTAGCGTCAATATAATAATAATTATAGATTTGAACACATAAATTTATACTACGATTAATTCAATATTAAAAATCTTAAAGGTTGAAATTTTAATGTGAACATAGCTAAGTATGTTTATATATTTTCATAATAATGGCTCTATCTAGCTGGTTATTGATTGTAAGAACCTTTTGAAAACTATAGTTTATAATTTTTATATATGTATAAAATCAACAATCCCAATCACCATTAGTGAACAAGAACTATATAAATTAGAAGTGACTTAAGATACAAGAAAATAAACACTTGGCACTTTTGTATGAAAAGACATGTCCTTGGTCTTCAACATGATATGTTTTTAGTTTCTTGTATAAGTTAGATTTTTTTTAGTTTGATTGAAGATTGATCCAAAAAAAAAATTATTTAAAAATATGAATTAATGGTAAATGAAGTGAGTGATCGGAATTCAAATTTTATAAAAAATAATAATTTTGGTGATTTTTTTTATTTGTATAAATTTTGATACATATAACTGTGAACATAACACATAACTCGTATAATATTTGAGGTATATATGAATCGTTCTAAGAAATTATATTTTTTATTTAATTTATTCATTATACTTAGAGCTCGTTATCCCAAGTAATAAATTTTGTATGCTCAAACTTGATTAAATTAAATACGTTAAGAATAAAGAGATCTCATTTATTTCACGTCAGATAAAAAAAAATCATTGTTACATATTTATAAAGTATACAACTATGATATACCGAGTAGCCTAAACGCGTTGCTTCTTGACAGAGAGGATAGTAATCATCACATGCATGAATATTAAAACTTCCCATTTATTTTATAAAAAAAATCGTGATATTCAGATCAATTTATGTAAATTTAAATTTAACATATGCGATATATACATGTTATCTTTTATCAATAATGGGATAATCAAGAATATAAGTGAAAAAAAATTAACTAGTAATCAACAATTTTATAATTTTTTTACTTGCGTTTTGACCACTAAGTTATATTTTTGATATTTTTATAAAAAAAGAAATACCACAACTAACAATTTAAAATATTTTATTAAACTCTCAAAATTCGAACAGTGCTCAGCATTTACAATTGAATGATTGGAATTTCCAATCCAATTTGCCTAGTTGTCCAAGTTAACTTTGATATTTTTTTTTATGATTATGATATGATTAATTTAGTCGACATAAGTCACTTTCTTGAGTTATAAAATAATTTCTTCAAATACAGCTTGTTTACAACTCTTCAAGTGCTATTTTCACAAATTTAGTACTATAAATACTGCATATTATATCAAGCTTCTTATAAATTCTTCAACAATAATTAATTAACCTATACTTCCTTATTATAATATTTTTGTAAGAAAAAAAATAAAATGGGTATTATTGATCATATATCAGATATGTTTGAGGTTACAAGTACTAGGAAGAGCAAACGTAAACCAATGCAGGTAATTTAATTTGCATGCTACATATAATAATTTTTATTTTAATTATTTTTTAAACTAATTTATTTTTCTATAAATTTTATTTCAGACAGTTGAAATTAAGGTGAAAATGGATTGTGATGGATGTGAAAGGAAGGTTACTAATGCAGTTTCATCTATTAAAGGTTCATTTTTCACTAATCTTGGCTTTTACATGTATTTTTTCTTATTATTATCGTAGAATATAGTCACAAACAATGATAAAATCATAAATTTCGTTAAAATCGTTCAATTATTGATTTTACAATCGAAAAATGGCATCTCACTCCTAACCACGGTTATACTTGATTCTACAACGTTTCAGACCTCCACTTATTTCACTCGAATTTTCATTTTGGTCATAGATAAATTTATCAATATATTTAATTTATATTGAAATAGGTTATACCAAGACTTGTATATACATCTATATATATATTTCCATATTACTAATCTCATTTTATGCATAACTTTGATTTTGATAATTTTTATTGTTGAATTATTTGTGTATAGGTGTGAAATCAGTGGATGTAAGTAGAAAGCAAAGCAAAGTAACAGTAAGTGGCTATATTGAACCAAAAAAGGTGTTGAAAAGGGTGCAAAATACAGGAAAAAAGGCAGAATTTTGGCCATATGTTGAATATAATTTGGTGTCATATCCATATGCAATAGGTGCATATGACAAAAAGGCACCCTCTGGCTATGTAAGGGATGTTCCACAAGCTTTTCAAACACCAAATACCCCTACTCAAAGGCTCACCTCGATGTTTAGTGATGAAAATCCTAATGCTTGTCAAATTATGTGACTATATATATATTATATCGTGCATCAACATGGGTTGTGGTGTTAGTAACGGAACTATTTCATTCTTATTCAGAAATTTTTAAATTTAAGTGCATGATTTGAATTTAGTCAAAACTTCAATACAGATTCCAGATTTCATGTGGGAATATATGTATATATATAGAGAGAGCGCATGCATTCACTAGAATTTGTATTTTGAAATATAGTGGGAGTAGTAAAATTTTGGTCTTAGGCTAGTTATAAAGCAAAAAGTTTGTGCTAATTAGATGTTTGTGTCATTGTGTGTCTTATAAATTTTATCGTTACGTAGAATTTTTTAAAGTCTAATATATTGTAAATTGTTCATCTCCTTCATAGGGGTAGGTTGGTTGATTGAATTATGATTAATGTTTCTGTCTTTAGTATATCTATCGTATAAAGAGTAGTGCCAATATCGTAAATTCAATAATTTCACGAATAAAATGCTATCACTGAATGCGATTTATGTACAAAGAGTAGTGGCAATGTCGTAAATTTAACAATTTACAAGAAAAACATAATTTTACTAATAAAACGCAATCCACGAACGGATTTACATATAAAGAGCAGTGGCAATGTCGTAAATTCAACAATATATAAGAAAAACATAATTTTATTCATAAAACGCAATCACTGAGAGCCATTTATGTATAAAGAGTAGTGGTAATGTCGTAAATTCAATAATTTACAAGAAATACCACATAATTGGAATAGAGAGATACGATATAAAATACATAAAACATATTGTAAATCACAATAATTAATAACTTAAATATAAAAAAGAATCTATAAAAAAATGAATAACTTTTGAAATTTCATTTCTATCACATAAATCAACATAAAAGTGGAATATATATTATGTTAAAGTTATGTAAAATACTATAAATCACAATAATTAGCAACTTAAAAAATCGCTCTCTTTATATATGAAAAAATACAAATAATTTGGTTGACTCTAATGTATAAAATTTCACATATATCATAAATAAATCAAAATAGAAAGAGCAATATATATTGAGCCCCGTACTGGCATCGGTATTTGTATATATATACTATATATTATATATATTATATATATATTATATATTATATATATATATAGACACATGCGTCCGTGTTAGCAAGGGCCCAATATGTATTTTTTTATTTTAATTTATGTGACATAAATAAAAGAGCAATTTTTATATATAGCAAATATAAAATTCATATTTGTATGTTATATCTATAGTTGTATAATTGTGCTTCATATCAAATTTTATTTTTGATATGAAACTTTTGATTTGTATAATTCACTTGATACATCCAGTTTTATACAAATTGTTTAGCTTTGGATAAATTCATTTATACATTGTAATATGTCTAAAAAGTTTTGTATTTGTATAATTATAAATGTATAGGATGAATATGTATGTATTTGTATTTGTATATACACTTTTCTTTCGTTTTATACAAACGCATTTTATACATTTTGTATCGAAATTATGAAACAAATAATTGTATATCGAAAATGGCTAATTGTATACCGAATTGTATGGCAAAAAGTGAAAATTTTGCTGCGAGTTACAAATAAAATAAACTACTACTATAAAATTTAATTTGAATTAATAGTTTGCTATTTCATACAATTTTCCTTAAATAGAATTCGGAGAGTTTATTAAATTTTTATTTTGAGATACTTTAAGTCATTAATTATTATAATTTTTTTTACATAATTCTCTCATACGTCTTATAAACTTGTAAGTTGTTGATTATTATAATTTATAGTGCTTTTTATGTCGTTTTCAATAATATACATTACCTATTTTATTTCAATTTATGTAGCGTTGATGAAATTTCACGGGTCAATCAAATTTTGTATATGACTTTTAAATATTAAGTTGTTAATTATTGTGATACTTGTTACTCCTATTTCAAAAATCATATTCTTAATTATTGTGATTTATATTATTTTTATGATATTTTAAATGATATATGTTATTTTCTTTATTCTACTTTATGTAGTACTAACAAAAATTTTACAATGCACAAAACTTTTTAGACCTTTTAAATATTTTAAGTTGCTAATCATTATTATAATTAATATTTTTCATTTTATAATTCAAGAAAAATTTAATTTGCGTTTTAAAAATAAAAGCAAAAGCTACATGAGATTGATGACGGGTAATTTTGTCATTATAGTCAAAAGTATTACCATTAATGGACAACATTACTTTCTATTGACCATAATATGATTCCGTTTTGTTAAAATTACCAACTCATCCTCTAAAGCTGCCAAGCAGGCATGTTTAACCTCTTATATTATATATATATATATATATATATATATATATATATATATATATATATATATATATATATATTATATATATATATATATATATATATATATATATATATATATATATATATATATATATTTCTTTGGTCGAAGGTTGAGGAGGATATAATTATAACTGGTCAACGGAACGGGATGTACCGGTACCGTTCCGGTTCGTTCCGGTTCGTCCCGTTTCGATTGCCTACGGGACGGGACGGGATCGTCTGAACCGGTACACGGAACGGGACGGAATCGTGATTTCGTAGGGGTGTACCGGTATCGGTTCCGTTCCGTTCCGGTCCGGTTCTGGTCCGTTTATTTAATATATATTAATTATTTTATATTTTTATATAATTTATATTTAATTTAATTTTTTTAAAATTACAAATTTTATTTATTTAATATTTACAAAATACAAGTTATAATACTTATAAATATAACTTATAAAATAAATATTAATGAATATAAGTAATAACTTATAAAGTATTAACTTCAAAAGATTTAAATTTTGAAAACTTTATTAGACTTTACTTGCAAACTTAACAACAACAAAAAAATTGATAAAATATCTTTAAAATAAACTTGAGTAAAAATTATAGTATAAATTTAAAAACTATTAATTTATACTTAAAAAATAAAAAAAATAATTATATTTTCGTAATTCCAAAAATATCGTCCCGTTAATTCCGTCCCGTTCCAGTTCATTCCGGTTCCATCCCGGTATATAGTGAAACGGGACGAAACCGATGAATCATCCTGGTAATTCCGGTCCGGTTCATCCCGATACCGGTCAACGGGTTCCGGTCCGGTCCGGTACCGGTTCATTTCGGTCCGGTGAATCGGTTCCGGTCCGTTGACCAGTCTTAGATATAATCATCGAAAAATATATTGTAAAATTGTTTTTCCTATTTATACTAAAGAACATGTTTCTTCATTTTTAATGAACTAATTATTTCTTATTTAATATGTTTTTCCAAAAAATTTATCAACTGAACGTGAAAAAATTGAAAAATTTACACCAAACTCACTCAAAACCTATCCCTTTTTTTTAAAAAAATCATTTTCTTTGTAGATAAAAGTTATTATTTTGACTTATATGAAAGAGAAAAAAAAAATGAAACATAAATTTGGACTTTTATAATTTCTTAGAAATGGTCCAAAAAAATAAAAACTAAATTAACATCCACAAATTCCGCCATAACCAATGGCCGTCCATTTTTTTGCTATTTGCTGGCAACTTTGTCGATGCCACGATTTAATTTCTTATATTTACGTAATAATATATATATATATATCCTTCTACCAAACTTGGAATCCTAACAAACTTTTTATACTTAAAAATAAAATAAATTAATTTCATGTCAACTAGTAATAGATAAATAAATAATATTAATATACGAAGAAATTGAAATTTTAATTATTAACATTTAAACAGTTCAGATATAATTTTTCACTAATAAATTCCTTGCTTCAACTTAGCTCCGCTTCGTATTATATATTCCTACCAAAGAAAATGAACGAAAACTTTTGCTAAAAATATACCCAGACTGTCAACATTATCATTTTATAATCTAACTTATTATGTATTATATTATATACAAAGAATAAGTCATTTGACCAAATAAAATTTTAATAAAATGAAAAAAGATTAGTTCCTTCCCTCTATTTGGTTTTGTAAGCTAAGTCCTTAAAAAAGCCATAAAGAAAAGGTCATCCAACTACCAACTATTCTGTCGTTTTAATTTATTTATCTTATTTATTTTTTAAATTTATTTCAAAAGAATTTTTTAATTATAATTTTTTACATGACGTGTTTAAAATTAGGAAAGATTTTTTTTTTAAAAAAATTATATCCAATTAAAATTAGACAAATAAATTATAACGAAAAAAAGTAATAAATAGGAGAGACTTACTTTAAAAATAAAATTAAATTGTAGGTCCAACCATAACCAGAAATTGTTCATTAATAATTAAAAAAAAAAAAATACATGTAGTATAATTTCAGAATAATGAAATTTGAGAAAATTATAATGCACTTAGATTTTATTCTTTTATATTAGGGATAGAAAGATTATTTTAAATAGATTATCAATTTTATCGATATTGTGTTTCTATGATATGATACAAGGCTAACATGATAGCTATTAGCGAATGCCTTGAGTTAGAAGTTCATGGATATTTTAATCTGTATTTTAGTTGAGATATGACCGTTCATTAGCTTTAACGGTATAGTTTTTGGCGTTTTTGTAAAACATGGACATTTCCGAGCAGGTAGAGTTCTTGCATATGTGTAGGATTGCACGAACAATTTAAATATCTTAAAGAGTTCGATTATTCTGAATTCATGTTATGTAGAGCTTCAGAAGGAATTTTTTTTTCATATTCAAAATTTAAATTTAAAATTCAGATTATAAAATAAATTGTCTTATTCATAGCACCACATTAGTAAATAATAATGAATGTAGTCATGTGTCAAACTAAATTGAAAGAGAAAAACAGAATTACATATTTATAATTATAATTAATCACATACACACACAATCTAGTTATTTGTCTTTAATACTAGTTTGATTTTGTCTTTATTTTGATTAGTCCAAAATCTATTTCATGTTAAAAATAATTTATCTAGGAATCCCTAAATCAATTTATTATATATATATATATATTGCTAGAATGTAACTGATAATATGAAAAAAAATATATTAAAAACCCAAAAAATATGGATAGAAAATCAAATCAATACACAATTGACTTAATTAAATTAAAATATTTTTAGAAAAGCTTAATTAAATTATTTTTAACTCTTTTTTGAAAACTTATCCCCATTCATTATAACTCCTTCCTTTTTCTTTCAAACTTCTTTTCGGAAGCTTTCATCTTTTTTGCTTCTCTGAATTCACGATAATTTTTAAATTGAAAATGAGAAATATTTACTATCCGAATAACTCCCTCTCGTCTAATAATAACTCTAGACACATTTTCACTTCTTTTTTTTATTATAACAAAATCCTTTTTGGACCTACCATTAGAAATTAGTGGCTGAAATTTGACAAATGAGGAACTTCTCCAGCTATTTTCCAATTCCCCTATATTCCACAAGGAACAATGACTTCCAAATCCCCAAAATTATTAATTTTTTTAAATAAAATAAAATAAAAGCAAAAATGAATCAATCATTTGCTAAAAAGATTATTAAAAAAAAATATAGTTTTGGTTTATCTTTACAGCTTCTTATGAGCTAACAATGAACCATTAAATATTCTACTTCCAACCTTATTCTTTTGTTTTTTTCCTCTCCTACAATTTTCCTTACCTATTTTTTATTTATTCGATATCTGATATCTGATATTTGTATTAAATTACTAATTAAATTCAAATCACATTGTATAAAAAATGAGAATGATACTTTTAATATAGTCTTTTTTATACGTAGAATATAAATTTAAAATATTTAATTGAGAATATTGAAATAATCGATTAAAATCAAAGTAAGACTAGGCTATATGGATAGAAGAGTCATCAAAGAATATAATCATTACATAATTGTTTTAGTGATTGCATTGGTATTATTCTTTCTATTTTAAAATGTTATTTAATTACTCATTTATCATGAGTTAAAAGAGAATAATTCATGGTTATCATATTCTAAGAATTTACCCCTATATAAAATCAATAGAATTTTAGTCATTCATATTACCATTAAAGATACAGTTACAAATTAAAACAATATAAATTATATTTTTTTAATCTTATATAATTTATTCATATTATCTTAGCTTATATTTTATCTAAAAAAAAAATTGTTTATATATTTTTGGTTTTTACCTCAATCAATTCAATCCTCACATTTTTTAAAATTTTGAATATAAATTCAGTTGTACATTCCTATTTTTTTTTTAAGTAAACAATCAAAATTATAGAATTTCTTTCCTCTTTCTATTTTTTAAAATTAATTTACTACATTATCTTCTTTTTGCTACCCATTTCTTGTTTTACTTCATTCATTTCCGTCTATATTTTTCATTTTAATTTAAAAAAAAATATATATTTAGTAAGTTTTAATTGTAATACACTTGTTTTATTTATAACGATAGAGATTGAATAACATATTTAAGAATATTAGTATGGATAAAATTACAAATTCATTTATAAGTTTAGAAGAATTCGTTAATTTTGATCAAATTCTGTATTTATATTCTAAATTTTACTTAATATATATAAATAGATTATCCAGAATTTAATAAAAAAAATTCATAAACTCAATAACCTAAGTTTTCTTTAAGCACAAGGTTCAAAAAAATATTTTTAATATGTTACACATGTATATCTTAAGATGATATAATTCACAAATTCTTTTTACTATTTTTTTCATGATACTTTTTCAAAATTCAAGTTGAAATTCTCTAATATTAACATTTTGCCATATATTCTAATACTTTTTAATTGGTATATCTCATATATTTTATCTTTATATTATTTAAAATTTAGTTTGGTACCAAAATTAATATTTGAGACCAAGTTGCCCCTTAATTTCCTCCTTTTTTTAAAAAATAAAATAAAATACTAATAATTAAAATAAAATAAAAAACACACCCCTTAACCCCCCCCCCCATCCCCACCCCCCCCCACCATTTTAACCCAAGCTTCATAAACCCCCCATTGGTACCACATAGTTGTTGCATTGTGGTTGAGTAGATACCGGAATCCAACTTCACTATCTCCACCAACCACCACCATGGCCGGCGGAGAACTCATTGCCATCGCCGGCGACTCTACCAAAATCCCTCTCCAGGTTGTTCATGATGTTTGTCGAATTTCCGGTGCCGGATTTGCTGGTTTCTTCAAGAAAGACTGTACTGATTTAGCTAGAAGAGTGTCCCTTTTGGCTTATTTGCTTGAGGAAATCAGAGATTCCAACACCCATTTGGGTTCTTCATCATCTTCCCATGATTCATGCTTGTATGATCTCTCCATAGCTCTCAAAGCTGCAAAAAGACTTCTTTTAGCAGCAAATGACTTTGATCCCAAGATCTCTGCTGTAAGTATATAGTAATGATCCTTATTCCTTTGTAAACTTGAATTTTTTTTGAATTTGTGTATCTGTACTTGGGTAGTTAAGTTGGGGGTGGGGGATTTGACATGTGAATTCCCAAAGTCGTTAAGTTTTTTAGCTGAAAATTGTGAAATCTAGCAATGTAGTTGTTTTTCCTGTTATGTGTTGATCATTTCGGAAACCCAATGGTGTGGATTAGTGATCAATGAAGTGGGTTGTGAACTACGAGGACTCAGGTTCCAATGGTAGATAATGCTAGGTGATATCTTCTCATTTGTCCTATAGCTTTGGTAGACAAAGTTATGTGTTACCTATTGTTTGTTGGAGGTGATAAGTATCTCGTGGGATTAGTTGAGGTGCGCTCAAGCTGACAAAGTCACCTCGGTTATCAGAAAAGAAAAATTGGCATTCCTTTTGTGGTTTTGTGTTTGAAGGTGGATAAACTTTGGTAGAAAGGATGGAGGTTCTTTGACTTTTTCTGTGTTAGGAATTGGGAAGATGTGATAAATTTGGATTCAAAATTTGGCAAGAGATCCTTTTGGGGTTGTTTAGATTTAAGTTGTTTGATTTGATTAAGAATTAAGATTCATTTGCCACATTGTGCATAATCCACACTTGTGAAATGAATGATGCAAGTTTTCTCTTCTCGATGACGTTTAATTCAATGGAACTTTTATAATAGAGATCTTCAATTTTGCGACAGTTTACTGAAGTTATTTGGTAGCAAGTTTCATTCAAGCTAATATTTTGTGCCTTTCTCAAAGTGTGTTGTTTCTTGATTGAAGGATGCGGAAAGGAAGAAAATTGTCTTTCAATTTCAATGTGTAACATGGAAATTGGTGAAATCCCTAGGCAGCTTACCATATGACCAGTTTGACATATCAGAAGAAGTACAAGAGCAGGTTTGTTTTGAGGTTTTACTTTTTCCTGCTTATGTTGTTTTCTCTGTTGGCTTTCCCCCTTAACGTTTCTACGTTTCCAGGTTGAATTGGTCAGATCACAGTTGACACGAGCTAAAGAGAGGTATGGTGGACCTTTGGCTTCATATGTATTATCTCGAGCATTATCCCAACCATTAGATAAGGAGATTGATCCGCTTCAGTCGGGCAGTCGGGGAGTTGGAAGTTTACATCTAGAAAATGTTGGCAATATTGATCATGAAGTTAGGCCAAAACTTGGAGGTCTTCCCTTAGGTAACACCCCAAACGGCAATGTTTGTGTTCAGATAGTTCAGGAACCAGAAAATTTAAGGAATTCATCCAAAAATTCTGAGGTTACTTCTCCCAAAAGTCCTGGTTTGGCCAGGGAAGATGACTCACCCAGCAAGAAACTTGTGGAGAGTAAGAAGCCCAATTCTCCTATAATTCCTGAAGAGTATCTTTGCCCTATATCCCTTGAGCTCATGAGGGATCCTGTAATTGTGGCCACTGGACAGGTACCGTCCTCGTCAGTCTGATACATTATCATTTGACTGCATATTTGCCTATCTTTGGCTTTTAGATGGAAGTTATTCTTGGAATTGCATCTTTTTAGGTGTAAAATCTTCAAATGTAGTGTTCTTGAAGTAATGCTTAATGTAGACTTTTCTTATTCCTACAGACTTACGAGAGATCTTTCATACAAAGATGGATAGACGGTGGCAACACAAGATGCCCAAAAACTCAGCAAATACTCCAAGATCTTACGCTGACACCAAATATTGCTTTAAGAAGTCTCATTTCTGATTGGTGTGCAAAGAACAACGTAGAGCAGCCAACTGTATTAGCAAATGGGAGAATAAAGCGAAGTGATGGATCGTTTCGTGATGTTAGTGGGGATATAGCAGCTATTGAGGCAATTGTACGCAAACTTTCAAGCAGGTCCACTGACGATCGGAGGGCTGCAGTAGCGGAGATCCGGTCTCTATCCAAAAGAAGCACAGACAACAGAGTTTTGATTGCTGAAGCTGGAGCAATCCCGTTGTTGGTTAACTTGTTGACTTCTGAAGACAGTCAAATCCAAGAAAATGCTGTCACTTCTATTCTTAACCTTTCTATATTTGACAACAACAAGGGGCTTATCATGCTTGCCGATGCTGTTCCTTCAATTGTTCAAGTTCTCAGAGCTGGAAGCATGGAAGCAAAAGAAAATGCAGCAGCGACCATCTTTAGTTTATCACTTGGAGATGAGAACAAAATTATAATAGGTGCATCGGGGGCCATCCCAGCTCTGGTAGAATTGCTTCAGACTGGAAGCACCAGAGGGAAGAAAGACGCTGCAACAGCATTATTTAACTTATGCATATATCAAGGAAACAAGGGCAGGGCTGTTCGGGCAGGGATTATACCAGCACTGTTAATGATGCTGAAAGATTCAAGCAGCTGCATGGTTGATGAAGCCTTGACCATTCTTTCAGTTCTTGCCAGCCACCAAGAAGCCAAGGCTGCCATAGCAAAAGCTAGCACGATTCCTGTATTGATAGATCTACTAAGGACAGGTCTACCTCGTAACAAAGAGAATGCTGCTGCTATCTTGCTATCCTTGTGCAAAAGAGATACTGTGAACTTATCTTGCCTTCGTAGGCTCGGTGCACTTATACCTCTTACGGAGCTTGCTAATACTGGCACAGAAAGGGCCAAGAGGAAGGCTACTTCATTGTTGGAGCACCTTCAAAAACCTCTGCAACCTTGACTGGTATTCTATCAGTGAAGGATTCATTAATTGCTTCTTTCATTCTTACCTAACCGTGAATTACACGATTCCATTTATAGTGTGATATAAAATCTGAGAAAACGAACATGAGAAAATAATTCATTCTCATTGCTCGTTGCATCAGTGTATCTATATTTAGTCTGTTTTCGAGTGAGTAACTGATTCGTTTGACCTGTTTTTTTTCCCACTATTTGTTACTAATTGATCAATTTGATGTTTGCCACACTAAGGTGTGACGGAAATTTATCAACTCTGTATAAATGAAACATTTTGATTTGTGAAAAGTTGCTCTTTCTTTTCCTTTATCCTTCTACTTGTGATGTCTTTGTAAATTTGCTGCATTACTTTCTGCAGAAGAATCTGCATGATAATATTTTCATAGAGTGATGCTATCTGTTGTTAATGATTCTGGAATAATGGCCAGCAGCCTTATTTTCTGTCTATGAGGAAGCGTTACTCGGTATTTGTGTTTCTGTTGGTGAAAGATAGTAGGTATTTCATGTAATTAGTCGAGACGCATGCAAGTTGAAGCATGATCTTTTGAAAGGGACAAGTGCAAGTATGATCTCTCAAATCTCAATCAATGAGCATCATTTCTAAGAATTACTTTCTTTGTTAGTATGGTTTTAACTTTGACACAAAATTTAAGAAAATAAAGAAAAAATTTGAATCTTATGGTCTTAAATAAAAGATACATATGTATCAAAATACTCTTTAATCTTGTGATCTTAAATGTATCACGTGAAAAAGTTACGAAAAAGAGATATATATTTTTTTGAAATGAATTAAAAAGAAAAGTATAAACAAGCAAATTATAACGAAGAGAGATTTATAAGAATAGCGTCGTAACAAGTTAATAGTTCACTCACCACCTTATCTCATTTCCATAAAGCTTTGCTAAATTACATATAAATATTATTAAAATAATATTTTATCTACTTTATCATCCTAAATTCCTAATTCTAGAAAAATAAAATTTAAAAATTATTTATTTAAATTTTCTTCCTTCATACCTAATACACCCTAGGAGGAAATTGGCTGGCAAAGCTTTTCTTGATCTTTGTTTGGCAGTGACTCAACTTAGAAAATAACACAATGTTGGTCTAAAATATACTAAATAATTCTACGCGCATTAAAAAGGTTCCCCAATACTTTTAATAAAATTGTAAAGAGTCGGACGATAATTAGAGGCGTAATCAAATTTTCAATAATGAAGTTCAGAATTTGACAAAATAAACACACAAAATAGCCGAAGGAGATTATACATCTACTATATATATTTAAAAATTTATTTTAACCATATAAAAAAAATATAATTTTTCATCGAAGAGAGTTCGGATGAACCCCTAAAGCTATAGTGGCTCCATCACTGACGACGACTCAAGTGTGTCATTAAGCTATATTAAACGGATTTTCTTCAACTTTTCAATCATTTTACTTTATCATACTCTATTTTTCTTATAAATTTATTCGTAATATTATATAAAGACAGAAAATGATACACTTTATTCGAACACGGTCTTTATTAAAATAATACTATATAATAAGACCCTAGCTCGTTTTATTTTAGCTGTCAATATCCAGTAGGATCACATATGCTTTACAGAAAATGTAATTCACATATAAATAAAAATTAAAAAGGTTGTTACAATTGTCAATGCTTTGAAAGTTAATTCTCTTTCACATGCAAAGAAAAACTAAAATAATGACAAATATACATATATATTTAATTAATAAAAATAATTACTATTTTGAAAACAAAATTAATACTACATTATTTAAAAACAGTAATGTTTATGATTTGCTAATAAATAAAACGTTTAAAAAAGTAATAAAAGGCTTTAGACAAATACTCTTATAAAAAGTAGCTTTTTAATTACATAAAAACATAAAAAAGACTGTCTTTACCTTTTTAATAAATTAGATACATTTCATGCTTAGTCTCTTTATGGTTTGTTAATCACTTGACTTGACTCAAATTCAAACGCAAAAGTAGAAAGAAGAAAATCTCCGCAATATACTTAACCAACTTGCTCTTTCTGGTAGTTCTTCACTCGACTTGACTCAAACTCAAACACAAAAGTAGAAATAAGAAATCTCCGCGATATACTTAACCAACTTGCTCTTTATGGTGATTCTTCACTCGACTTGACTCAAACCCAAACACAAAAGTAAAAGGAAGAAAATCTCCACAATATACTTAAACCAACTAGCTCTTTGTGATCGTTCTTCATTCGAGTTGACTCAAATCCAAACACAAAAGTAAAAGAAAGAAAATTTACACAATATACTTAACCAACATGTTCTTTATAGTGGTTCTTCACTCGACTTGACTCAAACCCTAACACAAAAGTAGAAAGAAGAAAATATCCCCAATATACTTAACCAACTTGCTTTTTTGGGTAGTTCTTCACTCGACTTGACTCAAACTCAAACACAAAAGTAGAAGTAAGAAATCTCTGCGATATACTTAACCAACTTGCTCTTTATGGTGGTTCTTCACTCGACTTGACTCAAATTCAAACACAAAAGTAGAAGTAAGAAATCTCCGCGATATACTTAACCAACTTGCTCTTTATGGTGATTCTTCACTCGACTTGACTCAAACCCAAACACAAAAGTAAAAGGAAGAAAATCTCCACAATATACTTAATCAACTTGCTCTTTATGGTAGTTCTTCCCTCGACTTGGCTCAAACTCGAACACAAAAGTAGAAGGAAGAAATCTCCGTGATATACTTAACCAACTTGCTCTTTATGGTAGTTCTTCACTCGACTTGACTCGAGCACAATGTTAACACTTGATAATACAATGTCTAAACATCAAAAGAAAGTTGCAAAGAATGGGAAGAAGTAAGTTCAAAGTAGATCAATCTTGTTGACGAAAACTTGTAAATGTACATATTGCCAGATACCAGAAAGGACTATTTCTATCCTACACACACAGAAAAAAGAACATAATGGACCAACTGGAATTTATCAACTTCCCTTCCTGCTGTTCTTTGCAAATACCATTTTGGTTTTGCTTATTGATATAAAAGCTGTTGTAATGAATTTAAGATGACCATTGATCAGGCAGGGTGAGAAAATAGCTTGTCATCGCTTTTCTGAATCTTTTCTTGTATTGTATCGGAGAAACAATCGTTGGTAATGCATTCTTTGGTCCACCAAGTATGCCGGATGCCTTAACCCATGTCTCCAAGTGCTTGTCCCAAGTATATTGTCTCATGAAATCAATGATCCCTAAGACTAGCTCCTTGCGCTCTTCGTCCACACCAACAAGCAAAGAGTAGTCCATCACATCAACCGACTGCCAAGAAGAGAAACTTCATTAGCCATAAGAAGAAAAAGAGGCGACTCAACTCTATGGAGCTAATAAACATTTTACTTCAGCAATAATGTAAACCAGCTAAGAGAACATTTTCAATCAGTTTAGCACCTTTCACTCCAGCAAACGTTTTGCCATATCGTAGTGTGCCAACCTAAAGTATTCGCTGACAAAACCAAAGGAGACTAGTGTGCCCTCCCCATCATCACATTTCTTACATAGTACTTAGAGGTTATTATGCTAATAGGAGATATAGGGAAAATTTTGTAATGATGGCTTAAGATGAATTTAGTGGAGAAACTTGATCAATGAAGATTCATATAGCCAACCCGAACTTGTTTGGGACTTATGCACAATAGTAGTTGCTATAATATAATAAAAGAAATCTTGAGATTCAGAGCAGTTACCGCTAAAAAGGATGTATCATTCCAAATTGCTCTCTCCAGACTTCTTTTTGCTTTGCTTCCAAGAAATATAGGTTTGGTACGCAATATTTCTAAAAGATTCAAGTCCAACAACACACTGTTTGCCCCAGTTTTGTCTGCATTGTAACGGGACCTTAGAGAACCCTTAAGATCATAGACCTTAGATATTGTTCTTCCAAAAAAGAGATTCTCCATCACAATCAAGTCCATTTTCGTTTCCCTGCCTCCTGTCAAATGTTTGACTGAAACCTAGTATATGCAGCATAAATTAAAATAAGATTCTGCAGCAAGTTTAACATTATCAAAATGAAAGGAGAAGTATTTCTATTCACCACCAAACAATGCTGCATAGAACAGGCACAAAGAGAGAGAAAAAGGGGGTCCAACCTGATATATTCCGAGAACTTTGGCAAGGCAAGTTGGACTTCTTGAGCTAACAGAATCTGTTAGATATTTGAAGTAGTTGGGTCCAAATTCTTCAAAAGATTCTAACTCAGTTTTTTGAACTTGTTTTATTATGAATCTTTCATCCAATGACTTAGCGAAATAAGCATTGCTCTTTCCGCCTTGAGCGCTCCATCTCTTACAACGGCTTAAAGACCGTATAAAGTCCAGTTCATCAGGACAGTATCTCTTCCTGAGAGCATCAAACTGCTTAGCAAAGTAACAAGTGACAGAAAACTTCACCTTTCCGCCAGCATTTGAAGAGTCGTCCTCAAAAGAGATCCTTAGGTGAGGGGAGGTCTTGGAATCTGCAAAGATGGAACTAATTGTACTGGAAGCATCTTCAGAACCATGGCTTCCATGATGGATATAATCCATGTCTAGAGAGCCAAAAGACTGCCATCTTGAAACATTAGAGGCCACTCCATTCTCCTTCCTGATGTCATTTGTGTTCCAACCCCTTTCAGACACATTTGGCTTATCAGTCACCCGTTCTTTATACTGTTTGGAAGCAAGAGCATACGATATTATGCTAGTAGGTTCATTGTCATAAACAGCTATTACAATGTCATTGAAGCCATTGTGTGGAACCATTAACCTGGGTCCATCATGTATAAGAGATGCATAAGAAATAAACGAGGGTGATGAATTCATTAGGAGATTAAACTTCTGAGCCTCATTGGGTGACATTAGAGAATAAGTTCTCTGAACACTTATAACAGGGTCTCTGATCATATTTCTATAGTCTCCAGAAGCATGAAAAGATCTAATTGCTGATAAATGCAGTGAAGAAGGCGGCAATCCCTTCCTGATTCTTTCTTGAAGTCTCAGTGCAGAGTCGAAGGAGTTAACTCGTGCTGGTGATTTTACCCTTGCAATAGGAGGATAATCAAGTTGACTCAGTTGTCTGAAAGAAGCAGCTTCAGATCCATTTCGTTGTAATTTCATATCTAACAGAGTTTTTTTGGGAGATCGGTCAGTACCAGTCCAAGCAGAATCTATCTGATCAGAAAGAACAGAACCAGCTGAAGGAGCTCGTTCCAAGGGTGTTCCATTAACTGCATTTTCTCCTTCCATATGCATGTCCTGCGTTTTCTTGAACTCACATGAGGTAAACATGGACTCTTCCAGCCTATAAGGTGACCCATGAGTCTCCTCCTCGTCAGACTGAAAAGGTTTCTGAGGATATTCATCTAAATTTGAGAATTCAGGTTCTGTCTCTTCATAGACATGCTCAAGAGGGCCATTTTTCAGAAACATGTTGTTTCTCCAATCTATCAGCTCACTACAAGATCCAGTATACTCTGAACCGGAGGTCTCTTGGAAGAGAGATTCCACAGATAAAAGACGACGATCCCAAACATGTGAAGCAATCACAAGGGAATGCCTCAAACGATTTAGTTCAAGAATGTCAACCACTGCCTGCGCTTGTTCTGAAGTTTCTGCATCAGCAGTTTGAAGCAAGTCCTGTTGTAGAAACAAACAGAAGCAGCAAATATAAGGAACAAGAGCACACTTATTCCTACACACTTGAATACATATAATTTGGGTTGAAAAGGAACATGCAGCAGTATTATACATCAATCTAAAATTGGTGCTTACATGGTAATCGCTCTTTTCTTTCATAAGTAAGTCTTTTAACTCCATGATGCAGTCATCCAGCTCAGGTTTATCAGATAAATCACGTTCTAAAGAGGATCTTTTCTCTTCAATCCTGCGAATAGCACTGGATATCTCTGCATACAAGGCCTTGGCTTTGCACAATAGCTATAGGAAGCATAACATGGTATTAATAAGAGCTATTGGAAGCTAAAACTATAAATAAAAAAGACGACCAGAAAAATCCCAAACATGCAGCATCATTGCACCTCATCTGTTTCTTTCCGTAACCACTCCTGCTCTTCATAGCTACTGAACATAAGAGTTGATGGAGGTAGACAAACTGACAGAATATCAATAGGAGAATAGTGGAAGAATGCAATCATACTTCCACACCTGTAAAAGCAAATGGGGAAATTTTATTCTCTAAATAGCAGATGCAAATTCAAAAATTGAATGATCGAAGTGATTGCACGTTACTGGCAGACGACAAACTACATTCTTAAGGTATAGTACGATGTACAGACCCATAAAACCGGAGGCAGTCCCGTTGGAGAGAATGACCACAGCCAGCAACACGGTTGGCAGTTCCATTATTTGAAAAACTAAGATCCAAGAACTTCCCAAATGAGAGTCCCCAAGCAGCATCTGACATTACTACTCTGGGAGTTGCTGGGGGGACTCCTTCTATATGGGCACATTTGAGGCATCGATTCCACATCCATATCTTGTTGTCCCACTCACCAGGCAGCTTCACTGAGGGTTGCCGTCTAATATGTATAGTAAGATTCCCTTGCTGGTGTGTATAACAAATGACATGGTCCTCAGCTGGCTCCTTGCATGATTGACAGGAAGGTATCTGGAACATGAAGTGCCATACATAAATAGCTCGAAAGTACTAAAATTGGACATAAAAGGATGACTTCTGTAAACTTCTACCTGACCAAAAAGATCATCCAGAAGAAATCGCCCGAGTGGCTTGTCAAAAGATCCATAAAACTTTATGCGAAGAAGCCGAGAACGTTCACATACATTTCCATTTAGAATACATCGACTTGAAAATGATACTAGTATGCTTTGACGACTGTCAGCAGCTGAATATGATTCATTAGAGGGTTCAAATTCATCTGATATCTCAAGCTTTGACAGATCTGGCGATTCACTTGGTTGAAACTCCCCTTGACATAAAGTTACTCGTGATCCTTCAATGGTATCATCTAGGGTGGTTGGATCGTTAAAAGGAGGGTAATGATGCTTCACCAATGATACTGGTAACCCGACGTCCGCATTGCAGCTGGCAGATCCTACATGGTCATGTGGGCCATTACCAACTCTATGGTGTCTTGCCGAGGAAGCAGTATGAGAAATCACCGAAATAGCATTATCTGCAGATGTCATCTCTGGTATGGCAACAGAAACTTTAGGTAGACTAGCACCTTCATCAGCAAGGAATGATGTCTCAAGGGACAGATGATATGCCGCAAAGACGGCATACTGGAAGACATTCTTCACCTTCTTGAGTTCTTCACAACACAGACCCCTCAGCAAGACCTACAAAATGTCAAATGAAAGGATAACTAACATCGGTTTACAAATTCAACCTCTTGATATTTAAACAAAGATATAACTGCAGCAATATCGGTTTACAAATTCAACCTCTTGATATTTAAACTAAATATAACTGATGATCCTTTATGACAATGCAGTCTTAAGATCTTTGTTTTCCTTTTTTTAACTCACATAACCATTTACGGAAACTCAAGACCATTGTAGGGATCAATTCAGTGACAAAAGAACAAGATGAAAGTTAATTAAGCATTTTCAGAATCAATACAGCACTTTAGACTGGTACCTGATGATTAGCTACAGCTGATCAAAGCATAAGCAACCTACAAAATTTTACTAGAGTGATAATCCACTATGGCAGATGGTGTACGTTTAAGACAAATTATTAATAATAGTAAAGATTGTGTCGACTATAGAGGCAAGGGAGTCTAAAACTAAAAGAGAAAGGTGATATTATAAAGTATAGGTATTTTTCGAGTAGATATGATGTAGGTCTGGTTTGTACAGAAGTACTCAAAGACCAAACAGAAAGATGAGAGAAGATGATTTGCTCTAGTGAATCACTTGGATTGCATTGCTAGCTTACACTGGACAAACATGAGTATACAAGAACCGATCAATTTCACTCTATTGTTTTCTTTGGCTTATACTGTTTTCTCTTTTCCCTCCCATTGCTTCCAGGGGAAAAGGTTGTCTTCCCTTCGGGAAAACACTTAATCTCGATGATATAGCTTCGCAGTATGTCAAGGTTTGCCATGAATAGTAAGACCACTGATCCTTTTCAATTACATCATTAAGATTCCCCAATAGACACTATATGAAAGAGGAGACCAGCAGAACAACCAGTCCGCCCTTTGTTCTGTTTCTAAGGCAATCTTCAGTTTCTTAGTAAGAGTGGGCGAGGGTGTTCTGCATAAATAGTAGACATAGGTGATAAATAAGAGAATATCAAAGAGCTAAGCCATACAGAGTTTCACAAATTTAGTACAAGGTACTTTTTGAATCCAATGTACTTATGAAATATGCATGATACAAGTCTTAATTAGAGCTCAAACATATAATAGTTTTAGCAGAAGAAAAAATAATTTTTGAAGTCTGAGGCAGAGAAAATACCGTGCAACCTAAACGTGTGGGACAACCATCAAAAAACATTAAAGTCTTTGATGGCTTCTTGTTGAACTGGTTTGGAGGTTCATGCTCTTCAGAAACTTTTTCTAAATGAAAGAGCTCACAATATCCCAATCTAGCCATGGCTATGTTATCGATGGACGGGGTTATAAGAGCACCAGTGCACCTGGCTATCCGCTCCAACAGTGGCCGCTTAACATTTAACACCAAAGAGATCTCTTTTTCCAGTAGATACTCCTGAGCATGAGAAGATACACTTTTCTCTACAAGTAGCACATTAGGATGGTGGGACTCAATTTTTGAAACAATCATCTTCAGATGCTCCCTTTCCTGTTAGAATAATAGAACTCATAAACTTGTCCCTAATTACTCTTATCTCAAATTCTCGAATCATAGAAAGATAGACAATCCACCAAATACCTGTTGTAATAATGTGTTAAAAGATGCCAACTGATTGGGAATTTTTTGGTACTCAAGTGCTCCTCCTAACAGAAGCAATCTAGCATTTTTGCAGTGTGAATTCATTCGCTTGTGTTTGATATTCTTCGTACAGACTACTCCTTTAACAAGGGTGCTGCATTGAAACAAAACTGAATGATGAGACATGACTAGCCAAGCCTAAGATGCAAATGTTTAAAGAAAAGACTAGTTACCTCTCCCTTGGACTTCCAGAAGCTACACATTTCACCTTTACATAATAACCAGGATCCATGCTGCCTCCTTCACTAGTATCTGGCTTCACAAAATTCGCAGCTTGCCATGCTAGTGATGTAACTATGTCAATCCAGTCATCAGAACCGCTTTCTTTCCCCGACTTTACTCCTTCACCTTGCAATAACTGTAAGACAAGAGCCCTGAAATGGCCCTGTACAACAGCTTTCATAGGTTCCTTGTGATCCACATGCTCTTTATCCATGGTGGTAAGGTTTGCACTTGAAGAAAATATTGCAGCCGATTCGCCAATTTCATCGTCCTCATCATCATATGTGAAGAAATTATTTTCATCCTCATCATCTTCATCAAGTGGAGGAGGAAACCATATGAGATCACTATTTCTAAGATCGAACGACTTTTGCTGCTTCTCTAGCTGGTTGTGATATACAGACAAATTTTCAACACTGGCATCAGCAGTCTCTGGATCCTTCGTCCCTTTCTCAAGCCTTCTTAAAACATATGAGGCTTCTTGATCAAAGGGACCATTATTCTGAGACCTTGGGATCTCATTTTGATCTTGCTGTACAGAATGCCCAGCTCTATTGGAAGTAAAACGAATCCTAGAGGGGCTGTCCGATGGACTTGATCCAGCTGACCTTAAACTGTAAAATTCATGTCTAGTACTAACACTACTCGAATCTATATCTGAAGTATCATGAAAATAGCTACTTGACGGACTAAAAAATTGCCTTGTTGAATCCCCTCCTTCGTCTTCATCACTCCTGATTATTAGCAAAGGAGTAACAAATTTTATTACCAACAAGACTAACAGTTCCTGTGTCCCAAAAGAAGCTTACAATAACATACGAAGTGTAATCCACAAGTGGGGTTTGGGGAGGGTAGAGGGTATACAGACCTTACCCCTACCTCATAGAGATAGAGAGGTTGTTTCTAATAGACCATCAACTCAAATAAAGCATTTCCAAGCAATTTGAAAAAGGGAATAGAAAAATGAGAGCAATAACAACAACGAAACAATGTGAAAAAGGAGAGCAGTAAACAACACGCAGAGGAAAGAACAATAATGACAATAAAATAATGTGATAATCAAAGAACAAAAAAACCAGCTGATAACCAAAACCGAAGAACAAGAAACTACAAGAATACTTTGATTGGACTCCGCACTCAACTGAAACAATTGTGAGCACTGTTCAATTCACATATAGGTAAATGAGCAAAAGGATTATAAGTTCCAATCTCTAGTACAAACAATGTCAGAGGCTTCAAAAACTAAATCAACAATAAGATAATTTAATGATTATGCAGGATATATGTTCTTCCATCTAATATTTACAGATTTCAAAAGCACATCACATTGATAACAAAGTTAATACAAAAACTACAAAATGATACCCTTGCTCAGTACGTACCTGCTTGGCGAGTGACGTAGAGATATCGGAAACGGATGACCTGAAAAGGTTGTAAAACTACTCTTAACTGGTGTATGGGAAGAATAACCATCAAATCTGTCACTATTGAAGTTTGTTGATGTTGATTCTGTGCTTTCTCTAGGAGACTCAAAAGGACAAGTTTTGTCTCTATACTTCCCAACACCATTATTCCAAGTCCTTAACTCGGAACAAAACTTGCAAGACTTTATACCAACCACTTCCCCTTTTGATCCAGATGCAACAACATCAAAACATCCATTACTGTGAGTACAACAATCACCGCAGAAAACTCCATTGCAAATTTGGCAATTGTACTTGTTGCAAGAATCGGTAAACCTCATCTTGCATTCCCAACAGATTTTTCCACTGTCAACATCCATGTTTAATCCACTCGCTCCCCGCGAAATCCAAGATTTAAGTTTCTCAATCAAATAAAAAACTGAACTTTCAAATACTCCCATAGACTGGAAGTAATGAGTAAACCCCACCAAGAATGGCAACACAATTCTGCCTCAGTTTATCAAAGTTCATAACTTTTTCTCCTAATCTGTATCTAAACACAACGGAAACTATCAAACCCCACAACAAAAAATGGGGGGTTTCTTTTTTTTTTTCTGCAATTTACATTAAGTATATATCTTTTTTCTTTAAAGAATGTATGTGAAAAAAAGTTCCCCCAAAAATCACTATATATTGGAAAGGGGGAAAACAGATTACAGTAATTTAGAGTGAGACCAATTATGGTATGTACACCAATGAAATGACCTGGAAGTATAAAATCTTGAAGACAAATAAGGAGCGAAATTAAAGTGCTTTTGACCAATATATAGATATTGAAACCTAAACACATAAGCTCAACCAATCCCAGAATCTTCAACAATAGTTCCCAAGGTCCAATTTTTCATTACAAGAAACACAAAATCCAGAGCTAGGTATCCATATAAACTAGTTATACTTAATAAAATCCCCAAAAACAAGAACCCCACCAACAGTAAAGTGTCAAGAAACACAAAATCCAGAGGTTGGTACCCAAATAAACTAGTTAAACTAACCAAAACCCCAAAAAACAACAACCCCACAAGCAGAAAAGTGTCAAAACAAAAGAATCCAGATCAAGAAAACACAAAAAGGGATTAAAGTTCCAATCTTTTGATGAATTGTAAATGGTTTTAAAGAACAAAGAGTACAAAAATGAAAAGGAGAAAAAGGAAGAGTATAGAATAGAAATTTTTCCCTTTTCTAGTGGCTCTAATCTCCATATACATTATAACCATAATCTGCTGCTTCTGCTTCTTCAACAAGAACAATATTTTATCTCTCTTTCCCATTTTCTCTAGCATGGCTTTTGCTTTCAATTTCATTTTTCACTTCTCAAACTAACATTAAAATAATAATCCATTAAAATACTCTTCTTTTTTTGTATTTGTGTATATATCAACATGCAACTTAGCTATATAGAATTCCACATGCATATATATATATATATACAAAATACAACTCTCTTTTTCTATGTAGCTTTTGCTTTCTATCACTATCCACTTTATCTTTCTTTAAGGTTTATGTTCAAGAAAATGACACCCTTTTTTGAACTTGTTGTATATTCTTCTTTTTTAAAAAAATTTATTTGGTTTGGTTAGAATTATTTAATTCTTTTATTAAACTGTTTTGTATTCTTTTCTCACTCATTGGTTAGAATTGGAATTTATTATATAAAAAATATAATGCTAAACTTGTGTTCTTTTTGGATCTTTCTTGCTTTTTTTTAATTCTCACATGGAGTTTGATATTACCTAAGATTGATTTTTAAAAATTTATGTTAGATAAATTTATATTTGAAAAAAAAATAATAATAAAAATAATTTCGTGTTTTGAAGGGCTTGAACTCGAAATATGAATTTAAAGATGAAGAATAATTAGGACTTAATAGGATTCAATAGATCAACGACTTGCTTGGATTATATGAGAGATAAGGTCATCTTTTATTATGATCTTAACTTTGTTTAAAGTTTCTCTAATTTTTAGAGAGTACATTTTTATTATTTAAGTCTCGATATGTACATGAAATTTTTAGTCGGACTAAGTATGTCAATTTTAATTTTTTTATAATGACTGGTGGTAAGATTTGGTCAAAATCTCGTTAAAAGCTTAAGTTGTTAGAAAAAACGCACTCTTATATGGGTTTGATCTTTTCCATTGATGATTGAGAACGTAATAGATGAAATGAGACTCGACGCACATCCTCACATACAAGTCTTATTCTTTTTTCACCCAACAAAGATTGTGATGGAATGATAAGTATTCTTTCATTTTAAATCAGAGAATCTGAGTACGTCCCCCTAAGTACGGGTTGTCTTTATTGGGGAGTATTCTCTTTTCATGGATCAATGATAAGACCTTTGTCTGCTTCGATATATGTTGAAATACGTAAACCATCTAAAGAGTCAAAGTTATTTTAGTTTCTCATTTTTTAACTTAGCCTATGGCATAAAGGCATTCGAGTTGCATCTGAAACGTTGTGTATTCATCTTTCCTACTATTAAATTTTTCATATTCAACTCACTGGACAACAAGAACTTCATTTTCTTATCTATAAGCGGTTATATTTTGAATTCGTATCGAAAAATCTCACATTAAAAAATAAAGTGTTTTTCTAATAAAAATAATTATGTATTTAGAAAAACTCAACGCGAAAACATTTAGTTATTTAAGCATCCTTACTTTCTTGATTACTTGATACCATCTCAACCTGTATAATATGGAACAGGATCAATATATTCCTCAATTTTATTATTTAAAGTTTATATATCTTTGTTATAAAAGTAGTTCATATATCTCTATTTTTTATATAAATAACTTATAATAAAGATATATCAGCTTTAAATAACATAATCATATGTTTTTTTCGTTTATAATATTAAATAAATCTTTTCTTCCTCTGAATCTTATTTAAAAATTATTGAATTCCTTGAGCTGCTATTGGTCAGAAACAAAGAATGGAATTATGTCAGCTGCAGTAAGCAAGTCGTAAGGAATCATTTATTAAGCAGAATAAAATAGATAAGAATATTTTTTTTGAATCTTTTTATATAAATAATCAATTTTATTATTTTAATTTAAAAGTTAAAAGTAAAATAATTTTAAAAATTCACTAATATTTTAAGTTAAACAAAATAATATTAAATTTTAAATATTTATTTTTATCTTATGCATCAAACGATTTCTTGAGATTTTAATATAGTTTTGATTCTTTAACTAAACAAATTTCGTATTGAATCATTTTAAATTGCATTATTAAATAATTTTTCGTATCATATTTAAGTAAAAATATTTATAGACACAAAGTTACAAACATGTGTTATGTAGATATTGAAATTTAAATTTAATTTTTAATTAATAAAAGATTTGCTTTTGATTTTTCATATAAATTAATGCCTTTTGCTTTGTTTACATATAGTCAGACTTGTTATAATAATATTCCATTATAACATATTGTAGCAATTATTTTAGGGTAGAAATTAAACCCAGCTTAAAAATAAAGCACCATTTTTGTCATTTTCTCTAAATTAATAAAGTATATAATTATTTGCATAATTTTTTTGCAAAGTTTTCCTCTTTTCATGTCTTTTCCTATTTCTTGACATTTCATGAGAACACATATAACCAAACAAAAAGAGAAAAAGAATGTGAAAAGTGTTTATCAACATCTCTAATAATAGTTGACAGTTCGATGTATTATGTTTTTACTATACGTAAAATATAAAAAAGAAATGAATTATAAACAATTTTTCTTATTCAATATTATTTGTAAAAATTTATTTTTACCATTTGAATATGTGATTTTTACATAACAATAATTTATTAGTTACATCAAGATTTTTCTCGTTAGAAGTGATAGTAGCCCGTTAGAATGTTGTGTCCACATAGTTTATTTCCCCTCTTTAGGGCTGGTATAGAATATCGAAAATCAGATTATCGAATTGAGTCAAAAAGTTTAGTAATTTGGTATTCGGTAATTCGACATTTAGTATGGTATTTCGGGTTAAAATTTAAGAATTATATATGGTATTTGAGTTTGAATTTGGTATGAGACATTAATATCATTTTGTATTTGATATTTTTATTTCTGAACCAGATTATTTATTCAATGAAGGTCATATATCAACATATTCATTACCCATAATACACATGCATTTTAGTTGTATCAATTTATTTTTCTTGTTGTCTTCTTACTTGTTGATATTCTATTATATCGTGCCTCCAGATTAAAAAATAGAAATAATATCAACTTTGTAATACAGTAAACTATATCTATTATTAAATATCTTACCATACCAAGTCCGAATCACCAACCAAAATTTTGGGGAAAAAAATGATATTAATGCTAGCTATTTTGAAATATCAATTATCGAATTATTAAACTCAAAATTAAAAAACTCAAACCAAATATCGAACACCCACGCCTACTCCTCTTTTTTCACTTATTGGAAATGCCTAGAGATGCTTCCATTTTGAGGAAAAAAGGAATAATCTCCTATCTCCATCTTACTTTAATAAATAATTCTCATTGTTTTATTATATGTGAACTATATTTGATTATACCAAAAGAAAAAGAAGACTTTAAAATTCATTTTATTATCATAATATAATATTTGTATGATTACAAAAAATAAATTGGATTAGAGAAAATGGAACCAAAAATGAGATAGTACATAATAATTCTACCCATTGAATTAAAATTCCAAGTAAATTACCAAAGAAGAAAATCATGAATAATATACCATAGTCTCTAGAAAACCCAAAAAAAAAAAAGATTT
Organism: Solanum habrochaites; assembly: GCA_027704765.1. Taxonomy (NCBI): domain Eukaryota; kingdom Viridiplantae; phylum Streptophyta; class Magnoliopsida; order Solanales; family Solanaceae; genus Solanum; species Solanum habrochaites. The sequence continues at coordinate 1,310,734 of JAKWJA010002492.1, forward strand.
GTTGCACTTAATTTAATTTTTAATCCATTTAACTTTTTATTTTTATTTTATAATTTTTTAATGTTAACTTTTTTTCTGACATATTTAAGATAATATACTATCAAAAATAATTTAATATATTATATCATTTTTTAATTTAAAATCATAAAATATTTAAAAAAATCTTTATTTTTATAAATTTTATATCAAATCAACATCAGATAAATAAATTGAAACAAATATCGGTAAACCTAGGGCTTAGGTTTGTTGAGAAAACAACATCCATGTGTCAATTTTCAAGTTATGTTTTGCTTTATGCCTAATTGCCTCATGTATTTGTCTGTCTTTTTCTTAATTTTGCACCCCCTTTTGTAATACTACTCTCTTTTTCTTGTTGGCTTTTTTCTTTAATAATTATTAATAATTCATATAAAATTTCCTCATTTTTTTCAATGTTTTTATAACACAATTAATTGAAGGATTCAATCCCTTTTGTTTACACTTTTCCTTCTTCATGTTTACTTGTATTAACACCTAAGAGATTCTCAAATTTGTCTCCAATATTATTCATGTGATCCTAAAGGGCCTTTTTTTAGTGTTAAAAGAAATTGTTTTAGGTACTTATCGAGATATGCGATAGGTTAGTTGGATTTCTTCTTCTTTAATTTAAATTTTATAGAACGTTTTATATTGATGACAATAAAGAGAGAATAAACAATTAATGCATTTGACAAAAAATACACAAACAAATCACATTTATAAGTTAATTTAATTAGCTTATAAACTTAGTTAAATATTAAATCATACTACCAAAATACAAAAAAAAATTATATTTATAAGTTAATTTAATCAATCATAAAATTAGTCAATATCTTCTTTTGATTCGATGTAAATTCAAATTATCTGAACTAATAAGTTCAATTAAATCTTTTCGTCAATATCTTCTTTTGATTTAACGTAAATTCAAATTATCTGAATTAATAAGTTCAATTAAATTTTTTTATCAATATCTTCTTTTGATTCGATGTAAATTCAAATTAATCTGAATCGATGAGTTTAATTAAACTTTTTAGGGTTTTAGCCTTTTTAGGTGCAACCCCACAAAAGTCTTTCTCAAATAATTGTAATATATAATAATAATAAAAGGTGACACATCATTTCTTCACCATTTTGTGTCATTTACATGTAAGTAAATTAAAATTGAAGGATAAGAGAGAAGACAATTTATAAATCATCATCATTCATGAGTCATCACCTAGGTTGAGTATATTGTCATTTTATAGTTTTGAAGGCAATTTAGCTTCTTATTTTTAATATATATATATATATATATATATATATATATATATATATATATTATATAGTTATATTAAATGCTTTCATACTTTTTTCAATTGTTTTTTAGGGGTCAATAGTTGGAGTAATTTCTAACATTTTTTTTTCCTTAAACAATTATTTTGTTTACTTTACTTTGCATTTTTTGTGCTATTTTGACCTTGTAAAAAAGTAGTACTTAACCTAATTCCTACAAAACATTTAACTTGTCCTTCATACTAAAATAAACAGTCCAAAAAAGATATATTATTATTTTAGAAAAATTAGATATAATTAAGTGCATTTTATTTTTCATTTTGATGTTAGTAATATTATTCTTAGAAATAATAAAAATTCATTACTTATTATAAAAATTTAAGTGAAGGACATATACACATATTTCAATATTATAATTGCAAAGATAAATTTTTTAAAAATTTATTAAAGAAAGATAAATAGAAAGAATATTAGTTGAAAAAGAGAAAAGAAAGAATATTTTGTTAAAGAAAGTTTAATAATTTAAATGATTATAATACAATAATGAATATATAAATTAAAAAAATTAAAATGTGACAAGTAAAATAAGTAATATTTAATTTCCATTTCATATCTAATCACATTTAATATTATAATGAGATGACTTTTTGGGAGATGTGGTCATTAAATTCTTGGATCCATAGGCTGGCCACTAAAAATTAATTCCAACATTTAAAACACACATTTATATTTATTTATATTTGAGGGGTTAATATATATTTTATTAATCGAGTTTATTTCGATTTCTATAATTTAGTTTATTGTAAAATTAGGTTAATAAATAATTTAGATTGAATCGTGAAAAAAATTATCAAAATATTTTTAAGAATGTTTTTTGATATAAGGGGGGAAATTTATTAAATAGTAGAACAAATTGCAAGAAAATAAAATTTAAGTTTAAAATTTAATAAAAATTGAACGAATTGATTTACGATACGATTCTCAGCATATTTTTAGTTGTCTATTTTAACGCAAATAACACTTAAGCGGGTCAATGACCCCCACCCACCCCCACCAAAAAAAATAAAATCCAATAATATTACTCCATTCGAATTTTTCTACTTACTCGATATTGAATTAATGATTAAATAAATATTATTTAACAGTTCATTTCATTAAATTATTTTTTATTGATGATTTGAATTTAAATCTAACTACTAGAAATAATCAAATTAGTTTGAGAAAAGTTACTTAATATTAAGGGAAAAGAGTTTGAAAAATAGTTCAGAGTTTGGTATTGTTACAGTAATTTTAATCAAAATTCAAATATATTTCAGATATTTTTCTATTGGTAAAATTTTAAAAAAGAGTTCATTGCAATTATCTAAAAATATGATGGTAAAATATAATAATTTTATTTTTATTTATATTTAATTAACCAAGTATATTAACAAGTAAGAATGAGTCAAGGTAGTACTATTTTTTTTTTATAGTTATATATGTGAGCACCTTCAACAAACATCATTAGTTTTGACCCTAAAATGGTGTTATTTTTTGTGATACCTTTTTTCTAGGGAAAGTTCACATTGTTCCCAAGAAATATTCCACATAAGTTTTATTAATTAATTTTAATACAAAAGTACAAATGAAAAAATAAAATATATAAAGTTATCTCTTTAGTCTATTTTAAAAAAATACATTTTGAATAAAATTTTATTTTAGCTTTTCACGTTACATATTTAAAATTATAAATAATAAACATAATAGATTTGTATATATTTTTAATTCAGATTTCAAATTTTTTTTTTCTTAAATTTTATGTGTGAAGTTAAAATAGAAGAAATAAATTAAAGCTAACAAAGTATCCAATAAAGTTAACATTCTATGACCAATGAAAGTGTGAGAATATTATATTATATGATTTTCCCAAATTGTAGCCATCATCTTACTTTTTGAAAATATTAGCATTAGTTGTAAATGGTGGGTATCTTAAATAAACAAAATAAAATCTTTTCTTTAATCTTATAAAAAAATGATAACTTCTTGGAATGTAATAGGGTTAGAATTAAATTATCATTTGTTTTTGGGAAATTGATGAAAGATAAAAGAAATTTTCTAAATTAGAGTTTTATTAACAATATAAAGGAACAAAATTTAGTAATGATATTCTTTTCTCGTTTAATAATTTTACACGATGCAATTTTATTTAATCGACGTCTCAAAATAGATACTAAATCACAATTTTTTTAAATGTAAAACAGTCATTTAGAAAAGTGGTGGTCTATATTTGTTTACGTGACTTGAATTGCAATTTTTTCGAATTAGTTACCTTATTCATTTTAAAATTATTTATTTTGTTTTATTTTTCGAAAATCAAATTATATAATTTTGATCAATATTTTATGATATATATATTCATCAGATTGATCGAAAAGAATTACAAATTTTAATAGAAACACTTTTTATATAAATCAATTAAATACTAAAAATGAAATATGACAAACTAATGTGAGAGGGGAAAAATAGTAAATTTGTCAATTGTTGGATAAAAGTTGTGGTATTGTCATGAAAAATAGAAAGAAAAGACAAAAAAGGATTGATAGAGATTAAAGTTTTGACTAATTGAATAATTTATTTTGTCTATTTAAGGGGCAGAATAAATAGTGGACAAGTCATATATGAAAAATGAAAATAATTTATCTTTTTCAAAAATGCACTCAATTATTTGCAAAAAGAGAAAATGAAAGCTTCTTAAATCAATAATGTCATATTGCTTAATGGAGTATTGAATTTTTTACTTTAAATTTCTTTCTTTTATTATTTTTGAATGGCGCATTATTTAGGAAAAGAAATAAATATTACAAAAAATAAAAATCATTAATAAGTATTTTGTACGAAAAAAATCACCTTTTATCATTACTAATTATCTTTGTTATCACAATCAGCACAATTATTGTCAATCATCATTATCGTCGTCAATCATCATGCACCTTTGTCATCACAATAACCACTAGCAACTATTACTATTTATATTGTCAATAATTATCATATCTATCACCGTATCTCCTGTTGCCATCATCGTCACCATAGACACGTCCTCTACCACTTCTACGATCAATTTCTACTACTAATCATCTCCACAGTTAGAATTATCACCGCCATCAACTATCACTAATAACACGTCATTGGTCACCACATATTTTTCCATAATCTTTGTTGTCGTCATCACCACATCCACCATTGTTATCTGCCACTACCTTCATGGAGACTAATTCTACTACCAAGTACCAACCACCTCCACTATCACTATTAGCATCGCCGCCAATGATGTCCACCAAGACATCATCAATTATCGCACATTTTTTAGTTACTATCATCGCCACTGCCAACTACTACTAACATCAACCAACTTCGTCATCACAATCATCACCGCTTCTATTAATTAAATGTCACTATCACATCAGTAACTATAACACCAACCATCTCTATCATCAAACTATCACACACCCATTACTAGCTAGTCGCTAACATCAATCATTACCACCACTATTATAAATCATTTTTACCATATGACTAGAGAACATAATATTTTAAAATTTTATCAAGTACTAATTTATATTTTTTACTATGTAATTATTTTTATATGAATCGTATATTTATAATGTTTTTTTTATAAAAAAATATGCATCTTCGGATGTTGAAACACAAATAATCTTTAATTATTCATTGTTTAGATCTAAAGACAATATCATAATAATTTTAATATGAAATCCGATTCTAATGTCTTAATTTAAATGAAAACAACAAATCATTTTCTTTTCTTTTCACCCTTTAATTAACAACAAATAAGGCCTTATTTTTGGTATCTATCAATATTTCTCTCTAAACCTTTTTAGGTATGTAACTAGAAAAATTTGGAAGAATACCTAAACCTCTAAAATTAGGCACAAATAATTAATTTTAAATCTTAATTAATCAATATATATTATTATTACATTATATACTAATGCAACTTGGTCAATGTAAATGAGGTGCACTGACTTGAAATTGTCACTTTGACCATAAACTTGGACAAGCAAAGTGGTAATGTTTTTTTAAAAAGAGGTTTTTTTATTTAAAAAAATTATAGACTATGATCATGATTTTGTCTGCTGGTGTATTGGAGGGTTTGCTATCGATATTTATATCGTATATTTTAAATTGATCGTAAAAATATTATGAGAGGTGATTAAATGAGCTATAAATTATTTCTGATTTATCAAAAATATGATTTTAAATAAAATAAAATGAAGATTGAAGATTAAGGTAGAAGATTAGCCGATAGATGAGAGGGTAACATTAATTCAACCTAAATGTTCATTACAAATTAAAAGGTAAGTCTATTTTTGGGTTATTTTTGCAAAGATTTGCAATGCTATTTTTGGACCATTTATGTAATAAGTTTACTTAAACTACTAATAGCTAGACTAGATCATTTTAGACGTAATTAATTTGTTTTAAAGAAATTACATAATTAGTCATATTTTATTATATATATATATATATATCATTATTATTATAATTTTATTTTTAAAATATTACCTAACTTATCACTAATTAAGAGTCTTTTATCATATATTGAGAAAGATATATACACCTACATACATATTCATATTTAATTATCATATATATCATTAGTATTATTATTTTATTTTTAAAATATTACCTAACTTACCACTAATTAAGAGTTATTTTTAATCATATATTGAGAAACATATATACACCTATATACATGCTCTGTACTTTAGCTACCAGATACATTAAAATAAGGTGAGAGGCGAGCAACAGAATAAGACTTATTGTGTATCGCAGATAAATGTGAATCACACTAGATACATCTATCTAGTGTGATTCACATGTATCTCATGTACCAGATACGTGGGAGAGTGACCAGCGGCGAGCGAGATCAGAGAAAGGCGCGAGAGAATTCTTAAGAGTCTCGGGTATATGTGAATCAATTTGAATACATGTATTCAATTTATCTAAACAAATTACAACTAATTTTGACTATATATATATATTTCGAAATACATGTATTTGAATATATTTAAATATATCAAAATCTGTTAATATTATAATGTTACAAATTAAAATATATCTAAGTAATTAGCTATAAAATTATAATAAAATTTATGTAATTAAGTTTCCCATTTTACCCCCCTAACATATTGATTGTCATTTCTCGAGAGAATTTGTGTTTGGTACAAAAAATGACCAAATTATGAGTAGTACTTCTTTTAGAGTGTATAATTAATTTAGCTGCATTAGCCGTCGGCCCAATATTATATGTATACAAATTTCAAGTTTTTAAAAATTTAAAATGAATTTAAGATTTAAATTCTACGAAAAATACATTACTTTTAATTGAAAAGTGTTCATAAGCTATTTTTATTATTGATATATTGATTGAATCAGTGAGAAAGAAAAAAATAGTATAATGTTTTCATATGAAATAAAATAAGAAAGTGTTTCTTATTATATCTGTGAGAAATTATTTTTCATCATGTATTTTCTTTTCCTAATCTAGTTTTGTGAGAAGTGAGTGAGAAAATTATATTTTATAAAATAAATTTCTTACTAATTCATGATTAGAAAACCAAATATCTCTATTTTAAAATTTTTTTACTGTTAATGAGTAAATATATACTTCCTCTCTTTCTATTTAGTTAACACGTTCGATCGTATAAAAACAACCTTTAACAAAATACAAAGTAAGATTATGTACAATTATCCCAAAATCCTTTTGAAATGTTAGTATGTTGATTTTTTTTTAAAAATATTAATAACAAGAGAATTGAATGATTAATATATTTTTATTTATTTATTTTTATCTTTGATTACCACATTAATTTCTTCTAATAATGATATAAAATAATTTAAAAAATGATTTCTCCATTTTAATTTATTTTTTACCTTCTTTTTAAGTACATTATTATGAAACTACAATAATATTTTCATACAGTATATATATATATATATATATATATATATGTATGTATGTATATGTATTTTATTTTAAAATTATAAAATTAGAATTTCTTATTATTTTTCATAAATGATTTGCCCAAGAAAATTAAAACTAAGAAATGAATATAGAGTATAGTTTTTTTTTTATTATTATTATTATTTTTTTATTTTGATTTTGATTTTGATTTTGACTAATATGAGGAGTAAATAGAAACGTAACATTAGAATAGACTACTTTTAGACTTCTCAAAATGGCCGCCACTTCATATCATTAAATGTGCAATTTTTAATGACCATTTCAAAGTTGTCCAACTAATTATTTAATTAATTAGTTAATTAATTAATTATGAGTATAATTCAGTCTAGCACAATTAGTTTCATTACTATTAATCCCACCATTACTAATACGTTATATTTAATATTAAACATATACACTTTATTAAATGATTCTTTATTTTTTTAAGACAAATTATATTGAGATTAGTTATTTTGATATTACTGTCTGATTTGATATATCATAAATAACATGCATTACATAATTTCTAAGAAAGTTGTTTACAAAAATATGCCCATTTTATTGAATTAAAAAGGACTTTGAGAGACCTTATGGTATTACTGTCATTCTATTATTTTTATCATGAGATAACTAATCATGATAATCTTTTAGGGATAGTCGTTGATATTAATTACTAATTTTGGTATAACTGATTTTAGAAATAGCAATTAAACAATAGATTAAATTTTTGTTTGACCATTATGCTAAACAACCCCTTAGAGTGTTTGGTATGGACTAAAATATTTTTCAAAAATATTGTCCGATTTTCTTAAGTTTGATTAGTAACAACAACAATAACAACATACCCAATATAATTTCATAGATAGGGGTGGAGCCACCTTATGGTCGGGGGTTTGGATACAAAAAATTATACTCTCTTTGTTTCAATTTACGTGGTATTTTTCGTTTTTCAAAAGTCAAACAATTTAAGTTTGACTAGAAATTTGCTCTTAGAATCTTCAATTTTTTTGAAATGAAATTTATATATTTGTAAATTACGTAAAAAGTACATAAATCACAATAATTGACAATTCAAAATAATTATATGAAAAATTTTACGGTCAAAGCTAGTCCGAAAAGTGTCACATAAATTGAGACGGAGGGAGTACTATTTATACATGGTTAAAATCATTTTTTTAATGAATATATAGTATGTGACGAACCCCCTTCGATTAGTTCGTGTGCTTATTTCTTCAGATTTTTAATCCCCTTAATGAAAGTCCTGATTCTGCTACTATTAAATCATAGGTGTCGTCTTGAGAAGATAAAGTGTACCCAAACCTTATCCCTATAGCTAATGAGTTTCAGAAAGACCCTCAATATATACCAAAAAATTAGCAAATTATTTTTCGAAAACATTTTTCATCAAAATTATTTTTTCCTATAACCAAACAAATCTTTGATACTTTGAGGTGTTATAAATAAGTCTAAAAAGAGAGGGCATTGAAATCTTTTCCTCTTTGGCTGCATAAGTTAGCCCCATGATGTAAACATTTTCCTCCTCTTGAAAGTAATATAAACTTCAACACATCCTAAACTTTTCTTTTCCCATTCAAAAACAAGAAAACAATTGAAGATTACAAAAAAAAAAAATAGAGCAAAGGGATCAAAAATGTATAAATTTGATCTTAGAGGTTTGATTTTTCTTCTTGTTTTACTAATTACATCAATAAATATTGTTTCAAGCATAAGAGATATTGAAGAGAAGAATTATTTGCTAAAAAATCAACTTCCAAGAGGACCAAGTCCACCTTCTGGTCCATCTCCATGCCATAACAAGCTTGATCCTTTCAATAAAAACAAATTTTCATTTCATCTAGATTATGTCATATGTCCATAATATTTTCGATCAAACTGATCGACGTGAAATTTCACTAAGTGAATTCTGAAGAGGATAGATTCATCACACATTCATATTTGTTTCTAAACTATGTAGTTAGGTTATTTCAGGTAGAGTTTGATCATTTATATTATATGAACATTCAACTATTGTAAATGATGTAATAATGTTATTTTTCTTTCTTCTTATTTTGTAACAGAAAAATCACTCGATTAATGAAAATAGAATAGCATAGTTAATCTTTTTTATTTTGTATTAAAAAAAGTCAATTTACTTTTGCTATTTCAAAATAAATTTTCACTTTTAACCTATTAAGAATTTTTCCTCTCCATTTTGTTTTTAATATTAATTACTTATTTTCGAAATCATTTTAAACGTGATACTAAACATTAATTAATAAAAATGATATGATACTATAATCGTATCAATTGTTATTTTCTTAATAAATATGTCACGCAGGGTTTGAAGTCAAAAGTTAAATTTTAAAAATTCAACAATAGCATAGACATAGACTATAGGACTATTGAATATTTTAAATATCCCAACCATTATCATAGAAAATTTTATTTCCACCAAACATATATTAACAACAACTATTTATAATTAAAGCTTTTGAGTTCATATTTTAGGTATGGAGAAAATTTTATTGAAAGTGTCACCTTCGGAATACGATTCTTATAATGAGAAATTCAAATTAAACAGAGCACAGTAATACTAAACAACACATAACCGAATTTAACAAGCATCGTTATTTTTCCAAGCTCAACAACTTTTTCCATGTAATTAAAAATATAGAGTCAGAATCAAAATTTAAAATTTATGAATTTAATTTTTTTTTTAAAAAAATTTATTAGATTATAAATTAATAATTTTATACATATTCAATAAATTTCTTACTGTAAATTCAGATTTCGAATCAAAATTCAAAAATTTGGCCGAACTCATAAGAACCACACGTATGTCAAGTTGTATATTGATTGGATTCCTTTATTATTCTTTTGGTTTCAAATATTGTGTCACGTTATAAAATTGTTGTTGAAAATATACTCTACGACTTAGAGTATATTTGATATGATATAGTCAATAGTAAAATCATTTTCGCTACGTAGAATAGAGTGAGTGTACACAGATTTTATTACTATTTATGAAAGATTGTAAGTTTAAGTGTATCAAAACGATGAATAGATTAATGAGAAAAAGCATAGCAGTAGAATTAAAAGATGTACAATCGACAAAAGAAAAAGTAACAGTAATAAAATAACACGATAATTAAAATTGAATAAACCTTTTTTTATTACAAATTAATTTATTCTTTTTTAAAAAAAAATTATACATCAATTTCAATAGTTGAAGTTGAATAATCAAACAAGCAAAGTAAGTCTTTAATATGTACAAGGTACATTAAAAACTATTGAGGCATTCATTGATCCTTTCTCTTTCAATATTTTATAGGAAGCAATTTTTATCTAATTTTATTTGAATTTTTCATTCATTTTCTACAGTAAATTTTTGTTAACACGTTCTCTAGCATATGAGCCAAATTTGTGACTTATTCAGAATATGATGATTAAATTAACTAATATTTATCTGAATTGAGATAAAAAAATAATTTTTAAAATAAAATTTATATATTTAAAATTATATAAAATTATTATAAGCCACAATAGTTAAAATACAATTTCTTTTAAAAGTACCTTTAAAATATTGTGGTTAAAATAAATTTTTTAACCATTCCAATATTAACTTATTTTAATTAATAATAGATTGAATTAACTTATTTTAAAGTATTTTTGGCCTGTAACTATTTTTTAATTCTACTTTACTTCAGGCTTAAATAGAACTTTATCCGTTCAGTTTTATTTGTTACTTATTTTTAACACAAATTTTTATTTTTATTTGTCTAGATATTATGTCAAGAAGATATTTTTTCTTCTTCATATTTTACCTTAGCATTAAATACTATTCTCCAAATCATTTACTACAATAGTATAATAAAATCACTAATAAATAATAAATGATTTGGAGAATAGTTCAATTACACTATTTATAGATTGTTAAATTTTTTGTTTACTTATTCATATTTTAAACCTGTTTGGTGAAATTTTTGATTCTAACCACTATTTCTCAATCAACTCTTCGGTATGAAATGAGTGAAATTTTTTTTTATCAATAATTTACCATGAAAAAAACTTTTATTTCTAGTAGTATAATTTTTATTCAATAAAAAAATAACATTGTCATTTATTTATCAAAATAAATTACAACAAAAACAAGTAAAATAAAATAATCAAAACCTAAGTTACTCTCTTATCCATATTTTGTACAAGTCTACGCATTTGAAATCTCCAAAACAAAAAATAAGTAAATCCAAATCCAATTAACACAAATAACCATATATTATCTTCTTTATCTTCATTTTCTTCTATTTCAACTATACTAAATTCTTCTCTATTTCCATTTCCCATTATACCCTCCATTAAATGCCCATATAACACATATACCCTCTTCCTATTTCCCACTACAACCGCCGTAGCAAATCCTTCTACATCAAGGGTAGTTTCGTCAAACACCACCCCTTCGTCCCAATTATTCTCACTCTTTATATAATAAAGTTTATATTGACTCACTACTAGAACGACGCCGTCGCTTCTAACGGCGATTCCATCACACGCCGTTAAATCTCTGTTTAAATTAACAGTCTTCGCCGTTCCGTCGTTAACGTTGACTTTATACATTTTGCCGGTATTTGATTGGACGACGAGTAAGTATCCATCGGAGATGAAAACGATGCCGTTTAATCCGCATTTGTGATAGTCTACGGTGAGATCCACGGGATGAGATTTGAAGGTCTCCGATCTAGAGAAAATTGAACCTTCGCCGTCGATGTTTACTTTCCAGATGAAGTCGCCGTCGGAGTTTGTGACGTAAGCGTTACCGGAGGAATCAACGGCGACGTCGTTGGCGGCAGCGGGGTGGATTATCTCTGTTACGGTTGCGATCGGATTTTGGTCGTTTTTGTCTAGGAGCGGGGTGAGGAAGATGCGGCGGCGGGATTTGAGATCGTAGGCGGCGAGTGCGTTGAAAGGGGAAGGATGAGTGGCGGTCGGGATGCGGTGAATGCAAGCAAGGAGGCGATTGTTACGGCGGTCGATAGCGAGGCCGACGAATGATGAGTTTTCCGGTAAATCTGTATCGGAGATTAAGGTTTCAGCTACGCCGGATTCAGAAATTGAGAGGAGTTTCTGGTGACGAGTACCGCCGATGATGAAGTTGTGAGATTTAGGATCCCAAGTGAATGACTCCGGGTATAGAGACGGTGATCGGAAAGTGATGACGTGGCCGGTTTTAGCGGCGGTGGCGATGATGAAACTGACGGAGATTAAAAAGGCAAAAAATGATTTCATTGTAAAGTTTTGGAATTTCTGGTAAGTTTTTCTTTTTCCGACGGAACATAATTTATAAAAAAAGTTTTTATTTTTATTATTTCCATTCAAACTAAAAAAAACTTGGCCAGCAATCCAATGAATATTATTTAAAAAGATAAAATATGGTTATAGAATATCATATCATAAAATATCAAAATCAAACAAGTATATCGATCATATTGAGCTAATTTAATAAGATAATGATATAGTACTCTAGATATTGAATATTAAAGTTACGATATTAAAATATTTAAATATTGTTCTATACCTTATTATGCCCACCCCTACGAACTACTATTAACATTTTATTGAAACTATAGATAGCCATTGTTAATATTTGAAATTTCAAAGTTTGAAATATAAAAAGTAAAAACTCAGCTTTGTTTTACTTTTAAGCAGTATAAAATCGAATCGTAATTGATAATTTGATTAAAAAAAGAATTTATTTATCTATTAGTTTAGTGTTTTCGATAATGGTTCTAATTTTTTTAAAATTATCAAGTGGTTGATTTTCACGATTTGAGGTTTTTTCTTTTATCGAATAATCCAATAGAAAATTAATAAATTATATTTTTAGCATTTGGTATATAAAGGTCTTAACTTAGGTGTACATTCATATTTTATTTCTGGGTGTTTCAAACTCTCAGTTATTCTACAATGTGTCTGTATTTACTTTTGAACAATATCGATCAACTAATGTATATGCTTCATTTGGTTAGTTAAATTGTTTCGATGTGATTTTCAATGGTTATTTTTTGTGTCAATTCTTAACGATTAAACCAATAATTGAACTGATAATGATCAATAACCAATAAGTCGATAACCGATAGGTCAAGTATCCTTGTTCTATAACAATTTAATATGTTTACAACTCAATAATTAATAAGTCAAATCGATAAACTTCAGGAATCAAAGCGATCAATATGTAAGCCCAATTTTATCTTAAAATTCATCGCTAAAAGACTCTTAACTGATAGAATTTCTTAAAATTCATCGCTAAAGAAAATTCATAAAAAAATTATTATTTAGCTACAAAATTTTATCCGTCACTAATTTTTTTCTTATTATATAATGCTCGAATGTAGAGTGCAATTAACTTAAAGATTCATACCAATAATAGGCCGTCCAAACTACTCTTTATAAAAAGTGGTGAATGATTCCCTAATATTTATTTATCTTCTTATAATATAATGCTATAAAGAATATTAAAGAATAATGTATACGTTTTGCAATAATTTCAAAAATCTTGAGTAGATATGACGAAAAATGAACCCCACATGCACCATATTTTTCATAGAATTATTAAGCTTCACTAATTTGACTTGTAACAAATTAAAATCCCATAATAATAATTTAGAGTTTCTTACGTAATTCAACTAATCTGAATGTTGAATGTTAATAGCTTAATTGGTTGATTCTTAAATTGTTACGTTATAAATTTACTATTTAATTTGCCGTAGCTATATGCTAATATATTTAGTAGCTAATACTCATAGAGTTTTTGATAATCTATCGCTAATTCATCTTTTTAAATTGAAAAAATTTATCAGTCGCTAATTCTTTTTAATTACTTCAAATATTATATATATAGTTGTCTCAATTTTTTCATTAAATTATTACAAAATATTAGACCAAAGTAATAATAGAAAAAAAAAGAATAGAATTATTGGAAGCAACACATGCAACATAGTTGTTTTAAGAGTGTTGATAATCAATCATGCTATAACATCAATTGTATTAATTCATCATTCAATAATTAAGTGTTTAAATAACAACAATATTAAAATTTAAAAAATAGAACGTAAATAAAATATGTAATAAAAAGAATAAAATGGTGGGACACCAAAATGCACCGACCACATGCATTTTGATTGACTTGAAGATTAAGCCTTCACCATACAGCTCATAATCACACTACTATACAAAATATAAATAAAAATTTTAAGTAATAAATATTTATTATATTAATATAAAAAAAAATACGTCATGTTATGTTGAGTTATATTAGCCATATACAAAGTAATTATATCGTCGATAAATATAAGTTTTTAATTTATGTATTCAACTATAAAATGTGATTCAAGTTATTCAGATATCGAAAATTTAATTTCGACGGTAAAATATATTTTTTTTCTTTGCAACTTCCATGCACTTATAAGTAACGTAAACAAACCACTCTTCATTTGATTTTAGTGATTTTATTTTTTCCACCTAAAGTCACCATACCTAACATACCATATATTTCTTCATTACACACATTCTTTTAAACAAGAAAATTTGGAAACAAAGTTTCCATTCAAATTTCTCAATTATGTCAAAACTCCCAATTATTTTTCTCATATTTGTGATTTATTCAACACAAATAACCAATGGATTATTGAATTATCCAAGAAAACTTGATGAAGCTAATATTGTGAACAAATGTGGTAGTTGTCCTTGTAACAATCCATGTAATACACCCTCTCCACCACCACCACCACCCGTTCCGTCACCACCACCACCAAAGAAACCACCATCAAGTGTATATTGTCCTCCTCCTCCTCCTTCCGAGGGCGGTGCTGGTGGTGGTAGTGGTGGTGGTGGTGGTTATAGCCCAAATCCACCAAGTGATGCACAATATATATATATGAATGGTCCACCAGGAAATTTGTACCCCGTTGATCAATATTTTAATGGTGCCAAAAGTTATTTTTCTAGTGGATTTTCACTTTTGATTAGTGGATTTTTCTTGGGAATTATTGCTTTGATATGAATATTGATCAAATTTTATGAAGCTAGCTGCTGATTTCATCAAAATCAAGAAATTTTAGTGGCTAAGTGTATTTTAATTTTCTTAGGTTAGTGTTAATTAGCAATATTATCTTACAATTATCTTAATAATATCCATGTGTATCTTAGTTTCAATAACATTTTAATTTTTTTCTTACTTTGTATTTTTGTTTTTATTTTTGTAAAATTTGTTGTTGTCAGTATTTTCTTTTTCTTTTCATATTTGATCTAATCATATACTGTTTCTCTTCCTCTCAAATTTTCTTTTGGCTTTAATTTTATTTCGGTTGGAAACGTATTCTTAATCAAAGGTATCGAATTCTAGTTTTGGATATTGAAAAAAATCTTGTTAGGAGTATCACCTCTAAATTTACTTTGTAATGTGTGATTTAAATTTATCTGAGACTCTATTACGAGTTTCAAAGACCACGTGACAAAAAAAATCAAAAAAAAAAGAGAGAAAAGAACTACTTCAATATGGTCTCAATTAAAATATATGCAAAAACTTATAAAGAAAGAGTTCTTATTTAAATTTCATGAAAATATGTCAAGTAAGTTAAAACAAATACGTAATAAAGAGTTATTATTTCATTGAAATTTCAATGTCAAAAAAATATCACGTAAATTTAAACGAATATGTAAGAGAATGTCAGCAGTAGAAAGTTGGTGGGGGAATGAGATCAACCTTGGTTAATACTACCATATTCGAGACCCACTATTTTATTTTATTAAATCGCATAATAAGAAAAAATATATTAATTTAATGTATACATCAGATACAGATAAATTTTCCCCTATATTTAAACTTTTTTTTGAGGGGAGATAACATAAAATGTTATTCCAAGTAAGTTTTAAATAGTTTTTAAAATAAATTTTTGAATAAATTGAGTCGTTTAAATTTTCACAATTCTTTTTTGTCTCAATGTGAATGGAAAGTCTCAATTAAGAGTGAAGTATTCCTCTCACAAAGACGATTTTATACTTTAGAAGACACAAATTTAAAATTTTAATTAAAAATGAAAAAATACTTACGAATCTATTACGATTTGGTTGATGCTACAACTTGGTTAGGTAGTGTTAGGTTAGGAGTGTGGAAAATGTCAAAGTTAGTTTGGCTACTTCTTTTCATACTATTGGCTCAGTCTTACTAATAATTTAAAGTGAAATTTAAATAGTCAATCAACTGAATTATTAAAATATTTTTATTTTAAACATCATTTTATTACTTGATTAACTTTTTGTCCAACTCATATGTACATGTAACAATAGGACATTTCAAACAAAAATGATTGTATTTGGTATGTATATGTAATGTAACGATATTTATTATATCCAAACAATTTTTTTTTTATTACAGTAATATATTCAGTTAAAATCTAATCGAACAAAACGTAAGAATTCCGAAATTTGAATCCTTTTATCTTATAAAGATAGAAACATAATTTTTGCACATAGACAAAGCAAACAAATAAGTTGCAGTATTCAAAAGCAAGCTAAGCAAGATCCAAAAAATTAGTTAGACAAAAGTGGTGCAAATTGAGTAGTACCTTTGAATTTTCATCTTGAAATTAGTGCAAATTATGATCTTAGAGTAAATCATAAGTTAGATAAAAACTTCAATTTTCACAAAAATTATGAGAATCGTACTTTAATACATCCTGTTCAATTTTATTTGTCATATTTGGATTAACATGCTTATTAAGAAAATAATTATTGTCATGATTATTTTACCACACTATCAGTCTTTTAATTGGTGCTTGATATTAATTAATTTGAGAAATATATAATTAATACTAACGATAAAATATTTTTTAAAAATAATTATTTTTTCTTAATATTTTAAATGACAAATAAAAATAAAAATTTATCTTGAAATAGAGGACAAATAAAAACGAATCGAGGAAGGAGGAGTAACTAAAATATGACATAATTTAGTGATTAAGTAATTAAAATATTGCTTTGATTTTCACTTTTAAGTAAATTAATAACTTTTTAGTTAGCCATTTGAGAGAATAAACGAGTACCAAGAAGAAAATCTATTTCAAGAAACACACCAAAGACTAAATATTTTCTAACTATATATTCTTTTGAATAATGCTCTCTCCTTTTATTTTTACTCGTTCAGTATCAATTTAATACACGTTCTAAAAAATAATTAGCAAAATAATAATTTTACTATATCATTCTTTGAATATAATAAATTCAATATTTTGCAAAATATACTGTACAATGACTATAATTGTTAACAAAAAACCAAGTGACAAATTATAATATCTTAATTTTCTAAATGGACATTTATTTTTAATATAATCGTATGACAAGTATAAGCACAAATTAAAGGGGACAATAGTTAATGTAATAATAAGATTACGATAGACATTATAATTTTTTCTAATAAAAATTCTATACAATTTTTAAAAGAAATATATATGCTTAGTAAGTATATATCACATCGTAAAGCTAAATGACAATTTTATCTATTATAATTTTTTTTAATTAAAAAAATCAGTCAATATTTTAAAAATCTTCTTAGTGGGGATATATAGGATTACCCTTTTTTGGGGAAAAATGACTCAAAATTGAGTATTTATTAGCACAATCTATCAATTAAATTTCATGTAACAAAGTTAGGCAGTGAGTTGAAAAAAAATTGGAAATTTATACATGAGACATTTATTATAAATCCCTACTAATAACATATTGCATAAAATACTCTTTCGTTATATAAATTATATTCCAGTTGAAAAAGTCTAATTATTTTTAAAATATGTCCAAAGTAACGTTAATTAGATTATCACATAATATAACGTATATAACAAAAAATCATTATATTTCTATCATTTGAAAAGCAATATAATTTTGTAAATTTTTCTAAGAAAAATTCTTTATTAAATTAGCACAATATATACTACATGACACGATAATAAATTACATCGTGGATGTTATTTTTATCAAAAAATAAATAAAAAAAAGGTACATTTTTTTTTATATACTTACATTCTTCACTTGTTTGCTAAAGATGATTATTAAAAATGCAATTCTCTTCCTGCTTTTATATTTATATATGATAAGAAAGATTAATTCTCATAATTTTGTGGTCTTTGAATTAAAAAATGTGTATTTATAAACCTCAATCAAATTATAAAATGAATATACTTTAATTGGCATGGATATCTAAACTTTATTGTAAAAGTCAAATTTATAACTAAGCAAAAGATATAATTATACATAAATGAAAAATAACACTAATCTTTGATCCCCCACCACAAATTATAATATGTAAGATAATGTAGCGATAATATTTTTTTACTAGCTAGTTTTTTGTAGCTAATTAATATCTATATAAAGACTACATGTTATTAACATTTTCTCACCATTTTATTTTCACAACTTATTGCTATTTTGAATTTTAAAAAATATGGGTTTGAAAGGCAAGTTGATCGCTTCACTGGAGGTGAGGGGTGGTGGACACTTGATTTTTGATATCTATCACACTAATACTCATCGTGTATCAAATATAAGCCCTAGTATTGTCAACAACTTTGAGATTCATGAAGGTGAAACCGTTAAAGTTGGTTCAATTGTTAGCTGGAATTATAACGAAGGTAACACACATTTTTCTCTGCGTGTGAGATTTTCCTGCATCAATTTTCTATATCTCAAATATTTTGGAGAAAAAAATTCATGAAAAATTACTTATGTCATATCAAACATAATATAATCGTAATTATAATTTTCCTAACTAAATTCCATGTTCTCCACAATGTAAAGGTTATTCAATTTTTATAGGCATTAAATATTTTTTGGGGAAAAAAAAGTGAAAAAATGAGAAGAAATAAGATATTAATTTTGATTATTTTTTTTATTAATTACAGATGGACAGAAAAAGATTGTGAAACAAGTAATTGAAGCCGTCGATCTTGATAAAAAATTAATCAAATGGAAAGTGATTGAAGGTGATATATTAGAATTGTATAGTTTCTTTATTATTGTAACATCTTGTGAACATGAGTGGGCTACATGGACTTTTGAATATGAAAAAAAAACTGAAGATACCTTAGAACCCCTCAATTTCGTAGGTCTTATCCTTGACGTTACCAAACATATAGATGATCACCTTCTTAAGCAATAGAAGATATATATATGTGTGTACACACATGCATTTTTAGGGTGCGTTTCTATTTATGTGATGAATAATTTACAATATCGACTAATGTTAGCTAACGTGTAAAATAAATAATATTGTGTTTGAAGAATATATTCTATGTTTCTCAATCTCCAATTATCATTTTCAGTGACCAAGATATGTAAGATGTATGTATTTTTTTTTTATAGTAAGTTTATCCCCCGTTCTTTATTTTAAAGCAATAAATTCTGTTAATATGAATCTGAAAGTGTATTTATTTGCATGTCTCATGCTATGATTTTTCTATTGAAGAAATTTTCTAGTTATTTTTTTATTCGCTTAATTGTAATTTTGGTTGTCAAGTCGAAATATGAGTGTATAGGGGTGTTAATTTCTCTGTGATGGGTTCTGCCATGTGAAAGCGGTGAACAACTTATCAGGACTAGGCTAAACTATGATACTATGTTACTAGGCTTCGCCTCTCACTTTTTACTCTGAAAGTTCTGCTCCTGTTCTTTAAAAAAAACGATCATTAAAAATATTAAGTAAGATTATGTGAGAAATTTTTCGCCTTCATCTCTTCAATTTCTTTTCGTTCTTTTGTTTCCCTTTTTGAAATTTTGACAAAATAAAACTTGCCAATTTACTTTTATTTATAGTCTCTAGCCTCTTTTTTTCAATCTTGACATAAATACCCTCAAAAGTTCACATCTTTTAAAAACCCGCCCCCACCCCTACACCTACACCTACCTCACACTATTTCTTCACTAACTTTTTTTCTCCTCCCCACTCTTTCTTCTTTCTACAACAAAGAAAAAATGTTCACTAAATATCTTTCGCTTTTATTTCTATTCTTATTACTATTTCTCGATTTCATCGCATCAACGTATGGACAAGTGTGTCCATATCCATGTTACCCTCCTCCAACCGGCCCCGTAAACAACCCTCCGGCGGCTATAACCCCACCATATCCACCACAAGGGTCTAATTATAACAATTATCCACCACCAACAAGTGGTGGCGGCGGTGGCGGTGGTTATAGTAATTTACCAAATTACCCTCCACCTAATAATGGCTATGTAAATGGTTTAGTGCCACCACCTCCTGATCCAATATTGCCTTGGTGGCCATATCGTTATAGAAATCGTCAAAATCAATATTCTTCATCAAATTCAATTCAAGAATCAAGAAACATGATGATCACTATAATTGTTCCAATGTTTTCATTGTATTTCACTTTGATTTTCCATTAAGTTAGTTTCTTTGTATTCTTCTTTTTGTTTCATAATTGTGGTGGTTAGACCATTTTACGTATATCGTAATTTTTTTAAATTTTGTATCAACTATCTTTCATTAGTACATATGTATTAAATAAATATCATTAATAATATTTTTTTTAAGATGGAACAAAAGAAACTAATTGTCTTTTTTTTTATGTCAAATTTTATGGTTAAATTCTTGTGATATGTCAATTCAACGAATACATGATCATGGACGAAATCGGCTTTAAAGATATAGTTCGATGGAATTCAATATTTTTGTTGAAATTTAGGGGTAAATTTAGAATATTAGGTGCTAGTTTTTGAGGGTTTATTAATTATTGCATAAATCTTATATTTATATTGAGGAATTTATTAAATCTATAAAAGAAAATCTCAATGTACTATTAGTATGTAGCACGATCAATATATTTTCATTAATCTTTATTAGCTTTCGTTTGATCATAAATTAAATACTGATTAAAATTTTAAAATATAATTTTTAAATTTTAAAAGATACATATCACTTGAATTATTTTTTTTTAAAAAAATTATGAGTTCAAGTACTAAAAACTCAAAAAAAAAAAAAAAAAAGTAATTTGAACCAATTTTTTTAATTTTTAAATATCTGAATATCAAAATTCTAAAATCTAAGTAACTTAATTGATCAAATAAAAATTTGGAAATTTTAATTTAAAAGGAGTATTCTATTTATGGAAAGAGGAGTTTTATTTTCTTGATTTTGCAGAAAAAGGGGGACAATAATATGTGATAAAAGTAGAGTAAAAAGATTGTGTTTTGGCTTTACATCTTGTAATTTGGATGTTTCTATTTCTTTAATCCAAAATATAATAATTGCATCATATTATTTGGATCATTTGTATATATCACATAAAAATATGTTTTGAGTTGTTAGACACACAATTGAATACTAGTGATAAGATTCAAAGAGCCCTCCACAACTATTTAATTGGACCTCTTCATTTTGCAACTTTTTCTTTTGTTTTTATTAGGCGGAGAAAGTTAACGTGATAAAACTAGCTCATAAAAATATAATTCGTTATGATTTAAATAAGTTAATAAAATGTTTTATACATGATTTAACTCAATTAATTTAGTTTGTTTTAAATTTAGAATATTTTGAGCTTATTATATAGTACAAATTGATTTGAAAAATCTTGTTAAAAAAGGGAAAAGAAAATTATTTAGTGCATATATAGTCATAATAATTAAAAAATTACATACGAAAAAAATAAAGAAATTATAACTTATTTTAAATTGAACGGATTAAACTATGAATTCTTGTTTAGCTATTATGATTCGGTGAGAATTCGTTTTCTACGATATAACATAATTTTTTTTATTGATTCGCGATTGAAAAAAAAAAAACTTCTACTGTAAATTGTTCTTCTCTTTTATTTGGATGTTATTGTCATTGTAGCAACAATATAGGAAATTAATGTTGTCCTTAGAAGAGAGTAATTTATGTGTAATATAACTTAAATTTGAGGTGTTCAAAAGTCTTAATCTCATAAAGGATTTTTCCATTTTTCCCTATTTGGCCTTTAAGCACTCTAAATATTTAAGTAACAATTAAGAGTTAATATCAATTAATTTATGGCATCAATTGGTTAAATGATCTTTTTTTTATGATAGAGACTCTTTAGCCTCTTAATTAGAATACTAATTAAGAGTCAATATGACTATATGAGTATTAAAACAAATGACTATGGTTGAGAGAGACCAAAAACCTACCCAATAATAGTCTAATTTTGACATAACTTTTTTTTTATTAAATTAAAAGAAAAGAGATTAGTGGGTATATGATGTTGGTGAATTGACAAAATTGCCATTTAACCAAATAAATTTGCAAATATTGTAGTACTAACTTAGTGATTAATTTGGAGTTTTATTTTTTAATTTATATTTTTATAATAATAATCAGTATAGAAAGGCAAAGAAGATGGATACCCAATTTTGATGTTGATATTTCACTTGTACTTATATATATTTGAATTTCTTTTTTTTCTTCATGTATTTCTATTTTGGGACGATATTTGATATACAAAATATAAAATCAATTTTGATAATGTTAGAAGTTTTATAAGATAGATATTCGAACACATATGACTGAACTTTAGCCATTTTTATTGAGAGTTTATAAGGTTCGTCTTCTTCTTCCTCTTCGTCTTCCTCTTCCTCCTTCGAGTTTGATAACTATTTTTGTTTGTTGGTCTAATACAAATGCAAGTCCAAAAAAATTGGGCCTATTTAAAAGTTTAATGGGCCAGCTCTATGATCTCTTACTCAAGCCCAATTTATGAGAGTATGATATTTGAAAGGAAGGATAAAATTATATTTAGTTTGAAAATTGCAATAATACCCAATTCAAATGACTTTTTTTAAAAAAAAGAATTCGAATTTTGAATTTCTTCAACAAATTGAAGGCTAATTTTTTATCATATTTTTCAAGGACAAATCTTAAAACTCAGCACAAAAAAAGGGATAAAAATGCAAATGATCCCATTTGTATCTCTTTTCCATTCAAGAGTTCTTATGCGTTTTCACGCCCCTTTGAGACCCCGAAAAATGGATTTTATATCACCCTTCAATTCGAATTAGCAAAAGTAATGTCTCCTTGCATAATATGGATTCCAAACATTCATGATCTGGATGTGAATGAGTCGAATGACTTATCCCTCGGTCTATTAGTACCCTATACTTTTCATTACAAAACAAATAAACCGGAAAAAGATGGATTATTTTGTGAAAGAATTTTTGGTCCTATAAAAAGCGGAATTTGTGCTTGTGGAAATTATCGAGTAATCGACCCTCTGTCTCAATTTATGTGACACTTTTCATTTTTTGAGAGTCAAATAATTTAAGTTTAACCGAGAACTTACGTATGGAATCTTCAATTTGTTCGAAATGAAATTTATATATTTGCAAACTACGTGAAAAGTACTGTAACTCACAATAATTGATAATTCAAAATGTATAAAGGATTTATGAAAAATTTACGGTCAAAGGATAGACTTGTTCGAATTTTGAAATCTGAAAAGCGCCACATAAAATGGAACGGATGGAGTAAATATTTAGGATAAGACGAGAATATCTAGTTCTTATTAAGGAAATTTAAGTTCATTTCAATATATTTGTATCGATCTAGAATAATAATTTTAGTGTTGTTCCATTCAAGATATAGCAATTTAATAACATCGTATAACTCAATCAACCTTGAATTAGTTGAACAGTTCAAAGTTCATCCTTAGAACACATTTTCAATATAAAATTACTCTCTTTGCATAGTGAATAAGTCGGAGACTCATAATATTTTTCTTTGTCTCAACTATACTAACCTCACTACAAACTACAATAATTTTTTGTCACTACTCATGATAATTCCCGTCCTTTTTCACAAAGAAAGAAACACCATTATTTATAGGCATAAAATTCTTTGATAAATTAATTATCAAGGTAATGAGATAACTGATATTAGGGTAATGCTAAATTGGAAGAAAATTTGGCCAGAAATTTTTAAAAATTATGATATATTTTAATGTTAAAATAAATTAATCTTTTTTCTATTTTTAATTAAAAAATTAAAATGATAAAAATATTCAAAAAAGTATAATAATATAAATAAAATATCATTCTGCCCAAATTTTAAAAAATTTCATAAACATTGAGCTGGTAGGTAAATTAGTGGGTAAATCATTGTATTGGTGATTACATATATTACGTCAACAAATGACAACTACTTTTCTTTTTCTAAAAATTTGGACCATTTCTCAATATTATTTTAATTTTATCGAATGTCCTCGAAGGGATAACGACTACCTTCAATTACCAAGACAAACACATGAAAGTAATTTATTTTTTTTGAACATCGTTTTCGTGAAAAAAAGGAAGTACATTTGGCTGAAATAAAAAAAAAAAAATTTGAGAGGTGTAATTAAAGAAAATGTTATCAATGTAGATTGTGGTGTACTAATGGAAATATTTCACTCTTAAACAGAGGTCTCGAGTTCGAACCTTAATAAAAAAAAAATCCAATTGAGAACGTTACCATCAAATGAGCCTAACATAACGCAATCCAAATTTAACTAAAACTCTAATGTAAGCTCCGAACACCAAATAAAGAAAAGTTGTAAAGGGATGAAAGAGCTTTAAGAACATGTCGACTTCCACAACTTTCATATATAAAGTTTAGCTTTTAGAATGTGCTGTCCATTATGCTTTGGTTATTAAAAGCACTCTCTCTATTTTATTTCCCACACGATGTTTAGTATAAAAAGCGCTCCTAATAAAAATAACTTTGTATCGACAAAAACTTAAATTTAAAATCTCTGATAAAAGTAAATTTGTATCGAAAATAATTGTTTCAATCTATTTATTTAATTTATGAAATTAAGAGACTCATTTATATATATATATATATAAAAAACTTTGATACTAATATAAATAACTAAATCAAATAGTAGTCATTCCATTAAAATTTTAAAATATTATTAATATAGTTCTAATTTCTGAAAAAATTAATAAAATATCACGTCAATAAGAATTAAGTAATATAAAACGATGGATAAGGTAAGGGCATATTTTTTATCAAAGTCTTGAATGGTCCCATAGCATGTTTGTGGTTCACCCTACAAATGTAACATGACACTCATTTCCTCTCACTTTCACACATGCATGTCACTTACTACTACATCTATTAAATTTAATTTTGTCAAAAAATTATTCAAAAACACTTCATAGTTTTTTCCCTTTTTTTTTTTTTTTTTTTGGAATTCCCACTATGTATTTGGAGCTTTTGTTAATTGGAGTTCTGACTAAATTCGAATTGTTTATTACATCGTTTATTAGAGAGTGATACTTTTAACAAGATTTTTTTATATCCAAGCTTCGAATATGAGACATCTAGTTAAGAATAAAACAATCTCACTACTGCATCAATACCACAATTCATGTTGGTCTTTTACTTGTTTCGGTTTAACATTTGAATATAACATAAATTATCCTTGTTATATACTTTTAATTTATTTTCTTTTTGAAAAACTTCTACATATGCGATTTACATAGATAAGTTAATCAATATTAAAAGTATGTCACCTTGTTAGTAATATACATTTATTTCAATAAGTAGTGAACCTTCGAATCTATTTAAATTGATATTTATATATATAAATATCGGAGAAATATATACATAACTTATAAATGATTAATTTATTTACGTAATGAATCCGTGAAAATACGTGCAAAATTAAAGGGATTGGTTCCTCGAAGGGATGTTGGAGAATAAAGCCATGCACACGAGGACACAACCATATGTTTATTTTTAATTGGAAAAATATTATTATTCAATATTCATTTACTTTTAATGTGTTTTTACTTCCTCTTATTTTTATAAAAATAAATAGAAATTGACAATGTGCATTATATTATTATGAAAGATGAAAGAAATTGGATATTGTTATTAATAATGGGAGAAAGATAATATTATAATTATAAAATAAGTGATATCATATTGAGCACATATATTTTAAATTTTACAATAATGAATTTCTCAAACTCTTTTAAGTATATGATCTTTACTCATGTTAGATAGCCTATTATTTGTTTTCGAAACGAGTTTTTTCAAAATTAATAATAATAGAATTGTAATATTTAGTCTATTATATTTTATTGATAGATATTTGATTTTTTAGATTGAAATGAGATATACAGAGTCAATAAAAATACGTGTTTAATTTGAACTAAAATAATAAAATAAATTGAAATACGCTTAATTAATCTCGAATATTTATTTCACCTTCCATGGGAAAATAACATCACATGCAATTATGATATAGTAACTAAGTTGAAAACAAAAACCATAACCGAATATAAAATATATTAATCTCGTATATAATTTCGAGAGTATATTTTCTTATTTCACGAACCAAACGATGACATATATATTAAATTCATGGGTCCATTCATGTCCACAATCTAGCATATTCTCATAATATCGACCTGGCTTTCCCCACAACTTGCAATAATACCATACACATACCATGCATTGTTTGGCTTCAATTACTTTCTTGTTTCCCACATGTTCATGGCATGGTAGCCACATGAAAACGGGACCCCCCCCCCCACCCTCACTCACCCACCCCACGTAGTTATTAGCGGAGGCGGATTCAGAATTGAAAATGTCGGTTGAACATCGTTATTAATAAGAGCAACATAGTTTGTTTTCTTCAAATAATATAGACATATCAATTATTTACTAAACTATAAGTTTGGGATTAAACTCTCTGAGTGTTAGAATTGGAATAAATTGGTGTATCGTGTTATATATGTGTTAGCTAGTAAAACAAATTTCGAAAAATTTTAAATAAGAAAACAAACGAAAAATATATCAAAAGACATAAAGAGAATAACATGGTTCGATTACTTCATTCAATCAATCTACGTCCACAAGAGGTGATGGGCAATTCACTTATAAATATGAGAATACAAAATAACAAAAGAAATAACTTCACACAATTCACTCGAAATACAAAGAAGTTCGCAAAAATAATAATGTATAACTTGAGATCATAAATTTTATCTCTAAACGAAACTCTCAAAACACCAAAGACGTACTATATCAGGATCGAACTCTCTAAAATATAACCATAAAACAAGCTAGACGACTACTTAAATGTCAAAAAAATAAAATATTTGATAAAGCAAAGCATTGAATCCAAGTAACACTAGATATTTAGTGTCGATAAATTTTTTTTTTGTTAACGATAATATTATTTATTGCCATATAAATATTTAACAGTGATATATTAAGTTATATTTGGTTGTGAGCCCCCTTAAATGTCCACACGTGCATCCTAATCAACCAGTGGAACCTCACTCTATTATTGGAGATGCCAATACGAAGATAATTTTTAACCACATAAATATTTAACGCTTAATTTATATCATAGTCACGAAATAAAAAAATAAAAATTGAGTTACTATTTTTGTCTAGTACAGACTATGTACGAAAATAAAGCATAATGGGGAAAGGGACTCTAAGGTGTCAAAATGACAAGAGATAGCAATGCCAGTCCAAAACAACCAAATCTAGCAATTTCCTTAGTATTTGTTGTTTGTTTCGGGGTCGAAGCTACGTGATTGTTAGAGTGTTTGATTAAATATTTTTATCGAAAGAAAAATGTTGTATCTATAAGTAAAAATGATATATAAAAGGATTTCCTTAGTATTTGTTGTTTGTTTCAGAGTCGGAGCTACGTGATTGTTAGGGTGTTTAATTAAAATATTTTGATCAAAAGAAAGATGTTGTATCTATACGTAAAATGATATATAAAGGGATTTAATAACATATTATGAAGACGCTTAGTATAACAAATTGTTATAGCCTAGCGATTTCATATGCCTCAAATGAATATATACACACAATCAATACTCGCTCGTTTGAATCTCACTAACAACAATTTCTCCAAAAAAAAATTTATCTGTCTATTCAGATGAAGTAATTTATGAAATATTTGACAAATATCATAAGTGTCATTTTGACGAATTTTGAAAATCAAAACTATTCAAAAATATATCTAAAGGACTATTTTTAATCTACCCCAAATATAAGGGACCGTAATTGCAAAAAAGAAAATGATATATATATGATCTACTTATAATTAAGTAAAGATATACTTTATATTTTTGTTTCTCATATCCATGTTTTTTCCATCTTCTTTTTTGCATATTTATTGTTTTTTTTTTCTATTTATGAGATGGAATCTTGTATTTTTTCAAATCAATTATTGACAAGCTTTTAACTTTGGATGTTAAATTCTATACGCATCGTAGTGCAGAGATGAAATTGTTCTATTGTTAATTAGAGTTGGTTTCGAGTTTAAGCTTTAAATATGAAGAAAATTCTATTGGGAGCATCACCTTCAAATAAGGTTTCGAGTTTGAGCTCTGAATATGAATAAAATTATATTGGAAGCGTCACCTTCAAATAAGTCCTGCAATACACGATCTTGATTTAGTTGGAGCTTCAATACAAGCTCCAACCAGAAGGTGTGAAACAAAAAAAAACTTGGAATGCTAAAACTGTTTTTTTCAAAACATCATTTTCACAACTATAAAACTATATACTAAAATTAAGTAATGATATATCAAATATTAAAGAAAGAAATATGTAAAAATTGAAATCAACCATTTCTCCACATTAAAAAAAAAAGAAGTCAAAAGCTCAAAATCAATCTCAATTATACATAAAAATTGTTTTGGACTTCTTTTTTTTACAAATTATGGAGACAAATTAAACTAGACAATAATCATCAATTTTGCCTCCTTGTCCCCTTCATACTAGACTAATCCCAATTTGTTTTTCCTCCAATTTTGACTAATTGGATGAAATCTTTACTTAATTTCTTCAAATAAAGACAAAAATATCCTTAAATCAAGGATCTCAAACTAATTTAAGTCAAACATGTTGTCTAAGCTCCAAATGCTTATGACTTGGGAGTACTCTTCATAGATAAGATAGTTTCTATCTAATTCAATATTGACATGACCTCTTCTACTCAAAATCCCTCTTGTTTCGAAATATCCGATTCATCACGTAGTTGATCATGTGTACGAACTCAACGAATCAAAAGATCGGTGCTAGCTTGATCATGTTCATCGCGTATAGTTCACTATGCCTTGAGTCAATCAATCAAAAAACTGACACGCTAGATTGATCTTGAATTATAATCCAAGAATAATATAATAGACTAATGTGATTGGTAATGCTATCAACATTCCAAAAATAACCCTGAAATTCCAAAAAAGAATGAAATATTCTATTAATTAGAAATTTAAATTATTGAATTAACATTTAAGAAATTAAATTAACTAGGAGAAAATTACTTACGCAGTACTAAGAATAGCTGGATGAACATTGTACTCCTTAGCAAACACAAATGGAACAATCCCTTGTGGCAATGCAGCCTAATTAATTAACAAATGACATTTCAAAGAATTTTAGATAGAATTTTAAACAATTATTATAGAACTATAATGTAAAAAAAGTTGAAATTTTTAAAATTTATAAATTAAAATTTTTAATCTGTCATTACCTGAACAATCGCGACATGAAGAAGTGTACCACGTAAGCCAACGATAATAGAAGCGGCAGCCATAACTGCGGGGCCAGTTAGAAATCTTACTGCCATTGCAAAAGTAGCCACGGTGTTCCCACATGCTATTATCTTTGGTTGAAGGGCCATAAATAAACCTACCGCATAACATGTTCAAATTCGATTAAATTTATATTTATATCAAAAAATTTAATATTATCATAAAAATGTCTTCTATCGAACTCAAATCATACACAAAGCTCGATTTCTAATATTTAGTTAAAAATGAAAGAAATATGTGATCATAATTGCTAATGGTAATTTCAACGTCTACTCTTACTATTACTATTTGATTAGGCCTGTATGAATAATGAAGAAATATAAATTTTGTTAGTTAAGCATTACGATATACTTGTATACTCTTTTTTAGATTCTTACTTCAGGAAAAAGAAATTATAAAACGAGAATCGAACCTTCACCAATCAAGTTATACGAATTAATTATCAAGTTTGACTACTCACCTAAGCTAAACATAGCCATTCCAAGGCCAGCATCAGAGAGAATAGAGATTGATTTCTCTATTATTTTAGGCATATGCACATGCCACCTACAAAAACACGACAAAAACAAAACTTAATTAATTTCAAAAATCTAAAAAAATTTCTCCTAATTAATTTAAAATGTTTCAAGATAAGTGAAAATTAATAATTTTATTAATACATTGATTAGCTTTACCTATACGAGATTAGGGACCAAATCAAACCAATGAGACTCGAATAAGTGTTCGGGTTTCGGATAAGCTTACGCCAAACC
Organism: Solanum habrochaites; assembly: GCA_027704765.1. NCBI lineage: Eukaryota > Viridiplantae > Streptophyta > Magnoliopsida > Solanales > Solanaceae > Solanum > Solanum habrochaites. The sequence goes on from JAKWJA010002492.1 coordinate 1,341,409, forward strand.
ATGATTAAAATCAAACGAGTCATAACACTTGCTGGAGGCATATGTTTTCTGGTACCGGAATCTTGAACTCCGGTAGCCGTAGTGTGTACTCCGGTGAGACCTTCTTTTTCTTCTTTCTTTTCGTCTTTACTCTTTCCATCACCACCACCAGTACTACCACCAAAGCTGAATTCTTCGCCACCAAAATCTTGAGAAACGACTTCAAAAATATATATATATATATATAAAAATCAAATAATATAAAAAGGTTGCGATAAATTGACCAGTCAACAAAATACCGTAAAAAATAAATAAAAAATACCTTTATTATCCCCAATTTGAGGGTGATCAGATACCAACATTCTTATTTCTTTAGCACCATCAGACCTACAAGACTGTTCGTTGGCACTAAAATCCGTGCCACCGAACACATGGAGGCCCGCGGCCTCCGATACTGGTGAAGCACTAGAGCTCCACACAAACATGTGTAGCTCTTTAGCATCATGACTAGCTTTACCATTCTGTTGTTGCTGGTGCTGGTGTTGTACTTGTTGATTTTTCGTGTTTATAGAAACTATGGAAGCAATTTCCGGATTTGGGGCCGGATAATTAGATTGTGCAGGGTAAAACCCGAATTTAGGGGAGCCCTGAGCACAATTTTCTTCGAAATTAGATGGTCTAGGAGTTGAATCGACCGGACCAAAATTCGATAACCTTCCTGGAAAACCCATCATCGCGTAGAAATCAGTGTGATTGAAATTCGACCCTCGTGGGGTAGGATTTCTAGAAGAATTCAAGCTATAAATTTCAGCCCCAGTAAGATTTGAGGGTCTAGGGGTCATAGCAAATGACCTTCTAGACACATTCGACTTACGTAACGTAACATGAAGTTTCCCATCTTGCCCTAATTCAGCATCAGTTTCAAGAAAATCTTGTCCATCTAACGAAACAACATCAGATTCAACTTTAAATGAAACAATTTCCCCTGCTGTTTCTGGGAATTGTTCCATAATCAACATCTTAGCACCTCGAAATTCGAATAAAAACAGCAACAACGTATACCATATTATACATTGTAACACCACAACTTGTACCATTAAACTACCTGAATAATCACCATACATAGCTATCAATAATGGAATTCCCATAACAAGTGTATTTGGAAGTGTTGAAAGCGAAAAAATCGTTATACTCCATTCAAGACTTCCATTTTTGGTCACGTTAGACCAAATGCATAACACTATCAACATGATCACTTTTTGTAACGTATCAGCTGCGATGAATCGAAAATTCATTTCGTAAGGGTTATTCATAGAAATAAAGTGAAATGACAACAATGGGACCGCGAAAATAGCTACAAATCTATTGATTCCTGAACATTGATCCGGTGAGAAAATTTTCCACCACCGGACCGAGCCATAGGCTAAGATCATGGCGACATAAAGGGGAACAACGGCCGTCAAGACGACGTAAAGATCATGCCAACTTATCATTGTTTGTGATTTGGGAGAAAAATTGGAAACAAATTTGTTGTTTTAGTTTGTTTTTTTGGGGAAGAAAGATGAAGTAGAAAAGAGTGAAGTAAACATAAGGATGTATATGTAAGAGGACTTATATATATATAGTCAAAAGTGTGAGTGGGAAAAGAATTCTCGTAGAGCGGTAATCACTCCTTCATTTCTTATCAGAAATTTCGAGCTTTAGATATGAAGTTTTACTCGTTAATGTAAAACTACACTTTAGTCGACTCCAAGACAACGTTTTTTCCATATAATATATTTAAAACAGCAAGATTATTTTGATATATTTAACATGTCTTTAATTTAATACTATCAAAATTTAAAAAAAAATCTTACCTTTTGAAATTTATATTAAACTAAAATATAATAAATAAGTTAATTTTTTTTTATAAAAAAATATTTATTTATTTTACAATTTTTATGTGAAGTGGGGGTGATTGAACTTGAAATTTGGGACAAAGTAGGGGCCAAGGGATATGTGGACAAAGATAAAGAAGGTTTAGCTTAGCTTATATACACATGTTAGAGCATATAACATGTCTTGCTTTTTCTGTTTTCATATTATTAATAATTCAACTTTTATAAAGTTATCTATTATAACAAACAATAATAATAATAATCTTTTAGACATTTAAATAATACATTAAACGAAAAAAAAATTATATTGTCAGTATATAAAAATAAAAATAAATACTTAATTTCAATGTTTTAGTCATTATTATGATTTATGGGATGAGATAAAAATGTTTTTACTTACTATAATCTTTTTCAAGAGTATATTTAATTATAAAATGTACTAATATTATATTCTTTAAAATTAAATTTAATTTAAAAGTTTGAGAAATTCTTTCTTGAATTTTGGAACTTGTCCTTTTTTAGAAATATAGAATAAATAGGTTTGGCATGGGAATGAGAGTGGCAGGTATTAGATTGGCATGGGTTGTCTGTTAGACATAATTTTGTACGGTTCGAAGTCTAAACGTATAAAATATTAACAAAAATTTTAAAATGGTATAAAAATTTTTGTATTAATTAAAACTGTAAAATCACTGAAACAACAGCGATTTCCTCCTCCGGAAAAAGCAAAATCGCTGCTACTGCATCGATTTTGCAAAATGTGATTATTTTTTTAAAAAATTTTTTTTTAAAGAAAATCGTTCTAGTAGCAGCGATTTTACTTTTTTCGGTGGAGGAAATCGTTGTTGTTCCAGCGATTTTATCGTTTTGGTTAATATAAAATTTTATATACTGTTTTGAAATTTTTATAATATTTTATACCTTTAGGCTCCGAATTATATATTCTAAAGTATATATATAAAAAAAAATTATCAAATTATTATTCATATATATGATATTATTTTTGTTCTACTTAATTTATATGATGATATTTAATTATTTGGGACATATGATTGAATTTAAATGTCTATTTGTACATCTCCTTAATCAAGTCGTCTACATTATGATTATATTTACTTGAAACTTCTTTAATGAAAATATGATTATGTCGAAACATCTTTTTTATTATTTCGAAACATCTTAATCATTGAAATTTAAATATAATTTGTTAAATTTAAATACCAAATTCCTTATTCTAGATTTACTTTTTGGATAATCAAATACAAATCTTCTCCAACTACTTATTTGTCAAGACACTTTGACAACTCATACCATGTCCTTTAACTACTACATAAATTTACTTAAGCTTTTAAAAGAAAATATAATGAGTACATTTATATAGAGTTTACGAATAAAGTCTTATATTAATTATTAAAATAAAATAAAAATAATAATACATAAGGTGTAATGGTTACTTTTACTTATGTGAATTTCTTGAGAAATATAAATTTAGTCCAAAATAGATAGTAGTATTATTGGTCTTTTAATAATGAGAGTCGTTGATTAATTACGGATTAACTTATAAAAGATAATAGAATGTCTAAACAAAGTTTTATATTGATAATTAAAAAAAAAATTATATACAAGGTATTGTTCATATTGTTAATGGGTGAGGCAATGTCATGTAATTTTCGTCTATTGTCCATTTTTTGGGACAAATATATAGTAAATTATTATCTTCTTATCTCTCTTGCAATTTACGAATCTTTAAATCAAGATTTAGATGTCTAGTTAAAGATTTTTTTTGAGAGATTTACGAGAGAGACGTTAGATGATGATTCAAAATGTGTAAAGTTATTATTGCAAACATTAATAGACAATAATCTAACTTATTTTCTATGAGGTTAAACATTATATATAAGTAAGTAAATATTAGATAGAGTTTAAATTGTTTGAAAAAAAATTACTTTTAAATCTATAATCGACATCACTTTTAATAATAATAATAATAATAAAAAATTATACTACTAATCTAAAAAGAGATATACTTGTAGATCAATGAACAATATTATCACATTATATTAAAAGGTATAGATTTTAATTTTCTATTTCTTTTGTCCATTTTAGGTCAAAGTTTGGTAATAATTATAATAATAAGTGCTGTAAAGTGAAAGAAGGGGTCCTCAAGCTGCAAATTATTGAATAATAAAGTATACTCTGAAAATGATATTTGCCAATAAATTCAATAATTGGTCAAAAATTGAAAGGGCAATCAAAAATTAGAAATTTGTTTGGATTATTTATTTTAACAAATATTTCACGTGCAATAATTTTGGTGAATTTTAGACCTTTCTGTGACTTTTGTTTTTTGCTTTTTGGTCCACAATATTAGTAGCAATCACACTCTTGTGTTAATTTAATTTGCTTTTAATAATATTTTTTCCATATTTGTTACTTTGAAAATTTAGTGTGTCCACATTTAGAAAGATTTTTTAAGTTATCAATATGAATCGTGATGATCAATTTGTTTTGAGTCACGGTGGAGTGGCACGATAAATATTCTTTTATTTTTTATTAGAGATATTAAATTCGAGTCTTTCTGCAAGTGGAAAATCTAAAAAGAATTATGAATCTGTAACGGATGATTAAAATCTATCTTCATTATGAATCACTAAATAAAAAAGAAAAATATCTATTATATATATATCGGACATGAGTAGGAATATTTAAAAAATCATGTTATTTTATCATACAATAAGATAGTTATTTTTTCTTTTAAAAAAGGAAAAATGTTAAGAGTTAATTTATGTACCTCGTCAAGAAAGATAGATAATAATAAAAATAGGTTCTCAACTCTTAAATATGTTAAATTACCAAGGAAAAATTGTATATAATAACAAATTAATAATTTAAAACAAATGGAGTAGCTAGGGTTTGATTTAGTTGTGCTCCATAGCAAACGTTTGCAAAAAATTGTCAGGCGCCTCTCTCCCAAATATCTCGCTCGCCACTCTCCTCCAATCTCTCGCTCGCCACTCTCCTCTTTTTATACAAACACAAGTGTATAAAAATTGTTTCTAATTGTATAAAGCAGAGAAAATTGTATAAATACATACATTTTTGTTCCCCTTTTCCAGATCTCGCTCGCCACTCTCCCAAATCTTGCTCGCCACCCTCGCCTTTCTCACTTATACAAACAGAAGAAAAATGTATAAATTGCGTTTCTGTTTGTATAAAGCGTGAGAAAATTGTTTATACACATGCAAGTACATATATTTTCGTCCTATACACTTATAATTATACAATAAAAATACTCTCCTGTCCAGTTTCTTTTGTCTTTCTCTCTTTCTTGTTTTATACAATTTTCAAATTTTATCTAATTTCTCTCTTTCTCATTTTATACAATTCGATTCAATTGTATATTCATTGTCAAGTCTCTTTTGTTTTTCTCTTTTTCTCATTTTACAAATTCAAATTGTATATAATCATTCTATACACTTATAATAATACAATTCATTTTGTACATTTCATTTTTATACAGTTCTCTACCCAAGTGTCTTTCTCTTTCTTGTTTTATACACTTCATTTTATACAATTTGCTTCAACTGTATATGTATAGCGAATTATATAGTTTCTATATTTGCTATGGAGCGCAATTATGCAAACCTTGCTATAACATACAAATATGAATTTTTTATTTGCTATATATGAAAGTTGTCCAATTACTAAACTGTTTATATAAATTCTTGGAGATCATATTTTCGAAAAACGATTGTAATTTTAAATTTATTAGTAAACTAAAAATGTCAAATTTCACATGTAAATTAAACATTTCTCCCTTCACATAATTGATGTGTGCTCTCAAAATAGCCCTCGACAAAAGTTCCATCTTATCTTTTTCTCTTATTGACTTGTATTTATTAAAAAGAAAAAAGAAAAAAGAAATGTTCTTATCCAAATACGAGGGGTTTCCATTTATTTATTAATATTTTTGATAAAAATAAATTAAATCATTTTGTTTAGGGGAATATTTATACGTAAGTTACATAAAAGATTAATTTCATTAAGATTAGCTCTATTATGGTTTCTAGTTAAATATAAATGTATCAAATTATTATATATATATATATATATATATTATATATATATATTATATATATATATATACTGATTGTTATTTTAACGAACGGCTATACAACATAATTTTTCTACCTACTAAATCCATCCCTGATTTTTCAAGCGCACATAATTTTATTTAATAAATGTTAGTTATGCATTTATTAAACCACCATATATTATAAGTAATAAATCCAATAAGATAATTTTATACAATTTATTTATTGTATATGGTTTGTCCTCTAATAATATTGAATTAGGTCTTGACACGTGAAGGATAATATCCAATTAAACCCCTAAATTCAGTGATTAATTAACACAAATTCAGCAATAATGTGGGCAAATTAACATTAATACACATGCATTTCTGCACATAAATCAATAAAAAATAAAATCATCCATTGAAACTCTATGATTAAGTAACATTATACCATATAGAAAATGTAACACTTTCTTGCTTCTAAATATCTTCATCACATGGTAATATTTTTCATAATTTTTTTTTAGAAAATAATTAGTGACATATTTATTTATTTATTATTATCTGAAAAGTAAGCATATTTTTTTTGAATAAATAAATTTGTTTGTATATATGTTAATTGACTAAGTGAGGACTAGCCCTTCCAAATTTTATTAATTAATGGAAGTAAAAATCTAATAAGTGAGTTGGGGGGTTAGTTAGCTTATACAACCTTGAAGAATAATATCTCCTATGGGGATTTTAATTTGATTTTATTGTTAAACATAATCTCTAATCACACGGGTTAAATCCAATGATTTTGGTTTAATTACATTTTATTTTTAATACTTTTGATATTGATATGGGGATGCCAAATGATGCCATACTTCTAAAACTCTTCTATGCTCATGAGTTGGCATGATTCTTGACCTATTTTCCATTCTTGTATTAATTAAATATTGTTATCGTCTTTATGTTGGATTTATATTCACTTTTTGGATGATTATGCTACTGTTTATGATTGGTTCGCTCGATAAGAGATTGTTGAATATCAGTTATAATGCTCGAGAATCTTTAGGGTGCTGAGAATCTTAATTAGGAAAATATAATGAGTATCAATTCATACGACCGACCTCAACTTAATAATTTGAGAATGATCATGTCACTATAGTATTATTTTTAGAACAAAAGTAGTTGTTAAATGTGTGAAGAAAGTGAAATCAAATCTTATCTCTAGCTATTTGATAACATGTCCAAAAGTCATTTTTGATTCATAGAATTGTCTAGTCATGTCCAAACATTAATAGGTTTTAGTTGTCTTACAAAAATTAAAGTAGGTCCTTTGTCTACTTCAAAGCCCTTTCAATGAGGGCAACAACTTTTTGGTGTTCATTTTTGAATGAGAAATTTACAATAAATTGACCAACTACTACTTTGAAATTAGACATAATAATTGATTGGTACTATAGTTTTACGTCTCAATTTCATGTTCAAATAATTATTTTTCGATGGATGTGTCGATAAGTTAGATGGACTTCATCGTCGTGGTGGACTCTAATAATGACACGTGTTAAAAAGGTCGCTCAGATTTTATTTGTTAAATTACATCTTGAATTTCTTTTTGCATATTTTATTTTATGAATTATTTAATAAAGAAGTTAAATTCTTTCTTTTTCTTTTCATTTCAATTCTTTCAAAAAAATTTACAAGTAATACAATAATAATAACATACTTGATGTTTTCGATAGATTGTTAGCTTAAATATAACATCTAAAAACAGAAAATAAAGCAAAAACTTTAAAAATTATTGCAAAAGATAAAATTTGACATGTATAATAATGAGGAACTTTCACATATAGTCACTTAAAAATAACTTGATTATAATCTATAACTCTAGTTTGCTAATTACGATTCGTAGCTACATGCTAGAGGAAGGAGAGAGATGAGCGAGATTGGGAGAGGGAGAAGAGGTGAGTGAGAGATAACAAAGAGTGGAGAGAGGCGAATTGTATATGTATATTTGTCTAAAATGTATATTGTATATATAAAACTAGTATACATATGTATTTGTATATCTGACAAGTGAGAATAGAAGAGATATGAGAGATACGAGCGAGATTGGAAGAGGAAGGAGAGAGGCGAGCTTGAGAAGCAAAGAGTGGAGAGAGGCGGACTATTTATGTATATGTGTCAGATAATTGTGTATATATAACTCTATACGTATGTATTTGTATATCTAGCGAGCGAGATTGTGATAGGCAGAAAAGAGTTCACGTAATCAATTGATTGAGCCGCACCTTTGTACTTTTGTCATTCTATTTGGATGGATGCAAGAAATAATTATTACTAAATGTTCTTTTTTATTTATAGAAAAAGGTTAAAAATATAACTCAATTACGCAAAATCAAATAAAAATATTATTATTTTATAATTTGATCTAAAAGTAAACCAAATCAAATTTATTTCGGTAAGAATTAAAATTACGCTACAAAACTAAAATTTTGACACCCCTAGTTTTAACTCCTGAAGAAGAAGAAAAATACTGAATACTGTCATCTGCCGTGTCGCCTCCCCTTCGCCGGAGCTGAAAATCCGGTAAGTCCTTCTACTCTCAATTCTCATTTCTTCAATAATTTCTCTCAACTATGCATATTGAGACATTGCTAATTTCATTGCACAAATTGCTACAAAACAAAATATGAACCTTGAAACCATCGGAAGAAGAATCAATACATTTTTCAGATTACGTTATGATACTAAAAATCAATATCTTTTGTTATTAGAGCATCTATATTTTTGTGTGAATTTTTACTCTATTTGGCTGATTCATGTAGTTTTATGTGTTATCGATTGAAGTACTTTCCAATTTTGGTGTTTGTTGGTGGAGAACTGGCCCTCTTTGCTATGATTTTTAGTTTGTGGTTTTATGAGGAAAAAATGAAATGGGAAGTTATGCACACAACCTGTTTGATGAAATGTCTTATTCGAGTTGGATCACTCTATAATGCTATCAATAATTGTACTAATCCAATCGCATTTGTTTTTCTCCTATCAAAACGAAAGAAATAGCGGAAACGTCAGAATTTGCACCGATTTGTATCTATTCAGTAATCACCTCGCTAGTTTCTTTGATCCCACGCGGTCTATCTTATAGTTTGATCTATCCCGAAAATTGTTGGCCTACGAATGTGGTTACAATCCTTCTAGTTTTTTTTATAACAATGGTGTTTGGGCCAGCTATCACACACCTCGATTGATTCGATGAAAACACCTCCCACCAGCAATAAGTACCAAGTAACTTTGTCTACCAATGCTAGGACAGATGGGAAGAAATCACCCAGTGTTTTTGTCTTTGTTGGAATATAAACTTGAGACCTCATGGTTCTCAACCCACTTTGTTGACTACTAGGCGATAGTCCTCGAGTGTGAACCTTCTTAGCGGATTTGGTTATGGTCCTTATGGAAAAAAGCTTGTTCTTTAATCAGACTCATACACTTTTGTCTCGTTATTTGTTGTGTTGAGTCTTCTTGGTTTGGTAGGTCGCATTCAATAAAACTTCTTTTGGACTCCTGATGAGATCAAATTTTCCCAATCCTAATGAAGGTGGGGAAGTGAGCAAGTCATGTTCAGTCTAACATTCATGTAGCTACTAGCTTCTTTTTTTGTTGAAGGTATTTTCGTGGTCAGCGGATCAATACAAAATGTGGCGGCTGTATGAAGGATGGAACGACATTTTGAAGATCCAAAAGTTCCGGAGAATTGTGTCCTATACTGGATTCTATTGCTTCGTTACAGTCATCACATATGCGTACACCAACAACACGTGAGCGTTTATGAGTTTCTATTACTTATTTCTAACCACACTAAGAAGTTACGCTGGTAGCTTTCTGTTTTTCGGAGAATTGCTAAAATAGATTTAATGTTTGATCATTATAATCTATACAGCTGGTTATAATCGTCTTTTGCAAATCAACTTTAATAACACGCCGAGATATATACCTTGGCTTCAAAGCTTCTTTGTACAAACCTCTGGTGCTCACGCAGCTGTAGTTAGAGATTTGTTGTTTCTAATCACAATGTCGATTTGGGTATTACAGTACTAGAGCAGGGTACTCGAGAGCTGACCAATTCTATGCTTCTTATCCAGCTGGAACAGAGATCCTTACTGACACAGCTAAGGTCTGTCCGATTGCATGATGATGGAAAAGTTCCGATTATCATGGAATTCCCTTTCTTTCCGGTTACTGATTTTTATGGAATTTAACTTTTCGTTTTCATTCTTAGTTATATAAAGCAGCGTTGGGGAATGTTTTTGAAGTGGAAGAATGGGGACCAGTCGAATGGTCCGTCCTGGCTAAACATTTTGAACGTCAAGGAAAATCACCATATGCATACCATGCTGTAAGTTGATGATCAGATATCCGCGTTGTTTAAATTTTACACTATAGTCCGTATGCCTTGCATCCTTCTCACACAATGTGATAGCAGTGTTCTTTTCCTGTCATACATAAAAGCGAAATCTCTTTTCATATGCTAGTTCTAGCTAGTAAATCATTTGTCTGAGAGATATAGAACGAGACGTTGTAATTAGTCATGTCTACTACTAAGTGTAGGACGTCTGAAATTTGCATCTCTGGGAAGTCAAATGATAACTCGAGTTCTCAACAATTTCTAACGTCATGTCTTGCAGACGTTTATATATTTATAACTTTTCGTGTATGTGATGGTTCAGCTATACATGGCACACCTCGCTTCTCATGGTCAGCTAGATGGAAGTGGCTAGCGGAAGGCTCAGTAGAAGCAAACCGATGATTTGACTCCTCTCATCTGCATCTTGAGCAGGTTTAAGTCTAATTCAAGAAGCTGAATTCGTTGATAGAAATCGAACCAACAGTTATGTAACTTGTTGAACATGTATTGACCTAGCCTAGCTTATCTCATATCGATATGATGAGTTGTTAGGAATGATTATATTGAATAAATAGATTCGTGAAATCGAAATTCATGTCTTCTCCTCTCTATTGTTATTCCTGGATTTGGCTCCTCTCTATTTCTCCTCCGTTTTCGTCCATGAACACACAACGGTGAAATATTTAAAATTGATTGGCTATTGTGGTCTGATTGACGGAGTAATGTTCCATTGAGCTTATATGGTCTATCTTTAACAAATTGGGTTGTGTTTGGAGAAAAAATGATAACACAATTGTTGGATTTTGCCAAGCTTGAAAAAAATGTTTGAAGTAAACAACGTAAAAGAATTAATTTATAATCTAATTTTGATATGCCAAGTCAACTTGACAATAATTGAATGATTATAAGATTCAAAAACAAGTCATTTTAAACATCAAAAGGATTCTTAAAATAGTAAAAAATAAATAAAAACATAGACAGAAATTTGAATTCATATAAAGACAAATACCTTAGATTATTTGGGTCGATTTTTTTTTAAAAAAAAAAATTCATAAAACTGAAATCAAACAAATCAAAAGTGCTTATTATAAGGTGAAAAATCTTTTAAATTGGGAATGATCAATTTTAGATTTTTCACTAATAAACATTTTTATATTTGCCAAACGCATAGATACTAAAGTAAATCACCCTCTTAGTCAACTTCACATTATTATTTATTCAAAAAAAAAAATAGATTGTTAGACATGAAGTTATGGAGTATGAAGACCCAAGTGTTCACGTAGCCGACCCCAACTTGTTGTATTATCAAGGTGGATCAAGCATATGATAAAGAACACTTGCAATATACAAAAGATGCTGGAAATAAATAGCTCAACTGGTTATGATCATTACATCAGCATAATATAGTTGGACATAACAGAAAGCAAATGAACAATCCCTCTTTGGGCATGAGGATGATGTTCGATATTCAGAATAATCTACTGTCTTAATGAAATCAGTATAATAGTAACGACAAATGAAGTCAAAACAAATATGTAAGCGATGATGTCAAAGAGAAACAAACTGTCAATGGTTTACAATACAACCAGCCAAGACTCCATTTCGAGTACATTAGCAATCAGTATGTCACTTACCAGAAATCTAGCAATTCCTTATCCATCCAGAATTAAAATGTTCAAGCATATAAAGCTGTCTTCGATGATTTATTAATCCCGTTTTGATATGGCTTGCAGGTTGTATCCTGAGGGAAATGCAGGTATTACGGTAAAAGCAAATTCTACAGTGTCGCGCACCTTTTATTTTGCAATATGTGACAATAATAATACTAACTCAGCACACCTTAATACAAACATTTAATAGCCTTGATCATTAAAAAAATGTTTACAAGAAGTTACACAATGTAGTCTTATAAAGCGGGGTCTGGGGAAGGTGCAGTGTACACAAGCCTTACCTCTATATCTAAGGTACAAAAGATGTTTCCAATAGACTCTGGGCTCAAGAAAGAACCAGTCTCGAAGCTAATTAAAGTTGAAAGGATGAATTTGGAGAAAAAAGGAAGTAACACTACTAAAGGAAATAAAATGTACCCATGATTTTATGCCATCTGTCTAGCCTTCCTGCCGACCCATGAGAGGGAGGGGGGAGGGGGGAAGCAAAGATGGGATCTGTATTGCTCGGACTCTTCAAAAATATCGAGGGGTGTGCGTCGGATACTCCAAAAAGAGTATATTTTTGAATCCGACACGGGGTGAGACAATATTTTTGGAGAGTCCGAGCAACACAAGATGAGACTATTAGAAAAAAAAAAAAAGAACATTTCATATATCAATTTTTCTGCCGAGGTTTGAAGAGCTCATATTTTTTTTTATCTATTGTTCGTTCAAATAATGAAAAAAATGTGAAGTGATTAGCAAGCATGTTAGGTCTACTCCCTATACTTTGGCTGAGTTATATGTTACTATATTTTTAAAATACAGGCTTTCCTAAGCACGGGTAATTTTAGATTGGGGCATAGTTGATTGATTGATTTAGTGTTTTTCTTCTTATAGTTCAGAAAACACTTACCTCGCAGTCCCATATGGCCCCAACACATTTGGAAAAACTAATACTAGAACTTCTTAGCATGCAGCGTTCAGTATTTGTTGGTGTACTATGGCCAGCCTCTCTAGGACCTTCAACTGTATTAGCAATATTTGGTTTCTTGACCTTGGGGGAACTCGGGGGGCTTGGAAGGCATCTCTGAGCCATAGAAGCTACAACATGCCTTTCAAATTCACCATCCTTATCAGCTTCCTCCTCTGTGGAAGCACAGACTCGTTCTCTGCAGATAGAAATGAGGCTATTCAGGTAAGAGAAATTGATTACAGCTATTTACTATTTAACACAAAGAGAGAAGGTCAAGGACATTTCACCTGGGCAAAGAAGCATATCGTCTTGGAAAGAGAGTACTTCCACCTCTACCACTTTGCCCCTCGAGATGGTCAAATTGTTGTTTGAAGCAATCAACCCCACTAAAAATGTATTTTTTCAATTAGCACAGTAAGTTAACATGCACCGTAGCGCATGCACCAGAACAGAAAGGGCTCCAGAGCAAAATGCAGGTGAAATGTAGAAAATAGAAACCTTTTAAGTAAAAGGAGAGAAGTGTTGAACTAAATATACACAGGTTTGAGCATGAATACTGGTCTATGGGGCCTGTATCATTTGCAGACATAACGACTCACTGGATATGTGAGGGGAAAATATCACATCTTAATCACAGTTTGTGTAAGTGATAACTCATCAGTATCCAGTTTTTTAATTATGTGCAGTGGCAGAATCGATTCCCTTTAATTATCAAAAATGGTAAAATTAGTCCTAAAATATCTTTCCATTTTCAAGTATTAGATGCACTATGAGTTTATGACTCACATTTAGTACAGTTCTTCACAGGTTCCAACACTAGTACTGATTTAAAGCTCAAAACAGGCAAGAATTCTCAACCTATCTGACTAATGGCAAGTCTTACTTCTAGAGAAACATCATGGCAGATCTACTTGTCTTATACTGGGAATACACATGGTCCATTTTACGCAATGAATTATTACCCATTCATTCAAAAATCTGAATATTTTTCTCTCACAAATCACAATTATTCCATAAGTGCATTCATCTACATATCAGAACACAAGGTCAACCTTGTGTTGAATGATATCACAATCTAGAAAAACTTGTGACTCTCATTAGCAGCAGATTTCTCCTTTCTTATCACCATCAAATATCCGTTAGAGATATATCAGACTATATGCATAAAGCATCAGGAGGAAATGAAGGGACAATATAAGAATAACATGAAGCATAATATTACGAGAACATCAGTGCGAATGATGCAGACAGAAGGATAAGCATCATTGAAGAGGTTTATGACTTCTACTACCATAGGTACGCCAGTCCTTATCCTAAAAGGTTCAACTAATACAATATGCGGATCATGAAATTTCTTGTTGATACATGGCAACACAAGTATTACAATAAGTTTTTATAGGATGATGTTAGGCGGGGTGGAGACAAATTTCACAAAGACCATGGAAAAATGAGTTAAATCATCAGGTGAAAAGGTGTTCACAGCAGCAACAAATATGAACTATTTAGCGAGAAGTTTGCATTACCTTGGATACATAAAGTGAGTGTGATCAGTGCCATGAAGATGCTCCTGCAGCATCTGAGGGTGATATTCCAGAATCTGCCCACAGTTGAGGACAAGGTACACTATAAGTAGTAGAAAAAGGTGCAAAAAGAAGATCAAGCAAAGATGAAAATGGTTGTTAACGGGTATACCTCTCGGTAGATGAGCTCCCTAATATCCTCTTTCCCAAGTTTTCTTCGTTCAAAGTCGAATTCGAATTTTGAGATAGTCTGAGATGATGGTTCCTGTTCCTTGTTGGCCAAACCACGGAAATATGGATGTGCTAGCGCCTGAGTAGATTAATGAATGCTAGTATTAGGAAAAAAATATGTTTTATACAGACTAAAGACAAAGGCCTAGTGACCGCTGCTACATCCTACCTCTTCAGCAGAAGGGCGATCTTTGGGATCAAATGCAATCAACCGCTCAAGTAATCTTAGAGCTAGTGGATCAACGTGTGGGAATTGCTGTGAGAGAGGGATAGGTGCTTTCTTCTTCATGCTACTTAAATATCTCCTTGCTTTTTCATTTTTAATCTGCAAATATCAGGAAAATTGCGAACAAAGATATATTCAAGATTCATTACTAGATGATACGTTTATCAACTGTAATACATTGATAGAAAGCACAAACCCTTGAAATGGCTTCAGTGGACGGTGTACCAAGCAAATCAGTTATGAGATCCAATTGGTGAACCGCATTTTTCCCCGGAAATAATGGTTTTCCTGTGAGCATTTCTGCAAATATACACCCTAGACTCCAGATATCAACTGCTGGGGTATACTGCAATTAAGTCTCTGGTTTAGATTACGTACAAATTTCTAAAAGATCATTTGCATGATTAAGCTACCACAAGTGAGAAACAATAATGGCTTACATACCATCTCATTAGGCATATGCCATGTTCAAATTAGAGCACAGAACCTAATGCTCATAGACACAGTATTAACTTTATTATGCAGAAGTTTGTGTAACATCTTAGCACTAATACTTTTTTTCCACTTATGACAAGGAATGCCATAGAAACCAAATCCAGAACTCGTCAAAGATTAGGAGAAAAAGTCCTTGAAGGTCCTACTACATGACATATGCAGAGTGGCAGAGATGACTAAAACACATGAACTAAATGAAAAGAATTAAATGGTTGTTATTTGGAGGTGATACAGAGAAGACGGAGAGAAGAGGATCTCTTCTTCATAATCAGAGAGTTAAGAGTCTCACATCTAATGTTATGGACAAACTAGGATTATATGTAATTGTGTACTTGAAGAGGATGATGCTAGAATCGAGATCAAATTGATGAGACAGCACCCAAAGTACCCTTTTCGAGTGCCTTGTCAAGGGAAGACAGTATCTTTTGAAACATCAAGAGATTACCAACTTTACAACAGCTGTTAAAAATTAAAAGAATAACAGCCCAGACTGGTTAAGGGACTAGAAGAGATGAATACTCATTACATAAGAATAGACATTTCTCGAGCCTAATATGGTCTCAGCGTTAAGCAATTGCTATCTGACAGATTTTTAGCCATTGCATGGAGAAAACCTTTATGCAATAAAGATGATTCAGAAAAAGAACCACCAAATAAGACAAAAGTAAGAACAAAGATGTCTTCACATCATTTTTGCATAAAGAACATAAAATTGAGTATAAAACATCCAAAAATAGAGTAAAAGTAAACTATGGATGAAAGTACTTTGACCTAAACAGTTGAAGAAAAGGTTTTCTGCAATGGTATGACATCTATCAATTCTAACAACTAACTAATCATTAATTACTCAAAATGACTTATATAATTTTTTGACACCAGCAAAATGAAGATTGCAAACAAGAAATGAGGAAGCAAAGGAACAGGTCACTATCCATAAGATGAAAGAATATTGTAAAAGCAAAACACCATGCTAAGTAAAATGTCTCACGATATGAAATATAAGTTTCTTTTCCAACGTTAACATGAGAACATGCACTTGAGCAGTACTAGCAATCATATAAGTAATGTATATAAGCATGCCTATTTACCTGTATACCATCATACTTACTTTGGAAAAAAAGGAACCACAGAGTTCTGGAGCACGGTACCAGCGAGTTGCCACGTAGTCCTTTAGAGAAAAAGGATGAAGAATTTAACTTGAAATTACAGGTGTAACAAATTAACAACTTAAGAGTGGTGTCGGATATATCGGTGCACAAAGAATCTGGCACTTATATGACAGGTGTACTAACTCAACACTTCAATGTTGGCATTGAGATAATTTCAGAGGTATTGTAGTAAGGATAGACTAAGAAAACTATAAAGTAAAGAGATGAAGCATACAGTCCAGAAAACAGCAGATGGGTTATCGCCAAGTGATACCCGAGCAAGCCCAAAATCACAAATTTTCAGCTTGCAATCTGCATTTGCTAGAATGTTCTTTGGCTTCAAATCCCGATGGAACACGTTTGCTGTTAAATCAACAAATGTGGGAATGAGTCATAAGAACATATGTACAACAGAAGGTTCTTCAATTACCAGAAAACAGAAAGAGAAATCGCAACCTGTATGCATATATTTTAAACCACGAAGAAGCTGATACATAAAGAATTGATAATGTTCAGCAGTGAGACTGTCATTTGCTTTAATTACATGCTGAAGGTCACATTCCATCAACTCGAAAACAACATAAATATCCTTGAATTCCCTTGGACATGGAGGCAACAGTATATGCTTTATTTCTACAATATCTGGGTGCCGAAGCAACCGAAGGAGCTTTATTTCTCTCAGGATGCGGGTGGCTTCACAGCTGTGCTCAAAAACATCTTTGATCTTCTTTATTGCTACCTTCTCTCCAGTATGAGTATCAATTGCTGCTGCAACAACACCATAGCTTCCCTTGCCAACGACCTCTTGGATTTCATATTGATGAGCCTCACCATATTCAGTGAAGAATTCTTTGAAATCCATTACCTTCAATTATATGAGATACTATTAGGATTCCTCTTTACAGAAAGAGACAAGGTCAAAATAAGACGCAGAAGGATATATCAAAATCCCAAATTTTCTGTATAACTGTAAAATTTAAATCTGAAATGAAATGTTTTCCCTCATTTCTTCCTATTTCTATGATCTAAATAACAAGCTCTACCTCAAACATTGAACAACATATATTTGCTATTATCCCATGAAAGAAATAATGGTTTCCAATTGTCTTAACAAAAATGCAGGTTCTTTTGCAAGTGTAAACAATATAATATCATGAGCCAATGATCTATCAGAAATCGCCTCTATGTCTCCCACTGTAGAAGATAAAGGTTCAAGTACAGATTACCCTCCCCATACCCTACTTGTGGGAATGCATTGGGTGTATTGTATTTGTAGCAAACAATATAAAATCTGAACAAATAAACACACTAGAATTAAAACATTTCCAAGTGCTAAATTGATACACTGTAAATCAATTCAAAACATCTCTTCCCCCACCACACCCCACCCCAACGGAAGTTTTAATTAGATAATGACAAAGAAGAAGAGAAGTTACCATTTTTTATACTTAGACTTCGAGATAAGATGGACAACGTTGATTCACTTTCAGTACCTGCAATGCATCAATAATTAGTTAATTACTCACTGATTAAAAGGACTGAATGCTAATAACTCAAAATTCCACATTTTATGAAAGATGGGAGACCTATAACTAACACTTAAGAGATCTCCAATACCAGATTTAAGCTATGTGATTTGCCAGACTTATACATATACATACAAACATCAACCCCAATTATTCTTCTTGTGTTCAACCATGAACCTTTATACTCCATCCATTCAATTACATACCAAAAATTAGACTATCCCGTGGAATTAGTCAAGGACAACATGATTATCAACAAAGAACAAAAAAAAACACATTCCAAATAAATCTCAATACAGTCAACTAGACAAGAAAAATCAGATCTTGAATCAAAGAATACCTCATGATTCAACTACATTAAAGATCTAATATCTAAAACTCAACAAAACTGATAATCAAAAAAAGATTAGATCTTGAATCAAAAAAATACCTCAACAAATAATAAGTCTCTAAAGAGAGGTGAAAACAGCTCTTAAGAGACAATAATTGCTTCTCCTTTCCAAGTTCCCACCTTTAAGGAATTGATAATTGACAACTTCCTCTACTACTTGCTTATAACTTCATAAATTGACAAGGTAAAGCCAACCCCAGTTGAAACCCTCTATATTTTCTTAATTATATATATACTACCTGTTAATTAATCAATAAAAAATATAAAACATAAAGTTGAAGAAACAGCCAAAATTGAATACATCAGCTGGGCATACATACATAAGGGGTGGAGACAGGTAGGAACAAAAAAGTTAATACTTTTACAATCAAAAAATTATAAAAAAAATTTAGCTCCGCCACTAAATATGCCGTAAACCCAATCCATACACTCAGAGGAAGCAAAAAAAAAAAGTTTAAAAAGCATAAAAATAGAATTGGAATCCGATGCGATTATTATTATTTATATATAAAAATTGAATGCGTAAACAGTGAAAAGCGACAAACCTTGAATGGCGAACCTTATCTTATCCCTATTTCTGTCAAATTTTGTCTACATCCACAAAAACTCCGACAGAGAGAAAAAAATTGAATCAAATTCAGATCTGAGAGTTAGGTAAAGGTGAAGTGAGACGAAAAGTCTGATAAAGTTGAAAGTTCAAAGAATATTTACGCGTTTTTTCAGAGTTGCGATATCGCTACAGTGAATTCGACTGCTTCTCCTCGATTTCAAATTTTAAATTGTATAGATAAAAAATTAATAGCAATTTATGTGATTTGAATTTAAATTATTTAATACTAATGTGAAAAAAAAATGTAAATTTGAGCTAAGCTAATATATGGCCATGGAAATTGGACCAAGATGACGCTATTCTTTTAATTTCTGACTCATAATGACTTTGGTAAAATTATTATAAAGTCAAATGTATTAATTAGATGTAAATATTATTGTATTTATTTATTTTATGTATAATTTGATATATATTTAAAATAATTACTTTTTTAAAAATATTTTTCAAATTTTAAGATTTAGATAAATTATGTAATTTTCTTTATAGATTTTTTAAGGTTGATGGCTTATAAAAAGTTGATAGAGTGTATAAAGTTTGAGGTTAAAGAGGTCATTTAAGATTGGAATAGGTGAAGTATAATGATCTTATTATATATGAATAATGGTGATATTCGGAATTGCGATAATTATGTTGGTAAGACAAACTATGAAAGTTAAAAGGAATAGTGGAAATGAGGACGAGGGAAAGTTTCTATTTATCAAAAATTAATTTGAATTCATGTTGGAATGTTCAACTATAGTAGTAATTGATGATTGCGGTGTAGAAATAATAACAGACACTTATATATGGTGTTACTAACCTAAACATGTGATAAAGTTTTTAGAAATTTCTGTGATGGTTTGTTGAGGTTACAGATGTACTTGTATCTTACATTAGAATGTTTACAAAACATATAATAAAATTAAAGTCTGACCTAGAATAATAAAATACGACTCAAAGCAATTTCTGGTTGTGATACAATTGCACCAGGGGATCAACTCTTAGCCTCATGTTTTTTTCTTGGTGGTAGATGAAATGATGTGACATATTTCTAAAAAATCATCTAGTGTATGATAACGATGGCTTGGAGGCTTAAAGGCATATCGTAGAATTCAAAGGGTTTATGTTGAGTAGGACTAAAATGTCATAATTAAAATGTTAGTTCAATTACGTAATTTACAAGACATATGTGAAATTAAAAATTATTACATAAATTATCTCGAACGAATAAAGGTTTCAAGTATCTTGGATCAATAATCTAAGCGAACGGATATATTGATGATAATATTTCACATCATATTACAATATGGTGGATGAAATAGAAATTTGCCTTCGGCATCCTGCATAATGAAAATATATAAGTTCATAATTGTTAAATTAGTTATGATGAATGGGGCAAAGTGTTACCTAATTAAAAACTTTTCTTCGAAAGATAAAAATAGAATTAAAAAGTTTGAGATAGATGTGTACATATTAGGAGAAATACGATTAAGAATTAGGATAAGATTAGAGTGACCTTCGTGGTGAAAAAATGAGAGAGATAAGACTGAAATGGTCTACGCATATGAAAAGGCGATGTACACATGTCCAAATAAAGAGGTATGAGATGTCCTTTATGGTGGATCCTAGGAGATATAGATGTAGACCGGAGAAATTTTAGAGAGAAATGATTAGACATGACATTATGTACTTACATCTTACATGACTATAGACAAGAGAATATCGAGGTCGGTGATCAATTAAGGAAAAAAAAATTTATCTTATTTTTCAATTGGATTAGAACTGCTGCTATTAGTGTTAACCTTATTCATATAGTTTCTTGCTTTTGTTATTTTTTATCATCTATTGTTTATTATGTCTAAGTGATCACACTATTTTGTTAACGCTATTATTTTTTGTATGTTTATTCTGCACGATATAATTTTTTCATAGTTATTTTTCTTTTTATCAATATTTAATATGTTTTACTTGAATTCATGATCTTCCGAAAACAACTTTTCTACCTCTACAGAATAACACATAGAAATAAGATATACACATATTTTACTTTATTCATGTTCACTTTATAAAATTTACTAAATATGTTATTGTTATCGTTAGCTCATCCAACTTGTCTACATTTGACAATTAACAATTAGGCATTAAGGGTCCTAATCTATGAAGATTTGTTCAAAAGTAAAGTCATTATCCACTAATTGCTGATGTAACACAAAAAGTATGTTAATGATGGGCCATATATACATCTAATAATAATAATTTAATACTCCACTTTTTTTGTTCCACTTGCTATAATATATTATTCTTTTTAAATTATTTTAGCAGAATAGTATCTTCTTAATATATTTTTTTAAAACAAGTTAACTTTTAGTTCACATTTTTTTATAATGAAAAATAATTTATAACTATATAAATAGTTATTATATTATCTATTTAGCTGTAAATTTTGGTTTTTTTTTTTTAAAATGTTTCCACTTAAAATATATTAAATAAATTAAGATGAAAAGAAATATAAAATAAATTTAGCGTAATAAGTAATTTTTACATAGTGTGAATCTAAACTAAAAACTGAATATTAAAAGATTAATACATAATCCAACTTGTCCAATTTTTTTCTAATTGAGCATTAAAGTTTGTGGGGTCCTATAATTCATGTTGACTTGTTTAATGCAAAATTATTATCTCTAATTTTCTGATTATGGCACCAAAAAAATGTGTTGTATTAATTAATCTCAATTAAAACAAAGACAAAAATATAGCTATGGCTAAAATCTGTCATTATGTAATTATGTCAGGATCAATTTAGTGTATTCCTATTGCTATTATTTTTTCAATTTTAATTATTGATTTAATAAATTTATTTTGTCTTTACGAATATTTAGAATTACATTTTATATATACATATCTAACAAAAAAAATCCACTTATTTTACTTGTAAAGATATTTTTCATTAAAAAAAAATAATATTTGCCATACACACCCAATAAATTGGTTCATACTTAAACCCAAAAGAATAATTTTATTTTAAATTGATAATCATAATTTACACGACTTAATTGAATCCAGTCTGTCATGTTTAGTCAAAAGAGTTGAGCTTAATCAACTTAATTTTTTTTAATAATTAAATGAATTAGAAAAAAAAGGAATAAGCTTTGACTAAATACCAAGTTGAGCTTTTTACCCAAAAATAAAATAAGAACTAAGAAGTAATCGAATAAGTAAATAAATAAATCCATTGTGTATTAATACATTTTTATAAGAGAATGGTTACGAAAAACAACTGAAGTATCTTTTTATTTCGAGTTTGAACTATCACGTGTTTGTATTTTCATATGAATTATTATTAATTATTTATTGAAACAATTTAACTAGTTCAAATGTTTGAATACAATTGTGAAAACAGAGCGTAGCAACTTAATTTGCTCATAAAATTTCATCCACATGATAGCTGACTCATTTATTTTGAGGCGTATTTGATAAATAGTTGATGATAATCGAGATAATAGTTCAGATAAAAAACTCGCAAAAAAGTGATAATATATGTTTTAACAACTATTTTTATTGTGGTTAAATTTTCATTATCAATGTGTAATACCATTTTTAAACCCAAAAAAAGAGTTTACACCATCAAATAATAGTTGGGCGGACGATTTTAAAGAGGACTCCCCATTCATTAGATAGAGAAGATCACCAGGATTTCGCGATCCGCTGTCAAATTTCTTCCAATCAATTTTTTTTTTTTTTTTACAAATAGGTAATGATAATTCCGATAAAAAAACGTGACTACTTGATATTTCAAGTAAAAAAAACTTGTAAACAAAATAATACTTCAAGTGTATTTAGTCATGATTTCTTTTTTTATAAATATTTCTTCGTGATCTAGCTTTTTATGAAAACTCAAAGAAAATAAATGTTTTCATTTTTAATTATAAATCTTGCATTTGAATCTTTAATTATGAAAGTTTTGAGATTATTTATCCACCATATGTATAAGTTATCTTTTATATAACTTGTTATAAACTAACAACCCTTAAATGTTGAAAAATATAAAAGCAAAAATGAAAAGATGATCCAAATTGAAATATGAACAGGACAATATCTAAAGAAGATCATATTATAAGAAATCCAAGTTCAAACAAAACAATAACTGAAAGAAATAAAACTGACCTTTTACATATGAAGAAAAGGTCCAGATTCTGATATAACCAAAATATGCTAACTGATATTCCAACTGAGTTCAGAAGTATGATTTGAGAAATGAAACATATCTAAGAGAGAGCTTCATATACACTTTGGCTGCTACTCACTAACCCGACTAAATCTGGATTCGCGTTTCCACCAATAATTTCTTCATATACACACTAACTTAACTATAGACCTGCAAAGCTCAGATAGATTTTGGTTAGAGTGTTGAATCCTTGAATGACATGGAACTCCAGTATCAGATTAGACGAGTCAATATCAATCAATCAACTACACGTCAATCCCAAATACAGTGGAGAAATAAAGTCAATACTAACTTCCTTTTCACATATAGGTACTCCATTGCTGGATTACTCTGTCGTAACCTGTACTATATAGAGAAAACTTTGAAGAAAATAGAGCTGCGAGCAATTAGTAAGCAATGTTATAGCTTCTTTCAAATAAGTATGTCAGTCAAGCTATTAGTTCAAATTACTATATTGTACCTCTATTTTTACGTTGCCAAGTTTGAAAACATAAGAGAAAATACAAGCAATTATTGACTAACGCTTGAGCTTCTGGGGTTTAATTATACCTTTTGTCGTCATAAGAGAGAGAATGAAGGAACTGCAATGCTCACTTTACTTTGCGTTCCTACGCCTTCCTACACCTCGATGAGTTTGTTTCTTTGTTAGCTTCTTGGATGATCCTAAATCCTTCAAAAGTGTAGTATCTGGATCAGCCCCATCCTCCTTGCCCTTGAGAGACCTCCCACAACGCTTAGCTTTTGGCTGCTTCAATTGCACCTCATGTTGAGGATCAGTCAAATTCAATGCCTCCTCACTTATTGCCAATGCCAATGGCTCTTCCATCTGTACTACATGTTGATCAGCTGTGACACATAATGGTTTAGAGATGCTTAAAGGCTCTTCCATAATTACTAACTGTTGATCTGCTGAGTCACACAATGCCAGTTGTTTCAGTTTAGAGGTAGTTACTGATTTAGGTTCAGACGGACTTTTACTCCAGCGCTTCAGTTGTCTTTGTGCACGATCTGATGAGCTCTCCATAGCTAACTGTAATTGTTTTCTGTTTCTACCTGACCGAGGTTGTTCATTTGGAGTTACTGTTCCTTTCGCTAGCGCCCTAGTCATTGGCCTATTTGTTTGCTGCCAGCCGTGGTGCTTCTTTTTCTGCTTCTTAGTCTTCAACAGATCCTCAGCAACAGCCTCCTCTTCACTAGGTTTGTC
Source organism: Solanum habrochaites (assembly GCA_027704765.1). NCBI lineage: Eukaryota > Viridiplantae > Streptophyta > Magnoliopsida > Solanales > Solanaceae > Solanum > Solanum habrochaites. The sequence goes on from JAKWJA010002492.1 coordinate 1,365,910, forward strand.
AGAACTCAGAGGCATAACATGGTTTTCTTTTGGTAAGTCCAAACCTATTGACGAAGAGATAAGTTCTTTCGGTAAGTCCAAATCTACTGACACAGAGGTATGTGCTTTATTTTCTGTGGCATTCTCCACCACCACAAGCTCAAAACCTGGAGGTGCTTCAGGAATTAAAAGTAGAGGCAGGTCATCTCCAGGTTGTTCATTTTCCAGAATTTCTTGTGGATAAAAGTTACTAATGTCAGCTGTTTCCACAACTGTGCTGAGACTAAGCTGCGATAGCTTCAACTCCGAATTACAACCTATAGCACTCTCAGCAGCAATGGAGGATTGCAGTGATCCTCCAGTAGCATCAAGTTGTACTTTTCCTTTATGTTTATGTACTGTACTCCTTAAAACTCTTCCACAAACAACTTTATTTCCAGTTACAGAATTTTGCTGGTCATTTAATTGCCCATCTTCTTTACCTGTGCTCGGTGCATTATGACATTCATTTTGTTGCCCACGATTTTCATCAACAGAGACGTCATTTTGTTGTTCATCCAAATTCTTCTGTTCTCCAACAACTTCCACATCATCATGCTGCACCTTCTTTTCCTCCTCCTTTTCCTTCCGCCCCGACTGCCTTTTTTTAATAACCAAATTCCTCCTTTTCTTCCTCGTTCTTTTTTTCTTTGGAACCACGCTTTCGCAGTCACCAGGAAGCAAAAACCGTCCTCCAATCATACGGATTTCTCCCTTTTCAGTCATACTCTGTAGATGATGTTTCAACATGGTCGTATGAGCATATGGCAAACTGGCATGTTCTTTGATGATAAACTCAGATATTGAGTCTTCACTGGAACCCCCTTTTTCCTTCAATTCTTTCAAGGCCATTTCAATCATCTATAACAAAAGAATACATTCAATTAGACCATAAACTCACTTCAGCTATATGAAACTTGAAAAAATCCAAACAACAAGATTTCAAAACTATTCACTGTTACTCCTAAAGGTATGACGGAAAAAAGAGAAATAGCTAATCAAGTCTCCAAGGTCTGAAATTCATATTGCTACTTCGATTAATCAAGCTCTTATAAAGAAAAGAACTTCCAAAAGCAAATCTTTTTCGGCTGATATCTTGAGAATGTATTAACTTTATAATAACAAAAGCAATCTAATGTTTCCCTCGATACATATAAAACCAATATCATAAAATTGACAACATCGACAAGAATCCGACAAACAAAAAATCGAACAAATATTTCATTTTTCAAAAGAATATTTATTACTCAATAATTCAAAAGAACCTGATCTTTAAACTCATATACACACACATATAGGAAGGTTAACTTCCCAAGCAGCCAACATGAAAACTATAATCCAAGAATCCATTTTTCCCAGAAACCCAAAAAATAAAACTTCCTTCATACTTTGATTAGCTACTAAAAAAGCTTAGGCCACATTCTCAACAGCCCCCTCCAATTTGTTTTAAGAAAACAAAAAGATTATCTTTGTACAAATCACTTACAACAATTAGAGATACAGAGTTTACATGAAGAGATGAGTAAGCGTAGAGTGTACGCATGCCTTACCACTACCTCGTGGAAGTAGAGAAACAGGTTTACGACAACATATTACATGACAAACTACAATCAAGTATCAACCCACATGCCTTACTACTACGTCGTGGAGGTACAGAGACGGTTTCCCACAACATACCACATGATAAACTACAATCAAGTATCAACCCGCATGCCTTACCCCTACCTCGTGGAGGTAGAGAGACGGCTTCCAACAACATACAACGTGACAAACTACAATCAAGTATCAACCCACATGCCTTACCACTACCTCGTGGAGGTAGAGAGACAGTTTCCGACAACAGACCAAGATGATAAACTACAATCAAGTATCAACCCACATGCCTTACCGCTACCTCGTGGAGGTAGAGAGACGGTTTCCGACAACATACCACATGATAAACTACAATCAAGTATCAACCCGCATGCCTTACCACTACCTCGTGGAGCTAAAGAGACGGTTTCCGGCAACAGACCCACATGATAAACTACAATCAAGTATCAACCCTAATTTTTTTATTCTTTCGAAAAACAATTAATTAGTGAAATAAAATTTCATACAATTCAATTATAATATCGCTACAACGTGGCGCAGTGAATGAGACTATTTCTAAAGCGTAAGTGGGGCCTAACAATGCAAATTCAAATCCAAAAGTACTCGAACTGCAATGCAGGTATCACACATCGAATTGAAAATTAAAAAATAAAATAAAAACAAATTCAATTACAATGAAAGATGAAAACTTTATACGAATAGATGAGTTACCCAAGCATACGGAGGATGATCAGGAGTAGTAAGACCCGAGAAAATCTGCGAAATGCGTTGTTGAAGAACTACTCTTTGCGTCTCTGATAATCGAGCATTTGGTTCACCATTAGCCAAATTGAAGACTGCTTCTCTCAACTTCTTCATTGACATCTGCTCCTCCTCCTTCTGCTCCATCTTCTGCTTCATCTTCTCCTTCTGCTGCAACACATTAGGGTTTTGGTCACCATTTTTATGTGTTGATGGATTCATAACTGCTGGTATTCCCTGTTTGGAGAAGTTTTCAGAAATTCTGTTTACAGAGTTTATTAAAAAATAAGGATTTTTACCCAAAATTGTTGTTTTTTTTATTATTGGGTTTAAATGTGTTTGACATATTTATAGTATGAGTCTAGTGCTTAAAATGGAATAATTTTAATCAAAGTTGATATTAAAGAAAAAAAGATATGTTTCTAGTTATTGTGTATGTTTTTCTTTAAAAGAATATTTAAGATTATTTTTTAAAAAAAAAAATTATGCTTAGATGTGTTTGACATATGTGTAATTGGTTAAAAGAGTATAATTTTTTATTTTTATAAAAGATATGGATTGTTAGAAAATATCACATAATTCCAATAGGTATGTGCCTAAAATTATGTATCAATTAATTTGTGTTTTTCCTTTTTAGGAAAAAAAACAAAATTATTTCTTATTTTCGCGCTCAAATAAATCAATCAAATCATAGGCAGAGTCAAATTAAAAAAAAAAACTTCGAATAGGAATTTGGTTTAGTTTAGTATTGAAAAAATCTGACTATATTTGGGTTGGGTTGGGTTGGTTTCAACTAAGAAAAAATCAACTCGAGACCACACCAACACGATATTACATAGATAATTTTTAAAATTCATTTTATACATGAAAATATTTACTTTGAATATGATTTCTAAAGGTTTCTTATATTTTTTCATTGTTTTTGTCACAAATATTATATTATTTCAAGTTTGAAATTTAAAATTTTGAATAACCCGATAACTATTATAGTTCATAAATGTTAGTAACAATAATAAAGCTCAAATCAAAATCAAATTGATACTAATGCTAACAAAAAAAAATCAATTCAACACTTGTGTTGAATACTTGTTCTTTAGTTTTACATTAATTTAAACAACTAAACACATAACCTAATTTAAGTTGTTGTTTAAAAATATTTAGTCGTGTAGTTAATACTTAGTAGATTAATTTTAGCATAGTACTTTAAAATTATGATCATTTTCATCCTGACTTGCTCATTTGCAATATTTTTTTATGCGATTTCATTATTTTTTTTTTGTTAAATAATATTGTGTTACCACTCATCTCATAGTATGTATTATTTTCTTATAAAACACCTTAGATAATTATATTTTGATGACCGAAGTAAAGTTGATTTTATGTTCATATGAATGCTAATCAGAAAATTTTGAAAAAATGTAAAGTTGAAAAATTCGAGTTTTATTATTTTGATTTGAATTGACATATATATTTAAAAATTGAACATAAATGTATTGATTTGATATTTAAAAAATCCGTACCAATTCGACCATACGAAAGAAGAAATCCATTAGGTACTTGCCACCTCCCAGCTTATTGGTGTATGGCCACTCTCAGGTGACAGCAAATTTGTCAACAAAAATTGTCCTAGAGTCTCTGCCCACACAAGCACTTTTACAGCAAATGGTGCAAAAATGAATTCAAAACACTCTCAATAACATATCTAAGACAAACTGCAGCATTCAACATTATTCACATGAAAACTCAGTCCATATGTTAAGATGTCGTCCGCAAGAATACTACGCGTTCAGCGCGCAAGACTGAAGAACAATCATATTCTGCAAACAATGTTTCACACTGGCATCATAATAAAACGCAACGCTAATTGCCATCGTTCTACAGCACATAGCTACAAAAGATAACTATCACTACTTTTCTAAAACCAATAAACACTACAATGAATAGTAATAAGGATAGACAATTGAATAACAAGACTTGATCCAAGATTGCAGTGTGTTCTTTTTCACTTCTTGTTTCAATAAATGGAAAATCTTTGCAGGCAATGGCAAGTGGTTTCGACAAATTTGGCAGGAATTATAGCAACCTACTCAAGAAGCTTATTGCAAGTGCTCACCCCAACAGCAGCAGCAAGATGCCAACCAGCATGCAAGAAAGGTGTTTCAGGAAAGACATCATCAGCTATGAAAAGAGCACCCCCTAGCAACGATGACATTTTGTGCACATTGTGACTCATCCTTAGATCCGGATCTTGAAGTGCTCTTTTGGCAAATGCAACCTAAATGGAAAAAAAGAGTGAAACGGTCCATTAAATCATATTCTTTGCGAACGAGGGAAGAGATTAAAATGGTAATGTAATTCAGTTCATTCGAGCATTCAGAAGCAGATATCTACCTCCATCATTCCGGTGTGCACAGCAGAAACCATCAGAGGTTGGATCGGTAGGAGGACTGCAGACGCTGCCATCAGCAATTTGGGATTCTCATTTCTAAGTGCCCTTGATAGACACTGCAAAAAAGGTCAGCAGTTAAGTTTCGCTTCTTTTGAAGCTATTAAGTTTCATAGAACCACCTGTTCAAAAGCACTCACAGATCTACCCCTTTACCCATCTGTAGACTTTCTGGATAAGGATAACAGTTTGTACATTCTTGACTAATCCACCGGGTACTTGCTACCTCCACTAGATACTAGAAACTTTTCCACTAAGGACTTGTATGAGAAGAAATCACCAAACTATTTTTCTTATGTTTGATAAATAAGAGGAAGGCAAAGAGGGTCAGTTATAATTGATCCACACTTATTATGAGGTAGATTCTAACCAGTACCAATACGTTATAATTCTTGGCCATCACTTTCTCTAATCAGAGACGGAAGGAGAGTAACTTTTTGGGGACATACTGTTTGTGGGGGAATATTATTGAAAGATGAATTTCAGAGAGTTAGAGAACATCTTGCCAAAGAGACTCTACAATACAACATAATGGAGGGACACAAGGTGGAGTCTTTTGGGGACTTGAGATTTAGAAGAGAATTTCAAGATTGGGAAGTGTCTGCGTTTCAAAGATGATAACTGAGTCCAAACTTTTGGTTAGGAAGGACCATATTTTCTCTTGTAACGTAATATGGATATCAAAGGTGCCGAGAAAGGTGTGCTTTTTACTTGGTTAACTGCTAGAGGGGTGACTTTGACAACGGAATATCTATGAAAGCTGAAGATTGTCTATAGCCGTTGGTCTTACACGTCCAAGGAGATGAGGGAGGACATGGATCATCTTCTTCAACATTGTGGGCTAACCACGAGGTTATGGTGGGATATGTTTAGTTGGTTTAGCACTCCATAGGCAATGCCAAGAACTGTGAAGAGTTGATGTAGAGTGGGACAAGGAGGAAGATAAAGGACTTGGAACGTGGTTCCACTTGTGTTAATGTGGATGTCTGGATAGAGAGAAATAGGAGAGCTTTTGAAGGAGTGGAGTCGAGTTTCTCTTAGTTAGGAATAGTCTCTGTTTCTTTTTGTGCACACAAATGGGTGGAGTTTGTAGAAAATGACATATTTTTGTAGATGCTTTACCTTTTGGTATACCCCTTTTACCAATTTGGCCATATTTATGAATGAAAATATATTAACCTGTTTTAAAAAAATACTTTTTATGACGGCAGTGTCTAGCCAAACTAGCTTGCATTTAAACATGTATTTCTCCAGGAATACAATACAGAAAAAATAAGAATAAGCATTAGGGTAATGCTTACTTTTAATATTTTCTATTAGGCACTTGAGACTTACAAATGTAGAAGAAAGCATCTTCTTTTTGGGAAAAGTACACTGTTTGATAGAAAGTTCATGATGAAAAATTTCTTAAAACACAATTCTCAAGGTAGTGTACTAACGCTCCGGCATAGCTCTATTTAATTAGCATCCAAATAAAAGTACTTCTAGGAACTTGAGCACTCTTAACACAAAACATCATCACTTTCAAATGCAGAGTAGATACTTCTCACACAATTTAGCAAAAAGGGGACCAAGAAAACTATTGCAGCAATCAGCACACCCCACCAGCTATTTCAACGTCAATGTCACACACCTTTTCCAATTCTTTGCACTTTTTTCTTTTTGATGTTGATGAATGAGGTAGTTATCAATTATATAATTTTCAGCAAGCATTTCTGGTGTGATTAAAACTCCAAGCAAAATTGTATCTTAGAACATCTGGGCAAATATAAAAGATCCTGAAAAGATATAAAATGAACAGCTGAAGACTTACCACTGTTGCTGTTGCTATCATTGAGTAGTCAGCCCATCTCATATAGCGCCTTATTTTGCCTCTCGAAGCATGGTACAAACTGGAGACAATTCCAACTCCAATCAATGAATTGGCATAAAGTTTGCAATGAAGATTTTTCCTGCAGCAACAAAAAAAAATTTAAAAATTCTGTGCGCAATCAAACATGGTCATCATAAAGCAGCTCTAGCAAAATATATTTCTGACCTCGGAGCCTGAAGTCCAAGAGCAATAAAAGGAAGAGAAGTGATCACATTCGCAATAGTTTCAGCAACAGTTCGATCACCTAAAAGAAAACAATTAAAAGATTAGAAACATGGTAGAGGCACTATTATACGCTAACAGTTCATAAAGTGATTGTTCTTTGTATGTTTACCATGGCAACTACAACGGATGGGCCTGAGGCAACCAGGCCTTTGCTTCCAAACTCTCCTGGTGAACAAGATAACATGATGAGTCAAATTCTTGTCAACCCTAATCCTAACTTTAGGGTCAGAATTGACAATTCAATCATCTGTGTTGCTTATAGAAGATAGAAAAGCACCTCCAGAAAAATGATCAGAGGTCAACCAAGATAACCTCATTTTCACTTACTGCACTATTAGGTGGTGTCTTGTTCCAACAGGAAAACTTGCATGGCTCCGTTTATGTAAGCTCCCATGTTGTTTTATCTCTTCCAATGCAAATGGTGAATGAGGCACCACTTGCACTCCATGCACACCCTCCAAGGCTGTCTTAGGCTTCACTGGACTCTGGGTACCCATCTGCAATTGGGCAATCAGTCAATTGAATATGACTGACTGCCAGCATTAATATGCAGATACCGATATTGACCAGTTATGGTTGTAATCCAACCACTTTTTTTATTTTCTGTAACAAGGAAAGGAATCATTAGTCATTTCATGTTTTCAAGTGATGAAGAATACATAGTATAGGTTTTTTAAGCAAATCAAATCCTCCATGGATCAGAAATATATCCAAGGTTTCATCAAACCGACAATCACTGCTTCACGCAGCTGTTATTTACAAAATCATCGAGTAATTTGCGTTTATGCTCTAAATATATGCACCTTCTTTGGTTTCCATTTCCAAAATTTACCCCCTAACTTGTTCATTTCTTTGAGAAATTTCATATTGTGAGGGGGAAATTAGGAGCTCAACCATTAATTGTCAAAAAAAATTAGGAGCTCGACTGTTTCCAGATTTATGACCTGTACAACTGATATAGACTGTGTTATCTTGTAGGGGAATTGGTTGTCTCTGCACTGTGGAGTAGGTACCAGAAATTAATGAAACTATATGATATCGACATTTTAGAAGTTCGATTATTGAGTATTGTGCCTTCCATTATCGAACCACATCCAATGTTCAAAAATCTTGATTTGAATGATCTGGGGTCTGGATTAAACTTCAGTAGTTAAACTAATATCATTTTAGCTATTTTCCGTCTCAATAGGATCCATTACACATTGCAACCCAATAAAAAGCAGTAGAATCTCATCATGTCAACGATATACCTAAAGTCCAGATATGACAATAAGAACTCAGCTATTGATCAAAGATCAAAATTTTCCAAAGTCACTAATCGAATATTCCGAATCAAGACCTAGAAATAACTTCATAAAGATCAACTAATGTACTACTGAAAAACTCATTATGAGCCTTTCAAGGTAATCCATTCCCTTGTTTATGTCATGGTTTTATAATATCCATACAAAGATTACTTTTTTCAAACAATTATAGTGTCTAGACCAACTTGCATGCGCGAGTTCCTACTATCTATCATCAACAAAGGTACGCGGTAACTCTGTCCATCAACGCACTTACATAAATGGGAAAAGATAAACTTTTTTTTTCCTTTTTACTTACAATTCAAGCTTTATCCCATAAACTTCAACATTACAATTAACTCACATATCTTTACTGATTTAATAATTAAGAACCAAGTTATCAGATCAATTTCCTATGAAGCTAAACCCTTATTCTTCAAAACATAAAAAAAAAAAACAATTAGGCATATACATACACACACCCCACCCCCACCCCTAAACTATATCCCCAAATTCCAAGCAAAACCCATTCCATTTCTGATCAAATCCCTCAAATCAGAGCATAAAAGCTTCATCAATGGATCCTTAAAAATTCATCCATGAAATACCCAATACATTAAACTTTCTAGCTAGCAGCTCAAATTAGATTTAAAAAAAAAAACAATTAGGATCATATAGGGGTAATTGAAGCATGAAACTCAAACCAAAAAAAAAAATCATTTTTTAATTATAAAAACATTATTATTAGTTACATGGGTCAATTTTAAATTTGAAAAAAATGGAATCTTGAAATTGAAATGAGCAAAACAGTGAAATAGAAAGAACCTGTGAGATCGGTATGTGGCAATGCGTTAAAGAAGGAGATTTTTGTGAGCAAAGAGATGGAGAAAAAAGGGGTATTTATTTTAGGGAGAAAAAAAAATGGCATAAATTATGAGATTATGCGAATTTAAGAATCTTTTTTTAGCAACTTTGCGGATATTCGGGTCAGAATCTACAAAATGGGTATTACGTATTTTATCATTATTTAAGAGTTTTATATCTCGATATATCTCTTTTGTTATCAGATTAGTAAGGCGAGTGAAATGAGAAGTGAGGCGAACGTGATTTGTTATGTATCACAAAATACATGTGAATTACACTAGATACGTGAGTGTGATTTGCGTGTCTCTAGAATACCAGATTAATAGGAGAGTGACGAGGGAAGCGAGGAGAATTTGTCGTGTATTCCAAATATATATGAGTCCACTTAAATTTAATATATCTAGAACAAATTACACATAGTTTTGACCTTATATATTTCGAAATACGTGTATCTGAACATATACGTGAACACACCAAAATCTGATAAAAAAATGCATAATATTGCAAAGTAAAATATATCTAAATAAATAACGACTAAACTAATGAGATTTATGTAAATTTTTCTAAAATATATTATTATCAGCTTGATTTATTTAAAAATGGATTACATATGAATCGATATATATTATCCATCATAACATATAGATTACTCATGAGTATCCACTAATTATCGTCTTCTTAAAAGTATATATGCAAGACTTAAGAGTGTACCATTAAAAAAAAATTACACTTTAAGTTATGTTTAACTGGAAGCTATTAAGCGATGAATTAACTAGAAATTACCAACAAAATTTATAGTTAATTTCATATTTATTAGTAATAGTGAATTGTTACATGTAACCCACCCTCGTCAACCCACTCATCATGAATTCGGACGAACCTAATAGCATATTGTGTGAGAGAATTATTTTTTTAATAAATCTCCAAAAAATTAATATAAAATTCTTGTATTTCTAATCTTGACTCTGATTCTAATCGCGTTTTGGCAGAAATATGAAGAATTGGGTCACGTGAAAGGGAGAAAATGGCATAAATTTATGGGATTATGCCAATGTACGAATCTTTTTTTAGGAACTTTGAGCATATTCGAGTGTTCCCTTAGTGAATCAACATATAATGATTCATAGTTTTTTGTGGTCCTTTAGTGTAATTTTTGCTTAATTGCACAAAAATCTTCACAAAATGATTAGGTTTTTGCATGAAATAAGTATTATTAATGTTATTTACTTTTTCAATTTCAATTTGTTTACCTTATTTTGAATCTGTTTGAAATTTTTTGTTTCTTTCCTTTTTTAGCAACTTTTTAAATGACATGTTTAAAAATCATGAGATTAAAAAGTCTTTTCTATCTTTTTGAATTATGTATCAAGTCGAAATACGACAAACAAATTGAAATAACGGAAGTAGTAAACTTGCTATTGGCATATAGTACATGTTTGTGAACTTTATGAAAGATTTACATAATCACAAATATGTATTTCATAGTACTACGATATATGAAATGTTTTGGAAGTTTTTGATACACGTATTATTCATTTTGGTGCAATAGACTTCACATATTTGTTCTTTGGACTATGCTATTATCAGGCTTAAAAGCGTATGTATCATGTGAACTTGTGTTATGCGTTATAAAGCTCTTTACTTTCTTCTTACATTCCGATGAGAGATTCGTCTAATGTATCATGTTCACCTTTTTTTAGAAGCTTGTCACTCTAGAAGCCTATGAATTAGTCTCTTTATTTAATCAACCCGCACCGGCCCGTCCTCCGTTATACGCATAATATCAATCACAACCCAAGACACATATATTTGCAACTTAAATAAACATTACAAAATCACATTAAGGAAATCAAATATCAACCACGAAATTGAACTCAACAACACCATTATTACAACAATAAAACAACATCCACAAAAGAAGAGTGATGCATGAAAAGAGACAAAAAGGATTATTGAGCAACAAAGAACTGAATCTGAGTGGATCGTGTACCAGTAAAATTAATTAAAACAAAGACTTTCACAAATAGCACAATCATCTGAAGAGATACTATATTTGAGCTGCAAGTAGCATGGTCATAAGCTAAATAATCATTAGGATAAGGAGATGTTACATAGTAATCATAATTCATAACCTTCATTTGGTGTCTCATTCTTTATTAATGTTAAAAGAACATAATATAAAGTTTCTTCAAATGGGCCATTTTTTGCCATAATACCACCATTGCATATATGGCCCAATAATTTAGCACTTGGAAAATTACAAATATATGCTTGATACACTTAGATATATGTACATGTATTTTTGCCAGCAAATACACTAAAAAGGTGAGAAAAGCAAGTGAAATTTGTCATGTATCCTGAATACATGCAAATTACATGAGTAGATACACACTAGATGCATATGTATCTTGTGTGATTCACGTATATCTAGGATACTAGATACATAGGAGAGTGACGAGCAAGACGGGAGATAGGTGAGAGAGGTGAGCGTGATTTGTATGTATCCCAAATACATGATTCACTTGGATACAATGTATCTAGAACAAATTACACATAATTTTGACCCTATACATATATCCTGAGATACATGTTTCTTGACACACTAAGATCTAATTTTGCAAACTAAAGTGTATCTAAGTAATTAGTTCCTAAACTAGTGAAATTTTTCTTTAAAAAAATTGATGAATAGTTATTTATATATGAGATACATAAGTTCATATCAACATGTATCTAATACATGTTACTTTCTTTATCTTAAGAAAAGTGTCAATATCTTTCGATCCGAATTGACGCACGATGAACTGAGACAATAACTAACATCCCCAAAGTGAAGGATTTATGAACTGAATAATACATAGGTTTGAGACCCACACAACACAAATTATATTCTTAATTTTATGAAAATTTTGTGATACTAACAAAGTGTTTTTATGGGCATACACACAACTTAATCTCATCATCAGTGCCTAGAAAGATGATTAAAGTTTTCTTTAATACAAAACAACATAGGTAATTATATCAAATTGTCTCAAACTAGACAACCATACACCATAGATAGAAAATGAAGTGTGCATTGAGGATAATTAGAAGTAATTTTTAACATTTTACCTTATATTATATTTAAGACATTATTTTTTTCATTGAATATTTACTTATTATATGCATCTCCTATAATTGACATATTGTAATCTTTAAAAACTAAACATTAATTTTATCTTAAATTTCTACCATAAAAAATAACTTAAGATATTTATTTTTAAAAAATTACACAAATAATTGGAGACAAAAAAGAGTATAAAAATACACTTCACATACGAGTTCGGAGTCTAAAAAAAAAATGACAAAAATTTCAAACGAGCATATCAAATTTTTTTTAACTAAAGGGACAAAATCGATAGTGAGATAACGATTTTGTTTTGACTCCGTTATTCCATTTAAACAATCAATACAACTGACCTACCAGCGATTTTGTCCAAACAATTTTCCATTTGATAGACTAAAATCCCTATCCATTACAGCGTTTTTAGGATTTTGTATATATTATGAAACATGTTTAGACATTACCAACATTATATTAACTGACCATCAATTAATACGGTATGGAAATGTTTTTATTATAATTCGAGTTCTGAATATAAAAATATTTTTGATAGAAATTGTTTTTCTTCATAATATAATTTTATATAATGTAAATTTAAATTAATCAAATTTTCAATATATATATATCGAATATCCGATTAAAACAAAAAAGACATTGTATTGAATGATTTTGAGTTGAGAGTCAGAATTATTTATTTTATTTTTATAAAAATTCTAAAACTGCATTGAATTATCAACGCGTGTTTAGCTGTCATTCTAATTTAAGTCTACCTTGTTTCATGCTTTATCATTTACTACTTTTGGTCTTACTTGTATGTCCTTTATATGAAGCTTTGGGACATGAAAATCATTTTTTTCGAATTCGAGTCTTTTTAAATACGAAATTATTTTGATTAGAAAGTATTTTACTTTTTAAAATAAGACTAAGTTCGAACTTAATCAAACTCTAATTTAAATATCAAACATCAGATCAGAAACAATAGAATAAATCAATCTTGTCCATATTCAAAAGTGAAAATATATATATAATTAAGTATATTAAATAAAAAAAAATTCAAATAATTTAAACTTTTTAGATGATATATTCAAGATATTCATTAAGATTCTTGAGGATTTATGATTGTCCTTTATGTTAAACAAGGAAATAATTGTTTGTTTTTTGTTTAATAGAAAGATTTTCTTTTATTAGGGGGAATATTATACAAAATCCAACAAAAAAATCTCAAACATTAATAATAAATTAAATAGTTCTTACTTATCCAACTAACAAGACAAGAATAGGGTAATTAATTTCCCAATAAGTAAGTAATTATTTGGTATTCATGTGAACTTTAGGGTAAAAATGTATTTTTTTTAGATGGGGTAGTGTGGATCCTAAGATTTTTGGTAAGAATATCTAGAGTAAGCTACTTGAATGGGTTTGCAAAATATAATTAAAGGTTCAAAATTTAAATTTTAAAGTAATACTCTCTCTGTTTCACAAATAATAATCTAATTTAATTTAGCTCGAAATTTAAGAAAATATAGACTTTTGATCATTTGTTCCTAAACTAAAGTTATGTGGAATGTACAAAATTGTCCTTTAATCATGTGGCCTTAAACATGCCACGTATAAAATTATTACAAAAAAAAAACGTCATTCTTTTTTAAACAAAAAAAAAAATTTCCCAAACTTTTTAGTAAAATTTTTTAAATCCGTAACAGAAAAAAAAACTAAATCGCGATCCATATTTACCATTTAAAAAATTGAAAAGTATAGCGTAGACAACGGCTATTAATAATGGACAGTCCCACCCCGCTTCAATGCGCTCACTATATATAGTATTAATAAGAATCCAACCACTCTGATATACACATAAAACAACTTATTTTATTAGAGTTCGAGATATTCTTTTAACGTCTTAATTTATGTGATACGTTTTTAATTTTTTAATATTGTATAAATATTAAATATCAAAAATATTTTTAAATTTAGTGCTTTTTATCGTTTATCTTTGAATTATCGATAATCTTAAAAAAACTCCTTTAATTGATTGAATAAACTTTAATACATCGTTAATCTGTCACATGACATATCTAGTGGTCTCAAATTCTTATAGAAGCATGAAACTCTAAGGAAAAAAATCGCGAAAAAAGTATTAAGAACACCCCTAAACTTGACGAGAATTCAAAGAGTGTACTTCACTCAAGTTACAAGATCAGATGTGTATTTAAGTTCAATTAGTCCAGTAGAAAAATACGTTTAAGATTATCAATACACCCAGACATAAAACTAATACACCGCTAACAGTCCAGAAATGAAACTACCCATCATTTTTGTCTATAAATTATCGACAATCTTAAAAACAATTTTTTACTTGACTGAATGAACTTCATCACATCTTTAATCTACCACATGACATATCAACTCATCTCAAACTCTTGTACGAGAATAAAACTCTAAAAAAATCGATGAAAAGTATCGAAAACACGAGAATTTAGAGAATGTGCGTATTTCATTCAAGTTACAATGTCAAATATGTATTTAAATTTAATCAATCAAATAAAAATATATCTAAAACCACTAATAACTTAAAAACGAAACTAATAATTCACGTGTTAAAATTTATTTTTACCAAGCACAAGCAGCCAAAAATACATATTTATAAAAAGCATAGTTAGAAGCAAATAAGTTGGTGCAGAATTCGAAGCTTCATAAAATCAGAAAAATAAAAATAAAAATACATAATAATAAGATATAAATAAGAAGGTTCCCTTGATTCAAGGGTCAAGATCCTTTTTTCTCTCCATGTGACTTAGACCATAAGATAAGGAGATCACAAACACTATTATTATTATTATTTTTCAAATAGAATAATATCAAGTCCAATCAAATATTCTAAAACATCTCTTTTCAAATTCTTATCAAGTATTGTTTCAACAACCTATATGACATTAATATTAGTAAACTCAAAGTTACCCTTTTGAGTTTTTCATGACTAAAGTCAATCATTTTAAGTAAAAGCACATGAAATGTCAGTTCAAGAGAGAAGAAGAAGAAGAGGAAGAAGAATCGAAGTTATTATTCAAGCATGGACTATAATGTTAATGTTTACACAGTTATGTATATCGTCAACGATTGCCCATTCTTCAAACGCTATACCAAGAAAACTCGGATTTTTTCACGAAGTTACTACGGTAACTTTCGCGGATCATGATATTGAAACAAAGGAAAAAATTAACAGAGGAAACAAATTGTATGATGAAGACAAGAGATTAGTTCATACAGGTCCAAATCCTCTTCATAACTAGTATAGTTTACTACTATTACTACTAATAGGAGTTTTGCTACTATTCGATTTTTCTAGACTGTCTGTATCACATCTGTTGAGGCCTGTTAAAGCCATATGCTTTGAGTATCGATTCAACGGGCCTTTTATTCTATTTTTTCTTTTTCTTGCTATGTATTGGAATTAATAGTAGCAAAGCTTTTTACTAGTAGAAGTTTCATTGTTCAATGTAGAGGTTTCATTTCATAAATTTTACTTTGTGTGTCTCGTATAATTGACATTAATTATTATATGATCATGGACGGCTTTAGGGGAACGAGGGGTTCATCTAAACTATCGATTTTGAACACGTTGAATTATAAGATTAGAAACTACTTAGTAGTTGAAAAAGTTAAAAATTTGTCTTTGAAATTTTTATTGATAAAAATTCTAGTATAATAGAATTTTTTGTTTGTTTCACAGGTTGATGGACCCAAATCTTATGCTTCTCATTTCAATAAAAATAAATAAATTGAATTTAGCTACAAAGTTCCTTCAAGTGGTAATCGCTAAATAACTCGTAACTAACAATCTTTTTTTTAATATTTTATTATTAAATAAGATAAATTATGTATTTATATAATTTGTATCACTATTTGTTTTATTTGAAACTATTAATTTGTGAGACAACACGAAGCCTCATGCAACTAATATAAATTAGGTGAGACACAAAATAAATTATTTCAGAAGCATAGGGCAGAGAGCACACAAGTAAAGTCAATAGGAAAAATAGAATTGAATGAGGGTTAAATTTCTTTTCATTTTACTCTTATAATTATTATTATTATTATTAGGTAAATAATTATTTCTGACTTTTTTTTATTTTCTGTACCTTCTGATTTTTTTTAAAAAAGTGACTGTTGATATATTAAATGTAGTAGTTACTACTACTGAATACTTCTACTTTTTGTTGATTCTTTTATCTTTGTCCAGCCATTTGGTCACAGATTCACAGTAAATACAATTCTCTTTTCAGTGTTTAAGCACTGCCATATTTTTGATAGAATAATATAGAAATATACTAACTCCAACAAATTAAAGTCAATTGTATGTATTAACTATAGTAGCAAGAAATTTGCTAAGGGGTCCTAGTGTAAGGAGTTAGTTGACTTGTTTTCGGGAAGAGTCAGGCAAGAACGAGGGGTTTATCTGAATTCATAATATTTTATTTGTATAATTTATGAAAAAAATCTACTTTTAAAGGTATTTGACCTTGAGTCTTGAGGTATGTTGTTTCGTGATGTCGGACTTTAATAACAGTTATTGCATCTTAAATATAAGAAATTGCTTGTTTTTTGCTTTCGATCACCTAATCGTCAGGATGAAAATAAAAGATCAAGGTTCAAAATTTAAGTAATAGCGTATTTCGTATCGATATTGATGGAAGATAGAAAATATTCGAATAAAGCTATATCGAGTTAATTATATTAAAACACCACAATATATTATTCATACCTTCTTTTTAAATAATTAATGCGTAACGCCATATTCAATAAGAAATTATATTAACTCCAAAGATATTTTTAAATTAAGCTATTAACGATAAGAATATTTATAGACCAAACTAGTAAGTGAGGACATTTTTGTTCAGTTTCATATATGGCATACAATAATTTTTTTGATCTTTTTCTATGAATTAAATAAATGTTAAATAATCTATTTTCATAATCTTTTCAGTGTGATTGGACTTGTATAAGTTTCAGAATTCTTAATTTTTGTATGTACTATATAGAGTATTTAATTTGCAAATAATTACTAAATAATACTTATGTTTATTAAAACCCATAAAAGGGAAACAACAGTATAGTAAGATATGGAAAACCTATTAAGTGATGTTAGAGTGATTCTTTTTTTTTTTAATCGAACATCTATCGAGAAAAATTTTATTATCCCACATATATAGGGGTAATATTTTTGATTGATATATCTTTTTTTCAATCATTATTTGGATATTACATTGAATATATTGTTAGCGTTATTAAATTTTTTACTCCTTTTTTTTTGTGTTTGATAAGCGAATAAATATATTATCAAAAAAATATATATAATTTAAGTAAATATTATGATGGTCGAAGTCGAAGACGGGTTAAATTGATAAGGGCTATGGAGGGTTGTGGGTTGAAAGAAGGGGGGGGGGGGGGAGGTGGTGGAGAGGGATAATGGAAATGTCTGATCGAGTTGATCTGAATTTGAATGAGTTAAAAAATGAATTGAGTTAATAAATTCTTTTCGAAAGTTATAAAGTTACTTGGCCTAAAATGTGGGTCACACATAAGTGCCCAGTTCTTATTTGTTTTAACGGGAAATTTTTTAAAATGTCAATATTTTAGTATTTAATAGGACCCCTTAATCACATTTTTAATTAATCACCTTATTTTTTTTCTTTTATACTCCTTTTGTTCCTTTTTAGTTGTCATGTATACTAAAATACTTGTCCCAAAATAGTTATCAATTTAAACAATCTAGAAAAAATTAATTATCTTTTTCCAAATTTACCCTTAACATGAATTATTCTAGAATTAAGAAGACACATATTTAAATTAACACTAAAAAATTAATAAGGGATATATTAATCAAAGAATTTAATTTCCTAAAGAAAAAATGCTCTCTAAAATTATTTTGATCAATTACATGTGAGAAAATTAATAAAAAAAAAAAAAAACTCAACACCAAATTTTAATACTTTGTATTAAAAACACAATTAGCCGTCATAAATCATTTTGAATTACTGATCCCCAATATCTATCATTTTAACGAGAAAACTTTATTTCAAAATATTGAAATCTTAAAAAATAATCGATTAAATAACTATTTTTTCCAAAATCAAATAGTTTAGAAAGACAAATACTTTTTCGTAATAGTTGTTTACTATACTAAAAAATGATTGTCTAATAATATTTGTCAAATTTAAAAAATTAAGTTATAATTTATTTTTTATGTCTATTTTACTTTTATTATTGAATATTGTTTATCATTTAACATATTTTTTAAAGAATTAAATTTAATAAAATTATAGAATAAAATAATAATAATATTTATATTATTTATTATTTTTTAAGAATATGACAAGTCAATAGTGGACAATTGTTGCACGAATAAACTAATATGGATAGGTTAGAATGTTAATTTAAGACATAAACAAAGTGTTTTTCTTTTTAATAAAAGTGGGGGTTTGTTAAGTGAGATTCTACAAACTTTAATTATTGTATTGGGAAGTGATATTTGGATTGACTATTCCTAGAATTAGCATAGTGTTTTTCATATTTGTCATTTAAATTTAATGCTTTTCATTTTTTTAAATTATTTTTAAGTACATATATTATAGGGCAAACCAACATGCATATATTTATAGTCAAATGTTTATTATGGACACTACAACCCAAAAACATATTAATTGCACAACTATTATATTAACATTATATTGTGTTCTACTAGTACATTTGCTATTGGCAAGTCATTTGGTCCATAAGATTCCTTTCAACACAACTTTTATTATTTTAAAATAAGAACTAATATTTCTATATTATATTTCAAAATATAGTTCTAAAAAAATTAATAAATAGTTTTCTTTCTTTTGAGATTGGAAGGCTCAATTAATGCATAGTTGAGAGCTAGCAAGAATGTGTTTTGAGTCAATCTAAGTAATTACTTTCTGCGTTTAGTATTATTTATCATAGTTTTTATTTTTAGAGTTAAACTATAAAAATTTTTATTAATATTTTAAGATATATTTTTTCATCGTATTAATATGTAAAAAATTGTAATTTATAGTACTTATCATATAGTTTTAGAATATCTAATTTTTTTTGTTTAAAATATCGAATTAATGTGATCCAATTTATCTTTGAAAATTAGTCAAATTGACATTCGATAAGCGTAACATGACAAACAATTCCGGACGGAGGGAGTATAACTTATACTTTTTATTTTTTTCTCTATTATTTGTTTATTTTAAAATTTTATATATTTCTTAAGAAGATAATTAAATATAATATTTATATTGATTGAGGTATAATCTTTAATTTTGAGAAAAAATAATTAATATTAAGAATAAAATATGAATAAATATATTTTACTCTATTTTTAGTATAAATGACATATAAAAATGAAAAAATAAAAAAAAACATATATTAGTTAATTATGCTAACATTTTAAATTACAAAATCAAATACGATACTGATTTCATATATAAATAACTTATCATATAATAAATATCAAACATAATATTACTTATAAAAAATTTAGAAATTTTTTTTTTAGTCAGAATGATATTTTATTTTTTTAACTTTAATATTTTTTTATTATAAAATAAAAAAAGAATCAATTTAATTTAAAATAAAATAAAATATATCATAAATTTTTTAAATTTCTAATCAAATTATTTATCCAAAATTTAATACTTATATAACTCATCTTTAAATCAGATACGCTCGATTCCTTAGGTGAAAAATTTTCAATGCTACCACATTGTACTTTTTTCACTTGCAAAGTGAATAGTGGACTTAGTTTAGCTAGATTAGAAGATCCAATTTTTTAATATATAATTTAATAATTAATACTGTGCATCTTTTACTAGTTGTCCCTAAAAAGTTGAGCAAAAATATTTCAAATGAAGTTTTGTTTTTTCAAGGTGTGATCTAAAAAGAAGATATAGAAACTTCTTTGGGTGAGTTTCACCAAAACTCTTAAATATAAAATTCCCCAAAAATTATTTGGAGAAAATCAAAGCCCAATTCTCAAAATAATAAATAATTAATTGTTTTGCATAATCCAAAAGATTCTTGAATAAAGAGAGGAAATAAAAAGGTTTATCTCTTTTCTTGAACTATAAAAGGTATATGTTTTTCCCATGAAATGAATGTTTGCCTCAAAGACACTACAAACTATTAATGGAGTTTAAAAGTTTATAATATATTTTTTTATCTTTTAGTTAAAAGGTATTAAATTAAAAAGTAATTTTTTTTAAAAAGAAAATAATATAGGTAAAATATCTAATTAAAAGAATTTTTCCTATAATTTAATTATTAATTTATACTTATTATTAACTATAGTCATTTCTATTTTTTTTTACAAAAGATTAAGTTTATTATATTTAAAAAGTGATAAATATAATTGTGATTATATTATTGGAGAATATATCAGATCAATACTGAACAATAAAGAAGAATACAAGAATTACTTTTTATTGACTTTTATTTTTTTATATATATATATATATATATATATATATATATATATATATATCTATATATATATATAATATATATATATATATGAAAATTGATGATGAGTTACAATGTTTTTATTTTTTTTAAAAAAACTTGTCTAAAAAGAAAAGAATCAATATATTCACTATGAAAATTACTTTTTTGGTCTAAAACTAATAATAGGAATACTTTTTGACTAAAGTACCAATGATAAAAATAATTTTAATCAAACTATTAAAATACCATTTCATTTCATTTCGTATAATTTAAAAATGCATTTTATCCCTTTTTTTTGTTTTTTTTGTAAAACTCTTTTTTGCACGTCCGATTAAGTAGTTAACCAATAGCTTTACAATCTTACAATCTCATTTTTTTTCGGTTGCATATTTTAATTTAAAATTCTTCATTCATTATTCAAAGTTCGCACTAAAATTTCAATTAAATCTAAAGTGCATATTATAAGATTCATTTAAAAATAACGCTCTCAACATATTTTTTCTATATCCAAGATTTTGTGTGGCATATTCAAATTTGTCATTACATATAGCATTTTAGGCTTTTAATTTGTACACATTAGGTTACTCAAAGTAACAATAGATCATTTTATGACAATATCACATGTCAATCTTTATACCACAAAGTGGAAAACTATAATGGAGGTGAAATTTAAGGTCCTACATAATTTAATTAGGACTCTGAAAAAGGAAGGGATAAAATTTATTTCAATATCAACCACACAAATTAAGAAATTATTCTAATAATAATGTTGATAAATCAAGATTCCATTATGTATTTTTAGTTTATTTCTATGGTATAATATAAAGCAGTCAAATTCATATTTAAATTCTATAAATTCAATCTTTAAGATTTTTATTTTTAATACAAGCAGACAAAGAGGTGAATCATCAAATCTTAAACTAGATTATTTCGGTATCCCAATCTTTTATCGATTTATTTTATTGCTAAAATGATAGTACTGCCTACCTAAAGAAAGGCATGATAAGTTTATCGAACCTTTGGCTTCTCGCCTTGAGATACCTAACTTCACCATTTTAAGATCTTTAAGTTTATCGAACCTAAAATTTGTTGCACCCCGATTTCAAATTAGTCAAAATAGTTTGTAATGCAATGTAAAATACTTGTATCTCTGGTTTTGATAAATGTTTAGAATCGTAAACCTAATATTTTAAGAAAAATTAGGAAAAATACTTTTAAATGAAATATAAATGTTAACTTTGTTTGATTTGCATATAATAGTGAGATTCTAGGTTAGAATTTTTATTACTCGGAGGAAATGTATAAGTATCCCTGAAAGTCTATCCAATGATAGTCCTTAAATTTAATTTCAAGAAAAAAACAATTAAAGATATTTTTGTTCATTTTTCTTGCTAGAAAATGATGGTAATAATGAAGAAAAGTTTTTATTAGTTTTGAGAAAAAAGAAATACACAAGGTATATAAGATGTATCCTGACTAGATACAAAGCTATTTAATAGTAAATTAGTAATTATATAAAGTAAAAGTATAAATATTTAAAATGCATGAAAGTTTTTTGATCCTATATATTTGAAAAATATGCATATCATGAAAGATTTTTGATCCTATATATTAGAAAAATATACATATATGATGTATGTTTAAGATTGTATAAAGTTTATGATCTTATATGCTTAAATAAAACATTCTAAAAATTAAGAAATGAATAAGAAAAATATTTGAACAATTATTTTTTGGCAAAAAATCAAATTTTTAATAAATTTGGGCCTTGTTAGGAAATTTCCAATGGGCTTAATCACTTGATCCACTAGTTAATATCTTTATGAAAATAAAGGCGTTGACATGAACACGTGGATATACTAGGTGATATATGATTAGGAAGGAAAATATTCATGACAAGATACGAGTGACCTCTGTGGTGGATACGATGCAAGAGGTGAAAATGAGATGTTTCGAAAATGTGATGAGGAGACGAACACGTGTTTCAACGAGGATGGTGAGGGTTTAGCGATGATTAGTCTAAGGAGAGTTAGAAGTAGTCGAAAAACTATTAGAGAGAGGTGATTAACCAGGACATGACACAAACTACAACTTACTAAGAATATGAGAAGGATATAAAGGTCGAGGATTATAATAGAAATTTACTTTATTACCTTCGTGCTACAACTATACACTTGTAGTATCATCTATTTGGATTGACTTATTTTAATTGTTGTTAAGCTAAAATAACTCTTAAACGTTTTTAAAGTATTGAAATAATTTTATAAAGTGCTTATAAGCTTCTGATTTCAAACTAAAATCATAAAAATAAGCCAATTTACTTTTAATTTTTTTAAATTTTAGCTTATAAGTCAAAAGCTGAAAGTCAATTCGAACCAGCTTAATCCTCAACCCACCTATATTTTTAATTCTCTGTATCTCAGAGAGTCACATTAAACCTAGTTGAATAGACATATTATTAAAAATTAAGTCATAGAAACCAAAGATTTTGCTGTTTTTATATCGTTGTCCACAAGATCTTCTTTTTTGATAACTCACAAATAATAAGATTCGTTCAAATCTTATAAATTCGGAATGTCGGACGGTTTAGTTATAATAAAAAAATTATATCATCTTAATGTTTCAGATATTTTATAATATATAATTAAAATTAGATTTTTTAAAATTAGGTTAAATATATAAACAGATTTCTAAATTTGTCGAGTTTTTTCTCTCAGGTATTTCAACTATGTCATTTTCATATTGAATCATTCAACCACCGATAATTTGTTCCGTTTAAACAAACACGGTTATCTGATGTGGAATCAGATTTGTGAGGGGTATTAATAGAGGATGCACATGTTGTTCAAGAACACGTTAGTACAATTGATAGTGAAAATGTATGAGAATAATTGTGTTTTACTTAAGTCGTTTAAACACATTAGAAAATAAATGAGACTAATGCGGATTGTCTTTATTCCTTCAATCAAAATCATTACAATTCAAACACAATTGTAGGCATTTACAATAGAAAATCTGATCAAAATCAATCAACTGTATTTTGAAGGAACAAATTATGGTTGGTTTAATGATTAAATAAGAAAATAACGTAGTTGAGGTACCTAAGGAAAAAAACTCAACAAGTCTAGAAATCTCTTTATGTATTTGGCCATTTATTTAAATCATATCGATTTTTCTTTAAGATTAGTACAGTTCGGTTAATTCTTTTACTTTTAAATATCACCTCAAAATATACTATTATTAAAATATTTACTAGTGATTTCGTTCGCAAGTATTTTCTTGAAAAAATACTTTAAATTTTCACCAAAATGTCAAGAATGTAAAATCTTATTACTGTATTGTTTGATTTTAAACATTTAATTAAAGTGCTTGTATACATTTTACCTTATTATTTGATGAAATATCTATTATAGTATCTAGGACTAAGTTATATTTATGTTTAAAAAATGCTATAAAATGTATTTATATATTTCTTCTCACATTCTTTCAATGCAACAACTTGGTAAAAAAAAATGTTCGAATTTGATAACAAAAAGTGGAATTGTCCCTTTGGGAGACCTTCGATAAAATTGAAACGATACAAAAAATATTAATATAGCCCCCGCGAAAAGATGACATGCACAATTGGAAAATGGTTCGGATTTTTTTCTCAAACCAAATCTGCAATTTTATCTTGAAATCTAAACAGAAAAATATTTATCTTTTTTTATTTATAAAATTTTTAATTATTTTATCCTATTTTAAAAAATAATTTAAAAAAAAAACAAAAAATAAAAGTGGAATTATTCAAAGCACAAAAAAAATTGTTTTCTTCAATTTTGTTTTTTTCTCTCTAGCTAGCCGTCTGTCACACGATTTTCTTCCTTAAAACTAGGAAAAAAGAATTACAAATAATATTTCAAAATAAATTAAATTTATCATCCCTTATATTTTAGAATAAAAAGTTATCATATATTTTTCGTCTAAAAATACCTTCAAACTATATTCAAATTACTACAACAAAAATAATTTATAGCGGCATTAAATATTGATATTAATAAAGAGTGCTAAAGTCTTTATCGATATTAGTTAATTGTCATTAGAATCAACGTCATTAAATACTTTAGAGACATTATATGACAACTGTCATTAAAAATAAATATTTAACAATAATTAAAAATTAATTGTCGCTAATAATATTTTTGTCGCAGACTTGCAGTGAATGTATCAAAAATACCTTTTCTTCACACGATTATTCAAGAAATGAAGGGTTGATGCCCCTTGAATTATTTAAAATGGGACAATTTTATCATCCATTTAAAGTTAAGCATACATGCTCTTAATTTTAGAGATTTGAGAAAAATTTATTTTGGAGGTTATTAGATTAATCTAACTATTTTTATATGAAAATTTTGTACACAATGTCAATTTTATGAAATATGAAAAATTAATTTATCAAGATTAATATTTCAACTAAATATTTATTTAATTTTTTTCTTTTCAAAATTAATATGCTTGCACTTGACTGAAATTTGAGATGATTTAAAGTTGAAATAAATAAATATCAAAATATAATTGAAATTGATTTTTTTTCATATTTTTCTTAGAGTTAAGGACAGAGTATTTTTATACATAATCATAACAAAAAAATAAATTTGATTAGTTAAGCTTTGTCCCCCACTTAACTCATAATGACATGAAAAGGCAATTTTAATTTAGAGTTTGGCTTTATTAAGAGCGTGACTTAGTATTAACTTATTCATAAGTTGACTATAAGTATTTTCATAAATCTAAATTTCATTTATGATGAGTTTATAATAGTAGAAGATTTATCACTATTAAAAATAATAATATCATTAGCATATACATGATAATTGATGACGGGACTATATATTAGGGGCAAATAAAAAAAAATACAAAATCAGTATGATTGAGTAAATTATTAATAGAGGGGATTATTTTATATTTGAGCAAATATGATGTGATTATCTTCCCAAAGTTTTAACTTATTGAGCAAGTGAATATTTAATTTACTTATATTTTTCGAAAATTTAATGAAGTAATTTATTTTTTTGGAATTAATTTCAGTTAAAAATTTATCAATCGATCATATTATTTATATTACATTAATCTTTTCTATGATTTTTATCCTTTGAAACATTTTTAGTATTGAGTTGTAAACCTTTATCTTTTTAGTATTTCTTTATAAAATAAATAATTGTACACGTAATTAATGAGTTGACAGCTAGCACTAAACTTTCATAATATCATTACGCCGAAAAAATAATCTTTAGTGAAAATTAATTAACAGTAATAATTTAATTATACTTTAATAAATTTTTTAGACAAGCAAAACTTTTATAAATATTTTTAAAATTTAGAATGACATTCAATTCAATAACAATTAACTAATAAGGATACAATTTTAGTACTTTTTATTAATGTGCATATTAATTATTGTTAAAAGTGATTTTGTAATGCATGTCGTAGTCTTCATGTATTTTATAAATATAAATAATATAATTTTTTAACCATGATTTTTTTTGAAGTTGAAGTAAAAAATATGCTTAATCATAAAATTCAGAAATTTTTCTTGAAGTTGAATTTTATAATTTTCTAAGAATTTTTAAAAATAACAAAAAAGTATTTTTAATTTTTCTCTCCTAATTACTCAAAAAAGTCAATATACTCAAGTTCATATTCATAGCCAAACCCAACTTTAATTTTTAAACATTATTTTTTATTTTAAAAACAAATCAACTTTTTTCACATTTTATTATAATGAATACATGATCAAACATTCATTTATAATTTCTTTTGGTACAACTAATAATTGAAAGACAACACAATTGTATTTTAAGTTACCAAAAACACACAAAAATCTATTGGCATAGAAAAAAAAGAGATATTGTTTTGGACGTAAGAAAAAGTCCATAGATTATATTTTAGACCACAACTTTCTAAATATATGTATGAATATAAACGACGGACGATGATTGAAATCATATATATAGATTCAATTGTTAGTTTGAAATATAACGACACTTATACATATTTTTCTATCATAATTTAAAATTTTTAAATCGTGATGACAACCACTTAATATCTACGTCTAGGATTTTTTCTGTAATATTTACATAATATAATTTCCTGATTTTATCTTCAGTATTTTTTAATTAAAAATAAGTTGAGTGGTTAGAATTTCTTTATGAAATAACTGAGTAATTTTGATCTTTTAAATTTGTAAAAAACTAAATAAATACGTTTCAGTCGAGTTTTAAATCTACTATAAAAAAAAGAAGAAGGAAAAACAAGATAATTATTTTTTTAATCATTTTTTTAAGTAATGCCTAACAACCTAACCTAAATTTCCATGATCTGTCGTGGATCATGTTTTATAATATTTATATAATAAAATTTTTGGTGTAGCAAATTGAAATCTATATAAGGACACTACCATTTGTAATAATTTTATCATCACTTTCTTTCAAAACTTTTTGTTAAACAAATAAATATGGGTCTGAAAGGCAAGTTGATTTCTTCAGTTGAGGTGAAGTGTGGAGGACATTCGATTCACGATATTTTTCATGCCAAAACTCATCATATATCCAACATAAGCCCTAGTAAGGTAAAAAATTTTGAGATTCACGAAGGTGAAACAATAGAGGTTGGTGCAATTGTTGAATGGACGTATAACGACGGTAACATATAGACATTTCCCCTCTCTCTACATATGAATTAATCTATATAAGATCATATTACGTATCTCTTATATTTTCGATTTTATTGATTGTAGATGGAAAAGATAAGACGGCAAAGCAAGTGATTGAAGCAGTCGATCATGAAACTAAAACAATTACTTGGAAAATAATAGGTGGAGATTTGTTAGAGTTGTACGATTCCTTCACTATTATCACATCATGTGATCATCATTGGACTACATGGACATTTTTGTACGAGAAAAAAACTGAAGACACACCAGAACCTCTTGTTCTCTTGGCTTATGTCCTTCATGTGACAAAAGAAATTGAGAATCACCTTCTTAAGCAATAAAAAATCGATGCATATTTATACATATATGCAAAGTATATATATGTATATGTGTGTTTGTGTGTGATACTGGCTAGCTAGTTCTATCTAGCTAGCTATAGTGTGTGAAATAAATAACATTGTGTTTAAATAATATATTACTTTATGTTCCTTTTCCTTCTAGGGATGTATTTTCAATGTTCAAAGATATGGAAAATATCATTAAAATTTACCTATATCAAAAACGATATATTTAATAATATGCTCTATTATAAGATGGACACTAACATTTATGATATGTTCCATCTATAGTATTAACTATTGACTAAAATTTGATATCATTTCATTCTGCACCGGTGAAATTAGAAATTTCGTTAAGGATGTTTGAGATTTAATATATAGATGTGAAAAATATTTTGTGATCAATATAATTGGTACAATTTTCTATATACATGATATAATTTTTCGTTAAAAATTAACCTTACCACCTTAAGCTATATATAACTACGCCACCGTCACCACCAACAAATTGTTATTTGTTTTAAAACAATAGAAAAATGGAAAATAAAAGAGACTGTTGAAAATACTCTTTTTTATTTACAATTTCTGAAATAGTATATAAAGGAGAACAATATGGGACAAAGGATTAATTATATAATTATTATTGAATATGCTATTGACACAAGAGACAATCCTTGGGATGGACATAATAACAATCAAATCCAAAAAATCGATCGATTAATTTTTTTAATTAATCAAATCGAAAAAGTCAATTGAATCAATTATTTTTTGATTTTTTGATTTATTCTGAAGGTTTACGATTTATATTTCTTTTTAAAATTTCAATTAATAGATGGAAGAAGAGAAGTGAGAAATTATATATACTTTGGAAGGGAGATGAGGATAATCAGACTTCCACACAATAATAAGCATAACCTCTCTTTTTATCGAGTTCGAAGTCAAAAGGGTAAAAAGAATTGTCAAAATTTTTTAAAAGGATATATTAATTTTTTTAAACCAAAAGGGTAAAATCACTCCTGACGAAGCGATTTTCTTCTAACAAAATTGACGTGTTAATTTTTTTAAAAAAACACAAAAATCGCTGTTGTGACAGCAATCTCATCCAAAAAAAATCTTTTTCCTTAAATCACTGTCATAGTAGCGATTTGTCAAAAAGAAATTTTAACAAATGCTACAGGGCAGACCAAATGTTGGACCAAAATGCTGCCTGCCTCTATTAACTTTTTTAATAAAAAAGAAATCGCTGCTATAGCAGCGATTTTAATTTCATTTTTTTTGAAAAACGCTATATTCGCAGCGATATTAAAAAAAAATAAATTGTCAGAACAAAATCGATTTTACCCTTTTGATTAAAAAAAATTGATATACCTTTTTGGAATTTTTGACAATTTTTTTTTGCCCTTTTAGCTCCGAGCTTTCTTTTTTTACCTTTCTCTTCCTTTTTAAATTAATTGCTAATTGCTATTTGAGCCTAGATCCTAAATCATTCTTTTAGGCCCAATAGTTTATTTGATGGCGTCAAAATTCATATTGGGTTGAGGTTGATTCATAACAATATTATGTTTGATCAGAATTTTAGACCTTTGTATCATTAGTTCATGGATTAGTTATACAGTCTACACGATGTTATAAGATTGAGTCAGTTCTCTAAATGGTCACCCAAGTCAAGATGATTGCCTTGAAATATCATTTATGTTTTATTTAGCACCAAAAATATCATTCAACTATCACTATTTTCCTCCAAAAATACTTAATGACATGTAATGCCATCTAGGAGTGAGTGAGACTTTTGAAGTGTCAAGTATATTTCTGCACTACTAATCTCTACATTAAAGACATAACTACTAATTCCTGCACTACTAATCTCTACATTATTAAGCTCTATAGTACTAATTTCTGCATTATTAATCTTTGTAGCAAACAACCCCGAATATGTTCTTGCTGATAACAATAGGAAACATGTATATAGTTAGGTTAAAAATATGCAACACAAATTAAATGCTTTTAGAAGTAGACAAGCTATCACACATGCTTTCAGATTCTGTAACTTTTGCTAAAAACATGTTGTCATAGATCTATTTTCTAGTAGTGGATCATAACCCCAACTAACCACAACTTCTAATCAACAATATATCTAGCATGCAAGTGATCAACATATAAGTATTTTCCCTCACAAAATGTATATGTTAAGCCACAAGTCTACATTTAGGCCACTTTGATTGATTGTTGTGTTTTTTTTATTGCTTTAGAACAAGAAAGCCAAGGCACTGTTAAAAGGGAAGGCTCGAATTCTTTAGAGCATTCAAGCTTGATTTGAAGTAGGTAATAGTTGTATGATTTTCGGTTTTATAGATGTACATATGTCTATCACTTTATAGTATCATATATGTAATGCATGTTGTGCAAGACATAGAAAAACATATGAAATGACATCATGTTGATAGTCTCGTGCAGTGAATCTATTTACTTTACTTGTAGTTTCAAGTGTTATTGTTCATTGTGATTATGCATGTGCATGTGCATGATTGTTTGTGACTCTAGTTGGCTCGGGTACCAGCTGGTACATAAATTCTAATGATTGGCTCGGATACCATGTATGATATGACTACTAACTCTAGTTGACTCCGGTATCATATATGCCGCTATGCTAACAGTTTGTGTGTGGGTTGCTTGTGAGGACGATGTATGTGTATTTATGGTTCCATGAGAGGGTTGGGTTCTTGTAATTATGATCATGTGGGACATGTTCTAGGTATCATGACTGTGAGTGTATGTGATTGTTGTTATATGTGCTAGTTTGTGTTTACTATGTTGTGGTTTTCTCTTGTTGAGTACAATACATCTTTTACGGGCTTATATGAGATCACATTTAAAAAAGATGTTTGACTTCGAATTCAAGAATGAACTATTCTTTCAGACTGTCATGAATTCCTCTATATCTTCTTGCTTGCCTATCTTTTCAGACACAAACTTTAGATTTATTAGTTTCCTAGTTTTCGGGGTTTCATCCCCATTATTGACTAAATAGAATTTTGCTATTGCGACTTTCAGTTTCTAACGATTTTATTTTCGTAATATTTTGGACTAATTAACGATTGAGTTTATACAAACTCAATACTTTAGTTGTTTTAAACTATTTATTTTCATGACTTGAGATATGGTGTGTTCGTAAATTGTCATCGTGGTTAATGTGGATGACACTCACGACGATAAAGTCGTCATATATTTTAAATGATTGAATGATATTTTTTTACCTTTTTCCCCTCGAAACTATGTTAAATTGGGAGGTTCTTTAGCTGGTGGTGGACCAACCACTTGCATTGTCTTTTTTGACTTTGAGTAATGGTATTAGGTAGAGTAATTTCATCACTTAATTAAGTTGTCTCCCACTTAACTCTTAATATATATATATATATATATCTATTAGAGGGAATAAATAGTACAATTTGTCTTTCTAAATGAATTATTGAGCAAAGCTAATGTAATATATATATATATATATATATTAATATATATAATATATATATATATATATATATATATATATCTCTATATATCTCTATCTCTATCTATATATATATATATATATCTACTATATATATATATGTCCATGTGCATGATATATATATCCCACACCTCTAATAATTGTAGACAAAATGGTGTCATTGTCATGCATTGTCAATTTTGGGTCTAGGTCTTAAACGAATATGTTTTTTGGGTTATGCCATGTCGAGCTCCGAAAACGTGTATATTATGTAAACTTATAATTTGAGTTTATAAAGTTTTTTATTTTTCGCTTATATTTTGATGTGCGATTCGCGTAATTAGGTGTTCAACATACTTCAGTATCAAAAGCTTGACAATCTAATAGCCTTCGAATTGTGTTTGACTCGTCCTCCTCATCAGTTTGCACTCCATCAAATGCATCGAGTTAGTAAGTTCCAAATACAATAATGATACAAAAAATCTATTTTCAGTGAAAGAATTCGATTTAAATTTAAGAGAAATCGAATATTCAAAACAATTATAACAAATCACTTTTTTTTTTATAAATAAGTGGATTTAGACTACTTATGTCCTTTTTCTTTTATTTTTTGTTAGAATTTTTATCCTTTGAAAGATTTCACTATTTCAGTTTTACATAATATGAATTCCATGTGAGTTGTAAAAACCTTATTTTATGCATTAAAAAACAATAATAGTTGGGTAGTTGAAGTTTCATTGTAAATGACCCTATTAATTTGACAAGATCTAATTATATCTTCCATGATATATTGTGATACTCGTGGATCATGTTTTATAAGTAATATAATTTATGATATTTTTCACACTAATATTCATGATTGGGGATATTTAGTTCATGAATTTTTTCATACTAATATTCATGACATATATGATATATCTAACATAAGCCCTACTATGATTCAACATTTTGAGATTTAGGGGAAATTATAAATATGTCTTAAGTCATATACATCCACCTAAAGTTGTTCATATATTTCACTTAGACACTTCAATTAAGGCTTGTACCTATTGAACACTTTATTTATTCATAAATCATTCATATTATAGACACAAAATGATGATATGGCAAAAAGAGTGTGTTCCACTCTCCTTGAGCGCGTATAGCTATTAAAAATTTAATTTTTTTCTTTTTGTTTTCCAACTTATATACTTAATTTTTTAAAATTAAATAAAAAAAATAAAAAAATTTGTCTTCTTCTTCACTTCATTCATCATCTAAGTACTCTCTAATTCTTTTTAAAGATAATTATGGTAGCAAGTGATTAAAGAAAATTCAAGTCGTTATTTTCTTTAGATAATTATGGTAGTAAGTGATCAAAGAAAATTTAAAATGGACGAAAAGCTTTAAATGGCAACAAATTTTTGACGAAGAAGAACAGGGATGGGGGGTTGATAAAATAATTTGTTTTTTTCTTTAATTTTTTTATCTAATTGCCACGTGTTATGATTTTATTGGTCTATCTGCTATGTATTTGTGTTTGAGACACACGCACTTATGTCTTTCAATAAATTTTCATTTTGTGTTTAATAGATATAAATTTGTTAAGATTAAAGTGTTCAATAGGTACTGTCCGAAATTAAGATATCTAAATGAAATATACGGACAACTTTTAGGGCTTATATATGACTTAGGCCTATAAATATTGATTCAATTGTTAGGTAAAAATATAATGATGATAAATATACTTGTTCGGTCACGATTCAACAATTTTGAGCCGTGATGACACCTATCAGACTTTATAGGCGAATCATATACAATGCTAGGTCTAGTTAATTGGAAAAAACAATATTGACTTTGTAATACAATGGACTATAACTTTGCATCGAATATCAAATCGGAATTTAATTTACTGATTACCAAATTACCAAATCGAAATTTAAAATTTTGATATTTGGAATCTACTTTTAACCACCAGTTATCGAATTCCCGAACCGAAAATTTGATAATCCGAACCGAATATCGAACGTCCACCCCTAATTTTACCACTCATTAAGAGTTCTCTACCAAGTATCATATATTGAGAAAGGTACACCTAGATGCATGCATTTAAGCTAGCGGATACACTAAAATAGGAAGAGAGTCGAGCGACATGGGAGGGAGGCAAGAGAGATAGTCATGTATATATTCCATATACATATATATATATACATATACATATATATAGATATATATATATATATATATATATATATCTGTGTGTGTGTGTGTGTGTGTGTGTGTATGTGTGTGTGTGTGTATTTGTATATATCTAGTGTGATTCGCATGTATGTGGGATACCAGATACATAGGAAAGTGTTGAGCGAGATGAGAGAGAGGCAAACGAGATTTGTTATGTATCTCAGATACATACAAATCAAATTGGATACAGTGTATCTAGCACAATTTACACCTAATTTTAACCCAATGCATCCCACGATAAATATATTTGGACTTATCAAAATCTGATAAGATTCGTGATATTGCAAACTTAATGTATCTAAATTATTACTCTTGAACTATTGAAATTCCGATAAATTTTCCAAAATAAAATCTTTTTTTTTGTCATTTTCTCCTCAATGGGTTAGCAATCCAACACCAAATTTCCATGATATGTCGTGGATCATGTTCTGTAATATTCATAATAACTTTTGGTGTAGCTAATTGAAATCTATATAAAGACTACAACTTCTAGTCATTTTATCACCACTTTCTTTTCAAAATCTTTTGTTATATATTTTTTAAAAAAAGTATGGGTGTGAAAGGTAAGTTGATCGCTTCAGTAGAAGTAAAGTGCGGAGGACACTTGATTCATGATATATTTCACACCAAAACTCATCATATATCCAATATATGCCCTAGCAAAATCCAAAATTTTGAGGTTCATGAAGGTGATTCTGTAAAAGTTGGTTCAGTCGTTAGCTGGAAATATAACGATGGTAATATGTTCACATTATTCCTCTCTCTACATATGAATATATTACATATTTATTAGGTGTGTTATTTTATTTATTTTTGATATATATAGAAATAAATATGTTTAAGAGGTTAGATATGTGCAAAATCAAAAAAAAAAAAAAATTACTAAAAAACAAATCAGTTGTATAACTATAAATGTTTGAACCAATAAAATTTAAAATCATTAATGATCTATTTTTCTTTGCTCCAACTATTTTGACATTATTAGAGATTTCATTGGAGAAAATGAAAACAAAGAGAAACCTATAAAATGAGCTAAAAATATGTAATTGTGAATGTTCAACTTGAAGTAAGCTTATTATCGTCTCTTATATTTTCGATTTTATATATTGATTATAGATGGAAAGGATAAGATTTCAAAGCAAGTGATTGAAGCCATCGATCATCAAACTAAAACAATCACTTGGAAATTGATTGGTGGAGATCTGTTAGAGTTGTACAATTCCTTCACTATTATCACATCATGTGACCATGAATGGACTACATGGACATTTCTGTATGAGAAGAAAAATGAAGACATACCAGAGCCTCTCGTTCTCTTGGGTTTTGTCCTTCACGTTACAAAAGATATCGAAGGTCACCTTCTCAAGTAATAAAACATAAATGCTACTCAATGGCTTCATAGCCCTATTTATACATATGCAATATATATATATATATTACACACAAATATGTATGTGTGTGTGTGTGATATTGACTAGCTAGTTCTATCTAGCTATCTAGTGTGTGAAATAAATAATTATGGTGTTTGAAGAATATATTATGTATGTTCCTCTCGTTCTAGAGATGTATTTTTAATGTTCAATATATGCAAAATATTATTAAAATTTACCAATAACAAAAATGATATATTTAATAGTGTACTTTAATTATATTCTCATTCGTTTGTAGTAAACCCCTTTTTAGGTTTCTCCGGTTTTAAGGCAGGCACTAACATAAATTTTAAATCTTAAATTTCACTTGGATTTCTATCGCTTCTATTTCAATTAATTGGAGAAAATAGAGATTTTTCGTTTGTAGTTCGTTTTTCACTATTCGTAAAGAGAATTAGAGAGAGTCACAACCTTGATGTCAGTATTTTTAGATTATTGTCATGACCTGTCACTTTTTTATTAAAATAAAACATGAATGTAAAGGGGGAAGAAATATTAGTAAGACTCTAAGTCTGTGACAATATAGTTTCTAACTATGTTACTACCACTATGAAAATATATAAATGTGGTAATAATTAAAGCTTAATAAATATTTGAAGAAGACAATAATTCTCACTTTTGACAAATTTAAAACATCAAAATTGCCCAAATAATGCTTAAGAGACTCTTTTAAACCTACTATAAAAAATAAGATATATATAAGATTACAATTTCAAATCATCTTGTCATCACTTCCTTTCAAAGCTTTTTGTTATATGTAAAAAGAAATATGGGTGTAAAAGGCGAGATATTTGCTTCAGTAGAGGTGAAGTGTGAAGGACACTCGATTCATGAAGATTAGGGTTCAATTGTTAACTGGCCATATAATGACGGTAACATATACACAT
The DNA here is from genome assembly GCA_027704765.1 of Solanum habrochaites. Taxonomy (NCBI): domain Eukaryota; kingdom Viridiplantae; phylum Streptophyta; class Magnoliopsida; order Solanales; family Solanaceae; genus Solanum; species Solanum habrochaites. The sequence continues at coordinate 1,401,614 of JAKWJA010002492.1, forward strand.
ATTTTCCTCTCTACATATGAATCATTTTCGAACTCATTACCCTATTATTATCTCTCATGTTTTCGACTTTATTGATTGTAGATGGCAAAGATAAGACTTCAAAGCAAGTGATTGAAGCCTTCGATCGTGAAAACTTAAACAATCTTGGTGGAGATCTTAATTAGTATAACATCATGTGACCATGAATGGACTACATGGACATTTAGGTACTCGAAAAATATTGAAGGTGTACCGGAGCCTCTCGTTCTCCTAGCTTATGTTCTTCATGTGACAAAAGATATAAAAGGTCACCTTCTCAAATAATTAAACATCAATGCTATAGAATATACATACATACATATATACATACACACACATATATATAGATATATACATACATATATATATATATATATGTTACAAGACGTGATTTTTGATGAATTCACATTGCCTTGTGTAATAAGTTGAATTCACATGAAGGTGAATCTGTAAAAGTTTGATAGTTAGTTGGAAGTATAATGACGGTAACATACATTTCCTTACTTTGTCTATCTTTATATTATTTGCTGTTGATCCTCACCAGAAATCAATCACTTGGAAAGTAATTGGAGGAGATGTTTTAGAGTTGTACAATTTTTTCATTATTATTACATCTTATGATCATCAATGGATCACATGGACATTCGTGTACGAGAAGAAAACTGAAGAAAGCCCAGAGCCACTTGTTTTTTTGGATTTTACCCTTGATGTGACAAAAGATATCCAAGGTCACCTTATCAAGAAATAAATCATCTACGTTATTTGGTGGGTTTAAACACATGCAAATATATCTATGCATGATTTTACATCCACTTATATGCTTGTTTGCGTGATGAATATTTTACGATATCGGCTAGTTCTTGCTAGCATGTGAAATAAATAATGTTTTGTATGAAAAACATATATTATATATGCCATGTACTCTCCTCCTGTGAAAGTATTTATATTTTCTAATAATAATAGTTAATATATTTATTAATGTACTATATTTTTATTCTTTTTCAGTCAAATCATTTTTGGGATTTCTCTAATTGTAATCAATATAAATACTGGCTAACTTCTCTGAATTATAGGTAATCTGAACTGATATACAATGTGCAGATTTAATCAATTGATTCACGATGACCCATATAGTATCAAACTTACCCAAATACGTAGCAATCTTATCACAAAACCCATAGCGGGCGTGGAAACTAAGACTTACAAAGGTTACTTAATATGAAGTATATTGATTTATGATATTACAAGGTACACCTAAGAGTATAGTTTATATGATGCACCAATAATGTAAAAAAAATGTTTTATACTATAAGATTAGTTCAAAGATATTTAAAATGTTTCTTCATAAAAAATGAGATTCATAATTTTGAATATAAGATAAATTCATTGTTACATAGATAAATGTGACATAATGGTATAACATGACAAACAAGCCTTGTCATGACTAGCAAAATGCTGGTTATAACTCAATTCACCCATTTGGAAGGTCAAACGAGCCCCGAAGCGAGCATACGCCTCATTTAGACGATTTTCGTGTGCTATTGCACACCATTTTTTGGGTGATCGGGATTCCGACGTCAAAAATGCCAAATTTGTTCGTGGACGTCCGTCAAGACGTTGTCTATGCATACGGTTGGCCATCACGGCTTTTCCGACCCATTTGGAAGGTCAAACGAGCCCCGAAGCGAGCATACGCCTCATTTTGACGATTTTCGTGTGCTATTGCACACCATTTTTTGGGTGATCGGGATTCCGACGTCAAAAATGCCAAATTTTTTTGTGGACGTCCTTCAAGACGTTGTCTATGCATACGGTTGGCCATCACGTCTTTTTCGACCCATTTGGAAGGTCAAACGAGCCCCGAAGCGAGCATACGCCTCATTTCAACGATTTCGTGTGCTATTGCACACCATTTTTTGGGTGATCCGGATTCCGACGTCAAAAATGCCAAATTTTTTCGTGGACGTCCGTCAAGACGTTGTCTATGCATACGGTTGGCCATCACGACTTTTCCGACCCATTTGGAAGGTCAAACGAGCCCCGAAGCGAGCATACGCCTCATTTCGACGATTTTCGTGTGCTATTGCACACCATTTTTTGGGTGATCCAGATTCCGACGTCAAAAATGCCAAATTTTTTCGTGGACGTCCGTCAAGACGTTGTCTATGCATATGGTTGGCCATCACGGCTTTTCCGACCCATTTGGAAGGTCAAACGAGCCCCGAAGCGAGCATACGCCTCATTTCGACGATTTTCGTGTGCTATTGCACACCATTTTTTGGGTGATCCGGATTCCGACGTCAAAAATGCCAATTTTTTTCGTGGACGTCCGTCAAGACGTTGTCTATGCATACGGTTGGCCATCACGGATTTTCCGACCCATTTGGAAGTCAACGAGCCCCGAAGCGAGCATACGCCTCATTTCGACGATTTTCGTGTGCTATTGCACATCATTTTTTGGGTGATCCGGATTCCGACGTCAAAAATGCCAAATTTTTTGTGGACGTCCGTCAAGACGTTTTCTATGCATACGGTTGGCCATCACGGATTTTCCGACCCATTTGGAAGGTCAAACGAGCCCCGAAGCGAGCATACGCCTCATTTCGACGATTTTCGTGTGCTATTGCACACCATTTTTTGGGTGATCCGGATTCCGACATCAAAAATGCCAAATTTTTTCTGTGGACGTCCGTCAAGACGTTGTCTATGCATACGATTGGCCATCACGGCTTTTCCGACCCATTTGGAAGGTCAAACGAGCCCCGAAGCGAGCATACGCCTCATTTCGATGATTTACGTGTGCTATTGCACAATATTTATTGGGTAATCCGGATTCCGACGTCAAAAAAGCCAATTTTTTTCGTGGACGTCCGTCAAGACGTTGTCTATGCATACGGTTGGCCATCACGGCTTTTCCGACCCATTTGGAAGGTCAAACGAGCCCCGAAGCGAGCATACGCCTCATTTCGACGATTTTCGTGTGCTATTGCACACCATTTTTTGGGTGATCCGGATTCCGACGTCAAAAATGCCAAATTTTTTCGTGGACGTCCGTCAAGACGTTTTCTATGCATACGGTTGGCCATCACGGCTTTTCCGACCCATTTGGAAGGTCAAACGATCCCCGAAGCGAGCATACGCCTCATTTCAACGATTTTCGTGTGCTATTGCACAATATTTTTTGGGTGATCGGGATTCCGACGTCAAAAATGCCAAATTTTTTCGTGGACGTCCGTCAAGACCTTGTCTATGCATACGGTTGGCCATCACGGCTTTTCCGACCCATTTGGAAGGTCAAACGAGCCCTAAAGCGAGCATACGTCTCATTTCGACGATTTTCGTGTGCTATTGCACACCATTTTTTTGGGTGATCCGGATTCCGACGTCAAAAATGCCAAATGTTTTCGTGGACGTCCGTCAAGACGTTGTCTATGCATACGGTTGGCCATCACGGCTTTTCCGACCCATTTGGAAGGTCAAACGAGCCCCGAAGCGAGCATACGCCTCATTTCGACAATTTTCGTGTGCTATTGCACACCATTTTTTGGGTGATCCGGATTCCGACGTCAAAAATGCCAAATTTTTTCGTGGACGTCCGTCAAGACGTTGTCTATGCATACGGTTGGCCATCACGGCTTTTCCGACCCATTTGGAAGGTCAAACGAGCCCCGAAGCGAGCATACGCCTCATTTCGACGATTTTCGTGTGCTATTGCACACCATTTTTTGGGTGATCCGGATTTCGACGTCAAAAATGCCAAATTTTTTCGTGGACGTCCGTCAAGACGTTGTCTATGCATACGGTTGGCCATCACGGCTTTACGACCCATTTGGAAGGTCAAACGAGCCCCGAAGCGAGCATACGCCTCATTTCGACGATTTTCGTGTGCTATTGCACACACAATTTTTTGGTGATCCGGATTCCGACGTCAAAAATGCCAAATTTTTTCGTGGACGTCCGTCAAGACCTTGTCTATGCATACGGTTGGCCATCACGGCTTTTCCGACCCATTTGGAAGGTCAAACGAGCCCTAAAGCGAGCATACGCCTCATTTCGACGATTTTCGTGTGCTATTGCACACCATTTTTTGGGTGATCCGGATTCCGACGTCAAAAATGCCAATGTTTTCGTGGACGTCCGTCAAGACGTTGTCTATGCATACGGTTGGCCATCACGGCTTTTCCGACCCATTTGGAAGGTCAAACGAGCCCCGAAGCGAGCATACGCCTCATTTCGATGATTTTCGTGTGCTATTGCACACCATTTTTGGGTGATCCGGATTCCGACGTCAAAAATGCCAAATTTTTTCGTGGACGTCCGTCAAGACCTTGTCTATGCATACGGTTGGCCATCACGGCTTTTTCGACCCATTTGGAAGGTCAAACGAGCCCCGAAGCGAGCATACGCCTCATTTCGACGATTTTCGTGTGCTATTGCACACCATTTTTTGGGTGATCCGGATTCCGACGTCAAAAATGCCAAATTTTTCGTGGACGTCCGTCAAGACGTTGTCTATGCATACGGTTGGCCATCACGGATTTTTCGACCCATTTGGAAGGTCAAACGAGCCCCGAAGCGAGCATACGCCTCATTTCGACGATTTTCGTGTGCTATTGCACACCATTTTTTGGGTGATCGGGATTCCGACGTCAAAAATGCCAAATTTTTTCGTGGACGTCCGTCAAGACGTTGTCTATGCATACGGTTGGCCATCACGGCTTTTCCGACCCATTTGGAAGGTCAAACGAGCCCCGAAGCGAGCATACGCCTCATTTCGATGATTTTCGTGTGCTATTGCACACCATTTTTTGGGTGATCGGGATTCCGACGTCAAAAATGCCAAATTTTTTCGTGGACGTCCGTCAAGACGTTGTCTATGCATACGGTTGGCCATCACGGCTTTTCCGACCCATTTGGAAGGTCAAACGAGCCCCGAAGCGAGCATACGCCTCATTTCGACGATTTTCGTGTGCTATTGCACACCATTTTTTGGGTGATCCGGATTCTGACGTCAAAAATGCCAAATTTTTTCGTGGACGTCCGTCAAGACCGTTGTCTATGCATACGGTTGGCCATCACGGCTTTTCCGACCCATTTGGAAGGTCAAACGAGCCCCGAAGCGAGCATACGCCTCATTTCGACGATTTTCGTGTGCTATTGCACACCATTTTTTGGGTGATCCGGATTCCGACGTCAAAAATGCCAAATTTTTTCGTGGACGTCCGTCAAGACGTTGTTTATGCATACGGTTGGCCATCACGCTTTTCCGACCCATTTGGAAGGTCAAACGAGCTCCGAAGCGAGCATACGCCTCATTTCGACTATTTTCGTGTGCTATTGCACACCATTTTTTGGGTGATCCGGATTCCGACGTCAAAAATGCCAAATTTTTTCGTGGACGTCCGTCAAGACGTTGTCTATGCATACAGTTGGCCATCACGTCTTTTCCTACCCATTTGGAATGTCAAACGAGCCCCGAAGCGAGCATAAGCCTTATTTCGACGATTTTCGTGTGCTATTGCACACTATTTTTTGGGTGATCCGGATTCCGACGTCAAAAATGCCAAATTTTTTCGTGGACGTCCGTCAAGATGTTGTCTATGCATACGGTTGGCCATCACGTCTTTTCCGACCCATTTGGAAGGTCAAACGAGCCCCGAAGCGAGCATACGCCTCATTTCGACGATTTTCGTGTGCTATTGCACACCATTTTTTGGTGATCGGGATTCCGACGTCAAAAATGCCAAATTTTTTCGTGGACGTCCATCAAGACGTTTTCTATGCATACGGTTGTCCATCACGGCTTTTTCGACCCATTTGGAAGGTCAAACGATCCCAAAGCGAGCATACGCCTCATTTCAACGATTTTCGTGTGCTATTGCACACCATTTTTTGGGTGATCCGGATTCCGACGTCAAAAATGCAAAATTTTTTCGTGGACGTCCGTCAAGACGTTGTTTATGCATACGGTTGGCCATCACGGCTTTTCCGACCCATTTGGAAGGTCAAACGAGCCCCGAAGCGAGCATACGCCTCATTTCGACGATTTTCGTGTGCTATTGCACACCATTTTTTGGGTGATCGGGATTCCGATGTCAAAAATGCCAAATTTGTTCGTGGACGTCCGTCAAGACGTTGTCTATGCATACGGTTGGCCATCACGGCTTTTCCGACCCATTTGGAAGGTCAAACGAGCCCCGAAGCGAGCATACGCCTCATTTCGACGATTTTCGTGTGCTATTGCACACCATTTTTTGGGTGATCGGGATTCCGACGTCAAAAATGCCAAATTTGTTCGTGGACGTCCGTCAAGACGTTGTCTATGCATACGGTTGGCCATCACGGCTTTTCCGACCCATTTGGAAGGTCAAACGATCCCAAAGCGAGCATACGCCTCATTTCGACGATTTTCATGTGCTATTGCACACCATTTTTTGGCTGATCCGGATTCCGACGTCAAAAATGCCAAATGTTTTCGTGGACGTCCTTCAAGACGTTATCTATACATACGGTTGGCCATCACGGCTTTTTCGACCCATTTGGAAGGTCAAACGAGCCCCGAAGCGAGCATACGCCTCATTTCGACGATTTTCGTGTGCTATTGCACACCATTTTTTGGGTGATCCGGATTCCGACGTCAAAATGCCAAATTTTTTTGTGGACGTCCATCAAGACGTTGTCTATGCATACGGTTGGCCATCACGGCTTTCCGACCCATTTGGAAGGTCAAACGAGCCCCGAAGCGAGCATACGCCTCATTTTGACGATTTTCGTGTGCTATTGCACACCATTTTTTGGTGATCGGGATTCTGACGTCAAAAATGCCAATTTTTTCGTGGACGTCCGTCAAGACGTTGTCTATGCATACGGTTGGCCATCACGGCTTTTCCGACCCATTTGGAAGGTCAAACGAGCCCCGAAGCGAGCATACACCTCATTTCAACGATTTTCGTGTGCTATTGCACACCATTTTTTGGGTGATCGGGATTCCGACGTCAAAAATGCCAATTTTTTCGTGGACGTCCGTCAAGACGTTTTCTATGCATACGGTTGGCCATCACGGATTTTCCGACCCATTTGGAAGGTCAAACGAGCCCCGAAGCGAGCATACGCCTCATTTCGACGATTTTCGTGTGCTATTGCACACCATTTTTTGGGTGATCGGGATTCCGATGTCAAAAATGCCAAATTTTTTCGTGGACGTCCATCAAGACGTTGTCTATGCATACGGTTTCCATCACGGCTTTTCCGACCCATTTGGAAGGTCAAACGATCCCCGAAGCGAGCATACGCCTCATTTCGACGATTTTCGTGTGCTATTGCACACCATTTTTTGGGTGATCCGGATTCCGACGTCAAAAATGCCAAATGTTTTCGTGGACTCCTCAAGACGTGTCTATGCATACGGTTGGCCCCACGGCTTTTCGACCCATTTGGAAGGTCAAACGAGCCCCGAAGCGAGCATACGCCTCATTTCGACGATTTTCGTGTGCTATTGCGCACCATTTTTTGGGTGATCCGTATTCCAACGTCAAAAATGCCAAATTTTTTCGTGGACGTCCATCAAGACGTTGTCTATGCATACGGTTGTCCATCACGTCTTTTCCGACCCATTTGGAAGGTCAAACGAGCCCAAAGCGAGCATACGCCTCATTTCGACGATTTTCGTGTGCTATTGCACACCATTTTTTGGGTGATCCGTATTCCGACGTCAAAAATGCCAAATTTTTTCGTGGACGTCCATCAAGACGTTGTCTATGCATACGGTTGGCCATCACGGCTTTTTCGACCCATTTGGAAGGTCAAACGAGCCCAAAGCGAGCATACGCCTCATTTCAACGATTTTCGTGTGCTATTGCACACCATTTTTTGGTGATCGGGATTCCGACGTCAAAAATGCCAAATTTTTTCGTGGACATCCGTCAAGACGTTGTCTATGCATACGGTTGGCCATCACGGCTTTTCCGACCCATTTGGAAGGTCAAACGAGCCCCGAAGTGAGCATACGCCTCATTTCGACGATTTTTCGTGTGCTATTGCACACCATTTTTTGGGTGATCCGATTCCGACGTCAAAAATGCCAAATTTTTTCGTGGACGTCCGTCAAGACGTTGTCTATGCATACGGTTGGCCATCACGGCTTTTCCGACCCATTTGGAAGGTCAAACGATCCCCGAAGCGAGCATACGCCTCATTTCGACGATTTTCGTGTGCTATTGCACACCATTTTTTGGGTGATCGGGATTCCGACGTCAAAAATGCCAAATTTTTTCGTGGACGTCCGTCAAGACGTTGTCTATGCATACGGTTGTCCATCACGGCTTTTCCGACCCATTTGGAAGGTCAAACGAGCCCCAAAGCGAGCATACGCCTCATTTCGACGATTTTCGTGTGCTATTGCACACCATTTTTTGGGTGATCCGGATTCCGACGTCAAAATGCCAAATTTTTTCGTGGACGTCCGTCAAGACGTTGTCTATGCATACGATTGGCCATCACGGATTTTTCGACCCATTTGGAAGGTCAAACGAGCCCCGAAGCGAGCATACGCCTCATTTCGACGATTTTTGTGTGCTATTGCACATCATTTTTTGGGTGATCTGGATTCTGACGTCAAAAATGCCTAATTTTTTCGTGGACGTCCGTCAAGACGTTGTCTATGCATACGGCTGGCCATCACAGCTTTTCTGACCCATTTGGAAGGTCAAACGAGCCCCGAAGCGAGCATACGCCTCATTTCGACGATTTTCGTGTGCTATTGCACACCATTTTTTGGGTGATCCGGATTCCGACGTCAAAAATGCCAAATTTTTTAGTGGACGTCCGTCAGACTTTGTCTATGCATACGGTCCCAGCTGGCCATCACGCTTTTCCGACCCATTGGGAAGGTCAACGAGCCCCGCCTCATTTCGACGATTTCGTGTGCTATTGCACACCATTTTTTGGGTGATCGGGATTCCGACGTCAAAAATGCCAAATTTTTTCGTGGACGTCGTCAAGACCTTGTCTATGCATACGGTTGCCATCACGGCTTGTCCGACCCATTGGAAGGTCAAACGAGCCCCGAACGAGCATACGCCTCATTTCGACGATTTTCGTGTGCTATTGCACACCATTTTTTGGGTGATCGGGATTCCGACGTCAAAAATGCCAAATTTTTTCGTGGACGTCCGTCAAGACCTTGTCTATGCATACGGTTGGCCATCACGGCTTGTCCGACCCATTTGGAAGGTCAAACGAGCCCCGAAGCGAGCATACGCCTCATTTCGACGATTTTCGTGTGCTATTGCACACCATTTTTTGGGTGATCGGGATTCCGACGTCAAAATGCCAATTTTTTCGTGGACGTCCTTCAGACCTTGTCTATGCATACGGTTGGCCATCACGGCTTGTCCGACCCATTTGGAAGGTCAAACGAGCCCCGAAGCGAGCATACGCCTCATTTCGACGATTTTCGTGTGCTATTGCACACCATTTTTTGGGTGATCGGGATTCCGACGTCAAAAATGCCAAATTTTTCGTGACGTCCGTCAAGACCTTGTCTATGCATACGGTTGGCCATCACGCTTGTCCGACCCATTTGGAAGGTCAAACGAGCCCCGAAGCGAGCATACGCCTCATTTCGACGATTTTCGTGTGCTATTGCACACCATTTTTTGGGTGATCGGGATTCCGACGTCAAATGCAAATTTGATCGTCGAAATGCATTTTTCTGGACGTCCGTCAAGACCTTGTCTATGCATACGGTTGGCCATCACGCTTTCCGCCCCATTTGGAAGGTCAAACGAGCCCCGAAGCGAGCATACGCCTCATTTCGACGATTTTCGTGTGCTATTGCACACCATTTTTTGGGTGATCGGGATTCCGACGTCAAAATGCCAAATTTTTCGTGGACGTCCGTCAAGACCTTGTCTATGCATACGGTTGGCCATCACGGCTTGTCCGACCCATTTGGAAGGTCAAACGAGCCCCGAAGCGAGCATACGCCTCATTTCGACGATTTTCGTGTGCTATTGCACACCATTTTTTGGGTGATCGGGATTCCGACGTCAAAAATGCCAAATTTTTTCGTGGACGTCCGTCAAGACCTTGTCTATGCATACGGTTGGCCATCACGCTTGTCCGACCCATTTGGAAGGTCAAACGAGCCCCGAAGCGAGCATACGCCTCATTTCGACGATTTTCGTGTTTTCGTGTGCTATAGCACACCATTTTTTGGGTGATCCAGATTCCGATGTCAAAAATGCCAAATTTTTTCGTGGACGTCCGTCAAGACCTTGTCTATGCATGCGGTTGGCCATCACGGCTTGTCCGACCCATTTGGAGGGTCAAACGAGCCCCGAAGCGAGCATACGCCTAATTTCGACGATTTTCATGTGCTATAGCACACCATTTTTTGGGTGATCCGGATTCCGACGTCAAAAATGCCAATTTTTTCGTGGACGTCCGTAAAGACCTTGTCTATGCATACGGTTGGCCATCACGGCTTGTCCGACCCATTTGGAGGGTCAAACGAGCCCCGAAGCGAGCATACGCCTAATTTCGACGATTTTCGTGTGCTATAGCACACCATTTTTTGGGTGATCCGGATTCCGATGTCAAAAATGCCAAATTTTTTCGTGGACGTCCGTCAAGACCTTGTCTATGCATGCGGTTGGCCATCACGGCTTGTCCGACCCATTTGGAGGGTCAAACGAGCCCCAAAGCGAGCATACGCCTAATTTCGACGATTTTCGTGTGCTATAGCACACCATTTTTTGGGTGATCCGGATTCCGACGTCAAAAATGCCAAAAATTTCGTGGACGTCCGTCAAGACCTTGTCTATGCATACGGTTGGCCATCACGGCTTGTTCGACCCATTTGGAGGGTCAAACGAGCCCCGAAGCGAGCATACGCCTAATTTCGACGATTTTCGTGTGCTATAGCACACCATTTTTTGGGTGATCCGGATTCCGACGTCAAAAATGCCAAATTTTTCGTGGACGTCCGTCAAGACCTTGTCTATGCATACGGTTGGCCATCACGGCTTGTCCGACCCATTTGGAGGGTCAAACGAGCCCGAAGCGAGCATACGCCTAATTTCGACGATTTTCGTGTGCTATAGCACACCATTTTTGGGTGATCTGGATTCCGACGTCAAAAATGCCAAATTTTTCGTGGACGTCCGTCAAGACCTTGTCTATGCATACGGTTGGCCATCACGGCTTGTCCGACCCATTTGGAGGGTCAAACGAGCCCCGAAGCGAGCATACGCCTAATTTCGACGATTTTCATAGCACACCATTTTTTGGTGATCCGGATTCCGACGTCAAAAATGCCAAATTTTTCGTGGACGTCCGTCAAGACCTTGTCTATGCATACGGTTGGCCATCACGGCTTGTCCGACCCATTTGGAGGGTCAAACAATCCCCGAAGCGAGCATACGCCTAATTTCGACGATTTTCGTGTGCTATAGCACACCATTTTTGGGTGATCCGGATTCCGACGTCAAAAATGCCAAATTTTTCGTGGACGTCCGTCAAGACCTTGTCTATGCATACGGTTGGCCATCACGGCTTGTCCGACCCATTTGGAGGATCAAACGAGCCCTGAAGCGAGCATACGCCTAATTTCGACGATTTTCGTGTGCTATAGCACACCATTTTTTGGTGATCCGGATTCCGACGTCAAAAATGCAAAATTTTTTCGTGGACGTCCGTCAAGACCTTGTCTATGCATACGTTGTGCCATCACGGCTTGTCCGACCCATTTGGAGGGTCAAACGAGCCCCGAAGCGAGCATACGCCTAATTTCAACGATTTTCGTGTGCTATAGCACACCATTTTTTGGGTGATCCGGATTCCGACGTCAAAAATGCCAAATTTTTTCGTGGACGTCCGTCAAGACCTTGTCTATGCATACGGTGGCCGTCACGGCTTGTACGACCCATTTGGAGGGTCAAACGTGCCCCGAAGCGAGCATACGCCTAATTTCGACGATTTTCGTGTGCTATAGCACACCATTTTTTGGGTGATCCGGATTCCGACGTCAAAAATGCCAAATGTTTTCGTGGACGTCCATGAAGACCTTGTCTATGCATACGGTTGGCCATCACGGCTTGTCCGACCCATTTGGAGGGTCAAACGAGCCTCGAAGCGAGCATACGCCTAATTTCGACGATTTTCGTGTGCTATAGCACACCATTTTTTGGGTGATCCGGATTCCGACGTCAAAAATGCCAAATTTTTTCGTGGACGTCCGTCAAGACCTTGTCTATGCATACGGTTGGCCATCACGGCTTTTCCGACCCATTTGGAGGGTCAAACGAGCCCCGAAGCGAGCATACGCCTAATTTCGATGATTTTCGTGTGCTATAGCACACCATTTTTTGGGTGATCCGGATTCCGACGTCAAAAATGCCAAATTTTTTTGTGGACGTCCGTCAAGACCTTGTCTATGCATACGGTTGGCCATCACGGCTTGTCCGACCCATTTGGAGGGTCAAACGAGCCCCGAAGCGAGCATACGCCTAATTTCGACGATTTTCGTGTGCTATAGCACACCATTTTTTGGGTGATCCGGATTCCGACGTCAAAAATGCCAAATTTTTTCGTGGACGTCCGTCAAGACCTTGTCTATGCATACGGTTTGCCATCACGGCTTGTACGACCCATTTGGAGGTCAAACAAGCCCCGAAGCGAGCATACGCCTAATTTCGACGATTTTCGTGTGCTATAGCACACCATTTTTTGGGTGATCCGGATTCCAACGTCAAAAATGCCAAATTTTTTCGTGGACGTCCGTCAAGACCTTGTCTATGCATACGGTTGGCCATCACGGCTTGTCCGACCCATTTGGAGGGTCAAACGAGCACCGAAGCGAGCATACGCCTAATTTCGATACATTTTCGTGTGCTATAGCACATTATTTTTTGGGTGATCCGAATTCCGACGTCAAAAATGCCAAATTTTTTCGTGGACATCCGTCAAGACCTTGTCTATGCATACGGTTGTCCATCACGGCTTGTCCGACACATTTGGAGGGTCAAACGAGCTCCGAAGCGAGCATACGCCTAATTTCGACGATTTTCGTGTGCTATAGCACACCATTTTTTGGGTGATCCGGATTTTTACTAAATTTAATTATTTTAATATCGAATAAAATTATTTTTTTATATTAACATAAAACATATTAATTAAAAATTATTTTCTTATTTAAATAAGATTTCTTATTATATATTAAATCAATTTTTAATGAATTGAACTAGATTTAAATGAGTTAACAAATGGGCCAGTTATTCTTGGACGGGTTGGGCTTTTTAAATCATGAAATTTTTAGATAAACACCGTCACCAATCACTATAACGAGGTAGAACTGTACTATAAATAATTACGTTTATGTGTTTTTTCCCTCATAATAACGTTTGAGCATTAATATATTGAGTCTGACTAAATTTAAATTTCCATATAGAACCATTTTTGTGAGTGTAACACATTAATGTTTGTTACCTTTCATGTAGAATCATTACATGGTATTTTTCGACATGATAAGGGAAATCGAAATTTATATTTGACTTTAAAAAGAGCTTAAACAGGAAACTTTTATTTTTCAAAGAATATTTAGAATTTCTATCGAATTTTGGGACATCGGAATAGAATTCTATAAATGCAACATGCAATTTTGACGTAATAAATATGCCTAACACTTGTTTGTCAAATTTTTCAGCCATACAAAATTTCAAATTTCATCATCTTGAAAAATATGCTTCGTGATAAGAAAGCTCCCCTAGAGAAGAACATATTCCTAAATGAAAGAAAAATAGAAATTAAAATCAATGCTCATGGAACTTTGAATTTCGAGCGAGTCTCAAGGCTGGGTATACCAAAAATATTTTGAAGCGTAAATTAAAGTCGAGTTTCATAGGTCATAAGTCCCTAATATAATAATGTATGTCCTAAGCGTTAATTTTGATTGTTATTATTTTAAAAGTGTGTTTTGCTATAAATTATATTTTCTATTATTGGTGTAAATATAGTAAATGTCATTTTTGTGCATTATAAATATTTCTAGCGTACACTTTTTCAATCTATGTATAAATACTGCTTGCATTTAGTTATACACTTTATTTAATATTAAGGCCTGTATAATTTATACATAGAAATTCATGATATTGGTTATGCAACGAGTTTTAAAGCATGCATTATCATGATTAAAGACACAAGTGCCCTTCAAAACCTTTTACGTACTTTTCCACCATATTTCTTGGAACTAATTGATAGGCACTTAGTTTTCTATAGAACAAGCGGGCGATATGCAGCATCAATCAAGGTAAAAGGGTAGTCACGGCCTGTGCTATAATGCACAAAAGCCCTCCACCCCACCAAAAAGTAAAGAACCCGTGGTGCCTGCTTGTGACACATAGGGCTTGCTTTTCGTGATTACTATGAAATAGATGGCGGACTCAATTCATCAGGAACTGGAAGGACGACATCTCTCTCAGAAAAAAGGGAAATAAAAGACGAGAGAATCCTGCCTTTATTTTGACTACCCTAGGCTAGAGGACTTGACGGACCACCTCAGAGGTCGGAAGAAGATTCTTGGAGACCACGGCAACCCCTTGGTTGGGTATTTTTGTTCATAAATAAAAAAAATAGAATGATTGAACACATATTTTGATATACCAAAACAAACTAACACCACATAAGAAATAATATCAGCATAACCAATACATAATATTCAGCACTATTCTTATACACCCTACCAAACGATCTCAACTAGATTTTTCACACAATTAAAACCTATATAAAGACGACTTCCAAGCGTTTTCTCACCACATTCTTTTCACAAACATTTAGTTATATAGAAGAAGAACAAGAGCATGGGTGTGAAAGGAAAATTGACTGCTTCGGTAGAGGTGAAATGCGGAGGACATTTGATTCATGATCTTTTCCACTCTAATACCCATCATGTACCTAACATTAGCCCTAGTAAGGTTAATCGTTTTGAAATTCATCAAGGTGGAATTATAAAAGTTGGTTCGATAGTAAGCTGGAAATATTACGCTAGTAACACACCTTTCTTCACTCTCTTATTTACATATTATTAAATATTTGGTGATAAAAAATGAACATTAAATAATTTTTTTGGAGAAAATTAGGATTTACAAAAATAGACAAGATGAAGGTATAATTATTTTCTTAATGCTTTATTTTTTTTATTAATGAGGAATTTGATAGGTAAATTAAGAGCTAACATCTCTTCTTTCTTGGGTTATTTAATTGAATTGACTAAAGATATCGAAGGTCACTTTCTCAAAATATAAAAAAAAATTGGTGTCCAATTACTCTATATATACAAATATGTGTGTGTTTGTGCTTGTGTGATGAAAATTAATAATATTTGGCTAGTTCTAGCTAGCGTATGAAATAATTCAATAAATAATATTGTGTTTGAAAAACACGTTACACATGTTATGAATGTATTTCTAATGGTTGCTATATGTAATTAAGATATTATGATAAATTCAATGTTGCCAAGTTATTGGTTATTTTCCTTTCTTTTCAATCTTATAATTTTTTAATTTTTATTCGTGTGTTTTGTGTTCAGATTAAATTTGAATCATACGTTACGTGTTTCGTTTGAGGGTGGCATTGCCGATTTTAGAGTTCCATATAAATAATATTGGAAACACTACATGATTACATACATTTCACTATCATATTTACTATTATTACAATTTCTTTCAAAATATTGTGTGTTGCTACTAATTAAGAGTTTTCGATCATATATTGAGGAAGATATACTTAGATACATGTATTTGTTTTACCAGAAAACTAAAATAGGGAGAGAAGCTAGCTAGCGAGATCATGTACTCTAGAAACATGTGAATCACACTAGATATATGTATCTAAATGTATGTGGCACGATTCACATGTATCTGAGTTACCAGATACATGTGAATCTACTTGACTACAATGTATCTAGAAAAAAATTGACTCTATATATCCTGAGATACATGTACATTTTAACGTATTTGAATATATCTGGACGCACAAGAGAGCGAGGGGTTCTGGAGTATCATCATTCTTCTTCTCGTAGATAAGTGTTGATGTAGCCCATTCATGTTCACTAGATGTGATAATAGTGAAGGAGTTATACAACTCTAACACATCTCCTCCGATCACTTTCCAGGTGATTGATTTCTCATGCTGATCGATCGCTTCAATCACTTCCTTAAGTAACTTTTCTTTCCCATCTATAATCATTAAAAAAAAATGTTACACCAAACTCAAATGTTTAATTTCTTATAAAAGATTTAAATATCCATAAAATAATTTTATCATCTTATTTATTTTTGTTTTCCCTCATTTTTCATTTTCCTAAAATCTGTCTTAGGCTTGAGAAGCTTGGACTGATCGTAGGGTTCTTTAATTTGAAAGAAATTTTGAGTGCTAATGATTAGTATTATTTAAGTTTTAGTTAGACCAAGTAAAAAAAGTAAAAAGTAAAAATATTTTAATTAAGGAAATATAACTTTAACCTACAAGTGAAATAAATTAGTTTTCAAATATGATGCAAAATATTTTACTTTGAATATGTGTGTGGTAATTAATCAAACAATGTCAAATAACTTTTTCACGAAAATAATTTTCTTTGAAAAATGATTTCCATCACACGAAATGCATCTATATAGAGAATTGATGAAAGGAAATCTTGCATAGCAAGAGAAGAGAGAGAGAGTGAGTGTGAGATTGAAAGCGTAAAATTATATGTTACCTTCGACATATTTCCAGCTAATAATTGCACCAACTTTAAAGCTTTCATCTTCATAAATCTCAAAATGATTGATCAATGAACTTACGTTACGTATATGATGAGTGTTGGTGTGATACATATCATGAATCGAGTGTCCTCCACACTTTACCTCTACCGAAGCAACCAACTTGCCCTTCAAACCCATATTTCTTTTAGTATATAGCAATTAGAAATGTGAAAACAAAGTGGTGATAAAATATTTGGACCTTATAGTCTTTATATAGATTTAAATTGTTGTGAAAAACTACCTAATTTGAATTTAATTAACCAATCTTTTCTTCTTAGATATGTGTAAATAAGAATAAATTTGAAAAATCAGAATAAAACATCTTCCTCCCTTGGACTTTTAACTGATACATTCATTAAGAAAATAATTAATAATATATGTATTTTATTAAATTATCATCTATCAAATGATGTTTTAGAAAAATAATTTAGATAATAAATATTCAATGCTAATAATAAATCATGACTTCTTTAATATATCAAAAGTAATAAATAAATAAAATGCTATTTTTTAAAAATAAATAACAAGTAAAAATATACTAAGAATATATAATACCACCAACATAATAAGGATAGGAAGGATATGTAAAATATAATAAATGTCACATCGATACATTTATTATTCAATAATACACTACCATATAAGCTTAAAGAAGATACCTAGAACGAAAGCTAATTATAGTTAAGAGTGGCTCAATTAATATTTAAGTTGGTGGCTTATCATTAACTTCCATTAAATAAAGCTTTAATAAGTACTCCCCCGTCCCCTACCCAATACTAAAAATAATTATTCAGTATTAGTTGTTATTTTATTAAATTAAAAAAATAATAATTATTTTCTCTATTTAATAATATTTATTCATTATATTAAAAATAAATATCTAACTATATTTATTTAATTTAAAAATCAAGAAATAATTACATATCGTATTTATTTTATCTTGATATTAAACAAGTATTATTTTGTCATCTAACCCATTTATCAAAGGATTATTTAATAAAGTAAAGGATAATATAGTGATATTACCTTTATTAATTATTATTTTTTAAAGAATAAATTAAATAATAGTGGATAATTATTATTAGACAGAGGGAATATATTTTCTCTTACATTATCCTTACAATTAATTTGTTTTAAAAAGTAATCACATTTATTTATGAAATGAAATTTTCAAAAAGCTTTGTAAGGAAGAATTAGTTAAATTATATTTTTATTATTATTTCCCATCAAAATACTTTTTTTTTTGAAAAAAAATGAAAATTAATTTTTTAATTTTGCCGAACAGACTAGAAGAAATCTAGGATTTAAAGAGTATTTGACTTTCTTGGCCAATTTATCGAATAAATTTATTTATTAAACTCTTTGACCAATTTTGATGGTCATATCTATTTGTATTGGCTCGTGGCTATTTTGTTTCATATAAAGGAGACTATGGTCAAATGTTTAATCACTCTTGAATAATGATAATGTAAATTAAGGTTTTAACCAACATTAATTTAAAAACTTTTTTAGTTGGTTGATGCTACTGTAAACATTATTTTACAAACAATATAATCATTTAGAAAAGAATTAAGTTTTTAACTAATCAAACTCATCCTTTCGAGTTGTCAATTTAAATTCTATGATAATAATACTTAAAAGATCAATATATACCTATGAAATAAATAAAATAATAAAAAATAATTAAAAAAATGTGATACAAGTAAGTGAAAGCTTTTTTGAAACTCCACTATATTTATTACAATTCTTTTAATGCATGATACAATTTTTGCAAATATAAATGGTACATTATAACAAACTATTAATTCAAAATAAATGTTATAGCTATTTTTGTTTAATTCTAATTTGTAGCAAATATTTTATCGTTATTCATCTCTCTCTCCTAAATTTCGTTCGTTCACTATATATCAATACAAATGTATAAATTGCGTTTGTGTAGCAAATACTATTTTCTTGCATCAAATTTCTATATATTGTTACCATAAATGTATCCCAAGTAAAATATTCTACATCAAAAAAGAAACGATCAATTTTTTCTTACTTGTGGGTGGAAGTCATATCTTTAAGACATATTAATCTTTAATATTCAAAAGTTTATCAAATCAAAACACTCTTATGATTTTTTAATATTATTAGTATATAATATATGATTTTCCAGTGTTTTTCACTTACTAATTAAACACCAGAAGACATATCTTTTTCATTCATTATTCAAACACGAGAGAATATTTTTTAAACGCTTGCAGGAAAAACCTTTTTTTTATGAAATTTTTTCCTTTTTGGTTCAAAACACAATATATTCTTATAACATGTGTCCTACTAATCCCTACATATATTCTCCAAAATGTGTAAAATGAAAATGACAAATGAAGAAAAACAAAATTGTTGGATATATAAACTATTTGATGAATGATTAGATCTTTTACAACTTACAAGGATTTTAATATTTAATTTAGGAATAACATCTCTTATATCTTTTGGTTTTAATAATTATATACAGATGGAAAAGAAAAATTTGCCAACGAAGTGATAGAGTCCATCGATCCTCACAAGTAGTGAACATGAGTGGACTAATTGACATTCATGTACGAGAAGAAAAATGAAGATATACCAGAGCCCCTCACTGTATAAATAAAAATAAAAAATCTATAATATTTAACGATTATAAATATGTGTGCGCGCGCGTAAATTTATACTTGTCTGGTGAATTTTTAATAATATCGGCTAGTTCTAACTAGCCTGTGAAATAAATAATGTTATATTAAATAATATGGATGAAGCTCCTATCAAATTGTTTAGAATGATTTGCTATTGAATGACAAAAATGATTTGCTATTCAAGATATTGAAACTAATTTAGTTTCACTAGAAAACAACACAAAAGGTATGAGTATAGAGACTTTTGAGCATATTAGGTGTGTCTATAATTTCCAAGGCAAAAGAAAAGCAATAATATTTTGTTATAATTTTAGATTTAATATATAAAATATATTTTTCATAAATAAAAAATTCGATATTGTTCGATAATTTTAAAAAAATTAAGGACATCTCTAAATTATTTTGACAAAAATATGGATTTCTATATAAAAAAAAATCTATAGATCGATTCATTCACATTCCTACTTGCTAGCATAATAATTTCATCTCATAAAGCAAACCTCCAACAACATAGTGATCGATAATAAAATAATTAGGACCCTTTAATACGAACTATTTTTTATATGGTTTCTCATTCTGGTGTTTGGAGTCGTCCACGATGGAGCTTCGACTGAATTTGGATCACACATTGTAATGCTCATATGCTCGAATCTGAGACATCTGATTAAAGATAAAAATAGTTTCACCACTATACCAGAACCCATATTGATGTCAAAACTCCACTTAGCCCTTTGATTCCCACTTCAAATTATGCTAATAAGTTCCAAATGATATTCCTAACTAATGTAAATTCTCAAAACATAATTTAAAGCTTTAAAATAATAAACTAGAGCTTGAGTTATTATAGCAAAATGCATAATATTTTACATATATATTGACCATTGAAAATACATACATTCATAGAAAGAGATACATATTATAATATACTGATCTTCACACAATATTCTTTATTCCACACGCTAGCTAGAGCTAGCCAACATCGCAAATTATCATCACACAAACACAAACACAAACACACATTGATATGCATCGTTTATTTCTTTTCGTATATCCTTTATTTCTTGAAAAGGTGACACTCTATATCCTTGGTTAAGTCAAGGAGAAGACCCAACTGAATCAGAGGCTCTGGAATATCTTCAGTTTTCTTTTCGTATTCAATTGTCCATGTTGTCCACTCGTGTTCACAAGATAGGATACCAGTAAAGGAACTATACAACTCTAACACATCTCCTTCAATCACTTTCCAAGTAATTGATTTCTTGTCAAGATCGATGGCTTCAATTACTTGCTTAGCAGACTTCTTTTGTCCAGCTGTAATTATTAAAATAAACAAAATATAATTGGTGTTACTCCTTGTTTGACTCTTAATTAACTCCTCATGAAAACTAACAAATTTTACATGAATTGGACATTGCAATTGCTCTATGAAAGCATTGACAAATTCAACAAAATCAGATTTAATTAAATTTGACAAATTCAAGAAAATCATATTTAATTAAATTTTACTTTTATGTTCGGTATAGAGAAAAATATTTTTTTATTTTTCCAAAATATTTCGTTTAGGAAAGTAAGAAAATGATTTCTCTAATGATAATAACTAGGAAAGACAAATTTCATATGATATTCTAACCCCACAAATCTCATTCATTACCTTATCCCACTTCATACTGTTATGCTAGATGACATATAAATATTTTTGGGACAATAATTTCTTACTTACTTAACAAATATTAAAAAAATAAACGAAAGACTTATTTATTTTCCAAAAAAAAATATTTTTTAGAAAAACATTTTCCTACATATACTTAACACACACCTCCTCGATGGACAATATTACTATCTTCTCCCTCCGATCGAAAAGAAAAAAAAACAATTTAGTGTCCCTCTAGCAGCTCTAGATGTTGGTGTGGATTCACGCAACTCGAATTTGAATTAGTCAGAAATTAAATTTTGAATATCCATATGAACAAAAGTTGAGTAGCAAAAAAAAAAATGGATCTCAAAAAATTATCTAATGCTCCTAGAATATAGTTTCAATTATTGCATTGTCTTCCTAGAATATAATTCCATCTTATATTATTAATGATAGTAATATCTTTATATCCTTCTTAGAAATTTTCGCCCTTTTTTGCTTCTTTAATGACTCAAATCTATGATATTATGATCGAAAATGGACGATCTTAATTACCATCTGAGTAATTCACTCTTGTCTTTTAATTATATTATATTTGGTATAAAAAAGTAATATTCCATGAATTAAGTTCTTTTTATGCAAAATATTTTTTAGTATTTGATAACTGGAAAGATATAAAATTAAAAGCATATACTATTAAGGATTAATAATAATATCAATAAATCATAGAATTTATAGTCCGATAAACCTTTTTGAGTACTAAATATTAGTAAGTAATGTTTAACAATTAGTTGAAGCAAATTGATTTCTTTACTTCCAGCCATAAGTGAAAATTTTCTTTTGTGAAACAAAAAGCTTTACTTGAAATATATTTATGGTAATCAAAACAATTAAATAACCTCTTTCAAGAACATCATTTACTTGAAAAATATCTTTTATACTATCAAATACTCTTAAATATAGAAAATTGATGTATGTAAATCTTATTGAAGGAGAGAGAATAGAAAAATATGTGCTACCTTCGTTATAATTGCAGCTAACGATCGAACCAATTTTTACAGCTTCACTTGTGTGTATCTCAATATGGTTGATAATATTAGGACTTATATTAGGTATATGATGGGTATGGATGTGAAAAAAATCAAGAATCGGGTGTCCTCCACACTTTACCTCCACTGAAGCAATTAGTTTTCCTTTCACACCCATATTTTCTTCAATTACAATAATTTTTGGAAAGAAAGTGGTGAGAAAATGTTAGGAACATTGTAACCTTTATATAGATTTTAATTTGTTGTGAGAAGTTAGATAGAAGAAAATATTATTCAACAGATCACATATTGTTGTTGTTGTTGTTGGATCGTCACTATTAATGAATTAGGCATGCATGCACGCATGCACTGTCACGATCTGAGCCTACATTTCTGGACGTGGCTGGCACTCAAGAACTATTGTTTGTTCCCAAGCGAACTCTTATTCTGGTTGACTATAAGCGCAAGACTAACTCAATCATACAAAATTTATAACTGAATAAAATCAATAACTTAAATATAAAGCTTTAACTTAAAGGATTTACTTTGAATATTAATAAAATATTCAACTAGTCAACAATAGGCAACTCAAGTCTGTAAAAGTTTTAATAAGATAAATGAAACAGACTTCTCAAACCCTATTGTCTATCTATGAAGCCTCTAACTGACAAAGATGGAAGTCGGGACTGGACTTACGACATCCTAACAACTGATATAACTGAAAGTACAAGCGGAACCCTCCGAAATAAGGAGACTCACCATAGCTAACCCAAACTCCATATGATATCAATGAAGTTTCTGTTGATGATCCTGAATACTTGTACATGCATCATGAAACTATGCAGGCCAAATAGATCAGTACGTGGTATGTTCGAGCATGTAAGGGAATTCTAAAGAATAAATATAAGCTTGAACTTTATAAAAAGAAAACATAATTACGTCCTCTCAACTCACTCAACTAAATTCAACACAAGAATAAGAAACGTAGTTCAACTCAATGATAAGATACTTGATTCTGGGTACTCAACTCAAGATAAAGCAAATAAAAAAATATGCAATATATGAAAAGTTTTTAAAGCAATAGGTAGCAACTCAATGTATTTAAGAATACAATATACTCCGTTCATATGCAAGAATACAAAATAAACTCTATCTGTAAATAAAAATACAAAATAATTTTTTGGGAGTTTCTCTAACTGAAAATCATCACTATGAGTTATATGATGATACAGTGTCTCGACCATGCTGTCAGAATTGTCCTATACTTTGTCGAGGTATAAAATTTCTCAACTAGTGGATCACTAGTCTATGCTAAAAAACACTAAGGAATCATCTAAAAAGTATGACCCTTTTGGGTACATGGTTTATGGAGACTTGAGTGACCTGAACTCGTCTCCATATTGGTGCTCAATACTACTCCCAAAAATAAACTCAGTCATATGTTTAAAACATAACTCTTTCTCTGATTTGAGATTATTACTCAAAATATTTCTCTAAAAAGAGATGTTACTCAAACTGTTCAAAATTCTTTTGGAAATATCTGTTTCCTCCTCTTTTAAAAATGTAAAAACATTTACTCTTGGGAATACTTAGTTCTCATATATCATTTTAAAGAAAATAAACTCGACTCTACTCTTTCTCAGCTCAAGTCTTAAAACAAGTTGAGAAAAAATTGTAAAAGACTTCTCAAAATATAGTTCATGTCGAATTATGGGCGTGAATGACTTAATTTAAGATTTTCAATAACCATACATAGAACTCAATACTCGAGGCTCAATAACTCCTGAACTCAAGGATTCAATGATACTAATTATTTTCCAGAATGCTTGACTCAAAGGGTTCATGCGGGATTATGGACATGAACAACTCAAAGACTTCATGATACCACTCGTAGACAAAACACACCATGAAGTAGACATTAGACCTGACATAGAAATAAAAATAGATGGACACAAAATTTAATTTTTTTTGTATATATAATATAGAAATAGAAACACAGATGGGCACAACAGATGAACAATGAACTCAACATTGAATAAGATATAACACTAAAATAGCTGAACACGATATTGAATTTAAATGTTATTATTACATAGAAATGGAATAAAATCAAAAATAAAATATTTGCACTCAATTGCACAAATATGTTTTAGTGGTGATTTATTTATTTTTATTTTGAAAATTAGTATATCTTATGTATAACTATGAATTGAGTAGATCTCAGGAATAGTAAAGATAAAATATTTATTAACGCTCCATATTTATAATTTTGCTACTTCCACTCAATGACCAAATTATGTTTGCTATGAAATATCTGATTTGTATAAATTGTGCGCTAGTAAGTGTGTCTACGTAAATTGTGTTTGTGTATGTATATGCGAGATTGGAGAGAGGATTGAGGCGAGCGAGAGAGGCCAGAGAGTAGAGAGAGGTAAATTATATATGTATATTGATCAGTTAAATAATTATATATATGTAACTACTATGTATATGTATCAATAATTGTGTTTGTATATCTGCATAAAATTTAAACTTATATACAATTTAATCGAGTTAAAACATTTCTATCTGCATATCGAATATTTTTCTGTCACTTTATACAAACACAAATTATACATTGTATTTTGTATAATTTGTATTCGTATAAAGCGAGAGAGAGAAGGGAGTGAGAGAAGCGAGGAAGAGCTACGTATTTGTATTTGTATATATAGTCTCTCTTGTTGTATACAAACACAAATTATACATTCGTGTTTGTATAAAATAAGAAAAGCGAGAGACAGATGACTGAAAAAGAGGAGAATGACAAGCGAGATTCCAGAGATAGGAGAGAGGTGAATGACAAAAATTTGTTACAAATTGAAATTAAATGAAACTGCAACTATAATATTTATTTTAAATTAATAATTTACTATATTGCACGGTTGTTTTTTAATAGGTAAATTAAACAAATTCTCTACGAATGGAAATGGTGGGTCGTGAGTGACTGCTTGTCAATATTCAGACTAAGATACATATAACTTTTAATACTTTTTTGTCCTTCATAAAATTATTTATAGTCACAGAATTTATGTTAGATCACAAATTTTATAAATTTTCATTTTTTATTAAAAACTTTATTTGTCCATTGTCACAAAAATTGGTATGGAAAGAAATACATGAACATCAAGTAGCAAAGTGACCTTTACTTTGTTAGATTTTTACATGACTGTATTAAATCTTAATTATGTATACTATACATTAATATTTTTAAAAGTGAATAAAGACTCAAAATTTATTATTTTAAAATGACAATGAAATAAAATCGAATCGATATGATCATGAATTGGACAAGACGACACATTCATATTTATCTAATGGATATAAATAGACGCAACACTAAATTAGTTGTAACATAGAAATAAAAATTAGATGGACATAAAATTTAATTATATACATAATATAGAAATAAAAACACAGATTGGCACAACAGTAATTAAATTAGATATAAAATAGAAATTGTAATAAATTGACTCAACATTGAATAAGATATGTCATATATAAAAATAGAAATGAAAAAAAGCTGGATTGATAGAATATTGAAATTAGAATATTACACGTAACATAGAATAGAAATAAAATAGATGGACTCGATATCTAATCATATCTAACGTAGAAATAATAACGATAACATACTTAATAAAAAATGATAGAATTTAAATTTAATTTAGTATTTGTAGAAAGATCATTAAAGAGTCTTTTCATTGATTTGGTTTGAACTTAATTGAAAAAATATGTTATAGTTTTGGAAAAGATAGAATAATTAGTCATACTTAGCTTATTTTGATTGAAACAAAAAATATTTTGGAAATAACCAAACTTGTGACAAATTTTAACAACCTACTCAAGAACATTGGGTCACCCCTCCTTACAAAAAAAATATTTCAAATATATGCATCTCGGGATATATGGGATCAAAATTAAGCAGGTGTAGTTTGTTTTATATACATTGTATCATAGTGTATTTGCATGTATGTGAGATACATAAACAAATCTCGCTCGTCTCTCTCACATCTCGCTCACCTTCCTCATATCTCGCTCGTATACATGCAAATCACAACAGATACATATATTTAATGTAATTTTCATGTTTCTAACTTGACATCTGGTATGAAATTATTAAATAATAAAATAAATATAATTATTTTTAACTATGGGGAGAATTGTTGGTGATTGCAACATTGAGTTTCGTCCATTCTCTTTGAGCTCTGAATCGAGTTCACTTCCATGGTGAAACTCAATGTTGCAATCACCAACAAGAATTAGTAAACATTATAAGAATGTTGAGGTTATTAGAGTTTTTTATTTTAATTTATAGTATTAATTTTAACGGTAAATCTATAAATCTTATTTTGTAAATTCAAAAGATTCTATATCCAAATGTATAGAAAACTTTAAGAAGTTTGAGTCACCAAAAGTGAACAATATTAGTAAATTGGAACATGATGGACAACCCTGTAAGGGCCCGTTTGGATGGGCTTAATAAAAGTAGCTTTAAAAAAGTACTTTTGAAAGTGCTGAAACTTATTTTTAAAATAAACAGTTATGCTTTTGGATAAAAGTGCTGAAGTTAAAAAAAAAATTGTTGATGTGTTTGGCAAATAAGTGCTGATAAACAGCTTTTTAAATCAAAATATCTGAAATACCCTTAAAAGCTGTTAACATAATAAAAGTTAATTAATTTATATTTTACAGCCATAAATAATTATATTTTGCTATCCTTCACATATTTCTTTCTCATCACAAATTATTTATACGAGGAATATAAATTTATTATAGATTTTAAAGATATATAATTTGAATAGATCAAAGAACAATTTAAGATTTTATTTTAGTTTCATCCATAGGTAATAATAATTGTCTATCATTCACATATTTCTTTATTATCACAAATTATTTATAAGAGGAATATAAATTTTTATTTAAGTTATATGTGCAACTTATTTTACATTTTAACAATATGTAATTTGAATAGGTCACTTGAAAGATTTAAGATTTATTTTTTCATTCATTAGTAATAGTAATTGTCTATCATCCACACGTGAAAAGGGAAAAATGGAAGAACGAGATGTTAGGGTTATTTGAGTAATTTGGAGATTGTATATAAAATATTAAGGGCAAAAAGGTAAAAATGTGGTCAACTTAAAAAAAGCTTATAGCTAAAAAAAAAAAAGCACCTCTACCCCAGCTTTTAACTTTTGACTTAAAATAAGTTTTTTTTAAACTTAAAATAAGTTATTTTGAGTATTGCCAAACAGTTAAATAAGTCAAAAACCAGCTTTTAAGTCAGTTTGACCAGCTTTTAAGCTTAGCAAAACAGGCTCTAAAACTCAAACCACTATTTTAGTTCTCCAAGTCTACATAACTAGGTTTTTAGTTCTTTCTTGGGTAAATTATGCAAAGTGGCATTCTCCTTCTTAGTCTTCTCCTATTTTATTTTATTTTAAAATTATTATACTGGAAACGCGAATTGTTTCGAATGAATTATATACGAAAAGGCTTAAAACATTGAGAGAATTTCATATCTAAACTTTAGAACTGTTTAGAAGTGATTTTGAGCAAATTATCTTCTTATTCTTCGTCATACCTTTTTGTCTTCTTTCTTTCATCTTCACCTATATTTTTTTCATAATAAAATCGACGTACCGAAAACGTGAACTCCTTTGAATGCTCAAAAGACTTGAAATATCTAGAGGATTTTATATTTAAATTTTTAGACAGTTTAGTGGTGATTCTGAATTGATCAAGATTGTATAGTTAGTGTATATTTCATATATAGTAGTGTATACTTCACGTATAATAGTGCATATTTCACGTATATTTAATTAAGACATATTCAACTCTTTCAGTTTATCATATGTATTTTAAATTCAGAAATTGATTAACATGACGATGATGATGAAGAGGAGGAAGTGGAAGAGGCAAAGTTAAGAGAAGAAAAGCAGCTTGATAAGTGTTTTTTTTAAAGAAAAAAATGACTACCAAAATGCTTAAAAGTTGATCTAAAAAGAATATTCTTGAAAAAAATTAAAGCAGAAATAGTGGGAAAAGAACATATCAAAAGTATTCGCATTAAAGATATGTCAAAACTCAAAAAGTATAGCAACATATCGTTATGATATCAAGCAAGAATAATGTGTATATGTAAATTTTATATTTACTTTTATGAAATAAAATATTATTTTTAATTGACGCTCAAATTTTTAAGTAAATAGTTTTTTTTTATAATATAGTAACTAAGATTTTTAAAAAAGAAAGAAAATTAGATATATATTTTAGTTTTGATGTTATTATTTTTATTCGAATATAAAACATGATAGTAAATGTCCAACAGCATCTAACACAACCATATGGACAATCACAAGTACATTAATTATATTCTTGAAATATTATTCCTAGCTAAATCCTTCAAGAAGACTCAATTAAAAATTATCCAACCAATATAACCAAATTTTTTTAAAAAAAATCAATTCAATTCTAAAATTAGGTCAAATATGAGTAATTTCAAATTTATTCAAGCTTATTTTAATTCACATTAGGCAAAAAAAAATTAGAGCGGAAATAACCGCTTTAAATTGGCGTGTTGCGTATTGCCAGATCAATACAAAAAAAAGTTTAAATTATATGAGAATTTACCTGAGAATTGGTATGAAGATTTGCAGGAAATTTTTATTAAAAATAATGACCTAAAAATAATTTCATTAAAATAAGAAATCTTTTGAGGTTTCTTATTTTAAAATTTTCATTAATCGATTTAGACTAAAAAGACAAATAATGACCCAAGGGGAAAATTGTAGGAGACCATTTAACAAGTGTACATAAAAAAGAATTATAATCTAAATTTGCTATAGCGAGGAGTTGAGGAAAATCTTATAATTGTTGTTCGCGTTTTTTATTAACAAGAAGTTTTCCACGTAAAAATTTGTGTTAATTTACTTTTAACACTTATCTTCTTACATATTTAATAAAAGAATACTTTATTCTCTCAGTGAAGAGAAATGTTATACTTTGTTGTTTTAATTTATTCCTTAGCATAAAGTCTAAGAAAATAAATACTTACACTAAAAATATTCTAAATATATTACTAATTATATTCGTAATTAGCTAAATGACTAATCCTTCATTCATAACAAAAACATGATATGCATGTATATAGATAGTGGCCAATGTTTCAATTCTTAGAGCTAATAATGTCTATATAAAGGCTATAAATTCTGAATATTTTTTCACCATCAAACATTAATTCTTCTTACAATTCATTGATATATCAAAGAAGAAATATGGGTTTCAAAGGCAAGTTGATTGCTTCGATGGAGATTAAGTGTGGAGGACACTTGTTTCATGATCTTTATCAGATTAACGCTCATCATGTATCTAACATAAGTCCTGATAAAGTCCACCATTTTAATATTCACGAAGGTGATCAAGATCTAAAAGTTGGTTCAATAATTGGCTGGAAATATAATCATGGTAAATTTTCCAACACTAATTTTTTCGATTATTTAAGATTTTTTTTTTGGTTTAATGGGAATCTTGGAGCAAAAATAAATTTGTTTTATCTGACTTATAGATTATGGATTTAATCCTTAGAAGCAACCACTACTATTAGTAGACAAACTGTCTACATAACACCCCTTGCCAAGCTTTTAGGAAAGAAAAAATGCTTCTTTTTATTTTCAAAAAAGAAAATATTTTAGAATAACGAGAATTAAGATAACAGGTTCATCAGTTACTTTAAGTGTAGATTTACTTTCTCGTGGGAGAGGCAACTTTTAGTAAAAAAAAATGCTCTTTTCTTTTCAAAAAGTAATTATTCTTTTAGAATATTAAATATAATTAGGATACAAAGTTAATGGGTAATTTTAAGTATTGATTTAATTGGATAAAAAAAACTAAAATATATGTCAGAAGTGGGATTTGAACCCACGCCCTCTTACGAAGACCAGAACTTGAGTCTGGCGCCTTAGACCACTCGGCCATCCTGACTTGCTATTTAAATTTCACTCAAAACAAATAGTTTACTTATTAATTCAGATGATAAGTAGGATCTTAACATTCTTTTTAAGCTCATTAAAAAAACACAATCATTTTAAAAAAATACTTTTCTAAAATACTACTGAAATAAATGCACTTTTTATGTTGAGCAATTTTTAAAATTTGGGTAATTAGTAATATGGTAAAAAATAATTTAAAATAAGCAAATTTTAAAAATTGATCAAATTATTAGTTATATAATTCAAGTAACACATGATTATTTATCATCCTAACATTAACAGATCTGTTGAGATTTTTAAAGATAAGACGATTCTGACAAAAAGTTGAGCAATTTGAGATAATTTGGAAAAGGAAAAGTTATCTTGTTCTTTTAAAAAAATTATTTTGAATCATCAAATAATATCATATAAATTGAGGTAGAATTAATATATTTTGGAAAAGGGTCTGATATACCCCTTAACTTTGTCATTTAGAGCTGATATACCCCTTGTTATGAAAGTGGCTCATATATATCCCTACTTGTAAACAAATGGCTCACATATACTCTTTTCCTCTAACGGAAATGAAAAAAAAAATAATTTTAATCTAAATTTTTATTATTTTTTTCTAAAAAATATAATCCCATATGAGTAAATTTAATCCTCGTCAAACATATTTTTTGACTTTTTTTTGTTTCAATGACTAATTTATAATTATATGTTTCACTAATATTCTTGTAAAACTTATTGTAGATGATCAAATTTTTTCTTCGAGTATGAAATTAAATTACAATACACACAAAAAAAAATAGTTTAATTTTTTATTCTTTAAACTAAGGAATGAAAGAAAAAACAAAATAAGAATAAGAAATTCAAATAATTATAATAAAAGAAGTCAAAAAATAATTTATGTATGAAAAAAAATTAAAATATACCTTGAACTTTGATAGAAGAATCATATATACCCCTAAATAATTTTTTTTAAAAAAAATAGAAGTAATAAATATAAATTTAAAACTATTTTTTTAAAATCCGTTAAATGAAGGGTATATGTGAGCCATTTTGTAACAGCAGGGGTAGTATATGTGAGCCATTTGTATAACGGTAAGGGCATATATGAGCCACTTTTATAACGAGCGGTATATCAGCTCCAAATGACAAAGTTGAGGGGTATATCATACCCTTTTCCCATATATTTTTATGTTTGTAATTGTTTTTAAAATGATTACAGATGGAAAAGTTAAGGTTACTAAGCAATTGATTGAAGCCATTGACGATGAGAAGAAATTAATTACTTGGAAAGTGTTAGAGGGAGATACGTTGGAATTGTACAATTCCTTCGCTATTACTGCCTCCTTTGAAGAGAATTGGGCAACGTGGACACTAATATACGAGAAAAAAACTGAAAACACACCAGAACCTATTACTCTCTTGAGTCTTATGATCGATATCACTAGAGATTTGGAAAGTCATCTCCATAATAACTAAAAGATTATTAGCATTTGAAAATCTCATCTGAAATATCTGTCTATGTGATGATTAATAAAAAATTATTGGTTTGTCTAATATGTGAAATAAATAGTATTGTATGGAAGTATTGTATCAACGTGTGTTTGTACTCATTTCAGCTTATGTTATAAATATAAATATAATAGATTGTAATTAGCTATATGTCTTCCTGTAACATTAGTAGACATGAACTCGGATTCAAGGGCTTTCAAGCATGATCTTAAATCTTAAGGGGTTTTTTAGCTTATGCATGAATATGGTGATCTTGATCTTTGATGCTTGGATTCTTGAACCCGTAGAAAAATTTGCGAATTTAGATTTACGAGCTTTCTCTGATTTCTCGTTAGAATTTTAGTATTTTTCTTTGAATTATGACAATTTTTATTTATAGTCGTAGGATGATGGAGTTATCATGAGAACATGCATCTGTTTGGTCAATCAGATTTAAGTATCTGATACATAACTTATGTATCGTTTGTTATGTATAAGGTGAAGGAGTAATGTATTCGCGGATTTTTAAAAAAAAAAAAAAGATTCCCTCAAGGGACTTGAATAGATATCAAAGTAGCAATATAGAGAGGGGCAATATAGAGAGGGGTGAAACCTAACCCCTCTTAAGTTATCAAAATAAAAGGAAAGATTGTTCCTAGCTTACAAAAAATTCTAAAATTTTTAAACTAGAAGCAACCATGTATCCGTGGGGTCTAAAAATAAAAAATTATGATAATTTGGAAAACTTTCAGGATAGAACATAGTAACCCAAATTGCTGAGATTTCTATACTTTATACTTAATTAAATTCATATTTATTATATTTAAATAATTTATCTGTAATATTTATTTAAATTTATATCTTGAATTAAATAAACTAATGAACTAATTAACATTCGACAAGTAAACTATTTCCAACTATCAGACTTCTTTTCATATTTATTTAGGGTAAGCTATAAAGAGGAGAATGCAATGTTAAAGATGACGCGTTGCTAGTGAGATTCAAATACGTAAATACTTATTTATTTGAAGTGTCAAAATTAATTAAAGAAATTCAAAATTATTAAGCTATAATAATTTATTATATTAAAAATATTCAAAATATACAACTTAATTATTTTATATAATATTTTATATATATACAATATTTTTTTCCGATAAATGGTATTCAATTAGACACCTGACTTACATGTACGTGCTCCCCGATGGTATATACATTTATTTATATATAAGCTTCATAATATATATATTTATATATTATTTTATTTTATATAAACTTGAAAAAGGACATTGATCTTAATTACTTGAAGGTGGCAATTTTATCACCTCACAAAGAGGACCCTTTATTAATTATGAGATGAGAAAGTAGATATAATTAATTTATTTTCCTAGTACCTCCTCGGTCCTATTATTTATTGATTTAGCTTTTTTCCATGCTAATTAGTAAAAATTTAAATATTAAAGGTATAATTAAGTGAATTTTTCCTATTTAATAAAGCTAGAATCATTTTTTTTCTCCTAAAAAATTTATGCATACATTTTTAATTTTTAAAACTCTGGTTGAAAATGAGTAATCTTTAATTTTCAATATATTAAAATTTTAAGCGATAATAATTTTAAAATTTTTATTTTGAATTAAAACGATAATTAAAATGAAACAGATGAAATATCTACTTAGCCATGTTTCCGACCGTGTGAGGGAGGATTATGAATGAAGATACCACATTTTAGCCCAAATAGCCTTTTGGAATTATTTGAATGAAATTTTTTAAATGATGTAGAAAATATGTGATATATATTTACTTGATATATTATTCAAATATATTTTTTAAAATAATATCTCCTATTTCTCTTTTTTAATTTCACTTATCTTTCTTCTCCCTCTTCACTGATTCTTAGAGATAGGATTTTGAAACGAAAGGAGTATAAAATTTGAAAACAAAAAAATATATGTGTGGAAGAATATTGTACTTATTTTTCAAAATAAATAAATAAATAGAATTTAAGTTGAGAATATAAAATATCTGTGTATATAATATCCCTATTATTCACTCCGTCCGTTTTTAACTGTTATATTACATTTTTAAAAGTTAATCTGACTAATTTTAAAAGTTAAATTAGATTATATTTATTCGATATTTTAAGTAAAAAAAATAAATATTCAAAAACTATACGAAAAATACTATAATTTCAATTTTTACATATCAATATGATAAAATATATCGTAAAATAATAGTTAAAATTATTATTGTTTGACTCCAAAAAAATTATTATAATAAAAGAAGACGGAGGTAGTATTTCTTTTAATATTATTTTCTCATGAAAATTGTGCGTATATGGGTCCCACTAATTTATTAATGAAAAACCTATGCATATTCGTATAAAATACATGGGATAAGAAATCTCCTCCAATAAAATATAATCCAAAATTTTTTATTTGATCCGATAACTGATTCATGCCATGTATCGCGTATATTTAAGGGGTGTTGATTGATATTATTTTATCAGAAATTACATTAAATAATTAGATAAAATTATTATTATATATATATTGTTCATTTTTAATTTTCTACACAATTTTATTTTTTTTATTTTTGAATTGAAATTTAAGCTCCGTTTTCCTACCATATTATTCATGCCAAATGTGTCTGACATTTTATTTATAATTAATTGAATAGAGAAAAATCATGTTATGTTTTCCCGCAAGGAAATGTACCAACATAATAATTTATAATACATTAATAAATATCGTATTCAATCAAACATCGTTAAATAAATTGAGAGGTAGACATACAATTATCTATGTCCCTATGAGTGGTCCAATTGGAATAATGGGTGTTTTGCTAAGGAATGTACAATGAGTTGTCCAAGCAAGGTACATAATCAAAGAATCTAAAGACAAATTTAAAAAAAGAGATTTTAATTTATTTTTTTTAAAAAAGGATCATTATATAAAATGTTATTGAAATTTTAGTTTTTTAGATGTGAACATTAATTAATGATTTGTTATAAGAATTTCATTTTGAAGAAAGATTGTTGTCATATTTATAGGTTATAAAGTAAGAATATTAATAATACAATTTTAATTAAAAAAATATAATATAAATTTAGAATAATAATTTTTGTTCAAAATTTTGATAAGTTGATACAATAATATCGAAATAATTATATAATGACTACATGTTGCAATGCTTAAAATCTTAAAGAAAACACCAGAAAAAAATTGATCTTTTATAAATAGATAACATTAGATTTTTCAATATTTCAGAAAGTTTAGCAATTTGGCAGATTCCAAAACATTTAATTTAATAAATATAAGAGAATAAGAATAGTGATGGAAAAAATGAATAAAATAAATATATACCATAAATATTAACAGATGCACATATAGAAAAAAGAATACCACAATTATTTAAAAGTATTTTATTTCTCAATTCTTGTATTAAAAAGTAAAACATTATTGTACTCTCTCCAATGATTTTTCTTCAAATTTAACAGTATATAGGATTTTTCTTTATATTTATATATGTGCACCCTCCTCAAATTCAAATTATATATATAAAAAATTGGGGCCCTAACTTTTAATGGGAGCATCATTATATATATATATAATGGTGCTCCCACTAAAAGTTAGGGCCCCAATTTTTTTCTTTTTCGTTTTCCACGTGGTTTACGAAGGTTATATTGGACTGCAGGGTCTATTCAGGGGGTTGAGCCTACATTGAGACTACAATTAAATTTGAATCGCGCTCTGTAAGATTCATTCGGGGGTGACGCTCCCAACATAACTTTTTCCATATCCAAAGCTCAAACCCGAGACCTCGAATTAAGAGTAAAGCATTTCCACCAGCGCACCAGGTGGCCCCATTCTTTTTAGTTTGCTTTAGTTGTTTTACACTTCAATTGTCCAAGGAATGACCATAAATTCTTAGAAGGAATCCAATGAGTTGTCCAAATCTCCAATATTTACTATCTATGACTAAGTAGGTGTTCATTTAGATTTTAAATATTTTTTATTTTATTATAATTTGAATTGAAAATCAAATTGCATTTTATTTAAATTTATTTTAAAGAATATTTAAAATAATATTTATATTTAAATATAACTAAATGAAAAGCGAGTTGGAAAATAGGTTGAGTTGCTTTTCAAGATACAACTTTTAATTAAATTTTAAAATTTTTATAACCAAATATTAATTTACTACTAAAGTAAAAAAAAGAAAAAGTGAACTTTAATTGATTTTAGATTGTAGGGTATATTTTACTACTAAAGTAAAAAAAGAAAAAGTGAACTTTAATTGATTTTAGATTGTAGGGTATATTTTACTTACTACAATGTTTATGGTTTTCTTCATATTCATAGGCCACGTACAATGCACCCTTTGAAATGAAGGTAATTGTCTACACCTAACTTCTCAATTATTTGGCTATTTAATTTATAATGTGTCTGTTTTAATTTAAGTGATATATTTTATTTTTAATTAATTAAAAAAATAATATGTTTAATTAATTAAAAAATCAATATGTTTTTATTTTATGTGTTTTTTTCTTTCATATTTTTGTTTAACTTCTTTTAATCAAAAATAATTTTTTCTTTCTTTTACTCGTTTATTCTGACAAATCCTCCAAAAAGTAACAATGCAATGCATTT
Source organism: Solanum habrochaites (assembly GCA_027704765.1). Classification (NCBI taxonomy): domain Eukaryota; kingdom Viridiplantae; phylum Streptophyta; class Magnoliopsida; order Solanales; family Solanaceae; genus Solanum; species Solanum habrochaites. The sequence continues at coordinate 1,437,911 of JAKWJA010002492.1, forward strand.
GTAGTCAAATTCAAAGTTTCAAATCATATACTTAATAGAGATAATTTAGTAAAGAAATTTTGATGAATAGTTTTTAAGGGGAGCGTTATAAGTCAACATAAATCAAGTAAAATAAAATAAAGAGAAATGATTTCACCTTAAATTCCAATGTTATCTTTGATTAGATGATTTAAAGCCATAAGCCATTGGAAAAAGAGATTTAAAATATTTAGACTTTTGATTGAAATTGTTATTATGATACCAAATTTTATGAAGGACATTTTAGCCTTCTGTAATTTAATAATATATTTTAGAGGTATATACGTATTTAAGTGAACACGTTACAATATTTATTGATGCAATATTTATGGTGCCCACGTAGGCATATATATATCTTTAAAGTACATTTTAAATAGTGCAGGGAGATAAAATATCATCCATAAAATTTCGTATCATAAAAATAATTTCGGTCAAAATTAAAATATTTTTACAAACCTTTTCCCCTAAATTTTTCTTTCATTTCAAATTCTATGCTCAATCAAACACCACCACATAAGTTGATATGCAGAAAGTATTAATCCTATGTTTAGATTTATATAAAAGTTAGAATTATGAAATTTTAAGCTCAATTAGACAAGTGTGCTTCTTAAAAAAATTTGATCCCCTCATAACTATTGAAGGTTTTGAATTAATATATCTCTAGATAGAATGGAACACTAATTTTGGTGCAAATAATGTTTCAATAAACCTACACACTATAACGAAAATAATTTTTAGCGGCATTAAATATTGACACTAATAAAGAGTGCTAACGTCTTTACCGGCATTGGTTAAGTGTCATTAGAACCAATGTCACTAAAGACTTTGGGGACATATACAAAGAGTTACAATTACCGCTAAAAATATATATTTAATAACAATTAATAATTAAATGCCGCTAACATCATTTTTGTTATAGTGACAAAAAGTAGCTAATCACATTGATACTTTATAAACAATGAAAGAGTGTGACACTTAATTGATACTTTTTTTGGTGCATATAAAAAGGATTTTTTTTTCTTTATTTCTCATTTACACCTCAAAATTTTAAGTATTCCCCTCATAAATGAGGAAGAACCATGCTTAAACACACGCATAACAAAATATGTTAATAGCAAGTACAAATTAGTTGCACACTGATTAGTAGGTTCTTTTTATAATTTTCATTTCATAATGGATATAAATAAGATATACTCAATCAATCGAAAGATTTAATATTTTGAATCGTTGAGCTCTTATGTGTTGGGAATAAATTGGTAATAGAAATAATATTTGCGGTAATAAAGATAATAAAAGCGGAACACAACAATACGATTAATCAATGAGAATAAAAGAGAAATAATAACACCAAGATTTTACGTGGAAACCCTTCTAAATAAGGAAAAAACCACGACTCGAGAGGAGCAACTAATATCACTATAGTAAGGATTTTTACACTTGTAATTCTGGGTAAAACTGCAAAGACCACTACACTCAAAAGAAATAATCCTCTTTTAATTTTTCCACCTCACTACAATATCGCTCACACTCTCTATTTTTCTCACAGACTATTTTCCTCTGTGATATCTCACTCTTCTTTTCTCTCCTTTGTATTTTTTTTTTGTGTACATTGAGAATGAAGAATTGTCCCCTCTTTTATAGATAACAAATACACTACTCTCCAAATATGTTACAGAAGAAAAACCTTTTTTTTTACAGCTTATCAACATTTGAATAATAATGAAAGCTAAAAATAAATCAGCACATTAAATCTGTCGAACTTTAAAATTGACAGAAAATTATTCAAAATTTGATACATAAAGATTGACCCCACATTATGTACATCTAAACAACATAAGTCACAAAATTAACCCTCAATCATCTCTGGTTCTCATTTGATATTCTTTTTAACTATAATCACAGTTCTCATGGTGTAAAAATGATCTTTTATAAATTCTTAAAGTAAACATGACAACACTATAAAATATTCAAATTACATTATTTCAAATTGATTTAAATATTCCTGCTGGATTTGATGTTATTATTTGTAATGAAATTAGAGGAGAACTTCTTTATTTGGATCTTGATTTTTCTCAAATTGACCTTCACATATTTTGGTTGAGTCTTCTATCTTTACATCCTTTAAACCTTTTGAAGTGTCACACAGCTTCAACTTTCAAGATTATATTTACTTTTTTCTTCATCTTCTATTTTTAATTTGTTTGCTAAGATTTTTTTTAGAAATCAGATTTTATAGAAAAGTACAATAGTGAGAGTAATTAATCAATGTAAGAAGTAACTACAATGAACATTAATTACTTATTAATTTTTCTAGATTGGAAAAATATCTATTTTTAAGACTAATAAATTATCAATGATATAATAGGAAGAATATTGTAATTTATGCATTGATTTAATAAAATGACTAGTATTATGGATAAACTATTTAATATAAGGATGATATATAAAAAAATAAAGAGAGTACTCTCTTCGTCCAATTTTATTCGTCATGATTTCCTTTTTTAGAGTCAAACAATAATAATTTTGACTAACTTTCTATAATGTATTCTTTCATCATATTGATATGCAAAAAATTTCAATTTATAATATTTTTCGTATAGTTTTTTGAAAATCAAAATTTTTTGTTTAAAATATCGAATTAATGCAATCTAATTTGACTTTGACAATTAATCAAATTAACTTTCAAAAAGCATAACATGATATTTAAAAGTGAACATATATAGCATTAAAAAACAACTATTTTTAATAAGGACGACATGTAAATAGGAAATACCCTAATTATACTAATAACTACCTAACCTAGGTAATTCTTCATTCATACCAAAAACATGGCATGCATAGTGGTCCATGTTTATTTAGTAGCACCCTAGAGCTATTAATGTCTATATAAAGGCTACCACTTCTCAATATTTTCTCATCACCAAACATTCTTTCATAAAATCCATTGCTATACCAAAAAAGAAATATGGGTTTGAATGGCAAGTTGGTTGTTTCGATGGAGGTTAAGTGTGGAGGGCACTTGTTTCATGACCTTTATCAAACTAGTTCTCATCATGTAACTAACATAAGTTCAGATAAAGTCCATCATTTTGATATTCACGAAGGTGAAGATCTAAGAGCTGGTTCAATAATTGGCTGGAAATATACCCATGGTAAGACTCGTAACGCAATAATTTTGTGGATTATTTGAGGGTTTTTTTAAAACTTTTTTTAGTTAAAGAGTAGCCTTGGAATACCGTAGAAGTCGTCATTGATACTTGTATTACGATATAATGTCTATATCATATTCTGTTATCAAGTTTTATAGTCTGTTTGGACAACCTTTTAAAAATAAGAAATGCTTCTTATATTTTTTCAAAAGTTATTTAAAAAATTCAAAATTAGGATAAAAAATTAACATGTGACTTAGAAGTGTTGCTCACTTTCCTGTGGGAAGGGCATGATTATAGTTTGGAACATTTTACATGCCCCTTCTTTTCATAGGGGTAAAATTATTTTATTCTTTCTAATTTTTATTATTACATATGGTTTTTTCTTTGCTTCGGTTATCATAAATTTTGTCGTTATTGTTCTTTTTTTCAATAATGTTTGTATGACTTGTTCATCGTTGTATTTCTTTTTAAGGTTGCTTTGAAATATTTTACTTGACCTAAGAGTGATTTATTAGAAACAACTCTGCTATCTTCACAAGATAAATATGATTTGTATATACATTATCCTCTCCATATCGTATTTGTAATTTTACATTAAGTATGTTATTGTTAAGGTATTTGACCAAACTTTTAAGGAAAAACAAGTGATTTAGTTTTGAGTGATATCAAAAGTTATTTTTCAAAAGCTAGAAAGATTAGGTTTTCTCCAAAATTATTTCTAAAATATTGATCAAGCACAAAATACTGCTCCAATATTGACAAAAATATTTTCAAAAATTTATAAGTCATACACAAAGTATTTCTTAAAAAGTACTTTTTAAATAAAAAAAAAGTAATTCTGATAAACAACACATTTCAAAATAAGACATTTTTGAAAATTTACAGGGTCAAACATGCTATTAGTCATGTAATTTATCATTGAGATACTGTCGATTAAAAAAAAACAATTTTCACAACAAGCAATTTTTAAGAAATTGACCAAACATGCTATTGGTTATATAATTTATGGTTATTGATGATAAATTTTAGTAGCTTAATGTTATTGTGCATCACAAAGTTCTAAATTCTTTCTTCCATCCTTTTTCCATAAGTTTCTAATTCAGACAAATAATATTACATAAATTAAGACAAAAAAAATACATTTTAGGATGAATTAGATAGGATTAATGTCTTTCGTTTTTTCGTAACTTTTTTAAAAAATAATTACAGATGGAAAAGTTAAGGTTACCAAGCAATTGATTGAAGCCGTTGATGAAGAGAAGAAATCAATTACTTGGAAAGTTTTAGAGGGAGATACGTTGGAATTGTACAATTCTTTCACTATAAGTGCATCCTTTGAAGACAATTGGGCAACATGGACATTTGTGTATGAAAAGAAAACTGAAGAAACACCAGAACCCGTCACTCTCCTGAGTCTTATGATCAATATTACCAGAGATTTAGAGGGTCACCTCCACAAGATTTAAATGATCGAAAATCTCATCGAAAATACCTCGATGCATCGGTTCCTATCGTGATATATATTTATTAACTTTGTTTGTGTGATAACTTTGTTTGTGTGGTGAATTTTTAAAATATTGGCTTGTCTTGAAGCATGTAAAATAAATAATATTGTATTGTATGAAGTGCTTATTATTATAAGTAGGTCAAGATATTGTAGACTGTTGCAAGTTTTAAATTTTATCTATATAGTACCACAATGTATTAATGTGTTTGTACTCATTCCAGTTTGTAATAATAAAATGATTTTGATAAATGAAAAATCGTAATTAATTTTTTTTTTCTCAAATTTGTATTTTTTGAAAACATATGTTTTTGATGTGACATTGCATTAAAGATACATGACTATATTCAGTGGTGGCTAATATAAGTTCCGATTTTTATTAAATTTAATATGTAAGATGAAAAATATGAATATTTGTATCAAAATTATTAAATTTTTAAACTTTTAACTTTTAATTATAAAATATAACTGATGTAATGATTAATAAATAAAATATAAATGATTAATAAATAAAATATAAATATTAAACTCATCAAAAAAAATTATGAGAGATAGATTCAAGTATTTTAGGGTTTATAGTTCAAGGAATGAGACATCGATGATGATATCACACACTGTAGTAGTGCAACGTTGATGAAGTGGAGACTTGCCTCTGTAGCCTTGTGTGGTAAGAAGGTACCGCTGAAAATTGAACTTGTAACTCCTTGTGTGGTAAGAAGGTACCGCTGAAAATTGAACATGTAACTCCTTGTATCCCCACACATCTACCTCAACATCCTGATCATTGCAACATGTATTTTTTGAACATGTAAATTCTTGACTGACCGACACTCCACCCCATACAGCAAGGATAGAATAACCACACTCTCTATAACTTACTTTTAAGTTTAGGTGGTACCTACTAGCTACATGCCGGTTGTCACGGAGCTCAGGTAGCTACAAAAATGATTTTGTGTCGACTTTGTAGGCTTTAGTCGCCACTAAAAGCCCAATTTCTTGTAGTTGCATCATTAATCAATGAGTTTCTATTGTCAAAGGCATTGTTTGATATCTCATACAGTAGGCAATCCCTCTTCTATGGCTATTGCTTCATCACAAAGATTATTAGTAGTAATAGGATATATAGTATTAGCATTGGCATGGATAAGGTCCCCTCTCTAATTCTAATACAAACATGTCTATAATTTATCTCAACAGCAAATTTACAAAAGAGATATAGTGTTAAGTTGTGTGTGTGTTATTGTGGGGGGGGGGGAGGTGGTAGGGTGGCTAAATATAAAAGTATTGGGTATTAGCTGGATATAACCAAAGAGTAATAATTGTGTGTAATTACATGCACACACCTAATTTTATATGTATAGGCAAAGAAAATATGAAGTCTAATGAGTTTGTCAAAGCATTAGATGATATCTCACACAATAGGCATTCCCTCTTATATGGCTATTGCTTCACCACAAGGTCCCCTCTCCAATCCTAATAAAAAAAAAATGTCTATAATTAATCTCAACAAAAAATTTGTCAAAAGAGATAGAATGTTTGGTTGGCCATATTATAAAAAATAATTCATGCATTACTAATATAAGAGTTTCTGGTGTTATATTAGATTAAAATGTACTCGTAAAACACCGGCATAACAAAAACATGGCATGTATAGTGGTCTATGTTTATTTAGTAGCACCCTAGAGCTATTAATGTCTATATAAAGGCTACAACTTCTCAATATTTTCTCATCACCAAACATTCTTTCGTAAAATCCATTGCTATACCAAAAAAGAAATATGGGTTTGAATGGCAAGTTGGTTGTTTCGATGGAGGTTAAGTGTGGAGGACACTTGTTTCATGACCTTTATCAAACTAGTTCTCATCAAGTAACTAACATAAGTTCAGATAAAGTCCATCATTTTGATATTCACGAAGGTGAAGATCTAAGAGCTGGTTCAATAATTGGTTGGAAATATACCCATGGTAAGACTCATAACGCAATAATTTTGTGGATTATTTGAGGGTTTTTTAAAAAAAAAAATAGTTAAAGAGTAGCCTTGGAATACCGTAGAAGTCGTCATTGATACTTGTACTACGATATAATGTCTATATCATATTCTGTTGTCAAGTTTTATAGTCTGTTTGGATAGCCTTTTAAAAATAAGAAATATTTTTTATATTTTTCCAAAAGTTATTTAAAAAATCTAAAATTAGGATTAAAAATTAGCATGTGACTTATAAGTGTTGCTCACTTTCCTGTGGGAAGGGCATGATTATAGTTTGGAATATTTTACATGCCCCTTCTTTTCATATCAGTAAAATTATTTTATTCTTTTTAATTTTTATTCTTACATATGGTTTTTTTTTTTGCTTCGGTTATCATAAATTTTGTCGTTGTTATTGTTCTTTTTTTCAATAATGTTTGTATGACTTGTTCACCGTTGTATTTTCTTTTTAAGGTTGCTTTGAAATATTTTACTTGACTTATGAGTGATTTATTAGAAACAACTCTGATATCTTCACAAGATAGATATGATTTGTATATACATTATCCTCTCCATATCGTATTTGTGATTTTACACTAAGTATATTATTGTTAAGATATTTGACCAAACTTTTAAGGAAAAACAAGTGATTTAGTTTTGAGTGATATCAAAAGTTATTTTTCAAAAGCTAGAAAGATTAGGTTTTCTCCAAAAATATTTCTAAAATATTGATCAAGCACAAAATACTGCTCCAATATTGACAAAAATATTTTCAAAAATTTATAAGTCATACACAAAGTACTTTCTTAAAAAGTACTTTTAAAAAAAAGTAATTCTGATAAACAATACTTTTCAAAATAAGCCATTTTTGAAAATTTGCAGGGTCAAACATGCTATTAGTCATGTAATTTATCATTGAGATACTGTTGATTAAAAAAAAAACAATTTTCACAACAAGCAAATTTTAAGAAATTGACCAAACATGCTATTGGTTATATAATTTATGGTTATTGATGATAAATTTTAGTAGCTTAATGTTATTGTGCATCACAAAGTTTTAAATTTTTCTTCCTACCCTTTTTCCATAAGTTTCTAATTCAGTCAAATAATATTACATAAATTGAGACAAAAGAAATATATTTTAGGATGAATTAGATAATTGAGATAGAATTAATGTCTTTCCTTTTTCGTAACTTTTAAAAAAATAATTACAGATGGAAAAGTTAAGGTTACCAAGCAATTGATTGAAGCTGTTGATGAAGAGAAGAAATCAATTACTTGGAAAGTTTTAGAGGGAGATACGTTGGAATTGTACAATTCTTTCACTATTAGTGCATCCTTTGAAGACAATTGGGCAACATGGACATTTGTGTATGAAAAGAAAACTGAAGAAACACCAGAACCCGTCACTCTCCTGAGTCTTATGATCGATATTACGAGAGATTTAGAGGGTCACCTCTACAAGATTTAAATGATCGAAAATCTCATCGAAAATACATCGATGCATCGGTTCCTATCGTGATATATATTTATTAACTTTGTTTGTGTGATGAATTTTAAAAATATGCATGTAAAATAAATAATATTGTATTGTATGAAGTTCTAATTATTATAAGTAGGTCAAGATATTGTGGACTGTTGCAAGTTTTAAATTTTATCTATATAGTACCACAATGTATTAATGTGTTTGTACTCATTCCAGTTTGTAATAATAAAATGATTTTGATAAATGAAAAATCGTAATTAATTTTTTTTTTTCTCAAATTTGTATTTTTTGAAAACATATGTTTTTGATGTGACATTGCATTAAAGATACATGACTATATTCAGCGGCTAATATAAGTTCCGATTTTTATTATGTAAGATGAAAAATATGAATATTTGTATCAAAATTATTAATTTTTTAAAATTTTAACTTTAATTATAAAAATGTAACTGACGTAATGATTAATAAATAAAACATAAATATTAAACTCATCAAATTTAAATTTTATAGTCATACTTAAATGTAGTTAGGTCAAACACACGTTTAATGGAATGTATAAAAATGATGTCGAATATAGTGTACCAGTTATGTTGATTTTAGCAATACTTGCAATAGCTATATTGAGATTATATTTCTTACTATATTTTACTTTGTGTATTAAAAATAATATGCATTTGCATGATTTTCTAAAACTAATATTTGTTTACAAAAAATATCTTTCACAAATATTATGAAAAGAATGTGAAAACATTTTAAAGACATTATGTCTTTCAACATGGCAATGACCTAGTCGGTCATTTTTAGAAATTTTTGTAAAATTATCATTTTACCTCTCCCGATATTGGTCTCGAGTCATTGTTATATGAGTTTGAAATTAGTTTCGAGTTTAAAGTTAAAAGTTGTGAATTTCAAGAATCTTCGAATTTGAAGAGCTAAAGTTGTCAAAAGTGATTTTTCGTATCTTTTAGAGTATCGAGTGTCAAAATAAGATTCTGTTGATTTCATCAGTTCTGAATTGTGGATATTGGTCTGAGGGAGTTGTCGTTTTAGATTTGGAGTCTTTTTGATTTTTTGAGGTCCTAAGCTAGAAAGTTATTGAGATTTTAGCCTTTGGCTTGACTTTGCTCAACATTAGGAGTTCAGATGCTAGGATCGAGAAGAGTTTCGTTGAACCTTATTCGCATGCGAATTGACATCCACATGGCATTTATCAACTTTCATTAATAAGAAGGGTACATTTGACCCAATAGTTTGACGGAAAGAGTAATTTTGAGCCGAAATATAATTTTAAGGATAAATATGAGCTATTTCAGATAGCTTAAGGGTATTTTTGACCATTTTCCTGTTTAGTCTATGTGGCAGTGGAACCCTATTGACATGCAATGTGGTATCCATATGACATTTAATAACTTCCGTTAATAAGAAGGATATTTTTGACCCAGTAGTATGACGGAAAGGATAGTTTTAAGCCGGAATATAATTTAAGCGTATATTACGACTATTTTGATAATTTAGAGGTATTTTTAAACCTCTTCCGTGAAAAAAAAATAAGCTCGTCTATAGTGACGTAAGTAAATGACAGTCAACTAAATATATTTCGTTGAGAAAATATATGAGATATATAAATTATAAATTACTTTTCATGAATATATATTAATTCTTGAGTTCTTTTTATATAATTTCTAATTTCGTAATTTCTTATTCAAAAAGTCTTAACCCAAAATCAAAGTGATTGGACAATATATTGTCTTGCCAGCTTGTAGATCATGATTATTTGGATGGCTTAAATTTTGATTCGTCCAAAAAAAGCTAAGTTGGTTTTTATTTTACTTTTTTATTATTTTTCATCTGATGTTCGGTATTAATATATTAGAGTTTGATTGAATTCGAATATGGATAGAAAAGGTTCACATTGAGGGGTCAAAGCGCTATCTTATAAAGGTGACTCCATACTCAAGGAGCTCGAACCTGAGAATTTTTTATTAGAGATAAAAAAGTAATTATCACTTTACCACAAGTCCACGACCCTTATTGATAGCTAAGTTGATTTAGTTGATTTTACTTTTTAACTACCTTCAACTTTTCTAATTCAATGGCGATATGATTGTGTCCATCTCTAATTATTACTGCAAATGACAACTCTCATTACTGGAAATGACAACTCAGTTTGCCTTATTGATTATTTGAACAAGGACAAATCAACTTATGTGATTTTATAACTATTATCCCATTTTTATATTCAAGTCTGATTATTTTAGATTTATGATGTAATAGTTCTCTACAAAAAAAAAATTATACCGTTAGTTCGAACACAAAATTCCTGATTAAAGAAAGAGTAGCATCATTTGATTTACCAACATGGGTTGTGGTACACGGGTGGGAGTGTTTCACCCTTAACCAGAAGTCTCGGGTTCGAACCCTAGATATGAAGAAAATTATGTTGGGAGCATCACCCCCGAATGGGCCATGCGGTGCGTAATCCGAATCTAGTCGGAGCTCCAATATGGACTCCAGACACCGCTGGAAAACCAAGAAAAAAAAAACATCATTTGATTTACTAAATTTTGTCCAAAATTTTTTATACCTTAAGTTCGAACATAAAATTCTTGATTAAAAAAATAGTAACATCATTTGATTTACTAATTTTTGTCAAAATTTTTTATTTTTCTAGTGTATGGATTTTACTATTTTTTTTTCACATAAACAAATGAAAAGGACATTGATTTTCTTCTCTATAATTTTCACTTCTTCCTTTGCCTATATTAGAAAATCTAAAATGGACATTAACAATGATAATGTGAATAACCAACTAAGAATAAGCTTGAATGATATTTTTGGTATTAAAGTAAGTGATAGTTTGCTCCTAGGTTATGATTTGTTTTGACCCATTCAATTTGATCAACACTCTACATTCAATATAACAATTGAAATATTTTACAAAAATTATATATGTAGCAATAATAATACATATTTATGAGCATTTATAATCAAAACACTCGATATAATTACCGGCTAAAGATTTCATCGACTCTGAATAAAATGACGATCACAAAGAGGATCCCAATTAATCTTACAAATTTGTTGCAATACTATAAAAGAGTCAAGTGGGCTAATCTGATGAATTAACAATTATACTTGGTGCATCTTCAGAAAAACTAATATAAGCACATAATTTTCCAGGGTGCATGACTAAAATCACATACCATTTTAAAAATTACGAAACTCTCTTTTCGAATATATCTTTATCCTTTTATAGATACATCTTTCTCCTCTTAGATACATCTTTATTCCCTCTCGATACGTCCATCCCCTCTCAGATACATCCTTATCTCTTCTAGGATACATTCATATCCCCTCTCGAATACATCTCTATCCCCTTTCGGACACATCTCTATCTCCCTTTTGATGTAACCCTCCCCTCTCGAATGTATTCATATACCCTCTTGGATACATCTCTTCCATTAATTGTATCATTCGCGATTCGTGAGTTATGTATTTGCAGGTTTCCTGATGTATTCGAAATCCTATAATTTTAGAGAATTTTTGTTATTTAGAAAAAAATAAAAATAGAATGTAATTACTCTCGATACTGTGAAATTTTATGATTTTTTTTCTTTTGAAGAATAAGAGTTAGTCAATATTTGTTAGGGAAAACTATATAATTAGACATACTTCACTATCATATATAGTTATTACCTATACTTTTAAAATATTATGTATTTTACCACTAATTAAGAATTACTTATGTATCTTAATCTTGGATAAATGTATTTTTTTTCTACCAGACATATACACAAAAGTAGGAAGAGAGGCGATCGAGATTGAAGAGGGAGGCAAACTTGATTCATATGTATCGTAGATATATGTGAATCACACTAGATACATGACTGGGAATGGTGAGCGAGATTGGATCGAGGGAGGCAAGCGAGATTTGTTATGTATCCCAGATACATGCGGATTCATTTGGATACAATGTATTTAGAACGAATTACATCTAAAGTTGACCTTATGTATCTGAGATACATATATCTTGACGTATTTAGAGGCACCAAAATCGTATAAGATACGTAATATTGCAAATTAGAATATGCCTAAATATTTAACTCCTAAACTAGTTGAATTTATGTAAATTCCATTTTTTAAGTAAAATTTGTTGTAATTTTGAGATTAAAGGTGTTTCTAAAGCATTTTGATTTCCAAACTTGAATACTTTGTTGAAAATATTCTATAATTTTCTATTGTTTTTTCCATATTCAACTTTCCTAGCCGTTTTTTAAGGTATGTTCCGTACGAAAGAGGCAAATCGCACCTACCCAATATGTTAGTTGCAATTAGGGGTGTTAAGTGGACGGATTTAGTTAAAATGAAAGATGATAAAATAGATTTAAATAGAAATTAGGTTGGGTTCTAATTAGGGGTGTACAAAATCAAATTGAATATTGAGTCAAATCGGAAAAAAAAAATTCGAGTAGTGGTTTGATTTGATTTGGTTTGGCGTTGGAAAAAAACCGACTATATTTGGATAGGTTTGGTTTCAATTAAAAAAAAAAAACATGAGACCAAACCAACACGACATTATATATATAATTTTAAAATTTTATTTTATATGTAAAAATACTTGCTTTGATATAATAAATATCTCTTATACTTTTTCATAGTTTGTATCTTTTAATATATTTATTTCATGTTTGGAAGTTAGAATTCTTAATGATCTAATAGAGATTATAGTACATACATGTTGGTAACTATATAAAGTTTAAATAAAAATAAAATTAATACTAATGCAAAAAAAAAAAAATCAATTCAACACTAAGAATGACAATAATATCGGATATTTGTTTTTTAGTTTTACATAGATTTAGACAATTAAAATACATGAGCAAATTTTACTTTCTTTTAATATTTAGTCATGTAACTAATATTTACTAAACTTATTTTAGCATGATTTAGTACTTTAAATTATGATCAATTTCATTATGACTTATTAATTTGCAATATTTGTTCTACGAGATTTTTTTGTTGTTGGATATTTTAGTGTCATTAATCATATCATATTTTTTGTTATTTTCTTGAGAAATAACTTAGATAGTTGCATTTTGGTAGAACTAAAGAAATATTTAAAGTACAAGAAAATTATATGTTTGTATGAATACTTTATCGAAAAAATTCGAAGAAACACGAAGTTGAAAAACTCGAGTTTTATTGATTTGACTTGGTTTATAAATTCAAAAATTTGACACAAATAGTTTGATTTGATATTTGAAAAACCCGAACCAACCCGGTCATATACACCCCTACTCCCAACCCATCCAAGTATGAGTTGGGCTCAAATGGGCTAAAAGACAAGTTGAGTTTTAACCGGCCCAATTTGATCCGATTAATCTCAACCATACTCCTGGGCCCCTCAATCCCATATCTACTATTTAGTCAAGCCCTTAACTACTTCTATATCTTAGAACAACCATTCTCTCGTTTTATAGTCTTCAAAAATCTACGAAAGAGGAAGTTAGGAGAGGATTCTAAATAATTCAATCGAGCCGAACAACAAAAAGAGAGAATTTTTTTAGCTAGCGTAGCTTGCCATAAACCTACAGGGAACAAGAGCCAGATCGAAGACATTCCTTTCCTTCTTTTATACCCCTCTCTTCTTAGTTGCTCCTCTTTCTAGGGATCTAATGGCCGTAGACAGTTGACCCGGTAAATCATCTAACTTTGTGTAGCTGAAAGTTGCCAAATCGTATATTTAATTTCAATCTCGACTCCAGAAAATTTAAGAAATTTTTTTTCTAATGAATAGATAAGTCTTAGAATATAAAATAGATATTGTTCCATGCTTCAATATAAGAACATACATCACATCAATGCAAATAAAGAGTCTTAAAACGAGTTGAAATTAGAAATAAAATTAGGCTCGAATTTCAAATGAAGATTCTTTTAAAATGGATTAAGGCTTGAATCGATTAAGATTGAATACAATGAAATTATCTTGATCCCAACCAATAAAATTTTGAACTAGTTGGCCAAATTACCTATATTTGAGCTCATTTAAACACCCTTAGGCATGACCATAAAATAAATAGTACTAATTATTTCTCGAATAACTTATTAAACACCAAGCACCAACATGAATTGTGGTGCAAATATGAAACTGTTCTATCCTTGATAAAACGTTTTGAATTCAAACTCCGTGATTGAAGAAAATCATATCGGGAGTTCCTCTCCAGAATAAACACTATAATATACAATTCGAATTTAATTGAGATTTTAATGTGAACTTCAAACACTGTATTGGAGAAATAAAACACCAGAAAAAATCAAAAAAACAGCTAGTATTTGAGAATCGTCATTGTTGGGCTCGTGCATATCATCAATAGTTAATAATGTCTGCCATTTCACTATTATTAAATAATTTATTGATCTATTATAATCCTAACTACAAAAATAAAAAGTATTTCATCAGCATCTACTTCCACTAAAAAAAAAGATGAAAATGATTTCTCCAACTAATTGCCTCAATTATCGTTTTATTTTATGCAAATTAACATTGTTAAGTCAATTATATTTTTTTATATAGAAATAAATTGAAGTGTCATTTTCTTGTTTATTTAGGGTAGTTAGCCCATATCTTGATATGTCGGAGCCATCTAGATATAATATTATCTTTGGAAGAAAAAAAAATTTATTTAGATAATTTTCCCTCTATTTTTTTTATTTTATTGTTTAATAGTATTTAGAAAATAACATTATAAAGATCTTCTTTATAAAATTCGATGTCAAGATCTTGAGATTAAGGATAAGAGAATTGATCTTATCAACCACACTATATTTCTCGATAGTGATAAACATGATATTAAGATATTAAATCAATAAAAAACGAAGGCGAATTCAATATTTGAATTTAATGTATAAATTTTTTAATCTTTGATGTTCTTATTAGCATTAATGAGTTTATTGAACTTTTAATATCATGGTTTTGAAATATAACAACTTTTTTTGGAATATAATATTTTTTTAAAATGTAGGAGTGATATTATTTTTCCCCATATTTATTTATGTTATATATAAATACTAGGTTCAATTATTTTATTTTTCCATAAATGTGTTATGTTGTTAGGTCAACCATAAATATAATATCTGCCAAAAAATGGTTAAACCATACTGAAGTATTTAATATGTAGGGAATGGCACCTCCGTTTTGTCACATCATCGTTCAGGGACGAAGCTAGAAATCAAGAAATTATTTTATCAAATTTGTTAGCGTTAATTGATTCTTTTTTATTAATATCGACAAATTTTTTTTAAAATATTAAGTTATATTAAACCTAATGTTCTTATCCTAATGTTTAAAAATTATAAAATTCAAATTTAACCTTAGAATTCGACTTTTATATCATATTTATCATCGTTTTAAATACATATAGCTACTACTATGATCCACGTTGACTCAGCACACTTCACAAAAATTTCCCTTTAAGTTATAGTTCCATATTTAGGCTAAAAATATAAGTACGATATTAATTAATGTTACGCCTTATGAAACATTTTATTTTTTTCGAAAGAAAAATATGAACTTAAATGTGTGTTAGTTCTTTATCGTCTTGACATGTCCTTATCAATCTATCCTCCAATCATATAGATCACATATAAGAAAAAATAATGTAACCAAAGTATCCACCTAAAAAAGGCAATAAATATGCAATATTAACATCGAATGCTAAAAAAATTATTTTTCTTTTTATTTGTATCCCCTTGGTAGGGGCTCACACTCTTTCTGCTCTACTGTGATGGCTCGAACTCACAACCTTTAAAATTGAAAGTGAAGGATATTCGTTTACCGTTCGAGCAATTTCCTCTTATAACTACTATAATTAATTAATTATTATTAATGATTATTTTTTTACTAATCAATTAAATCCTCACGTATACCATTTCTGAAAGTTCAAAGGTGCATAGTAGGGTAACAACAACCAATCAAGTGAAATTCTACAGAATCTAAAGAGTTCGAAAGAATGTATGTAAATATTATCACGATTAAAAATAATCTATTTTTGAAAGTTATATATATATATATATATATATATATATATAGATGGCAAAATTATAATATTGTTTCTCCATAGATTGAAGTTCTAAAAGAAATTGAATGAATTTTTTAATTTCATTTACCAACTCCAACTAGTGTTAGAATAAATAATGTAAATCAATTATTGTGATGGACAACTTATGTCTGTGAATCATGTGGGATGATATTTTACAAATATGTCCACCGGCCACCACACGAAATAGTATCTTTTTTTTTTATTTAAAATAATATTTTATTAATAATAATTTTTTTTAATTTTAATTTCTACATGACATATTTAAATGATAAAAATTAAAAAATATTTTATTATATTTAATGTATTTTTAACTTAAGACAATATATTTAATCTGACAGAAAAAACTGAAATGACTAACAGTTACATGCGTCTTATCACATGGGGTTGCTCCTCCAATGGGGCCTTAGGTTGTGAATCGATATTAATTAAATTTTAGTACGAATATTAACATATGAATTTAGAGGAACTCAAGAATTTTCTGTTGGAAGTAAAAAAAGATTGGAGTAACATTACAAAGAGCATTATCTATGAATAACTAAATTAAAATTTCAACTTTATAAATTCTGAATTTTATGATAACGATTTTAAGTGTTAATAATTGAATTATAAATCCATATATACTTGTTCAAAGAAAATACATGATAGAGGACCTATGAAGGGTAAAATTAGCAAATTTATATAGTAGTTTGAATTTTTATATTATATTATAATGTATAGATATGAATTGATTAATTCTACTAGTGGATAAGATGAGTAGTGAATTGCATGCGTTGAGTGCTATCCTATTTCTTTGCTTATTTTACAAATTAATTATCAATTGGTAATAAAAATATATATAGTTACCAAAAAATAAAATATTTAATTGGTCACATGATAAGTTTAGATATTCTATAGTTTAGTGATAATATAACTCAAAGGGCCTAACCAAAATTTTGTTTGAACCTTCAAGTACTTGAGCTGAGTTTTTACAGTATTTATTTATATAATATAAAAATTTTTAATATTCGATATGATATTTTGGTACTTATAAAAAATATAAAAATATTAAATATGATATATAAGTATATAATTACATATACAATTAATGTGTATTATTAAAATGTTGATAAATTAATTAACTAGTATTTATAGAGAACTGATTATTTTAGATGTTGAAATTTCGACTATTTTATTTGATTGAAATATCTTTCCCGAATGATTAACGAATAAAATTGTTATTCATTTGAAATGAGAACTTTCATAAAATAAAAAAAGGAAAGAAAACTGAAATCAAACAATTTTGATTATCAATTTATTATACAACAATATATTAAAATCAAACTACGCTATTTTAATTGATATATTACTTTTGTGTAGGTAATTAACTAAGGAAATTATTTACACTTTATTTTGAATATTCCTATATATAAGGTGTTAATACTTATAATATGAAAAATAGAAACATTTCTAAGAAAATCAAAAATTAAGTTAAAGCCGAATAAATTATAATTATAAATTTATTATTTAAAAAAAATTAAAATCAAACTTAAAACTACCAAAAGATATTATATAGTACTTAATTTATTTAATATTTTAAAAATTAAAAATATTTAAAATCAAAATTTTTAATACGTTCATGCTCACCTCTATGCACGTAAAGCATCTTCCTAGTAATCACCATAATTAATATTCATTATTGCTCTCGAAAACATGTCCCACTTTTTCGAATCCATAAAGAAGAATAGCAAAACAATATATATATATATATATATATATATATATATATTATATATATATATATATTATATATATTATTTTCTTTATTTTTATTTATATATCGTCGTTATTAAAAATTATTACAAATTATAATCACCATTATTGCTCTCAAAAGCAAGTCCTATTGGTGTTCATTTTAATTTATTTATAAAATATTTAAACAATCATTTTAATTTATTTCTTCAATATTTAAACAATATATTTTATTGTCTACATTTATTATTCCCTTCGTTTCTATTTATATATCATTCTTAGAAGTATCTTGCATATAAGAGTCCCTTTTTGTTTCCTAATAATAGATTTAGAGAATTAATACGTATAAGATATTTAGTATATTTCTGTTTTTAATAATTATTTTTAAATTACATACATTTAATAGATATTTAAATATTATTATTCTTTCATATTTAATTGTATAAATTATGTTTTGGTTTTTATTATCAAAATACTCATACAAACAAAAAATTATAGTAATATTTTTAATTATTCCAACATAACCTTATATATGCCTAAAAACTATTTCTTACTTCATAAATAAAGACTTACTTGTTCTATTAGTAAATTCATAATTTTAATTAAAAAAGGTCAAAGTATCATAATATTAAAAAATTTAAAATAGATTTAGGTTGCTAATTTAGAGAGTAAGGTATCTAAATTTATTAATTCAGACTAAAAATGAAATGCCAACTTTTTAAAGATATTTCGATATATTTTATTTTAAAATCACAAAATTTATTTTTTTATTTATATTTTGTTAAACTTTTGTATCAAGTTATCAATAATCTTTTAGAATAATTATTCTAATTACGATTTAACAATAACAAATCAATTGGTCAACTAGCAATGCTAGATTATAAAAATAAAATAAAATAAAATAGGACAATGACCTACTACTATATGGGGTCAATCCCAATAAAAACTGAAAAACATGATCCATTTTATTAGCTCAAAATAGATACTCTCTTTATTTTCATTTTTGGAAAGTAAAATATAATTTTCCCTCAGTTTATATTTATTTGTTATTTATTTTAAAAATAAAATTTTATTTTACTTATTACTTTTCTATATTAAAAAAAGACAGTTTTTTTAAAAAAAATATGTATATAAATAATTATTTTCTTAAGAGTATACCAAGTTAAACAGTCACAAGTAAAAATAAAGTAGGAAGTGTTTTTGTTAACTTATTCTTAATATAAATATATTTGAATAAAGTGTATGACTTAGTAATTTTTTAATAAATAAAATCTTCTTTATTTAAATGAATTTCAAATTAAAAAGTATCATTGATATCTTTTTCGTTATGTAAAATATTATTTGTTGCAAAACAAAATGAAAATATAAAAATAACATTTGTTATAAAATAGAGGAGAAGTATATAAAAGTAATTGCTTCCAAGTCAGGATAGATATAGCTTTTTTGTATCGACGACTATATATATTATACATTATAAATATATAGAGAAAAGCAAATGCATAAAATAAGGAAATTATATTTTTAAAAAAATAATGATATATAACGCAACTTTGTATCTTTGGGTTTTCATTATTTTTTGTAAGATTTTTTTTTCTAATATATTTTTTTCAAATCAATTTCGATATACTTTATTTGAGTCAGAGGCGTATTTAGGATTTTGATAAGATGATAGATATAAAAAAGGTTGAACTATGAAGAATCCTGATGATATACTTTTTTTCTAATATATCTATATTTCAATATTTTTTAAAAATATGTAACACTAGTACACTACTATATATGATCTCGGAAAATCCTGATGACCCCTCTTAGATACGCCTCTGATTTGAGTCGAGCGTGCATTATTTATTTTTAAAAGATAAATCAGGGAAATGAAGAAGGACATTACGGAGTGGAAAATTGAACACTTACAAAAAATTTAGATAATCAACTACCCGTTAAGATTTTTGATTGTTATTATATTTATACTCTAAGAAGAAATATATATTATAAATATTTTTTAATGGTGTAGACATATTGCCCAACTATAAAAGGACATAGAGATTCATGTTAATAATGAACCACACACACATCATCTTTGTAAGATAATATTTGAGAGAGAGTGAAGAAAATGAGTCTTGAAGGGAAGTTAGTTTCAGAGATAAATATAAAGTGTGATGGAGATGTATTTCATGAGATTTTTAGGCATAGACCACATCACATTTCAACTATGAGTTTTGATAAAGTACAAAATGTGGATATTCATGAAGGTGAATGGGGTACTGTTGGATCTGTTATTTTTTGGAATTTTACACATGGTAAGCCACCACCACTTTATTATACCACTACAACTTCTTTGTTATATCGACGAAAAATGGATTCAGATTTTAAAATTTGTAAAATTCTATAACGATCTTGAGTTAACATAACGTAATATTCTTATAACCTAAGTTCGTAATCATTTATTTATATCGAAGATAGCAAATTTTTGAAATTGAATTATATTTGGATAATTTGAATAAAAGTCATTAAAATGAATCTACATGTGTCTTAAGGGCTAGATCTGCCCTTATATTGTCAGCCTCCAATTTGATGGTACTCTATATGGTCTAAAATAAGTATGGTTTAAGGTTTTCAACACATTTATTATTAAAAAACATTAATGAGTGGTGATCATAAATAAAGATGCATGGGTTAGAATTTAAATATATATTCAAATGATTAGCTTTTTACCCTTCAATGTATTATATTTTTTTAAGTTATTATTTCAGATCTATCATATTTATTACAAATTTAGTAAATATATATACGTAGATATAAGATCTATATTAAAAATATTCGATTTAGATGAATCTGATGCCACATCGCTGCATCCCCATGTGATCACAAGGATTATTTGAATAAATTAACCTTATTATTCCTCAAAGTACTCTTTTATCTCTCCATGGGCTTTTAGATCGGTAAAAGGGTTGAGTTTACGAAAATAATTACTTTTTTTCATTTTAATATGTTTATGTGGTTTTGATTTGATTCAGAGTTTAAAAAGTGTATAATTTTTTCTAAAATTTCACGGTGTCAAACTAAAGATACGTAAAATATTAATCAAATATCTTTTAATTTTGTAATATTAAATATGTCATGTGAAAAACTGAAATTAAAAAAAAAATCATTTTAAAAACAGACTAAAAAAAAGAGAACACAAATAAATTAAAATGGAGGTAACAATGTTTTCTTGATTTAGAGACACTTAATTTGAACTATATTGATTTTGGATAAAACAATACTTAATTCAATTAAATAGAGTACTTTTTACACATTAAAAATTTGTGTAAATTATATTTCATAATTTAAAGAGTCAATAAGTATATAATTTGTTACTATTTAAAAATTGCTAACTAAAGCTTTTGTGTATCTTTTATGTTATAGATGGGAAAGAAAAAGTTGCAAAGGAAATAATTGAAGAAATAGATGAAGAAAAGAAGCTTGTAAAATTCAAGGTGATTGGAGGAGATATATTGGATTATTACAAATCATTTTACCTCACTGTTCATGTTGAAACAAAGGGTGAAGACAATTTAGTTACTTGGATTTTGGAATATGAGAAGTTAAATGAAGATATTGAAGATCCTCACACATTGATGAAATTTTGTCTTGATGTTACAAAAGATATTGAAACTCATCACCTAACAGGAAAGTTAGTTTCTGAGATAAATATCAAGTCAGATGGAGATGTGTTTCATGAGATATTTAGGTATAGACCACATCATATTTCTAGTATGTCACCAAGTTATATACAAAATGTGGATATTCATGAAGGTGAATGGGGCACTGTTGGTTCTGTTATCTTTTGGAACTTCACTCATGGTAAGCCTATATCCTATCTACTCTTTGTTCATGTCATTCGATGTTTGATATATACTTACTGACTCAGTTGATCTAAATTCGTGATGCGTATGGTCTATTAAAGAGAAAATGTTTATGTTTCCTCCGTTTCATGAAGTTTTGAGTTCGAAATCCATGATATCCATTTTAAGTTTATCGTACTATATCCTAGCTACTCTTTATTCTGTGTCATTCGATGTTTGATATATACTTACTGACTCAGTTGATCTAGATTTGTGATGCTTATGGTCTATTAAAGAGAAAATGTTTCTGTTACCTCCGTTTCATGAAGTTTTGAGTTCGAAATCCATGATATGCATTATAAGTTTATCGTACTATATTTTTTTTTTCAATTTATGTGATTAGCTTGATATAAAATTTAAGAAAAGAAAAAAACTAACTTTTTGAGTTTGTGATTTGCGATAAGTTTTATATATCATGATAAACTAAAAAAGAATGAAAGTTAAATTGTTTATAAAAATATACTATTCAATAATTGGAGATATGGAAGTAAAAATTTTATAAGTTAATTGTTCCAATACTAAGTACATGTTTTTGTCTTAATTAAACAATAGGTCATAATCTAATCTTATGAAAGCTTAGACATGTCAAAATTTATAATCACATATATATAAAAATAAATAATTTTTTTTGGATTTGATTGGTTAGATATATATATAAACCTGATAATTAAATGAAGAGTAAAACTTTGGTTGGTTTGATTAGGTAACTAAATAATAAACAAATAAAAAGTGCTGATTTTGGATTGGACATAAAGCTGGTTAGATATAGACATGATAACAAAATAATAAACAAATAAAAAGAGATTTTGCCATTATTTGGCAAATAGTGTTTATTCATATAATGTGTTATTATTTGATAAATATTTTTAACGAATATTTCAAATTTTCAAATATTAATTTTTTCTATTATTTGGGTCAAATTTTATTATTTGGGATCTTTTGAAAATTAAAATTTTACACCAATTTTTTATCTTTTACAAAAACACCCTCTATGATAGTTATTTGCGTTGTATTACATAATTTTTTACGTGAACACCAAAGTAGTGATGATATATTCTTTAATAAATATGAAAGTTATGATATGGTTGTTGATGAAAATTATGAACAATAGGCTCAGGGTAACAAAGTAATATGTTTTGCCTATAATATGATGTATGGAATGATGCTTGTCGCACTCACTCCAAACTACCACATTACTCTAGTGTCATGGGCACTACTTGTTATTTGTTGCAACGAAGATCCAATTGACTTGTAATACAAACTTGTGGTTAGTTCTGATAGTTTTTAAAACTTATAGATATAAATCATATTTTTCTAAAAAAGTGAAATATATTTCCCAAATACTATGACCAAACAAATGGTCAAATTTCACCCAAATTTTTACTTAAATAATATTTGCCAAGACCATTTGAAAATCTATAGTCAAATGCTAGCTAAATTGTGACAGGTTATTTAACTTAAATTGACATGTTCGATCCATTAATCCCATTAATACTCTCATATCTTTATTCATTTGAACCATTTTAACTCGTTCAGATTCAATTCAATACTCTCATTGGATAAAAGGAAATTAGTAATTCTAAATTTTTACTATATATCTTTGTTTGTAGATGGGAAAGAGAAGGTGGCAAAGGAAGTAATTGAAGAAATAGATGAAGAAAAGAAGTTGGTTAAATTTAAAGTGATTGGAGGAGATATATTGGAGGCTTATAATTCATTTTATCTCACTGTTCATGTTGAAACAAAAGGTGAAGATAACTTAGTTACTTGGATCTTGGAATATGAAAAGAAGAATTGTAATGTGCCAGATCCACACACTTTAATGGAATTCTGCCTCAATGTCACAAAAGATATTGAGACTCACCATCTCAATTGATATATATAATTATTACAACATATGTATGCTTATATATGTTACTCGAACTTTTAAAAAATATATTGATAATTGTAATATTATTCTATATGTAACGATATTTTAAAAGAGTACGAGCAATATGTGGTGAATGCTTGGAACTAAGATGTGGTGTCTCAAGTCTGTTAATAATGTGTGGTTATGAGTGTGCTTTGAAATGTCTACTATATGTACCAATAATGAAATAAAATAGGGCAAAATGAGTGACTATGTGATTTCTAATATATATATTTTGTTTGAGATTGAAAAATAGATTGTATTTTTTAACATTGCTATTGTATTTTTTTCTATAGTTGATTTTTATATACTTTAGTTGAGCGAATAGTTGATTAGAAATAATATTTATTTTCATAAGGTTAGGATAAGAGTAAGATTTATGAATATATCATATATCTTGACTTCACTTATGAGATTACCGTCGATATACTATACATATTAGAACTTCAACTAGTCTGAATTCACATTGCTTACAATCCATTAATAAAAAAAGAAAATGGTTCTTACAATTAAGACTTCCCTTATTTACTTATTTAGATCTTAATATTTATCATCTCTGATTAAAAATGAATGAATCTTATCAACTTGCGACATTCCTCAAATAAATAATATTTTTCTAAAAAATTGAAAGATTGGTTTTTGGGAATTGTGTTTTTTTACTTTGTTTCTGGAAAGTAATAAGCAAATATTTCTCAACCATATTTTATATACAATGTCCGTTATATACATTATATAGCAATATGTCAGGCATTATTCTTTTATAACATTATATATTATATATATATATATATATATATAATATATATATATATTATATGCTTACATAGTACGAGCCATTTTATACTAATGGACTTCAAAATAAGGGGGAAAGAAAAAATAAAATACATAGATATTTTTAAGAAATTATTAAAATTTCATGTGATTTTTTTAAAAAAGTTTTTTGTGTTCAAGTAAATCTCTTTAAATCATAATGTTTATTTCGTTGGCTTGCAGAATAAAACGTCTATAATGAAAAGATATTATATTTATTTTTGATTTGATACACTTTTATTGAGTATTATTACTTTCTCTTCAACCATAATACTATTAGTTGATTAGATAATCGAACACAATGATTTTAATTTATTACAACAAAAAATAGTAAAAATAGTATGGCAAATACCAACTAGTGTTTTACACATTTATCAATTAGAATGACCTAATACAAGGCTCATCCCATAACACTTATACATTTATTATAAATTTTACTAATAAAATTAGAGCTTATGCAATATAGAATGCATCCTCAGATAATATTTTAGGAATCACCTCAATTTGCAATTTTACTTCACCACACTCCACATTTTGCAACATAAGTGTCATGTCTTGATCAATTTGCCATTTTCCCATATGATGCAACTTTCCTTAGCTAAGCAATTGTCTCTATTTGGATGAACTTTGTCAACTTTGACACCATTTGGAAGGTCTTGATGATAACTCATTTCCAATGCTTTGAGATATGGTTTGATGTCTATCTTTGCTTCACCTATTTTGTCATCTTTACTAAATGTATCTTTGTCATACACAGTCTGAAAATATCATAATCATCATATTAAATAATTATACATATTAACTTTGAATGTGCACAAGTAGACACTTAAACTTTCATAAAATTGAACAAATGGACACATTAGTCCTACATGTCACTCTGAAAATTTTGTGTCCTACGTGGCGTTTTACTTGTTCAATTTTATACAACTTTAATGCCTACTTGTGTAGATTCAAAGTTTGAAGGCATAGCTATCCTTCGAAATCAAATTGAGGATCATGTTTATGTAATACGTCTGTCTATTAACATAAAAATATTTAGCTACAATAAGCTTAATTAGTTTCATTGAAGAATAATATTAAGAGAGAGTACTCACCAAACCAATTTGAACATTTGGATATTTGAGTGCAAGTGTCAATTCATCATCCCAGACAGGGTTGCAGTTGTTCTTCTTACAACTAGTCTTCACTTTCTATAAGTCAATTACAAAACATCAGTACAAAATAACAGATATTATTTAGATTTTGACATAATGAAACAAAGAGGTATTTATGATTTAAAGTTTATGAATTTTGGATTTAGAACAAGATAGTTTTTTGATAATATACTTCATTCCAGTTTTTGTGAATATAATTGGACACATGTGTCCTGTTAGCATGGATTCAATATCTGTTATTTTTTTGTTTTAATTTATGTGATATAAATAGAATTTAGAGAGTCAATTAAATTTTAATATGATTTTTAAATCATTTAAGTTGTTAATTATCGTGATTTATAGTAATTTTTACATGATTTTAAATAATATATGTTATTCCCCTTTGTCCTAATATATATATAACATAAAAAAAATTTCAAGAATCAATCAAATATTTTTAATCATTGAGATTTACAATACTTTTTATATTGTTTTTTAAATATTTAAGTTTGTCAATTACTTATATATATATATATATATATAAAGAAACAAATCAAAATGAAAAAATTAACAATAAAATTACACAAATATCCTCAAAGTGCTCAAGCAAGTATATAAACCAGTTGCCTGCTTGAGCACTTGACTTGAAACTCCATTCTGGTTCTGAATAGTAGAATTCGAACATGATAGATTCTCATCTCAAGTTAATCAATTTAATGATCGATTTCTCTTATAATATTGTAAATTTTATTAGGACAATGAAATGTTTAAAAAAAAAAATTTAAAGAACTTATGATAATAAATATTTGTATATCTATAAATAATTTCATTAAAGTAAGATGCATGGTACTTTATTACAAATATAAATATTATTATATTTGAATGGACTAAAAAAAAGAGCGACATAATTAATTAGTCAAAGAGAGTATATAAGTGAACTTTTTAGAAACTTCTTTAAACATAAAAACACATAGTCTAAGACCAAATTGTTGGTTTTGTAACAAGTTCTAAGATATAAAAGTGAGATTTTTCTAAAAAAATAAAGGTCGTAAATGATCAATAATCATAACTAATGATAGTAACATTCTTCAATAAAAATATAAAAACTCGATCAATTATATTATCGAAAAATCTGTTTCAGATATGCCTCTAAAAGACGATATATTTGATCACTCAATATGATTAAACTCATAAAATATGCATAAAACATGTACCTGATCACCCATGGTAACAACAACATAAGGATCACTATGAAATATATCCTTGAGTGGTAAATTGATGCCTTTGTGTACCCTAATTTTAACAAGTCCCAACATCTTTAAAAAAAAATTGAAAAATTTTCAACTTAATTGGTTTATGTGCCACAACAATATATCAATATGGCCTTAGAAAATGACTTTCATTTATTGATTTATTCTTTTTATCGCTTAAGAATAATTCTAGCATTTAATGAGAATTTAAAAAAGAAAAAGGAAAATGAGAATTTATACCATCGGTCAAATTATTCACCTTTAAAAGAATCTCTCACTTTCTACTTTAATTTTTTTTATTAATAGTTTTAGCTGAATTAACCTTTTTAAAAAAAAAAATTATAATCGATCACTACTTTATAACTAAATGAAATTGATATGAATTTTTTGTTATTTAATTATTAAATTTTATTCATAATTAATTCATTATTTTGTACTAGTGTGTTCAAAGAGAATCTAATAACTTTCTAGAGTTATTCTTGAATAATGTCCTTGGCTAGGTTAACTTTATTCCAAAGTTCACATCTTTTATTAAATGGAAAAAAAAATGAAACATGCCATCGAATTATTATAAATAAATTATTTATATCGATCATTGTTAAAGAAATAGGTTTATCTATGCTATTGCCTTTAATTAAATGTTTAATTAAATTAAAATTAAATATGAACTGATTTAAATAAAACCCGATTCACCAGTAGGATAGTATCCAACACGATTCAAGCATTATTTGTTACTTACATATTTAATATAATTATCAATAAATAATACATTTACTGACCTTGTTCCCCAGTATACTATCAAATATCACACTGATCACCAGTAATATTAGGTTATTAATAATGTGAACCACAAATTAAATTAAAGTAAGATCACCATAGACACAAAATATTAGTTAAGAAATACATGTAACGCCGAAGAAACACAAATAACTGATGATATATAGAAGAATCACATAAATATATATCTTCCAAAAGGGAAGCTTCAAAATATTCTAGCACAATATATAAAAAAGCATACACATATGTATTATATGGTCACATTACATAATAGTGTTAAAAATTTAACAATGTTGCTTCAACGAAGCAAATATGATTTTATACGCCTCGCGCTCAAGGCTTTTTAGGTACTTGAGGGATTTCTAGCTTTGGCAAAGTTGGTAATTCAGGCTTAGGAATAACAGGTATCTCGAGTTTTGGCAATGCTGGAAGTTCGGGCTTTGGCAATGTTGGTAACTCGGGCTTTGGGATTTTTGGCAGTTCGGGCTTTGGCAATGTTGGTAACTCGGGCTTTGGTAGAGTTGGTAGCTCAGGCTTTGGAATTACAGGGAACTCAGACTTAGGCAAAGTTGGAATTTCAGGTAAATGTGACAATTCGGGCTTAGGAAGCTCAGGCAGAGTTGTTTCAAGAAGATGACGAGCGTCTGCTTGAATTACATAATCACTTGTTAAAAACAAAGTGACAAACAATAACAAGAAGAAAGATGGGTTGTAGTAATAAGCCATATTTTTTGAAAGGTGATAAATGCTTCAAGACTAGTAATTTATGCTTTGATTAATTATGCTTTATGTTTCACTTCAAACAAGTTTATATAGAATTTAAAAATTGGAGAATTAGGCTTTGGTAGGAAAAATTGTGTGTTAGTTCATCTTCTCAACAATAAATTTACTTATATAACATATTTTATGTAAATATTCCTATTCAACACATAATAAAAAGTCTTCAAGTAGGTAATCTAAATAGAGAACTTACTTTCCTTTAAAATTAGACAAATATTAAATTGAATAAAATGACATACCATAACTAGATTATGTACAATAATAGTAAAGATAACTAATGACAATACTCATGTTATGTACCTAGTTATTGTCCTACACTAGTGTTATGAACTAAGTTCATTAAAGTATGATATCAAGGTCATACAAATAGTTATTGGACTAACGAGAGGTATTGGGTTGAGAACAAGTACTCATGAGATCAGGTTAATTTGAAATTCGAACTGAGTAGTGGGTATGAAAACAGTTCCATAAAAAATGATAGTGATATGTGATTTAGGAATTATGCAAATTCTTAAGAAAAAGAGTTTGATTCCTCTTTTCTCTGTTCTTAATTAAAGTTTATCATCCCCTTCAATCTATCTCTTGATTGGTCTTCCCCTCAATTAACATTATCAGTTTCGTTTTAAGGATCGTCAGTTGTTACTCGATTGATATTTTCATTTCTCAATTGTATTTTGTGTTCTCCATATTTATAATACACATCATTATTGTGCGATAACTTGAGTTGTTACTACTACCTTTGAGTCGCAGAAAAAACTCGTAAACTTCAAATTTTAAATAAACCTTTCACTTTGAAATAAAAGAACACGACACACAATACGTTTGTGCATTATACTTATCTAATGATGCGTATTAGCGCCATATATATATATATATAATATATAGATATATATATATATATATATATATATATATATATATATATATATATATATATATATATTCTTCAAACATTGATATTATATAGAAGTGGTGTATATATATAAAAAAAAAATATTCCTCTAACATGATATATTATTTATTTTAGAGTCCGGAGCCTAAAGGGTATGAAATGTTAACAAAAATTTCAAAATGGTATATGAATATTTATTTTAATCAAAAGGGCAAACTCGCTGGAAGGACAGTGATTTCGCTTGACGGAAAAAGTAAAATCGCTGCTTCTAAAATATATTTTTTTAATAAATCGCTCCCTAAGGAGCGATTACCTTAATTTTTTATTTGAAATTAAAAAAAAAAAAAAAAATTAGGAGCAAATCGCTGAAAGTGCAGCGATTTGTCTCCTATTTTTTTTAATATTTTTTTAAATCAATTTTTTAGAAAAATTTTGATTGATACTTATTTTTAAAAAATCATTTTAAAAAATTATTTTGGAATAAGTAGTAGAAAATTTTAAAATTAAAATTTCTTTAAAAAATTTAAAATTTAAATTTAAAAATTGTAAAAAAAAATTAAAAAAATTGATTGGGAAAAATAAAAAAACAATTTGGAGACAAATCGCGGCCCTTGCATCGATTTGCTCTTAGTTTTTTTTTAAAAAAATAAATAATTTTAAAAATTAAAGAATTCGCTGATTAGGCAGCGATTTATTAAAAAATCATTAATAAAAATTTGTTTTGGAAATTGCTACTAAGGCAGCGATTTTACTTTTTCCGGCAAGCGAAATCGTTGCCCTTCCAGCGATTTTACCCTTTAGGTTAAAATAAATATTCATATATACCGTTTTGAAATTTTTGTTAACATTTTATACCGTTTAGACTCCGGACTCATTTATTTTACACGCTAGCTAGGACTAGCCAATATTTTCAAATACTCATCACACAAGAACAAACACACACACACACACACACACACAACACACATATATATATATATATCTATATATATATATATCTACTATATATATATTATATATATATAATATCTATATATATATATATATATATATATATTCCAAACATGATATTATTTATTACAT
The DNA here is from genome assembly GCA_027704765.1 of Solanum habrochaites. NCBI lineage: Eukaryota > Viridiplantae > Streptophyta > Magnoliopsida > Solanales > Solanaceae > Solanum > Solanum habrochaites. The sequence continues at coordinate 1,468,383 of JAKWJA010002492.1, forward strand.
GCTAGCTAGAGCTAGCCAATATTTTCAAATACTCATCACACAAGAACAAACACATAGATATACTTATGTAAAGGACCATTGAACATCATAGATTTTCTAATTCTTGAGAAGGTGACTCTCTGTATCCTTGATCACACCAACACTATTCCAAGTGATTGAGTTCGTCTGAGGATCGATGGCTTCAATCACAGTCTTAACAAACATTTCTTTTCCATCTATTAATCAAAGAAAAAAAATGAGATGTTACATTTTAATAAAAATGATCTATTAATTCTCATGAAGATTAGAATGATGGCTGAAGTAATTTTCCAATTAAAAATACATCAAATATTATTCAAAATTCTTATCGTTTGACTAAAAAAATGTATGTATTAGTACGGAAAATATCATGAATTGGAAAATATTATTATGAAATGTGTGTTACCTTCGTAATATTTCCAGCTAGCAACCGAACCAATTTTTCCTTTTTCACCTTCATGAATCTCAAAATGTTTGACTCTACTAGGGCTTATGGTGGATAGATGTTGGGTATTAGTACGGAAAATATCATGAATTGAATGTCCTCCACACTTCACTTCCAATGAAATAATCAACTTACCTTTTACGCCCATATTTTCTTTTTTCTAGTAATAGCAATGAGTTGCGATAGGCAAGTGGTAAGAAAAATGTATAAAAGTGGTACCTCTTATATAGATTTTAATTAATGTAAGAAGCTAATCAATGAAAAATATTATTCACCACATGTCTATATCACATAGTGGCGGTGTTAATTAAATTTTGTATAAGTAGGTTTTAGTTTAGTTATATATTTATTATGATATGTTACCATGATAATTGAATGATGATAATACAATTATAAATAATGAGGTATATGTTTATTTTTATGTGACCGTATTTTAATTTTCTTTCTTTAGTGATGGTGATCAATTGTGGTGTCAGTCTTAGCGTCTTTTCAGATCAAATCTTGATTATTTTTTTTTAGCTTTTTTCGATTGTCGAGCCTGATCGATTCAACTTTTTTTATTATCTGTCTCTCACTTTGTTTCGTTCTTCTTCTCATGTACTTTCGCTTGAATGAAGACACTCAATCAACCCAACCCGACTTTTTCAAGTGCCCCCACTGGTTCTTATCTTTTACGTGTCTAGATTAGTTATTCTTGTTAAAATTATCTCTTGAAGAAGCGTGAGCAGATACCTCGACCTTTCTCAGTATTTGGATGGACAAGTATCGTATATAAAATTGATTCTTTTTTACTAGGTTAGAAGATTCCGTACTTATAAAGATTTCTTCCTAATCCAAAAAGGAGAAGAAAACCCATAAATTACGCATATATAAAAACGGATCAAACCAAACCACGGTTAGTTGAATTCTTTGTTGATTTGATTTGACTTTTCAATTTGATATTACGGTTTTTCAGTTTGATTTAATTAAACATCTTTATGCCTTGCCTCAAATTCATAGGGTTACTCCTAACTTGTAATATATATTGTAATATAAAACATAGAATAGCACGAGGAAATTATAAGCTTTACTCTTCTTTTATTTTCTTGCACATATTTTAGGGTTCTATTTAATTTGATTTGATAAAAAGAGATATAAAAAAAACTTCAAATTGGAAAAAATATTTTTATACATAAACTCAAGTAATAGATGTATAAGAATTAAGTTTATAAAAATGGTGAACGATATATTTTCTTGCAAAAAAAAATTTCAATTTTTTATTTGGTGATTTTATAGTGATAATGTGTACGTTAAAGAAGAAAAAGAGAAAAGGAGTAGGGGCGGAGGAGGGTGGGGGCCTGGGGTGGATGAGGGCTGAGGTTGAAAAAGAAGAAGAAGAAAACGAGTAGGGGACGGGGGAGGAAAGGCTCAAAATAGTCCTTTGATTTGATAGCTTTTAGGCAAAAGTATGATAATTGAAATACAATAAATAACACATGGTAAGAATTACAAGGGCACGACTAATCTTGTAACACAGAGGAAAGGCTCAAAATAGTTCTTCTTCTTTGGGTTAAGACTCAAAGTAATCCTTGATTTTTCACATAGAGCACTAATAGTCCCTCATGTTTGCAATATTGATGCACTTTTGGTCCTTTCCTAAAATTTTGCCTATTTATTAACGTTAATTTTGCCCAGAATTTTATATAAGAAATGTCTGATCGTCTTTTTATATATTTAATAGAAATAATAATTCTATCTGAGAGAAGGTCATAAGAAAAACACCTTGTTTTGTTCATTAGAAATATTACTGCAGCTAAACTAAGAACATCTTAACATATGACTTTGCAGAAAAAGAAAAAATTATACTATTGCACGTGAAATTATCGTGATGAACCTCTCGACTTTACCTGCAATATGATTTCTACTAAACAAAACAAAGTATTTTTCTTCTCACATACTTTCATATGGAGTTGTTATTTCTACTAAATATATAAAATGACGATTGCACATTCCATATATAGGTTATGGATAAAATCAATGTTAAAAAGTAGATAAAATTTTGGATGAGAATCAAAAGTGCACCAATATTGCAAACATGAGGGACTATTACTGCTCTATGTAAAAATTCAAGGATCACTTTGAGCCTTAACCCTAAGAAGAAGGACTATTTTGATCATTTCCTCTATAAAAATACACTAAACCTTTCAAGGCAAGACATCACTCTATCGCTACTAGCCTTCTACCCTAATACACAATCTCCAGTCTTTCCTATTTAAAGTACTCATATCCTAGGTAAGATCGAGCTCCATCATGTCCTGTCTAATTACTTTTCCTCAATACTTTTTCGGTCTACCCCTAACTCTACATGTATCCACTATATCTAACCTATCGCACATCTTCACTAGCGCATCTCCTCTATACATGCCTAAGCCATCTCAATATCGCTTACCTCGTCTTATCTGCTATAGAGGTCACTCTCACCTTCTCTAAATGACCTCATTCCTAATCTTGTAACTCCTTGTATTCCACACATCTACCTCAACATCCTGATCTTTGCAACATGTATTTTTTGAACATGTAAATTCTTGACTGACCAACACTCCACCCCATACAACAAGGATAGAATAACCACATTCTCTAGAACTTACTTTTAAGTTTAGGTGGTACCTACTAGCTACATGCCGGTTGCCACAGAGCTCAGGTCGCTACAAAAATGATTTTGTGTCGACTTTGTAGGCTTTAGTCGCCACTAAAAGCCCAATTTCTTGTAGTTACATCATTAATGAATTGAGTTTCTATTGTCAAACATGTCTATAATTTATCTCAACAGCAAATTTACAAAAGAGATATTGTGTTAAGTTGTGTGTGTGTATTGGGTTGGGGGGGGGGGGAGGTGTAGACATCATTTTCTTTATAAATAAGTAATTTTGGGTAGGGTGCTAAATATAAAAGTATTGGGTATTAGCTGGATATAACCAAAGAGTAATAATTGTGAGTAATTACATGCACACACCTAATTTTATATGTATAGGCATAGAAAATATGAAGTCTAATGAGTTTGTCAAAGCATTAGATGATATCTCACACAGTAGGCATTCCCTCTTATATGACTATTGCTTCACCACAAGGTCCCCTCTCCAATCCTAATAAAAAACATGTCTATAATTAATCTCAACATAAAATTTGTCAAAGAGATAAAATATTTGGTTGGCCATATGAGAAAAAACAATTCATGCATTACTAATACAGGAGTTTCCGGTGTTATGTTAGATTAAAATGTACTCGTATAACAATTTGATTATTAAACACCGGCATACCTATTCTTATATTAGTTATTCTGTAATATTTTTTGATATTATTTACAACATATATAAGCTAGTATAACCACTGCATAATTATTTTTATGAGATAATCGGCCCCTAATAATAGATCAACAAGCTCTTAATAAACCAAAATATGAACATAATTCTGATCTTTACTTAAGGATCCAATAGAAAATATGTAAACGGTTTTATTCTCATTTAATTGCATAGATTTATCTTTAAAAGAATAGATCTTTAATTTTCATCTTTTATGAGTTGATTATTAATTTTTAGCCCTTATATCTACAGTGGCTTATGCACTTCACTTGTTACTACAAAACGATGAAGCCAGAAGCGGAAGAAGGGACTTGAACCCTCAACTTCTTAAAAAATGAACTTACGCCTAGTGTAACTTAAGTTCTTTAAGAACACGAGACATAACTAATAATAAAGGTATGATATGAAATGATCTAGATATTAGATTATTAGTGCATTTGTATTCATTACATCATTGTCAATCACTAACCACCCCCACCACCCACCTCTATCATCAAAATGTTGATAGAGCCTAGAAATATAGGCATTCTCTAACTATAAAAGGGAATAGAATCTCATCTAATGATGAACCACACACTTTTTATTATAACTTTGTGATACATCATATCATATAAGAAAAATGAGCCTCCAAGGAAAGTTGGTTTCTGAGATAAATATCAAGTGTGATGGAGATGTTTTTTATGAAGCATATAGGCAGAGGCCACACAATATCTCCACCATGTCCCGTAATAACATACAAAATGTGGATGTCATTGAATGAGGTGAAGGGGGCACAGTTGGCTCTGTTATCTTTTGAACTTCATCCATGGTAAATCTTTATTATATTTCATTTCATATATTTTATCACAAAATGTTTGGTTCATACATTCTTCAATATATAAATGATACCAATATTGTGTCAGAAGTATCCTGAGTTACCTGGCACACAATCACAAATAAATCCTATAAGGAAAATGTTATTTCCATTCCTATAAAGGAAAAAATATATTCCTTTTTCCAAATCTATTAGGACAACAAATCTCTTAAATTATTAGAGATTATGAGTTTCGTGAAATATATAAGAGAAAAAATTTAAGACATAATTAACAAATACTCCCTCCGTCCAACGACAGTGTGTAACCTACACTAAAAGTAGATATCTAACAAACTTGTCCAATTTAGAAAATTAAGAGATAATTTACCTATTGTGTCTATTTTACCCATGGTATTAAATATTATTTGTCATCTAAGACATTTTTTAAAACATGAAATGTAATAAAGTTAAAATAATAATATAGTAATTACCCCTATTATTTATTATTATTGACTCAGCCAGTTTTTTTAATCCGTCCAAATTCAAATCAACTTTTTCAATCATATAAAGATGAAATTGATAGTATGAAATATTTACTATATTTAATTTGTTTTACAGATGGAAAAGAAGTGGTGGCAAAGGAGAGAGTCGAAGAAATAGATGAAGAAAAGAAGATGATGAAAAAAAGGATAATTGAAGGAGATATATTGGAGTATTACAAATCATTTTATGTCACTATTCATGTTGAGACAAAGGGTGAAAACAACTTAGTTACTTGGATTTTGGAATATGAAAAGAAGAATGCTAATGTGCCTGATCCACACACACTCATGGAATTACTCCTCAATCTAACCAAAGATATTGAGAATCACCACATCAAGTGATACATAAATATTATACATAAATTGTTAGAACTCTTTGAAAATGTCGACGAGTATATGTTGGATTCTTTAAAATAGTATATTTTGAAGAAATCGATATGAATACGACAACATTTTTAAAAAGTTGAAGGCAATGTATGTTAATACCAAATGTTTGGATTTAAGGTGTTGTCTCAAAGTCTGTTATTAGCGGGTGTGCTTTGAAATGTCTTGTAACAAAAATAAAACGAGTGAACATCTAACTTTTATAGATAAATAAAAAATAAAAGTTGATATTTTAATTGCATTATAATTTTTTTTTGTTTTCTCTATGCTGAATACTAATAGTATGTGCTTTTCTTTCAACTTTTTCCATTTTATAAACAGGGAATTTTATTTATTTTTATATAAGTCATCACTATTAGTTAGATATATATGATCATAATAACAAGTTAATTACAATATTCAAAGAGAAAGGATTAAAATTATGGTTTAAAAGTAAATTTTAAACGTTGAGAAAAAGTAAAGAAACTTTGTCTTGATGGCTAGGGCCGGAGCTAGGTGAGGCTGAAGGGTTTATTTGAAATCTCTATCAATACAATGTTTATATATAGTTAAAATTATATTTAATTTATATACATAAGATTCAGTTTATTCGCCATAATTTTAAATTAGTATTATTACTCAAGCTAATGTGTTATTTTGTAATTTTAATCCATTTATTACTAATTCTCATATTTTCCCATATTCTAACAAACAAATTGAAACGAATAAAAGTATTATTTGTAAGAAAAAAAGAATTGGAACAATCAATATTGTGTAACTTTGTGTTGATTTCTCATGAAGATTAAATTCTTTCAAATCCAAACCATAACATTATATAGTTTTAAACTGATCTTAAATTTCAGGAGACAATGATTTAACTAATATATTGTAGGTTTTTTTTGACACATACACCCAATATTAGACAGCTTTTAGGCGAAAGTATGAACTACTTTTGTTTATTATGCATCTAATTTAAAATTTATGAAAAATAAAATTTATGAAAAATAAGGCACCCATCAACGACAATATACCCAGTGAAATTCAATAAAGTGGGGGCATGGAGAGAGTAGAGTGCTTACAGGCCTTACTACTATCTAGTAGATATGAAGAATTAGTTATTTCCAAATGATCCTCGGCTCAAGATATCACGTTCAAGCAAAATAAGAAGAAAATAGTGAAGAAAGCATACAAGGTAAATATAATGTGAAGTCAACAAGAAAGAAATAATAACCACAACAAAATAATTATGTGATTTTATCCATTTTTTTGTGACTAGTACTTAACATTCATGAAGAATTGTGATAAATTACACCATATTAAATTGGCATAATATATAAATGTGTCTTTTAATTTGACGTTATTTATATTTGTGAAAAAGTAGGCATTTAGACTTGTATAAAGTTGAACAAGTAAACACACACGTCCTACATGGAAATTCAGAATCCTATGTGCATTCTACTTGTATTATGTCATGTATGACATGTGTGTCTACTTGTTCAACTTTATAAAAATTTAAATGTCTACTTGTGCACAGCTAGATGTCAGCTAAGGTCATATTAAGCATGTATTTATATATTATGCCTATTAAATTTTTGCTAGGTCAAATATTCTGAATTTCTATTGTGACTAGGATGTGGATTGTGAACTAGCCATTTTTTGTGCCAAAAGACTAAAACACATGACAAGGAATGGGACATAATGCCTTGTCTCCTAAAAAAAACTATGTGAATAGGAGTGGTCAAGGGATATGTCCAACCCTTGACGTCAGGCCAATTTTAGCGTACCTCGACTAATTTTACAGAATATCTATTATCTCTCACCAGCAATACATACTAAGTAACTATGTACATCAAGGCTAGTACAGATGAAAAGAAGATCATTTAATGTTTCTCAAACCTGATACATCATGACTCTTAACTCATTTCGTTGACCATTAGGCCACAACCTTGGCCGCTATAGATACGAATATACTTTCTTACTTTACTACAAGCCCAAATAAGAAAGAAGCATAAGCTCTTCAAAGGAGGTAGTAACAATCAACCAATATCTATTTTAACTTGAATATAACAAGTAGGCTTGACAGTGACTCAAGCTTTATTCGAACGACTGATTTCAACAACTACAAAGCTAAAGAACTGATAAAACGTTTAATTTCTCATTACGAAAACACCAAGAAGATCAAACATAGAGACATGAAAGAATAGAAAAAAAACAAGAATTATAGATTACTTCATGTCGACTCTGTGAATTCAGTATGAAACTATCTTGCGACTGAGTGATTTATTGAACCATGCCTTCCAACTTCCAGATCCCTTCCGAGCCATAACTACTTGTTTCCCATTAAGAATTGGATTCTCAGACTGCGGCTTTTTGACCAGCACAAAGTTACGAACACCAAGCGATCCAATTGTCTCCCATGGACTCAAATCTGAAATAACAACTCAAATGTAAGCAAAAACACACATCACCACAAAATGATAAGGTTTACGCCTACCAAATTTTTTTAAGATATAGCGGGAACAAACAACAAAAAGTCACAACCAACATAACTCTACAATGTCACACATGAAAATCATCGTAGCCAACAAGCAGCAATACAAAGATAAAATACTTTGCAGCAAGTTTGGGGATAGCAGTGAGGCTGGACGAGGAGGGGCAAGTTGAAGACGTAGACGACAGGTGTGGGACATTTCCTTTCAACATTCTCAAGTCCTTGTATACATGATTAACTAATCAATCATACAATTAAACAGAATAAGACATCGATCAATATACGAAAGCAGAATTGGAAACGATGAACTACGCAAAAACATATTTAACATGGCAATAAACAAGTAAACTGAATAAGACATCGATCAAAATACGAAAGCAGAATTGGAAACGATGAAAGGTAAGCAAAAGACATATTTAACATGGCAATATACAAGTAAACAGAATAAGACATCGATCAATATACGAAAGCAGAATTGGAAACGATGAAAGGTAAACAAAAACATATTCAACATGGCAATATACAAGTAAACTGAATAAGATATCGATCAATATACGAAAACAGTATTGGACACGATGAAAGGTAAGCAAAAACATATTTAACATGGCAATAAGAAGCAAATTTAAACTAAAAACCACGCCTCGACAAAGCTTATAAAGCTTCATTTCCCCTGCTCTACCATGCCCCGACCTGTTAACTCGAGTAATATCACAACAAATCAATCTCAGCTAAGCCAAATCAAAACACATTTCTCAAAAAACACAACTAAGCAACGAAATATAAAGAATTACAATACTATCAATACCTTCTGTTACCGCGGTTGGGCAATAGAGCACAAAATTATTAAAATTTGATCCAAGAACAGGGAGTCTCTCCTCACGAGCATAATTTTTCAACGCGATATCAATAACATCAGCCACAAGCTCCTTTTCATTAACAACAAAACGAATCGGCCCAGCACTCCCAACAACAGTTATACTAATCAACAACCGATTCCCTTTCCCAGCTTGAATCTTCTTCGTCTTATAAAGCAACATCTTGTTAATTACACTCAAATTCGTTTCAAATAAACAAAAATAATAACAGTTTCGATCTATAATGGCCTACGAAGCCACGAAAACAGAGTTTCTCTGGTACGTAGGCCGAATTATGTTCACGTAATGAATGGTTCAAGGATCAACACCAATGGAACGATAATACCAACCTTCTTTACAAGATGCAAAGCAAAATGAAGAAGAAATTGAAATCTCCCTTATTGGAGATGATAAAGAAGTAATCATCAACAAATTCTTGAAAATTTCCACCATCAAAAACGAAAATTTGTAACAAAAGAGATCAAATCTCAAGAAGATGAAGGAAATTTATAGGTTTTTTTTTTAGGGTTAGGGATTTAACAAATTTGGGGATTTTGTATTTTTGGAAGAGAGAGGTGATTTATTCGGATCCTTTACCGTAAGACCCGGGTCTGTTTGTTTTTTAATTTAACCACTTGTCCTTATTTTTCTCTTTTTCAAAGTCATTAAAATAGTAAGGTACAATCCGCGCACGGTGCGCGGACGTTATTATATTAATTTATTTAAGATAGAAGTGAATTTCGATTGAGTTGTATAAGACTATCAAACGGAAAAAAAAAAGGATAGAAGTTAAAAATTTATGAAAAATATCACATCGCGAAATAAATAATTGGTGACGATTTAGGGAAAAAGTGTAAACTTATAATAGTAAGAAATGTAAGTAGTTCTTAATTCATGATTATGAGGAATTTGTGTGTGTTAGTTTCTAAACAAATAAAATGATAACCATTAATATGAAAAACCAAGAAATCATTGATGCACCTTTTTTTTTGTTTTTCCATTATTTGCGGATCGATTTAAAATAAAGCAAAAGCAAAGTGACTTGAAAGTTGAAACTAAACGTTTCAAATTTCAAAAAATTTAGTTAGTGTCCTAACGTAAAATAACATTTCTCTAATATTCCACTCCGACAGAAGTGCTTTAGCCAAAGTCTAGGGTTCGAGACCTGGATACAGAAAAAATACTGGTGGGAGTACCAAACCTGAATGGCCCCTGTAGTGCTCGATCCAGAATTAGTCACCGCTCCAATATTGACTTCAGACACCAGGAAACCAAAAAAAAAAAAACTCGGGTGATCTAGATACGGTCCGGGGAGCTTATGGAAGCCAAGCTCCCCGGACGGATTCATAATTGGTACATGAGTAATAATACTATACCATGAGTATATAACAATTGTTATAATGAATTTGGTGAAGATTGAGACTGAAAAATGTACACAAGAAAATTTAGATTGTATATATGTGAAAGAACTTAATTTCAAGAAACTCCATGAGGTAAGATCATTGCTGAATACATTTGATCTATCTGTCAAAAAACAGATTACTGCTTTCATGTCCAGCTAGAGGCATCGAGTAGTAATCCGTACAACTTCCAAAGGCGCGTCAAATAATCACTGGTCTATTAAAGAGTTCAATTTCTGTTGAAAGACAGGGATTTTGCTTGCGTCTATTGCCATTACCAAGCCAGTTAGCCGATAATCTTTGAGCTGCAAAGTTAGGAGACGAATAAGTGTTTTATCCATGAACGGCAATCAGATGACAAGTATAATCATAACAGCAATGACTAAGTAGAGAGATTTCCAATAGACCCTTAATTCAAAAGCAAAGTTTTCGAAGCAAAATAGCAACATATAAAGTATATGAAACAGCAGATAGTATCACACATTGAAAGAAACTAAGCAATTACTAACTACTACTACTCAGTAGTTCTGGCAAAAACTACTGAATTCAAAACTCTTGTGACTAATGATATATTAGTTATACCCTCCTATCGACATAAACATTCACTTGGTCGCTCCTAGGAAGGGTCTTTTTAAGTTGAACACAGATAGAACTGCTAAAGGTAATAAAGGCATAGGAGGCATAATCAGAAACCAGAAGGGAGATTGCGCCTTGGTTATTATGAAAGCAGCACAAACAAATCATATCCATGCAAAGTTTGAGGTTTATACAATGGCCTAAAAGTTGCTGAAGCTGAAGGCCTTTACCCTTAGAAATATAAAAAACAGACTGCAGAGATATAATTGAAATTTTTAACAATCCTAACTATGTCTACCCTTCACTTGTTAATCACAGCATGTCTTTGAAGAGGCTGATGGGGTCGCCCGAGATCAGATACACATACACCTTCAGGGAAACTAATTTGATTCAATTACCTATCTAGCTTCCTCTCTTGATATCTAGCACCACTGTAACTAGAAAAACATATTTTGGCATGTAATATTTTGACTTGCTTCGGGAAACTATTTGCTCTTAAGAGCATTGCTACTCCTGTTTTGGATTATTAGAAATTAATAGTTTTCTACTTTAACCAAAAAAAAAAAAAAATTATATAGCATGAAGTTGGGTATAATCAGAAGAATTAACCAGAACGAGAATATTATCGATAAAATATCAGCTTCTCCACGAATTGAAGAAAGGGCGAGCAGCTTGTCTTTTAACAGATATTACCCCAATTTTGAAAACTAGGGGTCACAACAAAACACAAACCAAATTTATACTACTACCTTTAGTTCAAATTATTATGGTAAACCAAAAGGCTAACATGTTGCAGACATGGCCTCTCAACAAATAAGAACAAATTGCATTTCTACAGTTCTGGGCTATGGACTTTGAGCACTGATATGGCAAATTACTGTTTTATAAATAATTTGTTCTAAGATAATAACAGAGTGATGCATGCAGTAGACCCTTTCAATTAATCTTAGCCTCTATCCCAATTGAATGACAGTGAAACATATACAAGTGACATATTATGTTGGTGTTCTCTTTGTGTTTTCTCCAATATACGGAATTTGACAAATTGCAGTAAATCAATATATATATATATATATATATATATATATACAACAAACATAAACCGACATAAAAAAATACATAAAAGCTTTGATATTATGAGAAAAGCACTTGCCTCGTCAGTCCTAACCAGCTGTGTATGCAAAGGAAAACTGAAGGACCAAGAGCTTAACTGAAGAAACATTTACAGGAAGAATCAGCGACGTTGCAGCAAAAAAGGCAAGAAATAATAATAAAAGTAAAAATAAATAATGGTACCTCGTGAAAGATTTCGTCTTCTGCTTTAATGTATACAATAGATTGATCACCACTTGGTCCATTTTGCTTGTCCGCATTCTTATGCTATAAGAAAATCCATCAAGCAGCAGACAATTTAATGTCTAGTAGGCTTTAATAAATCCATACTCAAATACCAAAAAGGTACGAATAAGCCTTACCTTGTAGATTTTACTGATTACTAGGTAAAACTTGAAGCAGAAAGAACTCCGGAGCTCCTCTGTAGGCTTAAAGACATAAGAATGACAAAAGTTTCACTACACCAAGGTAAAGCGATATTCACGAGAAGAGAAACGGCAGACAGAAAACAATACGAGCATTTGAAAATAATTCATAATGCTCATCCATCTAACCTCATCCTCTGTAGCCCAAGAGACTTCATCAAAAAGTGCATCATAAAGGGGTGGCAAAAGCTGGGGAGGAAGATTCAGAACACGTTGAGAAACCATGAGACCAACATCCTTGGCTTGGTCTCCGAGAAATAAACTCAATTTAGAGAACACATCCTTCTGGCAGCATGCTTTAAGCAGGAACTCTTTAAGGTCCGCAATGCACTCTAGATCCTATTTTTAGACAATCAAAGCCAGACAAACAGTGAATCTGCGAGAATACAAGGAGTATGACACTAACAACATTATGAACTCCTGTACAGAACTATAAGCATTTAGCATATTTAGCGCTGGACAAAAAAATGGGAACTCAGAATCATCTCCAGACTCGGATGCCAAATTTGACATCACAGGCCGGGTGATGTGGTGACAAAATTTTAGCATAACATGGATGTAGCACATAAAGTGCTGGCTTCTTACCTTATATCTACCCAAGTTAAGAGCAGTGACAATGGAGTAAATACCATCATCTTCATCATTCTCTATTTTAATAACAGTTCCCACTGTGGGTTGACCCAGTATTACATCCACAAAACCACTCAAATCCCATTGCTTATCATCAAGGTAGGTCTGCAGCAGGATTTTCACCCCATGAAAATCACTTGGTTTTGGATCAAAGAACTCAAAATCTGCTTGAACAATGCCCTTTCAAAATCAAAGGAGAAGCTGTTAGTGTACTGACATCACATAAGAAAAATCATTTACCAGCAATGAGTGATGGAATGTCTTACATCAAACTCCTCATCATCTGAAGAACCGGAATCTTCACTTTTGTCTATTAGTTCGTGATTTTCCATCCTTTTACCTAAGATGGAAAACATTCCGCTTCAGAACAAGAAATTGAAATGGATCACTGTGCTCATAATAAGTTTTCATGAGATAGAAAACTTAATCAAAATACTTCACCTGAAGAGGTAGGTAGATTATTTCCTGGAAATCTGGGATTTCGGACCTTGTGTGCAACCTTGTTATTTGAGGCAATCCGTGCCATTGAACGAGCAAATGGAGAGAAACTTAAAGGTAGACATCGCGCTGGTCTGCAATGTCTTGCTGGCTTTCGGGGCATTATACAAATTAGGCAAACCTGAATACACAAGTTGTCATTTTCTAATGGTCTATAATATGATATTGAGAAGCAGCCTCGAGAAGTTGCAAAGCTTAAGATACAGCGGAAAACACAGATGACTCCTTTAAGTTTCAAAGATTTAACAGATGGAACAGTAAATGGACATTATAATTAACCTTACTACTTATTGTGGTAAAATAGCCTCACAGAATATTCACTGATATCAGTTCAAAAAGATTTGAGAGCAAATTGTCAGCAAAAAAGAAGTATAATCTTGAGGCTCATTGCCCTCTCTTTTTCTCTGTAATAACCATCCAAACAAGAGTGTTAACGATTACGCTCTACGGTAAACGCTCTATTTCTATTTGTCTCTTTTCTTGCCTATCCTATATAACTCCATCACATCAACTGGACTGTCACTCATAATAATACAATAAAAGCCATATCTTTCAGCAGGGTTTATTGTGTCCTATAAAACAAGAAGTACGCACAGAGATATGAGCTTCAAATATGAGGCACATAAGATAAAGTAGCAAACTTTTTAAGAACTTTATGATGACAAATTCCCTTTCTCTAAGTACAATAACATTATTTAGCACATAATAAGATAAAAAAGGGAAATGGTTTATGGTTCAGCTGAAAATGCAACAACACAGTTGCGGGTGGGAGGTAAAATTAGGAGGTGACACGTATTTCGTGGAACTAGTCTAGGTGCACAAAAGCTGACCCGAACACCATAGTAAAAAAAAAAAATACCCAACAATGCAAACTCCAACTACAGCAAAAATCACAAACCCTAACACCTAATTTCAATCCTTGACAGAAAAAAAAAAGCAAATTTGAGCATAAAAATCTCCCCTTTCAGCAACAAATGCAAATCAAGTAAAACTAAAAGCAAAAACTACTACTAGAAGAGAATCATAACAGAAATAGAATTGCGTACTGACGTAAAGGTGGAAAAGGTGCGCCGGCGGGGAAAGCTCCGGCGAGGAGAATGGAGACCGGAGGGGAGTACGGCAGGGTTTTAGTTTCTCCTGATTCGGTCGAGGGGGCAGGGGTTTTAAGAGTCCTCAAAGTTTTTAAACAAGCAAATTTAGTCCCTTAATTTGTAATTATTACTCTCGTGGATAGTCTCATTATTTTTCTATTTTTATCGTAAATAAAAATTATTTTTTTCAAACTTTACGATGAAACATATACAAACATTCATGTAACTATTGGTGTTTATTGGGATTTTTTTAAAATTCAAATATTTCATTATAATTTACATTAATTTCATAACTAAATAGAGGCTCGAGAAATAATGAAGATATGTGTATAACGAAATATCCAACAGTATTAAGGAAAAAGATCAAATAGAGAAACTTATGAGCATTTAGCAATCTCAAATATAAACTATCTTAAGCAAATACTTTTGAAAAATAAGTGAATTTAATATTTACTTATTTTTAATAGTAAGTAAAAAATATCATTGAAATATCATTTTTTTTAATATTATTTTTTGAAAATGTCATTTTCTTCGTTTAAAAACAAAACTTGTTTTCTTTAATATAAAAAATGAAAAAAATATTTTGACTATTTAAATATGATAAATATGTTTAACGCTTTACCATACCAAACACCCATTAAAGTAATGTTGTAGGCTTGTTGAGAATGTCATTCTTATTGGATCTTTGTATATGTGATATATATTATCATGTATTTGTTTTTTAAAATACGATTAAATAATTTTTTAAGTAATCAATGACATTTTTTCTTCTAGAATATAGATATATATAGATCTAAAAGCACAAATTTTAACTCCATGTCTATTTATATTATATTGTAAATTCAAATTATATACCACGAATATTTCAATCTTTTTCTTTTAAATGGGCCTTTGTTCAATGTTGAGTATCTTCAACACAATGAATTAAGAATGTTATCATATTAAGACGAGTATTTGTTCAATATTGACTATATTCATCACGACCAATTTCAAAGAAATTCAGAAATTGTAACTTTTGATTTATATAAACCCTAAAATTAATTTTATAAAGTGAAGATGATTGTAATGGTTCGGTTAGTCATTTTCTGAAATCTTCATAAAATTACCCTTTCGATTTTGGTCTTGAGTTAATTTTGGATGAGTTTTGAAAATGGTTTCGAGTTTTGAGTTAAAAGTTGTGAATTTTGAGAATTTTAAAAATTTGACAGGCTAAAGCTGTTTAAAAGTGTTTTTCAGTGCCTTTTTGGAGTTTCGAGTGTCGAAATTGAATTATGTCGATTCCATCGAGAAACGTGAGGAGAGTTGTCAGTTTCAGATTCGGAGTCTTCATGAGGATTTGAGATCCTAAGATGTTCATTGTTGAGATTTTAGCTTTTTGATCAACATTCGGGGTATGAATGCTCGTATCACAATTTCGAAGGTTTCATTGATTTTAGGGATGATTTTATGCCTAGGAGAGGTTTTGGTTGAACTTTAGAGGTCCCCAGCTTGATCTAGTCTTTTTAGGTGTTATGATTAGTTTCTTGTGACTTATACGATCTCGAGCTAAGGAGACCTAACATTCATATTTCGATGGTTCCATTGTGTTCGAAACATCGAGTACAGTTAATTTGAACATATAATTTGTGTGTACGGGTTTTCGAAAGAATCTTGAGAGTCATTTTGGAAACATTTTATGTCGTTATTTTATTACAACTTAATTGTGGATGACCCTTGCGATCGCATAGCTTTGGGTGAATTGGTCATATGTGATCGTGTGAGTCCTATTTGCTATTGCTATGGTCAAGCTTTAATGAGTTAACCCATTTAACTCATTGCTATCGTGAAGCCTTGGTCATTGCAATGAGCATTTTATACTTCGATAGAATTAGTTATAAAATCAGGGTTCGATCTCGTTTCATTATTTTTAATTTTGAAAGCTTGTGCGTTGCAATTTGAATAAGATTTTAAAAAAGAAATAAGCAATCATTTCTAATTATAATCTTCATTTGCCCATTATTATTAATGAATTTAAGTGTTCAAATTATGTTTTGGAATGGTAATTTGGCCAAGAACTTGATAAATTTGTGATTTTGAGCTAGATTCTAATTATTATTTTTTTTCAAAATAGTTTTTACCAATGAGTGCCAAATGTCTTGAATAATGTTTTCAAGTAAAGAATTTTTGGATTCAAACCTCATTTTTGAAATTGAATTTATGAGTTGATTTAACCTATTTTACCAAATGTATGAATTGGGTTTTGTTATTTCTGGAATCTTATTGTGATTACTTGATTGAATTAGTTTGTGTGGCGTTGGACATTGTTATAAAACGGAAGGCTTAAGTCTTAGATTGACTTTTGATTGAAATTAAGGCAAGTGGTATTCTAAACCTTCATTGTGTGTCGGGGAGCAACGAGAATAAAGTCATGGGTTCAGTGATTCCATTTGATTGAAATTAATGAATAAAAAAGGGATTAATGAAAAGACAATGCGTTGATCATAATGTTTTGTGAATTGTCTTGTTACAAATCCTAAGGTGTTGATTGATGTAATGTTTTGATAGCATTATTTGTGGACTTGAGCTGCTTGAGTTATTGTCTCTTCCTTGTGGTGTGAAATAGTTTATTTGCATTGATTTTTGTGCACTATGACGAGACAGAGATGATTATTGATGCCGAGGTCATTTCTTACAAATGTATTGATTTTGAGGTCATTTCCGACAGGTGCTATTAATGTCGGGGTCAATTTTGGCAAGTGTATTGATGTGAGAGTCATTTTTTATAAGTGTCTAGACATCGGCGAGTGTTATTGATTTCGGTATCATTATCGTCAAGTTAATAAACTATGATTGATTCCCATGAGTTCCATTGATAATATGTATGATAAATCTTGAAATTATGTTCGGTGTACTCGATTATTATGTCTTGATGATTTTGATAGCTACGATTGATCTACTTGACACATATGATTGATATCCTTAGTATTAGTGGTTTGTACACGTGAACACATTTGGGAGTTATATAGAATGACTAAGTTTTTCATTCTCTATGTTATTTAAATTTTACTTTTCATATTTCTTTTGTTTCGTTCGATTGAGATTGACTTGTCTTGGTACGAGTAGACGAGTGTCATCATGTCCATTTTTTAAATAGTAACAATGATTCAAAATTATATAACGAAATTAATTACCTTATTTCACTCTATATAACACGAGACTCTAACACCATTCACATGTCCAAAACAAGACTTTGAGCATTGACTAATATAATACAAGTACTCAAACATTGTGTAAATTAAAAATAGTATATATATATATATATATATATATATATATATATATATATAATATATATATATATATATATATATATATATATCTATATATATATATATATATATATATATATTGATGGAAGACATAACCTACCCTATCTTCAAATTCAATTATCATACTTTTAATTTGGCAAAAGAAAAAAAAGTTTTTTAAAAAATTGATATTAAATAGTATTAATTATTTAATATTCCAAAAACAACTTTAAAAAACAAGTAGGTGATCTGTCTAGATTCTCATTGCATTTGCTCTCCCTTTTTAACAATAATAAAAACAATTAATGCACTTTAATAATTTCAAGCATGTCCTAATTTATTCTATACATTAAAGTAAAGTAATTTAAAATCCTTTTAAGAGTCTTACCTGTTAATCTACACTTTATTATTTTCTTCTTGTTAGCTTGTTCATGTGCTTCTCCAACCTTATAATATTATACACACTTTTTTACGAAGAATAGGAGATGAAATAATTATTACGAATAACCTAGGCATAATATACAAATATGCCTTTAAGTTGACCTTAACTTACATTTATGTCCTCCAATTTTGGATGTGGACAAATAGACACTTAAACTTGCATACATTTGAACAAGTACACACGCATTCTACGTTATATCATACAAGACAATTAGTGTCCTGCGTGCATTACATAGAACTCATGCGTCTGTTTGTTCAATTTTATATATGTTTAAGTGTCTACTTATGCATATCCAAAAATAATGAGGATGAATGTTAAATGATGTAGGATTGTTCAAAACCAAATCGAAATTGATAATGTAAACCAACTTTGTTTTATTGATTTATCGATAATTGGTAATAGATTTAGCGGTTTCAATAACGATTTTATTTTTTTAAAATATCGATTTATCAATTCTTTATGATTTGATTTTATCTTAACGGATTAACCGATAACCTAATAGTAAATTAATTAATTATATTTATATCATTTTGTATATAAAATTCTTGACTTAGAATTCAGCTCCATACTTTTATTTCTGGATGTCTCAAACTATCAGTTATTCTACAATGTGACATTAACTTTTGAGCAAGATGCAATACGTCAACTCTTGCGCATACTTCATTTGGTTTCTCACCTTGTTTGTAGTAATTGTATATCAAATCTTAATAGTTATATCAATAATTGAACTGATAACGATTAGTAAATCTTAATGGTCTTATAATTGTTTAACATGTCTGTAAATTGATAATTGATAGTTTGAACTAATAAACTTTTAAAATTAAATAAATCGATTAATATACAACCCTAAAATACGACTAAATTAAAATGCACAAACCGACCAAATTTACTCTTAAAGAACAAAAATGGGACCAAAAGGCCAAAAAGAAAAGGTGAAATGATGACAAGGCCAAATTGGAAAGAGCCCTTTCACAATACAAAGTGTCAAAGTGCCAACCGTAACAGAAGAAAAGAATAGTATAACCTCCCATTTGAGAGAGAGAGAGAGAGAAGAGAGAGAGAGAGTATCAAGGGGAAAGAAGGGTCTGAAGAAATCACCGATTTTCAAGGAGAAGAAGAAGAAATGGGTACGCTTCAAACTTGGAGGAAAGCTTATGGAGCTCTTAAAGACCATACAACTGTTGGCCTTGCCCATGTTAATAGCGATTTCAAGGTCACCCCTTTTCCCCTAAATTTTCTCTTTTATCTATTTGGGGATGGGTATTTTTGATTATCTTTTCTGGGTTTTTTTCCGCACTGTATTTGGTTTAGAATTGAGCAATCAAGACTGAATCTTGGATCGTGGCAGTAAAGCAGGCAACTCTGCACTTTATACTTGAAAATTACTTCGATTTTTTTTGATGTTTTGGTGGTTTATTTTGTTGATTAGGATGTGGATGTGGCGATCGTTAAAGCTACCAATCATGTTGAGTGCCCACCAAAAGACAGACATCTTAGAAGTGAGTGTTTCTTTACTCTTTTACAGATCCAATACTATGGAGGGAAATCTGAGAAATTTTTGATTTGGGGGTTTCATATTTTCTGAATATTGTGTTTGGGGTATTTGCTTTTAGGGAAATCATGTGTTTTTCTAACTTGGGTTTCTTTCTTTTTTGGTGTAAAAGTTGTTTTTTAGAATTTGGTTTATCACTTAAGTTGTTAGGGATTTTAGTTGTAAGTATTCATTTTGGTTTCGTATTTTATTTTTATTGTTATTCATTTGTGTTTGTGTTTTTACAGTAGAATTGTTGGTGGTAATATTGTGGTATTGGTTCTTGCAGAAATTTTGGTTTTTACATCAGCGATGCGACCTCGTGCTGATGTTGCATACTGCATACATGCACTTGCAAGGCGATTGGCGAAGACACATAATTGGACGGTATGGACTATGGAGTGTGATACAGTTACAAAATCATGTACTTGAGTGCCTTTTCGTGGATTTAATTTATCTATGGGAGTGCATTTTTATTGATGTTTTGATATTAATGAGACCATATTTTATGATTGTGGCTCTGATTATTTGGCTTCTGGAGTGTAAGATGGAACTGTTTATGTTGTTCTTAGTACTATTGCAATTTGTTCCACTGCCCACCCCCTCTTGCACCATGCACCTATGGCTATATAACTTGTTAGCTATAGGGAAAGTACATCAATATGTTTCACCAGGGATTGGGGTGAATTAAAGTAGTCCAGAAAGATCTTCACTTGCAACTTTGAAGGCTCTAGTTTAGGTGGTGTCTTATAATTTGTCGCTATAGGGAAAAGTACATCAATATGTTTCACCAGGGATTGGGGTGAATTAAAGTAGTTTAATATGTTTCCTGCATTCTTTGAATTTCTCTTTCTTCTTCTCTAATCTCCTGTTCTTTGTGGTTTACTATTTTGTGATATACTTTACACTTAAGTTGCTTAACTGGTCCTTGCTTTTGCTGATGAGTTTTACATATAAATATCTTTCCATATTTTCTGAAATAGGTAGCGCTGAAGACGTTGATAGTAATCCACAGAACATTGAGGGAAGGTGATCCGACATTTAGAGAGGAACTATTGAATTTCCAACAGAGAGGACACGTTCTCCAAATGTCCAATTTCAAGGATGATTCAAGTCCAATTGGTTGGTAAAATTACCATAAATGTTCTTTCGAGTTTCTACTTACCTTTAGATTCCATCAAGTTCAACCAGAATGATTCTATCTTTTCTGTTCCTCCAGCTTGGGACTGCTCTGCCTGGGTACGAACATATGCACTCTTTCTGGAGGAACGACTTGAATGCTTTAGGGTTCTGAAGTATGATATTGAAGGAGAGCGCCTTCCTAAACCTGCGCAAGGGCAAGAAAAGGTTAGCATAACACTGCTGAACTTTCTGCTTACTATTCTACATAGTTCAAAAAGTTGTCTTTTCTTCTGTGAAGAAAATTCAATAAATTTAGCTACTAGAAGCAAAGTCATTTCATAAAATGTTCATTCCATGCTTTTCCTCCCCATGAATTGGATAAATCATGTGGTCCACACCATTGGAGACTTCAGTTTCTGAAACATTGTGGAGAAGGTGCTTTGGCTGTCTATCAGCTATTTTATACATCTCCACTTCCTTTGTTTCTTGCACTAAGTTGAGGATCTGTTAATATGCCTAGTTGCAGATCCACAATTTCTTTCAGATAGCATATTATTAATTACTATGTAAAGATGATTAATAGAACCACCTTAATTTTTCTTACTTATTGATACTTGTGATGCTTTGGAATATTAACAAGAAAAAGAGTTATGATGCTTTGGAAAGTGGAATTTTCTTCCTGTGTTACTGGTGCTCTATGTTGTGTTGACATGACATACAAAAGCAGAGCCAGGATTTGAGTCTAATGGGCTGAAGATTCTAGTCCTTTTAAGTTACTGGGTTCCAAATTAATAATTTGTATGCATTTCATGGGATTTCTTAAGGCAAATGCATGGTTTTTGGATCAAAGCTACTGGGTTCGGCCAAACCCCTAACTAGTATTCTAGCTCTCCCAGGGATTACATA
Source organism: Solanum habrochaites (assembly GCA_027704765.1). Classification (NCBI taxonomy): domain Eukaryota; kingdom Viridiplantae; phylum Streptophyta; class Magnoliopsida; order Solanales; family Solanaceae; genus Solanum; species Solanum habrochaites. The sequence goes on from JAKWJA010002492.1 coordinate 1,490,248, forward strand.
TAAGGCTAATGAAGGACAAAGGACTTGGTACTCACCTAACAATTGTATAAAGAAAAAGAGAATGCCATGATAGTCCAGACACAACAATTTTAATTGTGGTGTTTAGTAGATTAAGCATGTCAGAATACCGCAATCTTGAATTTGAAGCAAAATTGCGTTTGGTGAATCAAAGTAAAAGCAAAATTGAAGTCACTTGTTAGATAGAACCATAGAAGTACAATAACCCACATTGAAGTTCCTACCTGGACCTACTATAAAAAAGAAAATATTAACACGTGTAATAAAAAGATTACCATGATTATTGACACTTCAGATGCTCTACTGGTGCCTTTGATACAAATCAGTTTCAGAAAAGAAGTTAGTTCTATGGTATGTATGTTTTACAACTTAACAGTGGGTTCATAAAAGTACGTCGTACTAACTCCAAAGGAAAACTCTCGCACTTCCAATAAAGTTATGTGGAAATTGTTTATTTGGTACAATATTTAAAAGAGGACATTGAGAAGAGCCAGGACTTTAATTTATTTTTCTTCAACCTTACGAGTAATTGGTTAGGTCCTGCTCTTTGATACATTTAGGATATTTTCTATATATCATTACTTGAAATTTGAACTATCATGTGCATTGAAAATATCTTCATACTAGTTACATTTAAGAATCAATTAATAGCTCTTACGAGTGATTAACATTTGGCTGATGAGCAGTTGCCAGTGTCATTTTCAGTGAATTTCTGTCACACTGACCTAAATGAACTGTCTGATTGCAATACAGACGCTGCTTGTCTACCTGCTGCTAGAGACGCTAAGTTTGGTGGATTTAATGAGTTCTAATCTGTTACTCGTTTAGTCAGTATGAATGTAACTTCCAAGTGTCATTTACTTTTGACCAGGGATACAGCAGAACTAGGGAGTTGCCCAGTGAGGAACTTTTGGAGCAGTTGCCTGCTTTGCAGCAGTTGTTGTATCGTCTTATTGGATGTCGGGTAAAGTTTTGAAGATTGATAAACTCTCTTTTTATGTCTTTTGGATGACATTCCTAGTCTGATTGTAAGAGCTCTATATTTCATCTATTTGGGGTATAATATCTAAAAGTTTGTACTTATATTACAGCCTGAGGGAGCAGCTTTTGGAAATTATGTGATACAATATGCCCTTGCTCTGGTATGTTTTTTTTTTTTAATTTGGCTTGCCCTTTTATTTTTGGTTAAATATTCTGGCTACCTGTGTTAAATTGATTGATATTTTATACTTATCAAACAAGTTGATCGATACTCGTAAATTGAGTACCCAAGAGTTTGACCTAATAGTTGATGAAGTGGGTGAATACCATGGAGACCAGGATTCAAACCCTAACAAAGACAAAAAATGACAAGTGAAGTTTCTACCCAAGTTTTTGGTGGACAGCTACCTAGTACCTGTGTTGCCTAAGCTGACAGCTGACATCAATTTGTAGACTTAACGGTTGAATAAGTGGTGATGTAAAGATTTACTCATTTTTCATTCCAGGTCCTCAAGGAGAGCTTCAAAATCTACTGTGCTATAAATGATGGAATAATTAATCTTATTGACAAGGTGCATTTGACATTTAGCCTCTTCTATAACATTGACCTCATCAAAATATTGCTTATTGCTGTCATATCTGTTTCATCTGTTTGACATTATTTTTCTACTAATTTTAATTCAGTTTTTTGACATGCCAAGACATGAAGCTATTAAGGCCCTTGATATCTACAAACGAGCTGGCCAACAGGTGAACACACTGACAAACTTGATAAAATATTTTCTTTCTTCTCTATTTTGGTAAAATATTTTTTTTTCCATTTAAAAAAATATTTTGTACCCTATACTTTCGTTTCTTACTGCTTGTCTATCACCATGGGACATTTCGTCGGGATATGGTGGTTATCTGTAAGTCTATCATCTTGTTTCAGGCCATGAACCTCTCTGACTTTTATGGGGTATGCAAAGGATTGGAACTTGCCAGGAACTTTCAGTTTCCTGTTTTGAGAGAGGTAGTCATACTACCAAGCTTCTGTATTGATTGATTTGTCTTCAAATTTGATGGTCTGTCAGCTTGACACGCTATTCTTGTTTTCAGCCTCCTCAGTCCTTCCTTGTGACTATGGAAGAGTATATAAAAGAAGCACCCCGGATTGTCTCTGTGCCAATAGAAACTCTGGTACTACATTTTTTTATTTCATATGCATGCATATCTTCTCCAAACAAATGATATACCAACTTCTGTTTTTCTTTTGTTTAGTGCTGATCTATGTTTTCCTTTCTATATCTTAATTAAGTGTATAAAGCTGGTTAGAGTGTAGCAATATACATGTATTGTCTAATCTCACTGTAGAATACTAACATTATTAACTATAACTAGGATTATCCGGAGAGGCTTATGCTTACGTATAAACAAGAGGATGAACCTTCAGCTTCTGAAGATGCTCAAGATTCAGCTAACGAAACCCCCCCTCCTCTGCCTTTAGATGATGCTGTTGTTTCAACCACCGAGGCTCCTTCCCCGCCAATGCCTCCACCCCCAAGCAGCTTGGAATCTGATGATTTACTGGTCAGCTAGTCTTATTGAATTATATGTTGTTTATCTGGAATTTGATGGATACTGTATTGGGATATCTCTTTTTGTTCCTATTGTTACTAGTATTTTTGTTGTTTCAGGGGCTAAATGCACCAAGTGGTTATGCATCAGCAATCGAGGACAGCAATGCTTTGGCTTTGGCGATAGTTCCATCTGGTAAATTATCTAATTTCACCTACTAATATGTAGAACACTTCTTGAGAAAATCGAGTGTTGGTTTATTTTAAATGAACTATTATTACTTATTGCAGGGACAACACCGTATGACTCAAATCCTGCTCAGCCAAAAGATTTTGATCCTACTGGATGGGAGCTTGCTCTGGTCACTACTCCCAGCAGCGACTTATCTGCAGCTCAGGAGAGACAATTGGTAAGCCCTTGAAGTTCAATTCTTGAAGGTTGTGCTTTTTTTAACTGCAAGGTTACTGAATCTGCTCCTTGGGGTTAGACTGCCAGGTCTATGTAGTAGTGTACCTTCATGTTCAAATTCTCTTCATCCCATTTGTTGTGCTTTCTGTCAAATTTATCTTTTTTCTCCCCAAATTCGTGATAGAAAAAAGGGAGATTGCAGAGTGCTAATCTCAACTGTATTTTACTTAATTGGATTTTGTTATGCAATGTTGATCATAATTGGAGAGAACTCTTTGAAACCATTTTTTTATAAACTTCTTTGAATGGCTTCTCTTTGCATGTTCATTTGCAAACAGAACTGAGGGAAACATGTAAAGCATTGAAGTTAGTTAACGATGGAATGTCGATATATGTTGTCTACAAGGGGGTAGGGGGGGGGGGTTGTTTCTGATGCTTAATTCTGATAAACATTTCTTGTCTCTTTATCTGCTTTGTGAAATCAACTAAATATCTTCTCTTTGACATTTACTTTGGTATCTCTCTAACAGGCTGGTGGATTGGACTCCCTCACACTGAATAGTTTGTATGATGAAGGAGCATATAGAGCATCTCAACGACCAGTATATGGAGCACCAGCCCCTAATCCATTTGAAGTTGCTGATCCATTTGCCATGTCTACCACCATGCCTCCCCCTCCGTCAGTGCAAATGGCTGCGGTTCCTCAACATCAAATGAATCCTTTTGGACCATTCGAACCTGCCTATCCACAACCTCAAAATCCAATGCTGAATCCCCACAACCCTTTTGGTGATGCAGGGTTCAGTGCTTTCCCTACCAATCATGTTGCTCATCCACAAACAACCAATCCTTTTGGGAGCACCGGCCTGATATAATAGAAGTTGTGCATCCACAAGGCATATCAAGAGTGCTTGGCAGTTCCAGTGTATTGCCTGTCAATCATTGTTGCTTTTCCACAAACAATCAATCCTTTCGCGGAGCACTGGGCTGCTATATTCAAAAGTTGCACATACATGAGTCATAGCAGACTTGGCATAGTCGATTTTTGTTAGTGAATCTGCGGTTGTGTAAATCATTTGATATAGTTTTCGAAAGCAGTCTATATGTAAAGATGGTTATAATTGAGATTCAACTTTTTTTCAGTTGATTGAAATCACTACCTCTATGTTATGGACTTGATAGATAGCTTGCCCTCTTTGTGCATTTTTTTAGTATATATAGAGACCTATATTGTTCCATTCCTATCATAAGTACAAGATACAATAATACATGTATCCTTTTATTAGATATTTAAACTTATACAAAGGTGAATAAAGCCAGAAACGTCTTATAGATGCGTTTTAAGGTTTGTTTTTGCACGTTTAAAGTTGAAGGATTGAAGTCAAGTTAAAGAAAACGTTTCGGTTTTATGAGAATGGTTCTTGGTCCACCCCCTACCTCCTCTTGTTCCTTTCAGCTCCCTACAATTGCTGAAAAAGCAAAAGAAATCTGCAAGTCAAGTTTTTGATTTCATCAAAGGAGACCAAAATGCTTTTTCAAAAGGAGTGAAAGTATTTATTTCACGTGAACTATTAGTCGTTCTTTTTTTCTACTTAAATTTTCATCAACTTTTCCATTTCTCTACCTGAACAATCACCATCTATGTATTAAAATTTAAAACATACCAAGTCGAATAGATGGTGATAGTTTAGATTGAAAAAGAGAATAAATAATACTTTATCTAATCAACTTCGAGTTATGTTAAGATATGAAACTCACAAAACAACGACGGTTCAGATGTATTTTACCATTAAAACTCATATTAAAATGAACCATCCTTCCTTCAAAATTCTTTATATTTCATGTGGGGATGGATGGGTCAAAAACAAAAAATTAAAACATGATAATCAAACATTAATTTTGATATATAGGTGAACCATCTTTACTTACTTATCCCTCTTTGAACAATCAATACATTTCAAGAATGTTGACCCCTCCACCTTACATAGAAAAGAAATTATACTAACCTTTGGGGGTCCCCTAGTTGAATAAAACTTTCTATAGTGCAATATTAATTTTCACACATAATATTATCAAAAATTTTATTTTAATCTATCTTTGCTTAATGTTTCAACTTTATAACCAAGAACCTGGATTGTGTTTTCCATAACTAATTGCAATAAGTATGTAGGGTCCCCAAGTATGGCTATAATTATTCATGTATTAATTGCATTTATTAATCAAAAAATAAAATAATGAAAGAATATAACTATGGACAAGTTCAGTATCGAGTTCTTTATAAATCTTACGTAATGTGAATCTGAATAAGTCAGGTTGGTTCATGATTATAAAAAATGTGAAATATATTATCATTTTTTTAGGGGAAAAGGGTCTGATATACCCCTCAACTTTGTCATTTGGAGCTGATATACACCTCGTTATAAAAGTGGCTCACATATACCCTTACCGTTATACAAACGGCTCACACATACCCCCTGCCGTTACAAATGGCTCCATATACCTTTCATTCAACGGAAGTTAAAAATTAGTTTTAATTTATATTTATACTTTTAATTTTTTAAAAAAAATATTTCGGGTATATATGATTCTTCTATCAAAGTTCAAGGTATATTTTAATTTTTTCATACATAAATTATTTTTTTACTTCTTTTATTATAATATTTGAATTTCTTATTCTTATTTTATTTTATTCTTTCATTCCTTAGTTTAAAGAAAAAAAATTAAAAACTATTTTTTTGTGTATTGTAATTTAATTTCGTATTCGAAGAAAAATTTGGTCATCTACAATAAGTTTTACAAGAATATTAGTGAAACATAAATAAATTTGATTATCAAAATAATAATTATAAATTAGTCATTGAAACAAAAAAAAGTCAAAAAAAATATGTTTGACGAGGATTAATTTACTCATATGTGATTATACTTTTTAGAAAAATAAAATAAAAATTTAGATTAAAATTATATTTTTTTTTTCTTTCCGTTAAAGGAAAAGGGTTATGTGAGTCATTTGTTTACAAATAGGGGTAATATGAGTCACTTTTGTAACAAGGGATATCAGCTCTAAATGACAAAGTTGAGGGATATATTAGACCCTTTTCTTTTTTTTTTTTTATTTAATGGACGGAGCGTAGAAACTAAAAAGTAATTAGTCTGCTTTATTGTTTGCTAAATTTTGAAATTGTCTACCAAATAATTAAAAAACTAATGGCTTGAAATTGAAGATTATTGGAAGTGGTGTGGGCCAAAACATAAATATAGTTGAATTAAATGGCCACTAGAGTATTAACAAATAGTCCATCAGAATAAATAACGGTAAAATTATCTTCATGTAATTTATAGATCACATATTTGAGTCGCGAAAACAGATATTAGTATTAGCCAAAATTGAATTTATTGGAGTGAACTTTGAAAGTCTGATATTTAATATCAATTTTAATTTACCAATTACTGAATTATTCAAATCGAACTGTGCAAATATCAAACGCTCATCCCCTCGTAAAGGGGAAGAAGTACTTATTAGAATGAAACGATTATAAACAAATTCGAGATTTAATTTTTTTTAATTTAATAATTTATGATATCCTTAAAGTTTGGATTTACCTATCATTTTTTTTACAAATTTGACCATTTTTTATATATAATTTTATTTTAACATAGAAAATACTGAATTCAATTAAATCTACGATTATATAGCATGTTTTAAGTTTTCCCATACACAAAAACATTATTTGTACAACCAAAAAAAAAAAAGAATCTTTTTTATGCTATGTTGAGAAGAGTGAAACATCCCATTTTCTTTAAGTTGACATAATTGATAGTGAGATAGCCATAAAATTCTAATTAACCTTCAAAATAAATCCAACATATAAAAGTAATAATCAAATTAAATACCTATCTTAAGATAATAGATTATACACAATATTTTTTAAATTTTAAATCAACAATGATTATATAATAGTATAATACTATTCAATGTGTATGTATATAAAAATATATAAATTTTCTTTATATATTAAATATAAACATTTAATACTGATAAATTTTATCGTTCATACTATTAAATTTTATTTAAATTTTAATTCATTGAATCAAGGACATTGAGGTAGGGCCTTACCTAAATTCATATATCAATAATATTGTTGGTCAAATTTAATGACCAAAATGTCAAAAGAAAAAAATAGTATTAATGTTTGAATTAATAATCACAAAAATACATCTTAGTAAACTACAATTAGCACATAGTATTTGATAATTGAGCACCATAGTACACAAATACCAGATTTTAAAACCACCTAACTCATCATTTAAAAAGTAAATTGTAAATTTATTTGCTATAAAATAACTTCATATATAAAATCAAAATATTTGAAATTGTATATGATTTAAATTCTTAATAAACATGATCTTCTAGATTGTGGTTTCATTTTTTGAAAATGTACAATTTGACTCATAAATATAGATTTTGTTTTCTAAAAAAGTTCATCATTTTTAGATATTCGTAAAAAAAAAATTAATTATGTTTGATGTGAAGAAATTATCTCCTATCATATAAAAGAATAATTAGTTACTACTGTTACTGTTAGCGAATCTTAATAAAATTATGTGTATATGAAAATTTATAATCACAAATATTTGTTATAAAAGGAGTACGATAAAATATGTTATATACGACGCGACACTTTAGATTACTCTGATACTTATATAAACTATGATATGCTCATTTGGTAAAACTATACGAGGAATAAGAAGATTTTGTTGAGTTATTCATTTATATGAAAAAGAAAAATACAATATTATATGTCTAAATAAAATTTTAATATCGAACCAAACTAATTTCGAATCATAATTTCATATTATATATATAAACGTAAAATTAAATAACGATGTCCAAATAAAAAAGCAAAAGAGCGTGGGAGTGTGACAGACAGATCTACATGATGAAATACAGCATCTAATGGGCCCCAAACCTAACTTTTGTTGGTGGTCCAAAATTGATGGGTGGGCCCATTTACATGTTTTTGGATCCAAAGGCCTATACTTTCTCAAAGAAAATACAATTTATTTTTAGAAAAAAATTAAACAAAAAAAAAGACAGAGAAAATAAACAACTCATAACAATACTTTTTGACTTCTTTTTTTAAAAAATAATTGAAAAAAACAGGAATAAATTATTGATAAAATAATACGAGTACAATTTTGTTCTTCTCTCGTAAGATTTCTTTTCGACTCGAGGGTCATAGACTTATAATTGTGCATTTTCTCAAACTAGGATGATATGAACCTCGTTGAGATTTGTTTGATACATATAAATATTTCATGAATTTGTGAAATATTCGAGAATTTTTAATAAAGAGAGTGTTTTTTCATCGCGATTTCTATGTGAATATCTGAGAATTATGAATATTCGAAATTTCTTTGAGAAATATAATATTTGATATTTTTGTAACCTCTTGCGAATATCCAAAATTTATGAGATATTCGAAATACTAATTTTTGGCTTTATCTTTAGTTATTGAAATATATTTGAAGAAAACCATGGAAATTTTATTTATGGAAAGACATTTAAAGTAATAGTAAAATTATCTCGTATAATTTATAAGTCACGAATTTAAATTGTGAAATTACTCAGTATGTGTGTGATAGACTAATTATATACACTGTACTTTTTTGAGCACCCATTAAATAAAATTTCACATGTTGTTATTATTTGTTATTTATACTTTATACAATAATTTCTTAAATTTCTAGTATATGAATATGAAATGTTTATTTTCAAGAGTAAATTTTTTTTTATAAAAAAAATGAAGACCAAAAATAATAAATTAAAGATGTAATAATTACTAGTATAAGCTAATTATATTAAATAAATGAATCGGTACGAAAAGAAGAATCCAGCAAATGTTAGCTGTTGAATGTGTAAAATTATTTATTAAATTTAAAGATGCTTTTATTTGATCGATTAATTTATTTTTGTTTACATTTTCCATCATATCTTTAATAGGAATATAATTCTTTTCTATGGACTCTAGCGGCTAAATAAGATTTTCTTCATTAAAATAATTTCAACATATAAAAATGTTATATAAAAAATCAAAAATTGAAACTTATTATTATATGTTGATCTTCTTTTTTCCTACTAAGAAGGTTGATTGAATCACGAGGGAGTTCAAAATCAGTGGTTTCGATCGAATTTAATAATTTTTATTTACAAATTTTAGAATATGATTATAATCAATTATACTCCCTTCGTTTTAAAAAGAGTATTTCTATTTTCTTTTTAGTATGTTTAAAAAAGATTGACCCCTTTCTTTTTTTGAAAACACTTTAATTTTAACTTTCCACGTGACATGTTTAAGATCACAAAATTAAAAGACATTTTGATATATTTGACATAACTTTAATTTAGAATCACAAAATTAATTTTTTTTTTAAATTTCATTTTAAATTAAACTAAATTATTATTTTTGAAACGGAGGTAATTGTTATTCTTAAATTTAGATTTACCTTTGACAGCCAAAATATTTAGTAAGAAGTTTTGAAATAAAAAGAGATAAACACATCAGAATAGAGATTAAGAAAAATCAATATGCTATTATATATACACATAAAAGAAAATTAATTTTACCTTACTCTAATTGGATTTTTATTACTTATTGCTTCGTAACGATAATGTATTATATTATATTGTATTATTTTAATAATTATAATATTTAGATAATTTCTATCGTTTTTCATCATTATATAATGTCATATATCTATAATTTAAACGGTAAATCTAACAGAAAAATAGAGACGGAATAAAGCTAATATATAAAGGTTATAAAAAAATAAAACATAATTATTAAAAACAAAATTCAAAATATATATTAATAATGACGTGATCACACCAAATTAATAACTACATAAAATAAAACTTCTTTGTTAATATCTATGCCTGGACATAAAACGAAAATTAATTAGTGAACCGAATCAAAATTTTTGGTAAATGAGTAATTGATATGGTATTCAAGAGTAAGTTTTTAAAATTCTGGTATTCGAATTTGAATTTATTATGAAACATTACTACCATTTGGTATTTTTCAAATATCGAATCATTTACTAAATAAATATCATATATCAACCTATCTATTACTCATTAGTACAACTCCAAAAAAAAAAAAGTTAAAGAATTAACACAAACAACCTAAATACATATCCTTTAATTGCATCAATTTATTTTTCTTAATGTTTTCTACTTATTATATCGTCTCTCCACATAAAAAAATGATTAAAAAATAATATTAACTTAATAATACAATCAGCTACAACTTCAATACAGTATTACCAAATACCATACTAAATCAAAATTTAAAATTTTAATATTTAATCTATCAAACAAAAAATTTTAATAATCCATAACTAAATATCAAACACTCACCTTTAATAATATTTAATAAATTTAAACGATACGATATAATCATCGTCAACACAAACATGACATTTAACAATATACCACATGTAACAAGTTGTAATACCCTGGCTCCCCTACTTTGACAGATTCAAGTCTCCTTTGGCTTCCTTTTCTTACTATTCAATCCAAAATATAAAAAAATCTTTTTCTTCATTTCTCTACTTTAAACTATTTTCCCTCTTTTCCCCACCTTCACTCAACATTATCTTCCCATTGATTCTTCAATTAGCTTATCACTTTGTGTATATTAAGTTTTTTTTGTGTGTGTTTATGTATTTTTTCATTTTGGATCATGGCTGCAAACAAATTTGCAACTATGTTACACAAAAATACCAACAAAATCACAATGATTCTTATCTATGCAGTGTTGGAATGGACTCTTATAAGTTTACTTCTCCTTAACTCTTTTTTTTCTTATATGATCATTAAATTTGCTAAGTATTTTGGCTTAAAGCCACCATGTCCATTGTGTTCAAGAATTGATCATTTGTTTGAACATGAAAAGACTAAAGCTTTTTGCAAAGATCTTCTTTGTGAAGCTCATGCTAAAGAGATATCTCAATTGGGGTTCTGTTTAAATCATCAGAAGTTGGTTGAATCACAAGATATGTGTGAGGATTGCTTGTCATCACCACATGATGATGATAATTCAAGATTTGAATGTTCTTGTTGTGATGTGAAGTTGGAGAAAAAGTCTACAAATGAAGGTTGTGAAGTTGATGATTTGGGAGATACCCAAAAAGGGAATTTGGTTATTGAGCCAACAAATGATGATTTGGTTAAAGAAAGATCAGATTTTGATGAAGAAAAAACTGATCTTGATGATTTGGTTATTGAAAAAGTAATGAAAGATCAAGGTGTTCAAGTTTGTGTAATTGAGGATTCATCTTTTGAGTATTCTTCTCAGCATTTGGAGTTTTTTGTTGAGTGTAGTGGTCATAAGTTGGTTCCTGTTGAACTGATTGATTCAACAACTGAGGAGGATCATTGTAAAAACCATGAAACTGACGAAAATAGCGAAAAGAATGATGAATTGGTTGTTGAGATTAACAAGATTGAAGAGGAAGATAAGTTTGCTGTTCTTGATTCTATGGAGATGGAAGAAGATGAAAATGGTTTTAGTTTTTGTGTTGATGAATGTCATTCAGTAAAAGAGTTTGATGAACAATTTGATCAATTTCACCAAGAATCTGCTACAGATAATGTTCAAATTGAGGTTGAAAGTGTAAGAGAAGAAAATGATTCAGATGTTACACCAGGTACATATTCATAATACTCTAGTAGTTTGTCCTTCGATTTCTATTACTATATGTTGATTCCTTGTGCCTCGATTGTTGTATTCTTTTGTTAGTAGTTTTTGTTTTGTTAGTGTCCGTTGTTTCTTATACTTCCATTACTTTTTTCTTGAGTGGAGGGTCTAGTGGAAATAGGCTCTCTAACTTTGAGGTTGGAGTAAGCTCTGTGTACACTCTATCATTCTTTAAGCCTCACTTTGTGAGATTACACTGAGTATGTTGTTATTGTTGTTGTTGATTGTTTTTGCTTTACTTTTGTAGTTTCAGAAGAGTTTTCCCAACTTTTACTATCTTTTGATGATGCTTTGTGCCTCGATTGTCGTATTCTTTTGTTTTAGTTTCTGTTCTGTTTCTATCTGATGTTTCTGGACTGTTTTTTCCTACTCAGGACCTTATCTCTGAGGTCGGGGTAAGGTCTGCATACACTCTACTTTCTGTAGACCTCACTCTTTGGGATTACACAGAGTATGTTGTTGTTGTTGATCGTTGCTGCTTTACTTTTGTTATTTCAGAAGAGGTTTCCGAAATACAACAAATCGATGAAATTGAGGCAGAAGTGTCAATTGGAAATGAAATTCCTGATATGAATCTATCAGATGAAATTCCATGTGAAGTATCTCTTAATTCATGTACACATGAAGAACATTTCACAAGTTCTGCTCATTTCCATGATATTGATCAACATGGTAAGGTTAAACCAAATCTTTTCTTTAGCGCGACAAAAGAAAAGATTTTAAGAGTGTTTTTCCAATGGCTGTGATGTTATGTATTCATTTATTTATTTTGTTGCATCATGTTAGGTCCTACAGAAGATCATGACAAATTAGTAGAATTGAAATTGTTATCGCTCGAGTTTGATGATCATGTGATGAATGGTGAATCATTGATATCTTCAAAATTGGATGAGATTGAAGAAGAAAAAGTTCCAGAGACGCCAACTTCTATCGATAGTTTCTATCAGTTGCATAAGAAGTTACTACTCCTTGAGAAGAAAGATTTCGGAACTGAGTCTTTGGATGGGAGTGTGGTTAGTGAGTTAGAAGGCGGGGATGCAGTTTCATCAATCGAACATTTGAAATCAGCGTTAAAAGCTGAGAGAAAGGCTCTACACGCGTTGTATACAGAGTTAGAAGAAGAGAGGAGTGCTTCTGCTGTGGCTGCTAATCAAACAATGGCTATGATAAATAAGCTTCAAGAAGAAAAATCAGCAATGCAGATGGAAGCATTGCAATATCAGAGAATGATGGAAGAACAATCGGAGTATGATCAAGAAGCGTTGCAGCTTTTGAATGAGCTTATGGTAAAGAGGGAGAAGGAAAAGCAAGAGCTAGAGAAAGAATTGGAAGTATATAGAAAAAGGTTATCGGAATATGAAGCAAAAGAAAAGGCGATGAGGATGTTGAAGAGAAGCAAAGATGGAAGTGTTGCAAGAAGCGGATTATTTTCATCAGCCTCTTGTAGCAACGGTGAGGACAGTGAGGAGTTGTCGATTGATTTGAATCAAGAACCAAAAGAAGATAACTTTTATTGTCATCAACAATGTGATGATCATGATAATAAAGTTCAAGTTGATGCTTTTCTAGAACTGGAAGAATCGTTTGTTGATTTCGAGGAAGAGAGGATGTCCATCCTTGAACAGCTAAAGATGTTGGAAGAAAAGCTTATATCTATGGATGATGAAGATGCAAAAGAATTCGAGGATGTTAGACCAATGGACGATTCATATAGAGAGAATGGAGATCATACGGTGGTAAATTCTCATTTAGATGGAGAGATAAATGAACATGCCAATGGTTTTTTGAGTGAAATGAATGGGAAACTAATTATCAATCCAAAGGGCAAGGGACTTCTTCCACTTTTTGATGCAATGAGTGACGAAAACGGAGATGTTATGATAAATGGACATGAAAATGGCTTCCATTCCAATGACGTTGATGAGGAAAACAAGAAGCTAGATATAGAAGAGGAGTTAGATCTTCTACATGAAAGACTACAAGCTCTCGAGGCAGATAGGGAGTTCCTAAAGAACTGCATGAGCTCGTTGAAGAAAGGCGATAAAGGGATGGATCTTCTTCATGAAATCTTACAACATCTTCGCGATCTAAAGACAGTTGATCTTCGTGTAAGGAGCTCAAGTAATGGTCTCATATTATAGTCAAGAGTGCTAACTCACTTGTCGCGCCAAAGAAGATAACTTGGTAAATTTTACTCTCTTTATCTCATATGTTCTTGAATGTCTATCCCATTGTCTAACTTCTTTCACAATTTCAGTCCATGATCATAGTAAAAACTCAACGATGCACTCGAAATCTATGCAAATAGCTGATAAAACTCTGCTTGGAAAATCCCTTGACAGAGAGATCAGGCCTTGGAAATGGTCTGGTCTAAGTTTTTGATCTCAAGCTTCAATGATCATTTGTCAAAGTTGAACCAAATGTTTTAGTATGAGTTGGTGTCAATTCTCCAACTTTTGAGGGCAAAAGAGGGGGAATGATGAATGTGTGTGTAGTCCATTTAGGGTGAAGCCATTCTATCTTCAAAAACAAAAAAAAATAAGTTCGTGATGTTCGAGTCAGCTTACGTATCAAGGTACCTGCTATCTACCACCAGCATCGACCTAGCTTTTTCTATGTTGTGAAAAGGACAAAGCACTAGCTTTGTAAAGCTGGAGAGGGTCCAACAAAGATTCCAATTCCAAGAAATTTGTCTTTGTTTATTGTAGACAAATTAGGAGTAGCAACAATTTTCTTGTCCTTTTTTTTTTTCATTTTAAAAGGGTTATAAGGCATAAAGGGGAAAGTAACTTCTTTTTTGCCTAATCTCTCTTTTCTTTTTCATCATTTTATCATATGAGATTTGTTTAAGTATTTTTAATTTTTTTTTTGGTTTTAGAAGGCAAAGTTGTCTAGTTGTACACTACATTTGTCTTTGTAAGAGTACATAAATGAGTGAGTATTTTAATTTTGTTTTGTTTCTTTCTTTCATTTATTTGACAGCCAACTTTCATTGTTTTCTTTATTGTAAAGTTGATTTTAAAATATGGATGTTCACAACTTACACTATATATTATTCAATTGAATAGTAGTTAAGAGAAAAGGAAAATCAAATGATTATTTCAACATTAGCGAACAATAATGCTAAATGGTCAGAAATTTGGTTAGAATTTGGCCAGAAATCGTAAAAAACTATAATATTTTTTTTATTTTAAAATAAACTAATCTTTTTTCTATTTTTTAGTTAGAAGGTGAAAAATATTTTTAAAAAAATAAAATATCACAGGAAAAATATTATTCTGACCAAATTTTTTTTCCAAAAGATTTTTTGATTAGCGAAACATAAAAGGACAATATATACCAGCTAAAAAGGTGGCTTTAAAACATGATAACAAAGGTAAAGTTTGTGTATATGCATATGCAAGCTAAGTAGCTAATCATTATTAACATATTTTAATGATAGTTTAAGACACTAAAGGTGAAGGTTAGTGAGACATAATGATGATTAGTGTCATGCTGGTTTTCAGCTCACCTTCCTCTATATCTTTATTACTTTTTATTATATTATAAAGGGAAAGTTAGTTTAAAATATCTAATTGTGGTCTAATCCCTAATTAATTAGGCAGATTGGAAGGAAGATGTGAAAAATATTAGATATTAGAAAAAATTACAAAACATAACATCATGAGTTTTTGAGAAAATTAGAAAAGATTGTAATTTTTTTGTATTAAAAAAAATGAGAAAAGTAGTTATATAGAGGATTTGAATGAGATCAATCTAGGATATTTAATTGAAGAGTTTAATAATCTCTCTCATAAAAAATAAATGGTCTTTATTTTGCGATATGTCAATAAAAAAGATACAAATATTATTAAACCATTTCTAATTTGTGTTATTATTAGTTAGTAACTAATGGTGGTCAGGCATTGATTTGATATTTTTCAAAATATTACAAGTCATGAAGTGCAATTGTATGGAATATATTATCAAAATGCTCATATATATTTTTATGTATATGTTAGATATTGATATTCTTGTTATTATTACACGTTAGTTTGAACTCGTTATTTTATCTTAAAATTTAGAATCATAACTTTTAAATCGTTACACCAACCCTAATTTCTTATGTATATTTGTTTCAAACTTTGTGAAACTTGTTTGCGCTCCATTTTATTCCGTCAAAGTACCAAAAGAAAACACATCTAAATTTCATTATAATGACAATGTTTGTTTGAAAATGTCGTGAATATTAGGGAAAATACACAAGTACCCCCTCAACCTATGTCCGAAATCCCAGAGACACACTTATATTATACTAAGGTCCTATTACCCCCTGAACTTATTTTATAAGTAATTTTCTACCCCTTTTTAGCCTACGTGGCAGTAGTTTGAAAAAAAAGTCAACCATCGTTGGTCCCACAAGATTATGCTACGTAGGCTAAAAGGGGTAAAAAATTATTAATAAAATAAGTTCAGGGGGTAATAAGACCTTAGTATAGTATAAGTGTGTCTCTGGAATTTCGGGCATAGGTTGAGGGGATATTTGAGCATTATCCCTGAATATTATAGTAAGTTATTTTATATATGTATACTGATATTTTATGCTTAAATCTCATTCAGTTATTATAAACAAAAATATGTACATAATTAGTTAATTAATTTTGTATATTAATAAGAAAGAATTCCTTCAATCTTGATTAAAAACTTTGGGCATCTAAGCCTTAATACTCAAGCCTTTCTTTTTTATTTAAACAGATCTTACGCAACACAAATTTGAACTAATCAAATTAGTATATTCACGTCCAAAAGAAGTTTAAATATCATAAGATCGAGTTTCCTTTTAACTAAGGTGAAATTCCACTCTAAGTGTGAAAACATATGAAAATTCCACCTTTATGAAAACAAGAAGAAACAAACTTGTTAATATCATAGTACCTAGGTTGTGGCCCTCAAGATGGGGATAATTAATTGACCATAACTTGATTTATTATGTCCCACATTTAGCTCATTTTCTATAAGGCCACACATAATTTTTCCACACATTAAGATAATTAAGATATGGATGTATTATATCCATCGTCTTAAAATATTTATCGTATTTTTTATTTTGCATATCTGTTAAAAAAATATCACTAATAAGAGAAATATTTAATTATTTCATCCTTATTTATATTTTAAGATCATATTATTAGTTATAAGAGAGACAAGAAAATCATTTTTTGATATTTGGCAATAAGAAAGTCATTTTCACCAAGAAAAATTATTTCTTTCACTTAATTATGGGTGGAAGTGTTTTTTTTATAGTAATTTTTTTGTTTGGACAGGTAGTTAATATGTCACTTTCTACATTTTATTGGAATATCAATGAGTTTGAATCTTTATATTACAACATATAATCCGATGTACTTTTTTTTTGAGTATATAAGAATTATATTATAAATAACTGAAAAATACTAATAAAATACATCTACACGTCTTATTATCCTTTTTCATATTGATATGATAAAACTCCTTTGAATATTTCTTTTTTCAATCGTTTTTGTTCCTTTTTCAAATATACAATTTAAATTTGTATGATTTTTGCTTGAATCACATCTATGGCTATTTTAGATTCTTTAGTTGCATCTATATCAAATATAATTGTTATCATTTGTCAAATTTATTTTTTAAGAATGTTATTCAAAATGTTACGCTATTATTAAGTTTCAATATATCCAACCTCGAATAAGAATATGTTTTTTTTTTTAAATTATTAACTCGTTTACTATATTTTAATCTGTATCTTTTATATGAAATATAAAGATAAATAGATTCATATAAACTACGTAAAAATATTTGATAGATAATAAACATCTTCACATATTATGTGTATAGAATAATAAAATTCAAAAGTTAATTAAATTGAATACTCTGATAATATGTTTCATTTCAATATACTTCTTGCATTCTCAAATCAATGATTGCACCTCTTTCTATATAAAATTAATACATGAACACCCTAAGATATATACTCATTACTTAGTATATTAAAATAATTTAAAATTTTAATCATAATTTTGTGTTTTTTAGTCATACTCATATGAAAAGTTTTTATGTACAAGATTTTGTGTTTTATTTTTAAAAAATATATTAAAAATCAAATCAACTTATTTAGTCATTTGTATTCATCTTTTATTTAAAATTTTCAAAAGATACATATTTAACAAAAATAAATTAATTTATCAAATGAGTGAATAAATTTTTTTGGCATATATGTTTGTCCTATTTTTAAATTCCATAAAATGTATATTAAATATTTATATTCACTATTTTATTTATTTTGATCTATATTTAATTATACTTCAAAAGAGTTACAAAATATGATTTTCATACTATATAAAATACAAGTATTTAATATTACAAAATATTAACATATAAGTAAACCAAAGCAAAAAGAGATCAGTTTTGACTAAAAAATTTACAAAATCTTCAATTATGAGATCAATATTTTCATTTATTGAATTTTATTTTTCAATTACTTTGATAAAACGTGAAATAAAAAATAGATAAACTAAAGTGGGATTAAAAAACAATAAATAAAATAACAAAAACATGATTCATAAAATTATACTATTTTTTTTTTCAATTGTTATTTTTTATTTTGGCAAATAAATTAAATATCTTCTATAATAGGTTCATATATATATATATATATATATATATATATAATATATATATATATATATAATATATATATATATATAACAGTTTCCTCATCATGAGTACATCAAATGTGAATTAAAATACATTAATATTTGTCTCAAAAGGGTTGTCTTACAATACACATTTATCTAGATATTTATTAAGAAAAACAATAAATTATCATAAGTTTACACATTTAAAATTTGAGAGTCATGAGGGGTTATAAAGATTATGAAAAAAAAAATTAGAGCCTAAGATTCAGATTCTGTGGTTAAGAATTGATCTCTTGAACATGACTAACTAAAAAGGAAGAAAAAATCAATATACATAATTCATAAGATTTTCCTCTATCATGAGTACATCAAATATGAATTAGAATACAATAACACTTGCTTAAAAAAATATTGTCTTACAATACACATTTATTTAGATATTCATTGAGAAACACAATAAATTATCATAAGTTTACACATTTAAAATTTGAGAGTTATGAGGAGTTAGAGATTATAGAAATATAAGTTATTAAGATAAAGAGATACATATTTCTTAGTTTAAGAAGGGAAAATTAATGAGATTAATTTTAGGGAATGCTAAATTCAAAGTTCCAATTATGTTTGTAAGATTAGTTTCTCCCTTATCTATTTAATAGGAGAAAATGAAAAGGTAAGAAACTTAAAATGTTATTAATAACAAATTACAATAAAAAAAAGTTCTCTAATCGAAATTAATTTTATTAGTCACAAATTTACATATATTCTCATACGGTTTCATTACTAACTTAAAAAATACAAACTTTATATGTTTAATTCAAACAACAACAATGTAGTGTATTCTTACAAAGTGATACCGAGTGTGCTCAATTAGAATATATCATTAAAAATATTCAATACTGAAAAAAATATTTATTCATTTATTTTGTGATTGATTACTAATATAATAGACCATATCATATATTTTTAGGAACAAAAATATTCAGTAGATATTATAAAAAGTGTACCATAGATAATATCCCCTTTAATTCAACCATGAAAAAATCTAAAATATTAATTTTATATATATATATATATATATATATATATATATATATATTATATATATATATATATATATATATATATATATATATATGGAATAATCATTTTTTTCATCTTCAACAACAACAATAATGAATAGAATAATTATTTTTTTTTTCAAAATGAAGAAATAAAATAAAAGAGAATAGAATAATATTAATTGGAATCAAAATAATACAACAATGAATTTTCAAAATGTTTGGAAATCATTCAAACTTTTATAATACTATGACTCTATCTTCCGGAATCTCCAAGATAATTATGCTTCCTTCTTCATTTTGTTGAACTTATACCAAATAATGTGATGAATCTTTGAAGAATATATCTATGATCTTCATCAAAGTGAAGGTCATATTGTGACATCATCTTTTTTATGTATTTTTTTTATTATATACATGATTGATGAATAAAAAGACGAAGAAAAGAAAATTAAAAACCTATACTACTAAAAAGAAAGGATGAAAAAATGAAAAATGAACATTCAACATTTCTATAGGTGATAGATATTTATAGATTGGATAAGCCACACAAATAGTTAGAAGGAAATTGAAAAGACATGCAATTTAAGTGAGAATATCAATAGATGGAGGTTTTTTTGTAACCATTATATATAATTACAATAATAAATATACTTGAATTTTTTTAATTAATAAACAAATTATTTCATAAAAAGAAAAAAAAAAAAAGTCAAAAAAGAGAAAAAATGAAAAAAAGGAATGGAGGCCATAGAGAGGTGTCACATCACCTTGTCTATGGTCCTCATTTATATATATATATTGATTACCTTAACTCTAAACTTTGTGTTACTTATTTTAATCAAAACTTAGATATAAATTTTTTAATCTCTAATACTCTCTTCATTTTGTTAATCTTGTATTTGTTTTTAATACATTCACTTATAAAAAAAAAAATTATTTTTCACTAACTCATCTAATGATTGTTTTCTACACGAGCAAGAAAAATGTGAAAATTAATGATATCAACATATTTTGTCAAAATATATGAACCGTAAATTACTAAAGAGGAAAAGTTGAATATTGAAAAACAAGACTAAGAAAAATAAAAGGGAAAAAATAGGAATTCTTCTATTGGATTGGAGAGGAAGTCACATAAGACATTTAAAAAAGTATATTTGTAAATCTTAAAATAATTTTGGGGTCAATGTTATTTTTTACATATTTGAAGAAATTTTATAAAATTTAAATTTAATATGTAGATCCACTCTAATAATTAAAGCGAAGAGTTGAGTTTAAACTAAAGTAATCATATTTCGAGATCAAATAAATAAAACAGAAACTCATATCATAGTTCATAAGAGAAACTATATTTTAATTTAAGTGAAATTCCACGATATAAAAATTCCATTGCTATGAAAACAAGAAGAAAACAATTTTTTTTAATTTTAAAAAAATAAGGAAATAAATAAAAGAAATTAAAAAGAAAAAACATATTTTAATCTGTCCGGCTGTCACACAGGGTACACTATTCCCCAAGGTAATGATTTGAAAATATTATTAAATTTATTTAATAAAAAAGTAATTATTATATTTTTAATAGGACAATTTTCACATATAGCAAATAAAAAATGCATATTTGTATGTTATAACAAAGTTTGCATAATTGTGCTCCATATCAAACATATAACTGTATAATTCACTATACATATACAACTGTATATATTTCGCTGACCTAAATTGTATAATGCGCTGGCCTCGCTATATATACAATGTATGATTCGCTGGCCTAAATTATATAATTCACTGGCCTATTTCACTGCAATTGTATAATGCGCAATTGTATAATTCACTGGCCTATTTTACTGCAATATGAGTATAAAATTTATTTTGCATACAATTGAATCGAAGTAAGATGTTTGTATATTGTATAATTATAAGTGTATAGCCCAAAGATTTATGTATTTGCATGTGTATATATAATTTTCTCTCGCTTTATACAAAATAGAAACACAATTAATATACTCTGTTGTATAAAGCGAGAGAGGCAGCAGAGTGAGAGTGGTGAGCGATTTATTTTAATTCCATACACATGAATTGACAATGATACTAATCTCTAGTGCAATTAAAATTAGAAACACATTTTTAAAAGAAGAACAGAAAGAAGCTTATTTAATTTATTTTGTAATAAAATATGACATTATTGGAACATCACAAGTCAGTTTAGTTATTTAATGGTATTAAGTTTGAACAGTTTCTATCGCTGTTTATTTAGAATTAAGCTGTAACAGTTATTATCTATTTAGTTTATTATTTCAATTTGTTTAGGAATCTTTCCACTGTAATTCTATTTAAGCAATTTTCTGTTGTCATTAACAAAAGATTTTTAACTTATAGTCAGTCTTTATAGACATGTGTTAATGTGTTATACACTTTCCATTATGGAGTTCTTTTTCTAGAATTTAAAGTTTTATTTGATAATTTTCTTGCTTTGTTTTCTAAAGTTTGGTTACTAAGGTTTTTCCTCCAATGCCCTACTACACCAAAATATTTTTTTTTTAAAAATGCATTGTATAAATTAAAATAGAGAAAGTAATTATTTAAGTGATGTCCGTTTGTAATTCAAAAATTAAAGTATATTATGTGATTCAGAATTCGACGACTCACTCATTCAGTGAATTAGACAAAATGGACAAGCGAAGATCAAATCAACTTTCTCTCCTCTTAGGCAAACTTTGAATAACACATAATTTTTATCAATTTAAGTAAAGAAATAATAAGAATTATTATTATTATTATTATTATTATTATGATCAAATAAACAAAACTTGACGAAGTGTGAAAATGACATAAATATATATTATTTTTCAAATACAAGAAGTCAAGAGCCACAGTAAAGAGGAATAATTGAATTAATATTGCAAAAAATATTAGTCTAGATAGCAAATTTTTTTGGTCAACTTCTACTTAATATACCTTATTGGGATAATGCACAAGTACCCTTTTAATCAATGTCCGAAATTTCATAGACATACTTATATTATACTAAGATTTAATTACCCTCCTGAATTTATTTTATCAATAATTTTCTACTCCTTTTCGTCCCACGTTGCACCATCTTGTGGGTCCAACGCTAGTTGACTTTTTTTTTCAAGCTAGTGTCACGTAGGCCAGAAAGGGATAGAAAATTACTTATAAAATAAATTTAACAGAATAATAAAACCTTAGTATAATATAAATGTGTTTTTATAATTTCAAGAATAGATTGAGAGGGTACTTTGCATTTTCCATACCTTATTTCACACATGAATAATATCATCCCCATTCAATGTTTACTTCAAATTTTAGTCTTCTATAAATAAAAAAATATTTCCGACGTAAAAGTTTTATGGGGGTGTTTACTTAGTCCTAATTAGTATATAAATATGGAAAAATGCTTAAATATGTCATTAAATTTTTAAAAAAGGTTCATTATGATATCAATTAAAAGTTTAACTCATTTATGTCATTATCGTTCAAGAAAAACTCATTTATGCTATTATTTTTAACAGTGATTTTGCAAAATCATTTTGACATGTGGCCAATTATAATTCGATCACGTCATCAATTTTTTTTAAAAAAAAAAACAATTCAACTTCTATTCATAATTTTGATTTCTTACCTAAAAAATTGATAACGCCAATTATAAATCGGTCACATTATCAATTTTTTAAATAAAAAGTTTTTTAAAAAATTAATTCAATTTTTGTTCAGAATAATATTTTATTTTATTAAAAAAATTGATGACGTTGCCGAATTATAATTGGTCATGTCTAAAAATTAATTCAGTTTCTCATTGTCTTTCATCCTAATCTCCTCACTCGATTTTCTTACTATATCAAATTATTTATCTAGATTATATTTAATTTTTTTAATTTTTATTTTATTTTATATATCAAATATAAATAAAAAACAAATATAAGAAACTTATAATTGTTCTTTAAAAAATATTTTTCTTAGTATCAAACACGATAACACAACCCTATGAAAACAAATTATGTGTTAATTTTCTTTGAAAAATACATAATTATTATGATAAAAAGTACTATGATTTTTTGTCATAGTATATTATTTAATTTCTTTAACCTTTTTTCAAATAAAAAAAATTAAGAAAATATTACTCCCTTCTTATACTATGTCCCTATCATGAAAAATATTTTATCTATTTAATAACTTTTTTTATCCTCTCTCTCTCTCTTCAAATTTTTAATAAGTCAGAGTAGTACTTTTGTTGTTAAAAATAAAAGTTAATAGTCAAAAATGTGTTAAACATAATAATTTATAATTTTCTATTTGTTTCACTTTCAAGCATTATAACAGTATGATATAAAAGATGTTGAATCAAATTTTATCGTTCTAAACTTTATTATTTTTATCTAAAATTTATCGATCCAAAAATACTTTTCCGCCTAATAAGTGAAAATGACATCAAGCAACCTATATTATATTATCAAAATGCAATGAACCACAAATGAAAATGAATTTTGCAAAACAATTAGGATTTTTTTAAAATTAGATGTGAGACAAAGTCATATAATAAGACATTTAAAGTACTTTTGAGGGTCCATTTTTACTCGGTTTTATCCTTTCACTCGTAGAATAAATTAAATATATAGTATTCGATTGATCTATCGACACGTTATACGCAACACGGTGAGGGATCATGGATTTCAATATTAGTTAATTACTAATTTCAATATTAACTAATAAAGAATAAAATTAAAAAAATACTCTAAAAATAATCTTAAAAATTGTACCATTAAATTAATTTAAAAAATTAAAAATTAAATTAATATTAAATAGAGGAAGTAATATTTATTGATTTCTCTTGACATATTTTTACTCTTACTTCCAAAATCCCAATAACACCCGTGACTCATTTTCAAGGGTTATTTTTTTTCGTTGTATCCAATTGTGACTAGTAAAGTTACCGATTTAATGAAATTTTAATATAAATATTAAATATCGAATTAAAAAGATAAAAAACTTTTACTTTCGAAATCTTAATAACACACGATGACTCAATTTCAAGGATTTTTTTTTGTTGTATCCAATTCTGACGATTAAAGTTTTGAATTCAGTAGAATTTTAACATGAATATCGAATATCAAATAAAAAAAAAGAGAGAAGTTTTCAACAAATGGAATCGTCCAACATGCATGCCAATATTTACATTGTGGATGTAAAGTCAGCTCTAAAAAAATGTCTATGTTATATATATATACTATAGTGGTTGAAATGTTACCGTCACCTTTAATTTTTCCCCTATGTTCATATATAAAGTCCATGCTAATTATTAATTATCTATGATTTGCCAAAATGACTTTCATAATTCATGGTTTTGAATTTTGGTCATAAAAATATATAGTTCATTGGACATCAATTAAATTTGTTTATGATGAAAGAAATTACAAATATTTCAATACAGAGAATGTGCTCAAAATTAATCATAAATTTTGCAAAAAAAATTCATGTGAAACTCCTGCCCACTAGGCTACATATATAACACTAATACATTGCGTTACTTAGGGATGTGTATCAGCTGGTTCGGTTCAGTTTTTAATTTTATCGGGTTGGTTATTGGTTATCGATTTGTAGAGATGCTAAATCGTTATAGAACCATTAAGATATTAGCTTATGCTAAATATAACTATTTAATTTACTATTGGGTTATCGGTTAACCCGTTAAGAAAAAACTTTAAACCGTTAAGAACAGATAACCCGATAACAAAAAAAAATCAAAACCGTTATCAAAACCACTAAACCAATAACCCAATACTATAAACTAATAACTTTTTATCGATTCGGCTTATCGATTTCAAAGGTGTTACTTGTTGAATTAGTGCCGGAGTAATCAATAAATAAGACACCGTTTTATTTCAATTTATTTATTTAATTTTAGATTTAGCACTAAATTTAAGAAGATAGAGAATGGTTCTAATTTTATAATCATAATTAAAGATATCATAATCTTTATCAAATTATAGAAAAACCTTTAAACTATCGTAAATGATATGTAGACACCCTCCGTCATACTATTAGGATGTAGGTATCCCTACCGTCAAAAAACTAGAGCATATATACTCTTTATACCAAGACATACACGTGACATAATCTTATCCATCGATCCGACATCGAATAGATGAATAAGATTATGACACGTGTCCCTATTTAATCTTTCATTATAGTGAAGGGCATACTCTAGTTTTTGGATGACAGGGGAACGAATGTCCCAATAGTATAACGGAGGGTATCTACATATTATTTACGATAATTCGGAGATATATCTATCCTTTTTCTCTCAAATTATTTATATTTAAAAATTTCAAGATATCATTTATCAACGCGTTATTTTAAGATATTTGAATTCTTAGTTTATGAATTATAATTTGTTTATTTCAATGTTTATGAGAATAACTTAAATTTTATGTCTAAATAAATTCAACGTATAATGAAAGATTTAAAAGAATTTTTTAAAATTCATAACATTTTCAAATGAGCTTTAAACTATTAAAAATACTCGTTAGATTCTTAAAATCTAAAAAATATCAGGTAAATTGATACAGATAAACCATAATTTATGATCAAAGAATTTCTCATCCTTGTTCAAGTAACGCACCAACACTCACATGTATACAGACATCAGCAAATACATACAAAAATATGAATATCTCAACCCCCCTCCATCCCCACCCCACCCCACCTCACCCCGTCCTTTGAATTTTCCACATAAACACGGTTCCATAATGTAACAAAGAACCTTAAAATTTGTAAATTTTCTTTTGTATATACTTTGTACAAAGTCCTCTTGAGTTTTGTAATGGACTAATTATTTTTTATGTACACGCTATGACCAAACCCAGAAAAATTCTTGAGAACTTTTTGAAACCCTTTTTCTCAATCTCCAATAAAGGTAAGCAAAAATTCTTGTGAGGGTACCCTTAATCTTGATATATATATTTTTTTGTTCTAATGGTGATTTTGTTTTTTCTTGTGTTGTGAATTGAAAAAAAAAAGGGAAAAATGAGGAGGACTTAGAGAAAATTGCAGCACAAGAACAGAAGCAATTCCCTTTTGAAGTTCTTGTTTCTGCTACCAAAGATTTTCACCCAGATAACAAGCTTGGTGAAGGTGGATTCGGGCCTGTATTCAAGGTAAAATATAAAAAACAAACTGAAAATCAACAAAATTAAGTCTTTTTTGTGATTGGGGTTGTTAACAAAAACTCAAGCTTTATTGAAAAGATTGAGTCTTGTTTTGTGATTTGGGTGTTAACAGAAATCAAGCTTTTGTTGAAAAAAATTGAATCTTTTTGTGATTCTTGAATAAAATGAATCTTTCTGTGATTTGGGTATGAACAAAAACTCAAGCTTTCTTGCAAAAATTGAGTCTTTGTGTGATTTTTGAAAAAAAAAAGGAGTCTTTTTGTGATTTGGGTATTGAACAGAGAAACTCAACATTTGTTGAAAAAATTGAGTCTTTTCTTGTTTATAGGGGAAATTAAGTGATGGGAGGCAAATAGCTGTGAAGAAGCTTTCACATAGTTCAAGGCAAGGGATGAAGGAATTCAAGAATGAAGCTAAGTTGTTGGCTCGTGTACAACACAGAAATGTGGTGAATTTGTTAGGGTACTGTGTACATGGAGTAGAGAAGTTGCTTGTGTATGAGTATGTTGCTAATGAGAGCCTTGACAAAATCCTCTTCAGTAAGTTTAAGTACTACTAGTTTTTTTTAACTTCTTAGATCAACTAGATTTTGTATGTGCTTTTAAAATGAAATGAAATGACATTCATTGAGACGCGTAGTCAGGATTTTTAGTTTATGTGTTCTAGATCATAATTGTGTTTGTGTACTGAGTTTTGGATAGATTATTCGTACCTATTAGATGATTTTTTTAATGCAATAGGTTTGAGCCAAAGTTACTGGGATCTGCAGAACTAGTAGACACCTGTGGCTCCGCCCTTGTCTTCACTATACAAAGATTAAAACAAATTGAGCTGCAGATAGATGATCCTGTCAGTCTTTTGAGGAGTGAGATACTGGAAATAGCCTTGGGATATGCATTTTCATTTGTCCATTGGGTCCAGAGATTTGTTCTTTCAGTTCTCAGTAATCTAGTTCAAACGATCTCTTTGTCAGTTCGTGAAACCACTAGAGACCGTCATATTGTTCTGTAGTCGTGTGTTTTAGTAGCTTTATAAACTTTAAGCTAAAATGTTCCTTGAACTCCAGTGATGGACATAACGTTTAATGTTTTCTCGAGACATCCAGCAACAAACTTGTGGCTGTTCTTTCTGTTGTCTTTCTTCTTTTTTGATAACTTTGGTGTTTGGGCCAGCATGTGTTCACCTCTACTATTTCGTGGAATACTTGCATCCTCCTATCAATACATGTATCATGTAAATCTGTTCACCAACGGTTCGACGGATGAAAAGAAATTACTTAGTCTGTTTTTTTGCCTTTGCTAGGATTCGTACCCCACCCATTGTGTTCATTCCAGTTTCATCAACCTTAGGCGGCCGCAGTACATTATTGAAACTTCTTCTGTCGGAAACAGCCTCCCATTCCCCACTAAGGTACATCATACACTCCCCAAACACCATATGTGAGATTACATTGGGTATGTTGTAGTAGTATTTGTAGATATTGAAACTCCTTGTACTTCTCAAGAATTCTGTAACCCTGAAACATCACTCGACGACATTCGAGGACCTTAACTTCCTCATGTATCTGCAGAAGCAATTTTTATTCCGAGCCCGAATATAATATAATTCTTCAAGCAAACATTTTTCTCATAGTGGTCTTAGTAAAACCAGACTTTATGAATCTTTTGCAACCTTTCTGAGTTTTGAGCAAGAAGAAAGATGTTTAGTAGTTTTAGAAGCTAGTACTGACTCGTATATTTTTGTATTAGAATCTGCTAACAGAGATGCACTCAGCTGGAAGCAACGGCATGACATAATTGTTGGCATTGCTAGAGGGTTGCTATACCTTCATGAAGGATCACATACTTGCATTATCCACCGTGACATAAAAGCTAGCAACATCCTACTTGATGACAAATGGGTGCCCAAGATTGCTGATTTTGGAATGGCTAGACTCTACCCTGAAGATAAAACACATGTTAACACCCGTGTAGCTGGTACTAAGTATGATTCTATCAAACCCTATAAACTGTGTTTAGTGACGACTATGTAGAAATTTCATTGAAAAATATATTGCACAAGTACACTCGTTCGATATTGCTAACGGATCTCTTTGATAATTTAACTTGGAAGCCAGTGGCTATATGGCGCCAGAGTACGTTATGTATGGACATCTATCAGTGAAGGCTGATGTATTCAGTTTCGGAGTTGTAATTCTGGAGCTCATAAGTGGCCAGAAGAATTCAACCTTTAACAGAGATCCTGATTCTCGAAGCCTTCTTGAATGGGTAAGAACTTGATTTCTCTGCGCTCTTCAGTCTTGATATTCCTTGAAATGCCTTCGTTCCTGTTAAGTATAATAGGATAGTCCTCGGAATCAATTCGAGCTTCCTATAAACATGTAACAGAAAAAACAATATAGCCATATGGTAGAACTTTTTAACTACTTGAAAAGTAAGATCGAACTACTTTTGTCTATGTTATGGTGCAAAACATAATCAAATCGGTAGGTAGAGGGAGAAGGACTTTACATATAAGGTATAGGGATACCCTTAACGGTGTGAGGCCTTCTGGAGAAAACTGTGTGACTGTGACCCTAAGTGGATAGTATCACACCATGTAAAGGTATATTTTAGGCTGACTTAGCCTATAAGCAGATAGTGGAGCCAATTGTTTGACAGGTAGTATGGAGATGAAGGCATTGTAAATGCACAAAGGAAAAACACTATCAGTCCTGGTGATTGACCACACGGTACTAGGTCCAGGGAGTGTGTTGTTCTCGAGTGAATCGTGATTTGAGAGAACATTTGTGGAGCTGCGAACAAAGTCTCCTATTGGTAGTTGAAGTAGAAAAATAGCTATATATAAGGTGTTGGGATGGTCTTACGGTGTGAGGGGTAAAAACGTGCATGCTTGGCCCGAAACAACAGTATCAAAACATGTTAAAAGTGTCTTTGAGCGGGGTTAGCCTAACTTTGTACCAGATGGTGATCATGATTAAATGTTGTTATGGTTGTAGGCGTACAGGCTGTACAAGAAGGGTCGGAGCTGGGAGATTATGGACCCTACACTGGTACAATCGGCTATCCCCGATGAGATAGCAATGTACATACAGATTGGCTTATTATGCATTCAATCGGATCCATCACTACGTCCAACCATGCAACAGGTTGTGGTGATGCTATCGAAGAATCCTGGATCTCTTGATAGTGAACCAACTAGACCTGGATATCCCGGTTCAAGAATTAGATCTCACAGACCAGGTGGTGGTACGTCACACACAGCTGGAACCTCGGGTGCATCCAATCCTTCTACATTCAGCTCATCGTCTATTAGCAACACTGTTACTGCAACTGCAAGTTCATCCACACCTACAAGACGGAGATCGGACCCTCATGGTAAACGTCCTGTGAGAGATTAGGCGCGGCGTTGTTGAAGATATTTTCTTATTCTTTTTGTGTATACATTCAATTTTTGTAGCATGTAAATTGGTTACGAATTGAGTATCAATGAGTAATGATGAATCTTAGTGACAGTTAACATGTAAAAGAAGTGTATGTAGTTACTCTCAAGAAATAAAACTACCTGGCATAATACATAAATGCGTCTTTTAATTTAGCCTCGTTTTACATTTATATCCTCCAACATTATGTGTGCACAAGTAGACATTTTAACTTGTATAAAATTGAACAAATAGACATAAATTTTACGTGGCATAATATGCATAGGACATCATGTAGGATGAATATTGTCACGTCAGACGTGTGTCTACTTGTTCAATTTTATACAACTTTAAGTATCTATTTGTGTATACGCAAAAATGAAGAGCATTCATACCAAATTAAAAGACAAATTTATGTATTATGTCTTTACGAAAAGATGTCATGTTTTGGTTCCAATGGCTGTTGCATACCATATCAAAGATGGAATAATCTTGACTATAAATATGAGTAATTTTGCCAAACAAAACCTAGATGGATTGAAGGAGATACTTAGGATACACTTGGTGTACCATATAAAAGGAGATAATTTTGGGGAAAATTTTTAGTACTATATAAATCGGTCAATGGTTACGAAGTTTGAGATACCTCATTTCAGAACAATAAATAGTTAAAATGACAAAAAATACTTTGTCGAAACTTTTTTATGTTACTTTAACATATTTTACACTTATAAAGTATATTTTTATAAATAAACAACTTATTTTTAAAAATTATCAATTCATAATACAATAAAATCAAACATTCACTAAGAAAATATCGAAATAACTAATCCATCATAATTAATTTTATCACAACTGACTCACATATACTTCTAACATTATTAAAAAAAAAACTTCGCATATATTCATCTTACCTAACGAATATGAAAATAATACATTAATATGCCTTCATATTTTTAGATCATAATATTTGAAAAAAGTTTGTGCAAATTATTTACTTAAAAAAAATTAAAATATTTTTTTAATGAAATATTAGTTGTACAAAATTCAAAACTCTTAGTGGGACCGGTTTCCAAACTTATGGGCCGTCCAAAATTCATTTTTTTTCCGAAATATGTGGGCCCCATATTTCCGCATTCTCATGTAACTGAAAATCTCCTGTCTGTTAGGACACAAATATATCATGTTCCCTCACCATTTTCTCTTTAGGTTAAAAAACAATATTATAAATATTATAATTGTTATCTTAATAAAGATAAGAATTACTATTAATTATTCATAAAAATTATGTCATTAAAGATAAGTAATTTCAATTTATTTATTTCTAAATATAAATATTTATTACTCTTTAATAAAATAAAACTAAAACATATCATATAAATAAAATATACTCTCTCTGTCTCTAATTACTTATGTACTTTTTATTTTTCAGTTATCGCTAATTACTTATTCATTTGCCAAATCAAAAAGGACAATTCTTTTTACCTATTAAAACATATCATATAAATAAAATATATTCTCTCTGGTCCAAATTACTTATGTACTTTTTAATTTTCAGTTATCGCTCATTACTTGTTTATTTTGCTAAATCAAAAAAGACAATTCTTTTTACCTATTATATTCTCAATTAATTACATTGAAAAAATATAAAACTTTTTTAAAATCTTAAGTTCTTAATTCATCAAACTCATAAATCGTAATTAATAGTAGTAAAATGATAAACTCACCTTATCGATCATTATTTTCTTTATAAATATGATAATTAAAAGTGAATAAATAATAAAAACAAAAAAATTAAATAATACCATAAATTCAGAAGTTTAAAAAACTTACAAAATTACCAAAATTCTCGATTTGAAATTTTAGAAAAGACCTCTAGTAATTTCAAATGCTATACTTACATGAACCATTTTTTAAAAAAACAATTCGATGCTCGATACTTTTATTAAAGTCTGACTAATATATACAATAGTGCATTATTATTAGTTGTAAAATAATAGTATAATTTATATGTATAACGACAAACACAGCCATGTCATCAATCCGCGTGAAATTATTTTCCTTTCATCTCAAATTAAATCTAAACCGTCCATTTATATATCTGAAATGAATTCCCAACTGTACGATCATTCTCCCATTGTTGATTTCATCCATTTAAATCCTCTTCTTCCTCTCCCATTTTTTTCACAGATTTTTGTTTTTCTCTGTAACAAAAATGGCTACTGAAGAACATAATCCAACTTTGCCTAGTTATCCTGATGTTAGTCACAATTTTTTTTTGCTAGTTTTGGTAATTTTTTTTTATTTTTTTTGTTAACAATTTTGGTAATTTTTGTTTGTAGATGATTATGGAAGCTATAGATGCGTTGAATGAAGAAGAAGGGTCGAATAAATCAGCTATATGGAAGCAAATTGAAGCGACTCATGGTACACTACCACCAGCGCATGGTACACTCCTTGCACATCATTTGAATCAAATGAAGCAAGCTGGGCAATTAGTTATGTTGAAGAACAACTACATGAAGCCAAATCCAAACGCGCCGCCGCGCCGTGGTAGAGGCCGTCCGCCGAAGCCGAAAAGTTCAGTTCCGGTACCGGATGGGTATCCCAGACCACGTGGAAGGCCACCGAAGGAGCGGGATCCGTACGCGCCGATAACGGTACCTATGAAGAAGACGAGTGAGGGTAGCTCTGGTGGAAGTGGGAAGAAACGTGGAAGGCCAAGGAAGTATCCGATGACGGAGGATACGCCGGTGGTGAAGCCAATTGGTGCTCCGAGAGGAAGAGGAAGGCCGCCGAAGGTGAAAACTCCGGTAGCTGCAACTGTAGGGGCTTAATTGAAGAAAGAGGAATTATTTTAGGGACTTGTATGGCAAAATATGCTAACTTGTTGTTTTTCACTTTTTATCTGTTTTGAATTTCATGTTTAGTCCTTGTAGTTTTGTTTTAATTACAATTTGTAGGAAGAATTGTGTGACTTGTGAGTGATTTTTATGATGTAATTGGGCCAATGTAAATCCAAATTGAGGGCTTTTTATTTATATAAAAAAAAGGTTCAATATTATTATTCTGTTTTATATTCCTTTTTTAAAATTTATTTTAAATTTCACTTTGTGTTACTTTTTGCTTTTTTTGTTTTTTAATTGTTATTGGCTAATAGTTTAAAAAAGGAAAGCTGTCCAAAGGCTTTTTATATGTTTTCTTTATTAAAAAGTGGGAATTCTCATTGGTAAAGAAAATATAAAGAAAGGTCCATAAATATATAAAATGGAGAAAAAAAGATACTCTTTATTTAAAAATAATTACATATTTTTTTTGTTTAGTTTTTTTTTTTTAAATTCTATTTTTAGATAATATATTAATTTTAACCTTTATAACATGTTTATGACTGTAAGATTAAAGAACAATTTAGTAATTTAAAATCAAAATTACAAGATTCAATTTTTTCCCCTTAAATTTTGTATTAAAATAAAGTAGGTATTTTTTTTTAAAACTAAAGAGTACTCTTTCTTTTTATATATATATGTAGGATAAATGAAAATATTCTCTATCCCTCAATATGGAGACCTAATATGAGTGTTGTATTTGAATTAATTTCTGATATTGAATCGTTTAATAGAGTGTATAATATAATACTGAATAAATTATATTAGTAAAGTTGAAATTAGTTGTGTTGTTGTTTAGAAATTTGGTTTATAGAGGAATTTTTTGGTGAAGTGTATGATACATAGTCTAAAAATCCTACCAATAAAATATTAAATAAGATCACAATTATTACATAATTTTGTCTTTATCCATTATCTATTAGCCAACCAAACATCCCTAGCATTGTCTTGACCAAACTTTTGTATTTCCATCTACATAATTTATTGAAATATAGTTTGTTTTTTAATTTTCGTATTAAGGTTTGATTATTCTGAATTTGTATCAGGTAGAATTTCGTTCAAGTGAAAAATATTTTTTATCAAAGATATTTTCAATATAATCAAGACTCGAACCTTGTCAATCTTCGATAATGATTTTGATAACAAATTGTTTGTTTCTACAAGTATTAAAATGGTGATCAAACTTAATTGTTGCCAATTTCAAATTCATGGTGCTTTCTTTTTTATGCATTGATATATCTTTAGTAAGTTCTTGAAAACTCAATCCCAAGTAAAAATTCAATTTACCATAAATCTTTATTCCTCAATATATATTCATGCTTTCCAATGTATATTTTGTATCTTTTCATTTGAAGAATTTGAATTTCTGATCGTATTTTTTTCATAATTAAAGTTGACTATCTTAATTTAAATTGTGATGCAAAAATTGCAGAGTAAAATTTAACATTTAAGTTGACAATCTTAATTTAAATTGTGATGCAAAAATTGCAGAGTAAAATTTAACATTTAGCAAACATAAAAATCATATTTGTATGTTATACTGCGCACTATAGCAAGTTTTGTGTTTGCTATAGAGCTAATAATATGTACATTTCGATAATCATTCCAATTTAAAGGTATATATTTGGAATTTGTATACTAATAAGAAACCGACTTGGTTATAAGTTGTATAAGTATATATTTTTTTGTTGTGGTTTTAATCGTATATTATGTATTATATGTATTTAAATGTAAATTTGTATATGTATATGTAACTGTATTTTTGTATACATATAGATTTGTAGAGAAATCTATCTCTCGCTCTATACAACACATTATATATTTATACAATTGTATTTTGTATATATTTGTGTTTGTATAAAGCGAGAAAAATTGACAGATGAATATTTGTATTGATTAATTTCAAGTGTATAGGAAGAAGAGATTTTTATTTGTGTGTATAGTTTTCCCTCGCTCTATACACATTTGTGTTTGTATAAAGTGGGAGAGGCGAGAGAGATTTCTGGGGAGAGAAACGAATGTCAAAGTGTTTGTTACGAAATAGAATTAAATGAAACTGTGGTTATGGCATTTGTTTTGAATTAATAGTTTCTTATTTGGGTAAATTACTTCGATTGGTACTTTTTATCAAATAATTATTGATTTTAGTGATACTTTTTATTTCTTATCATTTTTAACAATACATCACAATACTATGTTAAATCTGCAATATATATTAAAAGTGAATTTTGTATGCAATAAATATGTATTATAACTATTTTTAAAAAATATATTATGCTTGTTTGGTAAGAAATTGATACATTATATTATAAGTGTACTAAAATGTGTGATAAATGTATTATCCATCATTAAAACTTGTATTACATGTGCATAAATTGTTCTTTGTAATATGTATTAAAATTATATTAAAAGTGTTCAAGTGAGAAAAAAATATTATTACTATAAATGATATATATTTTTTTAAAATAGTATATTTGTGTATGTTTCCTTTATTATTATTTCATACAAGTTTTCTTAAATTTAAATAGATAAAAGTAGTAGGCGAAACTTACATAAATGTACGATATGAAAAAAATATTTATCATTTATAGCAATAACATTTTTTTTCAGTTGATCACTTTTAATTCATTTATAATACAAGTTTAATACATATTACAAAGAACAATTTGGTATTCACATATAATACATGTTTTAGTGATAGGTAATACATTTATCATAAATTTTAATACACTTATAATACAATGTGACAATTTTTCACAAAAGAAACATAATATATTTTTAAAATAGTTATAATTCATATATATTGCATACATAATTCACTTTTAATATATATTATATATTTATCATGATATTGCTATAAATGGTAATAAATAAAAAATATCGCTAAAATCAGAAATTATTTTTTAAAATTTACTCATTCATGTAATTTTTCCTAGTAGTAAACTATATGGCCCAGAAGCATTGGGCCGTAAGTTTCTCTTTACTTTGTCCATGATTGTCCCAATTGAATCCAGGCCCAGGAGAAGAAGCCCATTACAATCAAGCCCAATTCAGATTTTAGCTTCATTTTTTTCGTCAAGCGGAGGCTAATTACATTCTATTTTTTCTCAATTACAAAAATCTTGAATTTTTCATTTCTCTCGAATATATTCTTTGATTTTTTGATATATTGAAAATGATACATTACTTAACGGGAAAAATGTATCCGAAAGAAGATCCAAGAGATTTTTATAATTTTTTTAAATGATACGAAATTTTAAAGATTATGATATCTTAAATTATTTTATTTTTATAATTTTTTGATAAATTTATTTAATAAGCAAGTTTAAGAGTTATTACAAAAGGAGTCTAGGCAACAAAGTCTCTTTGATGATGATATAAACATCATCAATCATCCAAAATTATTAATCCTCTTTACGTAATTATCCTCATTTAAAAATAATATATAATTTTTCATAACTAATCTATATATTAATAATATATATCTAACTCTAATAAGCTACTAAACGACCATTACTACATAACTTAGATTAAGGGTTTTTGCAGAATAAAAGTCTGTGGAATTAATTAATTTTCAAAGTCTATTATATTAAACTATACGGCAATATTCTTTCTTGTAATATGACTAACCTTGTATTAACTAACAATGTAAAATTTGTTGAAATTATTGTATTGCCAAACTACCCTAATAACTTAGTAACGAAATTGTCTTTAATAAAAAACGTTTTATTTCTAATAAAATTTTATATATCATTTAAATTAATCGAATATCAAAATTAATGAAAACACTAGATGATAAATAAATAAATAAAAATCATATTGGAAGCTAACACATAAGTGATGACTAATTAAGTCAATTGCAAACTTCCAATATGACCCTTGGAAAATATTTTCTATTTAAAATTATATGTCGTAATCAATTTTGAAAAAATTAAATAATATCAAATTATATTTTTTTAGACATTGAAGATAATGTTAAATTTATAATTTTTTAAAATTACTAATGACAACAATTATGTTTGAAGATTATAAATATCTTAATTATAGAGAAACGATTAATAAAAATTAATTATATATTAAGATATAATAATTTAAATAATATTTTCTTAAAAAATATATCACGATAAATAATTTAAAATAAAAATTATAATTAAGAAAAATCATATAATATCTTCAAAAACACGCGGAATATGAAGTTTCTTAGGAGCTTTAACTTTGAATTGTCAAAGTTTGACTAAGATCAATTATTTATTATTTAGTGGACCCCAATTCTATTTTAGCTCTACCATATTAAATAAAAATGACAAAAATAGTCATTTTATTTTGAGATATTTTTTTTCCATGTTTACCGTCCGAATTGGAACTCCAACTAAATTTGAATTAAAATTCAAATTCGAGATCTTTGGTTAAAGATGAGATACTCACAGCAATACATCACAAATCA
Source organism: Solanum habrochaites (assembly GCA_027704765.1). NCBI lineage: Eukaryota > Viridiplantae > Streptophyta > Magnoliopsida > Solanales > Solanaceae > Solanum > Solanum habrochaites. The sequence goes on from JAKWJA010002492.1 coordinate 1,527,613, forward strand.
TGTTGGTCGGGGATACATTTAAAATAGTCTTTAAAGTGTGTTTTGGACATGTTTGATTTTTTCATGTGTTCAAAAATTAATATTCTTAATCTTATTTAAATATCCAATTGATCTGATGAAAATTATGAAAAGAAATATAACTATAAAAAAATCTCATTAAATCTTTTAAAAATTGAGTAACACAAACACTATACTATACATCAAAACACAGATTAACAATCATCAAAGAATAGAAAAAGGTTTCAGATTTAACGAAATAATCAGAATCCAAAACGAATATGAAATAACGAATAAGATAAAAACAATAAGTAAAAGTAAAACAAAAAGATTACACCAAGCTTAAAAGGAGATTAAAAACAATCAAAGTTGTTTCTCCAAATGTGCCTAAATTATTATTTTTTTTTTCATAATTCTAACTGACAAAATTTATTACAAAAAATTTGACATAGTCAAAAGTTATTAATTTTTTTGATAAATAAAAAATAAAAACTTATATTTTTTAGATCTACCCTTATAAATAAGTGGACCAATCTTATCATTTTCTCTATTTATATCATTACAACTATATACTAAGTCAAGTTTATTAAAATATCATCACATTATCTAATTTCAAGAACTTAACTCTTCCCTTCATCTTTTTTTCTTCTTCATCAATCAATTATCATGAAATCTTCAACAAGTTCATTGAGTGATCGATACCAGAAATTTTCCTCTTCATTAGGAGACGATACGCCATCGCCGATTAGCTCGAAAACTCGATTTTATGTTGATACGATGGATCCACAACCCGCAATGTATAGAAAAAAGAAAAATGATATTCGATGGTCAACTGGATTATGTGATTGTATGTCTGATCCCAAAAATTGTAAGTTTAATTTTTGAGATTTTGATTTGAATTTTCGTATCGTTTATTTTTATTCGTTCACTTTAAAAAAAAAATCATATGATTCTTAGATTAATTTAGTATCAATTTTATAAAGGACCAAAATTACTAATGGACTAAAAAAAAATGTGTTTTTTTTTTCTTCATTTTTTGTTTGATTAGGTTGTATTACATTATGGTGTCCATGTATCACTTTTGGACAGGTTGCTGAGATTATTGACAAGGGATCTAATTGTAAGTATTTTATTTTATTTTTGCTGATTTTATTATGTTTAATAAATAATGACCTCACTTTTATTTCTATTATTATTTCAAAATATAAAGAAGAAAAATTTTAATAATTCAATTAATTAACTATCTGAACTTTTATTTCGTTAATAAGTGTGTGAACTATGTGCTTATAATCCTCTCACACATTCTCTTACCCTCAATTTTTTTTAATTTTAAAAAATAAAGAGTGTTGACTTAGTCATTGAATAGTATGGATCATTTAAGTTTAGGTAAATATTTTGTTGATTTATGTTTGTCACAAATTGATTAATGATAAATTTTATTCAAAATATTGAATGACTCTTTTTATTTGTTAAGTGACAAATGGCAATAAGTCGAGTTAACTATTTATGATGATCTTGATTTGTTTAGAATTGAGACGTAACTGTTATTTCTTTTTTTTCCTCTTCCGTTTCATAATTATACCTTTTTTTACCTTAATTTTTGCAGCTTGTGGAGTAAATGGAGCATTATATGCAATAATAATATGTGTGACTTGTTGTCCATATATTTACTCTTGTTTTTATCGTAACAAAATGAGACAACAATATTTGTTGAAAAAAAGTCCTTGTGGAGATTGTTTGGTTCATTGCTTTTGTGAAGCTTGTGCATTGTGTCAAGAATATCGTGAGCTCAAAAATCAAGGAGTTGATATGTCAATTGGTAAGAAAAAAATTATATTTTATTTTTAATTTTTAATAGTAAATTAATGTGAAAAGTAAAGTCAAAGTCTATTTGAATCAAATTTTTAAAATTTACAATTTGTGAGTATGAGTTTGTGTTTGGTTACTATCAATTGAAAGAAAAACATAATCTACTCATTTGTTTAGCTGATAATGAATTTTGTGATCGAACTATCAGTTATTTCAAATGGTATCATATCAGAACAAATCAATTTTAAAAATAGACTGTGTTTTGACAAAATTAGAGCGACAATTTTCGTTTGGTCAAGATGTTAAAATAAAAACAGTCTCTCTATTTCTACGAGATAATAGTAAGGTATGCTCCCTCTCCAGATCTCACTTGTGAAATTTCACTGAATATGTTATTATATCTTTCTTTAAAAACTAGATTCGACACTTAAATTTTTCTAAAATAAATAATTTTTGACTTCTTGGAAACTTGATAGAAAAAATATGAGATATCTCAAAATTATAGTTTATTATGAATATTTTGTCTTTTAATTAAGTTTCTTAATTTAATTTTATTTTATATTCACAGGATGGCATGGAAATGTGGAGAGACAAAATCGTGGTGTGATCATCCCACCAACAGTTGAAGGTGGAATGAATAGATAAAGATTATATTTTTTTTTTCGAAATCGAAGTAATAATTACGATATAATAAAGAGATGCATTTAATTGAACGATAGAAAATAGTAATTTTGTTAGTGGATTATGATTGCTTAGATTTGTAATCAAATTATGTACATGATGATCATTATAGTATATGTATCCAAAGTATATTGTTTAATTCTATCGAGTTAACGATTTCGAGATCGATAAGATAAAAATTCACCATGAAAATTGATATGACAAACCCTCGTGGGGACGATAAAGAGGTGGAATACGTTCGTTCATACGCACACACCAAAGGATGGTGAAAAAAGGGACCATAACTAATGTAAAAGCACTTGAATTGAAACATAATGGAAGGGGAAAAAGTACTTTGCATATATAAGAAATTTTTAGTTCTATCCCGACCTGGTCAATTCACCAGTTCTCACTTACTTACTACTTACTCGTTAAATACCAGCTTAAACAAAAGCATTATGATCGAAAATCCCAATTCGAGACAAAGAATTCAGCTTCAGAAGGAAAAGAATGACTCTATCCTACAAGATAATTACAGCAATCAACAACAAGCCTTCTCTGCCTCGACTGCACGATAGGGGAACGAATCCAGAGCACTAACCTCCATCCGAGTTCATGTGTACCGATCTAAAGGACCACACGCGGAACCCTTAACTCTCCTTGGAGGAACAAAATTGGAAGACAAGTGGAACTCTGTTCACAATTCACATTATGCTACAAGGAAGCTGCAGTCAAGAGTGTCAACAAACCAACAATTAGAGAGTGAGACAAAGTATGAACGTCGTGGGAATATTGTGAGTGACAGCCAGATGCTGAATCTGATGATGGAGCAACCGAGGAGCTATTCGTGAAGGTGCCATTTCTCCCTCCACTAGACGAAAAAAAGAAAAGAAACAAGGCGTAAGTCATAGTAGAGCAAGAATAACAAGTTACGGGGAAGTTACTCAAACAGAAATGACTAAATTAGTACCTTCCTGGATATATACAAGAACCATGACCTGCAACGGGAAAACAAACATTAGGTATCGATAATAATGTAAATCACAACATTGTTCTCAAAGTATCAGCCAGGGACATTTACGCATAGTACTCTGGAAAAAGTCCAAATCAGTATCTCATAATAGCTTAAAAATTAACCACTGAGACCAGATTTTGAAGGGAAAAATCAAGTATTTATCAATGTTACTTCAATCTTTCTAACACCGTCTTAACTGTATTAAGTTTTTTCCGTTGAGTTCCGTAACACTCTACCATGTGTATGTGCATTGCACATGGAAGACATACATCTCTGCATCCACACTTTTGGAAGCACCACGAAGCCAAACAAGCCGAAATGTTTAAACAGACTAGGCCTACAAGAAGCTCATAAGGCATGTCATCTCTTGTTTTGGATAATTTTCCATGTTGACAACAATTAAGAAAAGAACTGGACAAGACTCTTGTGATGTTGTATCTTAGGTTCAAATATTCGAGTCAGCAAATTCATGTACATATGAGCATTTGCAAAAAAAAAAAAAAACGACAACATAGTTTTGACAACTTACTAGGATCAGTGGTAGTGACTTTAGCAACCCCATTGAAGTTGCAAGTTCCATCGGCCATGCCCATCTTGTGATAATACGCATCAAAAGCATATGATGCATGAGCAAACACAGTATTTGGGTCATAGCAAGGATTTTCTTGCAACAAAGGAGTACAGTTAACTTTCCCCGGTCCACAAGCCCAATCAAGTGCAGCTTGCACCATTTTTTTATCCGCATTTTCCTTTGCAACACAATAGGTTTGGTTTGTAGTGTCATTGGCCAACACCGTTCCAGATCCTGTCAAGTGCATGATATAAACTGGCACTCCATTGGAATCAAAAAGCCCCCAGTTCTTCTCAGATATAGAACCAGGTCTGAGATCTTCGTTGTAAAGCTCATAAATGTATGTACTAACTGCAATCCCAGGATGCTTGGGAGTGCCAGTGTTGTTAAGAACATGCCTAATCAAGTTACTATTATAAGTATTAGCATTGTCAAGAGTGGCGTCCGGCTCAGTGGAGTCAGCCTTAGATGGCCAACCTGACTCTGTTACCATAACAGGAATGTTAGTGAAGTTCAAGTAGGACATAGAAAAATATGCTGCATCAACAACCGCATCAAATACATTAGTATAGTGAAGGAGTGTGTTAGAATCAACAGCCTCCTTGTTAGGTGGGAGAGGGCGAAAGAGAGCATAGTCCAACGCGATCACACCATTGGATTTCATATAATCATAGTATGGATATACGTTGAGCATGAAATAGGAATCGGTGTCCTGTAGAAATTTGAGCAACGGAACCATGACAGGATCTAATGATCGATTGAAGAAAGCTTGTGAGGGTGGAAATGAGTCGAGGATGATAAAAGACGAATGAGGGGTGGAGACTTTTATCTTAGTGTCGAGATTAGCAGCAACAAGGGCAGAGTGAATAAATTTCATGGCAGAAACCAAGAGAGGAGCAGCATTAGGAAGAGTGGTAAGGACTTCAGAACCGATGGCGATGGCTGTGATGTTGGTGGCAGGAACATGAGAGAGGATATTCCGGGAAACCCAATTGGCAGCAGTGGAATTCGACTGACCAATTCCTAAGAGCTGATCATTTGGTACAGAAACAATGACGCGGATTTCGGTATGAGCAAGTGCAAGTAGCATAGCTTGGTCAGCATCAAATAGCCTGACATGCCGAATCTGCTGTGCTTTGAGGAGAGCCACCACCTGAGCTGGACTGGGCATGTCAGAGACATCAGTTCCAATGTTTACACCAACGAAAGCCTCTGGCACAAAAGAAGAAAGATTGAGTAGTGTTTAGTCAAGCAGCTTTCAGTAATACTAGAAGAAATAATATCCTAATCAACTGGCACTTGTGGAACAATTAAGCTGAAACACATCAAGTCAAGGTTTCTTGCGCAGGGAAATGCAGTAAGTCTGATTGAAATAAGAACAAGAGAATAATAATAATGAATGTATGTAAATTTTACAATTTCAGATGATCTACAAGCCGTCATGGCCAACAACATCAAAAAACTAAAGTGTAAGTAGGGGTCTGGGGAGGGTAGATCATACACAGACTTTATCCCTATCTTGAGAAGGTAGAAAGGTTGTGTCCGATAGACCTGTAGCTCAAATAACAAAAAAGATAGGCAGTAGCAACAAGCAGAAACAACAGCAAGATAATAAGATAACCGAGACTACAGGAATAAGATGTAGAAATAGAAATCTAAAAATAACGAACTGTCACGGCGTCGGTTACAATTTATATATAACAAAACAACACAAGTTTTGACACCATGTTAGTGTTTCACAGACTTGATAACCATGATAAATTCCATAATACATATGAAGACCAGTCCGACATAGTAAAAATAATTACGTCTAACAAACCAGAAAATGTGATACTCATATAACAGAAGAGTTATAAAGTTTTAGTTGTCTATCAACCCCGGAAATGTTGAAATTCTTATTTTTTATTGATGGCAGGTGCCTAAGTAAATAAATGTATCAACTGTCTACCCGCGTGTAATTTACTTCTAATCCTCAATCTTCATAATCAAATTGATTTGATTTAACCTATTCTGTGAATAGAAATGAAGCGAGTCACTAAGAGCCTATGACAGGAATAATATAACTGAAGAAAATATGTAACAGCTTCAGCTCTTCCATTACTAACTATACAAAAAATCTCAAAGCTACTGCAAAAACCGACATGCTTTCAAATATTTATCACTCATATTGCATTGTCTAATTACTTGTTTCATTTTGTAAGGGGTCATTTGTTTTGAAGAACAAGTTATGCTGGAATTAGTTACCTGGGATTATTTCTTATTAGTTGTTTGGTTTATTGTATTAAAAATAACATACATTGCATAATTTCTAAGAAGTTGTTTGTTTACAAAAGTACCATGCGCCTTGTTTCATAGTATTTTTGTCATTTTCATTTACATATCCCAGGATAGATTATCCCTGTACCAATTACTGACCCTGGTATAACTTATCCCCGGATTAATAACCAAACAAGGGATAAGAGTCTTATCATAAGACAATATTATTTATTTTGTCACGGGATTATCTATGCTTGTCCAGCATACCAAATGATCCCTAACAGTTTGTATAGACCCTCTAGCAATCATCTCATTGCTACATTGCACGATTTGTTTTCATGCTATCGACCATTGTTAATGGCAGAGATTCCTCTGATCTGTCTTGACATTGTGGTGCAACAAGCAACCATATTTTGAAACAGTGTGGACGTGCAAAGGGCGTACCAAATCACCCCCGCATCATGAGTGGGACAACCAGATGAAAGTTGACTACAAGTTCTTGGCCTGATCAAGAACCAGATTGAGTTGTGGGGTCAAAGGCTTCAAAGGATTCCACAAGTTGCAACACAACAAGGCGATCAGCTGCCTATTTATCTTTACCAAGGCAGCCAATGGCCATAGCCAAGGACACATACTTTTCTGCATTTGATTGGGATGTCTAACATAGTCAAAAGCAGGATGCGAGTCCATCTTAGCTACGTGACATTCCTGGCACATCTTGGTATTACAGAGGCACTTCCAGTGCAAAATGTGCGTAGTAGATGACTAAGCTACTGTTCGTCTCAGGTCAGTATTTTTTTCTACTATTAAGCAAAAGTTTTTTGTTTCCTATGATTGTCATTTAATAGTATCACAGTAGCAAGTTCATTCACACGATTTCTACTACTGGCTATCCCATTGATTCAGATGATTTTGTTACTCTCAATAGTCCCTTTGATCATAATGGGCTGAGTTATGAATTAAAAGAGTAGAAAAAAGCTTGCTCGCTCATACAGTCATACTATAGAGCACTTGTGATTAAGAGTAGGCGGCATTGTATTTTTTATTTACTTTTTTGATAAATCCTGAGTAACCTTGATCAAATATCAATTAGGATACATTCACTGATGTTTCAGACACCCCCTTAAGTACCATTAAGACAAAAAATCACAATTAGAAAAGGAAGACTATATAAGCCATCACATTCAACCATTCTATTTCAAGATTTCTAAGTTCAATATCAATTGGAACGGATCTTCAGCCAAAAGACAGAAACCACAAAGACGACTCTCTGGTTATGCTCAAAGAAGATTCACAAAATAACATTATGCTCACTGTTATAACAGCAGCAACAACGACAACATACAGTGTAATACCACAAGTGAGGCATGGGAAGGATGGTGTGACCATATGAAGGTAAAGAGGTTGCTTCCAATAGATCCTCAGTTTAAGTTAAACATGTCCAAGAAACAAGTAAGAAAAACACAGTAGCGAAAAAACCATGTTGAAAACACTTTAGAAAAGAACCAAGTAGCAACAACAAAATGTACGATAACTGAAGCAAAGAAAACAAAGAGGTAGACTAAGAACGAAGAATACAATAAGACAAGAGAAAGTCCATGTGCACTGAACAAATGAGCATATAAATCTTATAATGCAGCAAACAGCCAAACCATGTGCTAAATATGTTACTTCTTAAGAACATTAATAAAATAGCCTTGAAAGCACATCAAAGGGTTTCCACTATTTTTTTACTAGTATTTGCAGAGGAAGCCACATGAGGTGGGACACATTATAACAAATCTGGAAAGATGGTCAGATTGTAAAATATCATAAAAGTGAAATTATATATTAAGAGATACCATGTTTAGAAAAAGTCAAGACCACTAAGGCAAAAAGTCTCTTTCTTTAGAAAAACCATAGAGAAATGAGAGTGCAGCAAAAGTATTCACATTTTGCCTCTTTACAACACTGGCTTGAACTTTAAGCATTCAGCTCCATTTTGTCAAAGTTAACTACTTTTGATTTTTGTCAAATATTTGAACAAAATTAATCAAAAATGTTTTAAGAGTCTTATCAAAACCTAGAAATCACATTACAAAACCCTACAAAATGCATTAAAACTCACATTCAAATATGAGTACCCCTATAACAAATTCATTACATTTTCTATTTTCAAGTTTCATACATGAACTATAAAGTGTGTGAGTTTCCTACCTGTACTATCACCAAATGTTTACGGAAACATAAATGAACTATAAGTTGTTCACTTTTCCTACCTGAACAATCAGGTTTGCTTCGCGAAGCATTTGATACTAGTACAGACAGAAAACTCACACACACTTGATAATTCAGCTATGAAACTCAACACATTGGAACAATTTAAGTGTTTTTGTTAACTTTTTCTTTAACACTTTGCAAGGCCTAATGGAGAAAAGATTGGTTCTACTAATGTGTACAAAGAAGTTCAAAGTAAGTTGGTAGAGAAATAACCAAAAGAGTTAAATTTCTCATAAACTTACTCAACTATAACATCTATAATCTCATAAAGACACAATTTTTCTGAAGAAGATTAAAATCAAGAATAAAGGTAATTTAACGTATGACAAATCCATAACATAATGCAAGTAGAAATAAACATCATAAACAAAAATCATAGTCCAAACAAGCAAAAAAGGCAAAGTTACTGAGTTCAATTGAATCTAAAGCCAAAATCAAGAACATAGTAGAAGAACTTACCTTCATTAGCAGAAAAGGCAAAAGCTACTAAATGTGAAATCAAAAGAAGTAGAACAAGAAAATCCATTGAACTCTTCATTTCTGTTCTGTAAAAAAGATTCAATCTTTCTACACCATTAGCAACCCTTCAACCAAAAAAGGGATTTTGGGGGTGGGGTGGGGTGGGAGTGGGGGTGGGGGGGAGCTTTGGTGATTGTGAAGTAGAAAAAAGTGAAGTTTGTGTTTCAAATGTATAGAATTTTATTTTATTTTTGTAAGCATTTCACATTTGTGAGAGAGATCTAAGGGCTGAGATTAAAACATAGGATACTCTGTCTCTTGAAGCTAAAAAAAAAAAATAGAAACTTTGAAGGTCTGTTTTGGGACACCAAAGAACACTTTTTTGCTTCATTTTCGGTTCGAATTTATTTGTCAAATTTTAACTTAACATATCTATTAAGAAAAAAATAATACTTTCTATTTTTGTTTACATATCCGTATTAAAAATAAATGATCTTTGACATTTGTCATAAATGAGTTAATCTTCTTATGTTATTTTTGAAAGTTAAATTAATCTTTAAAATATGACTTGATCAACACAGGGGACTAATTGATTAATACATGTTAATTTATCAATTTAATTAATATAAAAAATTCATTTATTAAAAACATTAAATAAGAGTATAATGAAAAACTTCTCTATTTTTTAAGAGAAGAAAAATTTAAAATTGGTCACATATAAATGAACATAGAAAGTACTTCCTCCGTCCGAAAATATTTGTCATGTTACGTTTATCGAAAGTCAATTTGACTAATTTTTAAAGGTAAAGTAGATCACATTAATTCGATATTTTAAACAAAAAAATTAGATATTTCAAAACTATACGAAAAGTACCGTAAATTACAATTTTTTGAATATTAATATGATGAAAAAATGCATCTTAAAATGTTAGTCAAAATTATTATAGTTTGACACTAAAAATAGAAATGATGACAAATAATTTAATATTAAAATTATGATATTTATATTATTATTTCTTGATAAGGGTATAATTTTAGAGTGGAGAAGTATAAAATATACTAATTAATTTGTATAAAAAAGTTTGAAAATGAATTGATTCAAAGATTATCCAATATCCAATGATAGCAAAGTTCTGATATATGCCATTCAATTGTCAATTTTTACAGTGTCAGTAATGGATTCAGACGTTTTTAATTATTTTATTCTCTTTTATCGATGCATTCGTTTAATATGTATTATAACAACAATTATTTTAAAATCAAATTTATTTCATATTTTAGTTCAAGGTATTAGTTGATTTTTAAATTCATTTTATTTTATTATTTGTATTAAAATGGTGGAAGTATTATTTTATGTTAGTTACTTTTTGTATTTAGTGATCTGATGAAAATTTGTAGGTTTAATTTATCATCTAAATTTTGCTAATTTTGTGCTATAAAATGTTTAGAAAATATTTGATTCAAGATTTTTTTGACATAACAATAACTTCTGTCACTGAATTTATACGTAAATGTATCGAAATATACTCTCAATGCATTCTTCCATGAATATAAAATGGAAAAATTGTATTAAATAACAAACTTTTAACTCAAACTAAATATTCTACTCATATTGAATTTTATTTATAGCTGAGTAATATTTTATTTTTTTATTATCTAATTTAATATACAATTAATATTTTCGATATACAACTATTCATATATAAATATATTTATATTTATATAAAACGAAATAAAGTTATATATATACATACAAATATGTATATTCTTTCATATACCCCTTATAAATTTATTTATACAAATTGGAAAATTTATGTAAAATTAAATATATCTAATAAATCATATAAATCAAAAATTCCATACGAAATATAAAATTTGTTATAGAGCAAAATTATACAAGCTATATTTATGACATTTTTAACATTTTAACTAATATTTTTAAAATAGTGATTTTTTTACTAATTAAATTATTAATTTTAATTAATTTGCTAATTTTTCCTTTTTTTAAAGCTTCCCTTCAGTATCCAAAGCCTTGCATTCTATTTCGAGGCATATGATGGATTGGATCATATTGGGCCATCTGGTTGTGTGTCCAATGTCGACATATTTTTGGGCTTTACGTTACTCTTTTGGTTTGAGCTTTTTCAATTTGAAGTTTAATTTAAAGTTTAATTTGATTTTTCGTTCGATCTTATACGCTCCTAATAAATTTTTTTTTATATCAATTTAAATTTAAACAGGATTATTTTATGGGTAACTTTCACATATAGCAAATAAAAAAATCATATTTGTATAATATAGCAAACTTTGCATAATTGCGCTCCATAGCAAACATCAAAACTGTATAATTCGCTATACATATAAAAGTGTATAATTCGCTGGCCTAAATTGTATAATTCGCTGGCCTATTTCGCTGCAATTGTATAATTAGCTTTGCATACAGTTGAATCGAATTAAAATGTATGTATATTGCATAATTATAAGTGTATAGCAAGAAGAATATGTTTTTTCTCGCTTTATACAAAAACATAAACACAATATATATACTTTTGTTGTATAAAGCTAGAAAAAAATTTCATATTCACTGCAATTGTATAATTCACAATTGTATAATTCTTTGGCCTTTTTCTCTGCAATTTGAAGTAAAATATTTGTAAATTATATAATTAAGTGTATAACACGAAGATATACATTTTTGCATGTGTATATACAATTTTCTCTCTGCTTTATACAAAATAGAAACAGAATTATACACTTTTGTGTATAAAACGAGAGAGGCGAGAATGGGAGAGTGGCGAGCGAGACTTCTGGGAGAGACACGCCTGACAAATTTTTATCAACATTTGTTATGGAGCACAATTAAATCAAACCCTAGCTATTCCATTTAATTTAGGTTATTAGTTTGCTATTATATATAATTTTCCCTTTTAAATTTGAAGTTTAATTTAAAATTTGATTTGATTTTCCGTTCGATCTCATACACTCCTAATAAAAAAAAAATTATATCAATCTAAATTTAAACAGGATTATTTTAATTATTAAAAATGTTTTTATCCCTCAATGGGATGATTTGGCTTGAAACTTTCACAAGATCTCAAGTTTATAACCCCTCATTAGCGCACGAAACTTATCATCGAGTGCGAATTACCTCTCGATTTAAAAGTTATGCATATAAAAACAAAATTTTACCCTGAGCGCACCCAAAGATGGAGAATATGATTTTTCCTTAACAATTAATAAAAAAAGAAACCGATTGAATAGCGAATAAATCATAAACAATTATTAATGGAATAACTACTCCATACTCATAAAACTTTGCAATACATTACAGAAAAACCAAACACGAAATACTCAAAAAAAAAAAAATAAGAGCACAACTACTTAATATTTTGTGATCTGAAATATTATTCTTGATTCTTCAATTTTTCAACCCGTTGATTCAATAGTTCCACACGAGTAACCAACCTAGTCACAGAATAAAGCAGCCAGTAAAACATCAACGCTGACGCGATCAACAGCGCGTTACGCTGGCTCTTCACAATCGATTTCTGATGCCTCATCAGTTCCGTGGGAGTACAAGACTCGGCCGATTTACACTTCGGCCGAGTCTCGTACTTCCAATAAATATCCAACAACAAAAACAAACAAAACGGAACTAAAGAAAGAAATGGTTTCAGGAGATTTCGAGTTACGGATAGTAAACCTTTACGTAACGGATATGTACCCGGAAGAGTCAAAAGTATTACCATAACTGCTTCTGCTGCTGCAGCATAGCCTAGAATTACCCATTCTAATGCCATACCTATGTTCCTTTGTTTTTCTTTTTTTAGTGATTTTTCTGTGAGTATAATTTGAATATTTTTTTTTGGAGGTTTAAATGGAAAATAGTTGAGGATTTGATGATGACGTGGCAACAGAATAAAGTGAAACGTGGAGTAGAGATGGCAGGTTTTGGTAAAGTTCTGTTAATGTATATCATTTGTTGCCATGTTCTTTCACTTTGACTGTGACGTAATCACTTAAATTTATATAAAATTTGACAAATAAATATTCATATCTTATTTAGGTTTAATGTAGCGAGTTAGATTTTAGGTGACATTATTTGAAGTTGATATATCCCTCTTTATAAAAGTGGCTCATGTATGTTCTTACCTTTATACAAACAACTTACATATACTCCACCGTTACAAAATGACTCACTTTTACCCTTCATTTAACGGAAGTTAAAAAAATTTATATTTATTACTTCTAATTTTTTTAAAACAAATATTTAGGGGTTTATTTTTTGACTTCTTTTATTATAATTATTTGAATTTCTTATTCTTATTTTGTTTTTTTCTTTCAATTCTTAGTTAAAAAGAAAAAAAATTAAACTATTTTTTTGTGTGTATTGTAATTTAATTTCGTATTCGAAGAAAAAATTTGATCATCTACAATAAGTTTTACAAGAATATTAGTGAAACACAAATAATTGATTATCAAAATAATAATTATAAAATAGTCATTGAAACATAAAAAAGTAAAAAAAAAATATGTTTGACAATGATTAAATTTACTCATATGAAATTATATTTTTTAGAAAAACATAATAAAAATTTAGATTAAAATTATTTTTTTGTCATTTCTATTAGAAGAAAAGAGTATATGTGAGCCATTTGTTTACAAATAGGGGTATATATGAGCCACTTTTATAACAAGGGTATATCAACTTTAAATGACAAAGTTAAAAGATATATCTTACCCTTTTCCCTAAAATGAATGTGTCTATTTATTTAACTTTATATTTATTTAAGTATGCTCTATTTGTATACACCTTGAAATTGAAGAAGATACATGCAATAGAGATTAAATTAAAGGACCTAAATGTGTTAGGCATATAACTGATAAATCTAACTTATAATAATTCTATAACAGTTTATCATATTCATAAACTAATAAATCTCAAAATTAAACCGAATCAAATGATACTTCCATTACCACTTCCATTGAACTCCATTAACGACGTATCTCTTCTCTTCACATGCTCGTTTAACCATTTCTGAAAAATTGAATCGATATCGTTAAACGTCTTCTTCATCAACTTTACCTGACCTTGAAAATCTATCCATTTGAATAACGGAATCGGAAACGTATCCCACAACACAAATTCCATTGACAGAACTAGAAATTTCCTAAAAGCTTCCTTAAATCTCTCCATTTCTCCTTCTCCGTCTCCGTCTCCGCCAGATTCGTAGTTCTTCCCTGCTATCATTTGTACAATTAGACCAAAATTCAATTCCTCTAACCAATCGGTTAATTTTGTCACTGATTTCTCTTCAGTAGTTTGAATTCGAGAATGAAGATTTTTGATGTTGTTTCGGATTTTACAGAGCTTGATCTGTTTCAATTTCTCAAGACGAGTGTTGGATAGAACCTCCTGGATGATTAATTTCCGTATGTTTCGCCAGTACGGTCCGTAATAAGATAGAAAAAGCACGGCGTTATTGTACCCAAGGTATTCGCCGTAGAGACAAGCTGGACGATTCGCGAATACGGCGTCGTTTTTTGAGTAACAGTCCTTAACAGCGTCGGAGCTGCTGATTACTAACACACGCGGGAGGCCTAGCCGTAAAGTGAAAACAGGACCATACTTATCGGCTAAATCAGAGAGTTTCCGAGCTAACGGACGATCATCGCCGTCGTTGTCGAAGTAGAAAAGATGGCCAATTACCGGCCATCCGCCGGCGATTTCCGGTGGTAATGGTAGTTTTGAAGATTTTCTTGTGGATAAGAAGAAGTAGAAGATGAAGGCAAGGGTTAACAGTGCTGCAATGGCTTGTATGGGAGGAAGAAGATGATCAAATACCATGTGCAGAAAGTTAATAACTATGAAGCAAAAGACTTTTTATTTATTTCTATAGTATTAACTATTAAATATTTCTAGTGAATATATATTTGACCAAAATAGAAAAATTAAAATAAATAATTATTTTCATTAATTAAAATAGATTAAATCACACTTATTAATTGAAATTATTTAATTTCTTAATGCACGTGAAATTTAAAATTATGACATATAAATAGTAATGGAGGGAGTTTTAATTTATGAAACATATTTTGAATTTTAAAATTTAAATAAATCTAAATTTAACCATAAAATTTTCATATATCTTTGAAATATTTTGAATTGTCAATTATTATTAAACTTTCGTTTAACTCTTCAAAAAATGAAATGTATCACATCAATTAATATAAAAAAAGTACTTATCACACCAGTAAGCGTATCGTAGATAGTGAGTTATGAATATTCCTTTATTTTTATTTGAGTTTTCTTGTGTAGCACATTTGCAAGGAGTCGTTTTACTTGAATTTTTAAAATAATATTTATTTTGAGATAAAAAAATTTATCAACAATATTTGGTTTTTAAAGAAAGTATAGCTCTTAAAATTATAAATGATGATATCATAAATATTTAAATATTAATGCAAAGTATAGTAACTAAAAACTTTTTAAAAATTATATTTGCTAAAAAGTTTGTGAAAAGGCAGTGAAGATAACATTTAGAAATTACAATATTGTTCTGAGAAAATAAATCGATAAATCAGTTTGATATGCTTATGACCTATGGGCTATGGGCAAATTGGCAATTTCAGGTCTCCCATTTAAGTCAAAGATAACTATTTTTAAATATATTTTTGTTTATTTTAATTATTTATTATTTTAAGAATATACTTTTATTTTTATTTCTTATTTTATATATAAAGATTATGTTATTTAAAAATAATGTGAGAATATCAATCATAATATATTTGCTCATTTTCTTTTATTTATCCGTAAAGTTCTAATATGTATATTTTTCAAATATTTTTTTTTAACTCTAATAATATAAATATTAAGAGTTGTTTAAATAATGAATCTTTATTAATGTTAACTTTAAACGATCATCGATGAATTCAGTCCAAAAATATATCTACTACGAGTAACGATGTTCATTCAAAAAAAAAATCATAAGATCAACTTAAAATTGTTTATTAGTAGAAAATAAATACAATCAAAGTAGTACATTAATTGAAATATAGAGGTAGAATTATTAAGATTATGCGTCGATAATCAATTTCAATAAATATAGAAATATCTAACTTAATTTTTCATAAAGCTCAGGTGCAAGGCGAGGTGTTATTATCACTTCTACCGGATTCACCTTCGGCATAGTCATGCCGATTCCTTCTTTCATATCCAAAGGCTCATTCGATGGAGTTTGATAATTGAAACCTTGGATCAAATGACCTATCGTTAGGTGTTCCATTTGTAGAGCATAGCTTATTCCGGGACAAGATCGTCTTCCAGATCCAAATGGAATGAACTCATAATCTTGACCACGAAAATTAATGTCTGTATTGAGAAATCTATCTGGATTGAATTGTTCAGGATTTGGCCATACTTTAGCATCTAGTTGTAGTTTCATGACGTTTGCGTATAGTCTAGTGCCTTTAGGTATGTGGTACCCGCTAACAACACATTCCTCTGTGTTTTCATGTGGTACTAACAAAGGGCTCGGTGGATATAAACGTAACGTCTCCTTAACAATGGCTTGAAGGTACACTAAATTCTTGATATCATTGTCGTCTATCCATCTAGCCTTACCAACTTTTGTGTCGATCTCTTCTTGAGCTTTCTTCAAGACATGTTGATTGTTTATCAACAATGTCATTCCCCAGTTTATGTGATGAGGAACAGTGTCTGCTGCATCCATGACCATACTCTGAAAAAAATTACAAGTTAAAAATTCGAGTATTTTTTAGTATAATCAGGGGTAGCTCGACAGTGTTAAAAAAAAGACATGTGTCTTAGATTCCTAAATTTAAGAGGCCTTATTTTTAATAATAATAGGTTATAAGTTATTATTTTTTAACATATATAGATTACTATTGGTAGAAAAAGTAAAAAGTATTAGAAGAAATTTGAGTACTATATTTCATGAAAATAATTTAAAATAAGTATTATTGTATTATCAATTGAAAAATAAAAAAAATTAATTATATAAAAATTATTAATAATTCAAATTTAAAGTCCCGTTTAATTTTTATCTTAGGCCACTAATATGCTTGTCACTCCTGATTATAATCGAAATTAGAAATGAAACATCATATTTAATTTTGTATCTTACTTTATGCTGAACACAAAGAAAAGAAATAAACGTTACTATCAACACATTATATTGATTAATTCACATATGAACTTTCATTCGCTATTTAAACTTTCCTTAAGAGTAACTTTTATGTCAAAGTCAAATAAAAATATAGTACATCCCTTTGTTTTATTTTCACGTGGCACCATTTTTATTTTAGTCTGTTTCAAAAAAAAAAATTATCTTATTAGAAATAATTTAACTTTAAATTCTTTTATATATAAATATTCTATCTAATCAAATGATGCGATGAGACATGCAAATAAAATTACCAAAATGTGAATGATCCGAACATTATTATCAAGTCAAATGATGTGATATAAATGAAAATGTAGAAGATAAAACTTACAAAAATTGTTGCTTTGATAGCGGTATCACGAGAATGACCTTCATGGAGACGTTCGTCGCTCATTTTTGAAAGCATTACGTCAATGAAATCTCTTTCATAATTTCCATCTCCATTAACTTCCGTACTCCTCTTCACATGCTCGTCTAACCATCTCTGAGAAATCGAATCCATATCCTTAAACGTCTTCTTCATCAACTTCACATGACCTTGAAAATCTATCCATTTAAATAACCGAATCGGAAACGCATCCCACAACACAAATTCCATTGACAGAACCAGAAATTTCTTAAAAGTTTCCCTAAATCTCTCCACTTCTTCATCTCCATCGCCTCCAGATTCATAATTTTTCCCTGCTATCATTTTCACAATTAGCCCAAAATTCATCTTCTCCAACCAATCGGTTAAGTTTATCACTGATTTCACTTCACTATTTTGAATTCGAGAATTGAGATTTTTGATTTCGTTACGAATTTTCTCGATCTTCATATGTTTCAATTTCTCCAGACGAGAGTTGGATAAAACTTCCTGAATTATTAATTTTCTTATGTTTCGCCAGTAAGATCCGTAGTTAGCTAGAAAAAGTATGGCGTTATTGTACCCAATGTATTCGCCGTAGAGACAAGCTGGACGATTCGCAAATACGGCGTCGTTTTTGGTGTAACATTCTTTTACGGCGTCGTAACTGCTGATTACTAACATACGGTGAAGTCCGAGTCGGAAAGTGAAAACAGGACCGTATTTATCGGCTAAATCGGAGAGTTTTCGAGCTAACGGACGATTGTCACCGTCGTTGAAGTAGAAAAGATGACCAATTACCGGCCATCCTCCGGCAATTTCCGGTGGTAATGGTAGTTTTGACGATTTTTTTGTCGATAGGATGAAGTAGAAGAGGAATGCGAGTGTTAACAGTGCGACAATGGCGGCTTCCATGGGAGAAAGAAGAAGAAGAAGATCAAATTTCATGTTTAGAAAGTTATTATGAGTATTGACGTACAATTATGATGCATGGAACTTGTTTTTATAGTGTCAACCTTCGATTCTTCAGTTCGATTTAATTAAATTTTGATTCAGTTTTTTCGTATTTGGTTTTTATAAAAGTCGTATCATATTTCAAATCAAATTAAATCGCTTCGTTTTGGTTTTTTCTATTTCGATTCAATTTAATTCAATGTAGTTAAATTAATTTTTTGATATAAATAAAAATAAAGAAAGAATATGATAAAGTAACAATTGTTATTCACTTCACACTCCGAACTGAATAATCGAAGTTTCAAAAAAAAATCGATACCGAACTAAAATACCAAAGAATATAATATTTTTTTATTCGATTCGATTTTCAGTATTTATGTTCACCCTACTTGTCACACCAATAATGTCAGTACTCTTTTATTTTTAATTAGATATTTTGATTTTCTTCTTTCGGATATTGAATTGCATAGTACTTTTTTATGCGAATTTTAAATTGTATGAAGATTAATTTGATTAATTTTTAAAGTTAGATTACAGAAAAATTATTTAATAATTTAGATATCTAAATCGCTATATGAAAAATATAATAAATTGTTATTTTTCTCATATTAATGGTATGAAAAAAAAGTAAAATATTAATTAAAATTCATATAGTTTTATTATGATAAAACGAAATATGACAAGTAAAGAAAACGAAGAGAATATCGAATATCGGTTGAGTAATATACTTCTGTCTTTAATATAGTGTTTTTAAAAGTTAGTTACTTTAAACTATTAAATCTTTTTAGAAGTTCAAAACCAAATAAATGTATATATTTTTTCCATTTCATTTTTAGTTATTCCCTTTCCAAAATATAAATACTACTTTAATTATATTGAAATGACAGATGGCAATATCAATATAATAACTATATTTAAAATGTTAAAAATACCGTGCATATAAATTATTAACTTAAGTTATAAATACATGTTTTTTTATAATATCACATGTTTGTCAATAATTTGAAGGTATGGAGGCTTAAATTGATAATATTGAAAGGACATATCCCACTATTATATTGACTATATTCAAAATGTTAATAATAGTGTCCATAGAAATAATTAACTAAAGTTATTTATAAACAGTAACCTATATTTATTCATAATTTTCATTTCGATATTTGAAGTTTTGTTTTTTGGATTACTTTTTATTTAAATATTGAACGGTAATATAGCAGATAACTTATTTTAAGAATAAGTGATTGATGTTTTACGCCACTTATTTTTTAAATTATTTTTCGTAAGATATATGTCTGTATTCAAGTATTTTTTGCATGCAGTTATGATATCAACAATTAAATATATTCTTTTTCTAGTAATATGAAATATTGAGATAGTTTATACAAATTCTTCATCATTTATAACGTTCAATTATTTTGGATAATATCACATGTAGCTCGTCAATAATTTGAAGGTGTGGGACTTAAATTGATCATATTGTAAAAGAAATATCGCACTATCAATATATCGATTATATTCAAAATGTTAATAATACTATCATATAAATTATTTGACTAATGTTATAAATAGTATTCTAGATTTATTCACATTTTTCATTTTGATATTTGAAGTTCTGAACTTTGGGTTATTCCTATTCAAATAGTGAATAGTAATATCATAGATAACTTATTTTAGTAATAAGTGATTGATGTTTACTCCTATAATCAATTACTTATTATATGTGGTGTGTATAATTAAATTTGAAGTACTTATGCATGAAGTTCTGATATCAACATTTTTCAAATATTTCGTTTTCTCTAGTATTATGAAATATTGAAAGTAGTTTTTATATAAAAAATCTTCATCATTTATGATGTTTAATTTTTTCTCTACAATATGACATGTTGCTTGTTTTAAATTGATTAGGCATAATACATATATTGGACCTTAAATTTGACTTCAAATTTTAACTTTGATTTCCAACTTTCATAATGCACAAACAGACACTTTAACTATCCAACTTTTAAATAAATAAACACATGAGTCCTACATGACACAAACACGTAGGACAAAAAATGACATGTAGGACATGTGTGTTTGTTTGTTCAGTTTTATATAAGTTTAAGTGTCTAGTTGTGCACATCCAAAGTTGAAGGACATAAATATGATTTGAAGCCAAGTTAAAGGACGTATTTATACATTATGCCAGTTTGATTATATTGAAAGGACATATCACACTATCAAATATAGTGACTATATATTCAAAATGTTAATAATATTGTCCATATAAATTATTAACTAAAGTTATAAACGTTGTCCTACATTTATTCGCATTTTTTCCTTTTTTGATATTTGAAGTTTTGTTTTTGGAGTTATGTTTACTCAAATATTGAATGGTAAAATAATAACTCATTTTAGGAATAAGTGAATAATGTATTACGTCTAACATCAATCACTTATTCCTTTAATCATTTTCATAAGATATATGTATATATAATTAAATTTCAAGTATTTTAGGCATGCAATTATGATATTAATATTTTTAAAATATCTTTTTTTTTAAGTAATATGAAATATTGAGTGTAGTTTATTCAAAAATCTATATCATTTATAGTGTTCAATTTTAATATTTTTTTTGGATAATATTATATGTAGATTAATTTGAAGTGTGGAGACTTAAATTGATAATATTGAAAGGAAATATCGCACTATCAATATATTGACTATATTCAAAATGTTAATAATGTTGCTCATCATATAAATTGTTGACTAAATATATAAACGATATTCTAGATTTATTCACATTTTTTATTTAGATATTTGAAGTTTTGAACTATGGATTGTTTTTATTCAAACATCGAATAGTAATATGACAGATAACTTATTTTAGAAATAAGTGATTTGTGATTAGTATTTTACTCTTAACATAAATCATTTATTTTTTAAATCATTTTTCATAAGATATATGTGTATATAATTAAATTTCAAGTATTTATGCATAAAGTTCTGATATCAACATTTTCTAAATATCTTTTATTTTCCTCTTGTAATATGAATAATTTAACTATACAACAAATCTTCATCACTTGTGACATTTTTTTTTTTGAAAATATTCCATGTAGTTTTTCAATAATTTGAAGGCGTAAGGACTTAAATTGATTATATAAAGGACATATATATCATATTATTAATATATTGACTATAGTTCAGACAAGAAAAACACCTTCACAGACAAGTCCAATTTATTAGTTACTTTCTAAGTTTCAATTTACCCTGCTTCGGGTCGCGTTAGTCGAGATTACGACGTTCAGTTTACTTTGTTGAAATACCAATTAAAATAGGTAGATACTAATTGGACTCAACTAATACCACAAGAGACAACTTACACGAAAGGAGGGAAGAAACGAAACAACTTCTAGAACGCTTCATAGCTTTCTGAAGATTAGATGTGGACGTCAAGACACCCATTCTAAAAATTGTATATAATAGCAAACTAATAACCTAAATTAAATAGAATAGCTAGGGTTTGATTTAATTGTGCTCCATAGCAAACATTAGCTAAAATTTGCCAGTGTCTCTCTCCCAAAAATCTCGCTCGCCACTCTCCATTCTCGCTCGCCTCTCTCGCTTTATACACAGAAGTGTATAATTATGTTTCTGTTTTGTATAAAGCGAGAGAAAATTGTATATACACATGCAAAAATGTATATCTTCGTGTTATACACTTAATTATACAATTTACAAACATTTTACTTCAAATATTGCAGAGAAAAAGGCCAACGAATTATACAATTGTGAATTATACAATTGCAGTGAAATACAATTTTCTCTAGCTTTATACAACAGAAG
The DNA here is from genome assembly GCA_027704765.1 of Solanum habrochaites. Taxonomy (NCBI): domain Eukaryota; kingdom Viridiplantae; phylum Streptophyta; class Magnoliopsida; order Solanales; family Solanaceae; genus Solanum; species Solanum habrochaites. The sequence continues at coordinate 1,549,953 of JAKWJA010002492.1, forward strand.
TGTATATATTGGTGTTTCTATTTTTTGTATAAAGCGAGAGAAAAACATAATCTTCTTGCTATACACTTATAATTATGCAATATACATACATTTTAATTCGATTCAACTGTATGCAAAACAAATTATACAATTGCAGCGAAATAGGCCAGCGAATTATACAATTTAGGCCAGCGAATTATACAATTGTATATGTATAGCAAATTATACAGTTTTATGTTTGTTATGGAGCGCAATTATGCAAAGTTTGTTATAGCATACAAATATGAATTTTTTATTTGCTATATGTGAAAGTTGCCCTTCTTAGAAGTCTACTTAGCCCACTGAAAACTAAGTAGATGTAAAGAAGGCCCAATATTAGAAAGACTAGAAAGCCCAAAAATATGGCCCATTTAACTTCACTTTACACAAGGTTGTTCATGGATCCTTTAGAATTGACTTTTAATTAAAATTAATTAAAATCAAATGTAATGCATATTTATTGATTTAGTTATTGTTGTTTCGTTCGTTATATTCAAATTATGAGAAAAAATCACGTTCTTTTCTTTCTATAAAATTAAATAAATTTAATACTTTGCTAATTTGTAATCCTTTATTATTCCATTTGTTATAATAATAACTATAGTTTTCTTGAATCACTGAGAAAATATTTTTAGATCTACGAGGCCTACTAAAGAAAATTACCATATCTATAGAAAAGTTACTAAATTCATCCGAAAACTTGAACCTTTATCTAACGTTATCTAACGCAATCGCAATCGAAAATCACAATAATTAAGTGAAAAATCCACTAACTCAAAATTAAACACTTTACTAAGCACAATGGAAATACTAAAAAATTAAACAAAAAGTAGGATCATTAAAAGATTCGAATTGATCAATTGCATCATCATTCTACCTAATTCTTATGACTCAAGGGCTTAAAATATTCCAAAAAGCAGTGATATTGCAATCTGATAACTGATAATTAAGTATCCCCCTAATTATTAAAATATTATTATTATTGTTATTATTAAATTAAAACATAGACATCCATTTGAGTGTCCTTCCATGTATTTTTTTATAGTAATAAGATTAGCTTTAGACAGAATATAATGATTACTGTCTTTTCGGAATTTATTATTGAGTCGATTCTATTCATAAGAGATATCCATATTTTTTTCTAATTACAGTAATCTCTTTAAATTTGTACCTTATGGATACATTAAAGAGTATTTCATTTACACTATAACATAAATCGAATACATTAAAAACTTGTTTGGATACATTAAACACTACCTCAAATACAATATAAAATAAATCGGATACTAGCTCGAATACATTAAATATTGGCTCGGATACATTAAATAAATTAGGAGAGAAATAAGGGATTTTAGAGGTTTTTAGAAATAGAAGGAATATTAAAAATAAGAGAAACATAAGACGTGCATTTCAGTAATTTTTTATACGTAAATTTAACCTTTTAAAATATATCATAGCAAAACGATAAACATAATTGTAGTCATGGATTCAAAATTTGAATTTTATAGATTCTTAAAGTATTGGACGGTGAACTCTTGCCTTGGCTATTTCACAAAGGGAAATGAAATTGTTCTTGAATAATTTGAAATAGAAATGCATTTTCTCATGTTCAAATCCTTTGGAATGAAAAATAAAATTGTTGGGAGTATCACCTTTTACAATGAACCTGTAATATATACAAATACAAATTTAATATGATCTATGTATGAATATCGAGCACTAAATAAAAGCAGCGAATACTATAATTGAATATAAAGTGTTGCTTACATGAAAAGGAGGGTTTAACAAATTGCTTAATTCACAACAAAAAGTGAGCACTTTTACAAAAGAGCCATTGCCACTAGCTACTATTATTGCAAGATGAGGCCAATCACCTTTTAGCTAATCTTTTGAGTCTTTTTTTTGTTGTTGAAACTTGAAAATAAAGTGGGAACTAATTTACAAAAGCTAAAGAGCACAAAAAAAAAAAAGCAATTTAATTACCCTAGTGAGAAGCAATGGAAAAGAAAGTTATTCACAAGGACCAATTAGATGTGCATGTCTTATTTATTTACCACCTGCAAAATTCAAATTAAAGAGGATCAATTATAAAGTTCATTTATCATCATAATAATGGCATGAAGTATATATAAAAGTAGATATTATATGTTGAATATATTTAAAATCGTTTGATAATTGGTTAAAATTATGCAGGTATTAATAATGTAAGTATCAGTTATGCATATGCTAATGATTCCATCTTTTATTCTACATAAGATAATACACAGATTTCCTCATAACTTGTACAGGTATTAATTATGTTGATTCCTAAATTATAAACAACTTATTTTGCTAACTAGCTAGCGAACGTTGTATAACTTGTATAAACTTAATTAAATTATAAAATTCTTCTTTTCTAGCTACGAAACAACTTTTTAATTAAAATTCTGATTTCATCGCTGATGAAATGATAAGATTCTTTCTTTACTAGCTATTATTATTGTTGTTATATTAGACTCATAATACCTTTTAACAAGTGGCATGAAGTATAAAAGTAGATGAGCATGATCAAGATATATATAAAGATGAGGCTAATAACCTAAAAAGAAGAGAGTATACTGACCTTTCTTTTCACAAAGCTTATTTAGAACAGAAAGGAATACAATAAGCAGTGCCACCCCAGCTATGAGCCCAATTGTAATTGCTAGTGTCTTTTCAACATCTTCATCTCCTGCAATTTTGTATATTCCCAAATATAGAGATAATTACGAGTCTGAATCATTCGATCATAAATTTACAAAATAAGTCTATTCAAACATCTAGAAGGTAAGTTAATCACCGTAGTTTGACAATAAAGAATAGAACATCTCTAAGAAAACAAAAGAAAGTTACCACAACATATGTACAAAGTGTGTAAGTAAATAATATTTTATACTAAATATACACACAACACATTATACATACTTATACACAACATATACATAAAAAAAATATAGCGTTTATTTTGATTACGTTGGTAAACTAATTGATCGAACAATATACATCGATAACTATCCCTATTATGTGTACTTCTGATTGTTGGTTAATTCAAAGACTAATTAGTTTGTATAACATACATTTTATCAACTTACCTATTCAATGCATATTTTGTATCAGCTTCTCTTTCAATTATAGTAATTCATATAATTGAATCTAATTTCATTTTGTTGTACAAACTTCTCCTTCAAGTATATATTAGGAAAGAAATATGACCATTGGTGAAATGTTATGTATAACAAATATATGTAGACATAGAAAAAGAATTTTACGAAATATATATATTTTTTTCAAATGTATATATACAATTATGTTAAATCCTCTTGATTAATCTTTCTTAAGTTTATCTATTTATATTTTGATTTTTCTTGATGAAATTTCTGATTCCGCCGCTAATGTAACACTACCTCGTATATATACCTAATATATTAAGATCAAAATTTGAATCAATGTGTGGTATGAAATTTTTCTCTTTTCAAGTGAAATTTCCCAATAAATTAAAGAGTGACAAATAAGATAAAAGCAAGTGGAATATTTTGAGAACCACAATATTGTGAAGTTGCAAGTGGAAGAGTGACCACATTTTCTTTTGTCATGACTTATTAATTGTAAATTTCTTGGAAGTTCTTTTGCATTTGGAAAATGACAATAAGTCAATGCATGGACTAACAAGTAGAATATTTATGTTGATAATTATTTATAAAAATAATATACTAACAACTAACAAGTGTGACATATAATGATTGTTTTTGTTGAATGATGTCTAACTCTCAAATTATGATTAAGTGATTATGCAAAAAAGTTATGCTTAGTGTACATAAGATTATCTAATTCTATCCGTAATTAAAAGATAGAGACGAAAACGCAATAAAAAAAAATTCTCAAATTCTAATTCAATTATTTGACCCAAAAGTCAGTTCATGAAGTGAACAGTGTTCAAAATCATATTATGAGACTAAGTTATATCGACTTTGAGGAATTGATTTAGAAAATTCTAACAACAACCCTCCCTCCTCCCCCCTCCCCCTTCCCACACAAACCCAAGCCTGCTAATTAAAGCGTGAATAACATAATATAAGATTCAATTCGAGTAAATCAAAAGTTGAAATGGACCGGACTACCCTGATATAATGATTAGAAATTGATCTTGAGCTAATTTAACTCAAATATTAATTCATAAACTGAGAATGGTCTAATACCATGTAAAAGACAAATTAATTTTGTTTGGTCTTTCTTTTCTATTTTCTTCCAATAATTCGACCTATCCTCAAAAATTATCGATTAATTCACCAAAATGTATTCAAATATAGATATTTTGTTTGATTTTCTTAATATATTGGAGGTTATCATTAAGAATGAATAAATCACTCCTAAACCATAATATAGAAAATAAGCTCTTCCAATTATTGATAAAAAGGAAGAAGGAAAGAAATAGTAACACTACTTTTTCTTTTTCACTTTTATAAAATTTGAAAGAAAATAATAATAATAATAATAAAGCAAAAAAGGACATAAAGAAATAGACTTTCTTCATCCTAACCTCTATGCTTACTCATAGCCAACCTAAGAGAACCCTCCCTTAATAGTAACCTAACCTACGTTTTATTTAATTAAGGGTTTAATTAATTAGACTTGTATTAAATCACCTTACACCTATATCGTAATTACCCATCTCAAGAAGAAAAATAAAATAAATAGTATATCCCTATCAAATATTACTATACTTGTAAAAAAAAGAAAATAAATTTCTTAATTAGAAATAAAAAGTTATATATTTTATATAGTAAGAATAAATGAATTTTGACACTCCATACGAATATTTATGATCTATTTTGAATAATAAGTTTACAAATTTATATCTTTACTTTTAAACGTTATATATCACTATTCAAAATCCAAACACCATAACATAAACGTAAGTCAAGTATTACTTCCTAGTCCGGTTTTCCCGTCCAATACTCAACCAATCAATTATCGCTATATCAACAAAATTTTATCAAACCTTAATTAGCGACAATAACAATGTAGTGTGATTTCATATGTGAAATTAGTAAATGATAGAATATACGAAACTTATTTCCTATATGTGTAAAGTGTAAAGTAAAAAAGTGAATTCTGATAAACTCTCAACTCAAAATAGACTTAAAAGCAATCTTACAAATTTCTCGTGACCATGCATGAAAAGTAAAAACGTTATGTAACTTAAATTTACCGTAGAAAAGTTAGTGAAAAGATAACGGATTAGTTATCTATCACATTTTTACTAACAAAAGCCAAATAAACATAAAGATATAACTCATGCACCACCAATTATTATGGCGGAGCCGCTTACCGCTTTTGGACGTGAATCCACGCTCCGAGAACCGCGCGTAGCATTTTGATAAAAACATATCTCCCCAAGGTGAGGACCCACACTCGCTTTTCAACCGTCTGATCGCCTCCGATAAACAATCATCACACTCACTCATACTCAAATCTTGCGTACACTGCGCTACACCGTGTATTTTCCCTGACCCGGCAACCCGAAAATATTGACCCACAGATGATAAATACGTCAAAACGCCGTCGTTTCGGGTCATCATATCCGAATCATCCATAATGGATGGTCCACATTTATGCATGACAATTCCTTTGTCTTCAATCCCAAGAAATGAAACATTATCGTACTTTATAAAACATCCATCCAGCTGTAACGCTCCGCCGCACGAGACGGGGCAAAGCGTTCCAAGCTGAGTCAGTGCCGCGGCGACACAGTTGTGACAGTCAGTACTGCTTAAGTCGCCACGGCACTGAAAAAGACCGTACGCCACGTCGTACTGAGTCGAACCGGGCATGGATATCTTGAAATTGTTGAAATTTGACATTGATGCTGAGTTGACTAAGGAACTGAGTAGCGAGTTGACGTTCGACTCGTAAACCGTGCCCGGATTATATTTTTGTTGCGTACATCCACCGTAAACGAAAGATTCTATTGACGAAGCGTTTGATTGGTGAACGAAGAATATAATTATCATATAGTAAACAAGAAGAACATGATGAAGAGAATTTTTTTTAATACAAAGTTTCATTTTTTTTTGTTCTTTGAGGTAATGAGGGCTAATGTTCAATATATTTTTTTGTATGGAAATTTTGTGGCGTGGGGGGTGGGGGTTAGGGTTGTTTGGTGGAGATTTACGTGAGAAAATGGTGAACTCAAGAAGTATTATTTATGTATGGGATATGGACCATGGATCTATATGACTAGTATAATTAGAGTATGAAAAACAAGAGAGAGAAAAGGAAGTGGTGGGGGATAAGAGCCTGTTTGGCTCAGCTTAAAAGCTGGTCAAACTAAAGACTTATTTTTGACTTATTTAACTGTTTGCAATACTGAAAAAAACTTATTTTAAGTTAAAAAAAACTTATTTTAGCAAAAGTTAAAAGCTGGGGTAGAGGTGCTTTTCTTTTTTTAGCTTATAAGCTGTTTTAAGTTGACCAAATTTTTATGTGTTTGCCCTTAATATTTTTATACAATCTCCAAATTACAACATAACCCTAACATCTCTTTCTTCCATTTTTACCTTTCCACGTTTGGCATAGCAACTTCAGCACTTTTATCCAAACACATAACTGCTTATTTTAAAAATAAGTTTCAGCACTTTCAAAAGTACTTTTTTAAAGCTGCTTTTATTAAGCCAATCCAAACGGGCCCTAAGTTTACTACTAGTTTAAAATTAGATGTCCTTTTAGATTTTATATATATTTTTTATCTTGAATTTTGAATAATGACAGTCAGAAATGACTATGGACCCGTTTGGATGGGCTTAATAAAAGCAGCTTTAAAAAAGTACTTTTGAAAGTGCTTAAACTTATTTTTAAAATAAGCAGAAAAATAATAAGCAGTTATGTGTTTGGATAAAAGTGCTGAAGTTGCTATGCCAAACGTGAAAAGGTAAAAATGGAAGAAAGAGATGTTAGGGTTATGTTGTAATTTGGAGATTGTATAAAATATTAAGGGCAAACACATGAAAATTTGGTCAACTTAAAACAGCTTATAAGCTAAAAAAAGAAAAGCACATCTACCCCAGCTTTTAACTTTTGACTTAAAATAAGTTTTTTTTAACTTAAAATAAGTTATTTTCAGTATTGCCAAACAGCTAAATAAGTCAAAAATCAGCTTTTAAGTCAGTTTGACCAGCTTTTAAGCTGAGCCAAACAGGCTCTATGTATAGAATTATTAGTTAAATCTTTTTATATCTCGAGTTTTTAATAATGACAGAGTCAGAAAGGACTATATATAAAGCGGAATTGACGAAGGAAGGAATAAGTGATCATAAGTTTTCGTTAAGTAGAGATTGTGGTTTTAATTTAGTGCTATTTTTTCTTTCTTTTTTAACATGAGGTTGGTAAGAATACTATAACAAAGGTGGATGTAGATTATTCGTACTGAATTTAGAGTATTTTCTATGCATAACATAGATTTATGAAAATTACAAACAAATAATAGATATAAATTTATATTTTTAAAAATACAATAAATTAAATATTAAAAATCTTTAACGATTAAACTCGTAGAATTTATAATTGTGAACCATCTTCTAAACACAAGAGATGTGTAAAATGTAAAGTACATGTGATGTAAGTGTAGAATTAATAACCTTATCAACTCACTCAAATAGATATAAATAAGCTTTTCTATATATGAATTTTGAAAATTTTAAAATAAGATAGTTATTTACTAGAATAAGAGTATGAAGGAAAAAAAAAAAAACCAAAGGGGAAGTCTTTGTGTATTGTGGATTTGAGGGGCTGTTATAGATGTGGATTTGTATAAATTTATTTGGCATTTTTAATTTTGTATTTTAAGATTTAGATAAGTATATTCTTTATCATATTTTATTTTTAAAAAAATATATATTTTCAATTGTTAATTATTATTATCTATAGTACGTACTTTCAATCTAGTTTTTAAATATTTAGATTCCATTTTTAATTCAAAACTTGAATATTTTAAAGTTTAAACTTACATCATATAAATTGAGACAGATCGAATACCGTAATAATGAATACTAGTGTTTCTTTTTATATAAGTAACATAGAAGTTGTAATATTGTCTTTATACTGTTTGCAAAAGGCGTTTTGTCATTTTGGCTGTTAATGCTTTTTCTAGTGGCTTTCCTTTATGTATTGTACGTTGGTGAATCATCTTGTTCCCTGACTTTTTTTAAAAAGAAATAAATTATATATATATATATATATATATTATATATATATATATATATATTATATATATATATATATATTGTTTAACTTATAATAACATATTATTTACTTCTTTTGATACTTCGATATTTATATAATAAAATTATAATTCATTATAAATTTACATGCTTATCAAATCTAAAATATAGAAATCAAAGGTTATTTGTTTTTAAAAAATCTTTAAAATCATTCATTTCATAGCCTGATGGATTTTTTTGAATAACTAATTAATCAGACGAGAATAAAAATAAATAGTCTTATTCTATGCAAACCTAGCTTTAAGATATTAGAAAGTGTATGATTAATAGATGTAAGTACTCCTATTAAATTCGATCTTAGATGAATCGTATAACGCTTTAAGATTATACGTAATATATTCATATAAATAAGTCTTTGAAAATAAAATAATGCATTGTTTAATTTTAATTCGACTTTAATGGTATATGAAGAGTTAAATATCCTCCTTTTTCTTTTTGATTTTTAGGTGTTTCAAATAATTATGTTCTCCATTTTATTATATATTTAATGTTAACAATTTTATATGAAAAATTACTTGAATACAAAAAATAACCTATAACCGTTGCTTTTTATTTTTCTATAAGAGATATTCCAAATAATATTTTTTTAATATTTTTTAAACTAGATATCTTTTTGGAAAAATAAGTAGGTATAGGCTCTAATAGCTTTGGTGCTAAACAATTAGGTGAAGTGTCATTTAACAAGTTAGGTTTAATTTCCTATTTAAAATTTAGATAAAATCTAAAAATGTCGACTGGGATTAAAACTATTTAAAAGGAGGACATACAGGAACCTAACTAATTTAGTTAAACACCTTTTCTATTAATTCTTACGTAAAATTATATATAATATCAAATTATTAATTCAAATTAAATGCTATAAATATACTTTAATTTAACTGTACTCTATAGTAAACTATAGTTATTTTCGTCACTCTCCTTGGTGGAATTTCGCTCGTCACGCTCGTTGATGGCAGTCTCTCTCGCCTCTCTCGCTTTTTGTACAAACACAAATGTATAAAATGCGTTTGTATTTGTATAAAGCGAGAGGAAATTATATAAATACATATATTTTCATTCCCCTCTCTCCCTTCTCCTCGCCACTCTCGCCTCTCTTGCTTATACAAACAGAAACGAAATGTATAAATTGCGTTTCTGTTTGTATAAAATGAGAGAAAATTTTATATACACATGCAAACATATATATTTTCATCCTATACATTTATAATTATACAATAAAAATACTCCCCTGCCAGTTCCTTTTGCATTTCTCTCTTTCTCGTTTTATACAATTCGATTCAATTATATATTCCTTGCTCAAGTCTCTTTTATCTTTCTCTCTTTCTTATTTTATACAAATTCAAATTGTATATAATCATCCTATACACTTATAATTATACAATACAAATAATTCCCTGCCGAAGTCTCATTTGCCTTTCTCTCTTTCTTGTTTTATATAAATTCAAATTTTATATAATTTCTCTCTTTCTCGTTTTATGCAATTGCAATTATGCAAACTTTGATATAGCATACAAATATGAATTTTGTGTTTGTTATATGTGAAAGTTACCCTAATTATTATTGGCTCTTAAAAACCAATTTTAAATATATTTTTAGCCGGAATTTAATATCAAAAAAGATATCTATAAAAAAGCCTTATGTTTCTAGTAGTAAATTCCCTAAATCATTACTGAAAACTATTTTTAATAGAATTTCATTAGAAATTGGTATTAATAAAAATATTTGTAAGAAACCCGTGTTTATAGTAATAAACTTTTTTGATCTTTATTGAAAATCTTTTAATAGAACTTTGTCAGAAATTTATATTGATGAAGTTACCCATAAAAACAAGACATTTTAGTTATAAAAATCAATTTTATTTTTTGAAGTTATGTTTATGTTCGCCCTCATAATATTAAAAGACAAAAAATATTATATAATGGGAGAAAATGCACAATAACTAGATATTAAATGTAACAAACTAACAGTAAAAATGGAGTTCGAAGCCAAAAGAAATTGTCAAAAATTTTAAAAGGACATATCAGTTTTCTTATTATTTTTGTCAAAATAAAATCGCTCCATTCACAACGTTTTTATCCTTTTGGTTTAAAAGAAAATTGATATGTCCTTTTAAATTTTTTAACAATTTTTTTAATCCTTTTGACTCCAAATTCAGTAAAAATGACCTTATTCAAGATTCAATATTGAAATTAATTAAAGATGAAGGGAAAAAAAAATGATAACACACCATCGGTTTGGGAATATTGATTTCTTTTAGATATTATCTTCAAAATAAAGTAACTCCTAAAAGAAAAAGAACTATGATTTTCAGAGGATTTTATTAAAAAAAATTGTATGTTTAGGTCGTTAACTAACTATTTTAATTTATTTGGCTTAAATTATATGTTAGCGTTTTTTACTCAAAATAATATTTAAAAATTATAAAATAATTTAAGAGAAAGGGAGTACGAATAAGAATTTAATTTTTGTACACCTACAAATAAATTCTAAGAACGAGTGCGTTGACATAACTGAAAAAATTATTATTGTTTGATATGGAGATCACATATTTAATAGCCCATCGTGATTTATTCTTTTACGAATCATTCATCGCGATAGATTAGTGTATTAGATTGCCCCTTTATTTTGGTTTATACCTTCAAATAAATTAATTTATTTTCACACAAATACATATATCGCACATGAGATAAATATTTTATATCAGAATGCTTGTGCTAAGATACGTACATATAATCAATATAATTACTGCGAGTTTCAGATTTGAGTTTTCAGAATGGAAAAGATCTAGTTGGAAGCATTTCCCCAAAAATGAGTCCTATAATAATGTGCAAATACGAATATGATCTGACTCTAATGTAAATATCGAACCTTACGAAAAAAATATTTGAGAAAAATAATAGTACTTTCATGAAGGACCATAAATTGATTTCAAAGACTAGTAATAAAAGGGGGGCATTGGCTAGGGATCTTAGGAACTATAGGACACATTAGAGACTTAATAATTTAATGGCATGTGTTAATTAATTGAAATCTTTCTTACACTAGCTATATGTTCTATTCATGTAATTTCTATTATTAAAATTATCACCTTAATTAGTAATAAATATTTATTTTCCAAAATGGCTTATTTGGTCTTAATTCTCCTAATTTGAATGGTCATTATGCACTTAAATTGTTTTTTAAAAAATCTTAAATATTATGCTTGAAGAGTATCACATGTAATCTAGTTGAGATTAACATATATTCCCAAATGTTTATCCATTGTACAATAATTAGTTGACACTTAATTTTCACATAAGATAATGATTAGGACATTCAACCAAAAAAATGGTGTTTAATCTTATTTCAACTCTTGACTTATATTAGTGAGTTATTTGGTAGCTACATATGATATTTTATAACAAAAAGAAAATATGATTTTGTCAATGACATGCTAGTATTTTTTACTCTATATATAGGAGTTTAAATTATATTACATTGTCGGTGCAAATAATTTTTATACTGTTGTATTATCAAAATCATATCTAGGTAAGTTTTCTTAAAATATGAAATTAGAAATCTTTTTTTTTAAAAAAAACAACTTAAAATATGGGATTAATTACATTAGCAAAGGAAAATAAGCAGTACCTATAGTTCCTTTATTCCTAACAAATGTTTCAGATTGAAGATAAAAAAAATGGAATTATCTTTGATAAAAAATAATTTTATCCTAGTTCAAAATAAAACTTTTTTGTTTGAATATAAATTAGTCGAGCGCTAAAATAAATCCAGATATTTAAACGGAAATAAAAAAGAAAACAAACAAAAAAAAAAAACTTCAACTAACTAGTTTAATTATCATATTTTACAACAATGTGTTACTTAAACGATAAACACTTCTCACTTCCAACAATTAAAATTCTAAATTTAAATCACCAAGAAAGCAAAGATAAGAGCTCCTCGAGAGGGGTTAAAAAATAAAAAAAATATCATAATTCATGACTTATTTTTCAACACATATTATATTATTACAGTTTATTCATTTTTACATGAATTTTGACTATATGCGTATGAATTCAATTTTGTTGAGAATATAATTAAATAAACTAAATAAATTATTTAATTATATTCTCAATACGATCTTCTCGTGCGAGGCTGAATTAGTTAAATAGAGTAGCTAACTAAATAAATTTGTTAATAATTCATCGCTTATTCATAGCTAAATGAATCAACACAATTTATTTATTGTTTAGATACAAAATTTGCCTCGCGATTTCATAGTTTTCTTGGAGTGATTCATAGTATTATTCCTATAAAAACTTTCTTTTCATTATCTAAATTTTTAAAAAATTGTGATCAAATCCCATGAACTTACACTCCCACTAATTAATTTGATTGATTGAGTCCATTTCATCAAATTATATTATTATCATAAGAAAAGGCAGACAATAATTCCCAACTAAGGTTGTCTCTTGTTTAATTTATTTGGAGCAATTGAGGAAAAAGAATAAAGGTACATTCTTTATTCTTTGTTTATGTTGATTGATAAATAATTGCAAAGGTAACGACACATAACCAATTAATTAATTAGTTCATATATCTTATATCATATAGTAAATACTTTCCATGGTTGCTTCAATTGGTGGAAAAATTAATTTATTACTCTCAAGTTTATACATAGATATAATTGGCGATAGAATCATAATTTTTAATAAGAAATTCAAAATACGAAAAAATAATTATATAAAATAATTAAAAAAAGGTTCAATATCTACTATAAATACATGAAAAATAATTTATCGATATTTAATAATATAATTTTCTATCTAAATAAGTTCAGGTAAACCTCATTAATCCTATCTGACTTCGTTTCTTACGAGTGGATAAAATTATGAATTAAGATATAAGATAATTTATTCTATTATTATAAAAATTAACGAATATTTGCTGACTAACACATAATTAGAAAATAACTATATATACTATTTCGAAATTATTATCTTTTATCTCTCGTATAAAACGATCGAAAAAGGTACATGAGAGTTTGAATTGATTGATGACCAATTATGTCCATTGGGACTCACTTTAATTTTTCTATGCATAATATTTGACTTGACTATATATTATATTGACTCCCTTAAAACACGAAACTTGCTTTATGTCTCTTTTTTTCACTTTGTCATTGGGGGTGGGGTTGGTTTATCTATTTATTTTGAATTTATTTATTTATTATTGATAATGATTTTGAACATTAAAAAAATTATTATATTCATATTCATATCATAAATAAATGATAATATTTATTTATTATTGATAATGATAATATTTATTTATTATTGATAATGCTAACATTTCTTTCACTCTAGCAATTCTAGTGTGCTACTTAAGTATATAGATTCAAGAGTGTAATAATTGATTACTCCATCGAAGTAAAAAATTATATTTTTTATTATGTTAATTATCTTTTTAAGTGTTTTTATATCTGATATATTTAAAATCACAAAAAAAATAATTAAAAATAAGTACATATCTTTATTAAAAATCACAAGTCTATCACACTTTCAAAAAAGGAACATTTATAACACTTTTTAGACAATTTTCACATCAAAAAATGAAGAGAAGTGCAAGTAATATATAAGATTATTGAACAAAACTTTTTACATGAAAGTTTTGATTTTTATTTTGAGCTAAATATGAAAATACATAACATGAGTTTGGATTATGACATTACATGTAAATTTGTCAATTCTTCTCATATGTGTAACATACATATAATGGTCTCAATCTATCATGTCTTTTCATTACTTAAATTTTTGAGCTTTGGATATTTGTCTTTTATTTCATGCACATGGCCACATAGTTATGTGTTTTTCTCCATATATAGTTCGTACCTTAATGTCTTTGAAATAATATATATGTGCTTTTGAATTTGGTTTCAATTGAAATTTATGTTTTTAATATTGAATATGCATAAGCAGACATATACATTCTATACGGTTATCTAATTTTTTATTTATAAGATTGAGTAATATATGAATAAATATTAAACTCGAGTATGACAGAAAGATAATTTGTAAGGGTGTTTTTTTTTTCTTTCTTCTTTTAGTTCTTTGATATATTAAGTTTGCCCAATTTCTTGGCGAGTATAAACAAATGTTAGGGAAATTTCCTTTTTGATTGATTGGATCAAAGTACAAAGGTTTGATTTCGTGTGAGATCATGTTAACTCAATCAAGATTTTTTACATACATGATTACATACTTCAAAATGAAAATTAGTCTTTAATTTGGATACATAACAAATGCCCTCGCCTACATCGGCATTCTCTCGTGGTATTTTATATACATGTGAATCATACCAATCAGATACATACGAATACATGTATCTAGTGTATATCTAGTGTGAATTTCTCTCTGTTTTTGTGTATCTGGTAACAAGATACATGTATCTAAGTGTATTTTCCTCAAAATATGATAGAAAACTCTTAATTAGTGGTAAGATGCATAATATTTTTAAAATATGAATAATAATTGTATATATAGTAGTAAAGTATGTCTAATTATGTAGTTTTTCCTACTTTTAAAGAGAAAATTATCAATTACCAATTTTGGATTTAAAATATTGTAGAAATATATTTCAAAGGATATAATATTTTCTTTAAAAATATGATAAATAAAATGGCTCATACTTGAAAGATCGATTTTTAGGAAATTTGGCACGTATTATCAATGTGGCCCAATAATTGGCACTAAACAGCCCAATTCCAATTTTGCTCTCAGTAGCCCAATAACATTTCAAATCACATAATATATATACATATACATATATATATATATATCTTTTGTTAATATTAATAAACTAGTTACCCGAACGATATATTTGAACCGAAACCCCATTTCAATATGGAATTTTGTAGCAAAATTCTTCACCCATTAACAATACAATATTCCTCCCATATTTTTTTTTCTTATACTGTGAAATAATTATATATTATATCACTAATTAATAATTTCATATTAAATTTCAAGTCAAACACAGAATACATATAGTTTTACTATCAATAATCAATTAAAACTTAAACGAATTAGATGAAATTACATTTCATGGATTAATTCTACCACCTACACCTTCTTACATATTAGGAAGGTCACAAACAAAAGAAGGAAAAATGAAAGTTTCATCAAACAAAAAATAATTAAAGTGTCATATAATAAGAGAAAATTAAATCACCCCATTAATCATTAGTATAAAGAAATAATACTTCACAAATTACAAATAAGAGAAAATCCAAACAAATGTTCTTACTATACATAGTGGCTAAGATTAAATCCATTTTTATGAACTTGATACAAATCTGATAATAAAAACAAAACTACATCAATGTTTTTTAAAAAAGATCCTGTTCAAAATAATTGAGAAATTAAATGAATTAGCTATAATTTGAAAATAATTTAATTACTTTTTCTTCTTGGCTTGTTGCTCCTTGGCCATTTGTTCAAATAAGCTACCATCATAAACACCCCTAATTATTTCTTTTTTCAGTAATCCATGCTCATCTTTGCAAAGAAAATATAAGATCTTCCACTCTGACTGAGCAGCAACACTGCATAATATTAAATCACCTTATTAGTATATAAGTTTCTTGCTTAACATGAAGCCAAAAAAAAAGAAAAGGGGGGGGGGGGTCTATGAGTTTTCTACTTGAATTATCATCAAATGTTTATCGAAACTGATATAACAATATGAGTTGTTTACTTTTCCTAGATGAACGAGGGCGATTATTCAAGTAAAAAGGGTGAACAACTGATAGTTGAGGATGATATCGATGAACCTTTGATGATATTCATGTAGAAAACTTACTTGATAATTTAGATATGAAATTCAAAAAACTAAGATACGAATTTAGGTGCTTTTTTTTTAATCCTTGACTATAATACTTTTGAAGAGTAACAATTTGTGTTTTTACTAATATAGATTAAACACACCTTTGTCAATATGAATAAGAGTAGTGATATGTGTTTTGATCAAGATTTCAAAAGTGTTTTGAATACAGAAAAACATTTATACTATAATTCAAAAACACTAATCTTTTTCTTTAAAGCTTGATCTAACACCTCAATTTTTAAAATAAATATTTCAAAAATAAAATAAAAATTGGTTTCTCAGAAACTTTGCCTAACATGCCATTAACCTATAAAAGAAATAAATTTAACAATGCGAAAATTCTCAAAAATATCATCGAACTTTGAGAAAAAGGTCCATCTATATCATTTTTGTTTAAGAAAATACTCATCTATGTCATTATTTATTAACTGAAATTGACATAGATGAGTCAAATTTTTAACAGATAAAATAGATGAACCTTTTCTTAACGTTTTATGACATATTTAAGCCTTTTTACTTCTAAAAAAATGAGTCTTTTTTCAAACGAAAATAAAAACGGAAGAAGTCTTACTATCCCTTAGAGTCATTTGGTTGCTTGTTTGCCTTAAGCATATCATCCAATTCTTGAGCTGTTAATGCATTTCCATTTGAACGTGCATGTTTGCTGAATATCTCTTCAAATTTTTCTTGAACAAATCTTCAAAATGAAAAAAAAAAAACAAACAATTTTTAGCTCTACTTTTTAATATTATTAATTAAAATGTATAATATAATGTAGGAGGACTTGTAACTTAATTAGCTACGTTATAATTTCAAATTTTGAATGTAATAAATGATTTTAATATTCGATATATTTAAAAATAAAATAAAATAGAGAGACGGATCCATTATTCAGAGGAATGTGTTTACCTTCCTTCACTATCGTAAACCCCACTGTCACTGGTATGTTTGGCAAATTTGATGTTTTTCACTTCAATAGGAAAAAGTAAAGAAGGCCCTTTTCCCTGTATTATTATTCAATATTATACCATTAAAAAAACGCAATAGTTTTAAAATTTGTGATTTTAAACATATTATATAGTAACATTTTGTGTAACATTTAGTAAAAAATGTTATTTTAAATGTTTTTGTATATAATTTAGACAGATATATGAGACGTGGAGGTAGTATGGATCGGTACGGTGTGAATTGGAGCTACAGGAGTGGGAGTGGAGTGAAGATGATATGTATTGAATAAAAATAAACTATGATATAATTAATCTAGAATGATAATCGTGTAAATATTTAATTATTTTTTAACTGATCGAATATGAAAAAATTTAAAATTCCTTGCTTATCTAACATTAGAAAACACAGTAAAATTAAACTTCAAATGAATTAAATAATGACTTGATTGATCAAACACATGCATGCAAGATAAGCTTTTCTAATGACATGTTAAGTATTTTATATAATTTAATTTTGGCTTATAATATAAGTGTGAACGTAACTTTGGATAATTGCGCACAACTCGGAGATAAAAAGTAGGAGAATAAATTCATTTAAATAAAAGAGATCTCGATAAAATCATTTCTCGATTTGTTCGTGTCATTTTTATATTAAGCATCTATTTTTTTTTCTTCAATAAGTTTGAAATACCATACATCTATAAAAAGTTGGTTATACTATTGCTCCACTTTGGCAACATTAGGGCCCATTTCTAACCATGCAAACCACTTCTACAAAAACATGATAGAGAATAATAATATTTCTTCCGTCCATAGTTGTTTGACAGGTATATTAAAAATAAATATTTAAAATTAATTGTCAATTTAAACAATCAAGAAATAAATAGTTATTTTTTTCTAATCCTACCCTTAATAATTACTCCATTTTGTTCAATTGAAAAGTTATTAGACTTTTGATACTCTTGATATAGTAAGGTTATATTAGTCAAACTACATCTTATATTAAATTTTCCTTGAGGGGGTGCATGACCTTACCCTAACAAACAATTGTGAACGGAACGAGTATATAAATATATCGTGATTATCAAAAAGCTATTGTCTTTTCCTTTACTTCTTTTCTATTTACACCCCTCCCCCTCCCCAAACAAATAATTAAAAAAAACACTTATTCATGCAAAAACTATTTCATGACTTCTATTTTACGTCATATTACCTACCTTAGTCTTTCAATATAATATTTTTAATTGTTTTTATTTCTGTTACGATTTCAAAATGAGAAGCACTTATTAAATAATAGGAACAAGAAATAATAAAGCGTTTATATCCAAAATTATGAATCACGGAGATACTGTGTTAAAAATAATCTTTAGCGATAATGATATACGTAAATAAAGAGAGACTTACCGGTCGAGTTTTTCGACTGAGGCCAAAATTAATGAAAAAGGAGGCAAAAATGGAAAGAAAAATATTACTTCCAATTTTTCGAAAACCTGAAAAATGATAATAAAAAAAAATTAAAAAAAGTAAAGGGTGATATTTCACTTGTTATTAAATGGTACACAATGGGTGCTATAAATTAAAGTGGATGTAATTATATTAGGATTTACTAAATTCTAGTCCACATATTACTATTGATTTTTATTTATATGTATTTTCAATAATACAATTATTTTTTTAAAAAAAAAAAAAAAGTGGCCAGGACCACATATACATTAATTGAAGCAAAAATTTTTGTAGTGTTAAATTAATAGGTTGGGGTGGGGTAATTAGAAAATATCAAAATCGATTAAGATAATAAAAGACAAGTTATTTATCCGCTTAAATGTTACTTGACATGAAGTGAATTGGATTAGAATGAAAAAAAATGATTTTAATCCGCTTTATTCTTATCCTTTTATACTCAAAATTTGATTTTATATAATTTATTCGAGTACCTAATAAAAAAATTCCTTATACAATAACTATATGATAAATATCTTTTAAAAATATTTAAACAAATTTCTAGTAAGTTGATTTTGAGTTACATATCAACCATGTTTAATCTAAGGAGATAAAATAAGCAGATTATTAACCCGCCTAAACCTAAATAAATTAGGCGAAATATGATTTTATTGGATGATTTTGCCACCTAATGGGAAAAAAAAGTACTCTAATAACACTATAATTCCGTAATAATAACTAATTATAAAAACCTAAGTATTTTCATTATAACAAACAACTTGAAACTCCAATTTTCCACCACAAATATTTTCTTCAATTATTTACCACAAATTTTATTGTCATGAAGAAACACACAATTCCTTAGAGGCTAACAAAAAATTGGGACTCTTCTCTCCACTTATTCATGAGCAATGCAAATCATAAAAAAGTACGTTCGATCTATATACACAGTATAATTTTCAGACATAGAATATTCAGATAGATTCTTCATTCGATAGATATAGAAAAAATAAAAATACCTTGATAAGTTTCCCAAGGGTAAATTATTCCATCGTTATTGATATCGAAGAACATAACATGTTTTTGTAGAGGAGTTGGTTCGATCTTCGTAACTCCTGCATCTAAAATTATAATTAAACGAATTATAGCTCATCAAATTAATCGATCTCGAATAATATGAAAATTATTTTTAAAAAATTAAAAAAATTGAATACCTTGTTGGTGAATGTTGTTTGAGGAAGCCATATTTAAAAGTTTGGTTATTTTAAGAATATAATAATGAATAGAGAAAAGAAGATATAGAAGAGAGCAATAAGAATATGGAAGGAATAAAGCAAGTATATATAGAAGTTGATGTGTATTATACAACTTGGAGAAGTATACTATATATATATATATATTATATATATATATATATATATATATATATATATATATTATATATATATATATCTATATATATATATATACTATTTTTATATTGAGAGATTTATTTTCTTCGTCTAATAATAGTTGATAGTTTTATTATTTTGGAATATCCAACAATATTTATTCATTTTATATAATCAATAGTTCATAATTTACTTTTATCATTAATTAAAGTTATTTCTCTATAATATTTTTCAGGTTGGGTAAATATTATTTTTATATTGAGAGATTTATTTTCTTCGTCTAATAATAGTTGATAGTTGTATTATTTTGGGATATCCAGCAATATTTGTTCATTATATAATCAATAGTTATTATACTCAAATGGTGATATAGAAAAATTACCTTTAATGAAAATTTTGAAATTCTATCAATTAATAAAATATATAACGACAATATGACTGTTTTACCTATTTGTTAGTGTGGCTTTGTAGCATGGCAGTATCCGTATTATTGAAATGGTTCGTTAGTAGAGATGATCCAACTAATATATTTACATGAATACTAATTAATCATAATTAATTTAATAAATTTCAAATTTCGAATTTCAAATGATTGATCAAAACTAACAGGTGGCAAACAAAAAGAAGCTACAATAATGGGTCACACATTCTATACTTATATTTTGGCCTTGTGTTTACCTAATTCAAAAAAAAATAATCATAAATTCAGTACAAAATTTTTAGTAATTTTAGCTCAAATTCTATGTATATAAGAATTCGCTTAATATATATTAATAGCTTTATCAAGCATTCAATTAGTACCCGCGTTTTTAAAATATTAATATCTATAAATTCAAAAATTTAGCTTCGCCTCTGATAATCGAAATTTTTTACATCAAAGTCCTTACTAATATAATTTATATATTGACCATTTTCTCTTTGCTGTTCTGGAAATTCTAAAGTAGGACCAGCAATGCAATTACTGTCTTTTCTCTCTTTCACATCTGGAATTTAGAATCTCTCTTTTAAAAAAACTTTAAATTAATCTCTTTATTACCTGTTTCTCCCTTTTTTATATTAATTTTTTTAAAAAAACTTTACTGATATTTTTTTTAACATTATTCTATAAAATATATAACATGTGTTCGATACTTTGTTTTATATGTGTGTCTCTATGTGTGTATAGCACTTTTAAAAATAATAAAAAATATAAAGTATTTACATTTTTTATTTGTAGCATTACATTCTTGTTTATTTCGTAGTACCAGAAATAAAGCGTCCGTAAGCATGGATTCAATATATATTATTTTATTTATTTTAATTTATGTTATATGGATAAAATTAAAAGAAATTATCGAAAGGATAACTCTTTAATTCTCAGAAAAAAAGAAAGAAATTAGTACAAGAAATTTTTGAATTTGAAAATTGGTAAGTTCTTAGACGATAGAATATGATTTTCTAATTGAAAGCTACATATATCTTCTTTATAAAGTGGGAAAATGCACAAGTACCCTATCAATCTATGCCCGAAATTTCAGAGACACACTTATACTATATTAAGGTCCTATTACCCTCTGAACTTATTTTATAAGTAATTTTCTACCCCTTTTCGGCTTATGTGGGACTAGCTTGAAAAAAAGTCAACCAACGTTGGGTCCACAATATAGTGTCACCTAGGCCGAAAAGGAGTAGAAAATTATTAATAAAATAAGTTCAAAGGAGTAATAGGACCTTAGTATAGTATAAGTGTGTCTCTTAGATTTCGGGCATAGGTTGAGGGGTTACTTGTGTATTATCCGAAGACATACTTGGTAGTGTATATCACATATTTAAATTCAGAAACGGACAAAATAAATAAATAAAAAAGATTAGGTTATGTTGCTTCTAATATTTTAAGAAGAAATCGATTTAATTGATTTGATTTGATTTTTTAAAAAAAAAAGATCTATTCAAATCGAATCATAAACAAAACGTCCCTAACTAACACTAGTGACCCAAAAATAACTATATAAATTGTTCTTTTGAATTTAACTTACGTACATTAGTTACCAAGTATTTAAATAATACTGTAATATATTTTTAAACTTATTGTAACAGATCTTTTACATTTATTTTCATGGATCTAATTATATATAGAGTGTGCAATTTTATTTTTATAGTATATATTCAGTTTTGTTGTCGTAAGTTATTTTCCTCATTTTGTTGTTACTAATTTAACTTATTGTATAGATAGTTATATTATTTATAATTACTCCTAACTTTTTTTAAAAAAATTACTATAGAAGGTATAATAATTACAAAAAGGGTAGAAAAGTAGATCAATTGTGTGGATGCTTCTTCAATTGTTTTTATTAATCATGGACTCTTTCGTTAGCTATCCAAAATATTGTTCAGTCCGTATTAAAATACTTGTCATAATTATTATTTCTTTGATAATTAAACAATATAAACTTTGATCAATACTTTAAAATATATATTTCCATCATATTAATATGAAAATAATTAAAATTTATAATACTTCCGTATAAATTTTTTGATATTCAAAATTATAAGTTCAATATATCAAATTAGTCTAATATTATTTTATTTTATTATAAATTAATTAAATTAACTTTCAAAAAGTGAAACGTAACAACTATTTTAATTCGGTAAAAGCACTTGGTTTGAAAACGTGGAAGCAAACGAACCACAAAAGCAACTAAAGCTACATTTATTTGACGTGAAAGTTAAAGCAAGCAATAACAAACATTTATTTGCTTTATTAACAAATAAAGAATTTATACTTTTATTTTATTTTCTTTGTTTTGGCTTTAGCTTTACAGAAAACTAATAACTTCTAATAAGCAATAACAAAGAAAAATATGTTCCCTGTGTGTGTGGGATAATCTTAGTTGCTGAGGAGTAAAGACTCTTTTTTCGGTTTTTCATTTCATATTCGATATTTTTTTCACATAAGAAAGTCATACTTCTGAGACTCTATCAAACATAGTTTCATACTTGTAGGGATATATCCATGTGCTAAATTTGGAACATGTGAACTCATAGTTTCTTCGTAAAATATAAATATTTTACGTATAGAATTAATATAATATTATCTACTGGCACTCATATAACAAGAGGCTAAATTTGAAATTTGTTTCTTATTACGATATATGAAACTTATGTTTCAAACTTAAGCTCATTTGAAGTATATTTGATTGTTGAATTGAATCGAAATATGTGAAACAAGCCAAAAATATATATCATATATACCTAATATTAGGTTTTGCTTAAGGCCACAACTTTGACAAGAAATATCTAAAGCTCTTAGTTGTCAAATATTTGTGGTATCAAAATGGATTATCTTTTATCAAAGAAAACAACTATACATTATGTCATTACCCATTTAAAAAAATGTCATTTTCGAATAAAACTAAGAAACACTCGATATAAATACTTACGTGTCATTTGATGTGAAATATAAGGTATGAAAATTCCAAAATAAAAGCAAAATTATATTATCTTGCGTTTAACTGGAGATATTATGTAGTCCTTAAACTATTTCTACCATAGTAATAAGATAAGTTGAGCTCATATGCATAGCAGGATAACTTATTCTGAAATAACTTGAACCTAACCAAACGACCGTAACTTTGTGACTAAGTTTACTTGAAATCACATGAATATTGTTCTTCCATAACCTAAGAGGACAATCATTTGTAATTCTCAAACAAATTAGACCAAAATTCAGCAAATCATAAATATGAAAACTATAGTTAGCCTTATTCAGAGTGTTGGATAATTGTTATTAAACATCAATCCATCCCATAATTTAAGGAGGATTCAATAAGAAATACAAAACATACATTACTTATACATGCTACGATACTTTGGAATCGTCTACGTATTTTTATAAGGTTATATACAACATTATTATCTTTCAGTATTTTTATCAAACTTACATAATGCAGCATTTCACAACTAGGCCTTTTTGATCCACCCGGCCCTCTTCATTGCCTGGCAAAAGAAAGTAGTCTTCATTCAGATTGATATCGGAATTTTGTTCTCAACGTGCTATTTGATCTAACAACGCTCTACATTACTGTAATTGCTCGTATCGAGATATTACTGAGGGAGCCATATAGCCACAAAGTGGAGTCTGGAGATGGTAGAGTGTATGCAGACCTTACCCCTACCTCAAAGGTAGAGAGATTGCTTTCTACAGACGCTCAACCCAAGTCAATATTATATAGAACAAGAGATAATAATAAAAATGAGAAGTACTAGAAGTTCTTTTATATTGATCAACCTAGTAAAGACTCACCATCAGAAGGCTGAGCTAGTTTTCGATTTTGGGGAGACGTCATTTCCTTTTTCAACTGCATCAGTATATCCTCCATTGTGTTTTCCCTCTTCCAGTCAGCAAGCATGGGGAAATGACTTGGCTCTACCTGAGAAACTTTCTCACGCGTAAGCGTACTTTGTTAATATGAAACCTAATAAAGTCGGATAGAAAGTACGTGGTACTTACCACACCAGTTTCATAATTTACGCAGCTCATGTTAATCCTGGACTGGAACCTTACACCAGGTGGCTGATCCGGATACTCCTTTCCACAAAATAGTTTCAGCTGATAGATGCGCCCTTCGTGTACAGTCTGTTAACATTAAATGTCATTATCACAGAAATTTTTGCTTTCCTTACGGTCCAAGTCGGCATGAGTAGCAAGCAATTATTTTGTCAGTCTCGCAAATACGGTAAAGAAATGGATATTGGGCTTAACTCAGCTCCAAAAGCAAGCTCCGGAGGAGAGGATTGCCAAAAATCATATAAGAAGACCACTTACTCATGTAATATCTGATGGGGGATTCTTAACACTCCCCGCACTCCCAGACCTCGTTAACTAAAGCATGGACGATAAAATATGGGGGGAACATTGGTGAACAAAGAATTGAAATGGGCCTGGTACTAATACCATGTTGAAGTATGTAACCATTTCATCTGTAATCTTAAGCCGTCAATGGCCACACTTTTATTATTTAATTATATTCTAAACAATTACAAACTAAGGCACATTTGATAGAAAGACGGTTGTCTTGATTCTAATATTGAGTCAACTCCATTAAGACCTCTAGAGCGGTTTCTAACAACTACAGAAGGATAATTTTCATTTACAAAAGACCATATTTGATTCAAAGAATGCTAAATAACCCAAGCGAGAATTAAGGTCCACTGTATTTTGTCAACGGCTAACTTGTGTTTACTAACAAAATCAATTTTTTTTTATTACATAAATATATGATTCCCACCCATCTAATGCTGACATCTTGTTTCTATCATCACACATGGTGGTGAAAATCAAGTTATCCATAGCTGGAGGCAGTTACTTCATTGTCATTCTATAGTTCTACTTTCATTTTAAGATTTTCAGCCATACTGCATTGATCGTTCATTTACCTTTTTATGCACCTGTGTAAAACAAATGCAATATGGGCAGTAATACCTCCTTAAATTCTTCCACATAAACTAAAAATTAGGAGTTGTTGTACACTAAAATGGCCAAAAAAAAGATGTGAGTACCCATACTGGAAGGTATGCATGCATCTGTAAACAAATTCATGTAACATAGGTTTCCATAAGCAGCTGAACTAATAAGTATGACTGTACAACAATTCACTTTTTATTCCAATAAGACAATATTGGCTTTTTGACGAGGTTGAATGTGTTGGGTACAGTATCAAGGGGATGAACTGAAACTAAAGTGATATAAGATGTGTAATATTTTCATAATAGTTTCTTATCCAAAGAGATGGAGGTATGTATATGAAGTGTTATAATGGAAGGATGAGTACATATGAACACATGAGAGTGTCAAACTGTTAATACCTGTACACACAGTTCTTGCTACTTTTAATGAAAAGAATTCACATAAAGTAATCATACCAACGTCACACTCAGCAGACACTGATATACTGATAGATCAACACAAATGCAGGCAGAAGGACTTACATAACATGTCTACTTTTTTCGTCTTTTTCTTTCTCTTTTCTTTTGTGGTAACTCAAACATTCATAAAAGCAGAAATCAGAGAAGAATAACACTAACAATAAATTCAGAAAAATCCAATAACTCTAAAAATTGGACAGATGAAACCTCCTAAGAATGTTACATGTAGTACAAAAAAAAAAAGATCCAAAACAACCAAACACCTCTGTTACTACAAGCATTCACATGAAGTACTCGTACCTATGTCACACACATCAGACACTGATATGGTGATAAACAACACAAATGCAGGACTTATGTATCATGTCTACTTTGATCGTCTTTTTCTTTCTCTTTTTTTGTGGTAACTCAACTTTCATAAAAGCAGAAATCAGAGAAGAACAACACTAACATTAAATTCAGAAAAATCCAATAACGCCAAAAATTGGACAGATGATACCTTCTTAGAAAATAACTTTTAGTACAAAAAAAGATCCAAAACAACCAAACACCTCCATTGCTGCAATCAGAAATGTCGAAATACCTTTGCGCCAACATCTAGAAACATCCCTCTCTCCACCAGTTTTTCAGTCTGAACTCTGAACTACATTTGCTCTCTCTATCTCTATCTCTTCTTCTTTTTTGTCCCCTTATCTAGACTGTTTCCCGCTCTTCTATATCTACCCCCTCATTGGTTATCTAAACCCTAACTAATAAAACATATTTCAGTGCAGAGCCTGCAGGCAAGTCTCTAGATTATTTCCTGCAATACCAATCCTTGTTACTCTAGTTCCTTTTATCTATAGAAGGACATGCATGCTGCTTTTTACCATACTGAATGTTTTTTCTCGAAATGGTAAGTATTGTGCCTACTATCTTCTTGTTCACCAAAAAGGTGGAGTTCAAAAATTGAAGCCCTTCGATGAAAATCGAAGTGTCATTTTCAAAGTTTTTGTGGCCCAAGTGTGTCCTTAGTTCCTTGTGGCAGAAAGATGCACCTGGAATAAATCATATGTGCAAACTAGCTCGTTAAGTCATTAAGTGGCAAAGAGCATGTCGTCAACTAACTACAAATCATCCTTGGATCGTAAGTCATCACTAATAGCTCTTGATGATACAACAATAACAACTATGTCTCAGTCCCAAACAAGTTGGGCTGGCTATATGAATCCTCATTGATCATGTTTATCCAATTAAAATTCATCTTAGACAAGCCTTATACAAAATACAAATAATAATATTAATAGAAATACTTTAAGTTCTCTATATTTTCAACTAGCAAAAAAATCTCTACTAGGCTAAAAGACTCCTAGAGAGCATTGGACCTCAACTAAATGTATTAATATGACTAAAACCTTTGGCAAGGGCAGAAGATAACAAGGAATCAGAAGCAGCTGAGGAGGACCATCCCTGATCCCTCTATGCATTTTATGGACCATCCGGAAGGAGAGGAACAACACTTGCTTTGAGAATAGAAGGGCTCACATCACTTATATCCGGAATGAAAAATACTTGTCCCCAAAGTCAGTTCTTTTGGTGTAAAAGATGTTATTGAGAGTATGGATCAGTATTTAGAGTTTTTAGATTTGTTAGGAAATTTGTAATTGGTGCTTTGCTGTTTTAGGTGTTGACTACTTATGATGCAGTCTTTTGTACCATCATGGTACCTTTACTATTAAACTTTAACCTTATCAAGAAAAATATGACTAAAACCTTGTTTTCCTCATAATGACTAACAGAACTAAAATCTATTCTCAACCAGTGTCTATCGCCTATATATATTTTTTTCTTCTGTTATGCTCTATCTTTCGTAAGTCTGCATGAATTCAAAGAGATTGTAGGTCTTTCAAGACATTACTTTCCATGTGTTTTAGGCCTACTTTTCCTTTTTTAACACCTTCATTCACCATAGTATGACATTTAAAGACTAGTGCATATGAAGGATGAGGCAGGACCCGACCAAACTAAGCGACCTTCACTTGTTTTATCTCAATGTGTGCTACTTGCACCTTCTGGAAAATGTGGTCGTTTTTTTAAATCTTGTCTAATCTTGTATTACCACATATCTGTATTAGGATCCGAAGCCCTGTAACAACTCATCTTGTGGATGTGTTGAACTTTAGTGGCCCAATACTCACTCTCATATAAAATGTTGGTCTTATAATTTGTTCTGCAAAACATCTTTCACTTAAATAGGCATCCTTTTATCACACAACACCCTGGTAGCACTTCTCCATTTCAACCATGCATATTTAATTCCGAGTGTAACATCTTCATCTACAATTCCATTCTCCTCAAACAGCAAGCCTATGTATCAACTTTTTTTGCATTTAGGCACTACAACCCCATCTAAAATTCACCTCAACTTTATTTTCCTTATGCTGACTATTCTTGTAGGGCATATATTCGTTCTTACTTCTACATATCTTAAAACCCTACTCTATAAATTGCTTCTACATAGCTCAAGCTTTTGGTTGACACTCTTGCTAGTTTTGTCAGTTCGCACAATATTGTCAGCAATAGTATACACCAACAAAGCTGACTCTGACGTCCTAAAATATATGTGCTGTATCATTTTTCCTTTAACAGATAATAAATGATTTAGACACATTCAAAATCCTGTTTCAAGGACGCACTCCTATACTCTATTTTTCCACCACTTGTTCGTTTGCTACTACTCTACTGCTTACCTTCTTCCTTCCTCTTGCACTCTGAATCATTTTAGTACATACTATTACATGCACCATATCATGCTCTTTCTTTAAGCAGATTCTAAATGATAATGACTCAAATACAACATTTTGCACACGTTGTATATCATGCTTTCTTTAGCAGATGACACATAATTATGACTCAAAAATTGATATCCCATAAGTGGGATGTTATCTCTCTGCCTCTTCATCCTACAACTCATTGCCAACATATTTTTTGTCAATAACTTGTATGGCATACTTTCTTCTTAATTATTATTCTTTTTCTAGTGCAGCCACAATCCTGTTCAAAATGAATGGACCTGCAGTAGTTTATTTTCCTAGTTAACCCAGATAAACTTTCTCCAATAACTTAGCGTATGGATATGGCATAATCAGCCCTAAGTCCCCTTCCTCTCAGTTATCTTAGTATTGTTTTTAGGATACCCAGGGAAAGACATCTCAAAAATGAATTGCAAATCAAGTCTGTAACAAAATCTAAATCGAGGTATGATCAAATAGTCAGCAAAGGTAACTGAAGATCATCCAAATTCAAAAAACATATTTTCATTAACAGCAGAACAAAGTACCATGAAGCTTAACTGCAGTAACGGTAATTCTGCCAGTACAGCTAACAGTTATTACTTATTAGAATAACCAAGATATGCAAACAAGTCTAAAAACTGTAATTCAGTTAATTCTAGACTCAATTTGAATTGATTCATGTGATTTATAACATGTAAACTCCGAAAAATGTGACTTATGTTTTTCATGGAAGAGAATTCAAAACTGTTGTTACCTTGTTAGTTCTATGACTTGAGTGGTAAGATTTCAATTGACTATCTTAATTGACAGAATTCAGTATCCATTGTAAATGAGTAATAACATACTTTAGATGTCAACATGAGAGTTGTACCTCCTAACATTTAGGTCCAAAATCCAAAATACAATGTCTACGTGCAAATATATAGTAGTAAAGTCACTTGCATCCTTGGGAAAAACAATCAGTCTATTCAAGAACATATGAAAAAAAGAGTCCCAAGCACAAACATGAAAGAACTGATAAAGCAAGCCTACATTAGGAGGGCCAATGATAGTTCCTGTCCATGACTGCATGTACACGTCATCTGCATCATCCATCCCATAGCTGACAGTTCCATCCCCTATTCCTTTTTCTCCTCTTTCAAGCTCCTCCAATAATCTGAAATTCCTTGGGACTGGACATGAACACAAATATTATCAGGTGAAGATTTCAAAACATGCTGATATAGTATGTTGAATGTAGTGCATTTAGAACAGCTTCCTTGAAAAAGAATAAAGACAAAGTTACTGAACAATGTCATGTCATTGTAATTACAGATGATGCATTATGCAGTTTAGAGCAACAAAAGGGATAGTGTTAGGCTAAGTTTCATTACACTGAGAGGTAGCATTGAATGTCTAAGGAAAATTAATACTCCTTCCGTCCCATTATATGTGGCACCCATTCCTTTTCAGTCCGTCCCAAAAAATAATGTCACCTTACTATAATTAGAAACAAACTAACTTTAATATTCCCCTTTTACCATTAGCCTTATATAAATGACGAGATCGCCAACAGCTTTCTCATGAAAGTAGTTGTTTCTAGGAAGCTAATAAAGATAACTGGTTACGTGTTTAGCACAATTAGCAGCATTAAATTAAGGATGCAAGCAAGTTAAACAGAAAACTCAAACTGGAACCAAGAATAGAACCTCGGCTCCATAGATTAAGGTCTTATTTTCTACTCTTGGGTTAGAGAAGATTACTCCTCATTTGGAGCCACAGAAGTAATATTTTTCGAGCCATTCACCCATACTCTAATCAAGAAAATGTAAGTCAGTGTTTAGTTCTATTCATTTTGATAGCTTCCCTGCTATGGATGAAAAGTAGCTGTTAGTTATTTCTAATTACAATAAAAGCAATTGCTTTTACATAGCTACATCATTTTGCCTCATATTGTCTCGTACTAGTTCCCACCCAACACATTCAAATATTTACCCTCACCAGCAGCTAGAGGAGAAAGGAATGATGTCCAAGACTGGACTTAGCACCTATCATCCAACTACTCCTTTTAGGAATGGAAAGAAGAAAGGATGGCCATAGATCACTGATGTCGAATTCACGAAAAAAGATAATTTGTGAAAGAATCGTGGGTTTTCAGAGTATGCTTACACTATAATAAAGTACGAAGGAAGGAGCGAAAGCTATTTAACCAGATGGGAGAAGCGACCAAAGAAAGTTGGTTCGCCTTCTCTCCTCCACTGCAACATAGGTCGATCCAATCCCTGATGAAAATATTCCAAAATGGAATTGGATTTCCACTCACAAGTATGGAAGGTTCGATATCGCTGACAGGTTATATTTATGGTTGACATGGGATGGATCTTTTAATGTGGTATGTCATAACTCATAAATTATATTCCCTTCTTTACATCCACTTTTTTTAACCATCCATATCTCAGATACATTAACGTCTCTCTGAAGTTAGATTTCAATTTCCAAAAGAAGCCAAACAAACAACACACACACAGAAGCAGTAGCAAGTCAAGAAAGGAAACTCGACCTGCACAATCGATTAAGCCCCAAACACCCAAGGTAACGGGACATGTACCACCCGGATAGTAAACCACAGCTACAGATTACAACAGCGTAGTAACCTTATCAATAGTTTCTTATAGAAACGGAACTTCCAAAATTTGCATCAATTCAGCTAATAACTTCACCTTAATTTGGCAAGCATTTCTGTTAACAAAAACTTCAACTTTCCCATAAAAGTGTACACCAAATTCATCCAATAGTGCTAAAATTGAAACTTTCTATGTCAGCAATCATCAGCCAACTCACTTAACCTAATCTGAACAAAACCAATAAAGAAATCCTATTCCCAAATACCATAAAGAGTTTAAACAGCACAAAAATTGTTAACCCCATGAATCCAAAAAAAATAAAAGACCCCTTTTGAACAACAAGCCAAAAGAGTTATACAAAGATCTACAACCCCAAACTTGAACTGAAAATAAAAATCCAATCTTTTTCCAAGATTTTGATGCTTACCTACAACCCTTGATGATCCTTCTGACCCCATTTCTGGCAACATTCAGAAATACAACAGTAAAGAAAGGTTCTTTGAGGTGAAAAACCAAAAGGGTATACCTATGAAAGAGGCAACAAGAAAGAGAAAGTGAGAAATAGGGGGTAAGGGCAATAAAATGTTGGTCCCAACTCCCTAAATCAAGAATGCAGCTGTATGGTACACTAACTACTATTCACTGTGTGAAGTTTACAACTACTAATACAATTTGACAAAGCTTTGAGGATAAGATTTTAGGTAAAAAGGGGGGAAAAGATCAAACTAAAGAGGAAATGAATTGATGATAATATGTTCATCATTTTAAGTGTCACACTCACCGATTCACGGCTTGAACTTTTTTTGCTTGGTTAAGTGAAAAGAGCAAATTTTGACTCCTCAAGTAAATTGTTAAACTAGTCACCCAACTTTGATTTGGGATTTCAAATCTCCTCTTTTTTTAAAAAAAAATAATATTTTAATAATATCAAAACATTTTTTATAAATGATCGCAACGTTTGAATTTTAATGTGTGTCTGAATGATTAAATGCATTGGTTCTTAATTTGAATACTGAACGTTAAATATGTGAATATACTTAATGTCTTCTTTATTTGTAAACATAGATGTTGAACCTTCTTCAACTTTTTTGTGTGTTCTTCATAGTTTGGATTATTTAGTGAAAAATTTTGTTCTGTCATTGTTAGTAGTTAGTAATGGTGATGGTGATAGTTGTGATAGCAGAGATAGTTAGTGTTGCAGTAATTGGTGTGATGATGGCTATTAATAGTGTTGGTTGTAATATTGAAATAGTTTGATGTTAATAAATTGTTGTATGATATTATGAAAAATATGGATTGCTCATAATATGATGGTAAAAGTGGTTGGTAGTAGAGACCGATCATAGTGATTGTGATTGATATATAGTGGTGCAGTGAACATTGTTATAATGATGGAGAGGGTAGGTATGGTAACGACTGACAATATTGGTTAGCAGTAGTGTTGGTTGCTGATAGTGGTTGTGATTGCAAATGTGATGGTGATGGCCAAGGGCGAAGCCACCTTGGTACAATGGGTTTCATCCGAACCTCCTTCGACGGAAAATTATACTATTTATATATAGGTAAAATAATATTTTATGTATATATAGTAGATGTCGACCCTCTTCGACTACTTCGTGTGTCTATTTCTACGAATTCTGAACCCCCTTGTTGAAAATCTTGGCTCCGCCATTGGTGATGGCATGTGATTGACATCAGTAATGATAATTAATAATGTTGATGGTAATTGTAATGTCAAAGATAGTTAATAGTGATGCCCGATGATTTGGAAAATGTGCGGTGATGAAAATTATTCACGTAAAAAATCTCTTAATTATATTAAGACTATATTCAAGATCTTAATGATTAAAACTTATTCAAATAAAATAAAAAAAAGTGTTCATTTGAACATGCAATTTTATCTCGTGATTTGAAATCATGAGATAACTCAACTTCTGAATATGCGATTTTCATCTCATAGAGATAAAATCTCAATTCGTCCTAAGATATTGATTTAAAATATATATATATATATATATATATATATATATATAGAATAAAAACGTATCAAAAACTAAAAATTCATTTCAACTATTTATTTAGTAATGACTTTAATAAACTCATTTACACATGCAAGCTCTTCATTACATTACACCCCAACATGTTTGGATTATCTAAACATATTATAATGTCATTATTAAGCTGTGGTGTTTTAAATTTTTCCAAAATAGGTGGTCAACACCTATTTGGCTTTGTAATGATTTATTTTTGATATGATATATATTTTATATTGATAAGAGTTCATCTTTAAAAAATATATATTAATCCTCTATGATTCGTACATGCTATATATATATTATATTTATAAGATATTATAAAGGATATACAGTTCATTCCTTTATAAATAAGTACATCTAATTACACAAAATTTTGTTTTATTTCATCTAATTATAGATAAGCAATAAGCTGGAAAAAAAATGTAAAAAGAACCTAATTTTAGCACTTTGTAATTATAGTAACGAAATTGTTTGGAATTTACTTAATTTTACAACTTAGTACGTAAGGCTAATATTATATAATTGTTCAGTTTTTTTTAGCAATTTTCTCTATACCTCATGTAAATAACTCGATTTTGGTTAACAGTCGACTACAACTTCACCATCTAGGGGACTTGATTAGGCTTTTGACCCTTCAACTTTTGAGAAACTCGATAATCTCAAAGTTTTTCAAAGTTTGGTCAGAGTACGTCTGGGTAGGGGGACATGGATTTCGTCCAAGTGGATGAAGTTCGTTCTCTTTTACTAATTTTGATATTACATTATTGTGGAGGGGAAAAAACTCTCATTGACACGCTACTTAAGTACCGATCGATTATGCTAGCAGTGACTTCCAATTTTAAAATTAGAATGATTTGATGTAATATTTTATTTTTTGAATGCATAGATAATTTGCAATCTAAAAGAAGGATATGAAAGTGAAATTAGACCAACAAAAAATTGCTTTCAAATGAAAAGACAATCTATCTTTATGTGTACATATGTCTTATTTCTATTTTTCCTTTCTCAACTATTAAAAAAAAAAAGAAAAAGAAAAAAGAATTCGATACCTACAACTACATGATCACAAGTGATTTAACTAATTCATAATATATATATATATAAAATAACATATCAATTTTTTTTTAAAAAATTACGCGGTTAAGAAAATTTATACTACTTAATTACTCATCATAGCTGTGATTTGCTATAACTATCACTCGCGACTAACATTATATACTAATTACGTGGGTGATTCAAGTTTGTATAATCAGTCATGTTTATATATGTATAATTTGTCACATTCATATAATTCGCAGCTAACAATTATTTGTTTGATTCCTATTTGTATACGATTATTTGTATTTGTATATGACCATGATTTCCTTTGGTTTTTCAGTTATGTCATCATATACATTCAATCTTTTTTGTGTATAACTTTTTAAAGTTTGTATAATCGTGTATTTTTTGTATAATATAACTTATATAATGTAATTTGTATAATATATTTTGTATAATTGTTTAAAGTTCATATGTATATATTTGTATTAGTTCGATATTTTGAGTTTTATTATATTTGTATAATTCTAGACTTCATATTACTCAATTATACAAAAACACGTGAATTTTTATACAAAACATATCTGTTAATTATATAAATGAGATGCGAATTATACAAATTATTGTTCCCGCTCGTTTGTCTCCATCCTCCCTCTTCCAATCTCGCTCGCTTCTCTCATCCCCTTCTCAATCTCTCGCTAGAATATACAAATGCATACATATAATATACAATTATTTAATCGATATACATATAGAAGTCACCTATCTTGTTCGCCTCTCCCCTCCTCTCTCAATCTTGCTCGCTTCTCTCCTCCACTTCTCCTCTCGCCAGAATATACAAATGCATATGTATAATATACAATTATCTAATTGATATACATATTCAGTTCACCTATCTTGTTCGCCTCTCTCCTCCCTCTCCCAATCTCGCTCGCTTCTCTCATCTGTTTCTCAATTTCTCGCCAGAATATACAAATGCATATGTAAAATATACAATTATCTAATCGATATACATATACAATTCACCAATCTTGCTCACTGCTCTCCTCCCTAAAACATGTAGTTACAAAATATAATTAACAAGCTATAACTATGGAGCATTATTAAGCTAATTTTGAGTGGTTATATGCAAAAGTTCATCTTTTATATATAATAGTATTGAGATTCGAATATAGTGTTTTTATCGCAATTAAGATGTTGACAATGACAGTTTTTTAATTTAAAAATTACTGAAATACACGTCTTATGTTTTCCTTATTTCCAATATTCCTATCTATTTCAAAAACCTCTAAATCTCTTATTTCTCTCATAATGTATTTAATGTATCTAAACTACATATTAATGTAATCGAACCAGTATTTAATATATATTTAATAAAAGTTAAAATTCAAAAGTTATCAAACACAATAAATATTTTAAACAAAATATATTATTAATAAACTAAGAAAATCAAGACAAATAAATTAAAACTGAATATATAATATTTACTTTGTTTAAAACAATATATATTTTATTATAAAAATCTCTTTTGTTTTCGTTGAATTAAAATTTAAAAGAACACTCCACATTTGACATTGACATCATTCAACTTCCATAATTTCAAATAAATTATAATGTCATATTCATTATAATCTTTCGTATTCTTCAATATTGTCATATGAATAATGATAGCAAATATTATATTATACGCTTACAGATTTAAAAAATATTTATAAAAAGAATAAAAAAATAATTCTATTTTTACTTTCTTTTGTTATTTTTTATATCATCTTTGATATATTGTACTAACTATTTTAGATTAATTCTACGATTAAAAAACAAAAGAATTGGATTTATATATACTAAGCTTTCAAACAAAGAAGAGAAGACGTGATGAAGAGAAAGAAAGATTATTCAAAACGGAAAATTGTGATTTGTGAAAGTGGAACTACTTGTCCATATGTCAAAGCTATAAAGATTTCGATATAAATAAATTGACGTTTAATCATAAATTTTTAAATATATATATATTTAAAAAATAATTTAAATAAAATTTAATACGTGTTTATTATATTTCTTATGAATAAATATTTTATTCTTTCTAAAGAAAAGAACATGAAACTAATTTATGTCGATAAATTCTAAATATTACTATAAAGAATATCCATAAATTTAACAATAATTATCCTTTTTCATAATGAATTATATAATTATTATCCAAAACTTTTCTCCAAACATAAAATATACTCATTTCACTTATATTATTTATAACTCTATGTTATAGCTAGGGGTGTATTTTACTAATTAACTTTATTAACAATATTTTTAAATTTAAAATTTGACTATTATTAATTTACAGTTTACTAAGTCAAAGATCTTACAAAAATAATCATTTTTTAACTTTTTTTAAGTTAAATATAGAATTTATGTACACTTTACCTTTTTTTTAGTCAGAAACATAATTTATAATATTTTAAAATAAAATTTTATCTTAATTATTTTTAGATAATAATAAATATTTCATATTCTTTTATTTATATTAGAGTCTAATTATATCTGTAACTAAATTTAAATTGGTACGAAAATATTAATATCTACGATTCTTATTAAAAGCACGTTAAATTTAAATTTGCGATGAAAAGTCGCAGTTTATCACTCATCGTCGACACTGACATCTTTTTGAACTTCCATGAATTTTCTAACTATTAAATTACGTGTTGTATTCATTTTTCTTCTTAACAATTCAAATCCGCCATTTCTGTGTAGATCAAAAAGC
This sequence comes from Solanum habrochaites, assembly GCA_027704765.1. NCBI lineage: Eukaryota > Viridiplantae > Streptophyta > Magnoliopsida > Solanales > Solanaceae > Solanum > Solanum habrochaites. The sequence goes on from JAKWJA010002492.1 coordinate 1,587,016, forward strand.
TTGTAACTAAAATGGCGAATTCCGGTCCTCTGAACCCAAACCCGGTTCCGAACTCCGATCGTCTCGAACAACTGAAACAATTCGATGAGTCGAAAATTGGAGTTAAAGGGCTTGTTGATAAGGGCCTTACTACTATACCCAGTTTCTTCATCCACTCAGAAGAATCAAACCCGGAACCCAAAACCCGATCAAGTAACAATCACTGCATACCCGTCGTCGACTTCTCTGCTCCTCGGGAAACAGTCGTTGAACAAGTTCATCGTGCTTCAACGAGCTTAGGGTTCTTCCAGATTATCAACCATTCTGTTCCGATCAGTGCTATAAATAGAATTGTAGGTTCGATTAAATCGTTTAACGAACAGAATAATGAATTGAAGATGAAGTATTATAGTAGGGATATTACTCATGGAGCAGCGTATTCTACGAATTTTGATTTGTATAACTCGAAAGCTGCAAGCTGGAGGGATACGTTGCAGGTGAGATTGTCGCCTACTCCACCGGATTGGGAGTATGTGCCGGAGGTGTGTAGGGAGGCGGTGATGGAGTGGGATAAGGAAGTGGTGAAAATTGGGGAAGAATTGATGGGTTTGTTGTGTGAAGGGTTAGGAGTGGAAAAGGATAGATTGAAGGAATTGTCTTGTTTGGATGGAAGAGTTATGGCTGCACATTACTATCCTTATTGTCCTCAGCCGGAGTTGACGAAAGGGTTGACGCCTCATACGGATCCCGGTGTGTTGACGGTGTTGGTGCAGAATGAAATGAGTGGATTGCAAGTGAAATTTGGGGAAGATTGGGTGGATTTGAAGCCGATTCCGGGGGCTATTGTGATTAATATTGGTGATATTCTTCAGGTATACTCTGTTACTTGCTTGTAATTTGCATGCTTGGAGGATATTGTTTATGGTTTGTGTAGCACATGTGTGTTCTTTACTTAAATATAACAACTTGGTTCACAACATGAATGTTAAAAAGGGGTCGTTTGGTAGCTGGTTAGAATTATGCAGGTAGACGTGTATTAGTTATGCGGCTTCTAATTGCAAATCAAATGTCGTATTAGTTTTTATATATGAATAACTTATTTCATAACTAGCTACCGATTGTTGTTATACTGAAATTAGTACATGAAAGTTGCTTCTTTACCTACCATACATATGTGCTAGTTGAACCAAGGCCTGGGATGAGTCTAATCCAATAAGTTGAATGGTCTTTTATGCTTGAGATGAATTTGATCGAATACATGAACTTAAATGACGATAAGCAAATTGGATCGAAATTGATTAAAAATGCAAACTTATAAGACTACTTGCGTCTGTTGTCAATTATTTTTAGGACAAGGTTAGGCCAATTCCTAAACTTTTGACTTTTAGGTCAAAAACTCGTTCTATGTGGCTAGATATTCGAGGGATGAATTTTATCAAGCTTGTGAGCTTACTGGATAAATTTAGTCATATTCTCGTTTGGCTGCATTAAACCAAAAGTAGCTTTAGCTTTTAGACATGGAGCAGGATTGATTCGAAAAATGCAAAATGTAGACTTTATCTAAGTTCAGATTCAATTCTTTTAGGATAAAGTTTAGACCTGAACTTAAGTAACCATTTAGGTAAAAAGCGTGTCCGATGTCTATGCTGTATTCTGCTTTTCTTTTAGCATATAGGTATGTTTGACTCGTTTATGCGCAATTGATAGTTATCTTTCATTGTGGTTTGGTTTCTGATTATAGAACCTATGGGTGCATTATGGAGGAGGTGAGGGGGTGAGTGGTGACTAATGAATGATCTTGATAGGTGAAAGAACTCTTCAAAATAGCTAGTTGCTTATGAAAAGTCCTACATGAGACGGCCTCAATGCCATTCAAACAGGTTTTTCTGTTTATGTTTTGTTGGATTGGCTGATAAAAGAAATAGCTTTTGCTTTTCTCAAATAAGCATTTTCTTACCAAGGAAAAGAGAAGATCGAGGATGAATTCCCTGTTCTTATATGACACAGATTTTTCAGCGGTAAATGTGTGAACTTGGAACGTTTCACACCCTCTTAAGAGTAACTTGTAAGGTCGATTTTTCTAATTGCTCCAACTATTATTAGTTGTTAGCTTTAGTAGATGCAACAAATTTTTACTTTTGGACGTATTGAAAATGCTTTGTCATTACTGAGAGGGTTCAAAATTGGTTCATTTTATGGCTCACATTGTGTGGATTTGAGAGCATCCATGTGCCTTTTGCTAAAATATTAATCAGGAACTGATCTTATATTTTACTAGTTCAAGGAGAAGTTGAACTGCCGATACAAAGGTGTCATATTAGACCAACAAAAATCATTTTCATTTGTTCTTGACTGTTCTTTTTCCAAGGAATTGTAACATGGATTGCTTAGTATCTTTGGGGAACACTTTATATGATCCCTATAAACTCAATGGCTCAAGCCACACTAACATAAAGATGCCATTTTAACAGCCGTACCAAGAATAATAGAATCGTGCATTAGGTGCTTAACAGCTGAAGTATTAGGTTGCATTGCAGAGCCAGATGATTTTCAATGCCGATACTCTTTGGATGCTTAGGATGGAGTTCTTATTTGAGCACTTTCCTCTCTTATAAAAGAAAGCTATCATTTTTGCATTTTTCTCATTTTGACTCTTGTGATAAAGGCATGCCTACATGTTCTCCAAGTTTAGGTATCCAAGACAAGCATGCATGCTTGTAGGGTTCAAGAGAGTAAAATTTGATTTTGCATTGCTATTGACTCGAAATTTTCATTTCAACTGCTGAATGTTGACATAGATGCTGATTGAATAGGAAGTTAATTCGCTAGTGTATTTGTTCTTGTAATGTTTTGGTAAGACATTTAAAATTGCTGTAGAATTTTGTTGGTCAACAACAGTTATTTGCCTTGTTGGTAACATTTTCAATATCTAGGAAAACCTTATTTTCATAATTCTCGTTCTCATTTTAAACTTCCACTAAGTCTATCGGAAACAACCTACCCCACACCATATATTGTTGTATTTTTAGACTTCCGCTAAAGATGAGCTATTTTGATTGCATGCGTACATTCTGATGCACCTTCGTCTTTCTGGCATGCCTACACTAACTCGCACCATGACTTCTTTCTGGAAATCATGTTATTCAGCAAGAATCTTTGGAAGGATGGTGATGTTGCATATTTGTTTTTGATGAAGACTTTGATTCTTAATATTTTCAACCAAATAATTGTCATTCTATAGGCCTATATTATAATTTCTCCCTTGAGCTCCATCTCCTATATACTCTTTCCTTGTTGAGAGATGTTATTTTGGGTGAGTCACAAGCAACAAAAAATGGGTGAGGGCCTCTTCAGCTTTTGACCATTAGTTTGGCGAGCTCGTTTACTGACACTTGAGTTAATGTGGGAAAGATTTTGAGGGGCAATTGTGTTTTTAACTATGCTAATGCACGTATTAAAATCTTTTGCATTGCTCATGCCATGGTTTTTCATGTATTAGTTCTACATAGCATAACACCAAATATAGTGTATATGTAGTTTGAAAAAGTGTACCAAACAAAGTATAGTAGGCACCCAAGGGAGTGACCTAGTGGTCAATGAAGTGGTTGAGAATGATGAGGTTTCAGGTTCAAATTATCAGCGGAGACTAAAGACACTAGGTGATTCTTTCCATTTATCTTAGCCTCAGTAGACAGAGTTACCTGGTATCTGTTGCTGGTGGGAGGTGACGGACTGGCAGGCATCCCAGGGTAGTAATGGTAGACTCAACTGAGACCAAAATGCTATGTCAATACCAACTATATATATGCTTAATTTTGACTTTTGCTGGTGCTATTATGCTGAAAATAGTCTGGTTCAATGCCTATCTTTTTTATTTATCATGCTTCCTCAGAACAATATGTATCATGATAACCGACTTCACATTTACAGATAATATCGAATGATGAATACAAGAGCGTGGTGCACCGAGTTCTAGCGAACCCTTTCCAAGAACCCCGCGTGTCAGTTGCCATCTTCTTTAATCCAGGACAAAGAGAGAACTCATTTGGACCTCTGCCTGAACTGATATCAGATGAAAAGCCAGCAGTTTACCGCGAATTCATGTACAAGGATTACATGGGGAGGTTCTTTTCAAAGGAGTTGGATGGGAAGACTTTGACAAATTACTACAGGATTTCAAATCAAATATAAGATCATCTTTATATATGTGGTGCATCAAATTATAATAAGATTAACATATTATAATTACTATTCTTACACATATGTTGTGGAATAAGATTACTGTAAAGTAGAAAATTTCATCAAACATATATATGGTTGTAAATGTTCTGTACTTTAAACATGTGTCGCGATATCTATAATATCTGTCTTGATTTTCTTTAATTGTTTTATTGTCGTTCTAAGTTTTATTTGCAACCCTTTGTACTAGCCATTGTAGCACGTGTCTTGCCTAGACCATTGGTGTATGATGGTAATATTGATCCTTTTCCCCTAATAATTCTATTTTTATACAACTTTTACATTTTCAAGAACTTCAATTTATTGAAATATCTAAGTTCTATTCTGACATGATATATATATATATATGGATATATTGTATTGATATTTTCTTCACTATAAATTAGCATCTCAAATTTTATTTGACCTACCATCAATCATTTGATTCCAAAAAATCAAGATAAATAAAGTATTACCTAAGAGAACAAAAAAAAAACATTAATTGCAATTGTTGGTGCATCAACATCATAGCTTTTAATTGATTTTGAAGAAAGAAACTATAATTGCAATATTTTTCCAATCATAGTTTCTTCTCAATTAATTTATAACTAAAAGATAATAAATAACATCAACGTGCCATTTTTTTCTTGTCTTTTTTACTTGATTAGGACTAATTGAATAACAATGTTTTTCTAATTATATAATTCATACTCTTATTTGAAGCATCCCACAATAACAATGCATCAAATTAAATATACAAGTCATTGATGAAAACGTTTTACATACTTCATGTTCTGTTTCAATGTTTCAACCTTGTAAATATCTTTATTGGATCTATATTTGATACAACACGATAAAGTGAGAAATGAGAATTGCTAATTATATGGCATGTAAGTACCTTCATGTTAGTTAAGCTCTGTGATATATATCTCGATACTCGCATCTTTTCCAAGAAAGTCATGGGAGTCCACGTTTGCGTGGGGCTAGGTACTTCTCCTTTATCCCTTGCCTTGCTTTTTTGCTCGGTCATAATTGCTTAAGTAAGATAGTCAATTCTTTTTTCGATATATCGCGCGAATTAACACAAATTTTTTCGAGGAAAGTGAGATCGTTGTCCGATCTTTATCGTCGAATCCCCAAATGTGCCAAATGACAATGTCGACATAGGAAAGGAAGGTGATAGGGGATGGAAGCAGGGTAGTGCTAACTCTGTATCCACAACTATTTTAGCTCTTTCCAGAGCCTTCTCTGCTGGTAGCAGCAATATCTCTCTAACTTCCGGTCTATATAAAACGTAGTTAACAGAGGTTTGTCTGTCTGGCGTTTTCTCGCATAAAGGATTACTTTTGCATTTGAAACCCTAGTAGCAGAATAAAAACAGTTTACGGGACTGACTTCCATGCCAACACGAGTAAATTTAATTTATCACTATTACGTAAGAGCGTTGGAGGGTTTAGAGCCACTTTAGCCAATAGCATATCTAGCAAAAGTTTCAGTAAACACCAGCTACATCAGTAAATCATTAATTAGCATACTTCCACTAAATAGTCTACGTGAACCCTAAATCCTAAACACTGTCAAATGCAATTTATTTTTTCTATATCATTTATGGACTATTATAATAAAGTGAAGTTTACCAACGCGATTGCGGACAAGAATAAATGATACTATGGTCACGTTATGTCGACAAAAGACCCACCTAAAAGACAAATTATTGTGATATTTAATATCTTTATTTTCCATAAGTGTGAAACATATTATATAAATTATTTAACGAATTGTTGGTGTATAACTTTTGACTAGTTATCAATTTGCCCTAGTCAACTTCATGTATAGCAGCTAGTGTTTTATCGATGGTCTAATTTCACATTATAATCAATTAATCATAGGGGTAATTACATTAATCACATTTGTAATATGACTTTAATTGAGAATATATTTCTTGTATTTTGAAATCAAGCACTAATATCCCTACAATATGAATATTCTATGCTTATTATAGCCCCCCATGAGACATGTTGGAATTAAGATTTTATTTGTTTATACTAATTAAGATCTTGATCTTAATTGATCATTGTTCATATATGTCTCCTTAAGCATATTATTTTTAAGGTTCGAATATCATTTATTTAAAATTTTATAAAAATGATAATTCATTATTATTCTTTTACTTTGACGATTATTAATTAACTGCAATCACTATTGTTCACCATTATATCGTACCATCACCCTCAACCACAACCAAAATCATCATCATAAATTTTGTTTTGCACCATTTTTGTTTAGGACTCCACTTATAAAAATGATATTTACTTTTGGTACAAAGCTAAATCTGACAAAGATTTTCTCCTCAACTTGGGCATTAAAATGATGATGTATAGAATCCCAAAAGTAGATATGCCAATAACTCAACTAAAAAGAAAAAATAATCGTGAATCGATTAAGATTTCTTTATTTTTAATTAAAAATATTAAATTTATGTCTGAATAAAAATTTGAGTTAATTATTTTAGTTAAAATTAAATTACTTTTATCTATTTAGTTAGTGTTGAATTGATTTTATTTAATTCGATTTTCAATTTAAGAAACCTAATGGTATGTTTTTCTTTTCTATTTCTCTTGAATAGAAAATAAATTTTTGTTCTTTTCCGGCTTATAATCCTTTCTTGTCCTTTTATTATGATTCTATATAATTTTATTAGATTATTGAAAGGGAAGTATTGAAATTTTTTCTTAAATTCAAATAAATTATTAGTTTTATTTTTAATTTATTAATAACTTTAAAATTATGCTTTTATTTGATAATTAAATTTAGATATATCTCAATATGTCACATAACATAGAAAGTAAAACTAGTCTATTATATATTTTTTTTCGAGAAAAAATATACACTTCGTTGACAAAACCCTAAACCCTAAATAAAAGGAAAATAATAGCTATTATTAAGTTGCCTTTGGGATACAAAAATTAAATTAAATGACCAAGTTTACAAATGGTGATAGAAATAAAACGATAAAACAAATGATCGTTTGAGAATTAACTTAATTTAAGCGTTTTAAGTAAAAGAAATTAATTAGTTTTAGAGTGTTTCGATAAATTAAAAAAATTATATTTATACAAGTATATAATTTTAAATAAAAAATTATATAACTTATAACTTTTCGACAAAAAATAATTAGTCAATCCAAATAGATTTTAAATTTCTTTCCATTTAATTAAACTAAATGAATTTTTCAAAGCTCAAAAGTTAATAATTTTTTTCCAAAGGTTACCCTTTTATCTTTGACCATTTAATTAACGTAATTAGTAAAAGAGATATGTCACAATGAATCGTCTAAAAATGCACTAATTTGAACGGTAAAAGGTAATCTAATAAATTAATTAGTTGAATTAATCCAAAGAAGTTGAAAAGAGAGGTCTTAATTAAGATAATCATCGAAACAAAGAAGCAATGTGATAGATACCTAAATTAATATTATTATTTCAAATATAATTATCCAACCACACATAATAAAATAATCTAAAGGTAATTATGTAAGCCAACATGCCAATTTTATTTTATTTAATACAATATTGGAGGGGTCCTACAACGAGTAAAATTTACTAAATATAAATTTAATACTTTCCCGTCCGAAATTGTTTATCGTGATGATTTCTATTTTAAGAGTTAAAATTATAAAAATTTTAATTAATATTTTAAGTTATATTTTTTCATCATATTAATATGCAAAAAGTTGTAATTTATAGTACTTTTCATGTAGTTTTAGAATATTTAATTTTTCTATTTAAAATATCGAATTAATGTAATTTAATTTACCTTTAAAAATTAGTTAAATTGACTTTTAAACATAACATGACAAACAATTCATGACAGAGTAATAATGTAACATAATTAATCATATAGTATTAGCCAAGTCAAAAACAATGCGTGTAACAATAAATGGCTAATTTTTTAACATAATTAATCATATAGTATTACACGTGGCTGATTTTAATCTATCACGCTTTGGATAAATTGTTTTTAAAATAGAGTAATGATAGTTACATATATTCTGAAAAATTATTAATTTCGTATTACCAAAATATCTAGCCAAAGAAAATTTTTGATTGAGTATAAAATTTAAAAATAGTTCTTTTTTAAGTATGTATTGTCAACTTTGGTTCTTCAAAGTTTGTTAAAAGAGAGAATATTTAAAATTCTTCAAATTTTAATATAAATTATTAGTTTTCTTTTTTAAATATTGACACTTTTAAAAGAATTATTTTATAGAATTACTCTCGATTTATTTATAAAGTGATCTCAAATTCGTACAAAATCAAAATATACTTTTAAGTTCAATAAATTAAGTTAAGAGAAATTTTTAACACTATCAGTAGTTTAGAAATAAAATTAATAATTTGTGTCAAATTTAATATGTTTTAAATGATTCTTTCTTATTAAAACTCAATATTTTCGGTCTTTATTAAATATTGAAAATTTTAACAAACTTTATCACAAGTATAAAGTCATATCAAATTTTACATTCTATAACCCAAAAATTGCAAGTAGACATTTAAAATTTCAAAAATCATATCATACTTAAAAATAAATAAAATAGCAAAATAATACAAAAGATTATTCCTTTATACATGAGTTCACACTATCATTTTTCTTAATTTCCATCAAATTTTCACAAAAAAGAATTGATAAAATTTTAACAAATTATAATCAGACACGTGGCCCAAAATAATGCCACGTGGAGAAAACCCAGATGCTTAATTTGAACGGCCGGCCGCCTACCCACCGCCAACGAACTTTTAACGGCCTTTAAGATGCCGTATGAGCCACGTCATCATTTTCGGCCAAAAATGGCAAATTTTTAGTATTTTATTTTACCAAAATATCTCAAGTAGACAATGAAAAAAAATAAAAAGGGCAAAATATCTAATGTGCCAACTAAATGAGCTTGGAATCTTGAATATTTTAATTAAATGACTAAATTAAAATTTAAAGTTTACATAGGAGATATTTTAGGTTGTTATATAAAAATAAATATGAATTTGAATTAAATTTATTAAATATGATTAAATATATGTATCGTAAATTTACTTAATTTTTGGTTTTAATTTTTAGGTAGTCTGAATATGTTTGGTATGGAGGGTATATTTAGTGTAATCTTCACAAATGAGGTTTGAAGAAGTTAATGTGTTTATCAGCTTATGAATCTTATCCTGATAAACTATTTTTGATAGCTTCAGTAAAATCGTAACAAAACAATTTAAAAAGAAAGCATATGAATAAAAAAATCTAAAATAAAAATATTAAAGAAAACTTGACAAAATAACTAAAATCAGAACTATATAACTATGTAGAAGTGCTACGATAATCGAAATGGAAAAAAATAGTAAATAGTAACACAAATGGAGTACCAAGGAACTCTTTAGGACAATACTACGATCACTAGTACGAAAGATTTATCGTTGCAATAATTTTAAATTGTCTATCTAATCCATATCATTTATAATTTTCTATCTCATAACATATTCTTAATAAATGAAATCGTATCATATCGTGTCTAATTACCTTTCCGCAATACTTTGTAATCCATAGCTAATTTTTTACTCTCCATTAGTGCATCCATTCATCTCGGAACAATCTCATGATCCTTACTTCCTACACCTTATCCTTCATCACACTCACTTTCATTTTATCAGATATATTATTATTTTTAATCTTATCTCTTCTAATATATCTATATATTATTTTCAACATCCTCATTTTCGTAATTTTATTATTAAGTAATAACATTTCTTCAATATATAGTAGATGAGTCAAATTAAAGAATCATCTAAGGTGGACTGTTGAAAACAGACATATATTTCTCTTCTAACTTATTTGACTGCAGCCACTAAATATTGAAAAGAGACATACATTTCTCTTCTAACTTATTATAACTAAAAAGTTTCATAAGAATATATATTTATTATTTGGGTAAAAAAACAAACATAAATATACAATTTAAACACATAAATTATCCCTATATAAATTTCTTCATAATAAATTTATTTTAATCTTATTATATTTTTATACGAGATTTTTATATTTACTCATATATAAATCATTAATTTTTTTATACCGCAAACATGGTGACCGCAAAATACGCAATAATGTTATAAATTTTTTAAATTGATCGTCAAGCATCCATATATATATATTTAAAAAATATATATATTTCTTTTTTTTAGTGGGAAATTTAGAAATTTTCTAAAACATTAAGGGCATTTTCGGCAATACAACCTGATATAGATCTCGGCATAGATACGGTTCACCAAAAGGAGCCATCTTGCATTATTAATTTCAAAAAACACAATTTCCCTTTCACATTATTAAATACACACCTTTGTCCAAGTCTTTAAAAAACTATATTTATCGATCATTTTATTATTAAAATATAAATAGGACAAATACATTAAAACGAAGGGTACATAATAATATTAGTAATTAAATAATAATCAACATAGGTTGTGATGTATTGTTGAAACTGCTTCAGCCCTTAACTAGAAGTCTCAGGTTTGAGCTCTGGATATGAAGAAAATTTTGTTAGGAGCGCTACTCCAAATGAATCCTACATAATATAATTTGAATTTTTGTCGGAGCTCTAATATGAGCTCGGAATATCGATTGTAAAACTAAAAAAAGAAAAAAAAATAATTTATTTTTCATTAGAAAAATCTAGAAAAAATAGAGACTCGTGAACAAACTATTAACCAACCATGTCATTTTCACCAATCTTTTTCTACCTATAAATACAATCCCCATACCTTATGAATGTCCCAACTAAACACACAAAAAAACACAAATTTTCTGTTTAAAATTACAAGTTTTTTTTATATATTTCTGTTATTATCAGAAATGGAGCAGAAACAAGGCAAAATCATCAATAATAATAACAATTTGGAAGACGGAGTTGTTATAATTCATAGTCAAGTTCGAAAAATAAGACAAGAAATGGAGAAAATTAAGTATCCAGCTCTACAACAACCGGAGTTCACCGGAAAACAGCAGCAGCAACGATCCAGATCGCCGCTTGGATTAGCTCATAGGCCTATTTCTGTTGGAAGTTAATTTACTTTTAATTACCGCTAAATCGAAGGTCGTGATGAAATGATTACGATTCATCCACCTTTAATCAGAAATCTCGAATCTCGAGAAGTCAATAGTTTTTTTTTCTTCTGCTATAGATTTGTATATATACAGAGATGCAGATCCCCTGTTTCTCTGTTTTCAGATTTTGCAGTAATAGATTAATGTTTCGGTGTGTTTTTATCAACTCGATTAATCTGAATTTATATCGAATAATTTTATTTTAATGCTAAAGAAGATTTTTATTATTACTTGATTCGATTAATCTTGATTCATATAAATATCGAGGACTCAAATCCAAAAATTTGAAAGTCATTCTATGACTACTTGTTTCTTTGCTTGATTTGTGTACATATTTTTGTTAAATCATGTAATAGTCAATAATTATTTCTTTTTAAACTATATATAATATTGAAAATAAAATAAAATAAATTATTATCTACATTAAAAAAATGTATTTGTTGGTATAAAATTTCTCAAAGTGTATATAAGAAACTCTTTTCAATTTTTATATTCCAATTGTTATAGAGTATTGATGCCTCTAAAATGATTTCGATATATTTTCTTTTTTTGTAGGCAAAATAATGTTGGCTTGTAACAAGAAATTATTAGGATATCGTTTTAAATTAATTAGAGTTAACTTGAAAAAATGTCAAGGATGATTGTAGTTTTATGTGATCTAATGATTAAGATGTTTTCGTTGTTTAACTTCGAAGATGAGTGTCTGAAAAATATTTCAATTTTGATCGAATTTGTTGTTGAGATATTAAACTTTCATGAAAATCTATTACTCCTTTAACTATTTAATAATGTTTTTTTTACCCTTGAACTATTTAATAGTGTATTTTAAAGGTATATATATGTGCCCACGTGGACACATTATTATTTATAAATTCACGTGTGCAAATATATATTTTTAAAATACGGTATCAAATAGTCCAAGGACGTAATAGATTCTTATGAAAATTTAGTATTGCAACAACAAATTTGATCAAAGTTAAAATATTTTTCAGATTTTTATTCATGTTTAATATAATAATACAAGTGAAAACAAAGAAAGATACGATATTTTCAGTTGTTAAGACTTAAAAGACATTGTTTAACGAATAATGACCTTTTAAATTTGAATACTAGAGAGTATAGAAGAAGACCAAATATTCAAACTAATATTCATCTTTCAAATTTTGAATATTAGAGACAAAATATTCATTGGTGAAAAGTATGTTGAATGGGAGAAACGTTATTTTTAATTTTCAACTTTTGAAATTTGGAAATTAGTGGGGATGGAATTCAACAAATCTAATGTATGAAGTTCTTTCCACATTTTTTTTAAAAAATAAAATAAAATAAAAATTTCTCTTTTATTTTTTTTTGGGGTGTGGTTGAGCCAACTCATTGTCATGGGGTCACAAAATTAAAGTTTTTATGAATTATAAATAAAAAATTAATCATGATTAAACGGCTAGTTGGTTATACATTACAAATAAAGAAAACGTTTGTAATTATTGAAGTCGACTAAATTTGAATATATTGTTATAAAGATTCATTTATGAAGATTATGTTTTAATTAAGAATGAAAACGTTTTAAGTCCCTATCATCTTACGACAATTGATATTAATAAGTATAGAAATTTTTTGAAAAAAAGGTCTGAAATATATTCGATTAAAATTGTTGTAACAATATCGAATTTTGCACTCATTAAATTTAGTGTCGTAACAACAATTTCGACTTAAATTAAAATATTTCAGACCTTTTTTCAAAATTTTATGGCAAAATGCTATATTAAGAATAAAAGCAATTTATGTTCCCACCATCATACTCCCTCTGTCCCTATTTACTTGTCCATATTTTCTCTTTTAGATGTCTCTATTTACTTGTCCATTTTGACAAATCAAGAAAAGACAATTTTTTTCCTATTATACCCTCAGTTAAACTTCTTGAAAATTTATAAAAAGTTTTAATTCATCCTTTTGAAACCATATGTATTAAGGATAAAATCGTAATTTGACTATGTTAATTATTGTTTTCTTAATACGCGTGCCTTTTCTAAAATTAACAACTAAACAGAGACAGAGAAAATACTGTACAACTAATATCTGTAAATATTCAAAACGCTATAAGTTTTTGTTAGATAGTATGACTATTCAAATGGAAAAAAATATGAGCTAACAAGGATTCATTAGAGTAGACTAGATCATATCAAAAGGATATTGTAACTAAACTCTAACTAATTCCTCAATTTAGTTAGATTATATATTTTATAGGTGGTAATCCAATTTTGTATTCGTTACGTAAAAGTATTTAAAATTTGATTTTTGTGAGAGATTTGAAACGAGTGTTTTTAGACTTATTCGAAATATTTTAATAAGGTTGTAGACATTGAAATTATAATTTTGTAGGAATCTACAGGATGTATTCAACTTAGGATTTTTGGAGGTTATTCAATCTTAAACCATAATTTACGCCTATATAAAGTGTATAAAATTCTCTTAAAACGCATCTAAAATATCCCATAAACTCTTGGATATTTTTAAAGATCAAGATCTCAAATATTCTATAAATTAAAGTCATGAAATATTCATAAATAGATCAAATCTAAATCATCTTAATTTGAGAAATACGGCAACGACCCTATAATTATATCCATCAAGCCCAAATAATACTAGTTTGAGAAATACTAGGTAAATCAAGTCCAAATCATTTTAAGTTAAGAAATACGTCAAAAACGATCCTTGGATAATGGATAAATATCTTATGAACGAAGAATCAAGGGAGGACAGAATTATACCTGCATTGAGTTATTAATTAAATACTTATATTTCTTCAAATTTTATTTGTATGGTTCATTTATTTTTCATTAAAATTCGTTACAAATTTCTTAACAAAATTTGAGATCATTTCATAAAATTTTGGATTTAGTTTTCAATGACAATTGCATCTGAAATCGTAGTAAGTTTTTCTGTCACTATACATATTTTTATACATTGTTATGCACGTAATATAAGGTTAATATATGTTTACACATTTTTATATATATAAAACAAGATGGATACATGATTCATAGTATATGAATATATAAAACATATTGTATATATAATAATAATGTATATAGGATATATACATTTATTGCAAAACAATTTATTAGTTATATAAAATGTGTATGTTGGGCGCTGTATATTTTCTTTCAAGCTTCTTGATTCACATCTTGAAGTATTATGTATATGCTCATAAGTTGACTTATACATGAGCGGTTTGAACTGAATTTAGATAAATTAAGATGATAAATAGATAAGTTATATTGATCTGCTTAAAAGTTATTTGCATTGAAATTTATCATTTATTACTCCTAAAAATATTGTAATATCTATTGACATGTAAAAAATTACAATAAATAGTATCTTTTTTGTATAGTTTTTTTATATCTAATTCTTTTATTTAAAATATTGAATTAATATAATCTAAATTTAACTTTCGAAAAACGTAACACGACAATTAAAAGTGGACGGAAATCGTATAATATTGCAATTATATATAAGGAACTATTTAATGTGATTCTTTTAGAAAGCTTTGGGACCATTTTCATATGTAACCTCAGTAAATGAGTCTAAATACATAGCCACAATTAGCTGAGGAAAAAAAAGAAGAAATAAAAATGGAATCTCATAAATGTTTTTTACCAATTGAAAATAATCAGAAATGTCAATATGAAAACGAAAATATAAAACCATGTTTATATCTCTCCAATTACCATCAAACACAATAATATTCATAAAATGGAATTTCAGTAATTTACTAACAATTCTTTAAATCCTCTAAATTCCATTTGCTCACAAGTACTACATATAAGAAATTCTAAAAACAACAAATTAAAAATAAAAGAGACACTATTAAAAAAATTGCTAATTTTCGACGAACATTTAAGATTTGACTAGTCAATCACGAATTTCATTGAAATTAGCAATTTTCCGACAATGAGAACAACTATTCATCCTCCATTATCCTTTCTTTCTTTTTTCTATATAGAGTTTGAAATTCTACTTCTCGATTCAAACACACGAAATTAAAAGAACACATAAAAGTACCTAATCAAATTTACACAATCCTAGCATCCTTTTACGTCAAATCGAGAACCTTTTGCCATCATAATCTTAAACTCCTCGAAATTGATCATCCCATCACCATCACAATCAACACCACTAATCATTTTTCGACACTCCGCCAAGTTGCAATCCTCTCCGAGGCTTTGGAGAACGGATAGCAACTCCTCGGCGGAGATGGACCCATTCTTATCCATATCGAACACCGAAAATGCATCCTTAAGGCTCTCAAGTACCTTAAAAATAAAATGAAAACGTAAAAATTTAAGTTTGACCTATTTTGAATAATTTGATAATAATAATAACACGATAAAATATTTTTTAAAAATAAACATATACCTCATTAGAATCGATATCCTTGGTATTAAGCTCGATAAATTCTTGCAAGTCAATGAACCCATCCCCATCCGAATCCACTTCACGTATCATGTTGACCAACTCCTCCTCCGTGGCACGGTTCCCGAGGCTAGCCATGATGGACCCTAATTCCGATGAACATATCTTTCCATCACCATTCACGTCAAATTTCTTAAACACTTGTTCTAGTTCCTCCTCGATTCTTGCACGTGAATCTATCGAGGATACCCTCGATAGATTCACAGACATTGGATTATCGTTGACAACGAATGTGTTTCCACTCGGGACATCTTTTTTCTTGATTTTGAACAAAGATTTCAACCCCATATCGTCAAGCTAAAACTTAACAAATTGACGAATGAATGAATGAACGAAAATGTGATTATATTTTTTGGTAAGAAGATTAGATAGAGATTAGAAAGAGATAATTAAGGATCTTGTTTAAAGAATAATTCAAATTTATTTTTGTTTTTTTTGAGATATTTAAGGAATAGAAATTGAGATTTTTTTTTGAGGTAAATTAAGAAAATTTTATTATTACGTGTATGCACGTTAAGGACTGATTTTTATGAATTAGTTGTGATTTTGAAAAGGCTAAGGACAAGTGGAATATTTATACTATTTTAAGGAAAATATTTATATTTTTGGATTATACTTACTATTTTAATAGCTAATGATTTTCATAGTGATTTACTATTTATGTTGAATACATTAACTCCACATGTTTGACCAAACTTCTAGAAGATTAAAAGTTTTTTTAAAAAACGAAAAAAGTGGTTAATTATATATTTTAGAATAATAATTAAGGTGTTTGAAAATAAATATTTATAATTATAGTATAAGTTATTTTTCAGAAAAGGAAAAAATAGTATTTCTCTCAAATTAATTTTTGTCTTGGTGAATTGATGCTCTAGTATTAGAAGGAATGTTTCTCAAATTGCTTAATTAAAAACAAATTATAACTCTTTAAAAGTAGTTTTCTAAAATTTACTTTGGACTACAATTTAAAAAAAAAAAACTTTTTTTAAAAATAAGTAAGTTTTGGAAGTTTGACCAGATTAAGAAATTTATCTAAGACTTTTAATGTGTTGTTTACCAAAAGTAATTTAGACTGAAACTTGTATAAGTTTTTTCCAATTTGGACTTAATGATTTTATAGTAGTTAATTTAGGTAGGATACACCAACTAATTAGTTAAATACAAACTTTAACATTTTCAAAAGCACTTTTAAAATATATTTATGATAAAAAAAATATTTTTTGATATAATCATGTTCTAAAAGTTTGATCAAATTTTATTTAAAAGTTATTTAGACTTTAATGTGCATATTTACTGATACAATTTAAATTGATTTACTTATAAAAAAGTTCATTTTATTTGTTACCTTAAAATACGGGATTAGAGAATATGAACCTCCACAAAGTAGAGATAATATTTGAATCTAATGCATGCTATTCATCGTCAAATTTCAGTTATAAAATTATACTTAATCTGTTAATATTATCTATCATTTAATAAATTTATTTTTATTTTTTATATTTGATTTGTATATATTAGTTCTCAAATAATATGAATAAGAAGATATGTGATATGCATATTGCATTAGGTAAGAGAACCTACTAAATCTTGAGTTTAAAAGGATATCTACAAATATACATGGTGGATATAGCCTAGCAAACATTTTTGAATATATCTTCCAACAAAAAAATTAATATATATATAAATAACAAAGATTTGGATTCTTTCTTCTATTTGATATTTGATATTTGATATATGCTGATTCAAATAAATTATTCCTATCTAGGTCAATTTTCTATGAATATAAAAGGATTAAATATGTCATCGACTTTTGAAGAAAAAAAAAAGATTCAGGACACCTGTTAAATGTTTAGTCTATCTATGTCATTTTCGTTTAAGAAAAGTCTCATATATGTTATTATTTTGTTAATTGAAATGATATACGGAAACCAAACTTTTAACAGATTGCATTGATGAGCCATTTTTTAAAGTTCTGTTACATATTTGAGTCTTTAACCTTTTAAAAAGGGATTTAATTGATTTCATGACCGAGTCATAATTGACCACATGCAAAAATGGTTTTGCTAAATCAATATTGTTGTTCATTAACCAAAAAAAAATGATATGAATAATTCTTTTCTCAGATAAAAATTACATAAATGAACCAAACTTCTGACGAATGACATATATGAGCCTTAGCTTAAAACTTCATGACATAGTTAAGTCTTTTCCTTATTAAATAAATGAAAAATAACAAATTGATTGACCACCTCCATTGTTTTTATGACTTGTATATAGAATATAGAATTATATTCAACAAATATACAATTCATAAAAAAATAAGTATCTATGCTTGGTATAATGTTTTTTTAAAAAAAACTATAGCTTATTGAAAAATCACTTGTATGGTTAGGGACTATAATTATTCATTCCAAATGGTGATCATGATGGACCATCAAATGTATGCATTGAATGGAAAATTACTCCTTTCAAATGGTAATCATGAGGAACTATAAAAAAATTTTAGCCTACAATATATTGTATTCGCATTGAAGCTCTGATTAATATTACAGATATCAAAAATTGATATTTATTTATAATCAAAAGACTATTGATTGATTAAATACTACTAATTCATCAAAAATTTATCATGTTTTTACTATTTTGCGCTAAACATAATGGAGCAAGTATATATCATTTTAAAATTCTGAATCCGTCACTGAAATGTACTTCATCTTAAAGATTACAAAGGTTTGAACTATCAAAGAGACTTAAGGATTCTATTGACTAAATTATGTCTATCTTGTGAAAAAAACCCTAGGGTAGCACTCACTAGTCACAACAATTCATGTATATATGTTGAGCTTATTCAATACCAAATCCAACTGTAGAGATCATTTTTCAAGAAACTACACCAAAATCAACAAACCTATCAAAAGCTAAATTTGTTTGAAATTCCAAAAACCACCATAGAGTTCAAATAAATAGACAAAAGCTTATGACTGGACATACATGGGTTACAATTTAGTACATTTGATTGCAATGAATTTGTGGTCATATCAGGAATAATAAGATTACGAATGAAGTTATCCGATGGAAATGACCTCGATGCAGGATAAGAAGCAGAAACATGAATAAAATGATTCGAACATGTGAAGAAGAAATGCAGGAACACTTCAGTGTAGAGGTATGAGAAATTGATTGTGAATAATTTCATGAGATGTTGAAGAAGTCGAAAAAATATTGGGAAAAGGTGATTAAACAATATATGACACCAGTCGCGGAGCCCAAATATTTAATAAGAAGTTTCGAAATCTGTAGAAATGGACACACGAAGAAGTCAAAGGGGATTCAACATCTACTATATATACCTATAAAATTATTTTAACCAAATAAAAATAATATAATTTTTCACCGAAGGAAGTTCGGATAAACCCCCTAAAATATAGTGGCTTCGCAACTACATGACGCAGTTTCAAATTACCGAGTTCATCATGGACGACATGAATTAGGATGAATTTTTGGTAATAGTAGTCGTAGATGATTAATTATTTTTCGACTTGCTTTGAATTATTTTTTCCTAGAGCCAAAGATCTATTGAAAAGATTAGCAACACTCTCAAAGAAAACATTGGAAATATCACAAAACTCAAGCTTTGAGAATTATTCAAATCAAAGTAATAAGAATGGGATAAAGGACATAGTTTTCATAAATACAAAACTGAATCTTTCTGTCTAACAGAAGAAGACTCATGTATAAAAGGGAACTTTTTATCTCCTATGCATCTACCACTTTGCCTTGCCCTAAGTATTCCGCATTTACGCAAGGTTCGAGGAGGAAGAGCCACATCCCAGAAGGGTGGGGTGTGATGTAGATAGTCAATTCACGGCTCAAACCAGTAACCTACATGTCTCACACAGAGACAACTTCCAATGTTATTCCAAGGTTCCCCTTCAACAAAAAATAACATAACCACATGGGCTAATTTTACCTTCTAATATCTTTCAAAAACTTTTTAAAATAGCTTTGGAATATCCAAGCTAAAAGTAATATCCCTTTCTCCACTTTTTCCAACTCAATGAATTTTGACAAAACAAATAACTAGATATACAATATACAACTTAGCGGAGCTTGACTATGCTTTCCAAAAAAAGAATAAGAAAAGCAAATCAAGATTGCTGTATAAGAAACCTTGATTAGGAGCAAAAGTAAACAATCAAAGTTGCAACTGTACTGGGGCTCTACGCCATACGCTTGAAGAAGGTGGTCCGTTCAAGTCTGTTGCTGCGACAGATTATTTGATTCCTCTGGTCTTCATAAATCCTGAATTAAGATAGGTTCAAGCTAAGATTCTAACGCACTCAAAGAGCAAAGTTTAGGAAAGAAAGGAAGGTTTATTCAATGATCAATATAATAGAGTATATGGGTCTCAGAGCTTCGGCTCAGTGATGAAAGAATCACAAGTATGTGATCTGTGAGTTAAGGCACATCATGGACTCAAACTTAAAGTTTAGTATTTAAGTTGGGAAAAGGGTAGAGGAGCAGTTCTGAACTGGTGCACCAACTGGAGTTGGATAGAAGCCCACCGGGAATTTCCCAGATATAAAAAAGGTGCACACAATAGAGATATGGAATTTCACAATATTGAAACACATACAATCCTCATTACAAAGCACTTGTTTATCGCGAATGCAAACCCACACCAATATATCCATCATTTGTCATTGACACATAAAAAGCACAACCCAAAAGTCCAAGAACTCTTTTTCTCCATACTCAACCCAGATAGAGAGACAAGCAGTTATCACGGTGGAAATAATTAACTACCTTAACATATAGGATATTTCTAGCCTCAGGTATTTAACTCTTGGACAAGTATCAGAGTGCAATATGCAACCAAAATATTATCAGCAAAATAAGTAGACACTATGAAGCACACAAACCTTCATTGATGAAGCAGAACTAAATCGTGATTGAGTCTCTGACTTTAGGTGCAAACGATGCTGCTGCTGAATTTGCTTAAAATGCTTCAGCCTAGAACTAAAGTTTATTCCGTTATGCATATCATGTGAACTCTCATTTGGGTTGCCATCCTCAGAGATTTGTAATCCACCTCCGCCGTTGAAAAATGGAATCCCAGACGATGTTCGTGCAACTTTCTCTTCCTTGAAAGAGTATGAAGGAACAGTTTTCAACCGAGTACGAAGAATCTTGAAGGCTGCACTTTGCTACATGAATTGATAAAGAATATCTACATCAGCAAACTTGATATGCAGCTTAATACATATAAGTGGTGCATATAAGAGTGATAATCAGGAAATTTTTTTTTAGATAAACTCTTGTAAAGAGTTCAGTAGTTCACTATGTTACTAACATAAAAACCAACTAATGAGCAAATTCCAGTAGAGAGAAATGACAATAGGCGTTTTTTCCAATTTGCCTCAGCCTTGGTGAGTGGAGATGCGGCGTTACCCAGTACCTTGTTGATGGTAGGTAGCAGGTATCGGTCGAATGATCAAGGTTTTTCCAATTTGAGCCTAAGTCCTAACACCAAAATTGTAATAAAAAAAAAGGGAAACAACTCACGAAATAATAACCATGACATACTAACTCTTAGGATATAATAATAATAAATGGATTGAACAACTAATGCAACCCGGTGATTGCTTTTTGTCAGTACTCTTAAACATATGATTCAACAGAAACTCAACTTGCACAAGCAAATGCACAACTGCAAACTTTTCCTGGCATGCATCAGAATTGATATGTGGTTGATAGCAATAACCTTCAACTTAAGTTACCAATGAAGAAAATAATCCATAACATACCTGCGGCAACAGCATCAGCAGACCATATAATGCTTTTAATAACCATATGTATCTTCCAGGTTCAAGAAGCTGCAAGAAATAGAGCCACTAAGATACTCCTAAAAGAACTTGTTCGTGAAAAAGAGAGAAACCCAATAAAATTGCTTGTACATCATAACATTACCAACTTCATAAAACAGGTAAAAAGCAGAATACAATAGATGTTTTTTAAAAATAAATACATAAACAAAAATAATCCAATTTGTCAAATAAATCAACAGCAATAGAAAAAGATATTATATAAAGAGTTAATCTCAGCAACCCTGATATTTGCAGTTAGTACCAAGAGTTCTTTGAGCACCAACAAATGACTAGAGGAAAGGGACTTCAAATAGAAATGCAGCAACAATTTGTAGGTAAAATGCATGTCCCTCTTACAAAAAGAAATCAGTATAGGGTATCAAGACAAGCAATTATGAGTTTGCAGCCTCCTCAAAAAGACACGGAAAAGCTGGCAATTCATAAAAGGCACAATGAAAATCCCAACTGTGGAACAAATCATCAGAACTAATGCATATAACATTCAACTATATAACATTACCACCACCACACAACACCCAACCTTAATATTTATTTCTGCCCATTGGCAGGTCATCAATTTGAAGTCTGTTAACAGCGATGTCAGAATTTCATACAGGATTTCTCTCATTGGTGCAGTAAAGCAGATTGTCGAGATAGTTTGGTAGTAATGCATTGAGCTTCAAAATTTCAATCTGGTTTGCCTTCTTAACATGTATGCAAATGGAAATTGGAGCAGCAATTTCTTCACAAGCCTTGTTTGCACACTACACAAAAGACGCTAAATGCAAAGAAGACCGCTTTTACAAACAACTAACAGTTACACTTCAATCAACTAGGTTGGGTCGGCTATAAGAAAAGAACAGAGCTTTCACGACCAAAAAATGAATGATCTACTCTAAAAAGAATATGTATTTCCTTTTCCCTCAATCTACTGCTTAAAAGATAAGCATATATTCTTAGAAGTTATGAGACACTCAGGTTTCTCTGGTACTAGATTCCCTTTTCCGGGAGAACTCCAGCGCAAAAGGAATTACGAAAATTCATATGTTTATTTTCTGGATCATAAAGAACCTTAAATGATAAAATAAATTCAAAATTCTAGGTTTCACAATCAATAAAAGGAGAAATTCAAAACACCTGAAGCCTAAGGTAAGCAAAGGTTGGAGTCTCCAGAAGGTGGATCAACTTATGTAGTTGCACTAAGAACTTCACATTGATGTCTTCTTCAACCAAAGACTGAATAACAGAACTTGCATGCTGGTATGACTGTAACAAAGACAGAGCTCATTATATTCACTGTGAAAAAACAGTAACAAATGCTTGATAGTTGCTACAGGCATGAGGAATGAGGAATGCCTTAAAACTTGCAGGATGTAAGGCTTACCTGAGCTAACAGGCAGAGGCTTATCATTGCCATTGGTGAATGGCACCAAGATGCGTACAAAGAAAGCAACAAGTCTCTCCCAGAATCTTTGACCAGTGACTGTTTAAGATCCTCCCGAAGGTCAGACAACTCAGGTGAAGTAAGCAAAATCAAGTTTAAAGCCTGAAACAAACACCAGCACACTCAGCGTACAGCAAAGACTATATTAAACACCATACATTAAATATGAGCCCCAATGACAATATATCAAAACCAAGCTTGAGAGTTCTGTGATCACATGAAATTAATTAAATAAACAAAGTCTGAGCTCTATATCGTCGCACTTTCACTCTGTATATACGGAAGAGTGATATTCTCTTGATAAATAAGATATAAGTAAAACCTGAACCATCACAGAAGCAAAGTCCAAATCTGATTCTCCTTCAAGTATTGTGGACAGTTCACGGTAAACTCTTTCAGCATTTAGAAGTACACATAGCCGTCGAATTATCAAAGCCCCACGTCTGAAAGAGATTAGGAAAGCTAAGATACCAGCAGAGAAATCTTCAATAAACCAAACAACAAAAGCATACCAATAAATTTTCCCCAAAGAAACGAAAAAAGAATATAGCATTTACTTCTCGAGGAGTGAGTGATCATGCTGAAAGCTGTGAACAAGGAAAACAACTAGCTGCCGGAAGTGTTGCGGATCTTCAGCTATGCATGCGTGCACCTCAAGAACCAAGAGCACTACCTGGAAGAGAATTTAAAGAAGACTCAGAACAATCAAAAATAGCAGGAAGCACCCTCTAAAATCACCTTGCGGAATAGTGGGTGTCTAGACTCATTTGAGACGAGCATTTAAATTTGGAAGTTAGAAAGATGACTTCAGCAATCTCAAACAAAAGTTTGACTGAGAGGCAATGTTTATTGGAACATCTAACCCATTATCTTATTTCATCTTTAACTTTCTTTCATTTCAAGACAGATTAACAAGGGTCAAGCATAATGGTTCTTTAAATCAGGTAATAAGGGTCAAACATCATTTTTTAAATCATCTTACTATACTGAAAGCGGGAAAGTTTTAAGTCTAAAGTTGAAAAACGATAATATCCCTATAATATTGATGGACATTTATGTCCATTTAAAATATATATTAAATAATTATATAATATACAAAAACATAAATACCTTAATTTTTTTTTATGACAAGTGAAACCCACAGCCACTACCCTTTAGGTGTACACAAGGTAAAACCCCCGCTCCTATGCAATAGCTCGACCACATAGGAGAGGTAACCCACACTAGGCAAGTCCGGTGCAACGAGCTAGACCCAAAAAAGCAAACCCCTTGCTTTCGCTGACAAGACGTTTTGAACTCCAACATAGAAGCCTCAATCCCAAACAACGCGAAGGGAACATAAATACCTTGATATAGGATAATGATCAGTCATGTTAATGATGCCAAAAAGACATTTCCTATTTTGGTCTCTTTGTTTACTTGTATTTACAGCTATTAAGTTGGTTTAAGCCTTTCTAAGTTCCTCGCCTATGTTCTTTGATGATCGAGCTACTATTATATATGAGTAATAAACCATCAAGTGTCTCCCTTTCAGATATTTCTGTGACTAAATTTTCTCATCATTTTTTTTCTTTCATGAAATTGGTTTTGTTTTGCTTTTCCTTTTTAATTTTAATTAATTCTTTGGAAGAATTAGCATGAGTACTACGAATTCGGGTATATTCTTGAAAGTTACACGAACTACAAGTCAACATTGTCAATGATTTAAAATAATTCAAATAAGTTTGAGAAAATTATAGTCAAAGAAAAATCGGCCGACTCCCCAATCATTAATACTTTCATATAAAATGGGGGCGGAGGGAATAAATAAATTGATTTTGTAACTATTTTTTACACTCAGTGTATACGTCATCTTTCAATAGTCTTTTTATGATTTTCATGGAACTTTGATTTTCTGTTCATCTGAAGCATACCCTGTGAAATCCCACGAAGTGGGGTTTGGTCTGTTCATTTGAAGCTCGTGGAATATTTGTTGCCTACTTATATGTTCTATCCTCCAAAACTTTTAGATTTAAAAGAGTCATATGCTCGCACTGAAACTAAAAAGGTATTATGATAATTTGTAAAATTAAAATGATGGAATTATAAAACTAGAACAAATTATAAGTTGAATAACTGACGGATGATTGAGGGGCAATTTCATCTTTTACTGAGTTATATAGGATTTAACATTCATCATCAATAAGGAAAAATAATATCCATCATCGACTTAGTCTTCTATTTTATATCTCAAACACAAATTTTAAATAAACTTTTACTCCTTGAGATATAGTACATGTGCATCGCGCGTATCCAAAAACTAGTAAGGTAATAAGAGTCTAGAATAAACTTTTCGCATTCATCCTCCAAAACAAGAGAATATTTGTGGCAATGAATTCAGGAAATATCAAATATCATGTATGCAGTTTAGAGCACTTTTAGAAATCATTCAAGCAGCAAATATTTGCCAGCCTTAAAATAGTACAATGGATTAAAAAAATGATTAATGTGAGGTAAGATTTTAATTCTTATTCTTCTTTTTTTTCAACTGATTGATAATTAGGTTAAGGATGATCTGGAAACAAGAATGAAGGAGTCATGTAGAGCTGTAAAATTTCCAGAAGAATCAAGAAGGGGGTGCCAAAAAGAATCACGGGTATTGAGAGCGAAGGGAAGGATGAATTACGGCCAAAATTTGCCAAGAAACTACGCTAGGGGAACAAAACAAAGGCCACAGCTAATGCACAAAACCTAAGTGAACTTTTGAAAGTCAGCACATGCCTGGAAAACACAACCATAATGCTACCAGAAAAGTCGTATTGGCTATTATTATCACTTGTCCATCAGAAGCTAGAAC
Organism: Solanum habrochaites; assembly: GCA_027704765.1. Taxonomy (NCBI): domain Eukaryota; kingdom Viridiplantae; phylum Streptophyta; class Magnoliopsida; order Solanales; family Solanaceae; genus Solanum; species Solanum habrochaites. The sequence goes on from JAKWJA010002492.1 coordinate 1,612,976, forward strand.
AATGGCTAGACCTAGCAAAGCAAACCAGCATGACAAACTCAATGAAAAAGAATAAAAGCAATAAGAGATACCTCATCAGAGGGATCTGATAGCGCCCTTAGGAGAGTGTCAAAGACATCATTCAGAAAAACCAAGACCTGTTTCGAAAAATTGGAAACATGAACATTCACTTACCAGATCAAACTTTAGAAGTCATAAAAAATACTGACAATAAGATATTTTTCATTATCTGAATGTTATCAATGAACTTATTCCGATACCGAATATATGATACTACTTGTGAAAGTTGAATCGAATTTGTAATATATACACCTAAATATAATGCAAAAAACTTGTCCTAATAATAGTAAATCCATTTTTATGCATGATTTTACCTGAAAATACAACTATAGTAGCATGAATAATGAGCTTTATTTTGATAGAACAGAATATGACAAAACATCAAATGCAACTATGATGCAGCAGAACATTAGGTGATGCAGCTGTAGAGGAATAACCATGTCACAGGAGTATAATAAGGCTCTAAGATTATTGAAGAAACTAGCACCTCATTTCCCAGATCCTCCATCTCATCCCAGAGAGAGAAGGGAAAACCACAAAGAGCAAGGAACTGAGACTTCTCTTCTTTTAAAGCCCTTTGCTTGTTTTACACAGATTTGATTAGTTACTAAATGAAAAATACATGGTTACACGCCCATGGATTGTAAGTACCAGCCCATCATGCTTTGTGAAATAAATGAAAAATACAAATTGTGGAATACACAACTATGTTTCAAACATGATTCATGACCTCTCCTGTAGAAAACACTTTTCAAAACTTTTTGTCTTGTTTCTTCAATAAGCATTTGCAGCTGTAGAAGAATAACCATGTCACAGGAGTATAATATAGCTCAAAGATTATTGCAGAAACTGGCACCACATTTCCTAGATCTTCCATCTCATTCCAGAGAGATAGAAGGGACAAGTACAACCACAAAGAGCAGGGAACTGAGATTTCTCTCCTTCTAAAGCCCATTGCTTCTTCTACACAAATTCAATTAGTTTCTAAATGAAAAATACAAATTTGAAACACACAAATTGTAGGTTTCAAACATGATTCATGACCTCTCTTTTAGATAACACTTTCAAAACCTTGTGTCCTTGTTCTTTAATAAGCATCCCAACAAGCAACAACACATGAGCTAGTACTTTTAGCAACTCAGGCTCCACTCTCAGCAATCAGCATTAAAAGATAATGGTATTGTATCCCCACTGGAAAGCAGTGTAGTTTAAGATATCAACTCCTATGCCATTCAGTAAGCCCATGAGAGAGTGTTCTCATTGAACAAAAGAATAAACAAGATGATCGTCATTAAATTTTAGGTCTTCACCTCGGACCGATGTCCATTAAGCAGGGTCCACATCCAATGTAATGATTCAATACGTGTCGCCTCCCATTCACTAGACAACTGCCTGATAAACAAATTGAGACAGAAAGTTAACTAGAAGCAATACTATAACATATAGCTACTTGGATATAACTATTCTTATCACAAACTCTGTTATGTTTTGATTTTCATAAATAATCCAATCACATTATTAAATTGGTAAGCTTTTCCTATATGTAATTTATTGATAGCCAAGTATACAGGCAGTAGAAAAGGGTCGTAAACATTTCCGAAGCATGTTCACTGTTGCATAGAACAAATGAATTGTACCATTTTGGCATTTTCATGCATTGTGAAAATTACATCCGAGAGCTACCAGATCTAGGCATCGACATGTTTAATAATATGTACAACTGTATATTCTGTCAAGTGTCTCAGATTGCTCTCTTTCCATACCACCCAGCGCGCGCAAGCTGGGTTTCTATCCATAAGTTCCTTGGTTCATTCATACACATGTATCCTGTCCAGCGGCACAAGAGTTCCATCATAGTATTTGGCATCACCCATATCACCCAAATTTATTCAAAAGCAGGTTCGGCAATTATCCAGCTACAGTACAAAGCAAAAATAAGCGTTTGCTACTCTCAATTTCTTTTCCACACAAAAACATCTGTTTCACTGCATTTGCTTTTTGCAAATTTGTTTGGACATGCACCATGAGCTAACACCAAAAGATAAGCTCTTGTCTGAGGAGATTTAGTTCCCTAAATCAATTTCCAAGTCATTGCTGGAAGTTGAAGGCTCCAGAGTCTAGGTTCCAATAGCAGGAGTTCACTGAGAATCTGCCACTTCTATGTGCAGTGAAAAGCCAGCAAGTCTTTCTCATCAGCCATGTAGTACACCTGTTCAAACTCCTGTAACTAAAAGAATACTCTCTACTTTCCAGTCTAAGTAATTGCTTTTGAAACATAACTCTTACACATCCACTGATCTTACACATGGCAATGGTTGCCTCATGAAGATCAAACAATAGGCAATAGAAATAAAAAGGGACAAGACATTAGCAGGATAATGTTGGCAATCTCAGAAAGTCAAGAAAGATCTTAAGACAATCTAAAATACTATACCTTTTTGGATCTCTTGGACCATTTGGTTGGAAAGAAATAAGAGATGCTTTGAGAACCAAAGGAGTTACCTAGATTTACCAAAGAATTCATGTCCTGAAAATTTGTACTTGCAGGGTACGGGAGATATAGTGGATAACTTAGATCAGCTTATGGAATTTCTAGGTGTTTGGGAATGTTACTGATACAGCTATGCTAGAGCTTGTAAGATTTTTTGGGTACCTTTTTGGTACTTCCTTTAATGAAACCTTTACCGTATCAGGAAAATAAAAGAGATCAACATGAGATTGACACCCGAATCAGGAAGAGTAGCTAATAGAATAAATAAACTTATTTGCTAGAAATTAGTTGGAAGGCAGGGAAGAAAAATGGCCCACATCCCAACAGAGCTTGTCAATTTCTGAACTGAGTTATGGTTTCCTAATATGATATTGGCTAATCATCCTCTCATGAGCTAGCATTAAAGATTGATATAGTGTTAGCATCCCTTTAGTCTACCAAAGAAAATTTAAAGAAATTAAAAGTAGAATACTTCAACTTATCTATTAATTATGTTTTCTTGTTTCTTTATAGGAGGTTATTACTCCACTTTCTCATTCTAGTAGTAGTAGGAAGTTATTTCCTTGTTATTAGGTGGGTAGTTACTCCACCAATGTTGTGTTTAAAGTTATTTGAATTCAATGGAAAGCTAAGCAAAAAACTATTCCAGTTTTTGAGTACTTAAACTCGAGAAATCTCTCTTAACGAACCAGCACCATAGGTCGTAGCATAAGAACATTTGATTTCATCTTGCAGCGTCACATAACTAGATCCGCATCAAAGACCCTACCAGATAGGCCTAAGGTCCATAACTTAACATGGTATCTGGTCTGGATCCATTGATCCTTGTTGATGTGGTTTTGCAATGTTGAGCCCCCATGTTATTAGCCATTCTACAGTAGTCCGGGCGTGAAGATTTAAGTATTAAGGTCATAGTTCTATAGTCAGAAGTATTGGGCTATTATAAAAATCATATTTCAACAAAAAGCCAACTACCATTATTTAATGAAACTAGTGGATTCTTTAATTGATTATCTACTGTACTATCAACTATCAGACATTTCAACTTCTTCAAATCTTCACAATCCAAATATCCCTCAATAAGTAACTTATACCTCCTAGCAACAGAGAGGATTGCTCCTACATCAAAACCCTCAGCTGGATCAGCCTCAATTGCACGAAGTTCGTCATTTGTTTCACGAGAAACCTAAAAGGAAGAAGCACAGACGAATAGGAAAGTGAGAGTGACAGACAAAGAAGCAAAAACAACGAAGAAAGGTAACGCTAGAGGGGGGAAAACACAAATACAATAAAAGGAAAAGGGGACCATCTCCACTTACAACTCTTATTTTCTCTTCTTTATCAGATATACAAGGCAATATTGCTCCCAGAATATCAGCATAATAAGGGACAAGTTGATCTCCACCAAGTTTCACAAATTCATTTATCTGCATGGCACAAAATAATCTATTCAAACAGATTTGACAAGTTAAAACACTAGTATATAGTTAACACCAGAAGATATCGTAGCCAAGAGACACAATATCGGTCAATAGAAAGCAGGATAACATGGTACACAAGCAACATGCATATCAACATACTTACCCAAGTGATAGAAGTCAGCCTAGTAAATTCATCCTGTGAGCCTGCCCTTTGCACTAGTATTTCAGCCATGCGGCCATAATCTACAGACTTAAGAGCAGCATTCGTCAAGTTAGAAACTAACAAAGGACAAAAAGAATCTATACATTATTATAATAGTTGAAAGCATCAAACTAAATATTGATAGACAAAAACATCCTTGTAATACTGATGACATATATTTCCTTCAAGAACCATATTATTTCTCCACAAATCACTACAATAACCAATCTTCTCTTTTTTGTGCTCAAAATACCGAGAATTATAGAGTGGTAAAAAGTACTTCCATATGAATCAAATTCATTTGAGTATATCTGAATGGTCACTCTTGACTGATATATTTAATGACACATTATTTGGACACATGGAAGGACAGAAATTAGACAAATAAGGTATACATTGATGACACCTCTTCAATTTCTCTCTTTTTCTAACATAATCCGGTCCATAAAAACTTGTCCTGCCATTTTAAAACTAAATCTTGAGCTAAGATAATTAGAAATGCAATAGAGTCAACTATATTAGAGCTAGAGGGATCTAGTAGTTCTATTGGTTGGTTACTTGAACTTTCACCTTATTGGTAAGGGGGTTCGATTACCACATTACAATCCCCTCCCTCATTTCCCGTTCCCTCTCCCCTACATATATTTTTTTTTAAAAGAAAACAACTATATCAGAGCTCGTACAACAACATACCCATTGAAATTCCACAAGATTGTCCTGGGGAGGGTAGAATAAACATAGATCTTACCACTACCTCATGGAGATAGAGAGGTTGTTTCTGAAAGAACCCCGGCTCAAGTGCAGCAATAACAATATAAGAGCTCCTAAGACCTAATTCCAAACTGAACTGGCAAAAGGAGGATGTATTAGCTATGCTCTTTCGGCTGGATCAGGTTGGCTAGTGGTTTCGACAAAGTACTAGATTGGTCATCAATATTTTATATAGACGATGATGCAGGGAGTGTGATTTTATTGTGGCTAGGCAATTAAGTGCTATATTTTGGAAGAATATTGAGTAAATATTAGCAACATATTCATGATATTGAACTATTTGAAGGAGCCAAATATCCATTGTTATGGATCAGAAGCCCTCTTTAGTTTGTTCCTTTTTTTTTCTTGTGTAGATAAGAGATTCAGTTTGTGTGAATAGTCAGCTTGATTTTTGGGGCGTTAAGTGTATGTCGCATGCTACTCTTGTAAAGTTTAAAAAATTTTACCTACGAAAGGAGGAAAGCTCTTTCCCCAGAACTTTCAGGTGAGTTGTTAAATTTGGGCTGACACTGGTTTGAAAGATTAGTTGTGATCCATCTAGTTCTATACTGAAGTCTCATTTGTTTGTATTAAAATTGAGACATTTGAAACTGAATAAATATTTGAATATTAAGATGTGGATTAAGATTTAGATGTTTGAATATGCTACACAACTAACTATTTAGATGTTATATTAAGATATGAATGATATATAATTAAGACTATTTTTGCAACATCTGAGTATATAGAGCTTGTCAATATACACAAATATTACCTTCTCAAAAAAAAAACTTCTTCATTTTAAAATAAATATAAATTAAATTAAATACTAAATTAGTCTAATACGATATCAACAAAATATTTTAAGAAAATTATATGGAGGTTGGTTGTGTTGATGGCTAGCAGTGGTGGTTGTGGTGCAGATTGGTTATGGTGTTGGGCTGTTAGCTAATGTGGTGTTGTGGTTAGCTAGTGTTGATGGTTGTTAGCAGTAGTGGTTGATGATGGTGACATATTGTAGTGATTGACAGTGGTAGTGGTTATGGTTGAGGATGGTGGTTGTGGGTAGTGGGTGGTGCTAGCTGATAATGATAGGCGGTGGCATAGGCAGTTGATAATTGTGGACAATGGAGGTAGAGGTATACTGGATGGGATTGGTGAACTCATATTTGTAGTAGTCCTTGAATAGACATCTTAATGATATTAAGACTTTATTACAAGGCCCCTTATTACAACACCTAATCATTCAGATTGTGGCCCAGAGGTCAATGAAGTGATTGAGAACCATGAGCTTTTTGGTTCAATTCCCAGGGAGACAAAAAAACACTAGGTGATTCTTATTTCTTCCTATCTCTAGCTTTGCTAGATAGAGTTACCTAGTACCTATTGCTAGTGGGCGGTGGCATGTATCCCGTGGAATTAGTCGAAGTGCGCGAAACCTGGCCCAAATACCACAGTCATCCAAAAAAAATTCAAACCTAAAAAAACAAAAGCACTAAATGACCGAGATCGGAAGGATTAGAGTTAATACCTGCATTAAGTGCAAACAAATGAGGTCTGAGAGATTCTAATACTAGACTTACTCCTTTTACCATACAAACACTTCCTAACAAATGATATTCATATTCATACTGCTACTAAGACTGAAGTTGCTTCCATTACTATAACCAATAGTGTAGCTGAAGTTGGTCAAAAACTCATCTTTTCTGCCTTATGTATGGGAGAGGTCAAGGATTATGTAATGACGCCATTTCAATTTTATAACTTGAACAAATGTCTTCAGAAATACATATATACAAATATAAATATATATCAGTGAGAATGTATTTTATTGTTTTGTTTTTTTAGATGAAGAAGAAATTTTTTTATTTTTGTTACAAATTCTATTATATTTGTTGAAGTGTGTGACCATCTCATCTAAAAGTTTAAGCTGTTAGAGATGCACACTTTAATTATTTAATTATATTCTCAACACGCCCCCTCACGTGCCGGCCTGATTTTTTTTCATGGTCAAGCACGTGGAAATTCTTTTTGATTTGGGTGGCGGTGAAATTTGATCTCATGACCTCTGCCTGATTTGATACCATATTGCTCTGGTACCATATTAAAGTGTGTGACTATCTCATCTAAAAGCTTAGCTTAAGTTTTTCGATGAGATGGTTACACACTTCAACAATATTGACGATATGGTATACACATGCACAATAACTAGTCAAAAACACTTTAAGATTTTTGTCAAAAAAAAAGGATCTTATTAACCCAAAAGGATGGAGATACAAAAGCAGAGCAAAGAACAACTGTCTTGAATACAAATGGAAAGCGAAACAAATTACTAAACAAAAATTAGTAAATTTAAGTTGCAGGTTGAGGGACAAACATATATTCAGATATCTTTCATCCGAGCCTCAACTCTCAATAATACTAGCAGAGGAAAAAAGTTGCAAGTTCAAAATTTTATTTTCCTTTGAGAGCATTAAAAAATATAACACACCACACATGACAGAGATCTTACTGGAGAATTCTTAATCTCTTGCAAAAACTCTGAAAGCGCAGAATCAGCCTGTTGCCGTATTTCATGGCTAGAATCACTCAGCATATTAAATAATCCTGCACTTCATCGAGTCAAGAGAAATCACATGAGTTAACAAATTTAGAACATTGAGTTGCGTGATAAGAAGGTTTTGACTTTGAAAAACAAGAAATTACCATCAAGAAAATCAGGAAGAAAACCGAGCATATCAATATCCGGAACACTGTCTAAAACTGTGATCCACCCAACAAGAAATTGGCGGACATGAGGATTGAGGACATTCATTCGTTCTCTTAGCAAAGGAATAAATTCTTCAATGCTGTGTAAGAAACAAAATGTCCAATTCAGTGGAAAAATCAAACTTCGGTTCCATCATGAAGATACTGGTTTCCAACAACCCAAACTCACCTGAATTGCTCACTCTCTGTGACGATATCCTGCATCCAACAAAAGTTTAAGCACAATGTTATAAGTCAAAATACCAAAACTGTGCATATCTTTTGATTAAAGCAACTCATTTGCCCCGCTCTCCATAAAGCACTGGCGGTAAAAAGAATTGGGGAAGGAAATAAAAGAAAAGGACGCCCAACTTTTCTACCCTACATTAGCAAATTTACACCATTTTGAACTCCTCAATGAAAAAAATACTCAAGCCTCATCTTTAGACTCTCCTTTCCTCTGCAACACCTCCTATCCTCCTCCTTGTAGTGTATCGAACTGGAATTCATTATCATCTAAACAACACATCATTTTTTTAAATGTTTGCATACTCTTCCCTCTCTGACCAATGCCTTCAAATGAAGTGATGTGTTACCTTCACGAGTCTATCTAAAAGATGAGCAGCACTTTGCACGTTGGCATCTGAATCTGCCGCAAGCTTACACAAAGCATCAAAGATCTGATTGAAGAATACGATGAAATCTCCTCTTACAACCTGCAAAGTAGAAAAAATGAAATCCGGACAACAAGAATCAAAAATACATGTGTTGTACAGGCTCCGTTAGCTTTCTCACCTTTGCGATGTTATACAAAGCTTCACAGGCATAATAACGAACTCTGCTGTCTTGGTGCGAAAAAGAGTGTAAGACTGGCGGGACAATTTGCTGGACATCAAATCCAGATGAGAGGTAAGTTGCATAATGGGGAAAATAGCACAATCCTCAATGCAACATCCCAAAATAACAATAACAGCCACAGAAACAACATCAGTAATCTTTTCAAGGGAACCATATATAAAGCTACTTGTTCTCTGGATAAGTAAAGGTAAAAGCTACATATGATGTCAAGGAAGAAGTATTTGAAACAAAAAGTAAATTGTGAAGTGTAAAAGGTTAAACCCTAAAGTAAAATGAATACACTCTCTCACGGGAACGGGGTTGGAGTTCTATTATCTTTAAAAGACTTAAAACTAAAGCCTTTCCTAGTCCAGGCACTGAAGTAGTGTAAGAACAACAGTAGGCACAAAATCTTAGTTCTCTATTCACGGAATAAATGCACTACGATTGTAAAGAGATGAAGATTTCTAGAACAAAACAAATAAACAGGATTTCTTTATAGGAACATAATTTATAAAAGGTAGAGAATGAAAAGAAAACAGTGAAACTTCCCCTTTTGTTCAAAACTAATAAACAGGATTACCCCTGTGAAAGAAAGATATGAGTAATAAGATGGCGGACAAACCTACATCTTTATGCCATTTGCTTTTTCTTTGAGGAGCAAGTCGATGATAATGCAAACACTGATATCCAGTCAATTACCCGTATGGACAAAGTAATACACACACTAACTCACATCTATATCATTCTCCCAAATACTTGCTCTGTACTCTAACTTACAATCAAGGAAAACTAATTGAAACTAAGGCTAAAGATACCTGACCCTATATTCACCTTAGTAAAGCTTCAACATGCATGTTCTCAGTTTTATTTTATCACTCTTCTCGTCCAAAGGTTTATCTATTACTAGTAATTACTAACAGCAGATGATGTTCTCTGAAAACACCAACCTAAAATTCAGATTTAGGCACATATAATCTCACCCTCAGTTTTATTCTTTGATAATCGAGAAACTCTCGAGTGCCAATGGCACACAATCAAAAATTTGTTGGATAATGGACCATCTACCCATTATGTGTGCCTAACTCGACATCACGCGTTGTGCTCTTACCACTAGACCAAAGCCTTGGGGCATAACCTCACCCTTTCTAATAGCTAAACAAGAAATTTATAGAGCATTTCCACAAAATTGAGAACTGATAGGAAACAAAGTTGATCACGAGGTAAACACCCTACCTTAAGGTGTTGTGCTGCATCTGAAGTCAAACCAACAGTTACTGCAGCCAGTCCTATCAATCCTCCCTGCAGCTCAGGTGTGTGTTTGTTAGAGAAGAATGCTTTCTGGAAAAAAGTTGCCTGTGTGTGGTTTGGTATAAAGTTGGTACCAAAAAAAAAAGTGTTTGCTGATATTCAGTATTACTAATGGTTGACAAACATGTCGTTGATCAAGTTATATAAGTAAGAATTATGATATTTGAAAAGAAAATACTTCCACATCCATACGAGAAACACGAAGAAATTATTTTTTCACTAGCAATCATTTTTCCACAATATAATGGATATCATTTCCCAATATACCAAAGCCTACCACTCCAAAAGAGTAAAATTCAAACTCACTTTCCGGTTATGAGCCTGAGGTGAATAAGTATACTCCTGAGACAACAAACTGATAACAGCAGTGATCTTGTCATGGTCACCCGCAGATGTCAAATGCTTAACAATCCCTTCCAACTACACAAAATCAATAAGCATCAATATATCAACTTTGAAAAAACCCAAATCCCAAAAACAAGAGGTGAAAAAGCACAGCTTTGGAAAAACCAAAACAAACCCAAATCACAAAAAATGAAGACGAAAAACAAAAATTCATCAAAACCCCATTAAAACAAACCTCTAAAGCAGCATTCTTGCGCTTCTCGTACAGCTTATCCGATAAATTACGAAGAACAGCTGCTGGAATCACAGATAACGCTTCCGCAGTAGTCATAACAAGAATTCAAACACCCTAAATTGTATGAGACAAATTCCCACTTTTTCGCCCAATTTTGTAATCAAATTTGATCTTCCCTAAGCTTCAACACAAACATCAATCTAAACCGTTTTTGTGCATAAACACACACACACAAGAAAAAACTCAAACAACTATGACTGTAAACACTGAAAAATTGAAGTAAAACAGATCTAAAAAATTGAAGAAAAATTTTGGCCTAAAACCAAAATTGACTCGAGAGGGAAGATTGAAATTTTTTTATTTATTTATTTTATTGTAATTTTATTATTATTTATTTGCTTTGCAGAGAGTGTTGTTTGGTGAAAAAAATATTATAGGAAAAGTCTTCTTTTTCGTGATATCTTTTTTTTATTATTTTTTTTTCTTATTTCAAACTTATTCATACTCCACAGATTAATTAATAATTTTGACCAAAAAAATAAAAATAAAATGGTTATCTTTTACCAGAAAATAAATAAATAAATGCCCACGCGTATTCTCATTATACCACTTCCAAAAAATTCATAAAATCGATTTATTAAATTATCTAAAAAAAAAAGATTAATTGTGTATGATAGTACTTGTTTGTTTATCTAGCTAACAATTATTAAATCATTATTATAATTTTTTATGACTCACTAATATAATATATAAGTCAAATATTAATATATTAAACTTGAAGAGAGTTTTTTTTATTTTCCTATATGCATAAAAAAAATGTTTAGTTATTAAGATAATGTCTATACTTTATTTATTTTAATAATAAAATATAACACATAATAATTATTCCCAATTTCAAAGAACTTGGAATCACCATATGATTTTCTCATTTCGCTATTTAAACAATATATTATCATCATATTAAATAAATAAAAATATATTTAAAATATTATAAATAATACTACTAATATTAAAAAATATAAACCAGTCTAAAATATATCGTCACTCAGTAATTAATATTTATATGAAATTAGCTAAATCTGCAATGATATCAAGCAAACATAAAATCAAATTAAGATGATTTTATAGCACCAACATAAAATGTCTTTAGTAAACGATGTCAAATTTTTAAAAATTAAATAAATAAATGTTATAATAACGAAAATAAAGCACAACACATATATTACTCTAGTTCTTCTCAATGATACTTCTATTTTTTAAATATATTCAAAATATAACCTCATTAGAAATTGTACTTAATACTTTTTTTTTCTATATAAGGCATTAACCGATTAATTTAAAAATATTATTATATTTGATTTCATAAAAAAGAAAGTGTAATATACTATAATTTTATAAAAAAATCCAATTGACATTGTTAGCGTCCATTTGAATTGACTTATTTTAGGGCCCGTTTGGATGGGCTTAATAAAGCAGCTTTAAAAAGTACTTTTGAAAGTGCTGAAACTTATTTTAAAATAAGCAGTTATGTGTTTGGATAATTTGAAGTTGTTATGCCATGAAAAAAAAAGGAAGAAAGAGATTTTAGATTATGTTGTAATTTGAAGATTGTTAAAATATTAAGGGCAAAAAAATAAAATGTGGTCAAACTTAAAACAGCTTATTAAGCTAAAAAACACCTTACCCCAGCTTTTAACTTTTGGCTTAAAATAGTTTTTTTAACTTAAATAAGCTATTTTGAGTATATGCCAAAAGCTAAATAAGTCAAAAATCAGCTTTTAAGTCAGTTTGACTTTAAGCTGAGCCAACAGGCTCTTAGTTTTTTTAAGCCAAAACAATTTTTGAATAGTTTTGAAGTGTTTCGATAAAATTAAAAAATACTTATAGGCACTTATTTTAAAACCAAAACAACAAAAATAAGTCAAAAGTCATAAGTTAATAAACCTAACTTATGTCTTTTGACTTATAAATCATAAGCCAAAAAGTCAATCCAATTTCTTCGTCGGTGTAATTTTTTTTTAGAAATGCTTCTCAAAATTGCAACAGTTCCATATATCAGTATTTCCTTTGTATAAATAACTCTTGCCTTAAAAGCCTAACAAAAATAACAACATACTAAATATAATCCCGCAAGTGGGATCTGAAGAGGGAAAGGCTATTTCGATAGCCGAACCACGATGCATTGCCAAAACAAGCTGAAACCAAAATAACAACAAAATGGCAAAGCTCATAATTGAAAAATGGAGTAAAACTTGGATATCAAATTATCACCCACTTTTCTGTTTTCATAGAGAAGAGCACAAGAAAAACTGGACATAAACCACACACAAGAAAATAGCATATACTTACAAGAGTTGGATCCTGTATACCTATTGGAAACCAATGGAACCAAAGATAATTTACATGAGCTGGGGGAAGGACCAACTCTTCTTCGTTTTTAATTCTTCGCGGGGTGCTACATTTTTTTTATAACAGAAGACAATTCACTACAGAGAAGATCTCAATATGCTAAGCGAACATGAGAGGAAGCTCGACTAGTTGGAAAGCAGATTTCTGTTCTGATATGGATTTAGCAAGTAGTGTTTCAAGCTTCCATAAGTGGCTCTAATAACCCGAAACAATGTACAATGTTTTTCATTCTCCTCTGCTTTAAACTTGATCATTTCCCTTCAGGATGTTGTACTTGCATAGTGGACATGTAGCGTTCATTTTAAGCCATTTCACGATGCAGGTGGAGTGGAAATGATGATTACAGGGGAGAGCATGGAGTTCTGCCCCATCCTCGTACGAGGTAAGACATATGCAACATTCCTAGCAAACAAAAGTTGAGATATTGGTAACTATTTTATCACAAATAATAATTCAGAAATACTACTATATCTATCGCTATTCAGCATGTGTCACATAATGCGGATTCTAACTGAAACAGTGAATAAATAAAGTTCACTTAGCACCATTGCAGTACCGTAGAGCTAAATGTTAACACCAAAGTAAGGTTGTGGAATATGCATACAATGAAAAAGTTTTATTCCAATATAGACAGACTATTGGGATCAAAATAAAGGAGAAAGAAAATGATAATTGGCTTTAAGCATTTTTAGACACACAAAAATTAACTTACTGCATCTTCAGGTAAAAGAATACGCTCAGTGGCCAGGTATCCGCTGCTTGTCTCAATTGGTACCATCCTACCAGCTCCTACCCTTGGTTTCTCCTCATTCTTGCAAATATGGAATCTATACTTGGGGAGAACTCTGAGATCTTCCTCGGACGCACCTTCCTATATATTACAGGCAAGAGATCATACCAGAAACATATCAAGTAGCTGGCCTGTAATTATTTATAGTTTGTGTCTCTTACCTGACCCACTGCATAGAGTACTGCAATTATGCAAGGCAAGCAGCAACAGAGAGCAACTCCTATCAGACATGCCAAAGCAACACAAAAGATGGCAAAGAATACATCGAACGCCAGAAATACAACTGCCAACCTGCATCACTTTACATCAGTGATCAAACATGACTGTTTGGTGATCACGAACATTTAAGAAAAGAAAAGGAAACAACAGAAACAATATTTTAAAGGGAGAGCGAAGATAATAATAATCCACAACTTCTCTTGAGATGACAACTTATATACGGATGTATACAAAGGAGTGCGGTTCGTTCGAGAAATTCCTACCTCTCTATCTACCTCTGAGATGTAATGAGATAGTAGATCTAAGCAAAATTCAGCTAGACCGCAACATAAACATGAAAGGCGGCTGAACCAAACAAATCTAGTAATTTAATCTTTTAAGGGACATATAAAACTCTAGTAACTAGATTAAAAAAAGAATTTTATTTTTCAATCTTTGGTCCTTCTATATTGTTATTAACAACAATAATGAAAAAGGCCAATTCATGAACTAAAACAATAACATCTTTTCCACTACTACCATTTCCTTAAATGTGAAAAGATCAGAGTTGCATTTAGACAAATATATCACAAAGATTTAAAACTGTTGTCTATTTGAGCTATGCAAGTACTACTAGTATGTTTAAAGGAATTGTTTTGAGCTGTACAAGTATTACTAGTATGTTTAAAGGAAATTGAAATTAAGAAAAACTCAATTAGAGCCTATATGTAACAGGTTATGCCATCATTGCTATGACCAATATTACATTTTTGAGCTGTCCTAAAATGACTACTCCTACAAATGTAGGGGAGAATTCCTAAAGGGGATCGTCATTTTTGTAATCAAGATTTGAAAATAGTAGAGATAACAAATACAAGGCTCATAGAGGACTATCAACTAAACATAAAAGTTTTATAATGTAAGACTATTAACACAAATTATAACTCAAAGGCTTGAAGTGATAGTAGATCTTGACATACCAGTATAAATGTGGAGCATTCTGTAAAAGAATTTCACCACCAGAGACTATCCAGTAAAAGCCAATTATCCACCAAAGAAGTGACCCCATTGTATTCATATATTCACATCGTTTAGCAAAACTGCAATGCTCAAAATGGAAAGGAGTCAATAAATTAAATTTGTCACCTCTATAGCGCAAGCATTAACCAAGAAAAAAGAAAACATATTTTTTTCAACGCTCAAAAGACATTTAAAACTGTCGGCCAAATGATGAGAATACATGCATCTATTTGTTTATCCAGAGGATTAAAAGGTGCTAATAACATAGCCAAGTTGAATGACATAATTTCCACGCTTCTTTAAGCAGTAGTTTATTCTTGCAAAGTAATAAATATCAATTGTAACTCAGTAATAATCTACTACTACGTATAGGTGTATAGCAGATCAATCATACTGTAAAAGATGGTCAGAAACCTACAAGGTGATGTTAGCTGTAAAGCATAAGTTATGAATAGGTGGATCAGGTGT
The DNA here is from genome assembly GCA_027704765.1 of Solanum habrochaites. Classification (NCBI taxonomy): domain Eukaryota; kingdom Viridiplantae; phylum Streptophyta; class Magnoliopsida; order Solanales; family Solanaceae; genus Solanum; species Solanum habrochaites. The sequence continues at coordinate 1,628,261 of JAKWJA010002492.1, forward strand.
ATATCATATCTCATGCACACAGATCAATAAAATTAAATTTGGATACACTATTGAGTATAAGTTGGAACATCTGCAAAAGAATAGTTTGAATGCCTTAAAAGTGAAATTCCTGGAAAGATTTCATAATAAGATTTCATAGAACTTCCCCTACTAAACCTCATTCGTTTTGTATTCGTAACATTCTAGAAAGAAGATAACATTATACTTCTGAATCAGTAATAATTTGTGTCGTACTTTCTAGTTCCAAGAAGTGTGGCCTCGTGGTCAATGAAGTAGGTTGAAAACCATGAGATCTCTGGTTCAAATCCCAATAGAGACAAACACTAGGTGATTTCTTCACATCTGTCCTTTACCAGTACAAAAACTTACAACCAATCAAATTGAGTAACAGTTTCTTCTTAGAATAAGCGTCTGAAACAATGTTATATTGATTTAATTCCAGAAAATGGTATATCTTTACAGTGTCAAGCCTGATTTGTTACTCAACTGTCACATGTCTTTTTAATGAGAAAGAAAATTTTAAATTGACTTAGCACAGATAGGTCACTTGAAGTTTCATCTGCTTCTTTGGCGGCACTAATGGCGGGTTATATAAATTTTGTCTGTCAAATGAATTACATAAAAGCTTCTAATACATAAATACAGACATATCATATTTGTATATGCTCTACAGTTTATATGTATGTGCGTGTATCTTATCCATTGAATATCAAAAGGTCATGCAGAAGATAAGAATAATTGCTTAGCAGCATGGAATGAAGACCTGCAGACACTACTTTTACTTAGATTAACTTGATCCAAAAGGTAAGAATCACTGACATGATACTACCATGAACTCTAACCAATAACATAGCAAAGATACATTATTCTCAGTAAATTTTTCATCTCCTTAACCTATAAAGAAATCTATAAAAATTTCCATAAGATTGGGCTCTCTGTTGCTCCGTTTCTTGGAAGAATATTATCCTTCTCTGATATACGGATCTTTCAATGCCTATATGGGTCAAACAAAATCCATGAGATCCAGTCGATATTATCTCATTAAGTTCCATTTACTAGGTTGAATATAAAAAGTGTGCATGTGTTCCAACAGATAGCAGTTGGTGAGGCATACAAGTACACTACGGCAGGCAGCCTTGTAATCACTAATCAATGCCCTCTCACAATCTAATTGTTTAGAATACGAATAGGTTTATACAATCTTATTAGAATAGGAATAGGATTACACAATTCTATTAGAATAGGAATAGGTTTATACAATCCTATTCAGAATAGGAATAGGTTTATACAAATAGGAATAGGAATACAAATACGAATAGAAATAGGAATAGTAAATAGCATCCTACTTGGTAAAGGATTGTATTCTAGTGTCTATAAATAGGGTCTCAATGTAATAATGTAAACAACAACAATTCAATAGTATTCTTTCCTTATATTTCTCACACTAACCATAAATCCCTCTCATACAAAGTCTTAACGAAGTTAATTGCCTTTGAATCAATGTGAAACATATAAGCTTAAAAATATTCCTGTTAAGCAAATTTGTTCCTGTCTTTGAAGTATATAGCACTTATCAAGATTTCAGCTTCTAAAACACAATTAATTACCATAGTTCATTTGATCAATCAAAACTTTTCCTTTGGCTCAAATATAGCACTTGTTTTTATGTACATAAACACTACATGCAAAGCAAACTTATTGAGTACATCTCAAGTACTACGATAGAAAAATTAGAGAGAGTAAACATGCAAGTCTTCAAAATGGATTACAAAATATTCGTAGGGGGGAAGAGAAAGAAAATGCCAAGATAGTAGCCTCTTACAGAGAGCACTGGCATTGGGTTTCTTTTGTAAACTCGTCATCTAAAGTTCAAATAGTTCGTTTAAGAGAAGGAGAAGATCATATCAGTGATCAGAAGAAAAGATGAAGATTTCAATGGTTATTGGAGCCTATTAGCCTAAGCAAGAGATGGAATTGTATTGCATATTTAAATGCATGTCGTCGTCTAGCTTTGCAATTACAAAATTTTGTAAAGTACTTTAAGGAGTTGCTGAGTATTTTGCTAACTTTATCATATGCTAGTGTGGTCGTCACCATTAGCCATTTTAAGAAAGATACTTAGAAGATTGACGGAAAAGGCTTAAAGCATGTGCATTCCATGAAAGTACAATATTCGTTTGATACCAACAATATGGCTTAACAAGAATGGAGAATCCACCACTTCCTTCATCATATCATGTTTTATACATAATACCAATATCTCCTTTTACCAACTATTTAAAATCAATTCTTCCAATCCATTTGTTTCCATTATGTTCATAAGTTCACATGAATTTCAAGAGCTTTTAGTAAGAGACAACCTCCCCCCATGTGATTTTAGGTCTATATAGTCCCTTTTAACGCCTTCCAAACATAGTACCGTCTCACGAGCGATGAGCTTAAACATAATTAAACTTAGCTATATTTGAAATGAGACTAACTCCATCCATATGAATCGCTCACACTGCTAGTCTCAAGCTCGGATAAAGGAGGGAAGTTAGCAAGGGTCAATCAAAAACAATCACTCTGCCTCATAAAGGTAGGGCTGCATACATCTTATCCTCCCTAGACTCCCGAGAGCCTACATGTTGGACAACACTTGGTTTATAGTATTAGAAGTGAAACTAACTCCTCCCGCATGAGCTCGTCGGTAGGGAGTAAGGCTCGTCACATCTTACCCTCCCTAGACTCTCCCGACCGCACTTGCGGAATTACAGTGAGTTCGTTGTTTTTTATATGTAACTATTAGTAATACGATACATCTTACCCTCCCTAGACTCTCCCGACCCCACTTGCGGAATTACAGTGAGTTCGTTGTTTTTCTGTATGTAACTATTAGTAATACGATACATCTTACCCTCCCTAGACTCTCCCGACCCCACTTGCGGAATTACAGTGAGTTTGTTGTTGTTTTATATGTAACTATTAGTAGCACTACCAACATCATGCTACACAAATGAAAAATCTGAAATTTATTGAACAAGAAATGAACCTTACCTTGACTGATTACCAATACCCAAAACCCCGTTCCTCTCTTCACCACCCTCACCATCATTTCCCTCTACATCAGTTCCTCCTTGCAAACTCCTCCTCCTATATTCCAACCACACAAGCACCACATGCACCACACACTGCAAAGCATACCCACAAATCCAAAGCCTAATCGGAACATTCGGCGACTCATCCACCGCACATGACAAAATCACAAAAGACACAATCACAAACCCCAAATTCCACATCATATCCAACGCCACCACCGGCTTCGAATAACCCCAATCAGCTCTTCGCTCATCCAGCTCACGCGCCGCCGTCTCCCTCACCAACAACGACGCGCCACCTCCTCCGCCACCGCGCCTTCCGGTGACCCGACCAAGAAGTACCGCAAGTGATGACTGACGACCCCCTCTACCGCCGTTTTCGAGTCGCCGGTGTAGAAGTGGAGTTGTGGGGTCAGAGGAAATCAAATTTGGTGGCTCAGTTGCCATTTTTTCTTGAAGGTTCAAAATATGGATAAAAATTCAATCTTTCAACTCCTTTTTGCTCAACAAAAACTGAATCTTGATTATCTCTATAAATTACCTCATCGATAAGCTTTGATTTAGCTGACGTATTTGAGCTTTTGCTGAAACTTTTGATGAATTTGGTGTCACTGGGGTGGGGGGGTGGGGAGCTGTGTCTGGCTACTGACAATTTTGTAGCAGCTTTGTACTGATAAAAAGACAGACAAACTAGGATAAGGGAGATTTTGCGAAATTTTCTTTTTATTTTTTTTCGAAGAAAAAAATATTTTTTATATGATATTTTTAAAATCATAAAATGTATTCAAATTGAATATTGAATATGATATTATTAAGATTATAAAATAAAGAGTATTTTTAAAATTAAATATAGTCAAACATAAATAGTACTTTCTATAAATATTTATCTGAAAAGATTTGATTAAGTGACTTCTTTACTTTAAAAATAAAGATAACTGTAATTTTTTTTTAAAAAATTACTTTTTACAATCTATAACCAAATATATGTTATTTTATTTTGCCATGTATATATTTTTTTTAACTTAAATTTAATGAAACAAAATATTCGTCGAAATTATATGGACTTCGTAATTTAGGGATTATTAATCTTAATATTAGTTTTTCTAATTATAACTTTTACATTACATTATTTTCAAATCATACTATTCGTTAATTATTTCATGATTATTAGATTAAAAAAAAGTCATTTGATAGTATAATTAGGATGTTGACCATGAATACAACAATGTTGAATAGAAATTCACAAAACTAAATGTGAAATTTAAAGTCAAATATCAACTTAATTAGGTTTTGTTATCAAATCTTGACCATAAATATGTATTTGACCATAAATATGTATTTATCGTATAAAATACTATAGAGATTAAATATTTCTAAGTTTTAAATATTCAAGATTTAATTAGATAAAGGGATTGTATTTGATATTTTTTCGATACAATTTTTTTTTCTCTCGATAAATATGTGGTTAACAAATGAATACATTATAAAGCCTCTAATAAATGAAATATTTGAATCATAAATTTTATTTTCAATCTATTAAATCAAATATTCATAAAACAGATCTATCATAATTCACAACACTTCATAATTATAAATTCAATATTAAAATTTCTACATTATATTTCTTACCTAATATTTTAGAAAAAGGAAAAATAAATAAGACAATAAAAATTCAACTCCTAACCTTACATAGAGAGATGCACTGAATTTTCTGTTGTTGTAACATTAATAAGTGTACCAGTAACCAATCTTATTATATGACACTTTGAACGTGAATGCACACATATATTTAAATATTTTTTGAAAAGAATATAACATTATTTCATGATCTAAGAACAGATCATGATTCACGCGAACACAAAAACCCCTCAACTATGTTACCATAAGCACAACCAACCAAACCAATGCTTGGACAGATCGAAAGAAATTATCTAATGTTTTTATCTCTACTAAAATCAAAATCTGAAAGACTGAAACCACATGATATCCAACTCAATAAAAGAATATCGAAGTGCAGATTTGCTGCTAGTAACAAGTATATGAGAAGCATCAACAACTACCAACAAAAATCTCATCCTTTTACCAAAGAAGGAAATAAAAATTGTATACCAGAAAAAGCACTTAGCAAAGCTAAGTGTTGTAATGAGCATAAAACAGGCTATAGTCCCAAAGAGCTCAATATTTCTTCACTGCAAAAAATGTAGGCATCACATTAGCACTTGATACAGTCAAACTACAATTGATTTTTCTTAGGATACTACTTCCCTCTTCTCATAAATCCCAAAAGAATACTGCGCGATATGAGTATATGTTATAGTACTTGATACAGTCAACTACTCCAGATGCTGTAATTATCAAGCATTGACTATGCGATGATTCTTGACATTTCATAACAGAATAAACTGAATTATGTCTCCTCTACGAAATCAGAACACATCTTTTTCAATTCTAAATGAGCACGAGCAGTTAAACTTAACGAGTCTTCAACTCCAAATTCTTCATGCTTGAGATGACCCTCCAAGCAAGTTTCTCATCTTCCATTGACCACGTGCAGCAAAAGTTTACTGCTTCAGATGTGCTATCAGGATTAACATGTATTCTATGAGGACACTTCTCCTTCAGACAGGGAGAGACAGTGAATGACTGTATCTGGAGACGGTCTCCATCATTCAGAATGGTTACATCTTGAAAACCATTTGAAAGTTCTGTGTATAATAAATGCAGCAAGGAGCATTTATCAAGCACAGGATGCATATCTTCTCCTGGCGACAAAGCTACGTTTTTAGGTTCATCAGGGACACACACTGGACAACAGTAAGCAACCTGAACTTTATGATTTTCTGCTTCTAAGATGTCCATTAACTCATTCTGGTGTACAATTTTTGGGTGCTGGTCTTTCTGCATGATGACTGCCCCTTCAGCTACTCTGTCATCACATACTTGTACACAAGGCTCAGCTCTCTCATTAAGAACGAAACAAGTGTCTGCTCTTGAAATTGTTTTTAGAAACTTGAAATTTGGGCTCAAAGAACTTTGGAGAAATGATTTGGATGCCTCAGCTTTAATATAATGAGTTGTTTCAATGCGCTGAGACTCGTTATTTGCAGGATAGTAGCATGGGATCCTAAGATCTGATTCAATTCTCTCTTTGAGCGATGCCATCTTGGGCTTTTCCCCATGTACAAGTATTACATTTTTGGGTGACAGAAATCTGATCAGATCCATGATTCCCTTGGAATCAGTATGTGGACTAAAAGACAGCTGATGAATCTGGCAAATATCCAAGAAACAGATAAACTTAGTAGTTAGAAAGATCAAAGCTAAATAACCAAAAAAATTAGAAACTGAAAATGTTTCTATATATCATCCATAATTTCAAGTTATGATATCCAAAGTAGAAAAATCTAAAACAGAGAAATAAAGACAATATTGTACAGAAAGAAAAATGACAGAAACCCTCACATTTAACTCTTAACATGATCATTACCAGACAGTTCAACAGTTGTTTGAAGAGTCATTCGAGTAAAAACATCATCATTGTAGTGGAGCGCATGATTAGATAGAGATACAAAAGAGCTAGTATGTGATGGAATTAAGCAAATTTAAGAGGATACAAGAATAGAAATACCTGGCAGCGCACATCAATCTGGGTGCTTTTATCAACATCTATTCTGGCAGGAGGTTTAGCTCTCATCAACTTGTGCCCTACTGTCTCAGCCAAACAATATCTGAAAAATAGGATTCAAAGGGTAGTAGGAACATAAGTGTAGGTAAAATGGTGACAAAGAAGGCGGAATAGGAAGCCAGATAGTCCTAATGGTGATAAAGAACAATAATCCTTATGACTAAACGTATAAATAGAGTTCTTTCTCTGAGGCAATAGCCGAAAAATTAATTGATGAAGATAGCATACAACTGTTCTTTATGATGTGCTCAACTGAGTTTTAAAGGGTAAAGAACACAATCAGAGTAGGAAGTATTTAAAATGGAATCTAGCTGACCTTAAAGCTCCTATATGTAAAAGTTTATAGGGAAGAAGGAAAGGAACATGAGACGGGTAACACCGAAAGATAAAAACACATAAACAAGAAATGAGCATTACGAATGAAATATTTACATCCCTATTTATGAGTTTCAATTTTCTCATTCCCAAGGGAATTGCAAAAAGTCAAACCCTGAGCTTCTTTTTTAATCTGACTTCCCACTTTCTCCTGGTAGTAAAGATACCACCAAGTGCTTAGGTCCAGCGATGCAGGAAAGAATGACTGAATATATTCACTTATGAAATGAAACAACTCTTGACAATCATCAGTTGATGCTAAGAGCAGTATCGATCATCTCGACCAAGAAAGAATGTATATTGAGACATTAGATCCAAAGAAAATTTTGTTGCACCTCGCAGAATTGATGGAAGTCAGTTCTCATGATTTTACGCTCTCAATAGCATTTTGGTAATGCTGACAACGTGTAAAGATAAACTATAAGTTTTTCTGCAAGAGTTTCAGATTAAAGAAGCAAAAGAGAATGCAAATATTTGACAAATATTTTGAAGCAGCTTACTCAATCCAGGCAAAGGTGGATGCAGAATTTGTATAACATGGGTGCACCACGTGGACACACCACAAAAGAAAGGAGGAAAAAAGGAAGTATTAGGGGGAGAATTGATCCTTGTTCCTCTGGGTAAATAACCAAGTGTTCAATGAAGTGCACCATTTGACTTCTTTGGAGCATGGACCCAGCACATAATATTAGATCTATTCTAAAAGAATATGTATATATAATATTAGTTTGCCCGAGAGACCATTGGTTCACGTGCACCACAAATTGGGCTATAAATCCGTCCCTGAACCCAGACCTCTTTTATTAAAAGACAAAGGCAAGGATGTATCATTAACATTTGTAAATGCATTTCTTTTTGTCTCATGACAAGATATTAAATAAAAGTGAATTAAAGGTGGTACCCTGGTAGAACTATCAGGTTCTGTTCGCTCGGAGCCCATTGCTTGAAAACTTCAAGTGAAAATCCACCACTTAACATGCCGGGAGTAGCAAACAAAACACAAGGTCCAGGAGCATTTATCATGGAACGTTCAAAACTGTGGACTACAAAGTACAAGCATCAGATAATGTAATATGAGCATATCATTATGTATGATCTTAATCATGCACTTTTTCAGATCAATCTTAACTTTCACTTGAACTACTAAAGAATACAGAGAGGAATATCGCGGAACAAGAAAGTTTGGTGATCCCTGTTACTGTTTTAGTATTTCTACAATTTACTAAAGCTTGCAATGAGTGATAGAGGAAGCACCATTTTTGAAGTCAAATGCATTGCGTGTTGCGGAAAGATTTTTCACCTTTTGGCTGGCCCAGTTTATGAGAACTTTATAGTACATATTAGCTTGTATGGTCAAACCTGAAAGATTAGTAGTTCAGGATTAAGAATAGGGCATCAAACTACCAAAAAAACATTACGTAAATCCAAAATGTTTGCAGAATTATTGTACCACGAAAAAGATTAATTAAGAGAACTAATGACAACCTAGTGTAAGAAATACGTAAAATATTTATTCAAGACTAAACTATTGAAGTTTTAATTCCTGGAATGTTAGGGGGTTATATGGGAGAAGTAAGAGGGAGTTAGTGAGAAAGCTTCTTCAACAGTGAGGGGCTGATGTCTTTGTGTTGGTAGAAACAAAACTTGATGGTCAGATAGACAATGTTATTCAGAGAATCTGGCACAATAGATGGATGGGAAAAATTCAAAAGGAGGCTCAGGGGAGCAGTGGGGGAATCCTAATTCTTTGGGATAAAAGAATCTGGAATGGGAAGACGGTGGTGGATGGCAACCAATGCATAACAGGCAAGTTCACCAGTTTACATGATAACTAGAGCTGGCATTTAACTGGTGTGTGCTGACTGCAATAGAGAGACAAGGAGGACACTCTGGCAAAGTTGATCAATGTGAGGAGCACTTGTCTTGGGCCGTGGATAGTATTTGGTGACTTTAATGACACTAGATACCCCTCGGAGAGAACAAACTGCTGCAGGTTAAGTAGGGCCATGGCTGAATTTTCCAATTGCATAGAGGAATTAGAATTGGTGGATCCTCCTTTCATTTGGAGGATCCTTCACTTGGAGAAGGGGTGAGGATTTTGATTGTGCCTCCAGAATTGCTAGGTTCTTACATGCAGAATGGCAGGAGAGCTTCTCTCAAATCAAACAAACCATTCTACCAAAGTTGATATCTGATCATAACCCCATTTTGTTGACTTGTGAAACTGGGAATGGAAAAATTTATTTCAAGTTAGAAACCTGGTGGCTAGAAGCTGTGTTATTATTACTGACATACACTAACTTTTTGGCAGGGAAATATCTGGTAATTAGAGACGGTAACAAAGATATGCAACACTATCTTAGGTATCTCCAGTAAATCTAAGTAGATTATCCTAAAAGGTATACCTTCTACCAAGTAATAACTATTTTTCACGTACACGGGAAGGCTTATTCTTTTAGTTTTTAAATATAACATAAAATTGCTTGGCATGTTATAGTGCAGACAGCTTGATAGCTCCAACAACACTTAATAAATCACACAAAGTTACAGAGATATGTGTGCACTTGCAGAATTCTAGTTCTGATTCTAATTCTTCTAATCTGATCAAGGAAGGATCAAGATTTCAACAAAGAAATATTACATAACTGCAATGACCAAAGGAATTATGCAAGGAAATCAAGGGAGAAGAACCTGCGGAAAAATAAATAGGAACTTTAAGATTCATCCGCTCCCAATAGTCATCCAATAACATACAGAGTTCCTGTTTTGAGAAGTATAGTTCACCAATAAAACAAATATTTGTGTTATAATATCTTACAGTACAGAAGAAAAGAAAATTGTAAGAAGCAGCACGAACATAAAGAAAAACATCAAAAATAAGATTGAGGAAAGCCCATGTTTATCAGTTATATAATTCGGCAACTTATACCACACATGTATAGGTCATTAGCAGTGATAAGTGTGAGATATAGAGAACCTCTAGACTTAGAAAACTCATAATTTTCCTTATTTATTTAATATTAGAGTGAAACGAGCGCAGATAGAGTGGAATAGATATAGAGGATTCATACTCACTGACCACAAGTTTGGAATTGAGGTACAAGTTGATTGATTGAAATATGTAAACCATGACTTGTACATAGGCACTATCAGATGTGGGTGCTCTCGTTGGAGAGAGTTGGACTTCCAAATAAATACAAGCCTGATGGAAGCTCTGGTAGCATTGATGTCCTAGTTTCTCATAATCAAATATTTGAAACCAAATTGACAGCCAGCTCAGTGAGTTGCATGCATAACTTACTAGAGTTTGGACTAGTTGACCACATTCTTCATGGAATGTCTGGAAACTAAAATACTGATTAGAAGTTTAGGACCATTGATTAACATTTAACTCTTCAGTAATGTTATGTTCACTTGTCCCCACCCTCCCTTGAATTATTTGTCATTATAGAAGACCTAAAGCTAAAGTATTTCCTAAATCTAGGCATTTAAAAAGCTAGAGTTAGCACCCCAAGGTGAGACCTAGTGGTCAATGAAGTGGATTGAGCACATGAAGTCTCAAGTTCAAATTATAGTAGAAACGAAAGACTAGGTGTGACTTCTACACGTATGTTCTAGCCTCGATAGACAAAGTTACTGGGTATATGTTGTTGGTGAGTGATAGGTAGAGGTGGGCATAAATTCCGATAGACCAGACCTAACTAATTTGGCTCTTTTGTTTCGGCTTCTTCTTTTTTTCAAAGGTTTGGTCCTTCGATTCGGTGTTCCATTTAAGGGTCGTGATTCTTTGGTGCACCGAAGAACGAAGCTTTTATTAATAAAAGCTTTATTAAAATATCTTAAAATTAGCAAAAACCAAAGAACAAATTATCTAATTTCCAGAGAGAATCTCGCTCGTCAATTCCAATGAAATGTTTCCTATTTTTCCATAATTATTCATTAAAAGGATCAGTTATCCATATGTGCCAACTTTCATGTGTTAAATTTGTTTCACAACTCGAAAATTAATTTTCTCTATTATGTAAGAAGAAAATACAATTGTGCAATACTAAATCACTAATTATTATAGAATCTTATCATAATTGACTAATTAACATTTATTGGCAATTAAATGCAAGTAGTATATATGGTATAATTAAAGTATAATAGTGGTATAATTAGTATTATATATGTAATAATATCAACATAATAGTGGTACAATTAGTACTATATGTGGTATAATTCTAATATAATAGTGGATAATCTGGTATTATACATCGTATAATTAATATAATAGTGGTATAGTTAGTATTACATATGGTATAATTCCAATATAATTTTGGTCTAATTAGTAATTTAGTACCATATATTGGTATAATTATAGTATTAACGTTATATTTATTTTGGTTTGGTCCTTATTTTGTTTCACTCATTTGCGTCGAGAAAACGTTTCAGAAGACCAAATTGAACAAACTTCGAAAAAACTGAACTAAATTGGTTCGGTGTTTGTTGCACATGTTTCCATAACCAAACAACCGAATCGAAGTTTGATAAAATTGAACTGAAGAACCGAACACCCACCCCTATTGATAAGTATTGATAAGTATCCAGTAGAATTAGTCGAGATACGAGCAAGCTAGCCCAGACACCACAGTTATCAAAAAGAAAAAAGGAAAAAAAATAGACTTGATTTATAATGTAGCCAAAATAAAGAATAAAAACCTGAGCTCTTCCAAGAGCAAATGCAGGGATGAGCACCTTTCCTCCGCTATCAACACATTTGTGAATCTAAAAAATTGTCAATTTTTTGTATTAAAGCAAGAGTAAATAAAAACGAATTCAATAATACAATAAAGCAAATTGAATGGATAATATCAAGAAAAGAATCACAAATATTTTAGAAATAAAGGTCTCTTAATAATAGAGAATGGCAATAAATACAATGTTTTAGACAAAAACCCTCCAATTACGAAAGAGAGCAAGGTGAGCAGAAAAAATATACAACTGAAAGAGATTATGCCTAATTGCCGTAATTGATGAAGTGCAGTAAACAAAGAAAACAAAGTGCACATGCATACATCATTTAATTTGCAAGTCTACACAAAACACAAATTCCCTTCGGTACAAATTTGTTCAGTGTTAGAAATCAATCATCAATCAAGGGGTACAGCTAAAAGAAAATGCAATGCAGCCTCTTTCCCTACCTTCTTTTAAGAGACACTTGGACAATAACTATGATTTGACAATTCACAAGCAAAATATCGTTTTAGGTATGGAGTACACCACTCAGATTATATTCACAACTTTTAAATCACTGTGAGTCTATGAGCACACCATGCAAACTATTTTATATACTTCTGCGAATCACATTACTCGCTTTTGACTTTGTTAGAAGAGTCAAGGCTTCAGAACTAGACTAGGGGCCTTATACCAATCAACATTAGTCATTGACATCGGGATATAAAACATAGCACCCAGGACAAGGATATTCAGACAAGACCCTTACAAGCACTCACAAGCATATTCTGTCACAGCAATGTGCTATAAGCAGAAATCATAAGAAAAACATATGCAGGATAGCGGAAAAAAAAGCACTCTTTCTAGTAGCCAAAAGTATCATACTGCTTCAAGAAACTCCCTCTCCCGAACATATTTGGAATCGCGGATGGTGGTAGCATAAGTTGACCTGTAAGAACAAAATTATGAGAAGAGATCTTGGCAGCAAAAAATATCATTTTTTAAGCCAGGATGATGCCATTAAATTTATTTATCAGGATATCTCCAAATTTTGAATCAAAAGTGATTATTGTAACTTGTTGAAGAGGCTAGAAGAAGGAAAGAACACTAATATGATACCACCAACATGGATAAGACATGGAAAAGGAGGATATTACATCAAGTTCATACCATTTAACACTGCAAAGTTCCAGTCAAACCAATTAGCAGGAGACATAAATTTTGGCAAGAAGTAACATATGATTTTGGTGCTAGTCGTTTAACATTGTTAGTTTACAGCCATACACAAAACTACATACTAATTCTCAATATTTCATCAAATCTTGAATCATATTTTTTCTCAAGTGCAAATTATTTTTTGAGCAAAGCCTAGCCAAAAGAGCATCGAAATCAGGAAAGAAATGGATTTTAGGCCTAACTCAATTTCAAAAGCTAGCTCAAAAGGTGAGGATTGTCAAGTCCATACAAGGAGTCCAATCCCCGGTCTCACAACCAATGTGTACTCAACACCCCTTGCACACAAAGAGTTGACAATATAAGATGGGGCCCAACGTCGGGTAAACAATGATTTGGGAAGGGCATGTCTCTATAGCATAATAAAGAAATGGACATTGAAGCTAACTTAACCTCAAAAGCTAGATCAAGGGGTGAGGATTGTCGCCAACTATATAAGGAGTCGAATTTCCATTCCCGCAACTGATGTGGGACTCAGAAGTCAGAAGTCAGAAGTCATCAATCCACTTGAAATACATAAAATCGTGAAATAAAAAAGGAACTGGAAAAATGATCATCAATATTGATTTAGACTAAATATTTGACCAAGATTGTTTACCATAATATTCTTTCGACAGGTTCAACCATGATGTATATGCAGGTGATTTTCTAGAAGGTATCCAGTATCCACTACTTACTCTGTTATGACAAGGTCCAGCTGCAGCCGGTCAATTTGAGCAGCTCCAAGATGTCTATCAGCCGTCATATTATAATCTCCAGTGTATACCATAGCAGCATCGCCCACTTTAGCATAAAACATTGCAGCACCAAGAACCTAGACATAGAGTTTTGATATTCACAACACTATATTGATTGACCTTTCATGCATCATTTACAGCTGGATGAAAAAATTCTGGCTATATCTTTTTTGTGTATAATAATAGAAGGGAGTTGAGTGAAAATTCACAAGAAGGAATGTATAAGATTTCAATCAAAGATATCTAAAATATTTGACAAGACAGCTCGTTCAGAACATCATGAACTAATAGGGATAAGCACAAATTTCTTTTCTATTTCATCAATCCAGAATTCTAATTTACTCCATGTTTTTCTTCCACATTTGCTGGTGATTCAAATGTCTTCCACATGAGATCACCCATGACATGTGCCATATTACAGGGAAATAAAGGAAGGTAGACAACAGCAATATAGAGAAGGACAATATGTGCATATATGTTAAGCTCAGATCTATAATTTGCATTGCATGACTTTGTCTCCAAGAATGAACTTGCAGCTAGCACTAGCAATCAGGTTATCTTTAGTGCACTATGTTCTTGACGCAACTTTATCCATTTTTTGTCATTGCTCTTACACTTTTAACCGGTGCAAATATTAGTTGAGAATGGAAGGACTAGTAGAAGAGAAGTAGAGATCAATGATGAAATGGATGATGATTTTATTTTAAAGATCTCGAATATTATCATTTTTGTGTTGATACCTTTATAAAATAATAAGAATAATATTTTTTTTCAATATAAGCAGTGATTTATTGAATTTATTGGCAGAGTTATTGAAATTTTTACATTTTCTTATTTTCATAGTAATAAAATTATAAAATTAAAGATACATGAGATATGCCCCGTAGATCCATGGGACTTACCCCCATATATCGGGACTTAAACCTCACCCATGCTACATAAAATGTCTCGCCTCGTGCCCCCACCTTTTAAAAAACTGCCTAAAATAAGTCAATCTAAACAAACTCATTATCGTTAATTAAGTTGATGTGGCTTTTGTCATCATTAATTGATGTTCCTTTTTTCCCGTAAGAGTGAAAAGAAAACCTACAGGTCAATCTGCTTGATACCGATGAATGCACGTGAAAAAGTTATTGGAGTGTTTGTGCAAATGAATAGTTTAAACCATACATGTCCAGCATAGTATGCTCGAATTTGAAGGTCTCGATCAACCAGCACAGTCTGCTTCAAGTCCACTGCAGTAACTGCAAACCGATTGCAAAAGTTAAATAACACATCAATTTGGAGATGAATAAGAGAAAAGATGCAGAAAATATCATTAGAGCTCAGCATGTGTGCTAACTTATATAATAGCTGCATTTTGTTAGATCGATAGAATTCACTTCACTTATCAATCCAATCTTGCATGTGCGTTAAATTAATATTGCTCAATCTAGGAGTTCAATCAGCAATCTCTTGGAATCTAGCTTCTCTATCCAACTTTTAGAAGTCTAGCTTTAATTTGGCGATTTCATAAAACACCTGTACTTCAACGAGAACCGTCTGGTCTCCCTTTGTTTTGTTTCCACAGTATAACTTTAGCATGAGGCATTGGCAAGATCTATAACGGATCCCTATGATCTGGGTGTGTCTAAATGGCTCAATGTGGGAATTCTGAGTTGTAGGTAGACATGTAATAAGCTCAATAGTATTGAATGGTCTCGACAGTGGGCTTCTGGCGGCAGCAGAACAAGCCACTGTTACTGCTATATGATCCATTGATGTCAGCCGTAACACATTTGACATAGTTATCATACTAGACTGATAACTAGTGAAACCACAATAGAAGCTCGTGCAGTTAACCTATGAGTCAGAGAAGGCAACTATTAGAACCATTGAATTACACTAATGGTGTCAACTGTCAAGAGCTTGCAGCAGCCGATTTAATTGGGGGGGGGGGGGGGGGGGGGACAGAAAAGGTTGTGCATTTGTCACAGCTCAACTGAGACAGAAGATTTAACCAAAATAAACAGAAAGGGTCTGTCCATTAGTCAGGCAATGCACTCATGCAACCATGTGAGTGGAAAATCCCAATTATTGTCAGTTAGCTTTTATCACCAATATATATGCAACAATTACAAATGGCTCCCGCTTTGCACATGGTTTTCTCTTTTTGGAGAACTAATAGGATATTAGAGTTGCAAGTGGTTATGGCACTGATACACAATATATATTACTATCTTATTTCAACATGAGAGATTGTTGAGGATATAATGGCTCTCTAACAGTTTTAAGCTTAAGTTTTTAGATGATATGGCCACACACCTCAAATCTTAAGTTTTTAGATGATATGGCCACACACCTCAAATCTTCAATATGGTTTGACAACACTGACTTCAATATGGTATCAGAGTAGAGAGAGGTCTTGAGATCGAATCTCAACGCCACCCATTATCAAAAAAAATCTACGCGCTTAGCGATGAAAAAAGAATGAGCAGTGGACAAAAGGGGACATGTTGAGGATATAATTAAATTAATTGAAGTGTACTTTCTCAACGGATATCATAAATATGCTCAGTCTAACTTACCTTTGTTTTGACCCAAATAAAGTTGGTATAACTACTGAGAAGTTAACTTGCCTAATTGATAACTTTAACGGAAGCAATATGAACATATACTGCAAACTGTAAAAAATTCTAACTATTTGCCACCAATTACAAATCATACTATAAATAGGTCACGGAAGTGACTAGTAGGAGAAAGGATACCTTTTTTCATGCAATCTGCGATATTCTCAGAACTAAATTGCTCTTTCTCTCCCCTTCTATCAACCAACACTCTGCGATAATCTTCCAGCATCAATGGAGCTAAAGCTTTTGTTGGATACTGAAGGATGAGTTATTAAAGTTGATCACAGAGTAGACCATAAACTAAGGCGAAACTAACTTGAAAATCCAAGTACACGCGAAACTAGCTTGAAAATCCAAGTACACATTCTTGCTCATTCATAATATTTCTAGCAAAGAAAGTATTTGGATACTAAAAGCATATATTACATGGGCTGATAATTACATACAAAAGAGAAATTCAAAATATTGGCCAAAACATGAAACAAAATTGAGATTTTTTAAAAATCTCCCAACATATCTGGTTTGTCTGTAGGCAAACAACTCCCAATTATGTCATATATTTGTTAATTTGTTAAAGGCATCTCCCTAATCTCTTGATCTACTCTAGTGCTTTAGTATTTTAAAGGAAGTATCTGCATATATGTCCAAAACAGAACTCTTTTTACGCTGATTTGCTTCACGTTTTATTTTCATATTGTCAAATTAATGTAAACAGCAACTCGTGAGTTTTTTTTTATAATCTCATTCAATATTTATTAATTCATAATTGCATTTTGATAACAAGTGTATCTCTAATATTAGGTAAATTAGGTTTATTACATAATGTAAGATAGATTTTTTAGTCGGAACAATTTCCAAGATCACGAGTTATACATTTCCTGGATAACAGTGAAACTCCATACCGTCATGTATATGGGGCCATTGTACCCACAAACTTCAGTAAAATATGGAAGAGCTCCGATATGGTCTAGGTGGCTGCAACCAAAGTTCATTAGATTAGATCCATACGGATAAAAAAATTAAAATAGCATATACATTTAACAAGGGATGTGATTCAATTAGTTGGGGCAAATCTCTCCCCCGTCTCTAAAGGGGGTCATCCGTTTAATTAAATTAAACAAAGAGCAACTTTTACTATGACATATGCATGTAATAGGGGATGCAATTCGTCAAGCAGGGGAAAACTTTCCCTCTATCACTAAAGAAGTGCATTGAATATCACTAAACAAGACCAAAAAGTAAGAGATTACAAAGCCATCACATAAATAGGGGATGCGACTCACCACACTAGGGCATATCTTGTTACCTATTCTATTGTAACATCTAAATACAATATTTGTACTGAAGCTACTTAAATTTTGTTCGTATGGTTAAATCTATCCTTGTGTAAGGATGAAAAGTCTTATTTTATGTGACGACAAGGTAGGTGTGTATCCTTAACTCTACCTTTTCTTATAATAATTACCATGTAACCTACTTTAAATATTGTAAATTTATCCTTCATACTGCTTATATATAGCATTACATCAAAATGTAAAACGATACAATTTATCCAACCATTGTATTGATCAATATACCTAATGAGTGATAATCCCTCTACTCCAATTTATGTGACACACACTACTTTTTAGTCTGTTCCATAAAGAATGTCACTTAACAATTTAATTTTAAATTCATCTTCTAACCTTCCGAATTTCAAAAGTCCTTTTCTTTTCCCTTAAAACTTCATGTCAAGTCAAAAGGTGTCGGGACGTAGGGAGTATGTAACAATCATCCAACAAGGTGTAAAGGGGTTTACTGAAAACATATGATAAGGGGGTTTGGCAGAGTTAACATACAAATGTGTGATGATGATGCATGAAATAGCATTGTCAAAGTCACCAGACTCAGATATAAGAGAAAAATCCGGGAATCTCTGATGATCGCTGTGTCCCATATGCATCCCACAGTCAAACATTATCCTCTTGCCATTTATAGTTACCACTACACAGCTTTTTCCTACCTCTTGTCCTGCACCTGTAAACTCAAAAATTGTTTCTTTTCAGCATTTCATCAAACATGTGGTAGGCATAACATATAGTATATCAAAATCATCATAAAATAACGTAAAAAATGCTTACCCAAAACTAAACAATCGATCGTCATCTTCTTGTTTTCAATTTTCTTTATGAATTCGTAAAATTCAACTTTTCGCGGTTTTTTTCTTTCACTTTTTGCTTGGTAAAAGCTGCCTTCAAGAAAAAACTTATTTATATATAAAAAAAAATGGTTACTTGTGTCCCGTAACTAATGATTTGTATTTATTAATTTTGACCAAAAAAATTAAAAATGTAATTTAATTATAAATGTAAAGAAGACCTCATAATACACATAAAAAAAATTATACTAAACATGAAAACATATACAAAATAGTAATATAGAAGGAAAAATTACTTGAATGAATGCGTTTTAATAAATAATTATTGATTTTAGCAATATTTTTTATTTATTATTATTTATAGCAATACTATGTTAAATATGTATTAAAAGTGAATTAAGTATGCGATATATATGTATTATAACTATTTTTAAAAATATATTATGCTTGTTGGGTAAGAAGTTGACACATTGTATTATAAGTGTATTAAAATGTGTGATAAATGCATTATCAATCAAAAAAACTTGTATTATATGTGAATAATAAATTATTTTTTTTGTAATATGAATAAAAAGTGTATTATAAATGTATTAAAAGTGATAAAGTGAAAAAAAAATGTTATTGTTGTAAATGGTAAATATTTTTTATTTGTAGTATATTAATGTAAGTTTCTCGTAATAGAAACTATACTTTTAAAAATTACACCAAAGTATAGAAATAATTTAAAAATAGTAAAACCTATATGATTATATCTTTAAACGTGAGTTATTATTATTTTTTATAAAATCTAATAAATAAATTTTGATTAGTATTTGAACGAAAATTAAATGTGTTAACTTTAATAACAATAGTTTCAGTACATTGTTTTTTGACATAATCATTTTTGTCGAAAATTGAAAGGGTTGATGCATGTATATTTCTCAAATGTTTGGGAGTAAAATTACACATATTAAATTTATGTACAGTAATTTATAATTATGAGTGTTGCTTTTTTCTATTTCTCGTATGCTTATTCGTAGGAATAATAGATTTTTAAAATAGTAGTAGTATGTAATTTGGCAATTAATTATCTTAAAATCTCCTAAAGAGTAAATGTTTTGTTCATATACGTTTGATTTAGATAGTTTTGGTCACTTACGAATTATTTTTCACAAATACCGCAATACATATTAATGTATGACAAACTTTAAAGGGTAACTTTCACATATAGCAAACAAAAAATTTATTTTTGTATGTTATAACAAACTTTGCATAATTGCGCTCCATAGCAAACATAAAACTGTATAATTCGCTATATATATACAGGTGTATAATTCGCTGGCCTAAATTGTATAATTCGCTGGCCTATTTCGCTGCAATTGTATAATTCGCTATCATATTTCACTGCAATTGTATAATGAACAATTGTATAATTCACTGCCTATTTCGCTGCAATATTAAGTGTATAGCAAGAAAATATGTTTTTCTCTCGCTTTATACAAAAACAGAAACACAATATATACACTTCTGTTGTATAAAGCTAGAGAAAATTGTATTTCACTGCAATTGTATAATTCGCATTGTATAATTCGTTGACCTTTTTCTCTGCAATATTTGAAGTAAAATGTTTGTAAATTGTATATTAAGTGTATAACACGAAGATATATTTTTTTGCATGTGTATATACAATTTTCTCTCGCTTTATACAAAAACAGAACAGAATTATACACTTCTGTGTATAAAGCGAGAGAGGCGAGTGAGAATGGAGAGTGGCGAGCGAGATTTCTGGGAGAGAGATGTTGACAAATTTTAGCTAACGTTTGCTATGGAGCACAATTAAATCAAACTCTAGCTATTCCATTTATTTTAGGTTATTAGTTTGCTATTACGTACAATTTTTCTAACTTTAAAACTTTTCAAAACATATTTAAAGTACTATACTAATTTCAAATATAAGGGACATTTTTATCGTTTTCTCAATGGAAATACATCAATATGTAATAAAATTATATTTTATCTCTCTTCGAGAAAATCTCACATTTTAGAAGTGTATGAATTTTCTTAACTAGTAGCTTTTTTTTTTCTTGCGTTATATTTAAGAAATTCCTCTATTCAAATCAAAGAAGCAATAAAATTCAATGTAACTTTTTTTTTATTTATGATAATTCTATATTTTCATTTTACTCATTTCTAGTTTTAATATGTCATGAATTAAATTAAAGTTATTTTTAAAAAGTTCACAAAAAGTAAAATTATTTATTTCGAATTCAAATAGTGATCAAAGATTTTAAATGGCCATTCCGTACGACTTGAGTGGGGCAAAGAGACTTTAGATTTTTATCATGTGATCATAATTATCCTATGAGAAAGCTAATAATTAGGAAAATGACCACACACCAAATTAGATTAATAATTTTATTTTTGTCTTTGAGACTTTATACATGACAAATTAATAGAGAGAGAAATGACAAGTTTAGCCTAAACAACAAACTTATTAATTCCAAAACTTTTTTTTTCCCAAAGAAATGAAATGAATTTTCTATTTTTTATTGTCTCTTTGTTTGTAATGAGTCTACTAATCGAACACATTATATATTTTATGTATGTATAAAGTGTCAAATTAAATAGAAAAATGTGTTTTTTTTTTGTTTAAAATATTTTAAAATTAAAAGATGAAAAAAAGTCACCTATTTTAATTTTTTTAAGTGAGATAGATCAGATTAAAATTGTAGTGTGAATGCCCTTTAAAACAAGCTAATATCATACGAATTAATAACAAAAGATTTTCTTTTCCGGTCCCTTTTACGTCCTCTTCACAGCCCCTCCCCAATCATTTCTCACATGATTAATTGTATTTTTCTCTTTTCGAATTTTCATTAATACACAATAAACAAGTTAAAATTCAATATTTGTTTTGAATGAAAAGAGTAAGCGTTTTTAGTTGTATTACGTGCTCCAAAAGAGTGAATGACATTTACTTTGTTCAATATATAAATATCTAAATTTATAATATATATTTTGAGTAGTGTAAATGTAAGTGTAAGTGCTCAACAGATAAACTCCTAGATTTAGAAATCTCGATAATAATTGTGTTAGTTTTATATTTTTCTATTCACTTTTACTTATTTACTATAATAAAAATACCTTTTCAATTTTACTTGTTATTTTTGGCATGTCAAGAGAATTTTTTTTTTGTTTGTGTGTTTTATTAACAATTTTATTATTTGTTTCTTGAATCACTCTCGAAACGTAGTACTAAACATCAAATAATATAAGCATTATAATAAAGGAAGAAGGGTTAAAACCATCCCTCTAATTGCAGTTATTAGTTTATCCTTCATTATATTATTGGATCAATTCAATCGTTAGAAAACTTAACGATATGCCCTTCAAATGTTGAAGTAGATGTATCCAATCTTACTTGAAATTCATTAACCCGACACCCGATCCATTCAGAAATTTTAACCCATCAAATAACATCAACATTCCTTTTTCATTAATCATTTTAAATCGTTTGAATGCATGGTGTTCCGCCACGTGGATTAATGAGGTTTATAATGGAAATGATTCTACAAAAAATACGTTAAAAATTATATTTAATATTTTAAACTCAAAAAAGTTACATAAATTTGAAGCTTGAAAAGTCTAAAAAAGATCTTTATGATCTACTTTTGTATGAGTTTGAGTGGTGCGGTCAATCATTAATATATCTTGAGTTTCAAATTAAA
The DNA here is from genome assembly GCA_027704765.1 of Solanum habrochaites. Lineage (NCBI taxonomy): Eukaryota > Viridiplantae > Streptophyta > Magnoliopsida > Solanales > Solanaceae > Solanum > Solanum habrochaites. Next base: position 1,650,537 of record JAKWJA010002492.1, read on the forward strand.
ATTTCAAAATGAACTATTTAAAATGAAAATCTAAATAAAATATAAAGACTACGCTCAACAAACATTATTATGACCTGCAATATCCCTAGAAAACACAATAACGAACCTAATATTTCTAATCAAATTTACGAAAAAAATAATCCTACATTTTATTTCAAAATAATTGCGTAGCCCATTATGTTTTATGTATTTTTGTTCTTGGATGGTGACAGACTAACGATTTTTCATGTACCTACTAGCTGCGTCCCATGTGAGCTTGACCGATATACAAGAGACAATTAATTAGTTACAAATTTTGATATTTAATGATAAAAAATTTGTTTTAAAATGCTAATTCAAATTAGTTAAACAACAGATTTATCTCTTTATAAATATCTATATATAATCATTTCTATCTATACAACTGGTTGTAAATATGAATTACTCATTGAAAGTGAGCTTACCGTAGAAGTTTACAGATCGGAGATGGCGGAGGTTTCCGGCGATAACAGCTACAATGTGCGACAGCCGACGAGTGACACTGCAGGTTATACAACGCCGTTGACGGTATCAGCTTCGTTCAAGGAAGGGAAGACTTACCGGAGAAGGACGTCCATGAGGCCAAGCCTTGACGCCGATGAGTTCTTAAACCTTCTCCACGGATCGGATCCGGTGAAATTGGAGCTTAATCGACTGGAGAATGAACTTAGAGGTCAGTATTTATAGCTGGATCCAATGCGATTTTTTTGACTAATTCTGTTGTGTTTTCCCTGCTAATACTGTGTGTGAATATGTCATTGTAGATAAGGACAGAGAATTGTCTGAGGCTCAGGCGGAGATCAAGTCATTGAGATTGTCAGAGCGCTTACGAGAAAAGGCTGTTGAAGAGGTTCTGCTAACTTCTTACTATATGGCATGCTATGAAATTATCTATTTTATGCTTTCTGATATATTGATTTAATTTGGCTATCGACTGCTAAGTGTTAATAGAGTATGATTTTGAGTTACTGAGGATAAGACGAAGTAAGAAGGTGATATCATTTTCAATTTTGACATCTAGAAAATTGAGTTCAAAGGTCAAGTATAATCACATTTGGAACTGTTGAAAAAGACTGGGTTTGACTAGGAGAAGCATTGAGTGTGAAATGGAAAATGACTTCGATCGCGGAGTATGGAAAGAAATGTAGGAGTTATGAAACAGCTAGGACAAGAGGACATAATTTTGTTGATTGTTTTGTAACAGAGAAATATATGGTAAAACTATAAGATTCAAACTGCAGTTTTTGGGGCCTTCAGTATCAATCAATTCTTTTCTTGTTTAAATTCTTCTGTTTTGGAAAAAGTCTCATTTGAATGTGAATTGGTGTTACGTAATTGAATTTTCTTTTAATTTCTGCTTTAGTACGGGAGAGGCGAGCAACAGAATGCTGTTCGTATCATTTGGCTCACATTCGAGGATTCATTAAACATTTAAGGAAGGGCAGCTTGTTCCAAAATTAGAATAACTCTACAAACTTCCACATCAATTATTGAAAACTGCAATCTACTGATAGTTGATGGGCAGGTCTAGATTAGTCTTTGCATTCATGTTGCCTTTTTTGGCAACATAATTCTTAGTGGTAGCGTTGCATATCTGTCCCTTAGGCACTTTCAGTTGGGTACATATGACTTATTTTCCTGTGCTAATTTTAAAGCTATTGGTTTGTGCTAAGAACACAGGCTGATATAGTTAACTGTTTCCTGTGATGTTAGCTTACGGACGAGTGGTCAAGGGTTGACGAGAAGCTCAAGCTGACTGAGTCTCTTTTGGAAAGCAAGGTGCTAACTCAAACTCTTCCCTATAATTTTTCTTTTATTTTGTTAATGTGCTGTTCATAACTGTGTATACAATTCTTGCTTGGCAGAATCTTGAAATTAAGAAAATTAATGAAGAGAAAAAGGCATCCATGGCAGCGCAGTTTGCAGCAGAAGCCACCCTTCGAAGGGTTCATGCTGCTCAAAAAGATGATGATATGCCTCCAATTGAAGCCATTCTTGCACCTTTGGAGGCTGAACTCAAGCTTGCTCGTCAGGAGGTCTGTGGCTGTATTTTGCATCTGGCTGTGATTATGTATATCCTCACCCTCGTAGAAGGATATTTTCTCATTCTCTGGCCTATCTTCTCCTAGATTGCAAAGCTACAAGATGATAATAAAGCACTGGACCGTCTTACTAAGTCAAAAGAAGCAGCTCTACTTGATGCTGAGAGAACAGTGCAGTCAGCATTAGCAAAGGCTTCTATGGTGGATGATCTTCAGAACAAGAATCAGGACTTGATGAAACAGATAGAGATATGCCAGGTATGTTGGTCACAGAAATTGTGTTGTGCTTCTGCTGTTATAACTTAGATCACTTTGTTGTTCTTTTAATTTCAAAATCATCCTTCCCTTATTTGTTGTTTTTCATACAAACATACTTCAGGAAGAAAATAAAATATTAGACAGAATGCATCGACAAAAAGTTGCAGAGGTTGAAAAGCTTACCCAAACTGTACGTGAGCTTGAAGAGGCTGTTCTTGCTGGCGGTGCTGCTGCTAATGCTGTCCGGAATTACCAAAGAAAAGTTCAAGAGATGAATGTAATCGATCCTTGCGATATTTTAATAAATTATACTCTAAATAGTTTGTACGTGGATAAGCCTAAAGTGGAATGCTTCTACTTATCTGTTCTACAGGAAGAAAGAAAAACTCTTGACCGGGAGCTAGCACGTGCCAAGGTTACAGCTAATAGGGTAGCAACCGTGGTTGCTAATGAATGGAAAGATGCCAGTGATAAAGTAATGCCTGTTAAACAGTGGCTTGAAGAAAGGAAGTGTCTGCAGGTTTGATACTTTTCCATAACTTCTGAAACTAGATCATAGGGTCATCTTTTCCTGATACAACTGAAAGTGTTCTGAATAAAGAAAATGTACTCACACCACAAAATTTTCTGCAGGGTGAGTTGCAACAGTTACGCGACAAGCTTGCAATCTCTGAACGAACTGCGAAATCTGAAGCCCAGTTGAAAGTAATAATTCTGTCCAATAGAGGGTGTATCTTAACATGATTCAGATGTCTTTTGTATAATTTTTTCTATCTCAACCTTGATAATCTCCTCAGGAGAAATATCATTTAAGGCTCAAGGTCCTTGAAGAGACATTAAAATCAACTAGCACAGGCGCCCGCACTATACCAGATGGAAGAAGTTCAAGCAACGGTCCTTCGCGTCGGCGATCACTGGGTGGTGCTGACAACATCTCCAAATTGACCTCCAATGGTATCTTACCCAAGAGATCACCATCATTTCAGCTGAGATCTTCTGGGGCCAGTACAGTGTTGAAGCATGCTAAAGGGACATCTAAGTCGTTTGATGGTGGTTCAAGATCTTTGGACAGGAGTCAAAAACTTCTGAATGGAACAGGTCCAAATTTCAACAGCAGCAAGTCATGTGATGTGTCCAAAGACAATGAGACAGAGAGCAATTCATGGAAAGCGAATCAAGATGAAAAACACAATGACTCGCAAATGGCAAGAACAGAGGATACTGTGCCAGGAGTATTATATGATTTGCTGCAAAAAGAAGTAATTGCCTTGAGGAAAGCTGGTCATGAGAAGGATCAAAGTCTTAATGACAAAGACGACGCTATTGAGGTTAGATCGATTTCTGATTGGTATCATGACTACCTTCACTCACTTTGATTTTCTGCTAAGCTTGATGGTATTTTCTGGTTTAGATGTTAGCAAAGAAAGTAGAGACTTTAACAAAAGCCATGGAAGTTGAGGCCAAAAAGATGAGAAGGGAAGTCGCTGCGATGGAGAAGGAGGTTTCTGCCATGCGTGTTGAGAAGGAACAAGAAAATAGAGCAAAAAGATTTGCAAATTCTAAGGGCCCAGTTAACAGTTCTCAGCCACTTCCAGGAAGGTATGCCTTCAATATATTAAAAAAAGTAACCTAACACTAAAATGGTGCCAGGGAATACACATCTCTGAACTTTCTGTACAGAAACAAAAAGATAGAGTTCCATATGAACAAACAACTATTCCTGAATAAAATCTTTGAAATTTGAGCATGCTATTCTCGTCTTTAACATCCTGAAGAGTACACCAACAATTGTTGTGTTGCTTCAAGTTTCTATCCTTTAAGGTTCTTCGCACCAAACACATTGTTGAAATGATTGGTCCAAAGTATAACATTTGTTGAAATTTTAGTAGTTCTCCACACATATATCTATGTTCCAAGTTAAAAAGACTGTGTTCAGGTAAGACTTAGGACCTCCTTGCTTATTAAAAATAGTATCATCTTGACACTGAAAATTCACATGTTTCTAGTGTTGTTGCTACCTAACACATAATGGTAGTGAGCTCTTCCTTAGAAAATGTGAAGTGGTAAATGCTCATCGCCACAATTTGTAATGTATGGGATATGCAAAAGCCTGGTATTTAAGTGTATAAAGGTAGAGGGATGGACCATTTTTGAAGAGTGCGCCATTGGCCTTGGGATTTCTTGGTTATCAATTTATTTATTTTATTGAGGCCTTAAATAATGATGGTAGTGGAAACAGATGATCGTATCACATGTGAATATCTTTACTTAGAAGTTATCTATCTTGTCATATTAAGACTTGGGCCATATATTTTGACAAAATTATGGAGGGAAACATGTCTGTGAACTTGTAGAGTGGATGGATTAACATCGGAGAATATAACTCCATATACAATATTAAGAGAGGAGCGGTCTAATGAGCTTTTTGTTGTGGTTTATTGCATATAGAGGACTCACCCCTTTCTGCACTGTTAGTTTTTTTAATAACTTATTTCCTTGAATAAGTCTTTAAATGACAAGGACTTTGACTTGGAGTATAATCTTTTCTTTTTTAAATTTTGACAAGTGATATATAATCTTTATACCTGAAGAAAAACTTAATTTTCATCCTGGAGAATCCTTTTCAAAATCAATTTATGTTGCTAAAGTTGAATACAGGTGAGGGTTCTTAAGGCAGCTATAGGTGACATATCTCTTGTAGCTGCATATGCGTTGTGTAGAAACGCCATGTTACAACTTGCCGAAACTATAAAAGACTATAGACATTTAACTCCATGTTACAACTTGCCAAAACTATAAATGACTAGACATCCATTTATAGCTTTGGCAAGGTGTAACATGGCGTTTCTAGGCAATGCAGGTGGGTCTACAAGGGAATAGGTGCTGCAATTCTAAACTTGTAAATTGCACTAGCTAGCAAATTTTCTCTAAGATTTTAATGCTTAGTTCATTTTCTTCTGTTACTACTAACTCACCCTTGCAATGAGTGCTAGGAGAAACACTACAATGCAGAACTTCACCTTTTGCCAGTCATCCAAATTTATTTAATTTCAACTTCAAATAACATATGATTATCTACAGGAATGTAGCACGGAATGGATTAATGCGAGGCACACAATAACATTCAAGGGAAAACCCGTAGAGGCAGCTGTAAGAAGCAACTCTGCATAGGCTTGGTGTGCTTCTTGCCTACTTTTCAATTCTCCTACTTCCTCTAATGGTTGATTGTAAAATAGTAACATACATGTCGATGCCTGTACTCGCTGCTTTCTGGTTGTACAACAGGTGACATTTGAGTGTGCCTCTGACTTAGGCTATGATCCAAGCACGGTAAGCGATCAGCACGAACGGAACTCAAGCTATTGAAGTTGAATTAACCGTTTGGCAGAATATTTTCTATGGTAGTGGTTGTGTGGTTGTATAGATAGCTTGTGTTGGCACTTACTTCGCCTACTTTATTCCATCTTGTTTGCAGTCTATATTTGTAATCTGCAGCTCAAGTGATATGTTATTGGTTCAGGTTTGTCAATATTCTAGTAATCAGATGTGTTTCATTTTTTGTTTACTATTCTTGATCCAGACATGCTCAACTAAAGTTGAGTATATGCGGTCGTATAACACTCAAACAAAATTTTGTTTAGTGAGCTGGACTTGATTTTCATTTTTTTAGCAACTTGGCGACTTTAAACAAACGTCACGTTCAAATGACTAAAAATATTGGAATTTCATAGATATGTCAAGTCTAAGTTTCGAATACAAGAAGTGAGAAACTTAGAGAATTTCAATATTTATATGTACAATTTTTGTTTTTAATACAATCAGTACCTAACATTGAGATAAGGTAGGTAAGTAAATAGTGTACAATAATTGCTAGGAAACTACTGAATTTCAATTTATAGTTCTGCAATAAACCGTGATCTTCCTTGGATGTATAATTTGTCTTTATCTAAAAAATAGTAAATAGTTACTTTGATACTGTATCAACAATAATTACTAGTTGTGGTGGTAATGGATGCGGTTATGGATGATATTGGTTAATGGTGGTGTTAGTGGAGGGTAGCTACCGGTGACGGTGACAGACAATAATGATTGAAACTTGGAAGATAATAATAGCTAATGGTGCAAGTGAATAATGACAGTGATTAACAATGATGATTGTTGATAGTGTTGGATGGTTATTACGTACAATAATGGCGATAATTGATTATATAATTAACAGCGATGGTAACTACGCGTGAATGGTGATAGATGGTATTAGTTGATAATGAAAAAAAGACGAAAATTGATAATGACGATAGAATGAAATTGTAAACTTTAATCTTTATACATTTTTTTTTATAAACATATATTTATTATTCAAATATATTAATGTTAACAAACATACTATATTAATTAAGAATAATAAATAATTAAATTTAACAATTATAGTATAGTATATAATTAACATTCGAACTTTCATACAAACAACTAGTCCTAACTCCTACATACCCTAATACCATTAATCTCAAGTGGAGCCAATAGCTTCTTTTTTTACTTCTTCCTAAATTTCTCTATTTAATTACCATTTTAATCTTTTGAAACAATAATGTGCAAAAAAAAAAGGTACTATTCCCCATCTTATATATTCTTTCATCATTACTCTAAAATTAATTTTTTATTTTATTTAATCTTTACGATTAATTTTTTTTTAAAATATTCATATTTATTTGTAAAGTTATCTAAAGCTATTTCAAGATATAAATATCTTTTTATTTATCGAGAAAAAAAAATTAAAAAGACAAAAGTATTGTGCAGTTTCCTTCTGCGTGTCTCTCGACTCCTCGCGTCACACTTTATCTTCCCCATTTAAGACATCCTTCCTCTTTACCCCACCCACCCTAGTGCTCTTCTTCTTCCTCCTCCATTCTTCATTTATCAATTATCGAAACCCTAATTTCACCTCCCATTACACTGTATAGCTCAGCTCAGCTCTGGATCTGACTCACCTTTTGTTCTTAAACCCTCAACAATGCATTTTCCAACACTACCATAGCATCACTTGTTAATGGAAGCAGCTGCAGTTCAGTGAAACCAGTGTCATTTCTGTAATTTTAGCTAACGGTGAAAGTGTGTGTGGTTTTTCTTTTTGTCGTTTTTGTGGTCTTCAATGGTAAGTATGAGTGGCGACGTTGCCACGTGTAAGTCGGAAGCTACGGTTGTCACTGATCACTTTCCGGTAGGGTTAAGAGTCCTTGTAGTTGATGACGACGTTGTTTGCCTCCGAATTATTGAGCAAATGCTTCGCAGATGCAAGTATTCAGGTCTGTTTCCTTCAACCACTTCATTTCTACTGTGGTTTTTTAACCTTTATATGACTTTACTTAGAATTCCATTTGCCGGTTTGTCAATTGATGACTGCATCAATGAAGATAATTTGCGTAAACTTGGATAGGTAGTACATTGATTGGTTGGTTGTACAAGGAGACAAGCAAAATAATCCCAATTGCATTGCATTGTGTCATTTGTTTGGTGGTGTTAAACTTATATCAGCATAATATATGTATTAGCGAGATATATTGTGGGACGATAATACATGAATTAGCAATATATGGATAAGTGATTCTAAAGACAAATAGGCAATCATTGCATAACATTCCATGCATTATTTTTCACCTCATAATAATATGATACAATGTCAAATTGAAGCTCATTGAACTTTTAACAAAAATTACAGTAGAGAAGGAATAACAAGAACAAGTCTAAGAGTTAAACTAAACTAAGATTACTTCATTTCTCAAAAGATAATTACATTGGAAGGAGAATATCTTATTTATAGACCTTAACAGTTCCATTTGCACAAGAAGATGCAAAGGGTCTTGTACTCAAAATAGAAGGCATTTCTTATACCTTGTGTAAGTTTCACCAGTGAACGCCTCCAAGTAATCTAGGATGCCAATCATCTTTAAATAAAAGGTGGAACAAACTCCAGTGAATACTTGTAGGCTGTGATAACCATCACATCATAGCATAGGTCACTTTATGACGTATCCTAAAGGCCACATGAGTAATTAGTGCTCCAAAAACTTTCTGTCTTGAATGAGTAGCATATACATCTGCAGTTGGAATTGTAGTTACATTGGTGTATGTTCACTAGTGTACAGGAAATGAGGTGGATCAGAAGAGTAAAACACACACAACTTGTACCAACCACAACACTTCTGTTGTTCACTTAATAAGAAAGAATTTGATACACCATGATAAACTTTATCCGACAAAGATACAAGAGATACTGTAAATTTTGTACGCCTTCTTTTCCTCATCAGCATAAGAAATGTCGCGTTATATGTATAGCTTTGGAATACTTCCCTGATCTTTGTCCTTGTTCTGATAGGTAATTACGTAAAGCCAAGCTAAAACAACTTATATACCATCTTTTTCAAGAAATGTGGTTAGAACCTGTTCCAAAGCTTACCTTTCCATAAATTGACAATTTTCGAGCATCCATTGGATCACCTAAGAATTTCCAACTAGTTGGCACCTCATAAAAAGGAAGGTTAAGCCTTTGAGCGACGCGATTTAGAACCACTGGTGAGCATCTGTTGGGCTAGATCCTTAGGATCAGACTGGAATTATGGAATAGCATCATGATATAGCAGCAACATTTGAAACAAAATCTTCTGGAGTGACAAAAAATGACTTCCAGGAATCATGTTTATATCAACATCTCCATCAATTGCAGCAGCAAAGTCAGGTCCATTCTTGTCAGACATGACATTCGTGAATTCCTTAGTATCATAAGGTTAGGGTCTTGGAAACTATACCAAACATGTTCATGAGGGCCTCCGTTTGTTGTGGACTCCAAACTATCTCCTAAATTTTCACCAAGAATGAGCTCTGCATAAGCCTCTGTAACAACCTTCTCTAAAGTCATCTCATGTTTGGTCATAACAGAAAACTATTGAGAACAATAGCTTTAAGTTTTCTTGCATAAGCTCCTGCAACCTCCAGTGACAGTGAGTTGTTTTTCTTGGCTTTTCACAAGATGTTCCTTTAAACCTACTTAACTTTATATCTCCAATACAGATATGCTTAACTTTATATCTCCAATACAGATATGCTATGTTAATGTTCTTTTTTTGGGTAAGGTAAAGGTTTAGTGGATGATAATAAAAGCTCATGAGTCAAAATATCCTCTTTTACTTAAAGCTAGGCCTGGTCAAGCCCCTTCACGATCACGACCTAATTCTTTGCGAATGAGATCCCTTTTTACTTGTACGGAACAGGTCCAAACCCCTTGGTCTCAACCCAAACCAGTCACAAATTACTATATCAACATATCTAGATGCTCAAAACATGAGTTGAAACACAATTAGTCAAAACAAGGGGTTGTGTCGTGACACTGTGTTGGTCGAGTGTTGTATTAGCTTAATGTTTGTTTTCATACATATCTATTGGTTATAAAAATCAAATCTAACATTGACTATTTGAGTTGCTTGCAGTTACTACTTGCACGCAAGCTATGGTGGCATTAAATCTATTACGTGAAAAAAGGGGGACTTTTGATATTGTACTGAGTGATGTTCATATGCCTGATATGGATGGGTTTAAACTTCTTGAGCTTGTTGGGTTGGAAATGGACCTTCCAGTAATAAGTAAGTGATGTCTCTCCTGCAGCGGCAGCATGATGCCTCATCTGTAAACTACTAAACTTAATATTTGTTGTCTACAGTGATGTCAGGTGATGGAAGAACCAACCTCGTCATGAGGGGAGTTCAACATGGGGCTTGTGATTATTTGATTAAGCCTATACGGGACGAGGAGCTAAAAAATATCTGGCAGCATGTTGTTAGGAAAAGATATAACTCCAGTAAAGAGCCTGAATGCTCTGGTAGCTTGGATGATAATGATCGGTATAGGCGAGGAAGTGATGATGCTGAATGTGCTTCTTCTGTAATTGAAGGCGCAGATGGAGTGCTAAAACAACAGAAAAAGAAACGAGAAGCCAAAGAAGACGACACTGAAATGGAAAATGATGACCCAAGTACTGCAAAAAAGCCACGTGTGGTCTGGTCAGTGGAGCTTCATCAGCAATTTGTTAGTGCAGTCAACCAACTTGGCATTGATAGTATGAACTTCGGTTTTTGACTTTTTCAGTTAGTTCAGGTCTTTTTATTTTATTTTATATTAATTTGCCTCCTCTCTTCCTTTGCAGAGGCTGTACCTAAGAGAATCCTTGAACTGATGAATGTTCCTGGTTTGACAAGAGAAAATGTGGCAAGCCATCTGCAGGTTCGAATCTCTATGCATGTTTAAGGTTGCCAATGTCCTTTTTTTCTACCTAATGCTAGTGTTCTGGTTGCCTTTTCAGGAAAATCAGGTAAAGATGCTATATACTTGGAACTAAAAGGCCCCATATCTTCCTAATTCACCAAGACGAATCCTCATCATGTAGCTTTTGTGTTTATTACCCATAAACCTAAATATTAAATACCATGTCCTCATGTAGTGTTTGTTTTAGTCACTCATAAACCTTGTTTGTGCCATAGTCCGTTCAAGTCCTTATGGGCATGTCATGTGCTATGTGATCCATCAATATTCTGTGTTAGGAAGCATGCTGTTTTTCCCTTTCTGGTCATTAAATTCTAGTTTCAACGGTAGAATGTTTTAAAGTATTTCTATTGATTAATATGCAGAAATTTAGGCTATACTTGAAGAGGTTAAGTGGAGTAGTTCAACAGCAGGGTGGCCTCCCCAGTACCTTCTGTGGGCCAATAGAGCAGAATTCAGAACTTGGTTCACTGGGAAGATTTGACATTCAAGCACTGACAGCCTCTGGCCAAATTCCTCCTGAAACTTTGACAGCTCTTCATGCCGAACTTTTTGGTAGATCGACAAGTAACTTGGTTTTACCAGCAGTAGAGCAACAGAATCTCGTACAAGTTTCCCTGCAGCAAGCAAAGTGCATACCTGTTGACCAAGTTATGGCTTATGGTCAGCCTCTGTTGAAATGCCCTGCCAGCATTTCTAATTCTAAACATCTTTCTCAAGCTATCTTGTCTGCTGAAGATGTTCATTCCGGATTTGGATCGCAGCGAGCAAAAAATAGATGTATGGTCCCTAGCAGCAATCCCATTGCTCCGAACAGCAACATGTTAATGGCAATGATGCAACAGCAGCAATGGCAAAAGCAGCAGCAGATTGAACTGCAACATAGACAGTCTGGACCTCCTGAGGTGAACCGTTCAATTAATGTGCAACCTTCTTGCCTTGTATTGCCCTCTCAGTTACCAGGTAATTTCCAAGTGGGAGATAGTCCTGCTTCCATCAGCCGCGCCGGCAGTCTGAGTAAATCTTCGGTTATTGATTATGGAGTTCTGTCGCCACAATCAAGTAATTCATCAGGTGTGGTTCAAGTGTTAGACAGGGAACTCAAACCAGAATGTGGCTTAAACAGGCTCCCCAGCGGAGGTTCTCTCTCTCGGTCATGCTCGATAAATGCTGACAATAGTGTTGGTCTGCTGCTTCATAACTCGAGCTCAGCATTTGGTTCTTCTAAACAACTACCAGGCCTTATCCCAAACCATTTGGGCTCACCGGTTCCATATTGTATTGACTCAAGCCAGGTTCTTGATCAAGGACGTATGAAAAATCCTGGGGTTGGTAAAGGTGCCTCCATTCCCAGCCGTTTTGCAGTAGATGAGTCTGATTCTCCAATGTGCAACTTCAATACTGCAAAAATCTATCTTGAGGAAACTAAAGTTAAGCAGGAGCCTAACATGAATGTCATGGAAAATGCTAAAGTTGGTCCAGCGATTTTTCAAAAATTTCAACCGGGTGATCTTATGAGTGTCTTCAGTGACTAGGTAAAGCAATTGGTCTTCTTATTTTTTAGTCTCTTCTGTTCCCTTAAAGAGCCCCCATCCCCTCCGGCCTCACCCAAAAAGAAAGAAAATAAAGTGAATTACTTTAACGTGATTTGAGAATTAAGTAGTCATCTGTGGTTTGTTTTGTATTTACCTTGCCATTATTCCATTTCCTCATATTTATGGTAGATGCACATTTATCCCTCATACATATTACACAATGTTGCCAATGTATGATCATAAACTTTATCATAGGGATGCCATTGGTGCCTCTTTTGAAATGCATTAATCCCCCTTTTCGGCCTCAACCCCTTTTTCTTTTTGGTAACTAAAATTTTTAGTAATTACCAAAGTATTTTATCGCAGTACCATAACTAACTATACACCGTCAGTAGAAAGACTAAAGAGCTAACAAACTCGAACGTGAAGCTATATACTAAATTCTGTATTGTAGACACTACAAATACAAGCAATGGCTTCCCAGCATTGTTTCTCAAAGATCCTCATATTTCTCTATATCCATATGCCATGAACAAACTTTGTGTAGATCATTTTTAGAATCTGAGCCTGTTGTGACTTCCCTTTGGCTCTCTGAATGACTCCTGTCATGAATTGCTCCCCAGTATTCCCTGTAAGAGACTGTTGATGTATCCAGTTTGGAAATCTATCCACCACATCTCTAACAAAAGGACATCTAGCATATAGATGTTCTCTGTCTCATTACAGGTTTGATAGAAGCTACATTTGGATTCAAGCACCGCTCTCCATTTGAGTAGTCTTTCAGACAGTTACTAACCTTCCATGCACCAGTTACTAACTTCCCATGCATTTGCAGCCATAGAGTGAATCTGGATTTTGGTCTAGCAGGATTAGAAAATAAGCGGTACTTCCATGGAACTCTTAAGGTAGGGGCTAGGACCGTGTATATATTTGCCTTGTAAGGCTCATTCTATCATTAGAATCACAATGCACCTGCTCCAATATTGTTCTGGACTCCAATACCTTCCTGAGCATCCAACAAGCTTGAGCTAGTGTTGAAATACTATCCCACTATCTCCCTTCGATGTAGTAAGAAACAATGTACCCATTTAGTCCGGAGCTATGTTGCATGGACTTTCCAAAATTGTTGCCTCACCCGTGACAGATTCTCCAAAATGCACTACTTTTGGAGTATCTGACACGCACCCGTCAACATTCTTAAAGAGTCCGATCAACATAGGTCCAGAGTTGATCTTGCGTATGAGTAAGATCCCAACAGGTTTTAGCAATTGATTCCCTGTTTTACTCAGTAAAGATTTATCAGATTTAAACCATCAGTAAATATAGGAGAGCGTGACTTATCCCAGGCAACTAACGCTTTATTTAGCCTTGATCCGTTAGGTATAAAATCTTTGAGTTTTGTTATGATTATTATTATGTAATATGGTTTTGGATCTTGTGTCCACACATGCTTATTTTCTTAATTTTGGTAAATTGCTAATTTTAGGTTGATGTTACTGCAGGATTGTCGTTTGCCGTGTGAAGGTCTCAAGTTCCCCATGAATCATAACATTTAGTTCTGCCATATAAGTTTGCAAGATCCCACTTTGCAGTCTTATATTATCTTATAGTTTCACGTATAGTGTGAATTGAAGAAATGTAGGTAAAGGCTATTTGCCTGTGTATTTATCAATCTACTATTTTGGTAATGCATGTGAATCGAGTATAATATAATACTCTTTGTAAGTATTTGGAGAAGATGTCACTGGGTATGTTGTTCTAAAATATCCCCTTGACGGTATCATCAAGATTTTGTGTTGTGTAGTATTGATAGTTGAGCTGTTGCAGATGAAAAGAATGTCAATTATAAAACTGACATCCATGCCAGTTGCCTAAGACTCTACGTGTGGGATTACACTCGTTGTTACGATTGTTGAAATGCATAACAATTGCCTCTCTTCGTATATTTTTCTTTTTCATTGCTAGCTTCTTGTTAATTTCTTTTCATTATTATCTTGATTGTGAAAACATGGAAATTAATTACACCAGACTATATTTGCAGAAAGCTTAATATTATGATAGTGCTTTTGATTTGCTGCAATGTGAAAGATTTGAGTCTGCTGAGCTTCTTGTGACGGAAGCTTTATCTAACATTTTATATAATCTAATTCATTAAAACTAGGAAAATAGTAGATAAATTGCTAGCTACTAGTATAAATTATCAATTGCAGAAAAATACAGACATATTCAATGTAATTTTATAAGTCGATTTGGGAGAGTGCAGCAAGTATATAACTTTATCCTTACGACAAGGCAAAGAGGTTGATTCTGATAGATTTTCTGATGTTTGAGTAAGCGCTCTTAAAAATTGAAGTATGTAAAAGCAAATACGGAAGTGTAGCAAGTCTTGCTGAAAATAACTAAGAAGAAAACATGAGTAGTCTTATTTATACTCTTTTTTTAAATCTACTCCCTCTGTTTAAAATTGTTTGTCATGTTGCGTTTATCGAAAATCAATTGATTAATTTTTAAAGATAAATTAAATCACATTAATTCGATATTTTAACAAAAAAATTAGATATTCTAAAATATATGAAAAGTACAATAAATTACAATTTTTTGCATGTTAATATGATGAAAAAATATATCTTAAAATGTTAGTCAACATTTTTATAATTTGACTCTAAAAATAAAAATTATGACAAACAATACGGAATGAAGGGAGTAGTGTGACTACATAACTATTTCACGGCCATAAAACATTAAAAATTGAAACTAAAAATTGTCCAATAATAATAATACTTTTTTTAAAAAAAAAGACAAAAGAGTACTAAAGAGTACTCCTCTGTTCATCTTTATTTGTTATACTTACATTTCTGAAACTCAAGTTTGATTGATTTTTAAAGTTAAATTAGATTATATTAATTTGATATTTTAAATAAAAATATTTAAATATTATACTAAAAATATTAAAAATTGCAGTTTTTTATATAATAATATTAAAAATACATCATAAAATTTTTATAATTTAATAATAAAAAAACCATAACAATTAAAAATAGACGTGAGAGTAGTAAATTGAAACTTGGCATTAAAGTTGGAAAGAAGCAAAGTGCATGCAGGGGAAATGGGACGGCTACCGAGTATCCAAGTTACTAGTACTACATTTTACTTCCTCTCACACTTCCTAATTTTATTTTTTTTAAATATTAAAGTAATAATAGTATATGTTATTAATATTTTAACTATCGAATAATTATATATCTTATTTCAATATTTTAAATCTTCATTTTAACTAACTGACTTGATAATTTGAAAAAATTATTTACGTCGATAAGATATAAAACTCAAACTCTTTTATTTCATTATTATGGTGATGATTTATTAGGTCTAATTGAACTAATATAAGTTATATATAATAATTTTAAAAAATATATTAATTTCAAAAGTAGAATTAATTAAATTGTATTTCTCTAGTCTCGTTTTACTCGAAAGTGTTACGGTTTGAAAAAATCAAATATTTTTTTTTTTTTCGTTAAATTTTAAAAATCATTAATTATGTTAATTTACTCTAGTAGATATATAAACTAAATCATAATTAAAATTAAATAATTTAACTCACGTATTCTGAATATCTCCGTATACAAATTCAAAATCTTAAATCCGCTCGCGAACATTCTCATCATGGAGAGTGATGGTGTTCTTTTCTTCCATTCAAAGTCTCATATTGTCTCACCTTAACATATATATATATATATAAACAACTACTCCCATTTCCACATCTCACATCATCTTCATACCTTCTTTTTTTTTTCAACTACATAAATTCACAATTATTTTTTTTTGTCAAATTTAAGGAAAATAACAATGTTGGATTGGGGTCCAGTTTTGGTCTCAGTTATATTGTTCATTTTGTTATCTCCAGGATTGTTGTTTCAACTTCCAGGGCATAGGCATTGTGTTGAATTTGGGAATTTTCATACAAGTGGAGCTTCAATTATGATTCATACTTTGCTCTATTTTGCTCTTGTTTGTGTCTTCTTTTTGGCTGTTAAGGTTCATCTCTACCTTGGTTAAAAATTTGAATGTATTCATTTTGTTTGAGTTGTATTTGGTACTATACGTACGATGGTTGTTTTGATTGTTATTTGAATATTATTATATTGTATTTGCTTGATGCATTGTTATGTAACAATGAGAAATGATATTTTATGTAACTGTTGATTTGATATGATCACATTGCTGATTTATCTTTTCTCCGTCTTGTTGTTATGTTTTATTTGATAATCGTATCTTACTTCTTATTCTATCTTTTTTTATAATGACTCTATCTCGTATACCCTAATATCTTTTTTGTAATATTGAAGTATATTCTTTAGACTGCTTGTGTGTATTATAAAATGACAGAAAATCAATTTATTTAAACATCGTATTCTTTGAAGCAATAAAATATATTATGAAATGATATATGTAAAAATTATCCAAACAATTTCTCGGTGATGTATTTCTTTTTCTAGCATAAATTAAAGACCAACACAAAATAAGGTCAGTTGATCCGTCGTGTCGCTACATAATTTAAAATGCGAGGATTATAATCATTACAATCTGATAAAATTAGAACGATACGGAAAAAATTATAGCGTTTATCAAAGAACAATGCAGCCCTTTATCAATGTTGGCTAAGCTAGCTCGAAATACTCTTAATATGGTATAATATTATGTTCTTTTAGCCCCTTTTTGACAATGTTCCTCGAAATGCTTCACATTTTTTAAGTTTAGCTTCTATATTTTGAGGTACAATTAAATTAATAATCATAGTCTATTCGACTTCGACGCTCATTTACTTACATAATATAGCTATGCCTTCGTCTTTTTGAGAAGACTCTCAATTGTATTATATTAACACCTTGCACGTGTAGAAATATTCAAAACAAAGTACAAGTATACAATTTTCTTCATTAATCAATTACAAGCAAAGCGAATTAACATAAATCTTTTCGAATATGAGGAGAAAAGTGAGATCGTTGTCCGATCTTTATCATCGAATCCCCAAATGTGCATCTTCGAGTGTTTCAGCCGATCCCCAATCTCCCAGTATCAATATTTCGGCTGCTCTAGCCGGTACAGGTACAGAAGTGGCTACAACGGAGCATTTCAATCAAAATTTCAACGTCGTCTATGCTTATTTTATTCTATATATTTGCTAGTATTATAATAATATGTATGAAACTAAGTGCTTCCGCACAATATCCGGCATTTCAACATGAATACTGAATACCATACCGAATATCAATTTTTTTAAAAATGCATACGGCCAAATACCATAATACTAAACCCACGATATCAAAAATTCAATTTTTGATATGATATTCGGTATCTACGATACCATCCCCACCCCTAATATCATGGAATATAATTTGCTAAAATATACTTTTTAACAACGAAAACAACAAAATGCACATTAACAAAAAGTGAGATTCAGAACTAATGTCTCAACATGTACCATAACATGGTAGACAAAATAAAACTAGTGAGAAAGCAGAGGTCTTACATAGTCAAAAGATGAAAACAACAAAAACTACATTACAAGAAACATGAAATGTCAAGGTCCTCTAGCCTTGAACAGCCTTGGCCAAGCCAAAAGCAGCAGCAGATGCAACTGCTCCAATAAGTGCGGTTTCGAAAGCACTCCTAAATGGCCTGTTGCCAGTGAAGTAGCCTTTAGCGAAGCCGAAGATTAGCAAGGCTAGTATAGTTACCACAACAGAGGCGACGACAGCCTGTCTTGCAATAGGAATGAGCATGTATGGAACCAGAGGAACAAATCCTCCCAAGATGTAAGCAATTGCGATGGTAAATGCACTCTGCAGCGCTCTCCTTGGATCCGGCTTCTCTAAACCAAGCTCAAATCTGACATTCAACAAAAAGTTCTTATTATAGCTAGGTCCGCGCCATTAGAAGCCAATGTCAAAGTAATATCATCATATTCACAATTATGAAAGATGAGTTTTTTATTGAAATTTACAACATTTAGCATTGAGACCACATTTTAGCTATGATTGATTGGATAAACCAGACAATGTACACTTATGCATCCTACTAACTCAATAAAGTTGAAGAACGGGGCAGAAAGGGAGTCGTCGATCAGCTAAATACCAAAATTAAATGGAGGGACCATAAAAGAAAAGCAAGAAACTATTCAAAGTGTTTGCTCCACTTTGAGTGGCCTGGCATTAAGTGTAGGTCGTGATAAGGTTTCTGAAATCATGATTTCTTCTGTGGTCCAAATCGGACTCAAATGCTCTCTTCTTTTCCCTCGAGTCTTATATGGAACTACAACAACTATGCCTCAATCCCGAGCAAGTCACCATCGATATAAATTCTCACTGTTCATATCACTCCATTTAAGTCCGTCTCAGTCCAATATTTTTTTAAAAAAACTTGCTATAAGGCAGCAGAAATTAAAATCTCTAGCGTTCAGGCAGGGCTTCTTTGGTACATTCAAAACAGACTGCTGAAATTATCAAAATTTTCTTCACCAGTACCACATGCTGCAATAAGAATCTAAAAACTCGAAATTTGACAGTCTTGAAAGAACTAACTATTCATAAAATTTTAGCATACATTTCTCATCTTTTTTCCAACTCTGAACCAATTATTTAATTGGCTTTCCAGAGTTGAACATTGCATATACAGAACAAGTATAAAAGTATGATATTAGAAAATCTCGACTTAGATGTATCATCAGAGAAAAAAATAGATTATGATAGACTTACTTCATCATAAAGTCGAGCCATGCCTGTGGGTTCTTCCTCAAAGCATTCACCACCGGTGAATATTCATGGGGCTGAATCCCATACTCTGACAAAATTTCTGCAATCTCCGCTGCTTCTGCAATTTATACCAAGATACCACAAACTCTTCGTCAAACCAAGTAAACTTAGCCAAATTTGCAAGTTAGCACATTTTAAAACCAGCACAAAATAACTTTTCAATTTCTTGTAAGTAATAGTTCCCTCATAAAACTAGTTACCGCTATAATTCAATCTACATGTCATATATATATATATCCACGCTTTCTTCCTCGTCACACACACCATCCGCATAAAAAATCTAGCCAGCGTATATTGAGAAGGACAGAGAAGTGAATGTTAATTCGGAAATGTAAATGTGTTTTAACAAAGCTATGCCACTCTTAATGTATGAACAGGGGATTCTTCTTTTCAATGGACTGTAAACAACAATGAAAAAACAACAAACAAGAAGTCGACAATGCATAACACTATTGTCGATCAATCAGTGACGGACAGGCAGGGACACACATTGCTTCAAGTGGTGTCATCTGACATCGATTCACTAAACAATATCGTTAAATACTTATGTATACAATATCACTTGAAAAATAACACAAAAGTAATCCTTATTAAACCTCCATGACCTCGAATTTATACTCGTATATACAAGCTCAATTATGATGAAAACGTGACACGCTGTTTGAATGAAATCATGCGCGTGTCGTGAGAATTGAGAAGTTATACCTGTATCTGGTACAGAGATGATCTCTTCTTCCTCTCTTTTCAGCTCTCTCATATAGTGATCAGCCTCACTCTTTGCAGCCAAATAACTGTAAAGCGAATAAATCAATTATTAATTATAATTACTACTCCTAACAGATTCATTATAATAAAAATAACCACAAATCTCACATTCTATGAACTTCAATCTGTACTTTAAACCATTTACGCAAAACACACATAGTTGAGTTCACACAGGTAGAATTCAAATCATTGGCGGAGACAGGATTTTCATCGAGGATAGTCAAATTATAAAAGAGTAACATCACACAAAATAAAAATAAAAAAATGACTCAGTATATACTATATACATTTATACAAAATCAAACAAAAAATGTTTACCACTTTACACAATGTAATTCTTCAGTGATTTGAACAAAGGTGTCTCTGCCACTGATTTACGTCAAATATTTTCGATACAAATATATGTAAATGAGATAAAAATACTTTTTTTGACATTAATCGCACAAGTAGAGTCCGAAAAGAATAAGATGTATGCATACGTTCAAAGAGATGGTTCTCGATAAACCTCCGCTGGAAGTAAATTTTAAATTCTAAACTCATATTCAAAAGTACAATACATTTCGAATATATATCATGTTTAAATTTTGAATTCGCCCTGATTTCACTTAATAATATTTCCCAATTTTAATATCGAAATTTATCGAAAACAATTTCTCTACTTCTACTCCGATACGAGTGCTTGTAAATCAAAAGTATAACAAAAATACCCTCCAAGTCCCATGGAAATAGCACCAGCAGCAACTTCAGCAATTCCAGCGGTAAGTATAATGGAAGATGACGCATTTGCCCCTGATAAACCCGCCGCCAATGCAAACGGCACCGTTAGTCCATCTGAAACTCCGATTATTATATCCCGGACAATCTCGCCGGCGGTGAAATGCTTTTCCTTGTGTTGATCCAATAACGATTGCTCCGATTCACCAGCCATCTCAATTTCTCTACTAATACAAAAACTATAATCTTAAAAATAATTTTTTTTTTTTCTCTTCTTCTGTTATATTTTATTTTTTTGAGCTTGTGTCTAGTGTTCTTATAGAGAAAATAGAAGATGATTTTTGTATTTGGATTTTTATGGAAGCAGGTAAAGTTCTGAGTATCTGTCAATAATATTCTGACTCTTTTTTTTTTTTTTTAATTAATGGAACTGAGATTCCAGGGAAAAAGACATTTCTACATTCCATAAAATACCAACATTTAATATTCTACTTTAAAAAGTTGAAAAAATTGTATATAATAGCAAATTAATAATCTAAAATAAATGGAATAGCTAGATTTGATTTAATTGTGTTCCATAGCAAACGTTTATAAAAAATTGTCAGGCGCCTCTTTCCCAAATATCTCGCTCGCCACTCTCCTCCAATCTCTCGCCTTCCTCACCTTTTATACAAACACAAGTATATAAAAATTATTTTTAATTGTATAAAGCAGAGAAAATTATATAAATACATATATTTTTGTTTCCCTCTCTCCCCTCTTACAGATCTCGCTCGCCACTCTCCCAAATCTCGCTCGCCACCCTCGCCTTACTCACTTATACAAACAGAAGCGAAATGTATAAATTGTGTTTCTGTTTGTATAAAGCGTGAGAAAAATGTATATACACATGCAAATACATATATTTTCGTTTTACACACTTATACTTATACAAAAACAAATACTCCTCTGCCCAGTTTTTTTTGCCTTCTCGTTTTATACAATTTTCAAATTGTATCAAATTTCTCTCTTTCTCGTTTTATACAATTCGATTCAGTTGTATATTCCTTGTCAAGTCTCTTTTGTCTTTCTCTCTTTCTCATTTTATAAAAATTTAAATTGTATATAATCGTTCTATATACTTACGATAATACAATTCGTTTTATACACTTCGTTTTTACACAATTCTCTGCCCAAATGTCTTTCTCTTTCTTATTTTATACACTTCGTTTTATACAATTTGCTTTAATTGTATATATATAGCGAATTATACAATTTCTATATTTGCTATGAAGGATAATTATACAAATTTTGCTATAACATACCAATATAAATTTTTAATTTGCTATATATAAAAATTGCCTTTAAATTAATATCAAATTAGATATAAGAAAAATTATCACGTGCCAATTTGATATCTATCTCTATATCAATTTGATGTGAGCAATAAATTTGTCGCATGTCAAAATCACAAAGACAGTACTATTAATTCTTGATTATTAATTCAAATTAATTATTTTATTATAAATTCAAAAACCAAAAATTAAAAGATTAATTTTTAAAAAAGAATTACAACAATTAGCAAAGTGGCGAGTTAATAAAAGGACATGTGTCAAGACAAACTAATTAGGTTAGTTAATAATAAGTTACCTTTTTTGAATTTCAATTTCAAGTTTTGCAATACATTTTTTTAAAAAATTGTACAAACTCAAAAAAGAAAAACGCAATCTCCTGCAATTTTTTAAAAGGAAAAATTTAAGAAAAAAATACCCAATAAGTAAGTTTTGTAATTAATGTTTTTAGTATATAAGTATTTAAAATTAGTATTTTAATCATTACTTGTGAGTGGAGATACATTATTTTAAAAATTATCATTCATATTTAGTAATATTATATTAAAATTGAGTAATTTGAATTTATGCTACATAAGATTTACTTGAGAAAAAATATTTTTTTTTTGGTACTTTGAGTTTAATCTGAAATTTTTAATTAAAAATAAAAAGGTTCTACTCATTTCATCACAAACCTCACGAGTGATTGTGATTCGAAATTAATAAAGTTTGCAAGAGGTTAATAATATAAACAAAGATAATAATCTCTTAATATTTTTGCTAATCGAAATTAAAAAAGTAAATAATTTCAAGATTAATATCAAAATAATTTTCATTGAAATAGGCCAATAGAGACAAAATTTAACTCTAAAATTATTTATTTTTCTGCATTAAAAAGAAAATAATAATTTTAAAATAACTATCCTCAAAATAAATAATAATACTAAAAAGTATGTTGAAATTACAATATCCCCACATAATTACAGTAATTTATAATTAATAATTTTATTATTTTTGTGTCCCCCTCCCAAAAATAAAAATAAAAATGGGACAAATCTAGATTTGTCCTTATATTATCATCATGCACAGCATTATTATTTGACCAAAAAAAAAGTAAGATAAAAAGTTGTTAATATTTTCAGAAAAAGATTGATATTCTTACTACTAACAAAAAGACAATAGAAAAGAAAAAAGGTGTATAGCCACTGACCTGCCACACATCTATCAAATTAGCAATCACCTCCGGTGTTGGCAAACTTTATTGTTGATAAGTAATTTAATTCGATATAAAATTTAAAAATAAAAAAAATATTTTATTAATTATATATGCAATTATAAATTATTTTATCAAATATGATAAATATTTTAAAGAGTATTAACCATAAGAACTTTTTTTTAAATGATTAAAAAGAAAGAAAATATAAATTCAGACAAAAAAGTGAGGATTGTGTTCGACGATCTTCGTTATATAAGCTAACTTTTAAATTGACTTTTGATTCAAATTTTATATCTTTACCATACAAAGGATTTTGGCAATAATTTGTGGTAGGAGGTTCACGATTTGATGTAAAAATCGATCCAAATTAAAAAATCAAATCAATCCAATTTTATTTGGATTTGATTTGATTTAAGATTTTAAATCGATGATATTTGAATTGGTTATGATTTATTCAAAAAAATGGAGAAATAATCGAATTGAAGGAACCGATAAATGTACTTTATTCATATACACACTAATATATTATCTTTACCAACAATTTTAGAGATTTATATACGTTTTTATTAAGAATTCTTTATAATTTACTTATTAAAAACACAAATACCTAAAGTGAAAGCATTATTCATGCATATAAGTGTATATTATAATTCTTTGTGAGACTGAAAATGTTATTATCTTTCTTTTAGGCCAAATTGTGAGTTTTCAATCTTTATTCATAGTAAATTCACTGATTTAAAGTTTTGTAATTTCAGTCATTTTAACTATTTTCGTTTTGAATGAATTGTTGTCACTTTTTTCACATTTTGAATGAAATGTTTCTTTTATTTTTGTGTATGATCAGTAACCAAATCATACCTAAATTGATAACCACCAAACCGATAAATGTATATTATATTTGATTGATTTAGTTTCGATAATTTTAAATCAACTATATTAATTTGATTTTGATTTTAATGAATAACTGATCCAAATCGATCCGTGAACCTCCTAATTTGTGGTAATGGTTTTGAGGAGATAATGTGAATTAATTAATTAAAATTAATTCATGCACTCTAACTATTTAAAACACATACTCCCTCCGTCCGTAAATGTTTATCATGTTGCGCTTATTGAAAATTAATTTGACTAATTTTTAAAGATAAATTAGATCACATTAATTCAATATTTTAAACAAAAAAATTAGATATTCTAAAACTATATGAAAAGTACTATAAATTTCAATCTTTTGCATATTAATATAATGAAAAAATGCATCTTAAAATGTTAGTCAATTTTTTTATAATTTGACTCTAAAAATAAAAAAGATGACAAACAATACCAAACGAAAGGATCATAATATATTCTTAATCAGTAAAGATACTTTGATACCTTACATATATATATATATACATTCTTATTAACTAAATTTTTATTTATTCTTTTAAACTTTATGTCTAACTATTAAAAAAGATAAACTACAATTTCCTTAATAATATATATATAGTACTTTTCATAAAATAAATATCGTCTTAAAAAATATCACATTTATATACAAATTTAAAAATATTGGTCTTAGTTAAATGTGCAACTTCCCACGTAATATATGGACAAAGCTAAATAGGACGAAAGATGCCATAGGAATATAGCAAGAAATGGTTGGGAAGGAGGTACAAAAAGACACACGACCAGCACACGCCCATTTATAATACATATCACCCACCCACTTCGATACGTTTTAGTTTATAATATTACTTATTTTATTTTTTAAAATATATTATAGTTAAATTAAATTATATTTGGATTCATAAATAGTTAGAATATCATGTAAAAATTTATATTTACAAATCATATCGACAAATAAAAACATATTATTAATATGGTTTGATCAAACGATCTGCAAATTGAAAACTAATATATTAAGAAAAACATAAATATATTTAGGAGAAAAACTTTTATAAACAAAGACTCTTAAATAATTATATTGTGTATTCTATTTTGTTCAGTTATGAGAATAATGATCTTCGATTTATATATTTTTCTATCTGTTCTTCAAAGGAAATAACTCGAATATGAACGAAAATTATAGACTTGAAATAAGGTGAGAAAATTAGGAAATAATATTGTTTCTAACAGTATCAAATCTTGTTCATCCATCCATCTCTTATATCACTAATACACTCAAATAAATTCAAGATACATAACAAATCTCTCGCTTCTTTCAATTTTTTATTTACTTTTATTTTATTTTAATATATCTGATAACAAAACTCCGTCGTAATAATTGGAGGGTTCCTCTTTATCAGTTAACAGACGTGCCTTTTTCAGTTCTTCTCAGTGAGATGTATGCACATGACTAAAAAGCTGCAGCAAATGTAAATGGATCTCATTTTGAATGTCTACTTACTCCATTGACATATTTGTGTAGTATTAAATTTTTAGATAAATCTTTTTACTCAAATATTATAGTTTTATTAAAATTTATTTAATATATAAATAGTTTATCTAGTAAATGGCAAGTAAAAATGTTATAATAAAAAATTAAAGTGATTGAATTAAAATTCATATTTAATATATATATATTTTAATATTTATTAATTTAATTTAAATATCGAATACGATAGAGTTAAATGCTTTGATTCTTGGACGTTGGAGGAAGGAAAATTTTGAATACAACATAGGAAGTCGGAAGAGAAGATGGATGACTAATGACTGCCGTATATTGACAAGAAAATAAAATAAAGTCCTTAATTGCATGCCAAAATTATGTATATTTTTGGATATAATAATATAAATTGCGATGAAACGATGAAATTGTTACATCATTAATTAAGTTTATCAATTCAAATTTTATGTATGATAATTATTTTATTAGAAACGTTATTTATAAATTCTGAAGTGTATAATTTATATTTAGTTGAAGCTACAGTATGAATTGAGTCGTTTCGAATACAAAAGTAAAATAAAATTATCTAAAATTGAAGATATCATCATCAACAACAATTACTCTCAAAGTCTAAAAAGAAAACACTAGACACACGCAAATTAATTCTATCCATTTTCGTATTTATATCAAAGTTCGATTAAATATAAATTTAAATTAAAAATAGTCATATTCAAAAAGATTGAACATGAAACTTTTATTATAAATAAAAAATTTATATTTATCTTTACATTACTGACTTTTTATTTTCAATAGTAAATTAAAGAACAAATATTTAGGGGCGGACCCACATGGTGTCCGCCAGGTGCTCGAGCACCAATTAACTTCGTTACAAAATATATATATCTATGTAGAAATCGATAGATATTTCTATAAAATTAACATAGAGCACTCAATGAATAAATCATATTGTTGACCCAATGGTTCTAGGATAGTAATTAAAACTCTTTTAGCGTTTATAGTACCAAAATTCGAATCTCATTGTTAACACATATTTTTTAGATATCTACAACCTTAAAATCTTAGATTCACCATTCAGCGCAAATAATTATGCACTTGATATGTAAATAAAGCTGCAGCAGATGCTCATGGGCAGTAGCTTTCTGTTTTCTTTTTTTTATATAAAAATATAATGACTGCATTTAGAAAACTACACTTCACCCACTAGAGGATATGATAGGTTCAAGATTATGAATTCATATTAATAATATATTTAGTAAGGTTTTGAAGAAATAAATATACATGAATTTTGTTTTTATTTTTTGTTTCAAGCTTAAAAAAATAAAGTTAACAAAAAATAAAATAACATATAATTGGTGAAAATTAAAAATATTAAGATACACTTTCAATTTTAGATCAAATGAATTTGAAATTATAATTTAAAATAATATCTAAACATACTTTAATTTTTTTTTTAAAAAAAACAAGAACAAGAGACCAACCCAAGCAAATCCAAAAAATAGTTCACATGAAAGTACAAAAAAGACACACGCCAATAAGGCAAAAAACAACCAAATAATCTCTATGCAATTCATATGTAAAAAGCTGCAAAAAAAATGATCGAACGAAATCAGAATTTAAAATTTATGTAATTTTCTTTTACTTTTTATTTTACGATTGGAGCGAAGCCTTTGATACATTGTTTGGCTTGTACATTTATATAAATATTTGATTATGTGAACCAAATGGTAAAAATTGTTACATTGATAGTGTGTATGATATTATTATTCAAAATTAATTATTTAAAACTAATGTGTAAGAAATCAGAAGAAGAAAAACATAATAAATGTCATTATTTTTTAACGAACAAGGAGGAAATTGATCCATTTCTCCTTGTTATGGAGTAACCATCAACTATTTAACTAGTTGGAGGGCATTTTCGAGCAAATAAACATATTGTACATGAATTTATCCTTGCTAAAATATATATTTTAAGGGCATCAAAATTTAAATAATAGCATAAAAAAGACTATATTTGTTTGATTTTTTGGATTGCAAATCACTTTGGCCCAGTTAACAGACAGTTAGAGCATAAATGTTATGAGTTTTATTCTTCATGAAATTTCGTAAATAATCGTTTCTTCCGAAATTTTACACAAATCTTATAGTATTAATAATTAGAAACTCGGTTACATTCCAAAAATGTCTCGAAACATCTCTTAAAGTAATGTAATGTCAATATCTCAATCGATATCTCGCAAAGTGATGTATTATATCGCGATACATGGCAATGTATATGATCAATGATGTATAAAAAAAAAAGAAGAGAAAATAGAGATTTTTATAATTTTTTCTAATGATAATTTTTTTTATGAGAATATGGTAAAATAAATTGTGTAATTAAGCTTATTTTGTTGGATAAGGATGATTTATTTGCAAATTAAGCTAATTTTATTAAGCGAGTATTTTAGAATGTTCTTCAATTTTAGTTTTCATTAGTTGTCATTGAAATTATTTTAGTATGAAAAAAAAGATCTTCAACCTTTAAAAAGCTTATTTTAGTACTCAAAAATATTATCAATAAATAAAAGAAGAGCCATATTATTAAAAAAAAAAACAGAAAAATAAATATAGTATACAAAAAAGAATTTCAATTTGTCTCTTCAGTTCAGGTCTCCATAACTTTTCCGCATGATTTAATCTCAGAAGAACGAAAGTTATATATTTGATCATCATCAGAGACTAAAATTGAACAAAATAGCATTAAAACACGCACAAAAAAAAGGCAATTGAAAAAAAAAACAAAGATCGAATTCAAATTTAATTATACCACACATCAAATAAAAACAAAAATTATCGTTTGTTAGATGAATTTGAGGAAGATAACACTAAACACAAGAAGAGAGAACAATTTTTTTTTAACCCTAGCCGTCTATGAAAATTTTATAAATAATTGGTTTATTTATAAGGATAAAGGGTGGAAATTATACAACCCTAGATGATTTGGGCTCATCACCTTCTTTCGGCCCATCTTAGGATAATTTGGGCTCATCACCTTCTTTTGGCCCATCTTAGGATAATTTGGGCTCATCATCTTCTTTTGGCCCATCTTAATCATAAACATGTAGATTTTGTTGTTCCTTTTCTGTTCAACCTTTAGATTTAAGTTGTAAAGTTGTACAAATATACCTTTTGAAACTGATAAAACAGTTAGGCCTCATTTAACATCTACAAAATTTTATGTTGGTGATATACTTTTTTTTATTCCATTTTAATTTGTTTTTTTAAAAAATATTCTCTCTTTTTATGGCAATTGTTTTTTATTTTTTTTAATAAGCTAAAAGTAGGTCATATTGGCCCATATTATTAAATAATAAAGTAGATTTTGCATAAATCTCATAGTGTTAAAAGTTAAGTAAGAGAGAAAAATCACCTGTTTGGTTGAACATGCTGCCAATTAAAAATTTACCTCTCTTATTATAGTGTGTGTTTTTGGGGATGCGCATGCAGGAAGGAAGTTTGAGTCTGATGTAAATGACTAAAATATCATCATAAGATCCATTTTATTAACAAGATTTATCACTACTTTAGCGATTTTTGCGGCTTCGCAAGTTACTCGTAATTCTAGGTTATTCAATTTTCTCATGTTAGCAGTATACAATGGTCAAACTGGATCACTTTCATATTTGGGACCTTTTACTTTTTTCATCCCGGAAGTTAGAATTAATTCTTGTTTATCTACTTTTGGCCATGTGGGGAGGATAAAAACGTTTGTATTCAACTATAAAATTTACTTTGTACTTGAAAGGAATATTAAAAATTGGCTCTTTGCCTCCCAAATACTTTGCCTTCCTTGCTGTTCTCCTTACTGTTTTCGTGGGCGTTTGTTGACTGTCTTGCTTGCGTTCCTTGTGTGTTTGGTTGACTATTGGACTGAGTTGTGAGGAGCTGTGCAAGCCTTCATTACTGTCCCACGAGGTTAAAAATTTGAGGTGTTTTATTTTTCTCTTAATGGGAGTTTTGGGTTTTGTTTTATTCAAAAGCTTGTATCAAGCACCAGTGGTCTAGTGGTAGAATAGTACCCTGCCACGGTACAGACCCGGGTTCGATTCCCGGCTGGTGCAATTAATATGTTTGCGGGGATAGCTCAGTTGGGAGAGCGTCAGACTGAAGATCTGAAGGTCACGTGTTCGATCCACGTTCACCGCACATTAAATTTTTTTAATACTTCAAATATCTTAGTATTTTATAAATCAAAGTAAAGAGTTTTTTTTTTAACTAACTTATTTTATTTATTAAGTTATAATTTACCGCTCAATAAATAGAAACCAAAAAAATATTCACTAAACTAATCGAGCACAACTTGCTACATCAACCTCCAGACATTGTCACTATTCATCTAAAATAAAAGTTTAGACTCTCTAAATATTTACCTAGCCTTTACTTTCAAGCTACTGAGAAAATAAAGATCTTATATTATTCATTTCATTAAAATTCCTACTTCGAGAAGCGGATCTAAGTGTGAGGTAGAGGGTTCACCTCTATGCTTTCGATCGAAAAGTTACACGATATATATAATATCAGATTTAAATATTATAAGTTTATAACTTTAAATGAACACCCTCAACACCACTGCAAAGTGTAGCTCAGTGGTCTTTGGGGTTCATTAATTAGCAGACGTGTGTTTGATCCTCCCTAACATCATATTTTATACGTAAGCATAAATATCGAATCTAAAATATTATGTAATTTTTTAAATATAGCAAAAATATAAAATATTTCAATCTCTCTCTTTCCATTTCCATGCTCTTGATACTAATTCAAAATTTTAGCTAAACTTCTATAATTTTTGATTGATATTAATATTAACACACTTCTCAAGTAATAAATAAAAATTACAATATATATAATGTCACACTTAATTAATTTTTTTATTTATTTATGACTAATTTTATATATGTAAGATTTTTGTATTTTTTTGTCAACTTTTATAATCGACCTATATCACTTGTTCTTTTCATTTATATTTTTCATCATTTAACCTATAAATATTGGTGTTGTTTAATAATATTATTTTTATTGTTATTGAGCATTAAATAAGTATTATAGTCTTAACAATTCAACTCTTATACCTTTTCTAAAAAAATGTTTTTTTATAGGTATTAATTTGAAAGATTTTTTTTTTTTAAAAATAAAGTAAGATACTATAAAATAACAGTTAAAAAACGCACAATATTTTTTAAAAAAGGGCTCAATGATTAAGAGAAAAAATGAGAATTTTTTTTAAAGGACATGATAATGCTTGTTAAAATTTAGTGAACACCTCATTTTGCTTTTCATCATGTAATTTTTATATATTTAACTCTTTATATTTCGAACCCCGATAATAATCATAGATTCTCTTCTTTTCCTTGAAACACTACCATATTCCTCACTTGCCATAGATAATAAATGGATCCTACTAAGGCCATACGATATATTGTTGCTTCAGCATTGTTTCCATTGCAATCGTCTAAACGCTAAAGTCCACTTTAGTTCATCATGCCATGCTAATGCTTGCCTCTTATGTTCGGAGGCAGAGTTAGGTGAGGTTCATGAATTTAGACGAATTTAATATTTTTTCTGTTGATTTTATATGTAAATATTTTTTTTTATATTAATTTGTGAACTCCTAACAAAATTGATTAACAATTATTAACAAAATTTAGTACTTCAAACTCTAAATCCTGACTTCGGCTCTACAATTATTCCCAAGCCATTCCAATATTTTAGTCCATATTGCTTTTGAGATAAAGCATTGAAAGAATTTTGTGTATAACTTATCAAATCTTGTGATTTTCAATAGCTAGTATACCCTCCGTCCATAATAGTTTGGCAAGTATATTAATAATAATTGTTCAAAATTAATTGTCAATTTATATAATCAAGAAATAATTAGTCACTTTTTTTCAAATTTACCCTTAACAACAGTGTAGTTCAATTGAAAAGTTGTTTAAAATTATACCTTATATTAAATTTTTCTTGAGGAATATGAATTACAAATAACTGTGAACCGATATAGGAGAATATATATAAGAGTTATTAAATATGTTTATAAGCTTATTCTTTTTAAATATTTTTTTTTTAAAAAAAGTAGGACATGCAAAACATTAGTATTCTTATACATGAAGTAATTTGAATAAAGTGAAATGAATTATGAAGTACTTATGTATGCATCTAATTTATGGCTTTTAATTAATTGAATCGTACTAAATTTTGGATAAGGGTCCATCGATATCTTATATGAATTTTGCATAGAGATCCACAGACATCAAAACACATCTTTTGAAATTATTTTTTATTTGTCAAGTTTTGAATATTACTTTTACTCTTTAGATATTTTCAATTAAGAAATAAATATTAATAGAATGTAATTCTGTCAACAATAAAAATATTATTCCTTGTCTATAAGATTTGTTTGAGCAAGATTGTATAATGAACGTGTAATTCTTAGAAGATATTAATTTATACAAGTCAATTAGTTTTGAGTATTTTATTGAAATTAGAAGCAAATTATGCAAAAACTTTTAATGCTGTAAGCTACAATTCTCACTCTCAAAACGAAATATCCACATTTAAATTAGATATAATATATATATTAGACTCTAAATTTGACTTTAAATTTTAATTTTGATTTTAAATTTTCATAATGCACAAATAGACACTTTAACTATTCTATCTTTCAATAAATAAACACGCAATTTTTGGAGCCAAAGTGCGTGAAATGCAAACGCTCCCACGTGTATTAGTGAGTCAATCAGTGACTGCCAACTAACTAAACATTTTGCATGTCTTTTTTTTTTAAAAAAATCTTACATGTCATTTTGAAACTAAAAAAAATTTAAAATTAATTTTAATTAATATAAAAGAGATTCATTAAGGGTAGAATTATCATTTCAGCATTTTTTAAACCTTTGTGGGCCTCGAAAATATCCCTCACTCGCGCAAAATGCGTGCATTTCACTCATTTTGCCAGGTAGGAATCACGTGTTTATTTATTGAAAGATGGGATAGTTAAAGTGTCTATTTGTGCACTATGAAAGTTTAAGGTCAAAGTTAAAATTTGAAGCCAAGTTTAGGGTCCAATATGTATTATGCCTTTAAACTAATACTAGTAGATTTATCTTATTTATAATTAAATAATCGGCTGACTTCTTTTATAAGAAATAAAATAATTTAAACTGTTTGTATTTTTTAAATTTAAAATATATATACCCACTCTCTCTCGTTTTATATAATATTTTTTTATGTGGATAAATTTTTGATCAAATTTAAATTATTTTTGAAAAAGAAAATATTACTTATAGAAAAAAATAAAAGAAAAAAGAAAATGTGAAAGAAAAATGCACAACAACGTGACATTAACGTGGTCCCACTCGACCACAGCGTATATAAGCTCTCACACTCCCCATTTTCCTCATTTTCTCTCCGAGCAAACAAACGCCATTAACGGCTTTCTCTCACTGACGCACACAACTTGAACACATTCAGTTTGAGAAAATTCACACGTTCTAAGCAAAGTACAAGCAATGAAGCGAAAGTTACATGCAGAAGCAGTTCAACCGGCGGTTCAGCAACCGAAGGAAATCCTACCGGCAGTGAAGAGGCAGCTCCGGTCGAAATTAACTCGCCGGAAGCGATCATATATATCTCCGATTCTACGTTCATTATCAATTGCTGCTTCGTCGTACTTGACAAGTGAAGTCTCGCGTCAATCGAGCAAAGGTTCTGTGAATAAGGAAGTGAAGAAGCGTGAAATTGAAGGAGAGGAATTTCGGAGAATTACTAGAGCTTATTTCAGGAAGAACTTACTTGTGGATCAGAAGAAGGATTCTGAAGTCGAATTATCGGAATGCTCTTGTGTCGATTCGTGTTCTGAAGTTATCGGAAAAATCATAAAAATTGAAGATCCAGTTGATATCTCACGCGGTATTGTTTCAAAGCGGAATAGAAATGCAAAAGTTATTGAAGGAACTGAGGATTCTGAAGTAATTTCGAGATTTCTGAAAGCTTCTGGTGGTTTTTGCGGTGAAAGCTCAAAATCTGGAGAGGATGCTGTTGCAGGAAGCGGGAATGCTGCGAAAATCATCCATGAAGATGTCGTTTCATTCAATTCCGTCTTACAGTCGCCTTCGGAGTCAAAATGTGGAAATTTATCAGTTCAATCAATCAAATGTAGTGAAAACAGAGCAGCGGAAGAGGTCGAGTCTGAAGTTTCAAGAGTCTGTCCAGAGGTAGAATTATCTGCTGTAGAACAAGCTCATGAGAAACTCGTTGAAGCAGAATTGGATCTGGAATGTTCTGAAAATTTCTCAATTGTTGATATCTCTGATGACTATTCATCAGCTTATTCTGAACTCCAATCGGAAATATTCCCGGAGAGTTCCGATATAGATATCTCCGACTATAGTCCGTCGTATTGGTACGACTCCGGAAGCCAGTTCTCTGAGAAATCGAACGCTGACGCTAGTCCTTCACCTACTTTCACGTTGTTTCTTCGGTTCGGTCAACAGTTCTGCAGATCAACCTCTGCTTTGCAATCCACTCCCATAAACTCTTCGGAAGATCAAATTTCTACTGAATTCACTGTAAGCTATTTATTTAACTTCCTTTAATTTGTACTGAAATTACATTTCACAAAATCTATTGATCTCTCTCTAAATTCATCGAATTTATAGTTCATGAATACTAAGTAATGGAGTGAAACAAATATAGTTGTACCAGAGTAAGAGAGGATTTTAATTAGCGGATTGAACTGGTTTTAGATTGAGATGGTAATTATTAGTTAGCCTTAACATCATCATGATTCTGCTTATTTCCTTAATGTATGGAGGGATTGGAAGATGAAGAGGATGAAGAGAGCTATAGGATGATAAGAAACAGAGAGAGGAGGCAATTGTATCTACACGACTACGCCGAGGAATACTGTTCCACTACGGACTACGGTGATCTAATCGTGCAGCAACGGTTACAGATGGTTCATTGGATTCTTGAGGTTAGTTAGTGATGAACGTGTTTACTCCCCGCGTTCCTTTCTAGTTGATCTGAAATGCAGTTAAAAATTTCTCTGGAAGTTGATGCTATTAGCGAATCAAATCAGCTTTTCGTGCCATATAAATTTATGGCTCATAGTGCATGTGGAAGTTATATTTTTTAACAACTGGTAGAAAGACAATAGAATCCACCTTGCACGTGAGCCTATAATGCTGTCCATATTGCTTGTGTGTGCTCAAATATTAGTAGTACAATTTTACTGAAATAAAGTAACGGTCCATAGAGTATAATAATTGAAGATTAGTTTGATATATATTACTGTAAAATATTAAAATTTTAAATTCATGAGATCTTAGAAAGTTTAGAATAATATCGTCAAACATTTTGGCGAGTTCGATTATGGACAGGATGCCATGTAAGTTGGAAAGAAATAAGAGTATTATAACTCGGTACTATTTCCCTTTTATTCATATGGTAACTCATTCGGAGGATGCTGTTAGGACCTTGTAATGAAAATTTAAGAATTTGGATCCACTGGCATTTCAAGCGTTTACCACAAGATTGCCCTATAACACCAGGTCCTGGGAGTAGTTCAAGGGATCTAAGATTCCCATTTTTGTCTGCAGAGAACTGCAATACAAAAGGAACTAAAAATTGTTTCAACGGCCTATGCTTTGGACTCTTTACATACACATACTAATGTCCCTAGTACTTTGGCACTTTTCCTTGTCTAATGCTGGACATGTTTCTTTTATAGCAAGCCACGAGGAAGGACCTTCAGAAGGAGACGATGTTCCTAAGTGTCAACCTCTTTGACAGATTTCTAAGTAAAGGGTACTTCAAAACCAAAAGATGCCTTCAAATTGCTGGCATTGCCTGCCTTACTCTGGCAGTCAGGATCGAAGAAAACCAGCCTTTCAACAGGTAACATTCCTTGCTCTGATGTTAAATCCAGGCTTGTTCCCTTGAGAGCAACTAGAGTGTATAGTATCAAAATGAAATGTCGAAAGGAAGTGCACATAAGCAGAGCCTCAAAACCAATTGTAAAATCTGAGGGAACTGCTCAGCATTGCAAATTACCTTGCATTTATTTTTTTTGGATGTTACTTGCCGGGAAATACAGTAAGAAATTCTCAAAGGAAGTTCAAATTGACTAAGCTAAGGACATTACAGTTTAAAAGTCTTGATATTTACATTCCTTATCATTATTAAAGCATACTAATCTTCTTAGGTCTCATTTGCTGAAAAGCTATTAAGTTGACAAGTTCACTTCTTTCATTTCAGCATTCGCCAGAAGACATTCTCTGTTGCAGGCACTACATATAGCTGTTCTGAAGTGGTGGCTATGGAGTGGCTGGTGCAGGAGGTCCTCAACTTCCAATGCTTTCTTCCCACAATCTACAACTTCTTATGGTACAACGGTTAACCATGCTATACAATTGCTTAAATTTGATACTTGATGACTTAGCCTTAACATACACTAACTGAAGAAGTAAAGAGTCATCCATATATTTTATTTGGCGTTTGTCACAACTGCACAGGTTCTATCTTAAAGCTGCTACAGCTACCGAATATATGGAGAAGACAGCTAAATACCTGGCAGTCCTAGCTTTGTTGGGTCATGAACACTTGTGCTACAGACCATCAACTGTAGCTTCTGCACTGGTGATTCTCGCTTTATCAGCTGCCAATCTTTATGCCTCATGCCATTTGGTCACAAAGGTAACATCTGAAAGACATAAATATTAATCCACTTTCTTTTCACTTGGAAATGTATCGTCAAGGATGAATCCAAGTATATTCTTAAGCACTATTTTATCTAAAATTGTGCTTTGCATTTGCACATTTTTTACAAGTGTAGAGAGTCATGATCAGTAATGCATTTGAAAACTCTAATTCACCTGCTTTTTCATATCTTCATTCACAGACTCATGCCAAAATAGAAGACGAAGATTTACCTGAATGCATCAAGGTACTATATCCCTACCTAGCAATATTTAGTTCATCTTGTTTCTCTGCTGAAAAACAGGCAGAGTCAGAGTTTTGTATCATCAAAGCTATGATATTAGTAAATGAAGTTACTGCTTTTAGCTTATCAAAGAATTTTTTTTCTAATGGCATATTCATACATGACAGAGCTTGGAATGGCTGGTGAAGTACATATGATATTAAGGTGGATCAGCATGTCAGTACACATGATATGAAGGTGGAACAGCATCTCAGTAATTCTCTCATATTTTTGGAGCTTATCAGTTTATCTTCTCATTCTTTTGCCGAAACTTATTCTTAGTCTCTTCTCAAAGTCGCGGGTAATAACTTCAAGATATTCTGTTGAAGTTTGATCAAGTGATGCTTACTTCATTATTTTGTCCTTGTAACAATAACAAATATACACTTTATCCCTACTGTCCTTACTTAGGAAACAAGGATGTAGAAAGAACTCAAAGTCACTATTGTACTCAGAAATGTAGAAAGAACTTAAAGTCACTATTGTATTCAGAAAGTATCAATTACTATAAACAATTGTTTAGTTGAAAAAGAAAATTTGTGATCTATTTTTCAACTCAAATGTTGAAGGATAAGACTGAATATCAAATGAGACAGAGCTTGTCAATGGCAAAGCCACTTGATACCTTTAGGTATGAGATTTTAACTGTGACTTCCATACCTGAAAGCTAGTATTTTACGAGCGTTGCCAACTAATTTATAATACCACAACAGGTTAATTCTCACTCTCCTAGTTTTATTGTAAAATCACTACCTTACAAGTTACAACCATACCACAGTTTCAGGGACAGAAAAATCTGAACTATATAGCTAAATGACTTGAATAGGGAAGTAATATATGAAAGATCTAACATGTGGATTTAAATAAGCATATGATGTGTATGCAAAGATATTCAAATGAAAATGAAGATAAGGATTATGAACCCTTAAGAGGAAATTTTTCCTAATACCTTCTCACAACATGCAGGAGTGTTTGTTTTTTAGCTTCCTATAAGCAAAAGTGAAATTTATTTATTTTATCTCATATAGAAATGGGAAAAATGGGCTTGGACCTAACTTTGCTAGTTTGGGCTTCCCTTGTTTATGGAGCCAAATCTAAGATCCCCATATATGGGTTGTTGATAAATAGTCCTCAGTAAAAACAAATTATTAAAGTTTCGTATGACTGAAGTTTGAATAAAAATAAGGCATAACATTAAATTTAAAAAGTTTGCAAGTTATCTACTTTTAATCCAGCATATAAGATAACATTATGTCATTATATAGTCTAGAAATTGGTTACTTACCCATTAAATGACTTTGGTATACAATTTTCCGAGCTCACACTCGGAAAAAGAAATTATACTTCCTCCCGTCTTAAATTATTTGTCATATTTTCTTTTTCAAAATTCAAACTACATACGTAGAGTATGTCCAGCATTCTAAGATGTAATTTCCCCCCATAATAATTATAGTAGTAATTTTCACGTAATTTCTTATCATCAAACTTTTAAATTTAAAATATTGAATGATTACAACTATTGAAACGCGAGGTAAGGAGGGGTATATCGTACGAATCATGCACTAACCTCATAGACTATGATAAATTACTACTCTCAGAAAAATGAAATATGACAAGTATTTTAAGCGAAGTATATATTAGAAAAAGAAAAATGGAAAGTACAATTCTTTGCTACTAATTCAACACTTTTTTGAACCTAACAACAAGTGGTTCATCAATCAACCCAAGCCACTTCTTGCCATTCTCATTAAAAACACCAACATTCCCACACACTATCTTACAATTACTACTACAAACCCTAGGACAAAACACAATTTTATAACTCTCATTATTCCCATACCTTTCTATTTTAAACCAATTACTTATTGTCTCAATCCCCGGCCGGCCAATCATGCCACCACTCATAACATACCTCCGCCCCGTCCTCTCCTCCGCGCCACCGACCTTCCATGCCGTGGATTGAACACAAATTGTGGAAGCAACAAACACAATGTTTAAATCAGTAGATAAATTTATGACTTGTTGGTTATTGTCAATTGGAATGAACCTTGTTGGAAGTCCATTTGATGATTCAATATTTTTTTGTATGACATAAAATGGACATGGCCTATTTTTAGCTTCTAGTGCCAGGACACCAACTCCTCCACTACTACTACTACTACTTCCATTTTGATTAATAGGTAAAATTGTATATTTTAAGCCAATTTGTAGCTCATGACCATCAATATCTAACACTGATGTGGTGGTGGTAATTGGTGTTGTTGATGGTTGTTGGGTACTTGTTAGGTAAGATAATGAGAATAAAATTTGGAGTATGTATAGTAGTTTTAGGTAGTTTGTAGTACTCATTGTGCCTTTCTTTGGATAATGTGAGTACTAAATGATCAACCATAGTTTATATAGACTATTTGAATACAATTACAGATTGTAGTAAAGTAATAAGTACTTTTTTTTTTAATTTTTAAGTAAAGATCTCGTATTTGATTTTTGGATATAGAGTCTTCTTTTATATGGAATGATTTACCCTCAAAGCTAGACTTTTAACGTGTATTTGAATTAATTGAACTTCAAAACCGATTTTAAAAGAATCATAGTGTCTTTTTCTTTCTATTATTTTGTACAATTTCTACTTGTATAGGGACAAAAAAGTGACTTGGTTTCATGAAGAAAATGAAATAAAATGTCATCACCTTGATGCATGTGACATAATGGACGAAATGAATGCTTTCAACATGAAGAAAATGTTGGTGAGTTGTTTTTTAAGTTTTTTTTTATTTCATTAGTAAGTTGCATGCATGTGGAATGTAAATATGTGTTTTATTTGATCATGCTATATAATCTATATATATTTACCCACTACACCAACTTGGTTGAGTAATGATGTAACCATGTTTCCTCTTCTAAAAGTTTGTTATTGATTAATTGGTTGTGACTAATTAGTTGGGATTTCTTTAGATCTTTTGCATAAATGATACTTTACCATAGGTTTGATATACAAAGTATTTAGCTTTTACATCGGATCCAAAGCAAGGTTACACTGTATATTAAGGAGATGATATGATTGATATGATGTTGATATTATAATTTAACTTAGTGATTTATAGATCATACAGAAATACCTTTATTGTTATTTTAAGGTTCTTATCATTCTAGATTTGAACGATAGACAATTGAATGTATATCATGGTTAAACAATAAAGTAACCAAGTTCCTATTTAACAAGCAAGACATGATCAATTATTAGGGGTAAATTAATTCCTTTGAACCACAAAAAGCTCATGCAAGTTGCAACCTATATGGTTTAGGTAGAAAAAGCAAAAAAGGTGGATTAAGTAACCAAAACCTTTAAAATTTTAACAAAATCCCCTAAAATTGAACAGTATTAAAAGCAACACACCTTAAGATAATCATACCTCAAAATCTTATTCCTCAAATCAACTTAATTTCCCTTTTGAAAACCAAACAAATCAAATATATAACATTTGTTATAATCATGATAGCAAGAATCATATTTTGCTTTGCAATTTTATTAGCAATACTTTCAGTAATTCTCCTTGCAATATTCTCACCAATACCTAATCAAAACAAATCAAAAAATCCCCTTGGGTTGATTTATCCCTTTATATTCAACAACCTCGAATCCCCTCTTCTAATTTTCCCTCTCAAAAAGTGCCAACAGACTTTGGAGCTTTAATTTTCCATCGCCTTCTAACAGAAGGCCCTGAAAACACGTCTCGTATAGTTGGAAAAGCGCAAGGTTTCATAATCCCAATTCAAGATTTTGCGAATTCCGCGTTTAATATTATTTATCTTACATTTAATTCAAAAGAATTTAGTGGGAGCCTTAGTGTTGAAGCTAAGAGTTTGACAAATGATAATAACAAGTTGAATGTTGTTGGTGGTACTGGCTATTTTGCCTTTGCTCGTGGATTAGCTATTTTTGCACAAACAAAAGTGGAAAATATTTATTCTGATAATTTAGATGCTAATTATTATCAATTAAAGCTTCAATTGAAATACCCTAATAAATCCAAATTAAATGCAAGATGAATTATTAGCAACTTATTAAATTATCCTTTATTGTTTTTTTTTTTATATTTTTATTTTTATTTACCTTTTTGCAACTCCTTAGATAGAAATATCTTATTAAAGCTTTGTAACTCGTGATTGATTTTTCAAAAATAGATTGTTCGGCTAAAGCCCAACTTCTATAATCTGAAATAAATGTAATAATATTAATTTCTTTAAGAAAATAATCTTGAAAAGAGCTAGAGTTAAGAGTCTTACTTGAATGATTTTAAAATTTACGACTTATAATTAAAGTTATAATTTTTAATTTACTTTATTTTCTTATACTTAAAAAAAAACTTTTTATTTTATCAAACACTTTAAAATAATTTAAAAACTATTTTAACTTTAAAATATTTGAAACAAGTCAACTGAACATACTTATAGTCAACAATTGTTCTATTTTCTTTTTTATTCTAAATATATGAATATAATTTTTGGAGGGATACTTTCTTCATCAGAGCAAAGTCAATTCTATAGATCGAATTAATTTTTTTTAATTAATTAATATATATATATAGATATATTTACTGAGATTACATCTCCGGAACGATTTTTACAGTATCAAAACAAATTCTTATTGTCTCTTGTTGAACATTTGTTGTTCAAATAAGAATTGGATAATTGATAGCATCTAAAACATTGATCTTTGTTGGATCATTTTTTCCCACTTCATAGCCTTCTAAAATCTTACGATAAATTATATTTGATAATACATCTTGAAAGCTTTTATTATCACAACATCACAACGTTAAAATTAATAAGATACAATGATTTCGATGTATTCGTTGTACTTTATATATGATATATTTTTTTTAATGTAAAATCGATAAATATGATACATAAATTAGTAAGAGTACAATGATTTTGAGATAATCAAAGTTAACCTTAATTAAATCTCAAACTATTCATTAAAATAAATATTAATTTATCAATTAAATAATATTTCTATAAAATAATAAAATTTCACGATCTCACCTACATTAATTTATATATGTTTTACCT
This sequence comes from Solanum habrochaites, assembly GCA_027704765.1. NCBI lineage: Eukaryota > Viridiplantae > Streptophyta > Magnoliopsida > Solanales > Solanaceae > Solanum > Solanum habrochaites. Next base: position 1,691,990 of record JAKWJA010002492.1, read on the forward strand.
TATCTCACACAACTAATCTTAGTTTATTTAAATACATACATAATAGAAATTTACAATAATTTTCAACTTTCTGTCGTTTAGGATGATTTGATGGATACCAAACAAGCTTTATTAGCTTAATATTCTTTCAATTCAACTTAGGCCTTTTGTGGAAATTTTTTATTTATTGATTTTATCCAATTAAGAATTAGGCTGGTACTGTTGTAGTAAGGTTTGATAATTTGGAGCTAGAATTTGTTTGTGTTGAGAAAACCAACATTCATATTATAATATAACAATAGGGAAATTAGGTGAATAATTAAACACATACTAGCTAATTAGTTAACATAGTTATAAATTTAGCTAATTTACAATTCGCTATCAATATTTAACATTAATTATGTTGGATTCAATTCGAGTTTATATAATTTGCTACGTTTGTATAACTAATCACTAATAATTTTTTGCTTTATTTGTATTTGTATATGACAACGATTTCCTTTGATTTTTCACTTTTGTTATTAGATGCGTTCAATCTTTTTTCTTAAAATTTAATTTTCACACTTTGTATAACGTAATTTGTTTAACTTATTAAGGTTCAGATGTTTATCTGTGTATAAATTCGTTATTTCAAGTTTTTAACATATTTGCATAATTTTAGAATTTGTATTACTCTGAAACATAGATCAAAATTTCTACCGTTGTGCCCATATTTTGTATAAATCTGTAATTGTATGTAGTTATTTTAATTATATATTTCTATATTGTACTTATACAAAAAAAAAGTCTATCGTAATAGTTATTCTTATACAAATATGAACGAAAATAACCCAATTCTACAAATACACGTGAATTATACAAACGTTTGCAGATTAAACAAACGAGAGGCGAATTATACAAATGAATAAGCTATAGGTACAACTCGTAAATATATAAATTATAATTAATTAATCTATTTAAGTTATTATAGTGGCTATTTGTGAAACTTTCCCTTTTTAACAATTAACAGTTCCGTATGTGTATCCCTCAATATTATATTTGGCGTATATCACGTATATTCCATTATATATTTATTTATCTCTCGTCATTAGTGTGTCAATGACAATATACTTGTAATATACGCTGATATACGATACATATAAAGTCATATACGTATACTGAAGTGAGTCTATCATATATTTATGTGATGCATACTGATATACATGATATACACCTGAGATATGTACATGTCACAAGTGCATTTTGGATTTGATTATTTTCTCCAAACTAATCCAAATCACCTCTAATCTTCCTCAAATTTTATATATAAAATCATCCATATACTTTCAATCAAGAAATTCAAATCAAAACAATGTTAAATAAAAAATGTTGATTTATTTTTGTTTCATAAATTCCACTTAACATTAATAAAAAATAAGGCTTGGTGAGCTAAGGCTAGGAATTTGGTAACTCATATCCTACACTTGTCTCCTTCAATTTGTATTTTGATATAACATCTATTACTTAACTAAGAGTAAATTAGCACTTATTTTAGTCTCAATATTTTCTCTAAGCATGGTTTGATGTATATAGATCTTACTTCACGTTTTTTATGGGAAACTTACGTGACACATTAAAAAGAGACTTTTATTTATTCGAAATAATGATCGTTTTAAAAAATTATATAATATAATTAATAATAGGTTGTTTGTATATTAGATACACAAGGCGACATTTATTGTCCATGCAAATGTAATAAGGCAGAAATATTGTATATATACATTTGAAAATATTTTTTGATGGTACTATATAATGATTTTATTATTATTTTACATGCATGGATGCAGAGTATTACTCTATAGAGATATTGTATATACATAAATATACTTATTATGCGCACAAATACATTATATTGCAATATTAATATGCGCCTAAATATATATCATGTATATTGCTCAGGCCAACGTAGATTAGATTTGACTCTAGCTATTATTATTTTGTAAAAGCACAAACGATCACTTTACTTCATAATTAGAGGCGAAGCTACAACTTTAAATAAAAATTTCTCTTTTTTTTCGATTGTCCCCTCAATATAGGTATATTTTAAGTTAGTAGTAAGAAATAACGCCTTTTTTTCCCCTTTAATTGGTAAATAGTTATTATCATTTAGTTTTAAATTCCCCTAATAAAATTTCAAAATATATATACTTATAAGCCATCTGTCCATAGCATTTTTTTTTCTCCAAAATTTGGTTTAACAATACATTAAATTGATTTTTTGAAGATTAGTTTGGAAACTTTGCAATATCCACATATAATTTTAATTTTAAATCCACTAATTGGTTTTGTTTTATCAAAATTTAAATATTGACTGTTCTTGTCTTATTAAAAGACAAATTAAAGTGGACTTCAATGTCACTCCATATCAGGTTAATTATATATATATATATATATATTCTAGGTTAATAAAACCATATATTATTACTAACTCCATTATGTAGTTTTACCATTAAAATAATTAATATCACATGCTGTTTTGTACTTTTAAAACAAAAAAAAAAAATTCATAAAAGTAGAAAACTAATCAAACAACACAAAACCCTAGTCCCAGAAATTCAGAATTTTTTTTTCTTTATGTACTCTTTTTGTCTGCCACTTTCAAATGAGAAGAATAAATATGAACACAACATTTTTATAAACTTGTAATAGCACATGGAAGGTATGGAGGTCTAATTAAGTTACAATTAAAATAAAATAAAAGAGATATAAGTTTTAACGATAAGAACTATAAAATATCAGTGTACAAAATATCTTGTGTTAATTAGGGTTAAGGACGTTAGGGAAAGAGACACACTCTAAGAGATGTGTTATAGATAATCTTTTTTAGTACAAGTAAGTACTAGCGATTGTTTTCATAATTTAAATTCCTGATCTATAGCTCACACAGATACAATTTTATCATTATTTACGGCTCTTATTCTTTACCACTTACCAGTTCTCATCTGTGCCAAATATTTCATTCTAAAAGATCAATGTAGTAAAAATAATTTAACCATTTAACCTGATATGTTTTTACTTTTAGTACTTAAAATATTATATTTTATTTAAAACTTTTTACCTTATAACATCCTACCGTTTATAACATGACAAGTTGAAACCTTTCATGAAAAAGGATACCTAGAACTATTACATATAAGGAGTATATATATCATAGTATAATCATGCGATAAGTATTTTTCTATAATGTTTTAAGTACGTGATTATATGCATTAGCTAAAAATCTCAGTAATTGAGCTTATCATTTTGAAAATAATAATTTAATTCGATGTTGTTTAAGAAAAATAACGAAGGTAAAATATGAAAAATCCAGAAACTTCATGAAAAAAATGGTGTTAATCTTGTATAATGTATGAATATGATCGTTATGAATGGACTCATAAAATTATGGATTAAATAAGATCGATAAGTCATTCCAAAAAATTCAAAAAATAATACATTCAAAAATTAAGACGATGTTGAATTTTGGGTTCTTGATTCTGAATCTCTAAAATAGCAGTGAATATAGCAGATGGACTGCTATAATAGAAGTAGATGTATAATAAGTATTGGTTTTTTTAAAGGGTTAAAAAAAATTAGTACTATGAATACATATACATGATATAAATCTAAAAAAGAAACATGAAAAATTTATTATATTGGATTAGATAAGTTCACCTCCAATATTTAGATCAATAAATTCCAAAAAAGAAACTATCAACAATTTATTATATTGGGTTACATTCATTCACATCCAATAATTAGACCAAATCAACACATGGATATCATATATATTTGAATCTAAAAATCTTTTTTTTTTGTTTAAAGTTATATTATTGTTCCAAAAAAAGAAACTAATGAACAATACACACTTTGTTTGAATTAATTCACCCTAGATATTTTGATCAAATCACACATGCATATCATATATTTGAATCTAAAGTTCCTTTTCTTTTTATTTAACCTAAGATAATTTTATATTAATGTGTTTACACCTTTGTGCTGACAAAATGAGAATCATATGACAAATCCATACAAGGAACTATGGCAAAAATAATATTTTAACTAAAAGGTAGAATTTTTCTAATTATAATATTCATATTATCAAAAAAATTTAATAATGTATATAGATATTCAAAAGTTAGAATATTAAGCCTGTCAAGACCCCATTTTTAATGCTATTCAACCACTAAAATATGTTATTACTCAGACAAAAAGGTGGGGATCACAAACCGACCAACCCAACTAAAACCCAAAATTGTGGATTATTTTTTTCAAAATGATTGTCGTTCAATATTATAATTGAATACTTTTTTGTATAATAGATTGACATTATTGTTATCATATGTTCATGTACATCCCAACTAGAAACCATACTTTAAAATATAAAATAAAATTGCAAGATCAATATTCACCATCACTATTTGTGGTCAATTTTCATACGTTAATATAGTAATCGATCTTTTCATAAGTTTTTTTTCTTAATAGATGAGTCTCTGTTTTACTAGTAAAATACTAGTAATAACGTTTATTTTTAACGTATAGGAGCTCTTCTAGGAACACCTTTCCTTTTGTGCAAATTCTTCTTTGGTTTCAAAGGTGAAATGCACCATGTTTGAATTACTTCCGATGACTCATTCAAAGAGATGCAAGATTCATTTTCATTCGAGTGATCAAATTTCGTGATATGATTGGAGATATAGTTCTTCTGACGTCCTTTGCAAATATTTGCATCGATGGATACCTAGAATAAAATTATCATGAAAAATGAATTTCGTTAATAAAAATGAAAAATGAAATTAAACAATTAAAAAATGTGGTGAAGTGGAGATAATTTACTTTGCAAGCAATGGAGCAAAATCGATTTGGTAAATCTTGAAGGTGTCTCCCACAAGCTTCACAAGTTACACTCCCCTTTAATTTTGAAGTTTTGCTATCTTTAGATTGAGGACGTGGATTTAGATGTATAGCTTTTTCACCATTAATCTTGTAAGTCTGCAAAATCAAATCATTTTGTGATAATTTATTGCTTAATAAAATTAGTGACATTCTTATATACACTATAATAATAACAATAATTATTATTATTATTATTATTATTATGTTTAGCTATTAAATTTATAGCTCATAAATTCTTATATAGGAGAAAGAAAATTTGCAATCGCTACTCTTTGAGTGCACACGCAATATATATATATACCATCTATTCATTATGATATTTAAGTTATGCAAATATATATATTCCATCTATTCATTATGATATTTGTATTATTAAGTTGAGCATAATTAATGTACGAACTAACCACTTCCTAACAATATATATGAACCATGAAACATTATTATTTTGATATTAAAGTTATAGGTCCAAGGGTAACCAATTCTTTTATTATATAATTATCATATAAAACGCGGTATGCGTTTATAATTTTGTGGGTAGAAATCAATATTTAATTCATATTATTATGTAAGATGTAAAAGATTTTTTTAAGATGATAAAAGGAAAAAGGATCAGAAATATATCTAAATTTGATCGAATTTATTATTACGATACCAAATTTTGGAAAAAACCTTTTATTTCTGGACTATTTAATAGTGTAGTATATAATTTTAAAATATACTATTAAATAGTTCGGAAGGTAAAAACACACACTAATATTTCAAAAGGATAAAAGGTCCATAAAGTTTGACATCGTAATAGAAATTTCAGACCAAAATTGAAGTATATTTCAGATCATTTTCCCTGATTAAATATTATTCATTTGTCACAAAACAATTTTTTAGTTCTTGTTTTGTAAAATTTTAGAAATAGATAATAAGCTTTAAGTAGTATAATTCAAAGTTATATAAAAATATCAAATAAAGTTCTATTGTATTTAATTGAAAAACATGAAAGTTTGAAAAGAAAATTTAACTACATTCCTACATTCCTAAATGTAGTAACTATATATAAGAAAATAATGAACTTTTCTAAATATCAATTATAACTTTGCAATCATATAGTATAATTTTCTAGTTTGAAGGATTAAAATTAATTATATTTTGAGATATTAAAATAAAAACTTGATAGAGCTTAAGGGTGAAATGCATTAATTTATGATACTATACAAGACCACTATAAACTTTATATATTAAAAAGAATTGAAAAGATATTTAACTTTATATATTATATTTATTTATAACAAATATTATTTTATATTTTTGTTAGGGCTGTTTAGTGAACCAACTAGTTAAATTTCTCTCTCTTTAACTAGCACAAATACTACATTAATTATAATTTTTTTTCTTATATTTCTATATTTGTGGTAAATACAGTACATTTGGATGAATTAATACTTAAAATGTTAACTATATCGCTAAAAAGTGATTTTCTTTTTTAAGAAAAGAAAATATATGAATAAAATCGATTTAAAATATTTATAATAATTGAACATTATGGGCTAATTTTGAATATGTGATCTAATCTAATTACCATTTTAAACCAATCAATATCACTATATATAATAAGAATTTACATGTAATTATTCAACATGTAAGTTAAGTACCATTTTAAATCACCAATCAATATATATCATAGAAATTTACCTTAATAATAATAATTATTATTTAATAAGACTTGATTCTACCAAAAAATATTAAACTATAATATGTAATATCAAGGTAATTGACATTTTAAATCATCATCAATAATTATCTTATAAATTTACCTAGTTATTACCTTATATAAAACATGATTCTTAGGCTTCTTTTTAGAGAGTTAGTGGGCAGAGAACTCAAACTCATTTTTCACACACAAAAAAACCAAAAATTAAAAATTACATGAACTGACAAATTAATTAATTAATGTGACTAATATTTTTTAAATTGAATTAGATCAACTTCAAAATTATATCATAAATTGTACTAATCAAAATTTACGTAATTTGAATCTTAAACGAGCAAAAATCGATGAATTAAACAAAAAAAAAACATACCTGAATTTCAGCACAATTTAGATGTTTCTGAATCTCATGAAGTCTAACAACATCATGATAAACGTATTTGCAGATTTGAAGCCATTCATGGAAGCAATGCGACGAAGAAGATACACAATGCTTACAGAAACAGAGATTACAATCAATACAATACATATTCTTCTCATTTCTTCTCAATTCTCTGTGATATCCACACGATTCGAAAAACTTAATACTAAGCAAATTCTCAATCCAATCTACTTTACTCATCACTCGAATTTCACCTTCGATTAGCTTCACAAAAAACAACAACAATCGCATCATTGAAATTGAAAATTTAAGATCTGATTGCAGTTTAAAATCTAAAACAATAACGAATATCATCAAATTAAAAACATATAAATATAAAAATTAATTTGTATACTAACCATTTTTTGTGGAGTTTTTTTTTTTTTAGTGAAATGGAAGAAAAAGAGGAATTTATTATTTTGAGTAGAAGTGGAAAACAGAGTTTTTCTTTTTTTTCTCTTTATAAAAAGCAATGGGAAAGTGAAGGAATGATAGCCGTCTGATCATTTAAATAGGGGCCCACGTCAGGCGTAGTTGTTAGGTTTCAACTGTTGATTTTTCCCGCCAATTTCGGCCAATGCTTTCGGAGTTATGGAGGCGGCCGTCTTTGGCTTTTGAAATTTATATTAATGTTATGTTAATATATACAATAATAAAATTTTATTTTTGTAGGGAGATTATGTACTTAAAAAAAAGTAATTTAAAAAAGGCAAAATAATATTTGGGGATAAATATAAAGAGTCATGGTTGCAATTAGGGGTGTTCACGGTTTGGATAAAAATAATTTAACATCAAAAAATTAAATTAAACTGATAAAAAAAAATCAATTTTGTTTGGATTTAATTTAGTTCGATTTTAAATTTTTGAAAACTAATATTATTTGATTTGGTTATGGTTTTATTCGAAAAAATTAAAAAAATAACTGAACTGAACCAAACTGATGAATTATATATATATATATTATTAATATACATACTTAATATATTATTTTTATAAACAATTTTAAAGATTTTATATGTGTTTTCATTTTAATTTCTTTATAATTTACGTATTGAAAGCAAAAATATTCAAGGTGAAAGCATTTATTTTATTGATTTCATGTATAGGAGTGCTATGAGAATTCTTTGTGAGACTGAAAATGTTAATGTCTCTTTCTTCTAATACAATATAGTGAATTTAAAGCTTTAATCATAATAATTTCAGTGATCAAAAGTTCAATAATTTATGTCATTCTAACTATTTTTTTTTGTTTTGAATGAATTGTTGTCACTTTCTTCACATTTTGAATTAATTTTTTCTTTTATTCTTTTATATGGTTAATAACCGAATAACCGAACCAAACCGAAACCGATAACCACCAAACCGATAAATATATATTATAGTTGGTTTGGTTTTGATAATTTTAAAATCGATTAAGTTGGTTTAGTTTTGATTTTGACCAATAATCGATCCGAACCGACCCGTTAACACCTCAGTTGCAATATTTTAATATTATGGGTTAAGATTTGAAATTTTATGATTATTTATTGATTTATTGGGTTTAAATTATTATTTTTTACATATATTTAATATACTAAAAATATGTTTAGTGTAATTCTATACATAAATGGCTTGAGGGCGAAATTAATAAAGTGTTTATTTTTAGACATCCAAATTATTGAGGCTCAAAAAAGAAATTAATGGTGAATTTTGTGATATATTTTTTTCACTTAATATGATTTTAAAGATTGCTATATAAAAAAAAAGGTCCAAAACTTATATTAAAAAGAAAAAAAATATTCTAGAATTTTAAAATAAATAACTTAAATTTTGTATTAAAATAGAGTTTTTAAAACAACATCCAAGGTAATATATCTTAAATATGTAGCTGATATGTTTATTATCTAGAAGTAATGATTAGTTTTGTAAATAACAATATTACTATGCGAAGTTAATTTATGTTTTCATCTCATTTGATAATTATTATACTAGAACAATAAGTATGCATAAATAAAATAAAAACAATTCTAGCTTATTTGATTAGATATGTTTGTCTATACTTGGTGATATACACTAAAATTCAATAAAATCATTTTATCATCTATATATTGAATTTATCATGACTATTAGTATTTCACGAAGAAGAATGCTATGTAATTGAATGAAATTGTAGAAACTTCTAGAATTGACGAATTGAATTAGCGGTGTATAATATTTAAAAGGAATGGAATAAAATTTTGGAATTTCTAATATGTTTCATGTATAGGATTTAAAAAATAAATAATCCAAACATACCACTAACTTGAGCTGTCAAAAAGGGCCGGCCCAAGCCTTGCAGACCAAGCAATTTGAAGGCCTGGGGCGGGCTAACCCTTTATTCGAAAGGGTCTTAATATGCTCAACCCAACCAAACTCTTGAAAGGCCGAGGGCTGGGGCGGACTAGCTCTTCTTTATTTTTATTTTTTTCTTTTCAAACTTATAGTTCTATAAGAAAATGAGAAGATTTCGAATCAAATATGACTAACAACTTTGTTATTTTAATGACACCAGCAAAAAGTTTAGTGTAATTAACATGTATTTCACATACTAGATACGCGAATGAGATAAGTAAGTGATAAGCAAGAGTTGAGGAAGGCGAAGGTGCGAGATTCTGTCTATGCATTCTAGATATATATGAATCTACTTTGATAGAGTTTCTCTAAAACATATTCACCTAATTTTGAGTCCATTTATTCGGAGATATATGTATATGGACGTACCAAAATCTGATAAGATTCGTAATATTACAACATAGTGTGTATTTAAGTAATTAAATTATATACTAGTTAGATTATTATAAGTTATCCTAATAAAAAAAATTGGCCCATGGGCCGACCCTAACCCGGCCTCGATAAAGCCTCAAAGACTTTTATGGACCGGGCTTATAAGCCCTAGGTTTAGAAGGGCTTGAAAAATCTTATCCCAAACTCTATCCCAATAGCGAATTGAATTGAGCCGACCCCATGGGCTCATTTTGACGGCTCTACCACTAATACTCCAACCATTTCTTGCAATTTTTAGGAGTTAATATACTTGTATTTATATACTATAGGTTTTTTGTACTATAGTTTTTTTCTTTCATAGTATACTTGTTGGGTATGTATGTATTGATTTTTTATTATTAATATAAAATCTTGTCTTTATATATATATATATATATTATTTTAATTATTTTATCTCTTTACCTTTTTCTGTTAATTAGGAATAACTTTTCAAAAAACAATTTTTTAACACTTCTTTTTCATGCAAAAATAGTTTTATCACACTAGGCGTTTATATCAAATTAATACAATTTTTATTATTACGTGATTTAATAAAATAAAATAAACTATAAATTTAAATACATGATATACATATATTGACTTAACTTAAAAATTCGATACGGATAAGTTTTATTACTCTTTTACAATCCCTAAGGCAAATAACGGAAAACATAAAATAAAGACATGGTGTGTCTCAACCATTTAACAGGAAACTAAAAATATTAAGATATTTATAATCAAAATCAACATTTCAATTCAAACACATAATTACTTATTTATAAATTAATTTCAAACTTTTATCAGTTATCATAGATATACTTATCAGCTATGTTTAATCAATTAAGCCAAACATGTTATTGTTTTATTAGGAAGCTAAAGCTTGAAAAAATTACCTTGTTATGAAATGAAATATTGACAAAATAGTCATTAATGTTTGAATATTGACTTTTTTTTAATCATTTGACTTAATTTTGCATGCACTTTACAACTTGTGCTACACGGATTTTCTGTTTCAAGACAATTTACAACTTGTGTTACCCAATTAGTTCTCTCTCCGTTCGAAAATATTTGTCATTTTATATTTATCGAAAGTCAATTTAATTAATTTTTAAAGGTAAATTAGATCATATTAATTTGATATTTTATAACAAAAAAATTAGATAACAATATTTTGCATATTACTAATTACTATGTTAGTCAAAATTTTTATAGTTTGATTCTAAAAATAAAAATCACAACAAACAATACCGGACGGAAAGAGTAATTAGCCCGTTAGTAATTATTAGTCAAACTGATTTAACATTTCAATTAAGCTAATTATTACTTTTTGAAGAAAAATTACATATGTCAAATGTCTAATAGTACGTAAATAGATTCGAAAAAACACAGGGCATTTATAATTAATAATAATAAGGTTAATAGTACTTTTGATACCTCCTTCGTTATTGGTAAATTTCTATTTTGATTCTTTTGTTATTTAGCTAATCATATTTAATCTTTAATTAATTGAAAATTGAAATATATACTTTTGATCCCTTTTCTAGTAGTATATGTTCACAAATTTATTATGATTATTAATTATTCTACTCATTAATTACTCATGTGCTATGATAAATTTATGTTATTAATTCTTTTTTGAAGGTAATATTATTCTAAAAATAATACTAGCACAAATATAACCACACATTTCAATTAATTATTAAATGTGCTTAGTCGAATATCGAGGGACTAAAATTGCTATTATCTCTTAATAATAAATAATAATATCATCATAGGAATCTTTTTTTTAACTACAAAATAAATAAAAATTATGTCTATCATGCTCATTTTCCGCGGTGCAAAAATAGTACAATTCATTATGGTAGTGAATTTTAAAAAATAAATTAGAAATTAATTAATATTTATTATCCTTTAAACATTTTTATTTTATTTTATATAAAATCCAGCAAAGCAAATCTAGGTAAATGATTATTTTCACCCAAGAAAAAGGGGAATGATTTTTGGCAATAACAGCTAATTTTCATGATTAGCATTTGTTATGATTTTCTTGATTAGATTTGATGGGATTTTTGGCCCCATTTTCTCTCTACATTTTATTTTTTGTTGCTTTTTCTTGTTAATAAAAAGTGGGGAATCTTGGTTACACAAAGTGACGAAATTTTCATCAAATGCTTTTTTGAGTAATTATTAGTGTTTATAAAAATAAAATAAAACGATCAATTTTATACCTTTAATGGTTTGAAAAATGATCCATATGTCGTACGAACTTTTTGATCATGCTAAATGAAACAAATTCGTTTTGTCTTTAATTTTACAGAGATTTCAATGAGAATCAATTTTTTTTAAAGCCAGTAGTATCTGAGTCAACTTTCACTCAGCTCGACTAATTCCACGAGATACCTGTTTAGGCTGCCACCTTCCACCCACAACAAGTATCGATGGAAAGAATCACCTAGTATATATTTTGTTTCCACTGAAATTTTAGGATTCTCAACTACTTCATTGACCACTAGGTCACAACCTTCGAGTATACCACTCTTGGATGCACCAGAAACATTTTATAAATACAAGATTATAAGTATTCTTTTCTTTAAGGTATATACATATATATGTATACTAAGTTTTTTTCAAAGTTAGTGAATGCATATGCATCCGAATCCACTACGCGGGTCCTCCTCTGGTCTCGAGAGGGTGGGACGTATGTAAACCTTACACTGTAAATTCCTTGGACGAAAAAGTCCAGCAACATTGTTCTTTTATAACTAACAAATGTATTACATTAATTGCTTGAACCTTGAAGGAAATCATTATGCCAAGCTCAAAATCAAAAAGGAATTATTGAGAATGAACATATCATTAAATAACAATGCTTTCAATTTTGTGAAAGGGTGAACTTAATTATTACAATGTAAATCACCTAAAGCAAAGAAGAATCCCCCTTCTTTCTCTAAATAAACCAAAACATAAGATTACAATATCAAATGTTGGTTTAGCAGAACTTCTAGTCCTTCATTTACATATCAAAAGTAGACTACCTCATAGCATCTTAGAAGAAGTAATTGACACCATAAGACGAACCAAACGTGAGTTCATAAACAAGTGACCTGAGGATAGAGAGTCTGATAAAAAGTATATTGAAGTAACTAATGAGAGTTCAGGATCCAAAAAGTGGAGGATCTATCATCTGTGAGCAGTAAGCAACTGAACCTTCTCTTTGTGGTGCCGTTTCCAGTATTGCTCTCTACTGTTTTTCTAGTACTACTGCAACCATGTAAAGGGAAAAAAAGAAGATAAGAATCAATGTATAGATGATCTTAAAGCTTGTTTCTGAGGAACGTAGGCTAGAAGCTTATATCATATTTCAAGTTCAAAACAAAGAAGGTGTTGATTTATGATGGACATTATATCTTGTGGAACTATATGCTAATGATAAGAAACCTAATGTGTTGAGGTCAGACCCTTCTAAATTGAGACACTGGAGCAACCATTTGCTTATATAGCGCAAACCAGTAAAACGGATAACCCGATTTGACCATCAAAATGTCTAGCTAATGACACCAAGAGGTTCAAATGACTAACATTTTATATCAAGAACACCCACAAAATCTCGAACTGCTTCATCTATGAACCATTACCAGTATTTCAAGAATATTACCTCTATATGTGTTAGTTCATATGCAATCATTGCCTTATTCCCAGAGATTCAAAAGTATACGCGTATATATATTTAAGTCAAAATGTAGAATTTAAATGTCGAGCAGAGATAAAAGCAGCAGTGATAGATGGCCACTAGTTATTATAATCAAAATATCAGATTGTTCAGTAAAGGCAATCTGAATAGATTGAGAGAGAGAGAGAGAGAAATAAATAAAAACAAACAATATTTAGCCATATTTACGATATTGGAAAGGAAATGTAGACATCATATAAGCAACTGATTTTGGTAGTAACCCATTAAATTAATTTTCGCAGTGAAAATGAACTTTACAATTCCATAAAGGCACAGAAGGCAAGAACTTAAGCCCGCTACTGATCATTCCGTGCTAGTTTCATGGTTGATTGCAATAAATTACTGTAATGTGTTTTGAGTAATCTTGTGTCTATGCTTGAATCTTTTTCCTTCTTGCAAATTATATTCTCTTGAGAAGATATAAATGAAACAATACAAGGCTTGAATATATATTTTATATGTATATTTTCCCTAGGTTTAGTGGCTAGTTTGGCTTCTTTATCAGCAAGTAGAAGAAACTCCTAACTTCGTAGGGTCGGAAATGAAAAAGCACAGTGGGAGTTTCCCCCTTTTCTGGTTGAGGCTTTGACCATGCAACCGCCCATTAAGTTTCATGATGTATGTTGGAGAACAAACAATTCAATTCGAGATTAACTTTCTATGGTGAAAGGAAAATGAGATGTCTGTACTGTTGTTGCTACCACTGCATTTGCTGCTCTAAGTTATTAGTTACTTCCTTTGTATGAAAAATGACATTCTCACTTCCTGTTTCACTTTGAATCTAACTGTTTTTTCTCTTTTGGTTGAATGTTATTGATTGTGTGTGTGTGTGTATGTATAGAAACATATTGAAGCCAAATGTGTTTTTCCATAAAATTTCACTCAAGGTTTTATGGTTTCCCAACTAGGGAACTGTGGCTTACTCGGCCACTAGACACATGAGTATTTCCCAACTTGACTTGATTACAAAACCGAAGGCCAAGACTGTTTAGAAGGAATATGGTTTCCATATTGTCCCACATAAACTCATATAATTACAGTTTTTTACTTCAATAAACCCACGCTTCAGTTGTGCTTTGTGCATTACGCTCCAGCAGGCAAATGTAGCTTTTTGTTATTGACAACACAACTAGAAAAAATCAAGCATGAGTTCAAAGACATATTAGAGTTATCACTTATGTACAGTTTAGTCAGGCCACTGAGAAAATCATCAAATGTACCAATAAGTTCTTATTAGCATTTCCTGTCCTTAAAGGATACAAAACGTTCCTTTCATATAACAGTCACCATTTTTCATGTCAATATCATGACAAATGTTATCGCAGATCAGAGGTGCCTTAAACACATGAATTTATTAAACCATCAATAGGTATTGAAGATATTTCATTCATATTGATACTTCATTCAAAAGGAAATCACAAAAATGCACACATAAGAGTACAACAAAATCAGCACCCAAGGAAGTGGACTAAAAAGCCTAGAGTTCAATAAAGTGCGTTGAGAACCATGATGTCTCATGTAGAAAAAACACTACGTGAGTTCAACAAGTGTCGCATGGAATTAGTCGAGGTAAGCATAAGTTGACCCATACACCAAAGTTACATAAAAAAAAAACAGCTTCCTTTTTACTCATCTCAAACAAAAAGTTATACAAGTCATATTCCAGAATCAAAAGATTAAGATCAGAGTATCCGAATTCAATCTTACAAGTAGTTACCGGGTTTATTGATTATCTGCCAGCTCCTGTTGATCTGTGCCTTCATTTTTTAGGTTCCCAAACTTGTCCTTGAAAGAATCTTGCCTCTGCAACCACATCATATGCCCCTGCCCAACAAATTACACAAATTGGAGGAAGATACTACAAGGTGGAGGAATCGATACCTCGCCAACAAGGTGAAATTTAAATAGTCAATCAACCGAACTACTAAGATTTATTTACCAAGCATACTTGAAAATTGAAATTACCTGGAGACCAGCAGCCCAGACAATGAGGAATGAAGCGAACCAGAGTTTTTTGTCCTTGAGAAGTTCCTTCACTACAAATTTTCTCTTCTCCATTGATGAGTACCTCAAAACCCCTTGTTACTAAAACACTGTAATTTGCATATTGAAAAATTGAGTTCGGTTTATATTTCTCAAACGGGTTAAATTTTATGTAAATTGTACTTTCACTCCCACAAGTTTTATATTGTACTACTAGTTTCGCACTTCATACGTATGTATCTTTAATTATAGATCAATGTGAATAAAAATTCAAAAGAAATAACGAATGCTTAATCGTGATCAAGGTATTACAATTGTGCAATGGTAAGTTCGCGTCTCCTATTTCATGATCGCTAAGCACAATAATCAAACTAGCCTTTCTATTGATTGCGATTATGAAAGATTCATTCTAACGTTCATATCACAATAAAAACTCATCTCAACCTCCTTAAATCCTAATTAAGATCATCCCAACAAGTTCTAAGTGATAATAAAGACGATTCAAAACATAATACGTCAACACTAAAAACGAAGAAAATTAGCCATTTTCCAACAACATAAATTCCATTCATGTTCAACATAAGCTTCTATAAGTAATAAAAAAAAAGTTATATCCAAAAGAATATTCATAACTTATCATTCCTTGTTCAATTTTGTACATTGACATATGAAAAATGAACGTATACACATAATTTCAACTAAACTAAATGTTCAAAATGGCCTCTTTAGGTTCTTCAAATCCAAAGAATCAATACACTCTACCTCACCTCTATGTAAATTCAACAATTTCAACAACTCACTTGCTTTCTCCTTAGTATTTTCACCACAACCAACTTGTATTAGTAACAATAGCTTTTGAAATGCACCAACTTGAAGTGCTTCATTAATAAGCACAACATTATCATTCTTCCCAATTAATAACTTCCATAATATTGAAACTGAAAATTCAGTTGCTAAATCTGAAACTCTCAATAATTTCTTGATCAAAACAGGAATAGTTAAGGCATAATTATTAGCCCTTCTTCTCCCTTCTTGTGAGTTGCAAAGTCTAGCCAAAATTCCCAATACTTTTTCACATATGCTCTTTTCACAATCCACAAGTGTCTCTATAAGCAATTCCACTAACCCCAAATCAACAAATTTTGATCTTGCTTTGTCATTTGATAATTGTGATGAATTAACCATATGGTAAATTGTTAATAAAGAAGCTTTTGTAGTTGTAGGACAAATTGGCTCTTTTATTAACTTCACTAATGATTCTAAACCTCCATCAATCTTTATTAACTCTTCAACTCTCCATATTTCTTCCATTCTCATGATTTCTTTAAGCAAAAACACTGAATTTCTCCGGCTCGATAAACTTCCACATTTCAAGAACCAAATCATGCAATTTAAAGATGATTTTGATCCAAGAATCGACTTGGACTCACCATCTAGAGGCAATAATATTGTCAAAGTTGATAAAATTTCTTCCATTGTTTCAACTTCATAAACGGATGATTTCTCCGTAAAACAATCAAGTGTAGATGATAACATCTTCCCTGCACCATTTGCAACAAAACAACGTTTATTCCTTGTACTTTCCTTTATCATATTCCTCATTTTCATTACTAGTTCGCGACTAGACTCAGAGCCTTGCTGCAATTTGCAGCAAGACTCGATCTTCCTAAGAATCCCCGTTACCTCTGATGAGGTAACGGGGATTCTTGGAGTTGGGATCCTCTCGATCCCATATTCTTTATTCACAACACACCATTCTTGGATCATTTTCCTCATGGTGTGATTAGGAATTGGCTCAAGTGTGTTCAACACTTTTTTAGTGATGGGACATGTTTGATTTCCGTTTTCGATCCATGTCTCGATACTCACACGATCGTACGTGATCCCCGTCGACAACGTCACAGGATCACTCATCAAATCTAATGAAATTGGACACTTGAAATGGCTAGGAACCATTAACAACTCCATGGTTTTTTCTTCAATTTGTTTCTTTGTGTTACTCCTCTTTGATGCTCTTTTCTTCCTCCATGTTGAAATCATTGTATTTTTATGTTACAAACAACAAAAAGAAATTGGAAAAAAAATGAGTTTTGTTATATGATTTTATTCTTTGCAAGTTATAGAAATTAATGAGATTTTGGTAAGTTTGTAGGGAGTTAATGTGTATATATATGTGAGTTTATTGATGTCACGCGGTTCAACTTTCAATATTTAATATAATTGAATTGTATAGTATTTTCAACTATGTATTATAATTTTAATAATAAAATATTTCATGAACGTGTGAGCTAAATTGAATATTGACTAAGAAAAATTGTGAAGTGTTGAATAGGAATGGGGCAAAAAAGGGGTGCTAATATAAGAAGATTTGTTTAGACTCTAGATTTTTATTTTAATTTTTTTTTGACTAAAGATGTTAGGTTGAAAAAATAAAAAATAAAATAATTTAAAGGTTGGCTTAATTTTGACGGGAGAAAATAGACAAGACAAAAAAACTGGTCGGTGGACTAACCTTACTCATTTGATTTTATTATAGTGTATATTAAAATTATTATAATTAAAAAATTACTTTATGTGATACTTAAAGCAAAGTTGGGTAATTTGTTTATATTATAGATAATTAATAGTTTAGCAAATCTTGTGATATTTATATATACAAAAACAAATGAGTGATCATTTGTT
This sequence comes from Solanum habrochaites, assembly GCA_027704765.1. Classification (NCBI taxonomy): domain Eukaryota; kingdom Viridiplantae; phylum Streptophyta; class Magnoliopsida; order Solanales; family Solanaceae; genus Solanum; species Solanum habrochaites. The sequence continues at coordinate 1,710,179 of JAKWJA010002492.1, forward strand.
AAAAAAATAAATTAACTACTCCATATATGAGGATAATAGGTTATATAAATATAACCTCTTTTTTTTTATATATATATAAAGGAACTAAGAAACACACAATATTTAATAATAAAGGTAGTATATTGAGTCGTGTATCACAAAAATCAAAACAATTTTTTTTTGTTAATAATCGTGAGACTAAAAATCTTGTTCCAACTGTCCAATGTAAAAAATGTCAATATTTTTAAAATAAAATATAAGAAAAGTGCTACATAAATGAAACATATGGAGAAAAAAAGTTATATATTAAAAAAAAAAAAAAGAATTCAAAGGAATCAAACTTGTATACGCTTCTTTGTTTTTGGTCTACACGGACTCGTTTTACATGTAAAATTTGGTTGTTACATGCAAACCTAACGCGCAAGCTATGAAGTAGTAAGGTCAAAGATATTATTCCCTCGGTAATCAGTATTAATTTATGTGATATAATTTGACTTGACGTAAAATAATTTTTAAAGTAAATTGTATATTTTTATTTTTATAAACATGGAAAAGATATGAAAGCTATTATTTTTTTCAATCTTATCGAAAGAGTAAATCATGTTAATAAATAAGATATATTCAAATGTCCTAATGTATTATATGAAGGGATAATGCACAAGTACCCCCTCAACCTATGCCCGAAATCACAGAGACACATTTATACTATACTAATGTCCTATTACCCTCTGAACTTATTTTATAAGTAATTTTCTACCCCTTTTTAGCCTACGTGACACTAGTTTGAAAAAAAAAAGTCAACCTTCGTTGGGCCAACAAGATAGTGCCACGTAGGTCGAAAAGGGGTAAAAAATTATTAATAAAATAAGTTCAGGGGGTAATAGAACCTTAGTATAGTATAAGTGTGTCCCTGAGATTTCGGGCATAGGTTGAGGGGGTACTTGGGCATTATCCCTTATATGAATAAGTAGTTGTTTTGATGTTACTTTTATGAATGCATGTTTGCGATAGCCAATTTTTAAATACACGAAATATATAAATTCAGAAGTCAACAATAATAGTAACTAATTTTTCTTTGATGTATACTACTTTCATAGAGTGCAAACAATCTTATTTCATAGTGATTAGTGAGCATGAGTATCGTTTTTTGAAAATTTTAAAATGATATGAAATTCTTTTTTTACAAAATATAAACTAATGAGTTAAGTTTTAATCTTTTTTTAAGAATAATATCATGCTTTTTTTTTTCTTTTGGAGAAATTGTGATATAAAATTATAATTTTCGAATAGTATATCTAAATTTAAAATCATCATGAAATTATTATATATCCAAATATAGGCTTAAAAATTACTTCTTCCGTATCAAATTATGTGATGATTCTCTTTTACTGTTCTTTTTTCTTTATACTTAAATAGTCATTATATTATTATAATTATAGACTTTAAAAATAATATAACTTTAAGTTTTCAAGACAATAAATATTTTCAATAATATTTTTCAAATTTTATGATAAATTATATATTATGATTAATGAGTAATTTTTATGTCATTTTCTGTGAAGGGTCCCAGCAGTAACGAATTTACATAAATTCATTCATCATTTTATGCGTATTACAAAGTAAACAAAAAGAAAAGGAAATGTAAATATAACACAAATTATTTTATAAATTTCAGTTCTATCTCGTAAAAAATATTTATATAATTTACAATATATTATATAATTCTTTTTTTATTTTTACTTGTTTATTATAGTATTTTTTAATATTTAGATGACATATAATTTTTTTTTGTCCTTTTTTACTTGTTAAATTTTGACTCGATAAATTGATGATATAATAGAAAAAAATAAATTTTTTTTTTTATCTGTCAAAAATGAAAAGTAAAAAGAGATATCAAATTAGAAAATATTTGTCAAATAAATAGAATTGAAAGGAGCATTGGGTAATATTTATGGATGGAGTAATTTTTATTATAATACACCAATAAGAATATAATCTGATTCAAAAAATATTTTTTTTACTATTGATGTCATAATTGTTATTTTTAAAACATAATTGAAAATATTTTTTTATGAATCAACCAATCTACTTAACGATTAATGTGCTCTTTAGTAAGATTTGTAGTACATAGAGATTTCGTAATACATAATTGACTATGAGAATCTCAATAATTGATGCAGTTAATTATTTTTAATATGTTTGAAAATATGATGGAAGAATATAGAGATCCAAAAATGACTTTCTCCGAGAATATATTTAATTTTAAGTTAAAAAGATAAAAATATCTAAAAGAAATTATATATATATTAAAGGTAAACCTTTTTTTTTTTTTGTTATTATATGTATGTATATGTAGTTTTTTTGTATTTTTAATCCTCTTGACAAAAATTTTTATGTCATTACGATAAAAAAAAGTCAAATCAGGTTAAATAATATACCAAATACAATTCAATAGACAATAGATTCACATTTAGGGCTCGTTTAGTCATAGAATTCTCAAATAATATTTGAGAAAAAATTTGGCAAATAATGTTTGTTCATATAATTTGTTATTATTTGGTAAATATTTTTGGCATATATCTCAAATTTTTAAATACTAGCTTTTTCTAGTATTTGGATCAAATCTCATTATTTGGGATCTTTTGAAAATTAAAATTTTATCTCAAATTTTTATCTTTTACAAAAACACCCTCAATTATAGTTGTTTGCGTTTAATTTTTTACGTGAACACCAAAATAGTGATGAAATATTTGGTGAATATTAAATAATGATATGATTGTTGATGAAAATTAGCTCAAGGTAGCAAAGTCATGTGCTTCGTCTATTTCACGATGTATGGAATGAGATACTTGTTGCACTCAATCCAATTATCACATTGCTCTAGTGTCATGGACACTATTTGTTATTGTTGTAACAAACATCCAATTAACTTGTAATACAAAGGTGAAATATATTTCCCAAATTCCATGACCAAAACACACGATGATATTGACCAGTATCATTTTGTGTTCACATCTTGAACCCCCAACAAAGTGTTTCATAGCCACGTGCTCTAATCCTCTAATGGCACTTCCCTTTTGACATAGTTGTGGGTGAGGAGTGGTTCATAGCCACGTGCTCTAATCCTCTAACCGCACTTCCCTTTTGACCTAGTTGTGGGTGAGGAGGGATTTGAACCCCTAACATAGTGGTTCGTAACCACGCGCTCTAATCCTGTGAAGCCATAAGCAAAGCAAAGTGTAGATGCATAGAGAATAGGGAAGTTTTTTAATGACAATAATCAACATACAAATCAAGGAATTAGTAGCTTCTCAGTCAAAAATATCAAAGGAAACCATAAAAGAGTATTTCAAGATTATACAGCTTTGACTTCTTCTCCCCTTCTAAATGTACATACAAGACAGGGATAGAAGCTCTTTTGCAGTATACATACAACAATATATACTTAAGAAGCTAATCATGTCAGAGGTCTAAACTGGTTAGAAGTTAATCACTGCTAAATGTGTCATTGTGGCTAATCATGTCCATACACTAGAACAAGTCAAACAAGAATATGCACCAGCAGGATGCTGAAAAATTGCTGGTAGTCCGTTTCAGCCGAGAGGTGCAGCAAAATCAGTAGAATAGGTACTTAGCTATTCGTCCGAGTTAGGCTTGGATTCAAAGAACTTGGATACAGCTTCATAAAGATTCTCTTCCTCGAATGGTTTTGAGACGTAACCATCCATCCCACACTTGAGGCATTTCTCTAATGTGGCATGAATAACATCAGCAGTCATGGCCAATATCGGCATGTGCCACCTGCGCCTCTTTGTACCTCCACCACAGTTCAACACTCCATTCTGTTGTTCATTTGCAATGCTCTCTAGTTCCCTAATTCGACGTGTAGCCTCAAACCTGCAATTTCAAAAGGATTAGTTTTAAAAACCTTGTACTTCAGTTTCTTTGGATGTTCGTGTTCAGTCACTCTTTTCTTTCCCTTGGTACAAAAGCACATTGTCCTAAAGACAACCTTTTGTTTAGTAAAACCTGTATTCCTATAGGAAATGAAGTTCAATATGCACAGAATCTCAATACCCAAAAGTGTAGTTCTGAACAAAGAGGTGTACAAATGAGTGAAATAGCATTTGCCATTCAAGTGAAATCCAATCAACATTGCTGTATTAGCAAGTAGGTCGACATGCACCAACGACAAGCAACAGTTTCAAAGAAGTTCATAAACCTGTGACTGATACAGAAGCTATGCAGACACTAGACATGGTCAATATATACACAAATTAACATTGATCATCTCAGTTGCTATGTACACAACAAAGAGAATCAGACTTCTGGTTAAAACATGCTACAGTGAGGTCACAGACAGACAGTATATTTGTGAGCATATTCTTAAATGTCGGAACTCTCAAATGACAGCAACCATCTGAGGAATGATAAACAGCTAAGTTTCCAAGTTTGACTCAACCAAACAACAGCCCCCCTTTGGATTATTAAGCTCAATACTTGAGGAGGTAAGCAACACAAGAATAATAGCCAACACTTTTTCCAAGGCATTACCGAGTATATAAGAGGTTCTTCCCTTATGTCAGTTCAGAAGAGATCCTTTAGTGAAGCACAAAGTGCAAAATGAGAAGAAAAGCAAACAACTGAATTTTGGGTGGACCGTGGTGAGATGATACAAGTCTTGACAGTCTAGTTGCGATTAAAACTCCAGAGGGTATTAGTTACATAAGAATGTTGTCCATTTAACTCTCTCATCAGAGTTTTCTCCAAATTTCAAATAGAATTAAAGTTTTGTTCATTTTTTATTGAGGTAAGTTTAAATTGTTCAAATTCTGTAATCATCAATGACCAACATTGATAAGCAACCCAAATTCACTGACCAGTCGGTAAATATTTATTTGTTAGCAGAGAGCTAAAACTGAATTTTGCAATATATGACTTGTAAAGCTGCATTGTTTCCTTTCAGAAACAAAAAAGTTGTCTATCAGCAATTATCTTATCTCAGATTCATTGATTAAAGATAATATGTCAATATACTACAGCAGGGGACTTAAATTCCTATACTTACGGTGTACAAACCAGGACTTGGGTACAAGAATGGGTATTAGTTTAAAACTAGTAAATATTTTATAAAGCTAGAATTGAAACAAGGCTTAACTGTGGATAAAGCACATTAAAATCATTTCTGCAATCAAAAGCACCTTTTACCTTCCACAAGTCCAGTAGAATAAGATTTGGTCCCAATACAGAACAGAATGTGAAGACTGTTATTGACAGAGCACATTTTGAATTTTCTACTGCCAACACAGACATACTGATGCTTCAACTTAAAGATGGCATAATTCGAATTTGCTCGTCACAAACTTGTAAGTAGAACTACTATGAAGAAAATCATTAGATCAGGAACTGAGAAGTTTCGAACATACCCATCCATTTCTGGCATCTGAATATCCATAAAGCATGCATCAAAATTGTGAGGTAACTGCAGCAATGCAAGAGCAGCTTTCCCACTTTCAGCACACTCTACCTCGGCCCCAAACTTTTTGAGTGCACCAGCAGCAACCCTGCGATTTACTCTATTATCATCAACCACCAAAATTTTCATACCACACAGTAGGCCACGAAGGGATGGAGATCTATTGGACATATCTTTTCCTCGACTCTTGGTTCCAGTTCCAATTAGCTGCTGAAGGCATGCAGCCAGCATACTTGCTCTAAGAGGTTTCATTATCACTGAAAAACCTACTGCTTTAGCCTTTTCATGTTCAGCGTTGGTGATATTAGTCGCCAGAAGGATCATCTTAGGTAACTTGTACATGTGTCCATTTTGATTGATGTTTGGAAAGTGTAAATTTAGGTCAACATCTTCAGATATCCACAAGTCCTTCTCGACCAGAATTATGTCCAGCTTCCTCTCACTGCAGCAAGATAACAAATGCTTATTTAAATTAATGTATCAATATTCCAGTTCATTGTTTTCCCCTTTTCAGGGGGATATCAGCATTTTTATTTAGGCTATTCTCCGCTAGATTAGAACATCTTGCTAAACACTGGAACTCCTCATGCAGGGAACTGAATTAAAAAAAAGGGTATCCTAGTGGCATTTTAAAGATATTGTCACATAAATGACAGATTTGGATATATTTCTACACCTAAATGTTCTCCTCTATGTTGCCTTCTGCTACTATATATTTAGGTGATAATAGCTGGCAGGTGAAATGCGCAGAAATACAAAAATGAAACAATACTAGTAAATATATGTCTGGAAACGTACATTGGTGAACATGAATTCTTTTATCGCTGAACAGAAGAAAATCAAACCTCAGTCAATCCTTAGGTAAATGTTTTTTGTTATCAATTATCTGCAATTTGGAACTCCTTTTCTCTTCTTGTCGATTAAATTCCATTTTACTAAACAAGACTGTAAAAGATAAGGCACTTGGGCCTAACACAACCCCAAAACACTAGCTTATGAGGGGAGGATTGTCCAAGTCCATATTTAGCAAACCACCGGTCGATTCCCCAACCAATGTGAAACTTTAACCTACTCTAACCCCCCTTCACACCCAGGCCAAACCAGAGTGTGGACCAGGAGCCCACAAAGGGATGAAACTGGCTCTAATACCATGCAGATACGGCACTTGGACCTATCCATATAAAAAGAAAACGGTCTATTTCCCAACCAATGTGGCACTTTAACCGACTCTAACAAAGGCTATAGAGTGCCTACAATGGCCAAAGGCATTTGCTTACAGTTTGTCTAAGATAACATTAATAGTAATGTGTCCTTCAAAGCCTCAAAGTTAAATTGATCTAAGCAATACATGCTTGCAGTTCTGAATCACTTACAGTCTACAGAGTATCAATAGCAAAGAGTTTGCCAAAGGATGAAAACATACTTGGAAACAACAGAACCATTTCTCCCAAGAGTGGCTGCAGCTCTCTTGATGCTACTGACAACTTCTGACCGAATACCAAGTCTCTTCAGATGGTATCCAGTTACAGCAGCTCTTACAGGCTTTTTATCGACTATAATAGCATTTAGACCTTTGAATGATGTAGGCAAATCATCAGAATGAGATTTTTTCAGATCACCAAGAGCATGTTTCTCGCATCTTAGGAAGCTAACACTGAAAGAAAATGTGCTTCCAATCTTGGGACGGCTAATGAAACTTATATGACCGCCCATCAGCTCGACGAGACACTTGCTAATGCTTAGCCCAATACCAGTTCCTCCATACTTTCTAGAGGTTGAACTGTCTGCCTGCATGAATGGTGTAAAAACTCGTTCTTGTGTTTTTAAAGGGATCCCGATTCCAGTATCCTCAACACTAACCATTACAGTGACATCCCGAGAGAGATCATCATTCACCACCATAGTTGCAGATTCATAGTCCAACCCATTGTCAGCAATTATGTGCTTGAAGGTGTTCCAAGTGTTCTGGCTATCAGCAGTTTCGTAACCACTTAAGGTCTTGAAATGAAAAGCACTAGAAGAAATAACACTTTCAGATCCTCCATTCAAGCAGGTATCCTTTTTGTCACCATCTTTGTTTTGTTCTACCAGATGAACTTGAACAAATATATGCCCTTGTAGAGTGAACTGTCAAAGAATAAACTTTTGGTTATCATAATGATTCAAGAAAGAACAAATAGCGAAGTTCTTAAGGTTACTATATCCTTGTTTGAATGCAACATTAAAATAGAAAGCAAATCAAAAAGAGGAATGTTTCTCGTCGGCCTACCTCTTTTCTGAACAGACAACAGAGAAGGTAAATCTTAACTTCCTCAGAAATTTCACATTCCACAAATTAAAGGAAAATTTTAAAATTTATTTCTCCATTTCCATCTTTTTCTATCCCTTTCTTTTACCTCCTAGTTTCCAATAGCATAAAGAGGGACTTGTGCTTATGGTTCAGGGATGAGAAGATTGCCTGTTTTACTTACTTTGACAGAGTTGTTCACCAGATTTGTTATCACTTGTCTGAATCTTCCTGGATCCCCCATAACAATTTCAGGCACTTTATCAGAAACAAATACGGCCAACTTCAGTTCCCAATAATCATTTCATGTCAGGAAGCAGCACCAGGTGCAATTGAAATCCAGAGGTAACAGGCAGCAGAAGCGAAAGAAATTAGTAGTTGAAGACATAGTGGCTCAGTTTAACACGTAAACCAACAGACAACAACAATAAATTACTTTGTGCATGAGAATAAAGGAACTAATGAATGTTCAGGGGCGTACCTCAAGACTTTTGCGCCTTGAATCATCAGAGAATAAAGAGAGAACATCATCCAGTATAGAGCGAAGGTCAAATGGAACTGCCTCAAGTTCTAACTTGCCCGCTTCAATTTTGGCCCGATCAAGCACTTCATTTATCAATCTTATCAGTGACTTCCCACAATCTTGAGCAGTCTGAGCATAATCTCTTTGAGTTGAACTCAGATCCGTATCTAGGAGCAGAGCAAGCATTCCTGAATTCACAATCATAAAGCAGGCGCTTAAAAGTTGACGTACCGCATTTAGTTAAATTGCTATTGAGATAATACTGCAAATCAATATGAGAATAGCTCCTTACCTAGGATTCCATTCATAGGAGTTCTTATTTCATGTGAAACAGTAGCCAAGAACTGGATTTAGCAAAACCGAAAATGCACGTCAACATCTCAAGATCAATCTAATGGAATAAAGAACCTTGAATTGGACAAGGTGTTAAGAGACCTGGGATTTGGCAACATCAGCTGCTTCAGCTTGAACCTTTAGCTCCTCCATTTTATGGAAATCATCCTCTACTTTATTAATGTGGCTTGCAGATTTGTAACCCGTGTAGCCAATTAAGAGGAAGATGGTAAAAATGAAAACTGCAGTGGTCACTGCACCCCAAGATATAGGAGCTTCGTAAAGATACCTGCAAAGGCACAAACATATCAAGGCTCCACATCGAAGTTTGAGCTTTCTTACACATAGCACCTGCTGCCAAAGAAGGATGAGCACTTACCTACAAATCATCTCATGCTTACGAAATGGATCACCAAAATCAAGCTTGCATACATGATTTAGTGAGGCATCACCATTGGGGTTCTGGTGTCCGTACATGATTAAAGGATCAGAAGAGTTTGTAACATCATAGACATTTACAATAATTGGATGATTTGCAGCAAGTTGCCCAAGTAGACACTCAACGAGAGACTCAACATCGAAGGCTCCACCAAGATACCTGCGTTGAGTTAAAGAGCTAGATGAAAGTATTACCAAATAGCAGCAGAACCTGCCCAATCTCACCCTTCACCTGGTAATTGACCAAAAACATGTCTTGAAGTAATATGCACTAAAACAAATGCACATGAATAATGGTTACTGAGAGAAATCTTGCAAGACCCAAAGAATAGAATGACTCATCCCTTCTACGTGGTTAGCACGGCAAATAAGACTACGCCTACATCTTTAAGAATCTGACTTAAGCTACATATATTTCCATTAGCCGGCTTATGGGAGTGAGAAGCAGAAGGAACAAATGCTCTAAGTTTGAGCAAATATCTTAAGACCATCGAGCATGCTACAAATTCATCCAATTAGAAAATGACATTGACACAAGCTTACCCTGCAGTGGCTTCAACCCGTTCATGCTCCGTCGGGTTTTCCGGAAGCTTGGATCTGTAAACAGGGAATGTCAAAACAACACCAAGGTGATGAGAACCCAGAAGCCTGAAGGGGCTCGTAAGAACTGCCTTCCCACTGGCCCTAGCTCTTAAGATGTTTTCGCGATCCTCCTGAATGAACCAGGCAAAAGAACAGTCCAATAAAATAAGCTAGCATAACTAACAAAAAGTTAAAATCCATGAAACTTTCTGAACTAATTCATTACCTCTCCTGACATCATGTCAAGTGATTCTATGTAGGAAACCGTCTCTTGTGAAAATATAACTGGAGAATACTCATCTCTAATTGGCGAAGGCTCTTTTTCCATTGTTTTAATAGTCCATCCATGTTCACTCTCAAATTCTTCCCTTTCTGAGTTTAAAACTCTCTCTGCATATGCCACCCCACTTAATAGTGGCCTCTCAAAGGCAGTTCTAGCAGTGTACTCAGCAAAAGTACTCTGCAGTTTCAGTAAAGAGAATCAGAGTCCAAATGGAGCAAAACACCTATCTACAATTCACACAGCTGACAACTGAGGCATAGTCGTTACAACAACAACATACCCGGTTGAGACTGGGGAGGGGAGTGTAGAGTGTACGCAGACTTACCCCAACCTCAGAGGTAGAGAGGTTGTTTCCGATAGACCCACCGCTCAAAGAAAAAATAGTCAAGAATAAAGAAGCAATGGAAGTACTCGAAACAAGCTATAGCTACAAAAACTGAAGAGCAAGAAACTACAAGAGTAATACTACTACTAGAAGTATGGACGAACAACAAGACAATGCACTCCTACATACTAAGCTTCTACCCCTAATCCATATGCATCGCAAGGTCTTATCTTGAAGTCATGTCCTCAATAAGCTGTGACATACTTGTTTCTTTGTTAAAAGATTGAACCAAGCAAAGACAAAATATTCACATGACACAACAGGTAGGCAAATAAAACTCATCAAAATTGCAAAAGATAAAGCAATACCACCAAGAATTAAAGAGAATCAAATTTATACCTCACTAAACTAAACCAATTTCACAACTTTTTTCAGTGCAAAATGACAAATTGTAACCATAAGAGCACAAACCTGATCAATTGCTGATGGATTCTTCTCATAATGGAAAGTTGATACAAGTATAGCAAGGGCATGTACATGATTCACACTAACACTGAATTGATCTTGTAACATCCTTGCCCTTTGATCACACATACTCACAAGCCCTTCTTTTCTTTTCTCCTTATGATTAGCATCCATATAAAAGTATAAAGCAATGCTAAAAAATGTACACCAGATAATCCATAAAGCAAAAAGCTTTGGAAGATAACCCTGTGAAGGAACAAATCTATGCTTTCTCTTTGAGTTAAATTGCTCACTCCCCTTCACACTCAACATATGGTGGCTTTGCATCTTCTCACCCATCACCACAACAACAAAAAAAATACTCCTCAATATTCTTCAAAATTCTCCTAACCACAAAGAAACAAGAAACCCCATATAAACAAATGAGCTAAAAATCATTGCTTTCTGCAAAAGTACAAGTAGTTTCTTAAAACCCCATTTTTTTAAATCATAGGGAAAAGCAAAGAATTCACTAAAAATGTGCTAAAGGCAAAAAACCCACCAAGAAAATGAACAAACAAATCATTTCACCCCACCCCCCTCTCTCCTCACACTATCATGAGGATGGAAAGAAGTGAAACCCAAGAAAAAGAACCAATTTTTTTCCCCCTCATGGAACAACAAGCATGGCTTGACTGCAGTCCTAAAAAGATGAAAAAAAAAATCCCAAATTCCAAGAACTCCTCACACAGTGTCTGTCAATGGGGTTTTTGGAATAAAAAAATGAAAAATCACTCCAATCATGTGCTCTCAAGCATGGAGTTAAGTTGAAGAATCTAGACAATGAAGAGCATGTTCCACTGTTTTCTCTTCATTATTATATATTTACACCATAAAAAATTACTACACTGAGCTCAAAAAAAAACAGAAGAGAGTAAAAACCAGCTAAAGAGCAAACAAACAAACAAAACCAATCAAGAAAGAGAAAAAAGAAGCACTTTTCAATATTTAGAAATATGAGAACTAAAACAATATATAATTTTCTTTTAAATTTATCATAAGGAAAAAAAATAATGTTTTAGCTATATAAAAAAGAAAGTCATGGCATAAATAATAAAAATTGTTGTCACGTTAGAGTTTTATCCTAATTTTCTTTTCTCGTTTGAATTGAAGTTTATTTTTTTTCTATAAAGAAAAGTCAAAGTATTATCATAGATGTTTGAATTTTTTCTAAATTCAATATATATTTATATTTGATATATTCTTTTCTTAAAAGAAAACGTTTGGAGATCTATAATTTAAATATTCTTATTATTATAGCCTAATACAATAGAATCCATAATATAGTCATTTAAGAGTTCTGTTTATAGAGAGATTTGTTCTCTCAACAATTTAAATATTTTTCTTTTATACCAATTTTCATATAAAAATTATGTTTTTAATTTAAGTTTTTATCGACCATATGATATGCTATGATAAGCTTACTTGATCAATAAAAATAACTATAAGTCTTCTTATAAACCTTCACGCTTTAATTTTTTCGTCGATTAAACTAGTGATAGTTTGGTGCAAGTTCAGTCAAATATTAAGGTTAAAATTTAGTTATTATCACCTAAAATTATAATTATAAAATCCAAAAACATAAAATTAAAATTCTAATTTTAAATACCTTTTTCTAATTAATCCCACATTGGTGTACCAATCATTTTTCTTAAATTCTACCTAATCAAATTAATAGTACTAAGTAGATGTATAATAAATACTAGTTCTATTAGACATAAATTTACTATAAAATATTATACTACTGAAATTTATTACCAATAAATATTATTCTACCTAATACACCCCTATCAAACAATTAATCCATTAATTCCTTACATTATTTCTTTTTACCTTTTAAATTGCAAAATAATTTTTTTTTAAAATATGGATCCAACAAAAAGTAATTCAATCTTTTGACAATCTCATATATACATTTTTTTTTTCTTCTGTCTCTTAGACTTTTCACTCTCACATGGGTCTCTAGTAATCTTTATTATTAAATAATTAATTAATTAATTTATCTATTTGTTTATTTAATATATATTGGGGAGTGATGGGCTTTCTGTTATTTTCTCAGGTTGTAGGGGCAATAAAAGCATCAGGTTTGTTGAACACTGCAGGAGGAGATGATTACTTGGATATTTGGGTCCATTTTGATATGCATAATATCAAAATATTTTCAAACTTTGTATTGATAAATTAATTTTTCTTTATTTTTATAAAATAATATTTGTGATTAAAATTTTTAAAAATATACATAATTTTAATTTATGGAGATCTATTAGTAAATCATAATAATAACTTGTTCATTTAATATAATTCTTTTATATAATAGAGATAATGCATAAGTACCTCTCAATTTACATTCGAAATATCAGAGACACATTTATATTATACTAAGGTACTATTATTACTTAAACTTATTTTATTAATAATTTTTTACGTCTTTTTTGCCTATGTAGCACTATCTTGTGAGCCTAACGTTGGTTGATTTTTTTTTAAGCTAATACTATATAGGCCAAAAAGAGGTAGAAAATTACTTATAAAATTAATTTAGGAAAGTAATTATACCTTAGTATATTATAAGTGTGTCTCTGAAATATCCTTATATAATAAGAAAAGTTCTATTCACGTCAAGTAAGAGCTTTATTTTATGTTATGTTTAAATAATTAAAAAAGTAAGAATTTAGAATCTCCATTATTTTATTTTATTTTTGGAGAATTTAGAATTTAAAATCGTGATTTTATTTCCTATGTACGTAAACACAAGCCTTGAGTTTTTTTTCCATCAAAGTCCACATCAACCTCCTTTAATTAGAGGAATTTAGTTTAAGCTTTATATGTTTATATAATATATACAAATCATAATTTAAATTAATTGACATTCTAAAATGCATATCAAACATCAAACAAAAAAACTAAAACAAAAAGTTAGAGCACATCTAATTGTATTTTATGCTTTCGTCAAATCAAATATGCAATAATTTAGAATCGATAATATTAGCAATAACATTTAAATTAGTAATTTAATTTTATATAGTTAACAATTAAAGCGATTATCAAAATAATAAAGTATGAATATTTCAAAATTTTATCTTATATTATTATTATAAACATAGTAGAAATGATTGATAAATATATTAGCAAACATAGTGAGAAAGCATTTTGCTCTTTTTATTAACGGAAAAGGGCCTAAAATACCCTCGAAGTATTGAAAATGGTACACAATTACCCTCCATCCACCTATTGGCCCTCAAATACCCTTCACATCCACCTTTGAGTCCAAATTTACCCCTTCATTAACGGACCAAAATTTAAAATACGAAAAAGGGCCTAAAATACCCTTAAAGTGTTGAAAATGGTACACCATTACCCTCCATCCACCTATTGGCCCCCAAATACCCTTCAAATCCACCTTTGGGTCCAAATTTACCCCTTCCGGAACAAAATTAAAAATAATTAAATAATATTTTTTAATTACGTGGCACTCAATCATTGATTGTAATTTAATATTTAAAATAATTTTAAACCCACTCATTTTAACTAAACCCGCCCCACTTGACCTAATTTAAAAAAAATTAACCCATCTAATTAAAATATCCTAAAATCTTATTCCTCAATTTTTCACAATTTCCATGACTCCATTGTCTTCTTCTTCTTCTTCTTCTTCTTCTTCTTCTTCATGAAACTTGTGAAAATGGGAGGAATAAGGTTTTAGGATATTTTAATTAGATGGGTTATTATTTTAAATTGGGTCAAGTGGGCCGGGTTTAGTTAAAATGGGTGGGTTTAAAATTATTTTAAATATTAAATTACAACCAATGATTGAGTGCCACGTAATTAAAAAATATTATTTAATTATTTTTAATTTTGGTCCGTTCATGAAGGGATAAATTTGGACCCAAAGGTGGATATGAAGAGTATTTGGGGGTCAATAGGTGAATGAGGGTAATTGTGTACCATTTTCAATACTTCGAGGGTATTTTAGGCCCTTTTCCATATTTTTAATTTTGGTCCGTTAATGAAGGGGTAAATTTGGACCCAAAGGTGGATGTGAAGGGTATTTGGGGGCCAATAGGTGGATGAAGGGTAATTGTGTACCATTTTCAATACTTCGAGGGTATGTTAGGCCCTTTTCCGTTTTATTAGTATATATTAGTAAATTTTAGTTAGTGGAATAAGTTAGTTTGATAATGATGCTTGAAGATTAAAAAAAATAAAAAAGTAAAATTGTGGGAAAATGTAAAAAGTAATAATAAAAATTAATAAGAATCATATTATATTATATTATATATTATTTAATTAATAAAAAAGTATAAATCGCTTTCACATATCTTTGAGAAAATGACTTGGCGACAAGGATCAGATCTTATTCCTGATTAAATTACGTCAATGTCCAAATGATCTTGACCGAATTTTTATTTTTTTTTAATAAACAAACATTATTATAAATTTATAATTTATATTTATTCTCTTTCTGCCTTATATAGTTTTATTTCTTCTTTTTTTTTAGATTTTGGGAAAAGAGATAAAAGAATGGGTATTTTATAAGAACGGTCTTATAAATAAATAAATTATGATAATAATATATTTGATATGATTTTACAAATGAACGATAATAATAATATATTTGATGTAATTTTATGGTGATTTAGAGAAGATTATAATTGATATATAAGAAAGCTTCTTTTTTTTTCTTATTTTGTTTGCTATATGGATAATACTTTAAGTAGAATAAGTTTTGCTTTATGGATAATAAATATTTTTTTGACTTTTGACTTTGAATATTTTTTCAGGGAGTAAAAGAGTTCAAAAGTATTAAATCACTTTTTTTCAATGTTATTGGTGTAGTTTTTGATAGAAAGTAATATGGGTGATAGATCTTTTTGACAAGAATGAAATTTTTTTATGATATTTTATCTTTTAAATATTTTTAATTTTAATATTTTTTAACTAAAAATGAAAAAAAAAATATTTTAAAATTAAAAAAAATATTATAATTTTTTAAATTTTATGGCCAAATTTTAATCAAATTTTCTGGTCATTTAGAGTGATTGTTAGAATCATAAATAAAAAAATTGACGATTTACCTGAATTAAAATTATAAATATTAAAAAAATCTTGATGATTTTGTCAGATTTTATGATAAAGTCTAGATGATCGCAGTAACTTGTAATCCAGAAGGTTTTATAATTGAAATAATGAAATCCTAGCAAGTCTATAGAATTTTAACATATTTTGAAGAATTTTTAACAACACATTTTTACTTTAAAGATGATCCAAATTTTAATACAAATCCCAAAAATTTTCAATTATTAGATTTATTTCAATTAGTGAGAAATCAAATAATTCCACCTTATTTCTTAGTGGAGAATTTCTTTTACAAAAAGTATGTGTAAAATAATAATGCATTTGTTTTCTCCCTTTTAACACGTAACAACCAGGGGATGGACTTTAGGGTTTTGAAACGCCAAATTAAGAAAATAAAAATAATAACAATAATTTAATTGCTCATTTATTTTAAGGTGTAGTTAAAATTAACAATAATTTACTATGAGCTTGACATAATTTCTTCGCTCTTAATTAAAATTTTCAATTTCGAATTTTTAAAATATGAAAAATCTTAGTAGCAAATGATTTTTCGTTTAATGAATGATATACTAGATCAAATTAATTGAGGTTCTAATGTAAGAATCAAATACTGAGCGAGAAACTAAAAGAAAAATTTAGATGAAGTGACAACTAAAGTTCGACTAAGTATGACACAATATGTTATATAAATAAAAGAGACGTATTTAAATATTTCTAAATTTGGCATGAGTTATTAGTTTTATTCTCGAACTACTGGCAGTTTTTTAAACATTTTTTACTTGACTAACTTAACTAAAATATATCCTCAATCTTGCAACATAAGTGAAACACACCCATTAATTCTTGTCAAGTTTATGTGTGCTTTCAACACTTTTTTCGATTTTTGATTAAGAGCCTCCTATTCTTACAAAAAATTGAGATCACTTGTTATGTTATGTGATAAATCGAAAGTGTATCTAGTTTAGTTAATAATTAAGTATATAAAGTAATATTTTTAAGGTCAAATACATAAGCAGATCCCTAAACTTATTTGGTTTTTTGCGTCAGGTGTCTCAACTACGTCATTTTTCTATTGAATCATAAATGAACCCCCATAATTTGTTTCATTTAAACAAACATTGTTGTCTGGTGTAGAACCAGATTTGTGAAGGTATTAATAGATGATACATATGTTGTTCAACAACTCATTAGTCCAATAGATAGTGAAAATGTTCGAGAATAATTGTATTTTACTTAAGTCATTTGAACACATTAGAAAACAAATGAGACTAACATGATTTTACTTCATTCTTCAGTCAAAATTATTACAATTCAAACACAATTGAAGGCATTTACAATAGAAAAGCGATCAAAATCAACCAATAGTGTTATAAAGGAATAAATTATGGGTGATTCAATAATTTAATAGAAAAATGACGTAGTTAAAATACATGAGAGAAAAAACTCAACAAATTTAAAAATTTATTTATGTACTTATCCTATTTTTAAAGTTATCAATAAATTTCTCAATACTTTTCTATTAAAAAATAAATATGAATCCAAGCATACCAAAAGGTGATCTAACATGTCTCTAAAGTGAACAAAGTATATCCTTTTTTCATATTCTCTTTCTTTTATGTTTAAAATAAAAATAAAATTAAGGAGGTCATACCAAAACTATTCACACAACTATAGAAGATCAAAGATAATTAGTTGAATTTGGAACCAATTATTTCATTAAATAGATTGAATTTTCTGCCTCTTAAAAGTCAAACTTCGTGTTCTAATTATAAGAGAAGCTCCTTTCATACTGAATTTGGATACATGCATATATTAAGAAGATTTTTAATTTGACTTAGAAGGAAAATCCAAATAGATTGGTATTTCATGCCTACTTTATGCAACTTATATTGTCTATCTTTCTTTTTAAAAGAATTTTTGTATGTGTATTTTATAATATATATTCTTTTAACTCAACAGCAGATGCGACATCTTGATAACTTATTGAATGTCTCATTACAGTACAGTTTATATTTTATTGTAATTAGTTATATATAATTTCGACTAGCTATCACGTTAGGAAGTTTGATTGTTTGTTGATTGATTAAAGTTATATAAGAGATAATATATAAAAAGGACGATAAATAAAAATGAATAAGTTGATATGACATTGAAAAATTCTTCAAATGGATGATAAGAAGGAATCTCTATTTGATCTTAATTGATTAAGTTAGAGATTTGATTCAATATATAAGATGTTTAACAAAAAGCAAAAATCTCTTATATAGGTTGAATTACAATCTATTTTTTTTTTCATTCTTTTTCTGTGTATTCAGTCCTATAATATTATTATTTTTCTTGATTAAACATTCACTAAATTAATATGGCATTAAACTTATTCCTATGCATGATAAGGAGGAATATTTATTTGACCTAAGTTGAATAAGTTACAAATTTGACTCAACATATAATATGTTCATATAATATTCAAAAGTAAGTGCTCCATTAGTAAATTTCTAAAGCACTTATGACTTATCTATTCTTTATTTATTTTTCAAAGTATAGATTTAATCATGTCCTAGTCCTACCCCATATATTGAATTTTTCACCACTATAGTAATGGTTCCTAATTTTTATATTTAATTTAATTTTTTTTTTTAAAATGATGATAATTTTTCAAAAAATATGACCGCACAAAATATGAACAAATATAAGTAAAAATATTTAATAAGAACAAAAGGAAGTGTGCACCATACTCTAGCTATAATAAAAAAAAATATGAATATATATTTAAAATTACGAATTAATTCTCCCTTTTCTTGCCTTAGTAAGTTAATCATAAAAAATATATTCATATTTTAAGTTTCTGATATGAATTTCAAATATAAAAATAAAAGTAATTTTTAACGATCGTTTCTCTTAAGTAATTCTTATACAACAGATTAATCATCCATTCAACTCATAATTTAGATTAATCATTCATCCAATACGACATTTGAATATTAAGAACATAAAATAAGCTCAGTATAATATTTTTAATTTATAAATTTAAGTACCTTAAGAAACAAAACAAAAATAATTGTGGCCAGGAAATCGAATTTCAGAGGCCAATCTGGTTGCTCATATTCAAATTGGCAGTCATAAAAGTCTTGACTATTTTTGTTTGATTTGTACTATTTAATTATTTTTCATTTCAAGAAAATATTATTTTTAGTCTATAAAATAATCATTTCATTTTTATTCTGTTTTGCTTTACAGAATATGCTGGTCCAATCACCAAAGCTGGTTTAAAATATGTAAATAGTCATATAGTCAAAACTTTACATTTTCAAAAAGAAGCAAAAATTTACTCAGGGTATGTTCACAATGGAAAAATATTTTTCATCAAAAATACTACTTTTAAAAATATATCTATAAATATTTTATTTACTTATTGTATCTGGTAGGTAAATAAATAGGATGAGATATTTTAATTTTTAAAAAAATGGGGAATAGTTATTTAGGTGTTTGAATAGTTTGTAATTACTATGATATTAAATTGTTTCATAAATGCATATACAATAAATAAATTTAAGAGGTAAAAAAAAAGGGAAAAGGGTCTGATATATACCCCTCAACTTTGTCATTTAGAGCTGATATACCCTTGTTATGAAAGTGGTTCATATATACCCCACTTGTAAACAAATGGCTCACATGTACCTTTTTCCTCTAACGGAAATGAAAAAATAATAATTTTAATCTAAATTTTTATTTTTTTTTTCTAAAAAATATAATCCCATATGAGTAAATTTAATCCTTTTCAAATATATTTTATTTGACTTTTTTTTGTTTCAATGACTAATTTATAATTATTATTTTGATAATCAAATTTATTTATGTTTCAATATTCTTGTAAAACTTATTGTAGATAACCAAATTTTTTCTTCGAATACGAAATTAAATTACAATATACACAAAAAAATACTTTAATTTTTTATTCTTTAAACTATGGAATGAAAGAAAAAAAAAACAAAATAAGAATAAGAATTTCAAATAATTATAATAAAAGAAGTCAAAAATAATTTATGTATGAAAAAAATTAAAATATACCTTGAACTTTGATAGAAGAATCATATATACCCCTAAATAATTTTTTTTTAAAAAAATTAGAAGTAATAAATATAAATCTAAAACTAATTTTTTAACTTCCGTTAAATGAAGGATATATGTGAGCCATTTTGTAACGGCAGGGGTATATGTGAGCCGTTTGTATAACGGTAAAGGCATATATGAGCCACTTTAATAACGAGGAGTATATCAACTCCAAATGACAAAGTTGAGGAATATATCAGACTTTTTTTCCAAAAAAAAAAAAAAAATTTTATCCACATCAACATGTATGAGAAAGAAGGAATCCTCCAAAATTATTTATTAACTGCATTTCTAATTTAAGCAAGTTAAAATTAATTATTAAAATAACATAATTCATATCGTTACATTTAAATTCATCTCAATTTAACATTATATAAAATAAAATCCCTCAAATGTTTATGAGCAAAGCTAAATGGTCATTTACAAGATTTTCTAATGTTATTTTTTGTCAATTAAGGTCATTTTAACTTTATAATTAGGAGTATTAACTAGTAACTAGTGTTTCTTTAATTATTTTGAGTTGTCTTTTCAATATTATTATGGTGATTTTTATAATACTCTGAAATCATTGTTGGATTACTTCTCATCTTTTATGATAATGGATAGTTTAACTTTTCATTAGTGACCTTCCTTTTGATAATGTTTTTATCATCTATCTACTATTGTTATGAACTAAAACTAGTGAATCGAAATAAAAGATGAAAAGGACTTAATTTATTGATTAATCGTTTAGGTTTCTTACTAATATCTCTATTTGATACAAATGATATAAGTTATTAATATGTTAATAATATCAAAAAGTTATTAAATTTTGCAAATGCCTTACGTTTAGCAAAGTCATTTTCTCGTAAGATTGTCCCTAAAATATTTTTCTAAAATAGTTGAAATTTCGATCAAACTTGAATTGAAAACCACTTAAAATGTACTAAGATCATTGAATCAACATGAAAATTTTCAATGTACACTATTAACAATTAAAAGTTTTTGATAATGAATACTTACTAAATATTATTGGAATTATCTTATTGAGGTTGACTAGGAAGTAATATTATATTGTAATATTTGTGCCAACATGATTATATTATTCCCTTCGTTTAAAAAAGAATTATCATATTTTTCTTAGTCTGTTTAAAAAAGAATGATATTTTTTCTCTTCTGGCGACACTTTAACTTTAACTTTTCACTGACATGTTTAATACCACAAGATTAAAAGGGCATTTTGGTACATTTGACATGACTTTAATTTTGAACCACAAGATTAAAATTTTTTTTATCTTAAACTCCATTTCAAGTTAAATTAGGTCATTTTTTTTAAATTAAGAGAGTAAAATTTAATTTTTTTAAGAATATTATTTTTTTTAATAAAAAAACTGGATCGGCCTGACTCGACCCTCAAATAACATGTCTAAGGGTTGCTGGGCCTGCCTATTTTATGGTCCATTAACATAAGGGAAAATTGTATATAATAGCAAACTAATAACCTAAATTAAATGGAATAGCTAGTGTTTGATCTAATTGTGCTCCATAGCAAACGTTGGCAAAATTTTCCAGGCGTCTCTCTCCCAAAGTCTCGCTCGCCACTCTCCCATTCTTGCCTCTCTCGCTTTATACACAGAAGTGTATAATTTCTGTTTCTGTTTTGTATAAGCGAGAGAAAATTGTATATACACATGCAATAATGTATATCTTCGTGTTATACACTTAATTATATAATTTACAAACATTTTACTTCAAATATTGCAGAGAAAAAGGCCAAAGAATTATACAATTGTGAATTATACAATTGCAGTGAAATATAATTTTTTCTAACTTTATACAACAGAAGTGTATATATTGTGTTTCTGTTTTTGTATAAAGCGAGAAAAATAAATATCTTCTTGCTATACAATTATAATTATGCAATATACATACATTTTAATTCGATTCAACTGTATGCAAAGCTAATTATACAATTGCAGCGAGATAGGCCAGCGAATTATACAATTTAGGCCAGTGAATTATACACTTGTATATGTATAGCGAATTATACAGTTTTTATGTTTGTTATGTAGCGCAATTATGCAAAGTTTGCTATAGCATACAAATATGAATTTTTTATTTGCTATATGTGAAAGTTACCCTTAAAATAATGGGCCGACCCGACCCGCCAAATTCCCTAACCCACGGACTAGTCATCGGGCAATTACATGAATTGACAACTTTAATTTGATTAATGAAAATTTATTGTTATATATAATCATAGTTATGATTTAACTTATTTGCATATTTATTGCCATGATAACATGGAAAGTATCCAAAGTTAGTGACGTGTTCAATTAATTAATTTATCTGTCTAATTCTCTTAATTGGTTAAACTTTTCACTTAAAAGGGATAATCCAACCTAATTTGTCATTTAATATGTGATTAACCACAATTTAAGTTTGCTTTATAAGTCCTTTTTTTTACAAAAAAGAGTTTTGCCTCAATTTTCACACGCATGTCTAGAAAAGGTTTGATTAGAAGAAATATAAGAATTACTACATTCAATTCTTTCAGATAGAACTTGGCTGGGAATTGAAGTTTTGATGAAAAAATACGAAGTGTCGTATTATTCATTTATTTATATATAATATATATATATTATATATATATCTCAATTATTTTAAGGAGTTGGATATGTTTATAATATTATTTGCAATTTACTAATAAAGTGTTTCTACCTAGAATATTATTGAGCTACTGATTCTTTAACATCGTATGATAATTATAGTTGAATTTGATAGACTTTTTAACTATTGAATCATGAGAACCAAGCAACTAAATTGGAGATTTTGACCTATTTTCTTAATTATTTATTATTTGACCTAACAATCTTGGAGACTTTAGCCTTCAGATTGATTGCTTTTTCATTAACATGACTTGTAATTGATACATTTGTTTTTTCAACTACCTAGTATATATAGCGTGAATGCATATCAAGATATGTTATCTTCTGAGATATTATTTGTATCGTTTTTTCTTAATAATATATAGCTTCTAAAATCATATAAATCTCATGATACTCTTGAGATTATCAGTAACTTCGATAGAAGTTTCGAAGGTGGGGAGGGTTAAATATTTTACGATTTGTTAAACTATTCCCCCTTCTCTTCAAGGAGAGAAAACAATCGACAGATAACTGGTAAGTAAAGCTATGGACTAGGTTCTCACTCTAAGCCAGTACCAGTAATTTGAAAAAAACGATAGACATCTAGCACATTCACTCATTTTTTCTTTCTGATCATTGATTAATTAAACACAACCCTCAAGATTAGTTTAAATTATCTTGAGAATTCAAATGTACTCTTCTCCCTTACTCCCCTCTCCTCACAAGCATAAATATGTGAAAATCTAGAAGCCAAAAGAGGATTAAATCATATCGTATAAGTAAGACAAAGTTTCTAGTGTTCAGAAACGTAATGAAAATCAATTCTTCTTTAATTAAGTTAACAAGTGAATTCGCACTATCAACGATCGAGTTGCTGACTATCTAAGATTGTATCAAAGTTAATTTTTTATATTATCAAAAAAAGTTCAATTTTATTATATTCCTTTTTGTTAAAGACTTTGACCCATCACTACTTACAAGAAAAACTTCATTAGTTACACACATGAACCTTAGGATTAGTTTTAATTATCTTGTCAATATGGTGAAGGACCAACAAAATATTGGGATGTTGAAGGGGGGACAATGATATAAAGTTAGATTGTTGTTTTCTTGAAAAAGTGATATCTTTTTTTGTTGAGAAGATTTGATTCAGATAATGGGGGCCACATTATATTTTATGTATAATATATGATAAACATTAAATGAAAGCTAAAAATATAGTACTCAAAAAAGCAATTTGTGTTACATGTAGGGTTGTTTGTCTTGTTAGTAGCTTAGAGTATGCCCCTCCAACTATGCAAACTATATTATATAATTTTTCTTATACCACTCAGAGTGTATTTTATCTTTTTTTTTTTGTCGGCCATGTTTGGCTTAGTCAAGTTATCCATTTGAACTTTTCTTGCACAAGTCTTTGTTCATTTAATGATAATTATTTCCTCACATGTAAAGATATGCTTCTACATTGTACTAGATATTTTTTCAATTTTAGTTTGTTTGTTCGATTTGATTTTTTATAGATTTTTTCAAGAATAAAGAAATATTTTGAATTTCTTCGTTCTAAATTTGATATGTATAAATATATTAAAATATTTTAATTTTAGGGAGTATTCAAGTACTTTCTCAATCTATGTCCGAAATCTCAAAGAAACACTTATACTATACTAAGGTCCTATTATCCCCTGAACTTATTTTATTAAATTTTTCTACCCCTTTTCGACTTACGTGGCACTATCTTGTGGGCCCAACGATGGTTGACTTTTTTTATTTCAAATTAGTGCCACGTAAGCAGAAAAAGGATAGAAAATTACTTATAAAATAAGTTCAAGGGGGGGGGGTAATAGGACCTTAGTATAATATAAGTGTGTTTCTGGAATTTCGAGCATAGGTTGAGGGGATACTTGTGCATTTTCCCTTAATCTTATAATTTTAAGCGTATTACGTGAAAGTTTTAAGGGAAAAGAGTTTTGATGTACTCTTTCAACTTTACAATTTAGAGCTGATATACTTTTTTTACGAAAGTACTCACATATACCCTTACAAAAAGGGTCCACATATGTCCATATTTGATACGAAAAAGGCTTATATATGTCATTTTTCATCTAACAAAAGTGATTTTTTTTCTTCATGTAGAGGTATATATGATTATTCTAGCAAAGTTGAGGATATATTTGATCATTCTCACACATGATTTGTTTCCTGATTTCTTTGATTAAACTACTCATTGGAGTTTTAACTATCTCCCATATTCTTTACTCTTATGATCTTAATCATGTGAAAATTATAACGAAAATTTTTTTGATGTACTCTTTCACTTTGCTATTTAGAACTAATATACCCTTTTCACGAAAGTAATTCACATATACCCTTACAAAAGGGGTCCACATATATCCTTATTTGATACAAAATTAAAGAGGCTCACATATACCTTTTTCTTCTAACAAAAGTGAGAAAAAATCTATGTAGAGGTGGTGTATATGATCATTCTAACCAAGTTCAAGATATAATTAATCCTTCTCACACATGATTTTTTTTCCGGATTTCTTTGATTAAACTACTAATTTCAATTTAAACTATCTCCCATATAAATTTATTATTTTATCATTGTTTGAATTTCTTATTCTTATTTTATATTTTTATTTTTATTTTTAGCGTAAAAATATGAAAACAAAAAGAAAGAAGAGAAAAAGAGGAAAAACTTATGCTAATTTTTTGCGGCCATAATGTAATTTATTTTTTTTGGATTAGTAATTCTTTTTGAAGATTTATGATCAATTTTACAAGAAAATGAGTGAAAAATAAAATTGACCATAAAAATAATAAACTCAAATTAATTTTTAAATAAAATAGTAATAAAAAATAATAATCAAAAGTGAGAAAGAACAAATATACCCCAACATGAATTGTTTTAAATAAAAAACTAAATAATTTTTTTTTCACTTTCATTAAAGCAAAAAGGATATATCGGGTCCTTTGTGTAACAATTTGGATATATATATAATAATTTATTTTGGAAAAATCACGTAAATATGCTACATCAAAAAAATATTTACTATTTACTTCTCTTCTTCTGTTTATTCTTTTTCTTTTTCGTCTCTTTCTCTGTCTCTTTATCTTTCTCCTTTTTGATTCTTCTTCTTTAAAAGTTTATTCAAATATCAGTTTTTATACACATTTTTTCATTTTTATCCAAAAATACAATAAAAATAGTAACAGAATGTTTAAAAAATTGCACAAAAATATGTTCTCAAGCAGAAATTTCAAATCTAGAAAATTAAAGCAGAAGAAACTCATCAATGATGGTTATTATAAAAATTCTGATTTTAATTTATTATTTGAATTTTACGAATTTGTAATTAGTTTTGATAGATTTTTCTCACCAAATAATTGAAAATGTTGTTTGGAGATTATATATCAATTTTAAGTGGGTTTGATTAAGTTTATAAGTGATTTTAGGAGAAATATAGATTGAAGGTCAAAAAAGGTTAATTTTATGGAACTATATCACATTTGTATTAAAGTTGTATTATATATGAATTAAAATTAAATTAAAATCATAAACAGTGAATTATATTAAAGAATAAAAGTTTAATTCAGTTTATAGATTATTTTATGTGTTTCATTAATTAAATTTTCATTTATTCTTAATTTTATCTTCTAATTCAATTTTAATATTGTGTAATACATTTTTAAAATAAGTTTAATTCACTCTATAGATCATTGTCTTGTCTTCTTTAGTTACATTTTTCATTCATGCTTAATTCCCTCTTCTAATTCAATTTTAGTATTTGTATAATACACTTTTAATGCAAATTTTAATTCAATCTGAAGTTTATTGGTTGATTTGATACTATTAAATTACTTGCTTAATTCATTATTGATGCAAGTTTAATTCACTTTATAGATTAATGTTTGGTCTTTCATTAGTTACGTTTTTTATTCATGATTAATTCTCTCTTCTAATTCAACTTTAATATTTGTTTATACACCTTTTATACAAGTTTAATTCATTTTACAGTTTTTGGTTAATTTTTACTATTAAATTATTTGTTTAATTAATTATTGATATAATTTTATTCAATTACAAATAATAAGATGCTCTTTTGTTTACCATATTTTGCATTTAATTTAGTTGCTTCTCTTTTTTTTTGAAGACTAAAAAAGAGCTAATAAAAGAAGAAAGAGTGCAAGAGAGACAGAAAAAAAAAGAGCGAAAAGGACAGAAAAGAAAAAGAGCGACAGAAAAGAAAAAGAGCGAGAGAGACAATTTAATAAAATACACAATATTGTCATATATTGCTAAAAGTGGTAATAATTAAAGAGAATATTTAAAATACGTAATTATTTTTTAAAAGGAATCCACTCAAGTAATTAATCCATTTATTTTTTGGATTAGTGATTCTTTTTGAAGATTTATGATTAATTTTACAAGAAAATGAGTGAAAAATAAAATTCACCATAAAAATAATAAACTCAAATTAATTTTTAAATAAAATAGTAAAAAATAATAATCAAAAGTGAGAAGGATCATAAATACCCCAATATGAATGGTTAAATAAAAAACTAAATAAATTTATTTAATTTTTTTTCACTTTCATTAAACTAAAAAGGATATATTTGGGTCCTTTGTGTAACAATTTGGTATATATATATATATATATATATATACATACTTGTGAGGTGTATCAGACAATTTTCCCAAGTTATAATTAAAGATTTTTTAATAGAAAAAAATAATTTTTTTAAAAAACATGTCAAACAAATTAAAACGAAAAAATAATAAAGGGGGAAATCTAAAACCAGCTGCTTCCAAATTTCTTTATATTTTTTTAACGGGTTTTGGGCCTTTGTGAGTATTTTGTTTTGGTTAACTTTGGCATTGTATATCATTCTTTTGTTTTGCCTTTAATAAATCAGTGGTCTTGGCCCACTTTCAGTTAAAAAAGAAACAAAAGGGAGTAATAATAATAAATTTTGTGTAATTTTATACATAAGATTCAAAAATATAAATATGTACATGGTCTTATTCTTACTTTATAAAGATAGAAAAAATTATTTACAGTAGATCCTCAACTCAAATAAAATATATCAAAATTACTAAGAAAATATACATATAATATACACTAAATATTAAGAATATTCCACTTCTTCAAGTCTAAAATTGATTGATATTAACTGATACTATATATTAAATTGACTATTATTATTATTATCTAACTATAATCTCAATTAAGTATTTGAAGATCTCTAAATGATATTTCGCATACTTAGTGCTATTTGACCGATTCTATCAAATCTATCACATTAGTTTACAAGTTATAGATTTGTATCCATGAACATGGTCTTATTTATCATTAATTTGTATCATTTGTATTTACTTGGTCTAATAGTTGTATGCTACTGCCAGTGGTGGAGCTAGAATATTCAATAAGGGGGTCCAAATGTAGAAATAGTCACGTGAAGTAGTCGAAGGAGGTTCTACATCTACCATATATACATAAAAAAATATTTTAACCATATATAAATAATATAATTTTCTGTCGAAGGGATTCATCCGAACCCCATTAGTATAAGGTGGCTCCCCTCCGGCTACTACGTTCATTTAATTTCGATTAATCAATGCATACAATATATATCATACACATTTCACATTCACTTTGTATACAATATATCATTTTTATTAGTAGACTTTACACAAGCACTTCATATTCACTTTTCATACCATATATATACACAGTAAAGACATTTTTATCCATAGATATTTCATTCACACCTGTTATACTATTATATATATATATGTGTGTGAGTGTGTGTGTGTATACATATATTATTTAGATAAAAAATTGAACTATTTATTTTGGGCCTAAAGTGTATATAGATCAAAGTTGAGCTATTTACATTTGTAATGGCCACACCATGTCATTCCCCCCACAATTTATGTAACATTTTGTAGACAAAAGTGGATGTTTGAAATGTGACATTTTTGTCAAAAACTATCTCTCAAGGTGGCATGTCTTCAACTTTCCACTTTGTTTCCACTTCTTAAAACTGTTTGTGGAAATAATGGATGTTTGATGTGTAGTTTTGCTTGTTTGATTTTAGTCAAATCTTGTTCAAGAGAAGATGACAAATGAATTTCTAGGCCCAATGGGCCAGGGGCTGTATGAATCAAAGGCCCACTGTTCAATAGATATTAAGCATAGAGGGACTAGCTAGTGGTCAGTAGTGGATGGATTTATATTATCATCGGTTCGGTTCGATTTTTCGATTTTGTAGCATATGCCCTAATATAAAGATTGTTTTAGACAACTATTAACTTTTGCATCGTTTGTGCGAATTAAGTTAGCAAGACATGAGTTATTCAATGTTCGGGGTGAGACATAACTTATTCAAAGTTACGCGCTTGATCTTATATTTATAATTCTTTTTTCCAAAATAAAGATCGGGAACAAATTAAATATCAAACTTCAAAAGGGGAATTGGGTGCAATTTTTGAGTACTACATGTTGTCTTTCGTAATAATGAAAAATAATGTTACTATTGAAAAGAGGAAGAATATCGAAGAAGAAAAATTCAGAATTTAAAGTCAGTGACTCGTTCAATGTGACAATGAATAAAAGTTTAGTACTAGAAATGTACTGATCCTAAAATTCTTTTGACTATACATATAGACACACATGTAAAGGTATTTGTCCTCACTCAATAGGTATACATATGGATGAATCAATGAAGGAGTTCTATCTCTTTATAAACTATATGCCCTACTTGTCCCTCATACCTTTTAATAAAGATTGACGTGATCGTTTGATTGAATATATAAGAATATTGTTAAATAAAATGTATTAGTGATGCTTGTCTTAGCAACATATATATTAGTTATGCTTGTATTAATTATATGTCGATTATTTTTATGCATTATGCATTAAAAATAGCATGAATTACATAAAAAAAAATTATTTACAAAGATGTCCTCCACTATTATGGTGGAAAAGATGTAAAAAATGATTTTGAGGGGTAACTGAGTTTTTTTAATTATACTAATGCATACATTAAAACCGTTGCATTGCCAAATGCTAAATATACCTAGAAATTCATGATGGTTTTAGCAATACACACCTTAACACACAATAGCGTGTTGCATTAGTTATACATAGATTAAAAAATAGTACGCCAAACAAGGTACTAGTAATATACAAGGCTAACACAAACATTATTTTTCCTAATACACTCTACTAAACGACCTCTAAAAATCTTCTTCTGACCTTTGAAGTCGTCTAGTACTATATTAAAAATGATCTTTAACGGATATTAATTACGATAATCGCTTAAATGCCATTAAATATGTGTTTTAGCAGTGATTAATATTTTTTGTAAATTTCATAAAACTTATAACGAGATTGAATTTAATGATAATTAACTATTGCCGGTAAAGATTTGAACACTCTTTGTTAATGTGTATATTTATTATTTTTACTGTAATGCTAATTCTTGAAGGGGTAAACTTGTCCCAATAAAATAGTTAAAATGATCTTCTTGTCTGGTTGGTTGCATGCAAAAATACTAGTATTTAGAAATATTTAAACAAGTATATTAATTAAATAATCAAGAATTAAAGAAGTATTAAACCAATAGAAGTTCATAGGTTAGGGGCTCAATGCAAATGAAACCTTTGTCCCACTAGGCCTTAGGTAATTAATTAATTAAATTGAGTTAATTAAATTAAAGGGATACTGAAAACTAAATAAAATACTAGTCATGTGATCTTTTCAAAATCTTGATTTCGTCAGTGTAAATCTTATCTAATTATTATATTAATTATATATATATATATATTGATAGTGATATAATTAGTTTCATCTGTGCACAAAATAAATTATTAAAATACGTAATCCAACCCTAATGATGTACTCTATAAGCTTATTATTCCAAAATTAAAATTATTTGGCATAGTTTTATACTTTAGAACTTGTAATATATCTGTAGGGCTTCATAAAATCTTTGCTAGAAATTAGTTTAGAACAAGTTAATGTTTTAAGGAAAAGAAAATAATGATAGTCGTATATTTTCTGACTTCAAATAATCATATATCTCTGATATATAATGCATTTAGCTACAAATTAAGCGTATATTGATGTTAAAGCTTTTGAATTTTAATTTTTCTAATCGATCATAATCTATATGAGGAAATAAAATGAAATAAAATAGTAGCTTGATTAGTGTTGGACAATTGCAAACATAATAATCGATTATCAATGTTATACTTTACTAGATGTGTGGCATGTTGATTAGATCAATGTGTCATTTTTAATTAAAATAAAGTTCCATGTGGGCTTAAATACAACCAAGAATCAATTGGTGAGCATTTATATTAGACCAAGGGGGAAGAAAAATATTAAAGATAGTCATTTTTCAACATTTATAATTGATGAAATAATCACCTACGAAGTTGTAAAGATATGATACATGAGTCTAACTCAAACTCAAAAGTTAAATTATAAAGAAGTGTTTATTTGAATTCATATAAGGTGACTAATTTCTCACTCTTCTACGGATATTGAACTTCTTAATATCTGTACTTTCACATCTAACTATTTCATGATGCTCGATCTTTAATATTTATGCCCTTGTAACAAACAATTTTTTATAGGGTTTGAATTTATATGATAATATCAAAATATTATACAATTTATACCAGTTTTTAAAATAATTTATGTCCCCCACTAGGCATAAGATGAATTGCTAAAGGGTAACTCATTTGAAGTAAATCTTTTTAAAATTAAAAAAAAACCAATACTAAGGATAAAACGTGTAATTTTAAGTTAAATATGTATATATATATACCTTTGTATCAAATAGAAATTTCTAGTTCACTATGTGACTTTTGACCTAAAAGTGTTTAGTTCATTCCACAATATTTTTGAACTTTCTAATCAAGTTGGAATAAAGCTCAACCTAATAATTTAAATATTATATTAATTGTTTCTAAAAGAATTATTAAAACTTGCATTATGGAAAGGTGGAGCCAAAATTGAGACAATGGTCACATGAAATATTGTTAAAAAAAAGAAGAAGATCTTAAGTAGGGACATTATGATATCTCCATTAGATATTGAAACTTATGCTAGTTTGGCATATAATTGTTAGTTAGTGTACTTCTAGTTGGAAAGCATCTAATTGCATTTAACGTTGAGTGGGTCAAGCTACTGAAATAAAAATAATTTTTAGCGGTATTAAATATTGACATTAATAAAGAATGTTAAAATCTTTACCAATATTAATTAAGTGCCATTAGAACTAATGTCGCTAAAGACTTTAGGAACATATACAAAGAATGACAATTGCCGCTAAACAATTAAGAATTAGATACCGCTAAATATCATTTTTGTTGTAGTGAGTCTACTAGAGAAATATTTCTAGTATGTGGATTTTATTGATCTAAAACATTATAGTCTATATTATTTTATAAAAAAAATTATGTGACATGGTAAACTAAGGCCTTATATTTAATCAAATAGTGGTAATTTTAACTACTTACACTATACAACGATAGTTTGAGATTTTATAACAGATATGTATAAATGCATTTTAAGCGTGTAGATATACTTCCTTCGTACGAAATTATTTGTCATGTTACATTTAACGAAAGTTAATTTGACTAATTTTCGAAGGTAAATTGGATCACATTAATTCGATATTTGAAACAAAAAAATTAGATATTCTAAAATTATATGAAAAATCCTATAAATTATAATTTTTTGCATATTAATATGATGAAAAAATACATCTTAAAATGTTAGTCAAAATTTTTATAGATTGACTCTAAAAATAGAAACCATAACAAATAATACCGGACAGAGAGAGTATTGTATTTCATAATAAGGAATATCTTTTTTTTTTTAATAAATCTAAATTTAGATAGAGCTATATACGTTTTATCTATTATTTTAATACCTTTTTAGTTTTCTTTTGAATGTGGCAGGCTTAGTAAAAGAGTGTGTTCTTTAACAAAATATTATTTTTATTTTTAAAATAGGGGTAAAGGAAGGGAATTATGGAGACTTGAACCCTTGTCAATAAGGTTCAACTAACTAAGCTAATAAATATTTTATTAATTTTAGGTTTATATATATTATAAATTTTTTAATTTGATAAAGAGTGTCATGAGATGGAATTTTACTTTTATATATATATATTAAATGATGGTGAGAGAGACATTACAAAATAGTGGTTGAAAAAGTTATTTTGATAGAGAAGTGTGATAAATCATATTCAATATTTTAAATAGTCTAATGAATCTAAAATTAAGAAAATTAAATTAAAGTCATATACAAATGGATCGGTTATCAAATACTTTAGCACAATACAAAACAAAAAAGAGTGTAATTTAATATGATATTTGATATGACAAATATTCATTACTGTTTTCCCAATGACAATTATATATATATATATATATATTAATTATTATTATTGTTATTTTTATTCATTGTTTCAATTTTGCTTTAAAGTTACATGATCAAGTTCATGCATATTTTAGTAAAAGTTCAATCACATTTGCTTAATTTTTAGACACATATGATATGACTTAATCTATCATTTTTTGCTTGAACATCCGTTTATCTATAGTCCATATTACAATCGTATACATGTAAACTTAAAAAGAGCACACATCGACAGAAGCTACGAACTTGATTGAATTGAACCTTGATGTCATTATCATATTTCCAAATTTAACGAAATCCTAAAATGCTTATTTCGTAATCGTTCAAAATTCAACTAAAATCAAAAGAGTTAGCAGATTCGTTTCACTCAGAATAGGAATAGACTAGGGTTTAGATATTTCTAGTCATGTGACATTGGCAATTGAATTTTTTTGTTGTTTTTGGAGAATATTTAAGAACATTTGTTGTGTACAAATAGCATAATTATCACGAGGAGATGTAACACAAGTTTGTGGTCCATGTTGTTGTCTGGTCTGCCTAATGGCATTTAATGTGATATGTTGTCTTTGGGCTATACAAATACCTAATGTTCATGTCATTTCACTAAAATAAGTTGGAGCTGAGACACCACCAAACACCCTCCTCCACTCATGAGTTTGACAATGAAATTTAATAAAAAAAATTATTTGAAATTGACTATTTGGTTGGTTTGAAATCAACTTGTAAAATGCTTCGTCCAGAGAGTAATAGTTCGTGTTTGACTAATTATTAGTTAAGTGCTTGTATCTGACTAATATTCTCAAAAAGTATTTTTGTTTGGTTTGAAATTAGTTTATAAAATGCTTCGTCTCGAGAGTAATAATCCATATTAAACTAATTATTTGATAAGTGCTTTTATCTGACGAACATTCTTAAAAAGTATTCGGATAATATAAAATTTAATGTCGATAATCACATAAAAAATAAAAGCAAAACACTTTCTTTTTTGGTGAAAAAAAAAATATTGCTTCAGCTTGGGTATAGAAACATCTTCTACTACTATTGTTTTTAATTTACTTGTCAAATATCAAAATATAAGTAAAAGTCATTTGTTTATTCTTAAAAAGATATCTCTATACCAAACACAGTCTAAGCTCCTTTGTTTTCTACTCTCTCCGATTTAATTTGTTTATTTTATTTTTTTAATGTATTAAAAAAATGAAGATCACTCTTTTTTTTTTTGTCAATTCTTTATTTTTAACTTTTTATATAACACATTTAAGACCATAAAGTTTAGAACGTATTTTAATACATTCTGCATATCTTTAATTGAAATCACAAGATTTAAAAGTAATTTTTAAATTATTATTTTTTATATTAATTCAAATTAGCACAAATAAATTAATAAAAGGAAGTTGTTATTTTCCTACTAGACTACATTAAATAATGATCATTAGCGTTAATTTATTCTTAATTGTTGCTAAATATATATTTTTATCGGCAATTAACACTCTTTGTGTATGTTCCTAAAAACCTTTAGTAACGTTGGCTCTAATGAAATTAACTAATATCAATAAAAAATTTAACATTTTTTATTAATATCTATATGTATTATCGCTAACAATTATTTTTATTACAGTGCTATTCCCTCCGATGACTTCGAAAACAGAAAAAATATGAGGAAACAAAAGAAAAGATACAAGAAAACTCAAAATTATGTAAATAACTAAAGGACAATGTAGATAGGAATGGGTATGTTATGGGTTTCCATTTACATGCAAGAGGGAGAAGAAAAAGGCTGACGATGTTTGCTGTAAAATTTTTAACATTTTGTTATAACGTGTTGTATTATGCTGTATTGTATTTTATTTTTATAATATAATATAATATTCAAACATATTATGTTATACAAAGAATGCTAGAGATCTAACAACTTAAGTAATAATCCTACGAGAGAAATAAGATATGAGACAAAACTATATAAAAAGTTAAATAAAGAGTTAAAAAAGTTAAAAATATTTTAAACTATTTTACTATATAGTGTTTAATACATAATTATTTAGAGTGTGAATTTCTTATATCAGCTAACACCCAATGGTGAGTCACATTAATTTTTAAATGTATTTTTGATTGATTTTTTTAAAATCCTAATCTCTTCCTTTTCGAGTCAAAGGTATCAATGTCATGAAAGAGATGAAACCACGTCTAAGAAAGTGGAAAAGAAAATAGTGAATTTCATAGTTGAAATAAACTAATTTATGTGGTGATAATTTTAACTTTTAACATTAATTTTTAACGTCATATTAATTATTTAGATTTTACGCAATAAAATTATTTTTTCACATGGTAGAGTTTTGGAACATAGGAGAGAGTGCAGACACAACACATTAAAAAGTTATTTCACTTACTATTAGACGATCGTTCAGATAGAAATCTACCATTTAAATAATTTAAATTAAAAACGAAAAAAATGAAATTAATCACATATGTTTTGACCATTTTAACTCTAAAATAAAAATAAAATAGGATCTATCATATACCAACAAAAGCAAAATGAGAAAAAAAAAATCACATTGTATCTGGTTTACATAAATTAGATTTTTTTTCATCATTACATAACACTATATTCAATTATTTGACACAAATTTTTTTTAATAACAAATGATATGATGCAGTAAATGAGATTGATCATTCCTTATTTAGAAATTTCAGTTTCAAACTTCAAATATAAACATAAAATATTTATTATATTACCTTCAAATACATACTACTCAGTGTGAATTCGGATTAGTCAAATTTCAATTCTATTACCAAATAACAAATGAGTAACAAAAAGAAATATACAATACAATATAATATATCTGTTTAAAAAAAGAATGAGCTAAACTTTGATACATAATTTAAGAAAAAAAAAAAAATTCAATCTTATAATTCTAAATTAAACTTATGTCAAATATATCAAAACATCTTTTAATCTTATAGCTTTTGATATGCCATATAAAGAGTCATCTTTTTAAACAGATTCGAAAGAAAAGTTGATCAATCTTTTTAAAACGAAAATAATAAGTAACAACCCTCAAAACAATGAGCTAGAAAAAGAAAAGAAATAGAGAAAACAAGAATCTTGAATTTTCATTTTTACTAAATTTTCAACTTGGTGTATGAAGAGGATCCAATATCCTTGTCTTTGGTGGGGACTCACACACATACACTTCTCTTTTAAACTCAATAGTAGTACTAATTTGTTTTTTCCTATGTCTCTTTATTCCTCTCTTTGTCAATGTTTTAATGCTTTGCCTTTTCTCATCTAAACAAAAAGCCCCAAAAATAACTACACAAAAATAAAAAAAAATACAACTTTTAAACAAGTGTGCTACTTTTTTTTCCCTTTACTCTCTCTCCAATGATCTTATCTTCATTTATTTCATGTTATAACTTATTTTTCTCTAAATTTTCTTTCATCTTTCTTCAACATTTTTAGTAAAAACTAAAAATACTCACAAAACAGAAAACAGTTTCTGTCATGTCACTTCTTATTCTCTGCTACAACTTTCTTGAAATTAAAAAAAAGGTACTCTATGCTTTTTTGCCCCTTTTTTCTCTGTTTTTATAATATCTTGAGCTTTTCTTGAATTTTTTTGGGTTGTTAGTATTTTTTTTTGTGATTGTTTTTGTTATAATTATTGTTATGGTAATTACTAATAAATGCTACTTATACTTATATTAGTTGTTGTTACTATGATTATGAATCTTGAATTCTTTTCTTGATCTACTATGAGTAGTTTGAATTTTGGTCTAGTTGGTGTATTTTAGGTTTTAGTGGACTATGGTGTTTTGCAATTTTTATGTTGTAATTTAGATATATTATGTTAACTTTAATTTTTTCTTATTTATTATTAATCTATCAAGGGTAGGGGAAGGGAAAAATTATAAGGTGGTGATCGAATCCTGTGTAATAAGGTGAATGTTCAGATAGTCAACTAACGAGCTAGCTATCAAGATTCTGTACTTTTAAGTTTGAAATTGTCATATGGACAAAATTTCACTATAGGTGAAAATAAAGAAACTTGATTTTGTGTCTTTTTTGGTACTGTTTTATGACCTATTTGAGGTGTAAATATAAATAGGGATAGATGACACTAAAGGGAAGAGTGGCAAACTTGGTTTGAAGTTGAGGAACTGAACTAATTTATCGAAGTTTTCGTCTGTGAAAATTTGTGAAAGATGTTGAATTGTTGTTGGAATTTTGTAGTTTAAAGCATAGTAGGCTTGATGAGCTCATGATTACATGGCAAATAAGTGTATTTTTCTACTGAGTTTTTGGTTTGATGATGAGTTATGTTAGGTGTTAAGATACCTCTAGTGAAATTGTGTGCCGAGTCGAACCAAGATTTGAACTTTATGAGTTCTAATTAAATTCTAAGAAAGCAACATCAGGTGTGTGTTAGTAACTGAGTTTTTTTTTACTTGTTTAGTGAATTTCTTAATACAAATACAGAGTTCGAACTAAAGTTACTACGTTCCGGCAGAACCATAGTTTGGCTTCTAGCTCCGTCCGTGATTGTGTTCATTTGCTTCCTTGATGTTTTCCAGTTTCTCAAATTTTTTCTGATGTTGCCTTTTGTTGCCCAGGTTCTTCCAAAAAGTTGAATTTTGCTAGAGTTCAATAAGTTTTGGAGTTCTTCTAATTATTTGTCTTAGTGCAATAGAACTGTAACTCCGTAGGTATTGTATTTCTCATTTCAACCTTTAAGTTTAGCACTATGTTGTTGAACTAAGCTTTTTCCTACACGATTAAACTGACCTTTGAGTTATTACTGCGATAACAACCAGTTGTAATTAAGGTTCAACATGAGCTTGAGCTTGGTGTTTTAAGGTTGTAAGCAGGTAGATCTTTTCCCATATGTGAACAAATGATGTACTTTTATTTGATGCACCGGTACTGATTAGAGAATGTAGAATTCCTACTCGTTCATGTGGTATCGATTTTACTGTTCTGGGTATTTCAAAGCTGTTTCCATAGAGGTATACGGAACTTGTACCTACAGAGCGGAAAGCAAATCAAAACCGATACTTTGATGTTATTAATTTTGGTTTCTGTGACACTTAGTTTACAATTCGAGGGAAATGATTAATGTATAGCTAAATAAATTGATATTCATCAGTGGTCAATTGATCTTGAAAGTACCGTCTTAGCATGAATGATTATTTCTCTTGTTCGAAAAATCATGTACTTTGTTGTACATATGCAGGTGAATCAACTAACGACGACCATCCATTGATTTAACACTACCTGTTATTGTACCAAAGTCTAAATCCGTTCCCGACTTATCTCCAAGGAACATGAAGCCTCCAAATTTCAATCTTGAATCAGAAGACGAGTCCGAGGTCAGCAACTGCCAAGTGGGTTCAAACATATCCGTCCAAGAAATTCGCCCTGGTCCTTCCCTTAATCTTCAGCAGGAATCAGTTCCTGTTACGCTTGACTTGACTCTTGGCTTCAGCAGCAGTGACTCCGAGTTGAAAGCCAATGCTGAGGCGAGTGACGAAGTAGTACCCCATCCTCCAACAGCAGCACTATCCCGAGTTTTCTCGTGCAATTTCTGCAGGCGCAAGTTTTACAGCTCCCAGGCATTGGGCGGACACCAGAACGCACATAAGAGGGAGAGGACTTTAGCTAAGAGAGCAATGCGGATGGGGATGTTATCGGATAGGTACGCTAGCTTAGCATCATTGCCCCTTCACGGGGCTGCATTTCGATCTCTTGGCGTTGAAGCTCATGCTTCCACACACCAACGCATCTCGCACCAAGAAACACCTATTCATGCAGTTAGAAGCGGGGCTAGATTTGAACAAGGCTATTTCGGGATGCCAGTATTCATGGAGGATGATGAAGGGGAAGTGTTCTGGCCCGGTAGCTTCAGGCAAATAGACGGAATTGGTGGCAATATGGGGTATAATTCAGGGCAAAGTTCAAGCATAAATTTTGTAGCTGTAGCTCCTCAAACTAGGACAGATCCAACATTGCCTGATCTTAATTTGAAACTCTGATTTTTTTGGTATTCTATTCTACTTTTTGTATCAGAATTTTCACAATTGTTGTATTACATATTTACATTAGTGCTCTATTTGTACAGGAGATGAATATTTGAGACTGTCTTGAGCTTTCAATTTTGAATCTTTTTCATTCCCAAATTTGTTCCATCTTATTGTACAATTATAGTATGATACTTTGTTACATATAAGTACAGATTTGGGACTGCTGATATTTTTTAGTTTATGCAAACCTTTAACCCTGTTTATCATTATTCGTTAGATTCACTTCAGAAAGTCTCACATTGGGAGTAAGACATACATAGGCGATTCTATATCTGGTAGGGCTCGAACGCGAGACCTCTGATTAAGGATCAGAGAGTACTGCCTCTCCACCACAATGCTTGTTGGCACAGTAGTTATCTAATTAACTGTCCATATCAATAGTGATAGTTAGTTGCCTTTTTCATGCCAAATGGGACCTATATTGATTCACAATTTGGCATTGAAACCTTCCAATTAAAAAAAAAACAAACTAGAATCTTATATGAGAGATTACAGACGAAATAAGATTCATAACTAACAAAAAAACAGGAAAGAAAACACACGACACATTAGATCAAAATATGTCCAGAACCAGCAACGAGAAAAACCAGTAACAAGTTTGTTTATTGGAAGCAGTAATCAGATGGAGGCGTTGCGTTGTTTCGTTCTTCATTGTTGTGATTTGTCCAACTTCATCAATCACTGCGATTCATAACCACGAGAATCAGTGCAATCACTCCACCAACTATGTATAAGTATAATATTTCAACATGCTAGCACCTAAGTATTATAGTTCTTCACAAGTGCATTCTCCACCTGCAATACAAAACAAATTCATTGAATTTTCTCATAATGTTACAACTAGTCAAATCAGTGGATGATTTGTTTATTGCCTCTAAACAAATGTCAATAAAAGTTGTTTTTGTGGTAGTGTGTGCAGGAAGAAGAATGAACTCTACTAACAACTTCAATGAACACACTACACATGCAAATTATATAAATTAAACGAACTTAGTTACCTCATCTTCAACCTTTGTTTTTCCGCGTTGGTTGCAATCAAATGTGATGTGTAGACATCAAGTCTGTCCTCTCCTGTGAAATCTGCTACATTTTTCTTAATCTCAATGGCTGAATCTCCAAGCTCACACCCAACATAACTTAAATCAATGGACTTTAAAGTGTCTATATCTATAAATGCACAAGGGATCTCCCCAAGTTCGATACAAAATTTTAGTATAAATTTCTCAAGCTTGGGAAAAGTTTCCCTCTCAACTTGCCATTCTGATAATTGGAATCTCGCAAAATCAAAGTCTTAAGACTTTGATAGATGTCCTCACTTGCGTCCCATTTGTCATCCAAAAGATCACATCTGGAAAACTCCATAATCTCAAGCTCAGGCAATGCTGCGATTGCTGACAACAAATCAGGTCTCAGGAGAAAACCATACAACCGTAACTCTTTCAAGCTTGTAGGGAAGTGATATCCATTGGGTTGTCGGATTAACGAGGGATATTTATTGCGCTTGTATCTTGCTATGAATGATTCGAGTTTATTAAGTACATCAAGCTTGGGAAACCAATAGTCGTGTGTAGGAGGATACTGCGATTCCATGATGATGCAGTCAAGGTGCTGAAGAATTGGGAACTTCTTCAGAGCATCATCACTCATGCCTTCAGAATATGAGATAACAACTCCGGATAGAGTTGTCAAGTTTGAAGAATTCCCAGCTTCCAATATTCTACTTTGGATATCCTCTTTCTCTTCAAAGAAAGAACATTCGTTAATTTTCACATGTTTCAGCTTTGACAGTGAGAATATTCTGGGCAGTAAAACCATGGGGTAATTATTTGTATAGATGAACAGAGTTTCCAGATTCTGGAGGTTCAACCACGACACTGGGATAGCTTTTACACCAGAAGCCTGAATCCTTAAGAACCTCAAATGAAATAAGGACCCGATTTCTTCAATTAAAGAACCTTTCAGAGCAATGAAATCCAGTTGCAATACTCTAACAAGTCCAAAGGGTCTTGTGTGACAGAAATATCTGAAGCTATCAAGTGACCCACTCACTTTTAAAGATAAGAGATGCTTACTAACAGCTAAGCACTTACTAGAATTGAATAAAACACATTTTTTGTGGAGTTGGCCTTTGTCAGTATGAATGGTTAGACGATGGTGTAGGAAATCTGAAGCATGAAATATATCACCTGAATTGATTAACTTGAAAAACTTCTCCTTTTTGGCTTTTTCTGAACAAAAATCGTGCACAACATCATGAACATAGCAAACCTTGATCATTAAAGACGTCCACCGAATATTCTCGCAGGGGATATGATCCACCATTATCAGGCTACTGGAAATTAGAGCATCCAAGTAACTTTGAGTTACTTCCTCTAAACTATCATGATCCACAAACCCTTCGGCCATCCACAACTGCATCAATTTAGAGACTGGAGTTCGTTTGTTCTTTCGAGATCTTGCAATGTAAAGCAGCAACGGCTTCAGGTGGCATGGTAAATGATCATAACTTAGTTGCATAACCTTCATCATCTGCAAATTGATGTTGGAAGAAATAAAGGAATCCAAATTATTTTGAATCTTAACCCACAAATCCTTTTCCTTTTCCTTTCCTCTAACAATTACTCCAGCAATCAAAACAAGAGCCAAAGGAAGCCCTTTACACTTCTCAACTATTTGGTGTCCAATTTCCAACAGTTCAGCAGGGCAGCTTCCTTCATCTCCAAATACCCTTTTTTCGAATAAATCCCAACTTTCTTCAGCTGTTAAAAGTTCAAGGTCGAGAGGATCACTACGGCATTTAACTTTCAAACCTACCTCACTACTTCGGCTAGTTAAGATGATTCTATTTCCTCTCTTAACCTTTGGAAAACATGCTATTAACATCTCCCCTGTTGCAATATCCCACACATCATCCAAGACGATGAGGTACCTTTTATCGAGTAGTGCTACTCGTAGCTTTTCAGCAAGGTCATCTTCACTTTCTTTTCCTCCCGAGCCAGTAACTTGCTGAAGAATCTCCCGCAACACCTTTGACTTGTTATACTTTTGGGAAACAGTGCACTTAGCACGAACATGGAAATGACTAGCAACTAATGTATTGTTATACACTTTATTGGCAAGAGTAGTTTTACCGAGTCCTGGCATTCCGACAATGGAAATGACATCAAGCTCAGATTCATGTTCATCAAGGAGCTGGTCAATGATCTGGGATTCTTCTTTCGCATGACCTACTGTTACCTCAACAAAAGGTGATGAAGTTGACTGAGTTGGCTCGAAGGAAGACTTTGCATCAAGGGGGCCATCCCCATTCTTATCCTCCAGCTGAAACCTGGTGACTTGTTCCACGATAAGTTTGATCTTATCAGTGACACTCGGAAGTGAGAAGAGGAGATGCGAGAGAGCTTTATCTCTGACAAGAATGGAATTAATGACATGTTCTGCCTCATATGCCACATCCAAAGCATGCACCCAACAATCTTTAACTACTCCACTAGTACTCTCATCCAATGTTTTCCTGACTTTCCTGAAAGATGATATTAGGAATTCAAGGCTTTCTTTCACCATCCCAATTTCTTTCTTTATGAGAAAAACTGAATAAGCATTGGAAATGAGTAAATCATTTAAATGTCTGAGTAGAAGATTCATGAAGAGGAAACCATCATCCATAGGAAACCGAAGTTGAAATGGCTCTGGGGCTTTCAAGAAAATCTGTCTGATATCTCCCTTCATTTGTTCAATTTCTTTCAACAAGTCCGGAGCTGAAAAGTCCGCTTCATTGATATTATTCTCAGAGATC
This sequence comes from Solanum habrochaites, assembly GCA_027704765.1. NCBI lineage: Eukaryota > Viridiplantae > Streptophyta > Magnoliopsida > Solanales > Solanaceae > Solanum > Solanum habrochaites. Next base: position 1,753,035 of record JAKWJA010002492.1, read on the forward strand.
TCCTCCAACAGCTTGCTCACCAGAGTAGATATTTTCCTTGTAAGTATTCTGACATGTGCCAACATATCGTTCAATTTTTCACGATGGATAAACCGCTTTGGAATATCGGTGAGAAAGATCAATAGGAACTCCATCATGACACTAATGCTTCGAGTTGGAGCGAAATTGACGGCTTCTACACCGGCCATGCGTCCTTGGAGATGAATGAGATAATGTTGAAGAATCCTTGGAGATGTTTTTAGGATTTGCTTAACAAATCCTTCTAGTTCTTTTGACCTTGATTCTTTGATGAGCTTACAAGTAGAAATGTATAGAACCTCCAACTCAAGAGGGATTATGTCGATGAAGAGAGAAGTGATCTTGGAAGAGCATTGTGAGACGTTACAGTAATTATAATAATACGTATTACCAATATATTCTTTATACTCTCCAGTCCAAAGATCAAAACAGAATTGTGTTACTCTATCAACTGTCATTTGGTACCGAGCATAGAGAAATTCTGTTGTTGTAATTTTGTTGCATTCCAATTCATAGAAATCTCTGAGATGTGTGCATACTTGCCGAAGAATCTTGTATTCACTCATGAGGGGTTGAAGCAAATCATAACAATACTTTGGTAGATCATGGAGGTTTCTGATGAGGTACTCAAACAATTTTATCTCTGTAGTTGTGGCTACATAATCATTCTTCAAACTCAAATAATTTCTTATCTCTTCAAGCAGCAGAGGGGCAAGACATTCCATGTTGTATCTCTCTAGGATTATTTTATCTACGTACTCCGTAGATTGATCGAATTTGCTTATACTCAGTGACATCCTCTCGTAATAGCCATCCAAATTCATCGAATTCCCAAACAGGACAAATGTTCTTAGGAATCTCAGTTCCATTCTTAGATTTTCAAAGGCATCCAATTTTGAAGCAATGAATTCATTCCTTATTTGCTTCAAGCCATTCAAGAAATCATCAATAAGATTCCTGATTCTTGTTTTTTGTTCCTCAAATAGTAGCTGCTAAATCAAAAACATTTTCATCAGCAAAATTCAGTTGAATTTTTTTGGCTCTTAACACTTGAAACTACAGTATTGGTAGACAATAGACATACCAATGATTTTTCTCCTTTTTCCATCCAACCAGCCTTCAATATCTACAAAATTTGATTTTCCAAACTAATCACATACACATTTAATAAGGATAAAAGAATTAGAAACACAAGTAAAAGTAATAGCAAGAAGAAAGAGTTCAAAGAATGTCAGCTGTTATAAATTCTAAATTTGGCTCAAATATGTTATCGAACTTTGTAGAAAAAGAAAAGGTTTATTTATGTCATCAGTTAAAACTTTGGCTCATCTATGTCATTATCATTTGAGAAAAAACACATTCATGCCATTATTTTTTACCCCAATAAGATTCTTTTTGTTTCTTCTACCTTAAAAAACACATGTAAAACTCTCAAATTTCCAACTTCTTCCATTCTTCACGAATTCACCTCAAATTTCCGCCACTAATTAATTTTTCTTTTAATAAGCAAAAATTCTAAAATATATAATCTGTAAATCAATCACATTTAAGAAAGAGTTTATTTATTAAACACAAGAGTGAATACTACAAATTATGACAATCATCTAACATTTTATAATTATCTAAGTCAAAAATACAAATTAGTTTTCTAGTTCTTGTAATGTATGTTTCATTCAAATCAAGTGAATCACAAAAATACATGTAAAATGAAAACTAGAAAAACATTATATTATACCTTTTTCTTTACTCTCAAATGGTAGTTTGCCTTGTTGCAGATTTACAAGAAGCAAACGTTGAAGTTAGATCTGCAAATGTTGAACTGTCAATTAGTAGTATCAAAGTCTAGAGATCTGAAATAGATTAGTTTAAGTTTACTGCTCACTCCTTCTATTTTTAATTGTCAGGTTGCGCTTTTCGAAAGTTAATTTGATTAATTTTTAAAGTTAAATTCGATATTTTAAATAAATAGATATCCAAAAGTTATACGAAAAGTAGTATAAATTACAACGATAAAAAAATACATCATAAAATATTAATCAAAATTATTATCGTTTAATTAAAAAAAAAAAAGAAGAAAACATTTGTAATTAAAAGTGGACAGAGATACTATTAATTTGAATTATTAAAGCCAAGTTTTTCTATATAATTTCCGACCGTCCTAAAAATATTTGCTGGTGGATCATTTACCCAAAAAATTACGAGAATTCATTTTGTATTCCTTTATAATTTGTTTTAAACTTCATAATTATTTATTAGAAGTTTTTTGTTTTTATATTCAAACAATCTAAAAGATTAATTTTTTTAAAAAAATATTCAATTTATAAGTGATAATAAAAATATTTACAATGTTGAAACGTTGAAACAAAATCTGAAGTATGTATATTTAATTCGAAAAAGGATCGAAATTGCCTCTAAACTATGTGAAATAAATCACTTATACTCTTCTTTATATTTTGAGATTAAAAATAATACCTCGTTATTATCTCAAAAGACCACAATGTTGAAATGTTATAGTAATCATAATAATACTTATTACCAAAATATTCTTTATACACTTCAGTCCAAAGATCAAAACAGAATTGTGTTACTCTATCAACAATCATTTCGTACCAAGGATAGAGATATCTAGTACTTGTTTTGTTATCCGCGAGGATAGAATATAGAAATCTCTGAGATGTCTGAATACTTGCCGAAGAATGTTGTAGTCACTCATCCGCTGGAGAAGCAAATTAGCACGAACTTCTCTATATTCAGTGACATCTTTTCATAAAAGTCATCTAAATTTGAATTACGAAACAGGACAAATGTTCTTTGGAATCTCAGTTCCATTCTTAGCATTTCAATGTCATCCCATTTTGAAGCAATGAATTCATTCTTTATTTTCTTCAAACCATTCAAGAAATCATCAATAAGATCCCTGATTCTTATTCTTTCTTCCTCAAATGGAAGCTGCTAAATTAAAAACCAAATCATTAGTCAGGATATATTAGTGACATATTTTGTTATTTACTTACAGAAATAGTGTAGTCCTAGATTTTGTTATTTAGTAACACAATTGTAGTAGTTTTATTTGATATGATACGAAGGGATGTAATGATCATCTTAATCGTTTTATGAATTTTAACTATTTATACAGGTACCAATTTTATAATATTGAAAAATTTACATGAAATTAATAGTGGACGGAGGAAGTAAAAAGGAACGGAGGAAATACTCCATATGTCAGCTATCATTCCGATTTTCGAGTAGAAAGTCTTTGGTTTTAGATAATAATTCAAAATAAATTATAAACTTAAATGAATCAATTTTAGATCTAGACTTTGATTAGACTAATTGAATGTTCACGTTGACGCTGAAACATAAATCAAGTATGTTTTACATATTCATAAACAACAAATGATAGTGTAAACATGTGTTTACACTATCATAGATATCCAAACATCAACTACAGATTAGAAAATTTATTCAGCACTGAAAGAAAACGCAAAAACATTAATTAATATAAAACTTCGTTTTCAAACTTGGCATGTTTGAATCAACAAAACATACTTGCTTTATTGGAACAGGTAATCAAAACTGAGACTGCAAATGCATCACCATGCCTCGATACTCTCCTGCTAAAAAGGAGGAAAATAAGTAAGAGAAAAATAGATGAGGAATGTGATGAACACGAAAATAATTGAATTTACTCTATGTTTGATATCAAGGCACCTAAAATATGTATTATTAGTATAACAGAGTAATGTTGCCCAATTTAATGTTTCAGTGAAGTGCGAAAACCACGATAAAACAATATATTCAGTGTAGTCCCACAAAATAGAGTCTGGGGAGAAACCTTATCTCAAAGAAAGAGAGGTAGTTTGTTTCCGATTGACTTTTGTCTCAAGGAGAAAGTTCAAAGGAGTCCCAAAAAGAAATGACGGAAGTACAAGAAACAACAGGTAATAACAAAAACAGCAGATAGTAACATAACAGAAACTACAACAAGCATTACTAATATCGAGGTATAAGGGACAACATATAGAAACGAAAAATCGAAGGATAAGAAACTGTAGGAGCAATACTATGACTACTGATATGAACGAGACAGCAAGACAACACACTGCTACCTACTAATTCTGCGTAGAGAGACTATAGGGATAGATGCAATCTTATTGAAAATATCTTATTCGATATCTAATGATACGAGAGGGAGAGAATTGGACTAACCTTATAACAACTTCACTTTGTGGCATTGAAATCAGCTTCAGTAGGGAATAGTGAGCTTGAATTTGCCACTTTCTGGATGATCAGCTTGCTTCTTCTTTTTCTCGCATTCTATTTCTCTAGCAGATTCGCTTGCTTTGCTTGTGTTTTCCAACGTCATCTCTTGAAGGTTATCCAAATGGGCAAGATCGAGTGGCAGAGCCTCAAGATTAAGACAGGAGATCAGGAAAAGGCTCCTAAGTCTTGGGAAAGGACAGTTTGATGCCTCCCACGACACGAAATCTGCCATTTCAATCCACAAGACCTGAAGTTTCTTGAAACCTCCTGGCTCCATCCTCCAGGACGGCCCCGTGAATGCATTTTCTTTCAGTTTTAGGACCTGGAGATTTTTCACCTGCCCCAATCTATATGCCTGATTCCAGTCAAACCTTGTTTTTGATAGAGTTAACTTCTTCAAATTTGGTAAACATTCGGAGAATGCTGACGGAAGGTGAAGAGATTTATTACTCTTATCATCATTTAGCAGTGTTAAACTTTCCAGGAGCTTTAGCACTTGAAAATTGCTGAAAAATTCACCCTTGCTAGTTTCAAGAAAAGGCGTCAAATTACCTCTAACACTCATTTTTTTGACATTACGAGCTTTTGAAAGAACATTTCCCTTGCAGCTTTCTGGTGTAACCAGAGATAGAGTTTGCAACAAACAAGAATTTGTACTACTACTACTACTACTACTACTTGTAGGGGGTGGTAAGATTGCAGGTTTGTTGGTGTGCAGATGACGCAAACGTGGCATGTTCCATATGTCAGCTTTTATATCAAGGGTGGGCTTGGAAGTATTTAGAATGAGAGTTTGTGCATTACAGAAAGAAGTAAAGAGTTTAGGAAGTTGCTCGAAATCACCTGAGATAGCGATATACCTCAAGTGCAATAGCTGGTAAAATTCCCTGGGAATACTAAACTTGACGGATTCAATGTCTAAGACTCTCATAAGTGGAAATGCGGCAGGGATGAGCTTGACGTCGATATTAGAAAAGTCAACTTGTTTTTGTTTTGAGGAAAAACATAACAATGACCTAACATGTTCTTCAACTGTCTTTTTTGAGATGAAGTTTTGAGGAACAGATGATTGAACAGAGACACGACGACAAGTAATTGAGTTTTGTATGTCTTGATCAGATGTGAGACATACTTGTTTGAAAAGAGTCAATCTAGTAGCCTCTTCAACGCAAAACTCATGTAACATGTCGTGAACACGACATGTTTTTATTCGATCATTAGATTTCTTTTTCATCACCATCACTAAGTTCCTGTTGGCAAAGTCATTAAGATAATACTCTGCTATCTCTTCAATTTCGTTGCCTGACAACTTGGACATTATGAGTCCCTCAGCAATCCAGAGTCGAATCAATTTCCAAGCGGGGATATCAAATCCTTGAGGAAAGGCACCAAAATACAAGAAGCAAGCTTTTTTTTCTTGAGGCAAATGATTGTAACTCAATCTCACAACATTCACACATCTCTGAAGTTTGTCTTCTTGTATCAGATGCTTCCCCACATTTTCCCTAACTACTTTCCAATCAATTTCACTCGTACGACCTCTTAAAGCTCCTGCAATTACCACAATTGTAAGTGGTACTCCACTACATTTTGCTACAATGGCTTCTCCATGTTCTACTAACTCAACAGGACAACGGCTAACGCCAAAAACTCTCTTTTCTAGCAGCTGGAAACTTTCATCTCCATCCAGAAATTTCAGATTGTGAGGATATTTATTGACAGATCTAGCAATGTCTTCGTGTCGAGTGGTCATCATGATCCTGTGGGCTTTTTTGTTATCAGGGAAAACTGTCTTGACAATATCTACAACATTTGGATCCCACACATCATCCAAGACAATGAGACATTTACCTCCATTAGCCACACGCTTACGTATTTCATCAGTTATGCTTGCCTCATTTCTGTTTTTGAATTCATCAAATGAATTTGTGAACCCTTTCAGAATATTAAAAAGGATATCCCTTTTTACACACCTTGATTGTCCGATGAAAACCCAAATGTAGCTGAAAAATTCTCGCGAAATCTTAGGATCATTAAAGATTTTTCTTGCCAGTGTGGTTTTACCAAGTCCCGGCATTCCTACAACCGGGATAACATCTAGACCCTCTGCTCCTTCAACCAGACGATTGATCACTTTCGTTGCTTCTTCATCAAATCCAACCACTTCGTGATTTTCCAACGATGAACCCTTTAAGATGGACAAAAAAGTTATTAAGAGTACTTGTTTTGATTGTATCATAAGAACAAATTACTCCATCTACATTCTAGACAGGTACCAAATGAGTTATGATCATGTGAAAGTTATTAATTTTCAATGTCCCCTTCAACTATGAAAAATATGTCCCCTTATCCTATGTAATGTCTATTTTATTATTCATATTTTCAATCCCCATCTTTCACTACAAGAAAATATGAAAATTGGTTGTGGTAATGATTAATGATAGTGATTGTGTGTGTCGATTTTACACACTGTTGACAAATCATAGTGGTTGTTCACCATATATTAGTGGTATAGTGGTTGGCCTTAGTGATTAATTGTGGTTGTTGTTGGTGACCATTTGATAATTAATAGTGGAATCATACTGACAGTTAATGATAGATGGAGGTCAGCGATATATAATGTTGACCAATGGTGGCAATTTCAGAGACACACCTTAACTAAAGTAAAATTCTATGAAATTTGAGTCGTAATCTAGAGAGGTACTTCTACCTTTTGCCTTACTTATGCCTTGTCCTAGATCTGAATAATTTAGATTAAACTTTAACTAATTTCAAACAAATAATGCATATTAAAACAGAGAGAAGTACTATTTCTCCAACTCTTATACAGTTTTACTAAACGAGCAAATCATAGTTCATTTCATATTTCAATAAATCACATTAAAATCGAAATTTCGTGTAGATTTCATAAACGTACCTGTTCCTCCTGGACAACTTTTTCAGGCTGATGATGATCAATCGTCGGGTTTGCCTCAAACAGATGTTGATTTTCATCAAGGATTTTCCTCACCTCTACAAGTATCTCATTGATTTCCTCCGTAAAATTCCTGTTTTTGTAAGTTTTGTGAAACATTTTTTTAGCTATATTACTCTCTTGGTCTAACTTGCCCTGAATCAATAATTTATCAACAACATCCTCTGCTTTATATACTGTACGTCGAATTTTATCGACTAGTACATCCCATTGCGTACTATTACTTCTCTGATTCGCGTTATCGACTAAAAATGCATTTATTCGCTTCACTTCATCATACAAATCTTCGCATGATTTCTTCAATCCTGTATACAACTTCCAATTATAACTTATAAGATGCGACAAGTTCTCCACCAGAAGGCTCACCGTGGCTGTCACCGCAGTGGTTAATGCAGCGGCCGTAAACGGATCCATTTCTGAGGATTAAATTGATGAAGAAGAAGAATAGTAGTAGTAATTAGAGATGACAATTGCTATGTTGTTATTGCCATAGTTGTGTGTATGTAAAGATGTGGAATATATTAACTTTAAGTTGACTCTGAAATAAATAAACCAAGTCTTTAAGTATTATTTGTTAATTCTTAATATAATACACCATCACCTTACAATTTAATAATCCAATGACAGCTAATATTTGAATAATTAAGTTCATATTGATAGAAAAATTACTAGAGAACAAATTAAGTGTTGTTGGAAAGAGGTTCACATTGGTTGAAAATAAATGGGTGTTGTTGGAAAGCTTGTAAACAATTGAGAATTATTATTCAAGGTAGCAAAATAAAAAATATTTAGTTGTATTTAACGTCGCTAGATCTTTCAGTGATACTTATATAGAGTGTTGATTATAAAGACACATATTTAAATTTTTTTTCTATCTATAATATGACGTACAGAGGTAGACATATATAATTAAGGATTTAACATTATGGAAGAGGTGAAACAAATAACTGAAACAAAGGAAAATACATAAGTATCTCCTAATTTATGTCCGAAATTTCAGAGACACACTTATACAAGTCTTATTATTCCCCCATCCGGACTTATTTTGTAGATAATTTTTTACCCTTTTCGGCCTTACTTGGCACTCTGCATTTTTCCTTTAAAGAAACTATGCGCCGACAGTTATTTGTAGGAACCTGTTTCCTATAGTCGTTTAGAACAGAATTTTAACAACACTTAATTTATCGATAAATTTAGTTTAGTGATTTCACTGATTTAAATATACTTAAATTGAGTAACTCTAATAATATAAAATAAAATTTAATGGTTTTACTGAATAATTTTTTAAAATTGTATAACCATTTGAGATATTAACCGCGTAATTGTTGTGGTTGGTGAGCACGGGAAACAAGGTGTTCGCTTTGTCGAGGTTTTTCTGTAAAGTTTATATTAAATAGAATTAATTAATATAGTGGGGGGTAATGTAGTCATTATTTTATTCAGTCTTATAATAGAGTTGTTATAAAAAAAAAAGTTAAAAAATTAATTCCTAAGTTACAAGAATTTTATTCGTTTATTGAAATCATCCCAATTTGAAATAAATATTTTTTATCATCACTTCCTAGTTCCTTTATCTTATTGGCAGATCCACGTTTACTTGATATGATGAGATTCTTAAGAAGGTGGATAATTTGATTAAAATAATTCTTAACAGAAATTATTTTTATTATTCACTTGACTAATTATTATTATTATGACGATAATTATTATTATAAAATTGCATTTTTTTTCCAAAACAATGCAAGAAAGATTAAGGATATAAGAAAATTATGTAATACAATTGTGAAGTGTGAACTACATCCAACTATATTGAGCACAAAATATAGAAGAATAAAAAAAATAGATTTTTTAAAAATGTTTTCGCAGTTTAAATTGAATTTAAAACATTAAAGTTTCGATAATATTTTATATAAAAATAAAATAGAATTAGGTACGAATTTCATCGTTAAATTGCTTGTGGTTAAAAAATATCTTTGATAATTTATCACTAAACAGAATTAGCAACGAATTTGTTATTTAGCTACAAAATTTATCTTACTAAAAATGATCAAAAGTATTTGATTGATACTTAAAAGGACTATATTGAAACTACTAGCAAAGATAAGAGATCAATTTTGTCATTTTATTTTGTTGTATGGCCATATATTCAAGCTAGCCTTCATTAGGTTTTTAAGTTTCATTGTGAGAAACATTTGACCAAAATATATCACATAATTTTCATGGTTCTAACTAGAGCAGTTAATATGGGCTAGGTCCGTTGGGTCGGCCTGGCCTAACCCGAAATTTAATAGGGTTGGGCTAAGATTTTTTAAATCCATTTAAGAAAATGATTTTTTTGTCCGTCCTGAATAAGCCTGCTCATTTGGGGGGCTTGAGAAATATTGGTAGGGCCGGCCCGTGGGCCAATAAAAAATTAATTTAAAAATATAATATAATATTAAATTTTAAAAAAAAAGAGAGTCCAAAATCAAAACAATTAGGTTAATATTTCTATTTAGATATTTATACTTTTAGTTGAAAAAACTTAATAAATATTAAGGAAAATGCACAAGTACACCCTAGACTATGACCAAAATTCCAGAGACACACCTTAACTAAACTAAGGTCCTATTACCCCTGAACTTTTTTTTTGTAATTTTATACACCTTTTGTCTTATGTGGCACTCTATGTGACTCCACGCAATTGAGGCGCGTCAGAGATATTTGGATGCCACGTAAGCTAAAGAGGTACACAAAATTACAAAAAAAAAAAGTTCATAAGAGTAATAAGACCTTAGTAAGGTGTGTCTTTGGTATTTCAGTTATAGTCTAGGGGGTACTTGTGCATTTTCCCTAAATATTATAAAGATAATTTTATTTGTGAATTTGATTAACAAGTAGTGACAATGTCTCATTTGTTTCCATTATGATTAAGAAGTTTAATTTGAATACACATTTAAATATTAAGATGTGCATTAAGATGTAGATGTGTAAATCTGAATAAACATCTCAATATAAAATATTGTCTCTGAATCTGAACACTAAATTATTGGGACAGTTTGTTTTCAATATCTGAATGCATATATGAAATTAAATGTTATATCAATAAAATATTATAAAAACCTTGTTAGTAAAATAGTTTTTTTCATATAAAACAATAGGGATAATGCCCAAGTACCTCCTCAACCTATGCCCGAAATCTCAGAGACACACTTATACTATACTAAGGTCCTATTACCTCCCTGAACTTATTTTATTAATAATTTTTTACTCCTTTTTCGACCTACGTGGCATTATCTTGTGGGCCCAACGATGGTTGACTTTTTTTCAAACTAGTGCCACGTAGGCTAAAAAGGGGTAGAAAATTACTTATAAAATAAGTTCAAGGGGGGTAATAGGACCTTAGCTCTGAGATTTCGGGCAAAGGTTGAGGGGGTACTTGTGCATTTTTCCAAAATAATATTTTGAACATTTTTAGCGTAACAAGGTAATATGATTTATTTTTTAAGAACTCAACATCAAGTTACATCATTAATATGACTATTTTTTGCACTCAAATACTTTGAAAATCTAATATAATGCAATTTAAAATAGTTTATATAGAGTAGTAAATATATAGTTTAGGAAAATATTTTATTTTATTATAGAAATTTTTTATTGTTATCGATCAAATAACTAATACTTTTTTTTTTTTTTTAAAACCGTGTAAAATATTATATCATGGGAGTGCTTATCAATTCAAATATATTGATTAATTTAGAAAATAAAAGATGTATATTAAGTTAATATGCATAAAGGAAATTATAATGGCAAACATGTAATTAATATTAACTAAATAAGAAAATAATTTTTATGAGTTGTCGTGATTTAGTTGAATTAATATAGGAGTCTTACTTTTTAGTTTGAATAGTATTAAGGGTGTGTTACAGATCTGATTCATTCAGATATGTCCAGACCCATTAAGAGACTTATAAGAAAATAAAACAAACGAACTTAATGAATTGAATCTGAATAATTAAGATCCAGTTCTTAAAAATAAACACACTTAATGAGCCAAATCTAAATGATTAAGATTCAAACCCCATTAAGTGCAAACAAATGAGACCTAACATAATATAATATTGTTTTATCGATATTTATAATTTAATTTAATAATTATAAAAAAATATAATTTTTTAAAAAGTGGGCTGGCCCGACAAACTTGTAGCCCACGTACTTGTGGGCTGCGCCGACCATTTTTTGGCCCACACAGAAATGGGCTAGCTCGGCCTGACCCGTAAAATGTCAAAGCCTGTATGAGTTAGCCCGGATGGGATGAGTTAGCCCATATTGACAACTCTAGTTCTAACAGCTTTGAGATTATGAGATTGGAAGTAAAAAAAAAGGTAAAAAAAATAATTTTTACTTTTAGCTTTTTATTTCATTTGATATGTATTTTAGTGATTTGAAAGAAATATTTGGACTCAAAGGTCAAATAGAGTAATATTCCTTTTTCTTTTAGTTTTGTTTATATGATGTCATATGTGGATTACATAAACTAGGAAAATGATTTATATAGAATATGTGTGTTGGATATATAAATTGAGATGATAATTTAAGCATTAATAGTAGTTTAAACAATTTATTTATTTCTTGGTGGATAAATAGGTCTCTGACCCTCTTCTTTTCTTCCTTTTTCCAAATTTCTAAGTTTCTATAAATTGGAAACATAGACCCTTCGTCTTAATCAATTTGTTTGTGTGATTTTGACTTGATAAAAGATTTAAGAAAGTAAATTTTTTTTTTAGAATTTTATAGTTTTAAACTAAAAATATGTAGTTTAAAACCAAACCAAACCAATCTTTAAGAAGTATTCCATCGGTTTTAATGGTGATATTTGAACATTATAAAAAGACAAAAAATCAAACACACAAAGAATTGTTGCCAAGAAGAAGAAGTTTGCAATTAGAGATTTATTGTGGTTTTAGGATTTCTTTATTTTAGAAAGATTTGTTAGGATTGATATGTTAATGAATCTGTAAATCAATTAGAGTTGTTAATTAAGCCTAAATTACTCATTTATTCAGTTGCACACATTTAATTAGAGTTATAGTTTGCTATAGGTACAATCAAATCAAAGTATATTTATAGCATTTAATTTAAATTAATAATTTACTATTATATACAATTTTTCAATATTAAATATGTATCAAATATAGAATATAATTATTGAAACTATCTTAAATCCTTGCAATTAGGTCCTAAACTATTATTATTATATAATAAACTAATAAAGTAACATCAAACTTGCCATTTTTTATTCTTGTCACCTAATTACTTGATTAAGACTAATTGAATAATGTTTTTTCCTGACTATTATTGATCCACTAACAAATATTTATATGGACAGTAGGAAATTATATAGAAAGACTTTGCTTTAATAATTCAAAATAATAGTATAGTTAGCTTAAACTAATCTATTTCACATCTAGTCTTTAATTGCTTCTTGCTTTTGCTCACTCAATTTTGTCAGTGAAAGTTTTGTAACTCTTTTAACAGCTGACATTCTTTTAACTCTTTCTTCTTGCTGTTACTTTTACTTGTGTTTCTAATTCTTTTATCCTTGTTAAATGTGGATGTGATTAGTTTGAAAAATCAAATTTTGTAGATATTGAAGGCTGGTTGGATGGAAAAAGGAGAAAAATCATTGGTATGTCTATTGTCTACCAATACTGTAGTTTCTAGCGTTAAGAGCCAATATTTTCAACTGAATTTTGCTGATGAATATGTTTTTGATTTAGCAGCTACTATTTGAGGAACAAAAAACAAGAATCACGAATCTTATTGATGATTTCTTGATTCTCTTGAAGCAAATAAAGAATGAATTCATTGCTTCAAAATTGGATGCCTTTGAAAATCTAAGAATGGAACTGAGATTCCTAAGAACATTTGTCCTGTTTGGGAATTCGATGAATTTGGATGGCTTTTACGAGAGGATGTCACTGAGTTTTTTTTTTTTTTTTTTTTTTATAAACCTGCCCCCTCCCCCACCTCCCCCCCCCAACTCCCATTCTAATCCATCTACTTCAATACAACATTTAATTTCTTTCCCCTCTGCGCTGACGATATATACCTCTTTGAGTTTTCTAATGTATTGTAGCCACAACTACAGAGATAAAAGTCTAGTACCTCTCATCCAACCTCCGCATGATCTACCAAAGTATTGTTTCCTGATTTGCTTCAACCCCTCATTATGAATACAACCAACATTGCTCGGCAAGTATGGCACGCCACACTCTCATAGACTTATGAGTTTGAATGCAATAGCTGGCCAACAACAGAAACACAACAGTAATTTCTCTATTCTCGGTACCACAATGACACTTGATAGAGTACCCAATTCTGTTTGATCTTGACTGAAGTACAAAAACTATATGCTATGAGTATGCCATCTCTGAATGCTCTTCCAGATCACTTCTCTACTCATTGGCGACATAATCCGCTCTTGAGTTGGAGGTCTATACATTTTCCTACTTCTAAGCTCATCAAAGAATCAAGGTCAAAAGAACTAGAGTATTAGTTTTTAAGCAAATCTTAAAACATCTCCAAGGCTTCTTCAAAATTATCTCATTCATCTCCAACGACGCATGGAAGGTCAGTAGATGTACATTACGCTCCAACTCAAAGCATTAATGTCATTGATGGAGTTCCTATGATATTCTCACTGATTGCCAAACGGTTTTATCCATCGTGAAAAATTGAACGATTGTTTGGCACTCTGGAATCGTACCAGAAATATCTTTCTGTGTCAGCAAGCTGTTGGAGGAGATCTCTGAGGATATACAATGAAGGCGGACTTTTCGCTCCAGACTTTTTTTGCAAGAAATTGAAACAAATGAAGGGAGATATCAAATCAGACACATTTTTTTAAAAGCTCCCGAGTCATCTAAACTTCGTTTTCCTATGGATGATGGTTTCCTCTTCATGAATCTTCTGCTCAGACATTTAAATGATTTGCTCATTGCCAATGTCTCTTCAGTTAGTCTGATAAAGAAAGAAATTGGGATGGTGAAAGAAAACCTTGAATTCCTAACATCATCTTTCGGAAAAGTCAGGAAAACGTTGGATGGCACTAGTGGAGTAGTTAAAGATTGTTGGTTGCATGCTTTGGATGTGGCATATGAGGCAGAGCATGTCATTAATTCCATTCTTGTCAGAGATAAAACTCTCTTGCATTTAATCTTCTCACTTCCGAATGTCACTGATAAGATCAAGCTTATCGTGGCACAAGTCACCAGTTTAGGGCTGGAGGATAGGAATGGGGATGAACCCCTTGATGCAAAGTCTTCCCATGAGCCAATTGTGTTAACCTCATCATCTTTTGTTGAGGTAACAGTAGGTCTTGAGGAAGAAGAAGCCTGGATCATTGGCCAGCTCCTTGATGAACATGAATCCGAGCTTGATGTCATTTCCATTGTTGGAATGCCAGGAGTCGGTAAAACTACTCTTGCCAATAAAGTGTATAACAATACATTAGTTGCTAGTCATTTCAATATTCGTGCTAAGTGCACTGTCTCCCAAAAGTATAACAAGTCAAAGGTGTTGCAGGAGATTCTTCAGCAAGTTAACTGCTCGGGAGAAAAGAAGTGAAGATGACCTTGCTGAATAAGCTACGAGGTAGCACGTACTATAAAAGGTACCTCATCGTTTTTGTATGAATGTGTGGAATATTTCAATCAGGGGAGATTTAATGGCATGTTTTCCAAGGTTAAGAGGGAAAATAAGAATCATCCTTAACCCAGCCGACGTAGTAAGGTAGGTTTTGCTATTCAAATGTCCTAGTGATCCTCTCCGATCCTCTCCTCCTCTCCGCCTTCACTTTTAACAGTTCAAACAACCGGAAAAAAGTTGGGATTTATTCGTAAAAGGTATTTGGAGATGAGAAGCTGCCTGCTAACGGTCGAAGTGGACACCAATAGTTGAGAAATGTATGCAGGGTCTTCCCTTGGCATTGTTTTAATTGCTGGAGTAATTGTTAGAGGGAAGAAAAAGGAAAAGGATTTTTGGCTTAAGATAATACATAATCTGGATTCCTTTATTTCTACCAACATCAATTTGGTTATGCAGTTAAGTTATGACCATTTACCATGCCACCTGAAGCCGTTGCTGCTTTACTTTGCGACAACTCAAAAGAGTAAACGAACTCCAGTCTCTACGTTGATGCAGTTGTGGATGGCCGAAGGGTTAGTGGATCATGATAGTTTAGAGGAAACAACTCAAAGTTACTTGGATGCTTTGATTTCCAGTAGCCTGATAATGGTGGATCATATCCCCTCCTGGAGTAAATGGTGGGCGTCTGTAATGATCAAGGTTTGCTATATGCATGATGTTGTGCACGATTTTTGCTCACTCAAAGCGAAAAAGGAAAGGTTTTTCAAGTTAATCAATTCAGGTGATCCATTTCATGCTTCTGATTTGCTACACCGTCGTTTAACGGTTCATACTGACGATGACTTGCAACTCCAGAAAAAAACTGTTTTGTTCAATTCTAATAAGTGTTCAGGTGGTTTTAAGCGTCTTATATCTTTGAAATTGAGTGGTTCTCTTGATAACTACAAGTACACAAGACACTTGAGACTTGTTAGAGTGTTGCAACTGGATGGCATTGTTCTGGAAGACTCTTTAATGGACGACATAGGCTTCCTATTTCATTTGAGGTTCTTAAGCATTCGTGCTAATATGGAAGCCATCCCAGAGTCGTGGGTGAACCTCCAGAATCTGGAAACTCTGTCGATCAATACACATTATACCATTGTTTTACTGCCAAGATTATTCAAACTGTCAAAGCTGAAACATGTGAGCATTGACGAGAGTTCTTTCTTTGATAAAGAGGAAGACGACAATATTAGACTATTGGAAGGTGAGAATTCAAAGCTGACAACTTTATCCAAAGTTGATATCTCATATTCCCAAGGCACGAATGATGCTCTAGAGAAGTTCCCAAATCTTGAGCACCTTGATTGCACCATCATGGTACCCGAGTGTCCTCCAAACACGCGATGGGTTTCCATCCGCAATTCGTGTCCTTAATAAACTTCATCGTCTCATGCAGTCTACAACAGCAACTAATGGTATCATTTGGTTATCGCCATTATTGAAATATCACTGTCCCTCCGGCTTGACAGATTTGCGGTTGTTTGATATTGCCCAGAGACCTGCTTTTTTGCTCAATTGTTGGCCTTGCCTCAACTTGAAATTCTGGTGATTGCCGACTCCTGATTTCGTGTATAATACTGGGATGCAAAGTGAGGACATCTATCAAAGCTTAGACGTTGACTTTGGGCATGTTCCCCAATTATCAGAATGGGAAGTTGAAGGAAAACTTTCCAAGCTTTGAAGGATTAATGACTAGAGAACTGTTGCATGCTTATGGAGATCCCTTATGCATTTGGCGATATAGACACTTTAAAATCCATTCGGTTGGTTCAAAGTGAGCTTGAGCTTGGAGATTCAGCCATGAAGATAAAGGAAGATGTAATACATTTCACAGGAGAGGACAGACTTCATGTTCATATATCATAGTGCATTTTTAGGTAATGGAGAAGAGGTAATTTATTTCTTACATCGTCAATCCTACCTAATTCATTCATTTTATGTGTGTTTGTTTTCATATCACGTATACATCTTTGAGTTCAATTTTTACTAACTGCTATAAGCACTTTCTGTTTTCTGAAATACTGAAATTGAAAAACGTTACAAGAATGTCCTCCAACTTTTGATTCAAACGCGTTTTCTATGTTGCATCATTTGTGGAATTTCGCATCCTACATGTCTGTATATTTGTTCAATTTTATAACAGTTTAAGCGTCTATAGGGCATAGATACGAGTATTAATCCATTTGCAGTCTCAGTTCATTCAATTACTAGTTTTTCTTACCTTTGTGGTTCTGGAGATGTTTTAAATTAATATTTTGAGTGTTTTCTTTCATATAACTTAGTGTATTGTATAGAGCTTCCATCATATAGTTTGGTTTTTATATTTGCGTAGCTTGGAAATTTAGACAATGCTGATTTGAACTTGGTTTCGAGATCGAAGCAGATTATTGAATAATGTCATCATCCTGCTTATGACAAGGCCTTGCTTGGTGGAGTTAGTTAAGAAATAAAGTTACGTTTTTACTATCAATTATATCTTTTAGCATGATAGACCAAACTCTTGTTTCTCATTTGCTTTTTAATTTTGTCTACATTGTTATAGTTTAATTACAGGATGTCCCGGAATATAAAAAAGTCACCTTTATACCCCTATTGAATCTGTTTTTGGTTTAGAGTAGCATTGACTATAATTTGCTAAAATAATATCAAATTTCCATTTATAACAGTAAATAATAAATGATATGGTGTTAGCACATTAAATTAAAATACATGAAGGAAAACCTTAAACCGAGCTGGGCTGAAATTTTTGTGGGGTTAAAGCTCCCCTAATAAAAAATGTTCTAAGAATTAAAAAAAATTAAAAATTGGAAGAGTTGTGCATGATCATGTGAACATTCAATTAGTCTAATCAAAGTCTAGATCTTAAATTGATTAGTTTAAGATTATAATTATTTTCAATTATTAAAAATAAAGTCTTTGTACTCGAAATGATAGCTGACGGTCCATAAATATATTTGCAAGTGGTAGTTGACATTTCCGTGTTAATTAGGAGGCACATTTACATTAATATTCAAACAAAAAAAAATTAAAAAATATTTTCAAAATAAATAAATATTTTTTATTAATGGATCCTTTATTTTATTGGCAGATCCATTGTCTGTTTAATTAACTAATGGATAATCATATCATATCATCGTATATTATTAGAAGTGGGAAATATCAAAGTACAATGTTGAATTATCATTTTATCCTTATATTAAATAAAAATATTTAAATTACAAAATTTAAATAATAATCATATCATATTGTACTTAAATATATTTTTTACATGAAATAAATACATTAAAAAGATTTATTTAATTAATAATCTTCTAAAGAAACTGTTGTCTCTTTTAACATTCGCACTAGGAAGCCTTGTCTTTTCATTGTCATAATGTACTTCTTCCTTTGCTTTTACATTCTATTTTATTATGAGTTTGATAGAGAGCATTGGAATATTTTTCTTTTGGATCTGCATTGGTGCATGTTTTGTAATTTATTTTTTATTTTGTTTTTTACTTCTTACTTATAATATAGGTTTATGAATTTTGACTGAGTTTAAGATGTTAATATTCTGCTGAAAACTCAATTTGTAATTTTGTGGTCAATAGCTTATGAGATGATTTTTTTTTGTTAAGGAAAAATTTAATTGATGAGATGCTTCAGTGTCCGATCGTATAGAACCTGTAACTTGACTTGTGCCAATACAAATGGGATAAGTCACTTGTTGTTCCTGACGGATTTTTTTGTTTGGCATATTCTGTCTGTGTTTTTGTTACTATTATTATAATTCTATTGTGTCAATAGTGGTCACTTTATTGAATTTTCATATGCAAAATCAGTGAGTTATTCGTGTATAAATCTAATTAGTATGATTTGGCATAACAACCATCATAAACCCATCAAACGTAAAAAAAAATGTATTATGGCTTTGGGCATGTTGAGTGATTGTGATATTCATTTGTCCTATTCAGCTTCACTTTCTTTGTTTGAATTTTAATTTTTTAATGGAGTTTCATCCAAAAGGAAAGAAGGAGGCTAACACCATGTTAAGATAAAAAGGAAAGAATACAATATCATACATATTTTGGTTATTTTCTACTCGTGCAATTTATATTAACTTCTTTGTTTGTAATTTTTAGTTGATTATTTTAGGTTATTTGAATCAAGTTTATTCCTTCTTCTCATTCAGAATTATCTTCCTCAATCACTCCAAATGTCAGTAGATAATGGCTATACATAAATATGCCCTTTACTTTACTTTGCTTTTCAATCACCTTTATGCCTTCAACCTTTGATGTGCAACAAAATAGACCTTAAACTTGTATAAAAAGTTAACAAATAGACACAAATACTCCTTATATGTCATCCTACATGTCATTTTTTGTCCTACGTGGGTCCTACGTGTATTGTGCCATTTAGGACTCATGTGTTCATTTATTTAAAGTTTGAATAGTTAAGTGTTTGTTTGTGCATTATGAAAGTTGGAATCAAGTTAAAATTTGAACCAGTTTAGGTCCAATATATGTATGATGCCTTATATTAATATAGTAGTAAACTGGAATGCAATCGTTGAAAAAACATAAAACGATATACACAAATGAAAAAACAAAGAGTTATCCCAACATCTGTTGGGGGTATAGAATCATTGGTCAATGGGATCATTGGACCATGTGCTCTGATATCACTTGTTGGGTTATGGAGAAGTGATTAGGACGTCATGCGGAATCTTATAATTTGCAAATCATATGATTGACAAATTAGATGACAAAAATTTATACTGAAAATCAAAATATTATTAGGGATAATGCACAAGTACCCCCTCAATCTATGCTCGAAATCTCAGAGACACATTCATACTATACTACGGTACTAAGGTTATTTACCTCCTGAACTTATTTTTATTAATAATTTCTATTTTTTTTTTTTTCTATCCTTTTTGGCCCTACGTGGTACTATCTTGTGGGTCCAAGCTGGTTGACTTTTTCCTTTCAATGAATATTTGTACAATGTGATGAATCACTATTAATGTATCCTCATTACTCTTATCCGTGCAAAAGTGAAATATTTTCAGATAATTAATCTTCATAAAACTAAATTAATGCCCCCCCCTAAAGTATGCTCAAATAATGCTTCTCTCATATATTATATAATATATATAGATATATATATATATATATATATATTATATATATATATATATATATTATATATATATATATATATATCGCTAAATGATGGGTATGCGCACTTCATGATCCTTTGGCCTTAAAAAAACTAAAGTATTCATCACCCTCCTGAACTTGAAGCTTTTTATTTGGTGAAGTATGATAAGAAGTATGAAAAATAACCATGCAAAACTACTGGAAATTTTGTTCATGCTACCAATGACAATAAACACACTATGTCATTTGAATGTAATATGGAGACAACATATATACTTGTAACAAGTACATATGGTAATTCAAACTTGGTACAAATTGAGAAGGTTATTTGTATAACTCACCTATATAATAAGCCATCGATTTCCAAATTGCACTCGCCAGCTGCAATGCAAAACAAATCCATTGAATTTTCTCTATAGCAACTCATAATGTTACAACTAGTCAAAATTTAACCAAATCAGTGGATGATTTGTTAGTGAGCCTCTAATCAATGTCACTAAAAATTTGTTTTTTGGTAGCGTTTGCCAGGAAGACGAATGAACTCCTATACTAACACTCCAATGAACCACTACACAAATGCAAATTATATAAATGGGTGAGATGTAAGAAATTAGTTACCATCATTTTTCATTCTTCATCGTCTGTTTTTTTTTTCGTGTTGGTTGCCAATCAAAATATATGTATACATCAAGTTTTCTCTATCCTGTAAATCTGCTACAATTTTTTCTAATCTCCCATGGCTGAATCTCCAACATCGCCACCAAACACACTTAAATGAATGACTTTAAATGTCTACATCCATAAATGCACAAGGAATCTCTCTAGGTCTGTAACACTGTCAGCCTTAAATTCTTCTCAAGCTCGGAAAAGTTTCCCTCTCAATTGCCATTCTGATATTTCGGACGCTGATGCAAAATCAAAGGTCTAAGACTTTTATAGATGTCCTCAACTTGCTTCCCCATTTGTCATCCAAATATCACAGCTGGAAAACTCCATAACCTCACTCAGCAATGCTGCTATTGGCTGACAAAAACAGATCTCAGGGGAAAATTAATCAACCGTCACTCTTTCAGCTTGTAGGGAGTGATATCCATTGGGTTGTCGGATTAACAGGGATATTCATTGCACTTGTATCTTGCTTTGATGATTCAATTTATTAAGTGCAATCAAAGCTTGGGAAAACCAGTAAATCGTGTGTTAGGAGGCTACCTGGCGATTCCATGATGTATGCAATCAGGTGCTGAAGAATTGGGAACTTCTCCAGAGCATCATCACTCATTGCCTTCAGAATATAGAAACAACTCCGGATAGAGTTTTGTCAAGTTTGAAGAATTCCCAGCTTCCAATATTCTACGTGGATATCCCCTTTCTCTTCACAGAAACAACATTCGTTATTTCACCTGTTTTCAATTTCATCACTTTGACAGTGAGAATATTCTGGGCAGTAAAACCATGGTGGAATAATTTGTACCGATGAACAGAGTTTCCAGATTCTGGAGGTTCAACCACGACACTGGGATAGCTATTACATCTTCAGCAGTCTGAATGCTTAAGAACCTCAAATGAAATAGGGACCCTATTTCTTCCATTAAAGAATCTTCCAGAATGATGTCATCCAGTTGCAACACTCTAACAAGTCCAAAGTGTCTTGTGTGACAGATATACCTGAACTCATCTAGTGGACCACTCACTTTCAAAGATATGACATGCTTACTAACAGCTAAGCCCTTATTAGAATTGAATAAAACACATTTTTTGTGCAGTTGGCCGTTGTCAGTATGAATGGTTAGACGACCGTGTAGGAAATCAGAAGCATGAAATGGATCACCTGAATTGATTAACTTGAAAAACTTCTCCTTTTTGGCTTTCACTGAACAAAAATCGTGCACAACATCATGAACATAGCAAGCTCTGATCATTACAGACGTCCACCAAAGACTCTCGGAGGGGATATGATCCACCATTATCAGGCTACTGGAAATTAAAGCATCCAAGTAACTTTGAGTTGTTTCCACTGAACTATCATGATCCACAAGCCCTTCGGCCATCCACAACTGCATCAATGTAGAGACTGGAGTCCGTTTGCTCTTTTGAGACCTTGCAAAGTAAAGCAGCAACGGCTTCAGGTGGTATGGTAAATGGTCATAACTTAATTGCATAACATTCATCATCTGCGAATTGTTGTTTGAAGAAATAAAGGAATCCAGATTATGTTCAATCTGAAGCCACAAATCCTTTTTCTTTTTCTTTCCTCTAACAATTACTTCTCCACAATCAAGACACGTAACAATGGGAGTCCTTTACATTTTCTCAACTATTGTGTCCGCAACGTCTGACAGTTCAGCAGGGCAGCCTTCCTTCATCCACAAATAAACCTTTTTTACGAATAAACCAACTTTTTTCAGGTGTTAAAATTTGGAAGGTGGAAGGATCACGACTGCATTTACCTTCACACCTACCTCACTACTTCGGCGAGTCAAAATAACTCTCTATTTTCCTCTCTCAACCTTTGGAAAACCATGCTATTAACATCTTCCCCTGCTTGGGCAATCATCCACACATCATCCTCCAAGACATGAGGTACCTTTTATCAGTAGTGCTACTCGTAGTAGCTTTTCAAAGGTCTCCTCACATTCTTTTTGTCCCCGAGCCAGTCAACTTGCTGAAGAATCTCCCGCAACACCTTTGACTTTTAAAGTTTTGGGAAACAGTGCATTAGCACGAAAAAAATCCCTTTTGGGAAATGAACTATCACTAATGTATTGTTATACACTTTTTGGCAGAGTATTTTTACCCCGCCTTCCCTGGCATCCGACAATGGAAATGACATCAAGCTTGGATTCATGTTCATCAAGGAGCTGGCCAATGATCCGGGCTTCATCTTCCTCATGACCTACTGTTACCTCAACAAATGATGATGAGGTTAACTCAATTGGCTCATTGGAAGACTTTGCATCAAGGGGTTCATCCCCATTCTTATTTTTCAGCTGTAAGCCGGTGACTTGTGCCACAATAAGCTTGATCTTACCAGTGACATTCGGAAGTGAGAAAATTAAATGGGAGAGAGCTTTATCTCTGACAAGAATGGAATTAATGACATGTTCTGCCTCATATGCCACATCCAAGCACGCATCCACAATCTTAACACTCCACAGTGCGCTCATTCCATGTTTGCCTGAAAGATCTTGTTAGGGAATTCAGTCTTGTTTTCAACCATCTCATTGCTTTTTTTATCAAGAACTGAATAATAATTGGAAGTGAGTAAATCATTTAATGTCGGGTAGAAGATTCAGGAAGAGGAAACCATCTCCATGGAGGCAAGTTGGATGACTCTGGCTCGTTTCAAAAATAATCTGTTCTGTTTGATTATCTCTCTTTCATTCGCGGTCGATTCTGCAACAGTATGTATCTGAAACGTCCTGCTTCGATTCATATTAAGAGCTCTCTTCCATGAGAATAGATATCTTTCTTGTAAGTAGTCCGACATGTGCCAGCCAACATAGAGTTTCACTTTCCACGGATGGATCAAGCGCTTTGGTTATATCAGTGAGAAAGATCAATAGTGAACTCCATCATGACATTAAGGCTTTGAGTTGTAGAGGAACTGACGCTACCGCTTCCGTCCCTTGGAGATGAAATGACATGCTTTGAGAATCCTTGGAGATTCTTTTAGGATTTGCTTTAACAATCTTCTAGTTCTTTTTGACCTGATTCTTTGTGAGGTTAGAAGTGAAAATGGTATAACCTCCAACTCAGAGGGAATTATGTCGATGAGTAGAGAAGTGATCTTGGAAGAACATTCGAGAAGGCATCTCATTGTCAATGTCTTTAATACTTTCCTGCTCAAAGATCAAAACAGAATTGTGGTTACTTCTATATCATGTCACTTGATACGAGTATAGAGAATTCTGTTTTTGTTGTTGTTTGTTTGCATTCCACGATGAAATCTCTGAGATGTGGTGCATACTTGCCGAAGAACCTTGTTTCACTCCAGAGTGTAGCATCAAATCAAACAATACTTGGTAGATCATAGGAGGTTTCTGATGAGGTAATTCAAACAATTTTATCTCTGTAGTTTTGTGGCTGCATAATCATTCTTCAAAATCTCAAATAATTTCTTATCTCTTCAAGCGCAGAGGGGCAAGGACATTCCAATTTGTATTTCTCTAGGATTATTTTTATCTACGGACTCTTTCGTAGATTGATCGAATTGTCTTATACTCAGTGACATTCTCTCATAAAAGTCAATCCAAATTCCATCGATTCCCAAACAGGACAATGTTTCTTAGGAATCCTCAGTTCCATTCTTATATTTTCAAAGGCATCCATTTTGAAGCAACTGAATTCATTCTTTATTTGCTTCAATAGATCAAGACATCATCATAAGATTCGGATTCTGTTTTTTGTTCCTCAAATAGTAGCTGCTAAATCAAAAACATATTCATCGCAAAATTCGTTGAAAATTTGGCTCTTTAAAACGCTGAAACTACAGTATGGTAGACAATAGTACAGACGCAATGATTTTTCTCCTTTTCCATCCAACCAGCCCTCAATATCTACAAAAGTTGATTTTTCACAAACTAATCACATACACATTTTGAAGATAAAAGAATTAGAAACACAAGTAAAAGTAACACAAGAAGAAAGAGTTAAAGAATGTCAGCTGTACATTTTAGGGTTAAATTGTACTTTTGGCTCAAATTGTTTTATCGAACTTTGTAGAAAAAAAATGGTTTCATTTATGTCATCAGTTAAAACGTTGGCTCATCTATGGCATATCATTTGAGAAAACATCATTTCATGGCATTATTTTTTACCCCAAACACTTTTTAAATACCTTTCAATTGGAATTTTAGATCAAATGGATTTTTTTGATTTCTTCTACCGTTAAAAAACCAGGAACAAACTCTCGATTTTCAGACTTCTTCCATTCTTCAATACAATTCACCGCACAAATTTCCTTCCCCCACCACTAATTATTTTGCTTTTATAAGCAAAAATTCTAAAATATATAATCTGTAAATCAATCACATTTAAGAAAGAGTATATTTACTAAAAACAAGAGTAAATACACTTGTTTCCCAAAATGTTTTTTAATGACAGAATAATATTTTATAAGCTAAAAATGATGGAAGCTCCTAGTTGATAGGGGTGAAAAAAAGATGCATAATTATGAAAATCATCTAACATATACTACATCTTATAATTATCTAAGTCAAAAATACAAATGTATGTTTCTTTCAAATCAAGTGAATCACAAAAATACATGTAAAATGAAAACTAGAAAAACATTATATATACCTTTTTCTTTACTCTCAATGTAGTTTGCCGTTGTTGCGATTTACAAGAAGCAAACGTTGAAGTTTAATCTGCAATTTGAACTGTAATTAGTAGTAATCAAAGTCTAGAGATCTGAAATAGATTAGTTTAGTTTGACTGCTCACTCCTTTATTTTTAAATTGTCAGGTTGCGGCTTTTTTCGAAAAGTTAATTTGATTACTTTTTAAAAGTTAATTCGATATTTAAATAAATAGATATCCAAGTATACGAAAAAGTAAGTATACAATACAACGATAAAAAAATACTCATAAAAAAATTTAATCAAATTATTATCTTTAATTAAAAAAAAAAAGAAGAAAACATTTGTAATTAAAAGTGGACTAGATCCTATTAATTTGAATATTACAAGCCAAGTTTTTCTATCTCATTTCCACCGTCCTAAAAATATTTTCTGGTGGATCATTTACCCAACCAAAAAATTAACAGAATTCATTTTGTTATTCCTATATTTGGTTTAAACTTTCATAATTATTTATTAGACGTTTTTTTGTTTTTATATTCAAACAATCTAAAAGATTAATTTTTTGAAAAAAATATTCCTTATAAGGGATATAAAAAATATTTCAATGTTAAACGTTGAAACAAAATCTTAAGTATTAATATTTAATTCGAAAAAGGATCGAATTGCCTCTAAACTATGCAATAAACACTTAGTTCTTCTATACTCTTCTTTATATGTGAGATTAAAAATAATACCGATCGTTATTATCTCAAAGACCACAACTGTTGAATGTTATATAATCATATAATACTTATTACCAAATATTCTTATACACTTCTCAGTCCAAAGATCACAACAGAATTGTGTTAACGTTCTATCAACAATCATTTCGTACCAAGGGATTTTAAAGAGATATCTAGTCTGTGTTTTTTATCCGCAAAACAAAGGATAGAATAGAAATCTCTGAGATTCTAATACTTGCGAAGAATGTTGTATTCCTCAATTCCGCTGGAGAAGCAATTAGCACGACCTTTCTCTATATTCAGTGACATCTTTTCATAAAAGCATCTAAAATTGATTACGAAACAGACAAATGTCTTTGGATCTCAGTTGTCCATGCTTAGCATTCAATGGTCATCCTCATTTTGACGCAATGAATTCATTCTTTATTTCTTCAAAACTCTTCAAGAAATCAATCATACGATCCCTGATTCCTTATTGCTTTTCTTCCTCAAATGAAGGCTGCTCTAAATTAAAACCAATCATTAGTCAGGATCTATTGGACATATTTTTGGTTATTTACGTACAGAAATAGTGTAGGTCCGAGATTTGTTATTGTACACAATTTAGTATTTATTTGATATGATACAAGGGATGTAATGATCAATTTAATCGTTTTAATAAAATGAATTAACTATTTATCAGGTCCATTGTTAATATTGAAAAATTTACATGAAATTAATAGTGGAACGAGGAGTAAAAAGGACGGAGGAAATCTCAATATTTCAGCTATCATTCCTATTTTCGATAGAAAGCTTTGGTTTTTGATAATAATTCAAAATAATATAAACTTAAATGAATCAATTTTTAGATCTAGACTTTTATTGACTAATTGAAATGTTTCCGTTGGACGCTGAAACATAAATCAAGTATGTTTTTTTACAATTCCATGAAACAACAAATGATAGTGTAAACATGTGTTTACACTATCCTAGATGACCAAACATCAACTACAGATTATCAAAATTTATTCACAACTGAAAAAAACGCAAAAAACATTAATACCTATAAAACTTCGTTTTTCAAACTTGGCATTTTTTGAATCAACACAACTACTTGCTTTATTGGAACAGGTAATCAAAACTGATACTGCAATGCATCACCAATGCCTCGATACTCTCCTGCTAAAAAGGCGGAAAATAAGTAAGAGAAAATAGATGAGGAGTGATGACCGAAAATAATTGAATTTACTCGATGTTTGATATCAAGAAGTGCACCTAAAAATGTATATTAGTAAACAGAGTAAGTTGCCCAATTTAATGTTTCCGTGAAGTTCGAAAACCACGATCAAACAATATTATTCGTGTAGTCCCACAAATAATTCTGGGGAGAAAACCTTATCTCAAGAAAGAGAGGAGTTTGTTCCGTTGACTTTTGTCTCAAGAGAATTCAAAGGCGGCCCAAAAGAAATGAGACGGGAAGTAAGCAAGAAACAAACAGGTATAAACAAAGAACAGCAGATAGTAACATACCAGAAACTACAACAAAGCATTACTAATATCGAGGTATACGTGGGACAACATATATAAACGAAAATCGAAGGATAAGAAACTGTAGGAGCAATACTAGACGACTGATTGAACTATACAAGCAAAGACAACACACTGCTTACCATACTAATTCCTGCGTAGAGAGACTATAGGGAATCGCATTCAATCTTATAAAATTCTTATTCGATATCTAATGATTACGAGGGGAGAGAATTGGACTAACCCCCTTATAAACAACTTCACTTTGTTGCCTGAAATCACTTCGTAGGGAATAGTTATCTTGACGTTTGCACTTTCTGGAGATCATCTTTGGCTTCTTCTTTTTCTTTCTCGTCATTCTATTTTTCTCTAGTCAATTTCGCTGTTTTGCTCTTGCTTGTGTTTTTCCAACGCATCCTCTTGAGGTTATCCAAATGGGCAAGTATCGAGTGCCAGAAGCCTCAAGAATTAAGACAGGAGAATCAGGAAAAGGGCTCACTAAGGCTGGAACGGACCGTTTGATGCCTCCCACTACACGAATCTGCATTTCAAATCCACAAGACCTGAAGTTTCGTGAAACCTCCTGGCTCCATCCTCCAGACGGCCCCGTGAATGCATTATTCTTTCATTTTTAGGACCTGGAATTTTTCACCCTGCCCAATCTATATGCCTGATTCCAGTCAAAACCTTGTTTTTTGATGAGTTAACTTCTTCAATTTGTAAACCATTCGGAGAATGCTGCGGAAGGTGAAGAGATTTATTACTCTTATCATCATTTAGCAGTGTTAAACTTTTCCCAGGATCTTTTAGCACTTGAAATTGCTGAAAAATTCCCCTTGCTAGTTTTT
This sequence comes from Solanum habrochaites, assembly GCA_027704765.1. Classification (NCBI taxonomy): domain Eukaryota; kingdom Viridiplantae; phylum Streptophyta; class Magnoliopsida; order Solanales; family Solanaceae; genus Solanum; species Solanum habrochaites. Next base: position 1,781,486 of record JAKWJA010002492.1, read on the forward strand.
CAAAGAAAAGGCGTCAACTTACCTCTAAACACACCACTCATTTTTTTGACATTACGAGCTTTGAAAGAACATTTTCCTCCCTGCAGCTTTCTGGTGTAACCAGAGATAGATTTTGCAACACAAGAATTTTTGTACTACTACTACTAACTACTACTACTTGTAGGGGTGGTAAGATTGCGAGGTTTGTTTGGTGTGCAAGATGACCAAACGTGCATGTTCCATATGTCCAGCTTTTATATCAAGGGTGGGCTTTGAAGTATTAAATGAAGTTTGTGCATACAGAAAGATAAGAGCTTTAGGAAGTTGCTTGCTCGAAATCACCTGAGATAGCGATATACCTCAATTGCAATAGCTGGGTAAAATTTCCCGGGGAATACTAACTTGACGTATTCAATGTCTAAGACTCTCATAAGTGGACATGCGGCAGGGATGAGCTTGACGTCGATATTATAACAGTCAACTGGTTTTTGTTTTGAGGAAAAACCTAACATGAACCTAAATGTTCTTCAACTGTCTTTTTGTGAGATGAAGTTTTTGGAGAACAATGATTGAATGAAACATAGACAAAAAACGACGACAAGTAATTGAGTTTTGTATGTCTTGATCGATGTGAGACATACTTGTTTGAAAAGATCAATCTAGTAGCCTCTTCAACGCAAAACTCATGTACATGTCGTGAACCGACATGTTGTTTATTCGATCTTAGATTTCTTTTTCATCACCATCACTAAGTTCACTTCTTGGCAAAGTCATTAAGATAATACTCTGCTATCTCTTCAATTTCGTTGCCTGTCCAACTTGGGCACCTTATGAGTCCCTCAGCAATCCGAGTCGATCAATTTCCAAGCGGGGATATCAAATCCTGAGGAAAGGCAGCCAAAATACAAGAAGCAAGCTTTTTTTTTTTCTTGAAGGCAATGATTGAACTCAATTCACAACATTCACACATCTCCTGAAGTTTGGCTCTTGTATCAGCATGCTTCCCCACCTTTTCCCCCTACTACTTCCAATCAATTTCACTCGTCACGACCTCTTAAAAGCGCCTGCATATTACACAATTGTAAGTGGTACTCCACTACATTTTTACAATGGCTTCTCCTGTTCTACTACTCAACAGACAACGGCTAACTCCAAAAACTCCTTTTCTATCGCTGGAACTGTTCATCTCCATCCAGAAATTTCAGATTGTGAGGATATTTATGACAGATCTAGCAATGGTTTCGTGTAGATGGTCATCATGATCCTGTGGGCTTTTTGTTATCAGGGAAAACTGTCTTGCCATATCTACAACATTTGGGCTCCCACACATCACCAAGAATGATACATTTACCTCCATTAGCCACACGGCTTTACGTATTTCATCAGTTATGCTTGCCTCATTTCTGTTTTTTGAATTCATCAAATGAATTTTGAACCCTTTTCAGAATATTAAAAAGATATCCCTTTTTACACCCCTTGATTGTCGATGAAACCCATGTAGCTGAAAAATTCTCGCGAATCTTAGGATCCTTAAAGATTTTTCTTGGCCATGTGGTTTTTAATTAACCAAGTCCCGGCATTCCACAAGACCGGGTAACATCTAGACCCTCTGCTTCCTTCAACCAGACGATTGATCACTTTCGTTGCTTCTTCAATCAAATCAACACTTCGTGATTTTCCAACGATGAACCCTTTAAGATGGACCAAAGTTTATTAGAGTAATTGTTTTTGATTGTATCAAGAACAAATTACTCCATCTACATTCTAGACAGTACCAAGTGAGTTTGTATCATGTTAAAGTTATACTTTTCATGTCCCCTTTCAACTATGAAAATATGTACCCCTTATCTCTGTAAACTGTCTATTTTATTATTCATCTTTGTTCAATCCCCATCTTTCACTACCAGAACATATGAAAATTGGTTGTGGTATGATTAATGATAGTGATTGTGTGGTGGGGTCGATTTTACACACTGTTTGACAATCATAGTGTTGTTCCACCATATATTAGTGGTATATGGTTGGCCTTAGTGATTATTGTGGTTGTTGTTGGTGACCATTTATAATGTTAGTGGAATCCATACTGACAGTTAAGATCGATTGAGGTCAGCGATATATATGTTGACCAATGGTGGCAATTTCAGAGACACCCTTAATAAAGTTAAAATTCTATGACAATTTGAGTCGTAATCTAGAGATGTACTTCTAACCTTTTGCCTTACTTATGCCTTGTCCTAGATCTCAATAATTAGATTAAACTTTAACTATTTCAAACAAATACTGCAAAATATTAAAACGAGAAGAATACTATTTCTTTCTTTCTCCCACTCTTAAACAGTTTTACTAAACGGCAAATAGATTTCAATTTCATATATTCAATAAATCACATTTAAAATAACAATCGTAAATTTCGTGTACAGATTTTCATACTAGCCTGTTCTCCTGGAACAACTTTTTCAGGCTGAGGATGACATCGTCGTGTGTTTTGCCTCAAACAGAATGTTGATTTTCATCAAGGATTTTTTCCCACCTCACACGTATCTCATTGATTTCCTCATAAAATTCCTGTTTTTGTAATTTTGTGAAACATTTTTTTAGCTAGTTACTCTCTTGGTCTAACTTGCCCTGAATCAATAATTTATCAACAACATCCTCTGCTTTATATACTGTTACGTTGTCCTAATTTTAATCGACTAGTACATCCATTGCGTACTATTACTTTCTCTGATTCGCGTTTATCGACTAAAAATGCTTTATCGCGTTCACTTCATCATACACATCTTCGCCTGCTTTTTTTTCTTTCTTCAATCCTGTATCCACCTTCCCCCAATTATAACTTATAAATGGCGACAATTTCTCACAGAAGGCTCACCGTGCTTCCGACCGCAGTGGTTTATGCGCCGCCGTAAACGGATCCATTTCTGAGGATCTAAATTGATGAAGAGAAGAACAGTAGTAGTAATTTAGAGTGACAATTGCTATGTTGTTTATTTGGCCCATAGTTTTGTATATAAGAAGTGGAAATTGACTTAACTTCAATTGCCTCTGAAATAAATACATCAAGTCTTTCAGTATTCTTTGTTTAACTAGTGAATTTAACCGCGCTTTGCGCGGTGATAATTTTTGATATAGTTATCACTTATTAAAATTCAAACTTTAATCTAATCGATTGTTAATATTTGCTTTCCACTAAATTGTATCATTTTAAAGTGTGAAATAATTTGAAGAAAGATTGATCCCTTATATTACCTTATGTCATCAAATGGCATAAAAATATATTTACTCTACTTGAGCATGTGAAAGTAAACAATAATATTTGATTTTTTTCACAGCATTTTTTTAATGAATTTTGCTATATAATTTTTATCTTTCTTTTTTTTTATATTTTTAAATTATTTCTCTCTTTTTTTGTTGATTTTTTTTATCCATTGCCCTTTTACCATTTTGTTCAATGAAATATTATTTTCTGAGAGTTAAATTCTAAAGAAATTATGTTGGAGAGTAAAAATTTATCTTTCAATCTTTCATCAGTACATTCACTTTGAGTTGAAATTTTAAAAATTTTAAAATCAATAAGATCGTGTTCACCTTTTCACTTTTGAATTATTGTATAATTCCAAAAAATAACGTTTATATTTGGTGCTCACAACAAAAATTAAATGATTAATATAACTTTGAAATATTATTCTTTATAAAATTTCAAATTTTCACACTAAACAACGCATTAACTCTTGTCTTTTCTTTACCTTCATTTTTCGCATCCTTCTTTTTATACTGTTACTATCTCTGCTCCTTTTCAAAATAATAAGTATCTCCACAAATAATATATTTTATTGATTACAACATTACAATTTAATATTTTATCATATGGCTATTTGATGGTGTCCCTGTTAAACTACTAATTTTTTGTCAATGAGTATTAGTGTACCTTATCCCTTTAATATAATTATTTAATTTTTTTTAAAAAATGTGATATGACAATGTTTGGTAGCTTAACAAGAGAGAACTGTTAATACCTAGTAAATTAACTTTATAACTTCCCAGGAAGCAATTATTTGTAACACTAAATTAGTAGCCTCCAAAGAAATCGGTAAAAGATATCGTAATTACTAAATATATACGGATAATTCACAAAATTGGAATGAATTTTCAGTAGAGTCTTTTTCTTTCTTTGCATGTGTTGTAAAATCAAACTTTGTCATCTTTATTTTTTTCACTCCAAGAAAAGTTTTGAATCGGGCTTTTTCCATGTGATAGTTGTCAATACTTTAACAATTTAAGTTTTTGTAATCAATAAAAAAAAAACCTTCAATCAACTTGGTTTTGAACCTGCTAACTTAATTTTCTTTTGACCATGTGAGTCATCGAATTATAATCATAGTAAGTAATTTGAGTATTTAAAATGTTTTTAAAAAGAATGGGTAGAAAAAACTAATATTCATGGAACAAGATTCCGTTTGTCAACAAAAAAATTATTCAACTGGATGAGTTCGTCATGTTCTTGAAATTAATAACACTTCTTTCTACTTTTTGTAATTCTAACAATTTATCATCAAATTGGGTCTTTATGGTGTATCTAACTAACACAACTCTAAAAAAAATATGGGCATGCTAACAATCCAACAAGCAATGTGTATAACTTAAGAAGCTACATTAGGAAAGCATACACATTCTGATCTATGGTATATAGACTAAGACTCCGAAAACAAAAAATTAATTTAAATGTATTACTCTATGTTTATACAAATTCATAGCCATTATAAGTCCTTTTATTAAAATATTGTAATTATCTATTTAAAAATGAAAAAAATGAAAAACTAAAATAAGATAAATATAATGGCAATATTTCACGAAAGTATGTCATCAATTCTTCGATGTTTCACTTTATTTTATGATATAATATTTCAACCGGTCTACCATTTAAGAGTAATTACAGAAACTATGTATAAAGATTTTGTAGTCATAGAATTATACCCAGATTAATCAATTCGCAACTTTTCTTTAAATATATTGCATTTCATGTTCTTCAAATTCTTTTCCTTATCATTAATTCATCCATATCAGTAATGATCAACACTGAAAAAAGAAAAAGAATATGTTAGATTAACAATCTAATTAGGAGCAAATGAGTAAGTAAGCTACAACATAAAAATGATGAAAAAATTCCTTATCATCAAATTATCTATATCAGATCAATACTGTAAAAAAAAAGAATATGCTAGATTAACAATCAAATTAAAAGCAAAATAGAGTAAGCAAGTTACAACATAAAAAGAAAAAAGAAATCCCAATCTATATAAGATATTTTTTAGTCAATAAAAATTATATCCAGATTAATCAATTTTGGGGGGCAACCTTTTCTTGAATATATACATTTCACGTTCTTCAAAATTTTATTCTGTATCATCAAAATCACCATATCATTAAGTGAGCAACACGAAAAATTGAAAAGAGGTCGATTAACCAATCTAATTTAGGAGCAAAATGAGTAGCAAGCTATAATATAAAAAGGAAAAAAAATCCTATCATCAAAGCAAACCATCTATATCAGATTAACTCACCATAAAAAAGTATATGCTAGATTAACATCTAATTAAAAGCAAAATAAGTAGCAAGTTAACAACCTAAAAAGCAAAAAGCAACCACAATCTCATATATATAGTCAAAAAACATAGACTATGGGAAGACCAACATTCAATTAACATATAATAACTCAAAAATAATACATATATGAAAATCATTACATGTACAATGAAAAATAAGTAACGGTTGATTGAAAAAAATGGAAGGGTAAGTACATTCCTTTATATCATACACAACTTAAATTGGAAAGGAAAATGAAATGTTTTTAAATGCTTTAAATGCTCATATTAGGGGAATTCTCTTTTTTTTTAAAACCGATTTTTAATAGAAAAAAGATGAAAAAGTTTGAAAATTATGGACATATTAATAATAGTATAACTTGGCATTGGAGGCCATCCACATCAGCAAACTGAGATTCAGCTTTATATATATATATAGATTCTAATATAATCCACCAATCCCTTACAACATCTAACCAATTTAATAATCCAATTGACAGCTAACGTTTGAATAATTAAGTGCATATTGTTGAAAATTACTAGAAAACAAATTAGTGTTGTTGAAGAGTTTCACATTGGTTGAAGACGTTTTTTTGAAAATAATGGGTGTTGTTTGGCAAGCTTGTAACACAATTGAGAATATTCTTCAAGGTTATCAAAAAAGAATAAATATTGTTGTATTTTACGTCGCTAGTACTTTCAGTGATATTGATTATAAGACCATATTTTAAATTTTTTTCTCTATCTATAATATGACGTACAGAGGTAGACATATAAATTAAGGATTTGACATTGATGGCAGAGTGAAACAAATAACGGAAGAAGGGAAAATAATAAGTACCACCATCTTAATTTTATGTCCAGAAGAAGGGAAAATACATAGAAACTGAGGCCACGATTTCATCGAAATTGCTTGTGGTTAGAAAATATCTTTGCATAATACTCGTCACTAAAACAGAATTCCAGCAACGAATTTGTTAATTTACACCCTACAAAATTGTAATCTTACTTAAAAGGATTAAATAATTTGATTGATACTTAAAGGACTTATTGAACCTACTAGCAATATCCTGGAATCCAATTTTGTCATTTATTTTGGGTTGTTGGCATATATTCAAGCTAGCCTTCATTAGGGTTTTTAAGTTTCATTGTGAGAAATATTTGACCCACAGATATATCAACATAATTTTTCATGGTGTCTAACAGCTTGGGGGGGGGGGGGAGATTTCTAGATGGAAGTAAAAAGAAAAGTAAATTTTTTTTAACTTTTATCTTCCTATTTCATTTGATATGTATTTTAGTGATTTGAAAGAAATATTTGGACTCAAAGGTCAAATAGAGTAATATTCCTTTTTCTTTTAATTTTTTTTATATAATTTCATATATGTGGATTACATAAACTAGGAAAATTATTTATATTTTTTACTGATAATTATAGAATATATATGTGTTGGATATATAAATTGATATGATAATTTAAGCATTAATAGTAGTTTAAACAATTTATTATTTCTTGGTGGATAAATAGGTCTCTGACCCTCTGCTTTTCTTCCTTTTTCCAAATTTCTAATTTCTTATAATTGGAACATAGCCCTTCGTCTGAATCATTTGTTTGTGTGATATTGACTGAACAAAAGATTTAAGAAATAAAAAAAGATTTTAGAATTTTGTAGTTTTAAACAAGAAAAAGAGAAAGGCAAAACAAAATGGGCACGGGAGAATTTTGTTGTATATAAGTGTATAGGAGAATATATATATATATATTTGCATGTGTATATACAATTTTCACTCGTTTTATACAAATAGAAACAACATTTATACACTTCGTTTCTGTTTGTATAAGCGAGAGAGACGAGAGTGGCGAGCGAAATCTGGAAAAGAGGGGAACGAAAATATATGTATTTATATAATTTCTTCTCGCTTTATACAAACATAAACCCATTTTATACATTTGTGTTTGTACAAAAAGCGAGAGAGGTGCGCGAGACTGCCACCAAACGAGAGTGGCGAACGAGATTTCACCAAGGAGAGTGGCGGAAATAGCTATAGTGTGCTATAGGGTACAATCAAATCAAAGTATATTTATAGCATTTAATTTAAATTAATAGTTTGATATTGTATACAATTTTTTCATTTAAATATGTATACAATCTAGAATATAATGATTGAAACTATCTTACATCCTTGCAATTATGTCCTAAATACTATTATTATTTTATATAATTAACATCAAACTTGGCCATTTTTTATTCTTGTCACCTAATTACATTAATTAGACTAAATTGCATAAATTTTTTTTCCACTGACTATTGTGTTTTTTATTTATCCACTAGCAAATCTTTTATATGTACAGTAGGAAATTATATAGAACGACTTGCTTTAATAATTCAAAATCATAGTAAACTTTGCTACACGGATCTATTTCAACAGTCTAGGTCTTTAATTGCTTCTTGCTTTTGCTCACTCAATTTTTGTCTATGAAAGTTTTGTAAATCTGCAACAAGGCAAACTACCTTTAGGATGAAAGTAAAGGAAAAGGTAAAATATGTTTCTACTTTTCTCTTTCTATTTTGATTTTTACATGTGTTTTTCTTGTTTTTTTCTGATTGAAATAAATATTATCCCCTTTTTGTTTTTATTTTGATTTTTGAGGATTTCTCTAATACATATGAAAACTAGAAATGGTTTTATATATGAAGAGAATCATCGATAATTAGCTCTTTTTGTTTATCCATCTATAGAAGCTTTCACTAATTATTCTCATAACTTGAGGATTGAAGGTGAGAATGTATACAATATGAGGAACCAATACATAATAGTTGAAAGAATTTATTTCATGGCACTAAAATTGACCTCAGACCCTCTTCTCTTCATACTATGAACTATTTTTCAAGTTTTTCGTATTTGGTTGGTCAAAAATATTAGAGAATATTATCTAAAATTTCCTAAAATTAAGTGTAATGATTTGGTTGGTCATTTTTTATTTTTTCATAGAATTTAACATTTTTTCCCTCTCGTGATTACCCTGTGTCTTCTATGTTTGAGTTTTGAAAATTTGATTTTGAACTTTGAGTTAAAAGTTGAGAATTTAGTGAGTTTGAGTATCTTAAGGGGTAATTTGTTAAGAAAGTGGCTTTTGGGGTCTTTTGGATTTTCGAGTGTCGGAATAAATTTGTTGACTCCATTAGTCCCAAAATGTGAAATCTGATCTATTAGGGTTGTCGGTTTCAAATTTTGAGTTTTTTAAGACTTGAGGTCCTAAGTTGTGAAATTGTGAAAATTTAGCCTTTGGATTGATTTTGGTCAATATTCGGGGTTTGGATACTCGGATTGGAATTTCGAGAGTTTCGTTAGATCGGGGGAAGATTTTTGGCCTAGGTGAGGTCTTGACTGATTTTTGAAAGGTCCCAAGCTTGTTTTAGCCTTTTTTGGTGCGAGTTAGTTTTTTATGGTTTTCATGAATATCGGGTCAAGGAAACCTTAGATTTGTGTTTTGACAGTTTCATCGAGTCTAAAGCATCGAGTATATTGATTTGCTTATGCGGTTTGTGTGTACCGGATTCCGAACGAATCCTGAGGGTCCTTTTGATGTTTTGGAAGTTGGCTGATTTTTCTGGTGCCTGAATCTAGTGTGTCTCGCGATCTCGAGGCTCATTGTTGCGAGGTAATGTTCGCTTTGCGAAGGGGTCAAGTTCCCTTGATCTTCACGATCACGAAGGACCTGTTAGCGGGGCTCGCTTAAGCGATTCCCTAGTCGCTTGTGCAACATCCAAGAGGGTTTTTGCTGTAAATTTTGGGGTTTAAGTTCCATTTAACTATTTTTAAACTTGGGGAACCTTTGGTGGCAAATTTTTAAAGGTTTTTCCTTGCTAAATCATTTGGGTAAGTTTTCTTGATCCTAAACCTTCATTTTGAGTTAATATCTCAAAGGTTACTCAACTTTCACAATTTATCTAACAAAGTCATTGAACTTTATTTTGTATCAATAAAATCACTCCCTTTATATCAATAAAATCATCCTATTAAATTTATCAATAAAAAATTATAATGACAAAATAATAATTATTTTTTATGCCATGTAATATGAAGCCGATGAAAAATGGTTCCGGCTAGTGATTTGATATAAAGCCGATGGGACCGATGGGAAATGGTTTCGGTGTGAAATTGACTTTGTGACTTGATGACTTTTTTGCTTATGCGCGACTTACTTGATACTTGAGCTTGATATGCTTGTTGTGTGTGAATGAACTTATTGACTTTGGGATTGACTTGTGTGATTTGTTGACTGTTGGATTGTGAATATTGGGCTTTGCGAGCCATATATTGTAGAATTACTAGGTTGGACTGATTTCTGCGCAGGTTGTCGTTTGAGGAGGTTGTTGGGGGTGTTTGTTTTCTAGCTAGTTGCTTTGTTTAGTATGTTGTTTGTTGGATACGATATTGTTGATACTCACCTCTTGCTTCTATACGTGTGTAGGTTTCGAGCCCCGGTCCGTGTGATCTCTTTCTCCTTCTTTGATCTCGAGGCTTGTCAAGGACTGGAAGAGGTAGTTGCTTATCAATGGGTTTCTTACACTTTTGTGCTATTTGAGAAACATTGTATTTATTTCTAATTTTTGTTCTCATTTAATGTGCATGTGATTAGTTGAAACATCAATCCTGTTCTGGCATAAATGGAAAAAGGAAAGGTATGTCTACCATTAGAGGAAGAAAGAAGAAGAATTAGTGATCTAATTGATGATTTCTTGAATGGGTTGAAGAAATACAGAATGAAGAACAAAAATTCATTGCTTCAAAATTGGATTTGATTGAAAATCTAAGAATGGAACTGAGATTCCTAAGAACATTTGTCCTGTTTGGGAATTCGACGAATTTGGATGACTTTTATAGGAGGATGTCACTGAATATAAGCAAATTGGATACACTTATTTGGTCACTTTTCTATGAAGAAGAATATAAATTAAGCCTAGCGAAATACAACATGGATAGACTTGCGCCTTACCTGATCAAAGAAACAGCAAGTATTGTTTTGAGATTGAAGAATGTAGCCATCATCATGACTGAGGAGAATATGTTTGAATATAGTAAGAGCATCCTCAAGCACCTTCATGATCTACCAAAGTGTTGTTCTGATTTGCTTCAACCCCTCATGAGTGAATACAACATTCTTCGGCAAGTATGCACACATCTCAGAGATTTCTATCAGTTGGAATGCATAAACACAAACCAGAATTTTCCTATACTCGGATATCAAGTGACAGTTGATAGAGAACACAACTCTGTTTGATCTTTGGACAGGAGTATAAAGACTTTGACATGATTATGACTTCTCCGAATGCTTCTTTCCAGATCCCTTCTCGTACTCATCGACTAATCCCTCTCGAGCTGGAGGTTCTATACAATTTCTCTTCGAAGCTCATCAAAGAAAGCACATCACTCAACAAAACGGTTTTTTTTGTTAAGCACATCCTAAAAGCATCTCCAATGATTCTTCATATTTATCTCATTCCTCCTCCAACGACGAATGGAAGTTGCAGTAGCTGTAAATTACACGGCCAACTCAACGCATTAAATGTTTATGGATGAGTTCCTATTGATCTTCTCACTGATATCCCCACACGTTTTTTATCCTCGTAAAAAATTTGAACGTAGGTTGGGCACATGCTGGAAGTGCTTCAAGAAAATATCTTGTTCTTGTGAACAGCTGTTGGAGAGATCTCTTGAATAATCAATGAAGCCGGACTTTTCAGCTCCAGACTTTTTTTTCAAGAAATTAACAATGAGGGAGATATCAGACAAATTTTTGTTTAAAAGCTCCCGAGTCATTCAACTTCGTTTTCCTATGGATGATGGTTCCTCTTCATGATCTTTCTAACTCCAGCATTTTAAAGGATTTGCTCATTTCCAAGGCTTATTCAGTTTCTCTCATAAAGAGAGAAATGGGATGTGTGAAACAAGCCTCGATCCTAAATCACTTTCAGGCAACCTTGGATAGAGTAACAGTGGAGTAGTTAAAGATGTTTGGTTTTGCAGCACGCTTTATGTGGGGCATTGAGCAGACATGTCATTAATTCATTCTTTGTCAGAGATAAAGCCTCTCTCGCATTTTAAATCTCCCTTCCGAATGTCACTGATAGATCAGCTTATTGTTGCACAAGTCCCACCGGTTTACAGCTGGAGGATAAGAATGGGGATGAACCCCTTGATGCAAAATCTTCCAACGAGCCAATTAAGCAAACCTCATCATCTTTTGTAGAGGTTGTAGTAGGTCATGAGGAAGATGAAGCCTGGATCATCGGCCAGCTCCTTGATGAACATGAATCCAAGCTTGATGTCATTTCCATTGTTGGAATGCCAGGAGTCGGTAACACTACTCTTTGCATAAAGTGTATAACACTACATTAGTTCAATTCATTTCAACTGTTGCGTGCTAAGTGCAACTGTTTCCCAAAACTTTAACGAAGTCCAAGGTGGTTGCGGGAATCTTCTCAGTCAAGTACTGCCTCGGGACAACGGAAGTGAAGATGACCTTGCTGAAGAAGCTACGAGTAGCACTACTCGATAAAAGTACCTCTCGTCTTGGATGATGTGTGGGGATATTGCAACAGGGAGATATTAATAGCATGTTTTCCCAAGGTTGAGAGAGGAAATAGAGTTAATCTAACTAAGCCGAAGTGGTGAGGTAGTTTGAAAAGTTAAATGGCCGTCGTGATCCTGTGGACCTCCAAGTTTTTAAAACATATGAAAAACAGTTGGGGAGTTATTCGAAAAAGGGTATTTGGAGAGGAAGGAAGCTGCCCTGCTGAACTTGTGGATATGGACAACCAAATAGTTGAGAAATGTAAAGGGCTTCCTTTGGCTCCTTGTTTTGATGCACACATGCGTATTTTTAGAGTGAAGGAAGGAAAGAAAAAGGAAAAAGATTTTTGGGTTTTAAGATTCAACATAATTTGGATTCCTTTCGTCTTCCAACATCAATTCGCAGATTATGAAATGTTTGCATCAAGTTTATGACCATTTCCATACCAGCTGAAGCCGTTGTTGCTTTACTTTGCAAGATCGGCGAAAGAGCTAAACGAAACTCCCATTCCTCTGCGTTATGCAGTTGTGGATGGCTGAAGGATTGTGGATCATGATATCGGGTTTGGACGAGTAGTTTTTAGAGGAAGTAACTCATAGTTACTTGGATGCTTTAATTTCCATAGGCCTGATAATGGTGGATCATATCCCCTCTGAGGTGTTTTGGGACGTCCTGTAATGATCAGAGCTCTGCTATTTCCATGATTTTGTGCACGATGTTTGTTCATAAAAGCGGGAAAGGAAAAGTTTTTCAAGTTAATCAAGTCAGGTGTCCAGTTCATGCTTCTGATTTCTTACAACGTCGACTAACCATTCATCTGACGACAAAAAAATGTGGTTTTGCTCATTCTGATAAATCTTCGCTGGTAGTAATGCTCTCATATCTTGAAGTGAGTGGTTATGTGATGTACTCCAGTATATCGTCACACAGAAAACACATGAGACCTTATTAGAGTTTTTGCAACTGTATGACATTCTTCTGTCAACATCAATTTAGTGGAAGAATAGGATCCCTATTCATTTGAGTTTCTTAAAAAATTTGGACTCGTGCTTAAAGCTAGCCCATTGTCCTGGTTTACCTCCAGAATCTGAAACTTTGCTGTCAGTGAGGAATTTTTCCTCCACCTTGTTTTACTCAATATTATTCAAACTGTCCAAAGCTAGAACCATGTAGCATTGACCAGATTTCTTTCTTTGATGACGAGAAGAGGAACAAAGACGAAAGGGAAGAGGACATTGACAATATCCCAAAGTAGACTATTGGAATTTGAGAATTCAAGCTTACAAACTTTATCCCTTTGATAAATCTCATATTCCCAAGAAACTAATGATCTCTAGAAGAAGTTTCCCCCCAAATCTTGAGCACCTTGATTGCACCATCATGGTACCTCGAGTGTCCTCCTACAACACGGCGATTGGTTTCCTCCCAAGGTAGATGTCTATAATAACTTCATCGCTCATTGCAGTATACAACAACGAATGGGAAATTATTCTGGTTAATCCATTATTGAATATCACTTCCCTAACCCGCTTGAAAGAGTTGCGTTGCATTCTTTTACCATCACATCCTGCCTTTGTTGTCAGCAATCGCGCATTGGCCTCAGCTTGAAATTCTGGAGCGTTATTTAAACGCTGATTTCCTGGCGGATTAGTGGGCTGGCCAGTGAGGACATGTATCAATGTCTCAAGACTTTGAGTTTGTCATTTACCAAATTATCAGAATGGGAAGTTGATAGGGAAACTTTTCCCAAGCTTGAGGAATTAATACTAGCACATTGTGAGGAGCTTACGAGAGATCCCTTGTGCATTTGGGGATATAGACACTTTAAAGACCATTCATTTAACTTATATTAAGCGTCAGCTTGCAGATTCAGCCGATGAGATTAAGAAACAGATAGTAGATTTCACAGGAGAGGACAGGCTTCATGTCCATATATCATCTATGTATCTTGCCTCAGATGACCAAGAAGAGGTAATCAATTTCTTACATCGTCACCCATACCTAGTTCAGTTTTTACTAATTAATTAGTATAAGCACTTTCTGTTCGATAGCAATAAAAGGCTGAAATACTGAAATAGGAAAACGTTACAAGAAAGGCCTCAGTTGAACACGCTTTACACCTGGCATCATTTGTGGAATTTTGCATCCTACACTAACTAGTTTTTTTTCCTCTGTAGTTCTGGAGATGTTTTAAATTAATGTTTTGAGTGTTTTTTTTCGTGTTAACTGTGTATTGCTTCGCCTCATTAGTAATTGTTTTATTTGCAGTGAAGCCTGGAAATTTAGGCATTGCAGATGGCTTGTAGGACAGGAAGACGGTACACAAGGCGAGGTGATTTGAACTTGGTTGAGAGATTATTGGATAATGTCATCATCCTGCTTATGGCAAGGCCACGAGAGGCTGCAGCGGCCCTTGCTTGGTGGAGTTAGTTAAGAAATAAAGTTACGTTTTTTGCTATCAATTAAATCTTTTGGCATGATAGAGCACTCTTCTTTCTCATTTGTTTTTTTATTTTGTCTACAATGTAATAGTTTAATTACAGGATGTCCCTGAATATAAAAAAGTCACTTTTATTACCATATTGATGCGTGTTTCCTGTTTTAGAGTACAGTGGAACTATATTTGCTAAAATAATATAAAATTTCCATTTATAAAAGTTAATAATGAAATGGAATCTGTGTTAGCAACATTAAATTCAATAAAATGAAAGAAAAACTTAAACGAGGTGTGTTTGTGAATTTTGGTGGCGGGTAAGCTCATCCCTAATAAAAATAAAAATGCTAGAAGAGATAAAAAAAAAATTAAAATAAAAAATTGGAAGAGTTGTACGTGATCATGTGAACATTCAATTAGTCTAATCAAAGTCTATGATCTGAAATTGATTAAGTTTATAATTATTAAAACTATAGTCTTTGTACTCGAAATGATAGCTGACGGTCCATAAATATATTTGCAAGTGTTAATTAGGTGGCACATTTACATTAATATTCAAATAAACAAAAATTATAAAAATAATTTCAAAATAAATAAATAATTTTTTATTAACAAATGAAAGATCCTTTGTTTTATTGGCAGATCCATTCCATTGTCTGTTTAGTTGACTAATGGATAATTACATAAGGCAGTAAAGATGAAACTTCATTCAGTTGTTAATAATATGTATCTTTGAGTGGAATAGAGATTCGATTTGAAGTAAAGAAAAAAGGTAAACTATTTTTCTACTTTTATCTTTCGATTTCATTTTATATGTATCTTTTTTATTTGAAAGAAATATTTGGACTTACAAGGCAGATAAAGAAATATATCCTTTTTGTTTTTATTTTAATTATTTGTGGATTATCTATACATAATGATAACTAGAAAATGGTTTACATGTATAGAGAGAGAATCATTCGATTATTAAGCTCTATAGAAGCTTTCACTAATTTTGCTCATAACTTTTGGGGTGTGAGTTAGGCCTAAGAACTTATTTCAATTGAATCTGAAAGAAATGGTATGCCTAACATTAGAGGAAGAAAGAAGAAGAATAAGTGATCTTATTGATGATTTATTGAATGGTTTGAAGAAAATAAAGAAAGAATTCATTGCTTCAAAATGGGATGACATTGAAAAGCTAAGAATGGAATTGAGATTTCTAAGAACATTTGTCCTGTTTCGGAATTGGAATTTGGATGACTTCTATGATAAGATGTTACTGAATATAGAAAAGCTCAAAGATCTAACAGATACAATTTTCAATGAAGATGAATTTATCGTAGCCAAATACAACATGGACAGTCTTCCGTCTTACCTGCGGAAAGAAATCAATAGTTATTTGAGATTGAAGAATGTAGCCAAAATCATAACTGAGGAGAATATGTTTGAATATACAGACAGCCTCCTCAAGAACCTCCATGATCTACCAAAGTATTGTTCTGATTTGCTTCTACCCCTCATGAGTGAATACAAGATTCTTCGGCAAGTATGCACACATCTCAGAGATTTCTATCAGTTGGAATGCAACAAAACAACAAAAGAATTTCTCTATGCTCGGTACCAAATGACACTTGATAGAGTAACACAATTCTGTTTTGATCTTTGGACTGGAAAGTACAAAAACTATGGCTATGAGTATGCCTTCTCTGAATGCTCTTCCAAGATCACTTCTCTACTCATCGACATAATCCCTCTTGAGTTGGAGGTTCTACACATTTCTACTTCTAAGCTCATCAAAGAATCAACATCAAAAGAACTAGAAGGATTTGTTAAGCAAATCTTAAAAGCATCTCCAAGGATTCTTCAAAATTATCTCATTCATCTCCAACGACGCATGGAAGTTGCAGTAGATGTAAATTACGCTCCAACTCAAAGCATTAATGTCATGATGGAGTTCCTATTGATCTTTCTCACTGATATGCCAAAGCGGTTTATCCATCGTGAAAAATTGAACGATATGTTGGCACATGCTGGAATGCTTACCAGAAAAATATCTTTTCTGGTGAGCAAGCTGTTGGAGGAGATCTCTGAGGATAATATCAATGAAGCGGACTTTTCAGCTCCAGACTTTTTGCAAGAAATTGAACAAATGAAGGGAGATATCAGACACATTTTTTTAAAAGCTCCCGAGTCATCTAAACTTCGTTTTCCTATGGATGATGGTTTCCTCTTCATGAATCTTCTGCTCAGACATTTTAAATGATTTGCTCATGCCAATGTCTATTCAGTACTCTGATAAAGAAAGAAATTAGGATGTGAAAGAAAGCGTTGAATTCCTCAAAATCATCTTCGAGAAAAGTCAGGAAAACGTTGGATGGGCACTAGGGAGTAGATTAAGATTGTTGGTTGCAGCTTTTGGATGTGGCATATGAGGCAGAGCAGGGTCATTAATTCCATCTTGTCAGAGATAAACTCTCTTGATTTAATCTTCTCACTTCCGACTGTCAATGATAAGATCAAGCGTATCGTGGCCAGAAGTCACCAGTTTAGGGCTGGAGGATAAGAATGGGGATGCAACACCTGATGCAAAGTCTTCCATGAGTTAATTGTGGTTAAAATCATCATTCTTTTGTTGAGGTAACAGTAGCGTCATGAGGACGAAGAAGCTGGATCATTGGCACAGCTCGGCCCTTGATGAACAGAATCCGAGCTTGACGTCATTTCCATTGTGGATGCAGGAGTCGGTAAAATACTCTTGCCAATAAAGGTATAACAATTACATTAGTTTTTGCCAAGTCATTCAATGTTCGTGCCTAGTGCACTGTTTCCCAAAAAGTTAGTAACAAGTCAAAGGTGTTGCAGGAGGATCTTCAGGCCAAGTTAATGGTCGGGAGATAGTAAAGAAAGTGAAGATGACCTTGCTGAAATGCTACGAGTAACACTGTACGATAAAAGGTACCTCATCGTTTTGGATGATGTGTGGGATATTGCAACAGGGGAGATGTTAATGGCATGTTTTCCAAAGGTTAAGAGAGGAAATAGAATCATCTTAACCAGCCGAAGTAGTAAGGTAGGTTTGCAAGTCAAATGTCATAGTGATCCTCTCCGCCTTCAACTTTTAACACCGGAAAAAAGTTGGGATTTATTCGTAAAAAAGGTATTTGGAGATGAAGGAAGCTGCCCTGCTGAACTGTCAGAAGTTGGACACCAAATAGTTGAGAAATGTAAGGGTCTTCCCTTGGCTATTGTTTTAATTGCTGGAGTAATTGTTAGAGGGAAGAAAAAGGAAAAGGATTTTTGGCTTAAGATACTACATAATCTGGATTCCTTTATTTCTACCAACATCAATTTGGTTATGCAGTTAAGTTATGACCATTTACCATGCCACCTGAAGCCGTTGCTGCTTTACTTTGTGACAACTCAAAAGAGCCAACGAACTCCAGTCTCTACATTGATGCAGTTGTGGATGGCCGAAGGGTTTGTTGATCATGATAGTTTAGAGGAAGTAACTCAAAGTTACTTGGATGCTTTAATTTCCAGTAACCTGATAATGGTGGATCATATCCCCTCCGAGAGTATTTGGGGGACGTCTACAATGATCAAGGTTTGCTATATGCATGATGTTGTGCATGATTTTGTCTCAGTAAAAGCGGAAAAGGAAAAGTTTTTCAAGTTAATCAATTCAGGTGATCATGCTTCGGATTTGCTACACCATCGTCTAACCATTTATACTGATTACGAGGGCGAGCTCTGCAACAAATGTGTTTTGTGCAAGTTTATTAAGTGTTCAGCTGTTAATAAGTATCTCTTATCTTTGAGAGTGAGGAGTTCTGTCTATAAATACAGGTATATCCATCACACTAGACAGTTGAGACTTCTTAGAGTGTTACAACTGGATGACTTTATTGTCTTTGAAGATTCTTTAATGAAAGAAATCGGGTCCCTATTTCATTTGAGGTTCTTAAGCATTAAGACTGATATGAAAGCCATCCCAGAGTCATGGGTGAACCTCCAGAATCTGGAAACGCTGTTGATTAATCCAGGATTCTCCCCCTTTGTATTACTGCCCAGAATATTAAAACTGTCAAAGCTGAAATATGCAAGCGTTGGCCTGAGTTCTTTCTTTGATGAAGAGGAAGAGGACAATATTAAGACTAATTGAGGTGAGAATTTCTAAAGCCTGAAAAAGTTATCAAAGTTGATATCTCATATTCCCAAAGGAACTAATGATGCTCTAGAGAAGTCCCAATTTGAGCACTTGATTGCACCATAATTACCAAGTGTCCTCCTAAACACGGCGATTGGTTTCCCAGGTTTGATGTCCTTAATAAACTTCAATCGCTCTCTTTAAAATACCACAAACCACGGTATTATTTTTGTAATCCCATTGAATATCACTTCCCTACCGGCTTGAAAGAGTTGCGGTTGTTTGATATTCCCATGAGACCTGCTTTATTGTCAGCAATTGTGGCATTGCTTCAACTTGAAATTCTGGAGATTAACTACTGTAATTTCGTGATGGATAAGTGGGATGCAAGTGAGGACATCTATCAAAGTCTTAAGACTTTGCGTTTGGCATGTCCCAAATTATCAGAATGGGAAGTTGATAGGGAAACTTTTCCCAAGCTTGAGGAATTAATAGTAGAGAACTGTTTCATGCTTATGGAGATCCCTTATGCATTTGGCGATATAGACACTTTAAAATCCATTCAGTTGGTTCAAAATGAGCTTGAGCTTAGAGATTCAGCCATGAAGATAAAGAAAGATGTAATAGATTTCACAGGAGAGGACAGACTTCATGTCCATATATCATCTATGTATATTCCCTGAGCTGACGAAGAAGAGGTAATCAATTTCTACTAATTAGTTAGTATAAGCACTTTCTGTTGGATAGCAATAAAAGGCTGAAATACTGAAACAGAAAAACCTTACAAGAAAGGCACAAGTAGACAAACACGCTTTATACCTGGCATCATTTGTGGAATTTTGCATCCTACGTGTGTGTATTTGTTCAATTTTATATGCAAGTTTAAGTGTCTACAGGACATAGATGCGACTTATAGTCAAGTTTTATGCCTTAGAAGAAATAAGTTTCTCAGAGTCTCAATGCATTTGTAGTTCCGTCATCTGATTACTAGTTTTTCCCGGAGATGTTTTAAATTAATGTTTTGAGTGTTTTCTTTCGTGTTAATTAACTGTGAGTGCCTTCTCCATTGTTTGTTTGCGTTAAGCCTGAAAATTTAGGCATTATAGATGGAGGTAGGACTGGAAGACAGGTACACAAGGCGAGGTGAATTTGAACTTGATTTAGAGATTGTTGGGTCGGCCCAAATGTCAAATCTGCAGCTTATAACTCTTCTTTCTCATTAGTGCTTTTTATTTTTGTCTACAATGATTTATAGTGGTGGATAACTCTTGTTTTTTCATTGTTAAAAAAGTTTACTTGATATGCAGTATCAGACCAAAAATTTATGGTGCTTATTACATAATGTGTCAAAATTGGGTGCTATACAATAAGCCAGTCCGAGAGTCTTTGGTGGATGTCTGCTAGGATCAAGGTTTGCTATGTGCACGATTTTTGTTCAGTAAAAGAGAAGAAGGAAAAGTTCTTCAAGTTAATCAATTCAGGAGAGTAGGGGGGTGTTCGTTTTCTAGCTAGTTGCTTTGTTTAGTATGTTGTTTGCTGGATACGATATTGTTGGTACTCACCCCTTACTTCTATCCTTGTACAGGTTCCGAGCCCCGGCTCGTGTAATCTCTTTCTTTTTCTTTGATCTTAAGACTTGTCAAGGACTGAAAGAGGTAGTTGCTTGCGATCGGAGGCCCTCTTGTGCTTTTGAGAACAAAGATTAAGACTTGTATTTATTTCTTAATTAGTTTCTGGGTATGCGCCACGCGCGTGTGGCTATATAAATAAAAATATTTTTGTGAAGATTTGTATATTAACAATATTTTTGAAGTTTTATATATGTGTTATAAAATGAAATACCTAAAAGTACATAATCTTTAAAATTGATAAGCATCCCTCTATGTGTTATTGATTCTAAGATCAAAATCAAAAAAACTATGCAACTACAATATTTAAATGAAGTAAGTGAAATGTTATGGAACTACGTTAATGAAAATATGTGTACAAGCACGTAACATTTAGAAATCCTTCACCGGTAAAATTATGTTGTTGTGTTGCAAAATATTAAGCATCCCTCGGCCTGGCAAAGGAAATCAAATAATAAGTGTCATGAGTGCTATTCTTCACTAAGAATTAAAAATTTTTTTTTTGACGAATCAAAAAACATCCATAGCTGAAAATTCTTGCAAAATCCTAACAACGTTCATAGCGATTTAATAGCCTTTAACTTATATATAATTACTTTCACTTAAAATGTAATTAGTCCCTTTAGCTTTTTTTCATGTATTTATCATTGGAAAATAAACAACAGTATATATTAACTATGAGATCATGTATTGAAATCACGACTTTAAGATTCTAGCAATGTAAAGGTAACTGACTTTCTAGATTTTAGTAATGTGCAACTTAAATCTCTACATATTTGCTTTCATAACAACATTTAGTCTCTTCATTTTCTTCCCACATTTAGATTATTTAAGGTTTAGAACTCTTCAAATATTCTCAATTTCATTAAATAGTAAAAAAAGTTAATGCTCAATATTTTTTTTTAATAATATAAAAGAATCAAAGATGAATATAACATTTTATTTCGTATAGGAATAAATTGTAATTAAACTTTACATCTTGAAGCTTCCCACGTTATAATATAATATGAATTTTGCAATGATAATTGAATGACGTATACACGTGACAATTAGATTAGTATTTATTTCTAATTTTTGTTCTTATTTAAATGTGCATGTGATTAGTTGAAGTGTGAACTGCATCCAACGACCAACTATCTAATTTTATATACTTTTTCTTATGGGGAGTTGTTATTTAAAAATAATAAAACGAGACCTCAATTCTATTAGTCTTTCATAAAATATGATAGCTAAAATAATCAATCGTATACCAAAGAAATTGATATAGAATTTGGGAAAAATTACAAGAATATACTATTTAAAATTTTAATTAATAATATAGGTATATATATTTTATTTTTTATCTACAAAACTAAATTTTAAATTACAAATATGACAGAATATTCAATTTTTTATTTTTTAATAAATATTTTAACATTTGATTTATTTCCTTTTTTTGAAGGATTATATGCTAAATTTATGGAATTGATAATTAAGGTTTACTTTTTTTATTTTCCAATCATAATTTGAAAATGAGGTCTATTAGTGGGTCTTAAAGTGATACACATTCAGAATAGTGGGTCTTAAAGTAATACACACACATTTTACTTTTTATTTTTCAATCATAATTTGAAAATTAAAGTGATACACATTCAAAATTGTTAAACTTTAATATATATATATATAATATGTATACATCAACTAAAAATTAAAAATTACTAAAATATATAAAGTTATATTACATTTATTTAAAATAATCAAACTTTAATAAAATCAAACCACGGAGAAGTTAGAATAATGGGAGATTTTATGTTTTAGGGATTTTAGAATCCGACAGAATAATTGAGGTTGTCGGCTTAGCGTGGGAAGCAATTTGTGGGTCCCTTCTTTCTTATCAAATTAGACTCATTGAACGTTACTTTTTCAATCTCTATTTATTTGTTTATATGTTTTTTTTATCTGTCTTTATTTATTTGTTTATTTTTTTTTATTTACTTGTTCATATTTCTTTTTATATTTATCTCTATTTATTTATTTATTTTAATAAATCAAGAAAAGAAAATAATTTTTCCTTTATTTAATTTTTAAAAATTTCTAATACTACTAAATTGTAATGAGTGTTTTTCGGACCAGAAAATACATTTATTATACTTGAGGAGTTATACTATAAAAGTAAAATTATAACTAACATATGATAATCATTGGTGTATAAATATGTGTGTCACTTTTAAAGTGGACATCTAAATCGAAATTTACTCTAATTATTATTTTTCTAATGAAATACCTCCAAATGAGTTCTGCAGTACGTGATTTAAAATTAGTAGAAGCTCTAATGTAGGCTTCGAACACCGAATGAGAAACAAAAAAAAGATAAAATAAAATGAAATACCTTCTATTCAGAAAAGGCAAAGGAGACTCACATTTCTACTTGTAAGATTCAGAAAAGGCAAAGGAGACTCACATTTCTACTTCTAAGCTCATCAAGGATTTGTAAGCTTCTTCAAACTCAAAGTATTAATGTCATGATCGAGTTCCTATTCACTAATATATACAAATCGAGTTAAGCTATCCTTGATAAATTATCGCCTCATCGACCTCTTATATGTCATCTTTTTCATTTGCATTTTCGAAATAATTTTATCCTTTACCTTTATTTAATGTTTGCTTAAGACAATTTTGATGAACATGTTAGATTTCAAAAGTATAAATGTATTTGGATCACTATTTAATTAAATTTTAGAGTTTATTTTTTGCAGCCACATTTTTTTACCACTTGATCCAAAAATTTTAGAAAATCAAATTTTTCCCACATCAATTTTTCTATATATTTTGTGTAAAATGTTTTTTTTTTATACATATATATATTTTTATGTATAAATTTTTAAAAAGAACATCACAAAATATTCAAATTCCAATTAATTTTATGCTAGAATCTGATNTCTTGGTGCGTGATAACCCAGTGGGGGTCACACAAGCACCATCCCAGATTCGTGGTTGAACCTCCAGAATCTGAACTCTTCTATCATCACATTTAAACATTGTTTTTACTGCAAGATTTTCAACACTGTTCAAGTAATCTGAAACATGTGAGCTATGACGAGGAGTTCTTTCTTTGATAAAGAGGAAGACACATATTAACTATTGGAAGGTGAGAATCAAAGAGGGCGGAATCTTACAACTTTATCCAAATTTGATATCTCATATTCCCAAGCACGAATGGATGCTCTAAGAAGTTCCCAACCCACATCTTGAGCACACCTTGATTGCACCAGCATGGTACCGCCGAGTGTCCTCCCCCACGGCGCTTGGTTTCAGCCAAGTTCGATGTCCTTATACACTTCAATCCGCTCATTGCCGTATACAACAACGAATGGGAATCATTAATGGTTAATCCCTTATTGAATATCATTCCCTACACCGCGGCTTTGAAAGGTTGCGGTTGTTTGATATTCCCATGAGACCTGCTTTATTGTCAGCAATTGTGGCATTGCCTCAACTTGAAATTCTGGTGATTGCCGACTCTGATTTCGTGGATAATACGTGGGATGCAAGTGAGGACATCTATCAAAGTCTTAAGACTTTGACTTTGGCATGTCCCCAATTATCAGAATGGGAAGTTGATAGGGAAACTTTTCCCAAGCTTGAGGAATTAATACTAGAGAACTGTTGCATGCTTATGGAGATCCCTTATGCATTTGGCGATAATGACTCTTTAACTCCATTCGTTTTGGCGGCTTACAAAAGTGAGCTTGAGCTTTGAGATCGCCGAAGAGTAAAGGAAGATGTAATACATATTCACAGGAGAGGAGACAACTTCCTGTTATATATCATATGCATTTTAGGTAATGAGAAGGGTATTTATTTCTTACACATCGTCAATCCTACCTAATTCAATTATCATTTTCTGTGTGTTTTGTTTTCATATCACGTATACATCTTTGAGTTCATTTTTACAAGCTGCTATAGCCCTTTCCGTTTTCTGAAATACTGAAATTGAAAAACGTTACAAGAATGTCCTCCAACTTTTGATTCAAACGCGTTTTCTATGTTGCATCATTTGTGGAATTTCGCATCCTACATGTCTGTATATTTGTTCAATTTTATAACAGTTTAAGCGTCTATAGGGCATAGATACGAGTATTAATCCATTTGCAGTCTCAGTTCATTCAATTACTAGTTTTTCTTACCTTTGTGGTTCTGGAGATGTTTTAAATTAATATTTTGAGTGTTTTCTTTCATATAAACTGTGTATTGTATAGCTTCGCATCATTAGTAGTTTGTTTTATTTGCAGTTAATGCTTGGAAATTTAGACAATGCTGATTTGAACTTGGTTTCGAGATCGAAGCAGATTATTGAATAATGTCATCATCCTGCTTATGACAAGGCCTTGCTTGGTGGAGTTAGTTAAGTAATAAAATACCGTTACGGTTTTTACTATCAATTATATCTTTTAGCATGATAGACCAAACTCTTGTTTCTCATTTGCTTTTTAATTTTGTCTACATTGTTATAGTTTAATTACAGGATGTCCCTGAATATAAAAAAGTCACCTTTATTACCATATTGATCTGTTTTTTGGTTTAGAGTAGCAGTGAACTATATTTGCTAAAATAATATAAAATTTCCATTTATAAAAGTAAATAATGAAATTGAATATGTGTTAGCAAATTAAATTAATAAAATGAAGGAAAAACTTAAACGAGCTGGGCTGAAATTTTGTGGGTTAAAGCTCATCCCTAATAAAAATGTTCGAAGAGATTAAAAAAAAATAAAAATTGGAAGAGTTGTGCATGATCATGTGAACATTCAATTAGTCTAATCAAAGTCTAGATCTTAAATTGATTAGTATTTAAGATTATAATTATTGTTCAATTATTAAAATAAAGTCTTTGTACTCGAAATGATAAGCTGTGACGGTCCATACATATTTTGCAAGTGGTAGTTGACATTTCCTTGTTACTTAGGAGAGGCACATTACATTATATTCAAAACAAAAAAAAATAAAAAATATTCAATAATAAATTTTTTTTATTAATGGATCCTTTAGTTTTATTGCAGAGATCCATTGTCTGTTTAATTAACTAATGGATAATCATATCTATCATCGTATATTATTCGAATTGGGCAATAATCAAAGTACAATTTGAATTTACATTTTAAATTCCGTATATTAAAGTCAAAATATTAATTAACAAACTATAAATAATAATCATATCATATTGTCTTAAAATATATATTTTTACATGAAATAAATACTTAAAAAGATAATTATTTATTATAAAATCCTCTAAAGAAACGGTTTCTCTTTACATTCACCTCACTAATGATCCTTGTCTTTTCATCATATAGTACTCTTCTTCTTGCTTTTATTACATTCTATTTTATTATGAGTTTTATAGAGACATTGGCCTATTTTTCTTTTTGGATGCCTGCAATTGGTGCTGTTTCATTGTAAGCTTTTATTTGTTATTTATGTTTTTACTTCTATCTGTATAATATAGTTTTTGATGTTTTGACTGGTGTTAAGATTTTAATATCTGCTGAAAATAAATTTGTAATTTTGTGTCATGCGCTTAAGAGCTTATGAGATTATTTTTTTTTGTTTATAGGAAAAATTAATTGATGGAGATGCTTCAGTGTCGATCGTGAGAACTGTACTTGACTTGTGCCAATACAAAATGGTAGTCGACTTTTTGTCCTGACATGATTTTTTTTTTGGCGATAATTCTGGTCTGTGTTTTTTTTACTTTATTATTATATATTTTGGGTGTCAATCGTAGGGTCCAATTTTATTGAATTTTCATATGCATTAAGTCATGTGAGTTATTCGTGTATAAAGCTAATTGTAGTTGAATTTTGATACCATACCATCATACCCAATAAAGTAAAAAAAATGTATTTATGAGCTTTGGCAGTTGAGTGGTAGTGATATTCATTGCCTATTCAGCTTCAACTTTCTTTGTTTGAATTTTAATTTTTTTAATGAGTTTTCCATCCAAAGATAGAAGGGAGGATAACAACACCATTTAAGACCAAAGGAGAATACACTATCATATTTGGTGATTTTAACTCGTGAAATTATATAACTTTTTTTGTTTATAATTTTATATTGATTATTTTAGTTATTTGATCCATAGTTTATTCCTTCCTTTCTCAATCAGATTTATATTACGTCATCCTCAAATGTCATAATATTAATGGCATAATACAAAATAATGCCCTTTTAAATTTGGCTTCAAATCAACATTTATGCCTTACAACGTTGATGTGCACAACGGACCTTAAACTTGTAATAAAGTTGAACAATAGACACAAATATCCTATATGTCATCCTCCTGATCCATGTTTTTGTCCTACGTGGTGTCCCTACGTGTATATGTGCCATGTCGACTCATGTGTTATTATTAAAAGTTGATAGTTACTGTTTGTTTGTGCATTATGAAAGTTGGAAGTCAAAGTTAAAATTTGAAGCCAAGTTTAGGGTCCAATATATGTATTATGCCTTATATTAATAGTAGTAGTAAACTGGTAATGATCTTTGAAAGAACCATAAAACGATATACACAAATGAAAAAACAAAGAGTTATCCCAACATCTGTTGGGGGTATAGAATCATTGGTCAATGGGATCATTGGACCATGTGCTCTGATATCACTTGTTGGGTTATGGAGAAGTTATTGGAGTCATGCGAATCTTATAATTTGCAAATCATATGAATTGCAAATTATAGATGACAAACATTTATACTGAAAATCAAAATATTATTAGGGATAATGCACCGAAGTACCGGCCCCCCCTCAAGCAGCAAAAAGATGCTTCGAAATCTCAGAGACACATTCATACTATACTAAGGTCCTATTACCCTCCTGAACTTATTTTATTAATAATTTTCTATCCCTTTTTGGCCTACGTGGTACTATCTTGTGGGTCCAACGCTGGTTGACTTTTTCTTTCAATGAATATTTGTACAATGTGATGATATCCTATTAAATGTACCTCAGTTACTCTTATCGTGCAAAAGTGTAAATATTTTCAGATGAATTATATTCATAAAACTAATTAAATGCTAGTATTGCTCAAATAAATGCTATCTCTCATTATAATATATATATATTATATATATATCATCTAGAATATAATATATCTATATATATATTTAGCTATATATATCTATATATATATATACCTCGTCTACATGATGGTATGGCGCACTTCATGGTCCTTTGGCCCTTAAAACACTAAATATTCCCAACCCCCTGAACTTGAAGCTTTTTATTTGTGAAGTATCGATGAAGTATTAAAAATACCATGCAAAACTACTGGAAATTTTGTTCATGCTACCATACAATCAACAACACATGTCATTTGAATGTAATATGAGACCACATATAACTTGATAACAAGTACATATGGTAATTCAACTTGGGTACACATTTGAGAATGTTATTTGTAATACCCCGATATATAAGCCTCATTCCAAATTGCACTCGCCAGCTGTCAATGCCAACAAATACCTGAATTTTTTTCCCTCTATACAACTCAATGTTACAACTAGTCAAAATTTAACCAAATCAGTGGATGATTTGTTTATTGCCTCTAAATAAATGTCACTAAAATTTGTTTTTTGGTAGCGTGTGCAGGAAGAAGAATGAACTCTACTACTAACAACTCCAATGAACACACTACACAAATGCAAATTATATAAATTGGGGTGAAGATGTAAGAAATTAGTTACCTCATTTTCATCTTCATCGTCTGTTTTTTCGTGTTGGTTGCCAATCAAATATGATGTATGGACATCAAGTCTGTCCTCTCCTGTGAAATCTGCTACATTTTTCTTAATCTCAATGGCTGAATCTCCAAGCTCGCACCAAACAGCACTTAAATGAATGGACTTTAAAGTGTCTACATCCATAAATGCACAAGGAATCTCTCTAAGTCTGTAACAATCTGTCAGCCTTAAATTCTCAAGCTCGGGAAAAGTTTCCCTCTCAACTTGCCATTCCTGAATTGGACCTGAGGCAAATCAATCTTAAACTTTGATAGATGTCTCCACTTGCGTCCATTGTCACATCCAAAATCTCACAGCTGGAAACGTCCATAATCTCAAGCTCAGCAATGCTGCGAATTGCTGACAAAAAGCGGTCCTCAGGGAAAAGTAATCAACGTAAATAACTCTTCAAGCTTGTACGGGAAGTGATATCCTTGGGTTGTTGATTAACGGGGATATCATTGCACTTGTAATCTTGCTTTGAAGGATTCACGTTTATTAAGTTGATCAAGCTTGGGAACCAGTAATCGTGTGTAGGAGGATACTACGGCGATTCCATATATGCAATCAAGGTGCTGAGAATTGGAACTTCTCTCAGAGCATCCTCCTACTCATGCCTTCAGATATGAGATTAACAACCAACTCCGATAGAGTTGTTCAAAGTTTGAAGAAGTCCCAGCTTCCAAATTCTAGTTGGCATCCTCTTTCTCTTCAAAGAAAGAACTTCGTCTAATTTTCACATGTTTCAGCTTTGACAGTGAGATATCTGGCAGTAAAACATGTGGAAATACTTTTGTACCGATGAACAGAGTTTCCATATTCTGGATGTTCAACCACGACACTGGGATAGCTATTACATCTTCAGCAGTCTGAATGTGTAAGGAACCCTCAAATGAAATAGGGACCCTATTTCTTCCATTAAAGAATCTTCCAGAATGATGTCATCCAGTGCAAACACGCAACAATGCCAAAGTGCTTGTGTGGACAGATATCTGAACTCATCTGTGGGACCACTCACTTTCAAAGATATGACATCGTACTAACCACTAAGGCCCTTATTTAGAAAGAATTGAATAACCACATTTTTTGTGCGTTGGGCCGTTTCAGTAATGAATGTTTTAGAACGCACCGTGTAGGAAAATCAGAAGGCAATGAAATGGATCACCTGAAATTGATTAACTTGAAAACTTCTCCTTTTGGCTTTCACTGAACAAAAATCGTGCACAACATCAATGACTCATAAGCAAGCTCTGATCTTACAGACGTCCACCACAGACTACTCGAGGGGATATGATCCACCATTATCAGCTACTGAATACAGCACAAGTAACTTTGAGTTGTTTTCCAGAGACTATCATGATCCACAAGCCCTTCGGCCATCCACACTGCAAATCATGTAGAGACTGGAGTTCGTTTGCTCTTTTTGAGACCTTGCAAAGTAAAGCAGCAACGGCTTCAGGTGGTATGGTAAATGGTCAAATCAACTTAATTGGCATAACCTTCATCATCTGCGAATTGTTTTTTTGAAGAAATCAAGGATCCAGATATTTTCAATCTGAGCCACAAATCCTTTTCTTTTTTCTTTCCTCTAACATTACTCCAGCAATCAACATCGACAAGGAAGTCCTTTACATTCTCACTATTTGGTGTCCAATTCTGACGTTCAGCAGCAGCTCCTCATCCACAATACCTTTTTTTTTTAACGAATCAATCCCAACTTTTTGCAGGTGGTTTAAAATTTGAAGGGGAGAGGATCACTACGGCATTTAACTTTCACTACCTCACTAAACAATTCGCTATCAATAACTCTATTTCCTCTCTCAACCTTTGGA
Source organism: Solanum habrochaites (assembly GCA_027704765.1). Classification (NCBI taxonomy): domain Eukaryota; kingdom Viridiplantae; phylum Streptophyta; class Magnoliopsida; order Solanales; family Solanaceae; genus Solanum; species Solanum habrochaites. The sequence continues at coordinate 1,811,401 of JAKWJA010002492.1, forward strand.
AAACATTCTATTCACATCTCCCCTGGTGCAATATCCCACACATCATCCAAGACGATGAGTACCCTTTTAACGAGTATTGCTACTCGTAGCTTTCAGCAAAGTCATCCTCACATTCTTTTAGTCCCCGAGCCAGGTACTTGCTGAAGAATCTCCCGCAAGACATCACCTTTGACTTGTTAAAGTTTGGGAAAACAGTGCCCTTAGCACGAATCTTGAAATGACTAGCAACTAAGGTTTATTGTTTATAACTTTATTGCACAGAGTAGTTTAAGTCGAAACGACTCCTGGCAGTCCGACAATGGAATGACATCAAGCTTGGATTCATGTTCATCAGGAGCGTGGGCCATGATCCGCCGGGCTTCATCTCCTCCCATGACCTACTGTTACCATCACACTAATCACCGTACAACCGGTTATCTCCTCACTTCTTATTAGGTTAACTCCAATTGCTCATTGGAAGACTTTGCATCAAGTGGTTCATCCCCATTCTTATTTTTCAGCTGTAACCGTGACTATGTGCCACAATAACTTGATCTTCCAGTGACATTCGGAAGTAGAAAATTATGGGAGAGAGCTTTATCTCTGACAAGAATGGAATTAATGACATGTTCTGCCTCATATGCCACATCCAAAGCACGCATCCAACAATCTTTAACAACTCCACTAGTGCTCTCATCCAATGTTTGCCTGAAAGATGTTGTTAGGAATTCAAGGCATTGTTTCACCATCTCAATTTCTTTTTTTATCAGAGAAACTGAATAAGAATTGGAAGTGAGTAAATCATTTAAATGTCGGAGTAGAAGATTCATGAAGAGGAAACCATCATCCATAGGAAGGCAAAGTTGGGATGACTCTGGCGCTTTCAAAATAATCTGTTTGATATCTCTCTTCATTCGTTCGATTTCTTGCAACAAGTATGTAGCTGAAAAGTCTGCTTCATTCATATTAGAGCTCTCTTCCATGAGAATAGATATCTTTCTTGTAAGTAGTCCGACATGTGCCAACATAGAGTTCAATTTGCCACGATGGATAAAGCGCTTTGGTATATCAGTGAGAAAGATCAATAGGAACTCCATCATGACATTAATGCTTTGAGTTGTAGAGTAACTGACGGCTACCATGCGTCCTTGGAGATGAATGAGATGCTTTTGAAGAATCCTTGGAGATGCTTTTAGGATTTGCTTAACAAATCCTTCTAGTTCTTTTGACCTTGATTCTTTGATGAGGTTAGAAGTAGAAATGTGTAGAACCTCCAACTCAAGAGGGATTATGTCGATGAGTAGAGAAGTGATCTTGGAAGAACATTCAGAGAAGGCATACTCATTGTCAAAGTCTTTATACTTTCCTGTCCAAAGATCAAAACAGAATTGTGTTACTCTATCAACTGTCACTTGATACCGAGTATAGAGAAATTCTGTTTTTGTTGTTTTGTTGCATTCCAACTGATAGAAATCTCTGAGATGTGTGCATACTTGCCGAAGAATCTTGTATTCACTCATGAGTGGTAGAGCCAAATCAGAACACCTTTGGTAGATCATGAGGTTTTCTGATGAGGTATTCAACAATTTTCTCTCTGTAGTTGTGGCTGCATAAATATTCATCCAAACTCAATAATTTCTTATCTCTTCAAGCACCAGAGGGCAAGACATTCCATGTTGTATATTTCTCTAGATTATTTTATCTACTACTCCGTATATATTGATCGAATTGCTTATACTCCAGTGACATTCTCCTCATAAAAGTCATCCAAATTTTCATCGAATTCCAACAGGACAAATTTCTTAGGAATCTCAGTTTCCATTCTTAGATTTTCAAAGGCCTTCCAATTTTGAAGCAATGAATTCATCTCTTTATTTGCTTCAAGAGAATCAAGAAATCTCAATAAGATCGTGATTCTTGTTTTTTGTTCCTCAAATAGTACTGCTAAATCAAAAACATATTCATCATGCAAATTCAGTTTGAAAATATTGGCTCTTAACGCTAGAAACTAAATATTGGTAGACAATGAGACTACAATGATTTTTCTCCTTTTACCTCTCTTTTTCCATCCAACCAGCCTTCATATCTACAAATTTGATTTCTTCAAACTAATCACATACACATTTAATAAGGATAAAAGAATTAGAAACACAAGTAAAAGTAACAGCAAGAAGAAAGAGTTAAAAGAATGTCAGCTGTTAAATTTATAGGTTTTAAATTCTAAATTTGGCTCAAATGTGTTATCGAACTTTGTAGAAAAAAAATGGTTCATTTATGTCATCAGTTAAAACGTTGGCTCATCTATGTCATTATCATTTGAGAAAAACACATTCATGTCATTATTTTTTACCCCAAACAACTTTTAATACATTTCAATTGGAATTTTAGATCAAATGGATTCTTTTTGTTTCTTCTACCTTAAAAAACACATGAACAAACTCTCGAATTTCCAACTTCTTCCATTCTCCAATTCCACCGTTCAAATTTCCGCCCACTAATTAATTTTTCTTTTAATAAGCCAAAAAATTTTTTTTGTTGGTTCCCCTAAAAATATATAATCTGTAAATCATCACATTTAGAAAGAGTATACTTACGAAAACAGAGTAAATACCTTGTTTCCCAAAATGTTTTTTTAATGACAGAATAATATTTATAACTAAAATGATTGAATGCTCCTAGTTTGATAGGGGTGAAAAAAGATGCATAATATGCAAATCATCTAAAAACATATACGAATAACATCTTATAATTATCTAGTAAAATAACAAATGTTGTTTCTTTCAAATCAAGTGAATCACAAAATACATGTAAAATGAAAACTAGAAAAACCTTATTTAATACCTTTTTCGTTACTCTCCAAATGGTGTTTGCTTGTTGCAGATTTACAAGAAGCAAACTTTGAGTTAGATCTGCAAATGTTGAACTGTCAATTAGAGTAATCAAAGTCTATGAGATCTGAAATAGATTAGTTTAGTTTACTGTCACTATCCTTCTATTTTTAATTGTCAGTTGCGCTTTTCAAAGTTAATTGTGATTATTTTTAAAGTTAAATTCGATATTTTAAATAAATAGATATCCAAAAGTTATACGAAAAGTAGTATAAAATTCACGATAAAAAAATACATCATAAATATATCAAATTATTATCGTTTAATTAAAAAAAAAAGACGAAAACATTTGTAATTAAAGTGACAGAGATACTATTAATTTGAATTATGAAGCCAATTTTTTCTTATAAGTTCCGAACGTCTCAAAAATATTTTGCTGGTGTATCATTTACTACCCAAAAAAAATTACGAGATTCTTTTGTTTCCTTTATATTTGTTTTAAACTTCATAATTATTCATTAAGAAGGTTTTTTGTTTTATTCAACTCTAAAGATTAATTAGTATTGTTTTAAAAAATATTCAATTTATAAGTGAGAATAAAAATATTTTACAATGTGTGAAACGTTGAAAACAAATCTGAAGTATGTATATTTAATTAATTCGAACAAGGATCGAATTGCCTCTAAACTATTGAAAATAAATCACTTATACTTGTCTTTATATTTTGAGATTAAAAATAATACCTCGTTTTCTCAAAAGACCACAATGACAATGTTGAAATGTTATAGTATCAAATACTACTTATTACCAAAATACTTCTTTATACACTTTCGTCCAAGATCAAACATAATGTGTTTACTCTATCACAATCATTTCGTACCAAGGACTAGAGATATCTAGTAACTTGTTTTTGGTTTATCACGCAGAGGATAGACATATAGAAATCTCTGAGATGTCTGAATACGTTCCGAGAATGTTGTAGTCACTCATCCTCTGGAGAAGCAATAGTCACTAACTTCTCTATATTTCCAGTGACACATCCTTTCCTCAGAAAAGTCATCTAAATTTGAATTACGAAACAGGACAAATGTTCTTTGGAATCTCAGTTCCATTCTTAGCATTTCAATGTCATCCCATTTTGAAGCAATGAATTCATTCTTTATTTTCTTCAAACCATTCAAGAAATCATCAATAAGATCCCTGATTCTTATTCTTTCTTCCTCAAATGGAAGCTGCTAAATTAAAAACCAAATCATTAGTCAGGATATATTAGTGACATATTTTGTTATTTACTTACAGAAATAGTGTAGTCCTAGATTTTGTTATTTAGTAACACAATTGTAGTAGTTTTATTTGATATGATACGAAGGGATGTAATGATCATCTTAATCGTTTTATGAATTTTAACTATTTATACAGGTACCAATTTTATAATATTGAAAAATTTACATGAAATTAATAGTGGACGGAGGAAGTAAAAAGGAACGGAGGAAATACTCCATATGTCAGCTATCATTCCGATTTTCGAGTAGAAAGTCTTTGGTTTTAGATAATAATTCAAAATAAATTATAAACTTAAATGAATCAATTTTAGATCTAGACTTTGATTAGACTAATTGAATGTTCACGTTGACGCTGAAACATAAATCAAGTATGTTTTACATATTCATAAACAACAAATGATAGTGTAAACATGTGTTTACACTATCATAGATATCCAAACATCAACTACAGATTAGAAAATTTATTCAGCACTGAAAGAAAACGCAAAAACATTAATTAATATAAAACTTCGTTTTCAAACTTGGCATGTTCTTGAATCAACAACATACTTGCTTTATTGGAACAGGTAATCCAAAACTGAGACTGCAAATGCATCACCATGCCTCGATACTCTCCTGCTAAAAAAGGAGGAAAAAAAGTAAGAGGAAAAATAGATGCGAATGTGATGTGAACACGAAATAATGAATTTACTATATGTTTGAATATCACTGCACTAAAATATGTTATTATTAGATAACAGAGTAATGTTGCCCAATTTAATGTTTCATGAAGTGCGAAGGAAAACCACTATAAAACAATATATTCAGTGTAGTCCCCCAAAATAGAGTTGGGAGAGAAGAACCTCTATCTCAAGAAAGAGATGGTGGTAGTTTGTTCCATTGACTTTTGGGTATCAAGGAGAAAGTTCAAAGGAGTCCCAAAAAGAAATGACGGAAGTACAAGAAACAACAGAGTAATAACAAAAACCGCAGATAGTACACATACAGAAAACTACAACAAGGCATTACTAATATCGAGGTATAGGGACAACATAAGAAATGGAAAATCGAAAGGATAGAAACTGTAGGAGAAATACTATGACTATGATATGAACGAGACGCAGAACAAACACCACTGCTACCAATAATTCTGGTAGGGAGAGACTATAGGGATAGATGCAATATTATTGAAAATATCTGACGATATCTAATGATACGAGAGGGAGAGAATTGGACTAACCTTATAACAACTTCACTTTGTGGCATTGAAATCAGCTTCAGTAGTGGAATATGAGCTGTGAATTTGCACTTTCTGGATTGATCAGCTTGCTTCTTCTTTTTCTCGCATTCTATTCCTTAGCAGATTCGCTTGCTTTGCTTGTGTTTTCCAAACGTATTCTCTTGAAGTTATCAAAATGGGCAACAGATCGCAGTGGCAGAGCCTCAAGATTAAGACAGGAGATCAGGAAAAGGCTCCTTAAGTTGGGAAAGGAAAAGGACAGTTTGGATGCTCCCACGACACGAAATCTCCATTTCAATTCCACAAGACCTGAAGTTTCTTGAAACCTCTGGCTCCATCATCAGGACGCCCCCGTGAAATGCATTTTCTTTCAGTGTTAGGACCTGGGGAGAGTTTTCACCTGCCCCAATCTATATGCCTAGATCCATCAAAAAACCTTGTTTTTGATAAGGAGTTAATTCTTACAATGGAAACATTCGGAGACATGCTGAGTGGAAGGTGACGAAGAAGAGAATTCACATCATAATCATCATTTAGCAGTGTTAAAATTTCCAGAGCGTTAGCCACTTGAAAATTGCGAAAAATTCACCTTTGTAGTTTCCAAGAAAAGGCGTCAAAATTACATCTAACACCATTTTTTTGACATACGCGCTTTGAAAGGAACATTTCCCTCCAGCTTCTGGTGTAACCAGAGATAGAGTTTGCAACACACAAGAATTTTGTACTATACTACTACTACTACTCTTGTACGGGGGTGGTAAGATTGCAGGTTTGTTGGTGTGCAGAGAGACAAAACGTGGCATGTTCCATATGTCAGCTTTTGTATATAAGGGTGAGCTTGGAAGATTTAGATGAGGTTTGGTGCATACAGAAAGAAGTAAAGAGGTAGGAAGTTCTCGAAATCACCTGACGAGAGCGATATACCTCAAGATGCAATAGTGGTTAAAATTCCCTTTGGAATACTAAACTTGACGGGATTCATGTCTAAGACCTCTTCACAAGTGGAAATGCGGCAGGGATGCGCTTGCCGTCGATATTATGAAAAGGAAAGTTTTTGTTTTGCAGGAAAAAATAACAATGAACTAACATGTCTTCAACTGTCTTTTTTTGAGATGAAGTTTTAGGAAAGATGAATTAGAAAGAGACACGACGACAAGTAATGAGTTTTGTATGTCTGATCAGATGTGAGGAATACTTTATGAAAAGAGTTCATCGAGTGCCTCTTCAACGCCAAAACTCATGTAACTGTCGGAACACGACATGTTTTTATTCGATCATTAGATTTCTTTTTCATCACCATACTAGTTCCTGTTGGCAAAGTCATTACGAAATACTCTGCTATTGGTCTTCACATTCGTTGCATGGACAACATTGGACATATGAGTCCCTCCTCAGAAATCCAGAGTCGAATCAATTTCCAAGCGGGGATATCAAAATCCTTGAGGAAAAGGCCACCAAATACAAGAAGCAAGCTGTTTTTTTATTGCGGGACAAAATGATTTGTAACTCAATCTCACAACATTCACACATCTCTGAAGTAGTCTTTGCTTGTATCAGATGACGTCCCACCTGTTCCATAACTACTTTCCAAAGCAATTTCACTCGTACGACATCTAAAGCTCCTGCCATACCAAATTGAAGTGGGTACTCCACTAATTTTGCTACCAATGGCTTCGCCATGTTCTACTAAATGCAACAGGACAACGGCTAACGCCAAAAAAAACTCTCTTTTCTAGCAGCTGGGAAACTATCACATCTCATCCAGAAAATTGAGTTGTGAGGAATTTATGACAGATCTAGCAATGTCTTTCCAACTTGTGTGAGTGGTCATCATGATCTGTCCGGGCTTTTTGGTGTTATCAGGAGAAACTTGTCTTGACAATATCGTACAACATTTGGATCCACACATCCCAAGACAATAGAGAACATTTACCTCATTAGCCACGCGCTACTTGTATTTGATCAGTATGCTTGGCTCTCATTTCGGTTGTTGAAGAATTCAAATGGAATTTGTGAACCCTTCAGAAATATTAAAAGGATATCCCTTTTACACACCTGGATGCGATTGAACACAAATGTAGCTGAAAAATTCTCGCGGAAAATCTTAGGAATCATTAAAGATTTTTCTTGCCAAGTGTGGTTTTAACAAGTTCCGGCATTCTACAACCGGGATAACTCTAGAACCCTCTGCTCATTCAACCAGACGATTGATCACTTTAGTTTGCTTCTTCATCAATCCAACAACTGCGTGATTTCCAACGATGAACCCTTTAAGAATGCGAACAAAAAGTTATTAAGAGTAATTGTTTTGAGTCATCATAAGATACAAATTACTCCATCTCATCTAGGAAGGTACCCAAATGAGTTATGATCATGTGAAAAGTTATTAATTTTCAATGTCCCCTCAACTATGAAAAATATGTCCCCTATCAATGTAATGTCATTTTCTTATTAAGATTTTCAATCCACATCTTTCACTACAGAAAAATATGAAAATTGTTCTGGTTCACTGATTAATGATCGTGATTGTGTGTGTCGATTTATACACACTGTGACAAATCATTAGTGGTTGTTCACGATATATTAGTGGTTTATAGTGGTTGCCTAGTGATTAATTGTGGTTGTTGTTGGTGACCATTTGATAAGTAAGAGTGGAATCATACTGAAAAAGTTAATGATAGATGGAGGTTCCCAGCGATTATATAATGTTGACCAATGGTTGGCCAATTTCAGAGACAAACTTAACTAAAGTAAAATTCTATGAAATTTGAGTAGTAATCAGAGACAGGTACTTCTACCCTTTTGCATTACTATGCCTTTGTCCTAGATCTGAATAATTTAGATTAAACTTTAACTAATTTCAACAAAATAATGCATATTAAAACAGAGGAGAGAAGTCATTCTCCAAATCTATTACAGTTTTACTAAAGAGGCAAATCATAGTTATTCATTATTTCAATAATCACATTAATCGAAATGTCGTGTAGCTGTCATAAACGTACCTTAACCTGGACAACTTTTTCCGGCTGATGCTGATAATCGTCGGGTGCCTCGCAAAACAGATGTGATTTCATCAAGGATTTTTCCTCACATCTACAAGTATCGTCATTGATTTCCTCAGTAAAATTCCTGTTTTGTAAAGTTTTGTTGAAACATTGTTTTAGCTATGTTTACTCTCTGGTCTAACTGCCTGAATCCAATAATTTATCAACCACACATCCTATGCTTTATATACTTACGTCGAAATTTTATCGATAGTACATCCCATTCGTACTATTCACTTCTCTGATTCCGTTATCGGGCTAAAAAAAATGACATTTAATCGCTTCAACTTCATCATACAAATTTCGGCAAGATTCTTCAATCCTGATACAACTTCCCCAATTATAAAGTATTAAGATGCGACAAGTTTCCCACCACAGAAGGCTCACGCGCTGGCTGTCACGCAGTGGTTAAGGCAGCCGCCGTAAACGGATACCATTTCTGAGGATTAAAATTGATGAAGAAGAAGAATAAGATCGTAGTAATTAGAGATGGACAAATGCCATTTGTATTGCATAGTTGTGTGTATATAAAGATGTGAATGAATTACTTACAAGACTTGATCTAGAAATACACTAAATCAAGTCTTCAGTATTATTGTTTAACTAGTGCTTTAACGCGCCTTTGCGCGCGGGTGATAAATTTTTGATTATAGTATCCCACTTATTAAAATTCAAACTTTAATCTAATCGATTGTTATATAATTTCTTTCCATAAAATTGTATCATTTTAAAGTGTGAAATTAATTTGAAGAAGATTGATCCCTTCTATACCTTATGTCATCAATGGCCAATAAAAATATATTTTACTCTACTTGAGCCTGGAGTAAACAATTATTTGATTTTTTGCACAGCATGTTTATAATGAAATTTTGCTAATAATTTTTATCTTTACTTTTTTTTTATATTTTTAACTTATTTCTCATCTTTTTTGGGATTTTTTTTACCATTGCCCTTTTACCATTTTTGTTCATTGAGAATATATTTTCGGAGAGTGTTAAAATTTCTAAAGAAAGGAAGTTGGAATAAAAAAAATTTATCTTTCAGTAAATTCACTTTGAAGTTGACATTTTTAAAATTTTAAAATCAATAAAAATATGTTTCACCTTTTCCTTTAAATTATTATCCTCAAAAAAAAATAACTAGAGTTATTTGTGCTCACAAAACAAATTAAAATGAAGTAATAACTTTGTGAAAAATAATTCTTCTTATAAAATTACACAATTTTCACACTAAAACAACGCATTAACTCTGTCTTTCTTTACCTCATTTTTAGATCCTCTTTTTACTGTGACTTCTCTGCTCTTTCAAGAAAAATAAGTATCTCAACAAAAATATATTTTATGATTACAACATTACAATTAATTATTTTTATCCATATGGATATTTTGGGGGTGTCTGTTAATTGTTTAAACTACATTTTGTTCAATGAGGAACGTAGTGTACCTTATCCTTATATAAATTATTGTTTTTTTTAAAAAAATGTTAGTATGACAAATGTTTGTTGCGCTTAAAAGAGAGAAATGGTAAACCTGAAAATTAATTTATACTTCACGCCAGGAAAGCAATGATTATGGTAACACTAAATTAGTAGCATCCGAAGAGAAATCGGTGTAAAGATATACGTTAATTAGATAATATTATGACGGAATAATTAACTAAAATTTGAAGATTTTCAGTAGAGTCTTTTTTTCTTTGCATAGGATGTGTTGTAAAATTCAAACTTGTCATCTTTAGTTTTTCACCTCTCAAGAAAAGTTGAATCACTTTTACTTGATAGTTGTCATACTTTAACACAATTTTAAAGAGTTTTTGATAATCAATAAAAAAAAAACCCTTCATCACTTGTTTTGAACCGGCCTAACTCTTAATTTTCTTTTAGACCATGTGAGTCATGAATTATAATATAGTATAATTTGAGATTAGAGTTAAAATGTTTTAAAAAGAAATGTGTAGAAAAAACTAATATTCAGGAAACGCAAGATTCTTTTTGATCAACAAAAAAAGTCTTCAAATTAGATTAGTGCGTCATGTTCTTGAACTTAATAACATTCTACATTTGTAAATTCTAAACCAATTTATCATCAAAATTCGTCCTTTATGTGTAATCAATCTTAAAAAAAAAATATGGTCATGCTAACAATCCAACAGCAAGGTGTATAAATAAGAAAGAAAGCTACATTAGGAAAGCAGACACATCTGATCTATGCTATATGACTACAAAAGCAAAAACTTAATAGTTAACATGTACTTACTCATAATTAATATACAAATTCATAGCCATTAGTAAGATCCGTTTATTCTAACAGATTGACTATAGGATTTATTAAAAATGAAAAAAAAAATGAAAAACTAAAAAAAGATTTAATATTAATGGCCAATGATTTCAGAAAAGGAAAGGACATCATTCGTTCTATGTTTCACTTATTTTATATATATATATGTCACGCGTCTAACAGTTAGTATTACAAAAATTGTAAATAAGATTTTTTCTAGTAATAGAATTATACCAGATTAAATCAATTCGCAACTTTTCTTTAAATATATTGCATTCATGTCTTCAAATCTTTTCCTGCATTTAATTCATCCAGATCAGTAATGATCAAACTGAAAAAAGAAAAAGGAATAGTTAGATTAACAATCTAATTAGGAGCAAATCAGTAGTAGTACAACATAAAAAATGATGAAAAATTCCTATCATCAAATATCCTAATCAGATACAATACTGTAAAAAAAAGAATATGCTAGTTAACAATCAAATAAAAGCAAAAATAGAGTAGCAAGTTACCAACATAAAACGAAAAAAAGAAAATCCCAATCTATATAAGATATTTTTTAGTAAATAAAAATATATAAGGAGTAATAAATTTGCAACTTTCTTTGAAATATATACATTTCACGTTCTTCAAATTTTATTATTATACATAAAATCATCCATATAACAATCCCCATAACAAATCCTTCCCCTCACCCTTACTACCCCGCAGATGTCCCAATACCCACTCACTTATCCCTCTACTTATCCACAACAATCCTCCCTTCTAAATCCACAAAATTCTGCAATTGTACCTCTGGTCGCCTCTCTCACACATCACCACCCCAAATCCGCTTATCGCTCCATATCTCCATCCCTTCCCTGCATCAACCCCCTCCTTCCAATATACCGCCCGCTGCTCCCCTATCAGTATGATCAACACTGAAAAATGAAAAGAATGCAGATTATTAAACATTCTAATTAGGAGCAAAATGAGAAGCAAGCTATAATATAAAAAAGGAAAAAAAATCCTTATGATCAAAACATCTATATCAGATTAATACATAAAAAAAAGTATATGCTGATTAACAATCTATATAATTAAAAAGCAAAAAATAGAGTAAGCAAGTAACAAACCATTAGAAGAAAAAAAGAAATCACAATCTATATATAAGTTCACAAAAAAAGAATATGGGAAGGACACAAAATTAATTAACCATATAATAACTCAAAAATTAATACATATTAAGTACAGTACATGTACAAATTAAATAAGTAAAGGTTGATTGAATTGAAAAAGGAAAAAATGGAGGGTAGGATACATTCCTGTATATCAATTACACAACTTAAAGTTGGAAGGAAAGATTAAATGTTTTACATGCTTTAAATGCTTCATAATGAGGCGGAATTATCTTTTTTTGATTTTAAACAGATTTTTAATAGAAAAAGATGTGGAAAAAGTTTGAAAATATGGAAAACATTAATAAATGTATACTGGCCATTGAAGGCATGCACATCAAGCAAACTGAGATCAGCTTTATATAGTATATGAATAGATATTAATATATACACCATCACCATACCTACAACATTAACAATTTAATATCCAAATGACAGCTAACGTTTGAAATAATTAAGTTCATATTGATTGAAAAATTATAGAAAACAATAAGTGTTTTTGGAAAGAGGTTCACATTGGTTGAAAGAAACTTTTAAAATAAATGGGTTGTGTGTTGCGAAAGCTGCACACAATGAGAATTATATTCAAGGTAGCAAAAAAATATAAATAAAATTATTGTTGTATTAACGTCGCTAGAGCTTTTCAGTGATACTTGATTATAAAGACGCATATTAAATTTTCTCTATCTATACTAGACGTACAGAGGTGAGACATATATAATTAAGGATTTGACATTATGGAGAGGTGAAACAAATAACTGGAATGGAAGAAGGAAAATACATAAGTACATCTTACGTTTATGCAGGAAGAAGGGAAAAAATACATCGAATGAGGCAAATTTCATCGTTAAATTGCTTGTACTATGGTTAGAAAATATCTTTGATCAATCGTCACTAAACGGATTAGCAACGAAATTGTATTTACCTACAAAATTTATATTACTCTAAAAGGATTAAAAGTTATTTGATTGATACTTAAAAGGCTATATTTGAACCTATAGCAAAAGTAAGGGATCAATTTGTCATTTTATTGGTTGTTGTATGGCATATATTCAAGGGCTTAGCCTTCATTAGTTTTTAAAGTTTCATTGGTGAGAAATATTTGACCAACATAATACAATAAATTTCATCGGTTAACAGATTTTGAGATATAGATGGAAGTAAAGAAAAAGGTAAAATATTTTTTTAACTTTATCTTCCTATTTCATTTGATATGTATGTTTAGTGATTGAAAGAAAATATTTGGACTCAAAGGTCAAATAGAGTAATTATTCCTTTTTATTTTATTTTTTGTTATAATTCATATATGTGGATTAAATAAATAGAAAATTTTTAGATTTTTTTTTACGATCATAGAGGAATAAGATATGTGTTGGATTATATAATTGATATGATAAACTTTAAGCATTAATAGTAGTTTTAACCATATATCGATTTTCTTGGTGGATATTAAATAGTCTCGACCCTCTTCTTTCTTCCTTTTTCCAAATTTCTAAGTTTCTATAAAATTGTAAAACATAGACCCTTCGTCTGAATCAATTTTGTTTGTGTGATTGAATTGTGCACAAAAGATTTAAGAAAAGTAAAAAAAGATTTTAGAATTTTGTAGTATTTTTAAACAAGAAAAAGAGAAAGGCAAAACAAAATGGGCACGGGTGAGAATTGGTTGTATATAAGCTGTATAGAGGAACGTATATATATATATTTTGCATGTTGTATGACAATTTTCACTCGTTTACAAATAGGAAACAACATTTATACTTCGTTTCTGTGGTATAAGCGAGAGAGCCGGACAGTGGCGAGCGAAATCTGGAAAAAGAGGGGAACGAAACATATATTGTAATTTATAAATTTCTTCTCGCTTATACAAACAATAAACCCATTTTATACATGTGCTTTGTTTGGTACAAAAAGCGAGAGGAGAGAGTCGCGGAGACTGCCACCACAAAAGAGAGTGGCGAACGGAGGATTCACCCAAGGAGGAGTGGCCGGAGGGGAAGGAAATAGCTATAAGCGTGTATAGGGTTACAATCAACTCAAAGTATAGTTATACGCATTTAATTAAATTATAATAGTTTGATATTGTATACAATTTTTTCACTATAAATATGTATCCACTTAGAATATAATATATTGAAAACTATCTTAAATCCATTGCAATCTCGGTCCTAAAATATTATTATTATTATATAAAAGTGAACATCAAACTTGCCATTTTTATTCTTGTCACCTAAAATTTACCGATTAGGGACTAATTGATATGTTTTTTCCTGAACATTATTTATCCCACTAGCAAATATTTTATAGGACAGTAGGGAAAAAATTATATAGAAAGACTTTTTTGCTTTTTAATATTCAAAAATCATAGTAAATTTGCTTAAACTGATCTATTTCACATCTAGTCTTAATTGCTTCTTGCTTTTGCTCACTCAATTTTGTCAATGCAGTTTTTTTAAATCGCAACAAGGGCAAACCAATTAGGATGAAGTAAAGGAAACGGTTAAAATAGTTCTAATTTGCTCTTTCTATTTCATTTTACATATGTTTTTCTGATCTGAAAGAAATATTATCCCCTTTTTGTTTTTATTTTGATTATTTGTGGATTATCTATACATAATGATAACTAGAAAATGGTTTCTATATATAGAGAGAATCATTTGATAATTAAGCTCTTTTTGTTTATCCATCTCTAGAAGCTTTCACTAATTTTTCTCATAACTTGAGGATTGAAGGTGAGAAAGAGAATGGATACAAATAGAGGAAACTAATACATATCGTTTGAAAGAAATTTATTGTCATGAGCCACTAAAAATTGGGCCTACGACCCTTTCTCACTTCATACTATGACTATGTTTCAAGTTTCGTATTTGGTTGTCAAAAGTATTAGAGAATATTATCTAAAAATTTCCTAACAATAAGTGTAATGATTGGTTGGTCATTTTTTATTTTCCATAGAATTTAACACTGTTTCCCTCCAGTGATTACCCTGTGTCTTCTGTTTGAGTATGAAAAGTGGTTTAACTTTGAGATGTAAAGTTAGAATTCGTAAATTTGAGTATCTTAAGGGGTAATTTGATTAAGGAAATGGCTTTTGGATTTTCGAGTGTCGGAATAAAATTTGTCGGACTCCACATCAGTCCGAAAATGTGAAAATTGAATCTGTGAGGGTTGTGTTGGGAAGACAAGGCATTCAAGAATGCCTGACAGCGATAACAGCGGAAGAAAAGATACCCAAGTCTATACTTTCCTTTTCGATTGAACAAGTAGAAGACAAACAAACCACAAGCAATATGATAGTTAAGGCAGCCAAGTACATCAACCAAACAAATATAACACAAGACAAGAATGAACCAATCACACAAGCACCAAGAGTTAGTGGAAAACCTTCGATGTGAAGAGTAAAACAACACGGGACCAAAAAGCCACATAATCACCAAGAGTTACAATATTGTTCTCAAAATTGACCACAAAACAAGTGCCAACAACGAGCAACAACAAATCGGATTGAACCAAATCTAGAGATTAGTTAAAGGAGCAAAATCACACCAATTCTCAGCTACTGTCACGACCCACAGCAAAACTGAAGCTGCAGGCCACCAAATCCAAACTCTGTCGTTCCTAATCAAAGATGAGATGAAGACAATATGCTGTGTCCAAAAATCAGCTAATCGGACAAAGAGAACGAGCGGGAATCGCACAATTGAAGTGGGCTATAGATCTGAATTTTTTGCCTGCCGAAATATCTTTCTCCTTGGCTGCTGAAGAATCTTATGTATATTGAAAATAAGACTTAAAATAGGCGTAGTATTTGCATCATAAGAATGGGCTTATGGGCAAAAATGCGGTGGTCAAATTGGCTTTTATTATCCACAATTAGGAAGGAAAAAAGACCCAATAACCCAACAATTCTCCCCCTCACGACTATTTGGAGGAGACCGCAATCCCGCGCGAACGTGCGAAGCGACGGCGCACCATGCAACAAATTCTTCAAACTCCCTCTTGGCAAAAGCTAGTCATCATATCGGAACATTGTAATTTGTATGAATCTTTTCAAGCTTCAAGCAACTTAGAATCCATAAATCTAGGCATCCATGGTATCTCACATCAATTGTGTTTAGACCACCAATGGGAACGTAGAATTCTGCCAAGAGTATAGCACTTGACGCGGTCACAATAAAGCACATCTACCTCGCTTTTGAGCACAACAAGTTCCCCCAAGAACTTCATCCAAAGCAATTCTATAAAGCTTCAAACGACAGCAATAAGCTCAGATTCTGAAGTAGATGAGCAAACACATTTTTGCAACCTAGAGTGCCAAGACACAAAGCTCCCCCTTGCAAAAAGTAACCAAGTACCTGAAGAGACTTGCGTAGTATCAACATAACCAGCCATGTCGAATCAGTATAACCACAAAGATAGGGCTTCCTGTACCAAAACAACCAAACTAAGACTCGAAGTGCCACAGAGATATCGCATAACCCACTTCACAGCATTCCAATGTTCCTTCACGAGCATTATTAGGAAAAAAAAGAAATGGCTAACAACGCCAAAACAGCCGGAGATATCTGGTCTTGTACAAACCATAGCATACATCAAACTACAAAGTGAAGCCTAAGGAACTTTGTCATATCTTCCTCTCATCAATCACTAAGAAGACACTGTTTGTGCTCAATTGAAGTGACAAGCTAAAGTGGTGTAATGACAACCATTAGCTTTGTCAGAGCGAATCTGCCGAAGTACTTTCGAATTGTACTTATTTGTGATAATATCAATTTCTTGGCCTTTCTATCACGGACAATCGATGGCCAAGAATCTGCCTGGCTGGTTTAAGCTTTCATAGCAAAAGGACTTACTCAAACTCTGGCTTCAAACTTCTGAATCCTGCAAGTATTAGGACAACAAACAAGAAATATCTCCAAAGAAAGCAAACACGAATCCTAACGTCACCATCAGAGAACTTTTGCTGACAAAACAAAATGGTCTGAAGAAGTCTTTCTGAAGCCCTGCATGACTCGATAAAAGAACCAAACTTACCTGTACCACTGAACGGGAGCTTGTTTCAAACCCATAACAAGCTCTTCTTCAATTGCAAACTAATCTCTTTACCCTTGACTCAAACCTCCGGTTTGCTGCATATATAAATTTCTTCAATCAAGTCACCATGGAGGAAAAGCAGTTTTACATCATTTGCTCAACCTCTAATCAGACTTGCAAGCCAAGCCTTAGAACCACACGACCCATGGATGACATCTTAACAACTGGAGAGGCATTATCTCAGCAAAATCAACTCCCTTTTCTGATTAAACTTGACAACTAATCCTAGCTTTGTACCGTGGAATGGTATTACCATCTTCATTGTTTCACCCAGGACCTCCCCCCCCCCCCCAGAAAAAACCACCATGTTTTCGAAGCTTTTCGGTCCTTAGGTAACTTAACCAAATCAAAGGTATGATATCAATGCAAGGATTTAAATCTCATCTTCCATAGCATCAAACCACCTTTTCTTTTTCTTCAATTTCCATGGCCTCATCAAGACTCCAGGTTCTCCCCCGTCAGTCAGAGTACATACTCATTGGGGAATACCGAGATGAAGGAAATTTAGCTCTCTACTAGATCGTCTGAGTAGAACTCTCTGGAGCCATCTATAATTGGTTGTTGGACAACCACTATACATCTTGCACTGGAGCATCAACAACATCATGCTTGGTCATCTGAACATTGATCACCATCTTCATATCAACTGATTATTCATCAGTATGAAGCATTTTCTTCGGTGCAATAGTCAAAGAGAAACTGGATCAACATCAACTAAGCTTATCACTACTCTGAAAAATCAAAAACCCCTTGTGTCAGCTTGTCAAAATCTTCAATTGTTGGTTTCAAAGAACACAAACACAGGCTTCAACAAGTTTCTTCTCAACAAGGATCATAGAACGATATCCAAATTCATCTTGACCTAACCAATGAAGATTACACTGCAGAGTTTAAACCCAAACTTTGACCTTTCGCCTTAGGAACATGTTACAAAGGCTTACACACAAAGGAACTCAAGAGAGATCAGAAGGAAACATTCTTACCAGTCCAAACTCTGAGTCAGGAACATCACCATTAAAGCACAGCAGGAGATAAATGATAACATAAGCAGCCAGTAGTTAAGTGCTTCTGCCCAAAAGGAACTACAGTTAGCATCTGAAAGATACATCTAACCCTTCAACTAGAGTTCTGTTCATCCTCTCTGGCATAAACATTTAATGAGGAGTCTTGGAGAAGTTTTCTGATGCCTTAATACCCCAGCTTCTCTCACTATATATAACAAGGACCCAATAGACTCACCACCAATTATCTGAGCGGATGCATTCAATGTCTCTTTCCTGTATGTCTTTCAACCAAGGCCTGAAAACTCTGAACACATCAAAGTACTTGATACTTGGACTTCAAAGGAAATTAACCAAGAGTTTGGAGGAGAAATGCTCGCATAAAGGCCACAAAGAAAGTGCACACCATGGGAAATCTTACCTTAAAAGGGAACCACACAAATCACGAATGTAACCAACTCCAAGCAAATCAAGCTTTTCAGGTGAAGGCGGATGACTTGAAAAGAAACTATTTTCTGTTTTACCGGCTAAGCAAGAAATGAACACATTCTTCAACTTTGCTTGTTTCACTCCAGAAAGAAAGCTAAATTTTAATTCTTAGCCAAAACTAGAAATCCACTTCTCGCTCATATGAGTCAGCCTTCTATGCCATAGGACTATGATGAATATCATTCTCCACCAATTTAATGAGCGCCACCATACCCCTCCTCCGCACCCCTTAATGCAAATCGCTCAGCAGCCCCATCACCCAGCATCCCACAGTCGTCCCCCTCGCCCGCAAGTGACCCACCCCCCTTCCATAACCTCAATAGCCCCACCCCACCAACAGTTACCAACCCCCTCACCCACCCAAGTCACATCCACAATCGCCGCTCTGTTGCGGCCGAACAACACATCCAATTGTCCTCGAAATAATACCCGGTCAACTGTCTAATAGCCCGACCATAGTTGCCCAATCGCCATCCAATATACCAGCCTCCGCCGCCCACCCTGTACCACACCCGCACCGTCCTTAAAAGCCCATCCGCCCTGCGACTCACCACCTTCCGACCCGCAAAATCAACCCGAACTCGACTTCGCACGACGGAATGTAGTGGCATTTACCTCCTCCCTCACCCCTCTTCACCCCACCCGCTCTCTTAGTCTAACCCCACGTCAACGCTGTATGGTCCACGCCGCGCTTTACCTCTCCAAGTAACGCGCTCACCACAATACCCCATAGTCCCGCACTTTATCACCCCCAACCGTTCATGAAAGACTTTCGTCATACTACAACATCCCCTCCCCACATAACCACGAAGATCCACCGACTCCCACCCCGCTCAATGTAAGAACAACAGATAAACCACATGCGGAGCCACATGTCTTTCTGCACTAACAACACTCACCCACCCCACCCAACCGTATTCCACGGACCCCCCCTTCCTCCTACACCTAAAATCCGTCACATGGGTCTCTCTGCTGAACTCCGCAAAACAAGTACGCCGCAACACAAACTGAGGCGAGAACTTTTAACTATCACCCACAATACACCATACGAATTACTAACTTTCGTAACAAATCCGAGAGTTACCCGATCCACTGGCAACACCAAGGTATTAACATAACCACTCTAATCAAGATATCCCACAGAAATCAAATTCAAGCGAACCATCTGGAGCATGTTGACATTATTGCGAACTAGTTTGGAACACATTGTTACTTTCCAAACAAATGTCCCATATGCCAATAACTTCAACTCATGATTATTGACCATTTTCAATGTTCCAACAATTACCTGAAGTATAGAAGAAAATCATTCCTTATTTGGGTGACATGAGAAGTAAGCACCAAGAATCCCACAAACCAGCTAGAATCATCACGAACAAGATTAATGGCATTTCATCACAAGAAACAAGAAGATCATCTTAGCCAAAAAAACCGGCAACACGATTTCTTATCGCATTTCTCTCGTTTGTTGTCTCATATCTCTATTGGGCTGGTAGAAATATTCATGAATGCCCTCTGTGGGCAATAGGCACATGTAATATTTCTGTATTGAGACTTTGACTTGCTTCTACTTTTACCTATATAATTGACCTCTGGACTGTTTCTCCCCTATCTTCTTAACCAAAACATCGGAGGTGAAGCTAAGAAGATGAGGCGGAGATCTTCTCTCATTTCTTCATTCAAGACACCACTCGTGTATATCCATGGTTACAACCCACGGAGCAGAATTAGTCAAGAAAACTCGAAGGTTTCCCACCCCAAGAGTTGGCAGAGTATTAAGAAGCAAAAGTCCCTGTATCTCATCTATCAAACTTTACACCCATCCGGACAGCTGGTCAAAAACCTGAAAAATCATTAAGATGACGAAATAGGAGTGCCTCTTATACCTCGATATTATTATTGTTAATAGGAACCAACTGTTTATTGCCAGTCTTCGAAGCATTAAAGTGTCTCGAGCTGTCCCACAAACTTTGGCATGTAGTCTCTTCACCATATGATTTCTAACATTATCTTCAACCAATTGTTAATATAGCCACAAACCTGCAGAATGCTCAAATTCCCATTAGTCATATTCAAAGACTTGAGGCTTTTTAGAGTCAAACACAGGTAAATGGCTCTTCTTGACAAATAGAAGATCTTTCATCTTTGCCTAGACCCAAATATGATAGTACTCCATTTAAACATACAATTTTGCTCATATTGCCTCCACATTCAAAACGACAATCAACAATAACCCAATGCTCTGATACCACTTTGTTGGGAAAGACAAGGCATTCCAGAATGTGACAGGATAACGCGGCAGAATACCCAAGTCTATACTTTCCCTTTTCGATTTGAACCAAGAGAAGACAAACAACCACAGCAATATGATAGTAAGCGCAAGTAATTAACCAAAACAAACTATAACAAGACAATAATGAACCAATCTACACAAGACACCAAGATTGAAGTGAAAACCCCTTCGATGTGAAGATAAAAAAAACCACGGGACCAAACATCACCACTATAATACCAAGGTTAAAATTGTTCTCCAAAATTGACCACAAACCAAGTGCCCAAAAAACGAGCAACAACAAAATAAGGATTGAACACAAATATAGGAGAATTAACAGGAGCAAAATCACCAATTTCGCAAGCACTGTTCACGACAGCCCAAAAACTGAAGCGGGATGCAGCCGCAATCAACTCTGTCAAGTCCTAATCAAAGATGAGATGAAGAAAATATGCTGTCCAAAAAATCAGCTCAATCGGAAGAAAACGAAAGCGGGAAATCGCAATTGAGTTGGCTATAGATCTGAATTTTGCCTGCGAAAATTATCTCTTTCTTTGGCTGTGAAGAAATCGGACTTTTTGTATATCTGAAAATAGACTTTAAAATAGGCTTCTTTATATTTGACTCATAGAATGGGCTTAATGGGCAAATGGGTTGAGTCCAAATGGGCTTTTATATCACATAGGAAGGGAAAAAAGACCCATTAACCAACAGGTTGTCGAGTTTCAATTTGATGTTTTTTTAGGACTTGAAAGGTCCTAAGTGCTGAAATTGTGACAAATTTAGCATTTGGGATTGATTTTGGTCAATATTCACGGGGTTGATACTCGAATCGGGAGATTTGAGAGGAGCTTCTTTATATCAGGGAAGATTTGTCTGCGCTGATTTAGACTTTTTGGTTCCATGTGAGTATTTTTGTGTGGTTTTCATGACGGCAGACCTTACCGATTGTGTTTTGACAGTTTCTCGAGTCTAAAGAACGAGTATATTGATTTGCTTATTGCGGTTGCGTTTGTGTTCTTGTACCGGATTCGAACGCAAATTCTCGAGGTCCTTCCGATTGTTTGGAAGTTGGCTGATTTTTCTGACTGCATGAATCTTGGTGTCTCGCGAAAAAAATCTCGCGAGGCCTCACTGTTGCGACCCCGGTAGTTAATGTTCGCTTCGCGAAGGAGGTCAGATCCCTTGATCCCTTCAACGGATCACCGACCCAAAAGACCTGTTTTAGCGGGGTTGCTTAAGGATTCCCCTGTCGCTTGTGCAACAAATCAAAGAGTGGCTTTTGTGTAAATTTTGGGGTTTAAGTCCCCATTTATCATTTTGAAACAATTCAGTTGAGTTAATATTTCACAAGGTACTCCAACATGTCAACCAATTTCTAAATAAAGTCATCTAAACTTTATTTTTTATCAATAAAATCACTCATAAGACCTTTATATTAATAAAATCATCCTATTAAGTTTATCAATAAAAATTATCATGACAAAATTATAATTGTTTTTTTATGCCATGTAATATGAAGCCCAAAAATAAACAAAATTAAGAGAAATTATTTAAGAAGCCAATAAAAATGCTCTGCTCTCGTTCAAGCTATATTGATCAAAACATAGCTTTGGGGTCATCCATTTGACGGCTCTGAATTATAAGCCTGGCTCTTCATTTCAAGAGTGATTACAGATGTGTGTGTCTTTACATACAAAAATATTTTTCAATTTTCTCAGAGTTAATATGGTTTAACTCATATTAAAAACATGTTTTTTTCAAATCAATTAAGAGTCTTCATTTAAGAAAGAGAAAAATGACTCCCACTTTCAAATGTTAACGAAACACGCTACCTCCAAAGAGAAAACGAAATAATTTTGGGGAGTTTTCTTGATCCTAAACCTTCATTTTGAGTTAATATCTCAAAGGTTACTCAACTTTCACAATTTATCTAATGAAGTCATTGAACTTTATTTTGTATCAATAAAATCACTCCCTTTATATCAATAAAATCATCCTAATAAATTTATCAATAAAAACTTATCATGACAAAATAATAATAATTTTTTTATCGCCAGGTAATATGAAGCCGATGAGAAATTGAGGTTCCGGCTCAGTGTTTGATATAAAGCGATGCGGACCCCATGGGAAGCATGGGAAATGGTTTTCCAGGTGAACATTGAAATGTGTGACTGTGATTTTTTTTTGATTCATGCGCGACGGACATTGATACTTGGTCTTGATATGCATCCTGTTGTGTGACTGAAATTATTGACTTTGGGATTAATTGTGTGATTGGATGACTGTTGGATTGTGAATATGGGCTTTGCGAGCCAATCCCTTGGAGAATTACTAGAGTTGCGACTGATTTATGAGCAGGTGTCGTCGTTTGAGGACCGTTCGGTTGGAGCCAGTTGGGGGTGTTCGGTTTTCAGCTAGTTGCTTGTTTAGTATTTGTTTGTGGGTACGAAGCTGTTGTTGGTACTCACCCCTGCTTCTACACGTGTGTAGGTTTCGAGCCCCGGTCCGTGCTGATTAGTTCTCCTCCTTTGGATCTCGATGCCTTGGCGAAGGACTGAGACCCGGTAGGTTGCTTGTCAATGAGGCTTCTTACACTTTTTGTGATATTTGAGAACAAAGATTGTATTATTATAATTTTGTTTCATGTAATGTGATTGCTTAGTTGAAAATCAATCCTGTCTGGCAATAACTGGAAAAAGGGACAGGTATGTCTGCACTTCAAGGAAGAACAGAGAAGAGCTAGTGCTCAATTGATGATTTCTTGACATCGATTGAAGGAAGGAATTACAGACCCCACTGAGACAGAAAAATCATGCCTTCAAATTGGATTTGATGTGAAAAGCTACGAATGGAACTGAGATTCCTAAGAACATTCTGTCCTGTTGGGAATTCGAAGAAGTTCGGCTGACTTTTATAGGAGGAGTCACTGACTATAAGAAATGGATACATTATTGGGTCACCTTTCTATGAAGAGACTATAATTAAGCCTAGCACGATAATAAAACATGGATAGACTTGCGCCTTACCTGATCAAAGAAACAGCAAAGGAGTCCGTTTGAGATTAACGAATGTAGCCATCATCATACGGCGAGACATATGGTTTGATATAGGTAAGAGCATCCTAACAGCAGCCTTCATGATCCTACAAAGTGTTGTTCTGATTTGCCATCAACCCCTCATGAGTGGAATACAACACATTCTCGGCAAGTATGCACACATCAGAGATTTCTATCAGGTTGGAATGAAACAAAAACAACAAAAACAGAATTTCTATATACTCGTATCAAGTGACAGTGATAGAGTAGTAACCACTCTGTTTTGATGAGTTTGGACAGGAGAAAGTACTAAAGACTTTTGACAATGCGTAGGACTTCTCTGAATGCTCTTCCAAGATCACTTCTCTACTCAGCGACATAATCCCTCTCGAGCGGGAGGGTCTATACATTTCTAATTCTAAGCTCATCAAAGGAATAACATCAACTCAAACTAACACGGTTTGTTAAGCAATTCTAACAAAGTATCTCCCAGGCTTCTTCATAATTATCTCATTCCATCGCCCAACGACGAATGGAAGTGGCAGATTAGCTGTAAAAAATTAGCTCCCAAACTCAAAGCATACATGTTATGATGGATTCCTATGATCTATTTCTCATGATATAACCACAAACGTTCCCAGTTTATCACATCGTAAAAAATTTGAACGATATGGTTGGCACATGTCGGAGGCTTACAAGAAAAATATCTGTTTGGTGAGCAAAGCTGTTGGAGGAAGACTCGGAGAATTAATAGCAATGAAGCGGACTTTTCCGGCTCCAGATGTTTTCAAGAAATTGAAACAAATGAAGGGAAGATATAAGCTACAGATTTTTTAAAAGCTCCCGAGTCATCTACTTCGTTTTCCTATGGATGATGGCTCTATCTATTCATGAATCCTTCTACTCAGAAATTTAACAGGATTTTGTCTATTTCACAACACCGCTATATCAGTTTCTCTCATAAAACAGAGAGAAATGGGGATGGCTGAAACAAAGCCTCGAATTCCCCTAAAATCATCTTTCACGGCACACATTGGATGAGAAGTCCACTACCCCGTGAGTAGTTAAAGATGGTTGGTTTTGCACGCTTTCGGCTTGGCATATGAGGCAGAGCATGTCAGTATCTCCTAATTCTTGTCAGAGATTCCAGCTCTCTCGAATTAAAATCTTCTCACTCCTCCGAATGTCATGATAGATCAAAGATTATTGTGGCACAGTCACCCGGTTGACAGCTGAGGTACAGAATAGGGGATGAAACCCTTGAGATTGCACAAAATGTCTTTCCAATCGACCGACAATTACAGAAAACCATTCATCATCTTTTGTAGCGGCCCACTGTCGGTAGGTCATGAGGAAGACGAAGCCGGCATCATCGGCCCCCGCCAGCTCCTGTGAACATGAACATCCAAGTTGATGTCATTTCATTGTGGAACCTGCCCAGGCGTCGGACAACCACCTCATAGACCCCTTGCAATAAAGTGTTATAACAATCCCCCACTTAGTTCAAGTCATTGCAAGGTTCGTCTAAGTGCACGTTTCCCAAAAGTTAACAAGTCAAGGTGTTTCTGTGGGCAGGAGTTCTTCCAGAAGTACGGCAGTAAGAGAGGAGGAAGGAACATTGAAGTGCAATGACCTTGATGACAAGCTACGAGTGCCAATGTACGATAAAAAGGTACTATTTATTAGGATGATGGTGTGGGAATTGCAACAGGGGGAGATGTTAATAGCATGTTTTCCAAAGGTTGAGAGAGGAAATAGAGTATAAATAGACGAAGTGGTGAACGGTAGGTTATGAAAGTTAAATCGCCGTAAGTGATGGGGCACCGCGCAAGTTTTAACAGATGAAAAAGTTGGGGAGTTATCGAAAAAGGTATTTGGATGATGATGAAGGAAGCTGCACCCTGCCTGACCAACGTTGGATATTGGAACACCACCAAATTGTATGAGAATGTAAAGGGCATTCCGTTGGCTCTGTTTTGTATTGATGAAGTGATTGTTAGAGGCAAAGGGAAGGAAAGGAAAAAGGAAAATTTTTGGCGTTAAGATTTCAAAATAATTTGGAATTCTTACTCTTCCAACATCAGTTCGCCGATTATGAATGATTATGCAATCAAGTTATGACCATTTACCATACCAGCTGAGCGTGTGCTTACTTGGCAGATCGCAAAAAGAGGCAAACGAAACTCCAGTCTCTACGTTGCCTGCAGTTGTGGATGCTGAGGATTGGTAGATCATGATATCGTTTGAAGAGTAGCTTTAGAGGAAGAACTTAATAGCTGACTGGCATGCTTTAATTCCAGTAACACCTTTAATGGTGCCGATACATATCCCCTCGAGAGCTAATTGGTGGACCGTTCCAATGATCAAGGTTTCTATGTGAATGATGGTGTGCTACGACTTTTTTTGTCAGTAAAAGCGGGGAAAGGGAAAGGGAAAAGTTTTTCAAGTCTTAATCAAGTCAGGTGATCCATTTCATGCTTCTGATTCTTACCACCGTCCGACCCTCTAAAACCATAATACTGACGAACACAATAAAGTCGTTCTGCTCAATTCTGATAAATCTCAGCGTGGTAGTAAGCATCTCATTCTTTGAAAGTGAGTGGTTATGTTGATGATTCCAGGTATATACCTGTCACACAAGACACATGAGACTTATTAGAGTCGTGAACTGGATGAACATTTTCTGCAACATCAATTTAGTGGAAGAAATAGGATCCCATTCATCTGCAGGTTCTTAAAAATTTGGAATCTGATGTAAAAGCCCTACTCCATTGTCGTGGCCGGAGCCCTACAGAATCTGGAAACTTGCTGATCAGTGAGAATTTTCCACATCGTCTTACTGCCAAGATTATATTCAAACTCTCCAAAGCTGAAACATGTGAGCATCTGACCAGAGTTCTTCTTTGTGAAGAGGAACAGAGGACGACGAAGAGGATGAGGACATGGACAATATCACAAAGTAGGGACTATCGGAAGGTGTAGACAAACTCAAAAGCTTACAAACTTTATCCCTGGTGATATCTTCATATCCCAAGGAACTAGACCCATGATGCTACTAGAGATAGGTTCCCAAATATTGAGAACCTTGATTGCACCATCATGTGGTACCCGAGTGTCCTACCTAAACACGGCGATTGGTTTCCCAAGTTAGATCTCCCTCCTTAATAAAAATTCAATCGATCATTGCAGTATACACCAAAGAACGAAATGGGATATTATGGTATACCATTCATTGAATATCACTTCCCTACAGCTACGAAGAGTTGCAGTTGCACTTTCTTTTACACATCACACCTGCCTTTGTTGTCAGCCCAATAGCGCGCATTGCCCAGTTGAAATTCCTGGCGATTACTTTACCTCTGGTTCAGGGATGTGGATGAGTGAGTACATGTATCAAGGTCTCAAGACTTTCGAATTGACATTTACCGATATTATCAGAATGGGAAGTTGTCCGGGAACTTTCCAAGCTTGTGAGAAATTACATATAGCACCATTGTGAGGAGCATACCGGACGCTCCCTTGTGCATTTTGGGGATATAGACACTTTAAGCCATGTATTTAAACTTATATTCAGCGTCACGCTTGCAGATCAGCCGATGACGATAACGCAAGAAACAGATAGTTAGACCCTTTTGCAGGCGAGGAGGACAGACTTTGTCCATATATCACTCTATGATGTATCTTCCCTCAGATGACGAAGAATATGTATCAATTCGTCCAAAGAATCTTCAACCCATGACCTAGTTTCAGTTTTTGACTAATTAATTAGTATAAAAGCACTTTCTGTTTCATAGCAATGTAGGGGCTGACATACTGAAATATAAAAAACGTTTCCAAGAAATGCAACAAGAGAACAACAGCGCTGTTTATACCCTGGCATCTTTGTGGTAATTTTGCCTCCTACCAGCCGGTTGTGTTTTTTAAATTTTATATGCAGTTTAATCGTCTACAGGACATAGTTTGTGGTTCCTCTGTAGTGCTGAGATGTTTTAAAAATTAATTTTTGGTGTTTTCTTTCGTGAACTGTGTATTGCTTCTCCTCATTAGTAATTGTTTTTATTTGCATTGAAGCCTGGAAAATTTAGGCATTGAGATGGCTTGTAGGACAGGACGACGGTACACAGGTCGAGGTGATTTGAACTTGGTTTTAGATATTAATTGGATAATGTCACATCCATATCCGGCCTTATATGCAGGCCAACGAGAGGCTGCAGCGGGCCCTTGCTTGGTGGAGTTAGTTAAGAAATAAAGTTATACGTTTTTTGCTATCAATTAATCTTTTGGCATGATAGAAGCACGGTCTTCTTTCCTCTTTGCTTTTTTATTTTGTCTGTACAATGTTTATAATTGATTGTTGGGATAACTCTATTGTTTTTTCATTTCATTTTTAAACAGTTTACTTAATATGCAATATCATACAAAAATAGCTAAAACACCTGGTATAGGGAATGTGGATCATAGGCCATTCGAGAGTCTTTGGTGGATGTCTGCTAGGATCAAGGTTTGCTATGTGCACGATTTTTGTTCAGTAAAAGAGAAGGAAAAGTTTTTCAAGTAGGGGGGGGTGTTCGTTTTCTAGCTAGTTGATTTGTTTAGTATGTTGTTTGCTGGGTACGATATTGTTGGTACTCACCCTTTATTTCTATCCTTGTACAGGTTCCGAGCCCAGGCTCGTGTAATCTCTTTCTTTTTCTTTGATCTTAAGACTTGTCAAGGACTGACGGGGTCGTTGTTGTGATCGGGAGGCCCTCTTGTGCTTTTTGAGTACAAAGTGATTAAGACTTGTATTTATTTCTTAACTAGTTCCGAAAACGTGGTTTCTGGCGTTTATCCTAAATACACTCCATAACAATATTTGTAGTACAATCTAAATTTAAACAATATATATTATCAAGAATTAGCTATTCGCATGACAAACTACTACTTTCATCACATTTGTTACCGACCCAAAGGTATTATGTACTTTCCAACAAATTTCTCAATAATGTTCATTCCTCGTAATTTAAAATAATAAATGCAGTGGTTTAATCAACTATCAAGAACACCATTTATTCTCTTCATCTTCATTTTTAATTCTCTTCATGTTCTTTTTGTTCTTCTTTATTTTTTTTGTTTGTGAGTTGGATTCACTTGTACGAATCAACAACTTTTTGTCTTGTAGGAATGATTCCATTGATTGTCATAATGCAGTATAAAAGCTAGCAGTCTTCTTCTTCTTGTCCTTGTGTAAAGAAGTTTCTTTTTTTGGATAATACAATTAAGTGTACCGTCTAACTTCTATAAATAATTTCTTATTAAAAATCAAACTAAATTTTCTTAAGAACAGTTATCAACTTACAACAAATAATTAATGCATCTATGAACAATGATTTATTCCTGAAATTATACCGCACTTGGGAACAGTTCAATCTGTGTTGCTTTCCTTACTCTGCAATCATCACTATGAAATATTATCGTCATTTCTTATTGTATCTTCATAAAAAAAGTCCCAAATTTTAAAAATTTATTAGTAGTTGAAATCTTCCCACAATTAGATGGAAGTTCAATAAAGATAAATAAAGACATTGAGCATAACAAACTCTATAAAAAAATAATAAAGATAACAGATGACATGAGAAAGGTATACTATATAATATAGGAAAATGAAGAATCTGCTAATCAAAGATAAAAAACGTTACAAATTAAGTGATCCAAGAAGCTGAGGACATTTTTATATCTTAGACTACTGGCTAACACTTAATATGAGTTTTTTTTTTTAAAATAATAACATGGTTGAAAGAGCATATACAGTAGGTAACTTCAAGGCTAAATCAATTATTGCTTTTATTTTTTAAATTATTAAATTCCAATCATGTAACTTTTTTTATCTCTAAAATTTTAATCTAGAAATTAATTATGAATCTTTCCACTCTGCCGACCTCGTCCGAGGAGATTAAAATAGTTTTTAGTGCTTCATCCTTATAATAATGAAGGACGATAAAATTTCACTTCAACGCTGAATTTGGTTTTTATTATGTATTAATTTCATAAGTTAATTTTAATAATACAAATCAACTAATATTTAAAAATAATTTCACTATTATAGGGAACCATGGGTAATTCACCTTTGCAATTTTGGAGCTTCATCACACTTATACCCATGAGTGTATATTATTTTCTTAAAGATAATAAAATATAAATCCCCCCCTAATTGAGATTTCTTCTTTGTTTTACTACTAATCTGTGTAACTCCAAATTTTCTGGACGTTGCGTCTCTGTTTATTCTATGTTACCATTGAATATATATATTATAGTATCTTATATATATTATATATATATATAAACCTAAAAAAATAACAAATTATTAGCTGCACACATGTTTAGAGTGCTTAATGTTGTATGGGTTTAAATAACAAATATGTGGCTTAGATGTAACAAAATTTGATATATTATATTTAATATAATATTTATTACGATTATAATTATATTAATTTTTTGTTCTTTTCACAAAATTGATAATAATTAGTACAAAATAAAATAATTATTGCTTTGAAAGGCCCTCAAGTATGATGATGGATTGCTAGAACTTTTGATATGGAATAATGATCTATCTACATGTGGCATATACAATAACCTCTTCTTTACGTGATAGTAAATTTTATAAGTGGTTAGATATGTAAATGTGATTTCTCTTACTCAGATATAAGATATTTTCTCATTTATTTTAAACTGTAACCCCCTCTTCTTTCATTTATATACAAAAATTAAAAATCGTTAATATGATTGACAACCCCTTCAATTTATTATGTCATATTGATCCACCTTAAGCGGTAAAATTTTATTTAAAAAAAACTCTCATTCTCAGGTTGCAGATTTGTTACTTTGGAGAATCATAGTAAGTATGAATTTTTCGGAATTGTTTAGCTTAGTTATTCGTTTTAATTCTATTTCTATTTTTATAACAGTTTTGTATGTGAAGCTACTGACTAGCTGGTTAACATTGAACCAACGATTATCCATGTTAATGTTTTGTAAGAACTATATTTCATCAAAATAAAATAATTAAAAATTCTCTATAATGAGATTTAAGAATCTAGAAAAATTTCAAATTGTTGCGCTTTAAAAAATAGTTCGTAATCATGGGTAACGAAGCTTATTATTTAAATAAATCACAAAGAAACGAGATTTTCTTCCCTCCTCATTGCTATTTAAATATTGATCCTCAAATAGAAACTAAAACACATTATATACAATCTACAAGTAATAATTTTTTTACTTTTCTTTAAAAATGAATTGTCAAACCAAAAATAATATAACAATGCAACCAAATCTAAACAAAATTAATTATAGCATTGTGGCTCAAAAAAACGGTTGGTTAATGTGATTATACTCCTAGCGATATATTATGTTACTGTTTAGTATATATATTAGATCAAAACATCTTCAATTACAAACTTTCGCTTGCAATTTTCTTAATAATTTTCTTTTGATCTCACGACATGTTAAAAACAACAGAAAAAAATATG
This sequence comes from Solanum habrochaites, assembly GCA_027704765.1. NCBI lineage: Eukaryota > Viridiplantae > Streptophyta > Magnoliopsida > Solanales > Solanaceae > Solanum > Solanum habrochaites. Next base: position 1,842,583 of record JAKWJA010002492.1, read on the forward strand.
ATATTTAATATATTATAAAATGAATTTTTTTAAATAAGAGTACTATAAACAAACAAAATTCATCTAAAGCATGAATAATCGGAAATTAAAATTGATTTCACCCTCCGGAAGACTTGAACATCCCTTCTCTCGTTTTAAACTCCATTAGCAGATCTAACAATTTGTTAAACACATTTCCTTTCTATAGAACAACAAATGAAGATAAGGAAAATTGAGTAATCAGTGTTATGAACAGAAGCTAAAAAGTGATTTAAATATATACTAAAGGATAAAACAATAGTAAATATAAGACATTTTTTTTTTTAATTTCTTCCAACTGTACCTAATATCTCAAAGTGTATAGATTGTGTGTCCAATACCGCAATTTTAAAAAAAATAGGGACCTCAATTGAGTAAATCAAAAGTCTCATTTATGCCATCAACTTCTTGAGAGTGTGAAAAAGATTTATAAGGTGTGAACATTAATATAAGATATTGGAGGGTGTGGTATTAATACACAATTATGGACAAAAGGTTAAACACCTAAAACGGATATAGAGAATGAAAAGTTTCTCTATAAGTTTGTTTAATAACTTTATAATTTAATTATTTTTACAACTATTCATTCTCCTATTTATTTTACAATAAGTAATCAACTTAATGAACAATTTAAGCATATTTAATATTTAATTAATTAATTATTTTATAATATTTTTAACTTTAGTAGAACTAAAATGGTAATTCAACATGAGAATTTTTTGAGCTTCATGCTTATAAGATTATACTAGTCTTGCTTACCTTGCAAACGCACGTGTACCCTATTATTAATATTACGTTTTTTTAATAACACAGTATAAAATATATAAATGAGACATACTTTATATTTTTTAGAAAAATAATCATAAAACTGAACATGAGGGTGACCTGTAACTCCAAATTTTTTGTGAATTATTGAAACGTCAGTGAAATTTACCCTATATCAAATATTAGATAATGAGAACCATATATTTAGATCACTGGTCATTTGTATTACATTACACTTGTATTTATATTGAATGACTTTTCAATTTAATTGTACCCATAAGTGAGGTCAACCATATTATTTTAATTGTTCCCATAAACGTGGCATTACTACGACGATGACTTCTGAAAGTTAATGTCTCTAATGTCATATACAATGTGTTTTTGACAGTAATAAACAAAACCAAACCGAAGAAACACGCAGCGCGACCCAGGACCGCAATGGCCCTCTCCCTCTCTCTCCTCTTAAACTCCGCTTGTTTCTTAAAGGATGAAAAAGTTTGGGTCAAGAACCAACAAAATTGACCTCCAAGACAAAACATAGAAAACTATCACATAAAACGTCTAAAATGGAGTCAATAACCTCAGAATACCTTTCGAAATTACTACAAAATAGTCAAAACAATAATATAAAGAAACATTCAATGATACAACATATGAACAAGACCACACAAAAATAAAAAATAACTGTGTAAACCTCTTCTATCTAGGATTGAAACCCATAATGAGGCTAAGCATATCAAATACCATAAAACCATAAAAAAGTTGATATTCAAAGAATACACATCAAAAATCTATATTAAGAAAGCAGAATCAAAAGCAAATACACTAAAAAGAATCACACAAAATTAAACAATTGTATACAGATTTCTTAGACAATTGGGATGAAAACAAGATCAAAAACTTAAAGAAACATATTCAAAATACAATAAAACAAAATCAGATTAAATAAATAAATCATCAAAAAAAAAAACATAAAGATTTAATATGAGTGAAATTAAATCCTTTAGTGTCTATATCTACTATCTTGTATATCGTTTCTCTATACAACAAAAGGTGATAAAGAAATAATCACTGACAACAGTTCCAAGCCAAACTTAATTGATTTTGATAAAGAAGAATTGCATATACACATTTATTACGAAATAACAACTTTTGGTCTTTCCTCTTCTTGTACCTATTTCCCAAAAGTATCAATTTGAACCCATTGTGTCTAGATAGGCATTATTTTAAATAAGAAAATATTATCTAATTTAAATTAATTATGTAATTAATATTTTATTTAGTTTAGGGGATCATAAAATGGGCAACAAGTAATTCAACTTTTAAGTTGAAGCTTCATGCTTATAATAATACTAGTTTCGGTGAACACGTGCTTTGGCACGTGTATTCCATATCAATTATACAATATTTTTCAAATAACATGAATAGAGTTTACTCTATTTATATTATAAAATAACCTTTCCCCCAATACAAATTTTTCATGACATGAATACTAGTTTAATCACTATTTATATTATATACTCATAGAATGTAGTGATAGAAAAGCGCAAAAATTTAATAACTTATAAAAATATGTAATCACTAAAATATAAACCCTGCCTCATATCTAGCAGTCAATATAGTGTGAAGCAATAACATTACATTAAAATATACAAAAAGAAAAAATACTAAAAAAGTCCCCGAATGAACTTCTATTATGTCAAAAGGAAAACAAAATTATTATATACATCATAATCAATTGAAAAAGAGAAGAAGAGCACTAGACATACCCACAAAAGAAGAATTTGATCATTTTTGTTTCTTTCTTGAATCCCCCAAAATTGTGATACCATTCTTTGCAAACACTCTTAATGAATTTTATATACATATATCTTCCTACAGTGCAATTAATTGAAAGCACAAAATGGTAGAACAACTTTTTAAGAATATCAAATACAATTAAGTAGTATTTTGCATAAGAGTTAACAAATTAATATTAGCTCATTATTAATAAATGTGTTATCCTATAAAGTATTTTCTTTATTACGCCACTTGAATCATAAAATTTTTGGTATGACCCTATAGATGTACTCATCTTTGTACTCTTAATTCTCCTTTTAACTTAATGATTTTTTTAGTCACCATTTAATGAACTTCACAATCCTATAACATATTAAGATATTTAATTAAAATTATTGAATGAAATCAAAAAGCATTACACATTCATGTAATCAAATTTATGTATTTAATATTTAAATAATATATGTTTTCTATATTCTAATTTTATGATGGTTTAAAAATCCTAATTCAAACTTTAATTTAAAGCTCTCATTATATATAGAGAGCGCCCTATATGGGATGGGAATATTTTTCTTAATTTCATTACTAGTATCATTTGTGGTAAGGCCAAATTATTTTTGTTAACCTTTGGACATTATTATAATTATTAATTGAGTTTTAGTTCACAATGTATTATATTATTTATTTTTTTTTTTTTTTGTATGAAATATTAAATATATAGTCAATCATGTACTGTTTACATGTATGTTATACTATTCTATCAGTATAGAAGACTTAATAGATGTATAGAAATTGAAGTGAAAAAATGACAAGCTTATATTTGGTATCAAAAATCTCAAAAACACTATTCGATAGACTTCAATTATATAATTATTGCCAATATGTTAAGTGCCAACGTGAGAAATCAATTTTTGTTGTTTCAATATATCATAACACAAAATTTTAAAAAAAGAATGCATTGCTACCATTTTTCCTTATTTCTAAGATATTGTAGCTCTAGTTTTCACTCTATACATATAAAGAAGTGGTTATCGAATTGAGAACATATTTATCGCGAGTTGTAAAGAATTTAAAATCACATATGTTTCCTTAAATAGCTAGTGAATCTTTTGGGTGAACACCTACTCGAAGTAGTACATTTGTGATAAGATATAATAAATAATTATTGAAATATTTCATTGATGATATGAATTAGAATTTTATAAATAGTTTTTACCCTTCATCTCCTTCAACCTGATTGAAAGTCATTAATTTATTCAACATCTGCAGTTTAACAAAAAATAATCACTAAGTTATATATATATATATATTATATAATATATATATATAATATATATATATATATATATATATATATATATAATAACTCTATATAATGATTGTATCACATCTAACTTTACACTAAATTCAATGATGCAAACTTTTTGTAATAAAATTTTCAATGATAACTATAAAGACTATTAAAAAAAAAAACCTCAAACCTGAAACGCTCTGGCAAATTTGACAATAACAAATATTCGCGTGCATATATATATATATATAAGCAACTTCTAAGCCATAGACATAATAATACAAAGTTTTTCTTAATAACTACATGGAAAAAAAATACAAAAAAGAAAATCCAAATACAAGACTTACATGATAACAAAGAATTACAATGAAAAATATATGCCTAGGCTTCGATCTCCATTTTTTTCACACACATAATATATATATTTTTTCAATAAGAATGTTGTCTGTTCAAATTCACATGCATATTGGACAATTATAGAAGTTAAAGAGGTTACATTATTGAATACATCAATTTAAGTAGAATGACCACTACATACCGTTACTTGCAATTTGAGATTATAAATGCCATTACCAATAACACAAAGCCAACAGTGAAAGTGGAAGGTTGTGTATTCACAAAATTAAATAGAACAAAGAATTTCCAAGGTTAGACACAATTTGAGTGCAAAAAAGAAAAAAAGAAAAAGAAAAGAGGAATATAAATAAAGTAGGGGACAAATTAAAATAAAATCAAGTGGAATTTGGTAAAGGTAGGTGCAGGTTATTGGGTAATGTGTAGAAGCCAATAATATACTCTACTCTTAAATCATTGTAAAAACAACAAACATAAGAATAATTAAAACAATCAAATCCCCTAGTTACACCTTAAGTGAATGTAGTGAGGCGAATTATGGAATTGATTTTTTGTTACCATTAAGTCTCCTATTCATTTAATCTCTTACAATTCTGCATTAAAAGATAGAATTGATGGTTTTAATTTAAAACACCTAATACAAATATGTAGTTTTACCAATTCGTTGATATTTATAATAAAAAAAAATGGGTAAACTTGTGTGTCTTTCAACTGTTTCAAGTACTTTTGTAGGCTGATGACATGACTTAGCATAATATAATGATATAATTTCTGGAGTACGCGCCATTGGCCGCGTGTGGCCATGACTAATATCACAATTATTTTCTGTAAGTTGAAGCTTGTATATTAGCAGGTGTGTGAAAAAATTAATTTAAGTGATGAAAGGTTATGGAAAATGGGCTATAAGCGATGAGAAACATATAATTGAGAAAGGTCTTAAAATGGAGTATGAAGCAATCTGGATTGTGTTATTGATTCTAAGATGCCAAAATCCAAAAACATGCAACTACAATATTTAAATGAATACAAGTCGAAATGTTATTTGCTGGAAGGTTATGAGTGAAATAATTGTGTCGGGCACAAAGGTCACCGTAAGCGGAGATGATGTGAAGTGTAGGGGGGCACAAATCATTTCACGTAACATGTCAATGTAAATTAGGTGTGTGGACAACTGAATATTAAGGGCTCCTGGACCCCAAAAGGACATCAATATAAGTGTCATTGATAGTATTTCTCTTCACTCAAGGATATTTCTTCTATTACGACGAATCCAACACATCTACTTCACATACACAGGGAAAAGCTGAAATGTCTTGGCACAACAATACCAGACAGGGAAAACGTTCATGAGCGTTGTTTTACTAGGGGCCGTAAAAATATAATTTTAATAAGGTACTTAATTCACACATTTAAACAGGATTAATTGAGTGCCCGATTGAGCTTCTGGTATAAATCCATAGATTTTAATGCAAATTGAAATAACTTATAGAGTATAGGAGTATGTTGAAGCGTATAGACAGCAATATACATAATGTATGTAGCAAGAAAGGATCGCACACAAACTGATTTAATAAAAAAAAATGTCTTGTAAAAATACGAAAAATGTGATTTCTAGAATTTGAGTTATGGTGTGCACAAGTGTAAATGTTACGACCTATTGCATTGGTCATTGACTAACATTTGGCTCTCTCAGTATGTCTTCACATTTAGATTATTAGATTTGTAAACATACTCTTCACAAGATTGCTGCAATTCTAATTCAAGTGTAGTTAAGTTAATGGTGGGCTCGGAAAGTATTTTTTTTAAAACAATAAAATAGTGTCAAATATGAATATAACATTTTATTAGTTAGGAATACATTGGTAGTGTTCAGACTTTACAGTGTGGTGAAGCTTGGCCCCCCTGTATATGTATAATATAGATTGTTGGAAGTTATAATATTTAATATGTATTCAGTTGATGACCTGTTGACAATTAATTATATTTATTTAATCTACTGATGTGTACGTACAATTTGAAACATGATGCACGGTGTGATGTGAGACTTTTAATGTGTGAGACTGCACGACAATCGCCCAACGTCACTTCTATCTTGTATAATGATACTATTAATATATTTCTACTATGGGGCAGCTGTGCGTAATATTTGCGCGATATAATAATAGTACAAACTTTGCAGATCGATTAATCCAGTCATATGTGTTTTCTATTTACTTTTCTTTTCAGTAACTTGGTAATATGATGTCCAAAATTCAATCAATGCGTTACCTCCGAAAAATTGATGATGTGTGACAACTGTGGTGTGGGAAGAAGAGAATAAACAAGAATATATACGTTTAAAAATTTTAATTCATAATATAGTTATATATTCGTTTTAGTCTAAAAAACAACAACACTAACACAATTTTGAGGGGGGCACCCACAAGCTATAGCGGAAAAAGTGATGACAGAATAGTTCAATTTGGGGGTGTTGAGTTTGTGTTTAAGTAAATATTTTAACGTTGTGATTTATTTCCTTTTTTTGAAGGATCATATACATGCTAATTTATGGACTTGAGTACATATAAGGTTATGTCCTTTTTAGTTGATATTTCACACTCATAATTTAATGAAAGATAAGATCAGGTGTTGTAGTGGGTCAAATTATAGAAGTGATACAGCCTGATTCGAGAAATAGTGTGTTCTTATACAAGTTACATTACAACACACATTTTACGTGTTTTATTAGATTTCAATCATAATTTGAAACAAGTATTAAAGTGAGACACTTCAATAACGTTGTATAGAAACTATTATATATATATAAGAAGAGGTATAGTAAAATATGTATTAACATCACTTAAAAAATTAAAAATTACATTCAAATACATAGAAAATTATATTACAGTTTATTTTAAAATAATCCAAACGTTTAATAAAAATCAGAACGCGACGGAGAAGTTAGGGGAATAATGGTGGAGATTTTACGTGTGTTAGGGAATTTAAAATAAAGTCCGACGAGAGAGTAGATGTGAGGGGTGTTGGTGTCCTGGCATATAGCGGGGTTGGAGCACACATTTAAATGGTTGTATCGGCACTATCTATTGCGTTAATCAAAGGTGGGAAATACTGCATGTATGAACGTATACTAAAAGTGTTCTACAAAAGTCTCCTATTTTAGTTTGTTTATACATAAGGTGTTGAATGTTTTAAACAGGGTGCTTTCTATTAAATTAGTGGTGTTTATGAGTTTTTTGTATAAAAATTTCTACATTGTACATGGATATTCGTTTGTTATACATATATCTCTAGTTTAAAATATTATTTATTTTTGTATAAAGGTCAGAAAAGTAAAATAATATTTTCCTTTCTTTATTTTAAAACTTGTGTCTAATGACGGAAACTGAAAGGAAAAGTGATATGATGACAATGGATATATGGTTTAATTCGGACCAGAAAATACATTTATTATCTTAGGAGTTATACTATAAAAAAAGTCAAGAAAAATGTATAACATAACACATTGAAGTATCATTGGTGTATAAATATGTGTAATGCTCAGTTTTAAGTAGTGGCATCTAAATCCGGAACATTTACTACAGGACTCTAAGTATTATACATTTGTCAATCGAAATACCTCCAAATTGAGGTTCTGCAAAAAGTACAGTGTGAAAATTTAAAATTAGTAGAGAACGAGACCGCTAAATGTAGTGGCGGTAATAGAAAACGAGCCATGATCAGAGAGAACAAAAAAAAGGGTAAAAATAAGTAAAAAATGAAATACGCTGGGCAGTATGTCAGAACTCAAGGACCAAAAGGTGAGATCTCACATTTCACTACTTGTAAGAAGTTCAGAAAAAGGCAAAGGAGACCTCGACATTCTACTTCTACAGCTCATCAAGAAAGGATTGTGTGTCGGCGCTTGGACATTCAGAAACGAGTCAAAGTAATTAATGACACACTAGCATCGTCTTAGGATTCACTATTGCAACGATATATAGAATCGGAGAAAAACTCTGCTTGTAATTCTATCAAAGCGGGTGAAGTCCAAATTTAATGACCTGTCTCAAGGATGCAAAAAAAGGTGCATAGTTAATATGTCATCTTTTTCATCTTGCACAATTTTCGAAATGAATGGGGTTTATGGCGGGAAACGTATAAGTAAAAACAACCGGTTTATTTACAGGGGTGAAATTATGCTTAAGAACAAGGGTTATGGTAAGGGGGCCTGTGTGTCGGAAGGTATTCGAAAGTATAAAATGTATTTGGATCACTAATTTAATTATGAATGTTAATCGGAGATCTATATTTTAAAATTGCAGACCAGCAAAAATTGTTTTAGCCACTTGAGTCCAAAAATTTTAGAAAGATCCAGAAAATATAATTTCCGCAGCATCATCGGGAAAAATTTCTAATAGTTTTTTTGTGGTGATAAAAAAATGTTTTATTTTTTAGACATTATTATATTATTTTTATTATTGCTATAAATTTTTTAAAAAGAACTCACAAAAAGCATAAAGTCAAATGTGATCCAATTAATGTAAAATTATGCCTGCTGAACGTGATGTGTACTAGATAGAGGATAAATTAGATGACAGACAAGTGACAATTAATTCAGTTCGACAAAGTCATTTTTGTTTTTTGATTTAAATCACCGAGGCAGCATCTGAAAAGCCCATTTGGAAATACAATATTGGTATTGTGTGTATTTATCTAAAATTTTGGTTCATATTTAATTTGTTTGTTGTGATTTTATTGTCAATCAATTTATAGAATAAAGCTATTCAAATGAGAGAAAATAGATAATGGGGTGAATGGAATGGACTAGCGTCTCTGAATGAAGAGCTAGTTACTTGTAGATTTTCTAGGTTGGGGTAAACATGAATAAAAACAATTTTTAAATTAAACTTAAGTTAATCTAATTGAAGGAATAGGAGCAAACAAGGTTGGCGCAGGGGGGGTTTAGGGTGGGCATAATTGTTGGACATGATAGCGAAATGTGGGGTTCGAATGCTATTAGATCAGAGCGAGAAATGAGTTGACATAGTGAAGACAAGTCTCTGGAAGTCATATGTAGGGGGCGATAACCTGGGTAAAATGTCCATATCGGTAGCAAATACGGATGTAACTAATTAAGAATGTGTAAACGTTTATACTAGATTTAAAGTGAAATAATACTAGTGCGTATTGTCCAAAGTTGAAGTGACAGAAAATAAAATATAAATGTAGGGATTAAAGACTAAGTCAAAGACTGACTATTAATTATATCTATAATAAATAAGTAACCGACCTATAATATTAACCAGATTTTTGGGCGATAATACTTGAAATATAGAGACCAGAGTTGAGTATGCAAAAGTCAAAAAGATCACTGAATCAACTTTGACAAGAAAATTATATGTAGCGACAGTCATTAACGGTTTTATGAATAAATAAGATCAATAAAAGGGGGTGAAATATCATTCAAAAAACCTAATAAAGGACGGGTTTGGGGGTACAGGAATAAAAATAACAATGCAGAAACAGTAACGGGAGAATTTAGGACTCAACAAATATATCATAAAAACTTAAAGAAACAAAATTTGATAAATAGTAAAATACAGTGGATAACTAGTAATAAAATTTGCCTAGTCGGAGGGGTATAAAGGGATATAAACCTTATAAGTGAATAAAATGAAACGATTGTTAAAGTATAAACTTTTCGAAGACAAGGAGCTTCATGAAATACATGAGAGGTGACTACTTAGGGTCTGTGAAAATGATGTGACAGATATGGTTACAGCCTTGTGATGAGCGAGAATAATATATTATTATTAATATTGATATCAGAAAAATAGTGCGTTACGTTGCATTACTTCTTTCTATGCTTTCCTTATCTTCTTTTCCCAAAACATCTTTACACAACTTGCTCTAGTTACGCCACAAATTCCGATATTTGAGAATTACAGCATTATAGATGTACCAAGAGATCAAAGATTAATATAGTCAAAATATTTATATAGATCGTTACAACAAACGAGAAAGGCAAGTACAAGTACGGGGGATAAAGCTTATACATTATGTTTTTTGTTAGGTTGTTTTTGCAAAATTGGACAGGCAAAGCGAGGAAAAGTGGGGAACCACGATTTTGGGGTAGAGGGCATTGTGATTGAATTTTTGCCTTGTGATAAACAACAGCTGAGGTCAGTTGAATAAATATAATTAAGAAGGTTAATGTGGAGGAGTGTCATGGAAATTTTTAAAATAATTATTTGGACTAGATCTCATCTGTATTCTCTATGGATCGCTATGGAATGTAGTGGAAATTGTGTGTGATAAAAGGTACGCGAAATTGATCAATTGGGTTATATAATTGATATTTGTGGTGCTATGGCGTCACCGCAAAAAAAAAACAAATACAAATAAAAGTGGGAGTGACAATGAAAAAAAGTAGGAGACACTCCTAATTTTTGGGAATTTGTATAATGTAGTAATTAGTATTTAGGGAATATCTGACCCCCGAATAAATCAGCCTAAGGAACGGGTTGAAATTCTGTGAGCTATAGATTTTTTTGTGCAGAGTCAATATGTGGAGATATACGTGTTGTAAAGAGAAAGACAAAATAACAATAAAGAACACAGTGGTATTTTGTAAAGAGGTCGTAAAAACAACCTAACTCATAAGGGGGTAACAAGAACGCCGACGACCTGTAAACAGCCTCAAAATAAGAGATAAATGGATTTACTCGCACTGTCATGTAAGCAAACAATTAACATCACACGAACGAAAAATAATACACAACCAATGATGGAGGTAACCCATAGCGAGGTTCCCTTATAAACCCTCGATAATTCTGTTATCACAAAATACAAAACCCCCGATTTTATATCTTCTAATGATGTTTTTCGTTCAATTGTCTGGGGGCCTGGGGACTTGGTCAGAGCCACACTCCCTTTTTCACGGTCACAACAAACTAGAACAAGTAATCAAAAAACATGCGTTAAAATTACAAGGTCTTGACAAACGTTTTCCTGCTACTTCCTCGACAGGAGGAGGAGGATAAATATGCAAAGACACTTCCTAAGGAATCTCAAACTCTCTACAAACCAAGCTCAATTGATCGTGTTTTGAAATCATTACATCATACTCGTGACGGTTTGGCAATTCTTTCATATAAGGCCAAACTGATGTGACACCTTTGTGTAGAAAAAAAATAGTCACGTTAGGGTTAAAATTGCGGAGCAAACATAAGGTCTTAACGTTCTACAAATGCAAGACATGTCCAGGCCACTACAAAGAGTGCAAAAAAAAGGTTGGAAGCTGCTCGAGAATCTCACAATAAGTGAAGTGCCCTCGAGAAAAAAGGGTGGGGGGAAATTGAAAAGATAAAGAAAAAAAAAAAAGGAGAAAGTACATATTCGTGTCCGTACTTTCGTAGGAGATGGGTGCTTAGTGAGCTGGGTATAAACGTTGTCCAATCACGCTGTGATGTCCGGTGTATGGTGTAATTAGAGAGAGATAAGGACGTGCGGACAAATGGGAGTGCAGGGAGTGGTAGATCGAAGTTAGACAACTAACCAGGCGGGCGGGTCAGAAAAAATGCATCAAAGTTTTCCGTCCTTGTAAATAAGTTCTCGGTTCTTAAAGGGAATCAACATATTGTGCAATGAAGGTCCTGTAAATAAAGAAGTAAGGGGGACAACTGTAACTGCTCGATTCAAGTTCCTTACTACCTTTTTCAATTCTTTGTTTGAATCAACTTTGTGTCTTTTCCTCCACGAACCTTGGTTTAAGGGAAAATATGCATCGCTTGTTGGGGCACAGGTATACTGCCGAAGTCATGGGAAAAACTGTACGGCACTAAGTTTTCCTAGTGAACTCAAGGTTTGGACTTCACATGATTGTTGATTTTTGTCCGCAGCAATGTAACCAATACTCTAGGCTTCGGTGTCCTTATCCAACTAGAGTAGTTTTCCTACATTAAGTCGGGCTTTCTAACATATCGTTGGGAAAGACAAGGGCACTACCAAAAATGCCCCTACAGGATAGACATCGGAAGATCCCCATGCTATACTATATCCCGGGTTTTTGTTGTTTGTTTTGTGTATTTGGTTGTAAAAAAAAAGGAGGGGAAGGGGAGGGAAAAGGAAAGTTCTATGACCATTTTTCCGATGAGCCTTCCCTGTCAGGAAGTTATCTTTCTATTATCCATACGCAATGTCGAACCTGGTAGAGCGCCGAATGCCTTTTCTTGCTAGCCTTTTACTTATCCACTACATTCACTAATAAGTACATAGAATAGAAATAGATTAAACTATGCATCCGGTCATTGGAAGATATTGTAGTGGTACTACATATTAAATATTGCAACTACTGATTCCTGTTTTTGAAAAATCTTGTTTACTGATAATGGACTCCACGCGGCAACGCCATGCTGTTTGTTTGTCCGCGTGGCAGAACTGATTAGGTATAACAGACATCTCACTTTAAAGTTGAATTGACTTTATTTTGCACCGTTATGTGTAACTCTAACTACATCAATGTAATACATAGTATTTATATGTAGATGTAGCGTGGTCTTAATTTAAGTCTGCCTCTAACACCTGGTTCAAATTCGCTTTGGGAATAGTTCTAGCAAGAAGGGAACATCCAACGGTGTTAATTTTCTGTAATAGGTGAGCAAGTCGGCTGTTTATCAAAATCAAATTTAATGTTGGCTGGGGGCGTGGCGAGTGAGAGTTCTTTAGCCCCATTTTGGGGGTTAAGGACGACATGACCACGAGGAGTATCTACACTAAAGATAATTCACTCAGATGAAATGCTTATGGTATTTCCTTTTTGTATTATTTCATTGATTTATCATGGAGGTGGTTTATGGTATGGAGGTGTTTGCTCTTCGAAGGGTTTTATCTTGTTTTTCGCATCAACTTGTTCTAGAATCTGTATACCATTTGCTAAGTTTTGTGATTGCTTCTAGTGTTACTCTATGGCTTTTGATTCGTCTTTGTAATCTTAGATTTTGATGTTGCATTTGATATACAACTTTGTATTGGTTTTATGGTAACTATCCTATATTGCGTTGCCTCAGTATGGTTTCAATCGAGCCGAGAAGAGGTTTTCACCTCTAGTATTTATATTTTTGTGGTTTCTGGTCAGATGGTGTCTTCGTATTCAAGTCGTTAGAATTTAAGTTTTTTGAACTAGGTTTTAGTAATTTCAATGTAGCTCCGAGGTAGTGGGCTCGTTTTATACGGTAATGTACGAGTTTTCTAATTTGTTTATCCGTGGGGATTTCCATTTTTGATTGTCTCCTTTGACAAACGTTTTGCACTCCTTTAAGAATTTAGTGTATTACTGTCAACAGTCATTGTGAATATATCACTAGAAGACATTAACCTTTCAAGAAAGTCATCGACGGAGTAAGGCCACTTTTATTGGACAATTCAAAATAATGTGGTGGCAGACTCCCTCAAACTTTTATGTTACCCAAATTAATTGACAAAGTCATTCATCGATATAAGAACAAGTCGTATGTAATCACCTGACCTGATCTCATTTATTGTTCATCATAAGCTATTATTTGTAATTCATTAAGGTAATATGACTTTACGTTTCAAATTAATTCAACACACCCCGAATTTTGACGTATAACCTGTCAGCCCCCATTTTCCATTTTTTCTCTTTGTTATTTCTTAAAAATCGTGGCTATTATATGTTTTTTTCATTATTTGATAACTTTATGTATGTGTGGGGTGGGAAAAAGTGAGGGGAGTCCCGAGGGGCAGCGTGGGGGGAAAAACCAAGAGAAAACAACAACAACAAGCAATATGATAGTAAGGCAGCAAGTCATATCAGGAACCAACGAAAGTATACAAGATGCGAAGAAAAGAAACCAGGTCAGACAACAAGGTACCACCAAGATTTACGTGAAAAACCCTTCGATGTGAAGAGTAAAAAACCACGGGACCAAAAGCTCCACTTTAAATCACCAAGAGTTACAATATTGTTCTCCCAAAATTGGCCACAAAAAAAGTGCCAACCAAGGGGGGGGGGGGGGGAAAGGGGGGGGGGGGGGGGGGGGGGGGGGGGGGGGGGGGGGGGGGGGGGGCGATCACTCAACAAAATAAGATTGCAACCAAATCTGTAGAATTAAAGGAGGCAAAATCACCCTTTGCAGCTACTTTTCACGACAGCAAAACTGAATCTGCCGACCACCAAATCCAACTCTGTCGTTCCAATCAAAGATTGAGATGAAGAAATATGCTGTCCAAAAATCAGCTCAATCAGACAAACACGAAGATGTGAATCGCAATTTGAAGTTGGTTTGTTTGGCTGGATTTTTGACTGGCGAAGTCTCTCTTTCTTCCTCTTTTGGCTGCTGAAAAAACTCTCTTCTAAAAAAATCTGAAATAAGACCCTAAAATAGGCTTATAGTTTGCTCATAGAATGGGCTTAGGGCCAACCATGGGTTTGGTTCCAAATTTGGGGCTTTTTATTTATCCACATAGGAAGTGAAAAAGACCCATACCCCACAATTCTCCCCCTCACGACTTGTGGAGGGACCGCCATCCCTGCGTACCATGCAAACAATCTTTCAAACTTCCCTCTTGGCAAAAGCTAGTCATCATATCGAACCATTGTCATTTGTAAGAATCTTTTCAAGCTCAAGCCCTTAGATCCAACACATCTCAAATCCAATGGTATCTCCCTCAAGTGGTTTAGATCGACCATTGGAACGTAGAATTCTTGCCAAGATGTTGCACTTTGACTGTCACATATAAAGTCACATCCTCTCTTCATAGCACACCACGTTTCCCCCAAGAATCTCTTCATCTCACGCAATTCTTTACAAACTCAACGATGCAATAGCTCAGCTTCTTTGTAGAAGAGCACACATTTTTGCAACCTAGATTGCCAAGACAACAGCTGCCCCCTGCAAAAGTAACCAAGTCCCCTGAGTAGACGTGCGAGTATCAACATCACCAGCCATGTCTTAATCAGTATAACCACAAGATAGGCTTCCCTGTACAAAACCCACACTCAGACTAGAAGTTTGGCCACAGAGATATCTCATACCCACTTCCCCAGTCCCATGTTCTCTTCCAGGATTAGAAAATAAAACGGCTAACAACCTCTCCCAACACGTGAGCAATATTCGGTCTTGTAACAAACCATCGCATACATCAGAACGAAACTAAACCCCACTTGAAGCATAGGAACTTTTTCTATTTTCTTCATATCTTCCTTCTCATCATCATTAGAGTACACTGTTTCGTGCTCAATTTGAAGTGCTATCTAAAGGTGTACTAGACAACCTTAGCTTTGTCCATGCTTGAATCTGGCGAAGTCTTTCTGAATGTAACTTCTCTTTGTGATAATAACCAAGTTTCTTGGCCTTTCTACACGGACAATCTGCATGCCAAAATCTGCCTTGGCTGTCCTAAGTCTTTCATGGTAGCAAAAGACTATTACCAACTCTTTCTTTCATTTTTTCTTTGTTCAACTTCTTCATCCTGTAAGTATTATGACCCAACAACAAGCATGTCACAACATAAGCAACACACAATAATAAGTCCACCATCAAGAACTTTGTGCACAAAACACATGGTCTGAAGAAGTCTTCTTGAAGGCCCTTCTTGTCATAAAAGAACCAAACTTTCCTGTACCACTGCCTGGGAGCTTGTTCAACCATACAAGCTCTTCTTCATTTGCAAACATAATTCTCTTAACAACCCTTGACTTCAAAACCTTCGGTTTTGCTCCATAATAAATTTCTTTCTCATCTAAGTACCATGGAGGAAAGCAGTTTTAAAATAACATCTTTTGTTCAACCGTCTAAATAATCTAGACTTGAGCCAATCCTAGAACCACACGATGATGACATTTCACAACTGGAGAGAATATCTCATCAAATCAACTCCCCCTTTTTTCCTGATTAAATCCCTTGACAACTATCTAGCTTTTACCGGGTGGACCGGTTACCTCTCTTCAAGTTTCACCCTCAAAACCACACGCTGTTTTTCAAAGCTTTTCTGTCTTTAGGTACTTAAACCCAATCCAAGGTATGATTATCATGTGCAAGGATTTGAATCTCACTCATCTTCCATAGCATCCAACCACCTTTCTTTTTCTTCACTTTCATGGCCTCATCAAGACTCTCAAGTTTTCTCCCCGTCAGTCAAGATTACATCCTCATTGGGAGAATAACGAGATGAAGGAATTCTCTCTCTACTATATCGCTGAGAGAACTCTCTGAGCATCTATAATGGGTTGTTGGACAACACAGAATCAGGTTTGCACTGGAGCATCAACAAACATCATGGCCGGTCAGTCTTTCTGAACATTATTACACCATCTTCATTATCACCGTTATTTTATCAATTATGAAGATTTTCTTCCGGTGCAATCAGTCAACGGAACTGATCAACATCAACAGGCTCTCACTAGTCTGAAAATCAGCCTTGTCAGCTTTGTCAAAATCTTCACTTGTTTTGGTCTTCAAAGAACACAAGATCACGGCTTCTACAAGTTTCTCTCAACAGGATCAATAGAAACGATAGCCAAATTCATCTTGACCATAACCAATGGAAGATAACACTGCCTAGTTTTAAAAACATCCAACTTTGACCTTTCATCCTTAGGCAACATGTACAAAGGCCTTTACTCCCCAAAGACTATCTAAGGTTGATCATTAAACTTCCTTCCAGTCCACACTCTGTCACAGGCATCACCATCTAAGCAAACAGGAGATAAATTGATAACGATAGATCAGTATTAAGTTCTTCTTTCTGCCCAAAAGAATCTGACAGCTTACAATCTTAAAGCATACATTGTAACCCTCTCAACTAGAGTTCTGTTCATCCTCTTCGTGCTAGCCATTTTATGAGGATCTTTGGAGGATTTTTCTGATGCCTAATACCCTGCTCTCTGGCAATATCTATCAAACGGACGCATTATAACTCACCACCATTATCTGAGTGGATGCATTTCAATGTCTTTCCCTGTTTGTTTCAACCAAGGCCTGAAAACCCTGAACACACCAGTACTTGATCCTTGGACTTCAAAGGAAATACCCAGTTTTTTTTTTTTTTTTGGGGTGCCGAGAATGATCTCAATAAAGTCACCATTAAAATGCACCACCATTAGATCTTACCTTAAAAGGACCTACACAAATCATAAGTACCCTCCAGCAAAACTCAAGCTTGTTCTTGAAGGCGGGATGACTCTGAAAAGAAACTCTTTTCTCTGTTTACCGGCTAAGTCAGGCACACATTTCTTGTCAACTTTGCCTGTTTCATCACATCAACAAATCCAGAATCAAAGTTTTCTTAGCCAAACTACTCATGCCCCCTCTCGCTCCTATGACTTCAGCCTTCTATGCCAAACTCTGATGAAGTATCATTCTCTCCACCAATTTACTGAGTCTGCTGGATATGTAGCCCTGAAATACATACAATTTAGACAACTTGTCACCACGGCCAAACCCATCAAACCTCTAGTAACTTCCACTGGCCAGCACCAAGTGTATTAACATAACCCTCATTCATCAAGATAATCCCACGGAAATCCAAATTTCAAGCGAACATCGGGAGCATGCTTGACATATTAAGAACTAGTTTGGAACCATTGTTACTTCCAAATCCAAAACAAACTGTCCCAAATGCCATAACCTTCAACTTCATATTATTGCCCATTTTCAACGTTCCAAAATTACCTGGAGTATAAGAAGAAAATAATTCCTTCTTGCGTGCCATGAGAAAGTACACCAGAATCCCACAAACCAGCTAGACTCATCACGAAACAAGATTAATGGTCATTTTTTCATCACAAAAACAGAAAGATAATTATTGCACAACAACACCAGATTTTTCAGTTCTCGCTTCTCTCTTTTTGTTGTCTCATATCTCTCTTGTGCTTGTAACATATTTCATGATATGCCCATTCTGTGGCAATAGTCACATGTATATCTTTATTTTAGACTTTGACTTGGCTTCTTACTTGGGGGGATACCTCTATCATTTTGACCTCTGGACTTGTTTCTCCTCCGCTATCTTCATTACCAACCATCGGAGTGTGATTGAATAATAAGAGGCTTGAGATCCTTCTTCCTCATTTCTTCATTCAAGACAACCACTCTTAGTATATATTCCCCCCCCCCCCAATGGTTACACACCACTGGGAGCAGACTTAGTCACGAAACACTAAGATTTTCCCAAGAGTCTGGCAGAGTAATAAAAAAAGACCAAAGCCCTGTATCGTCTATCTCATCAATCAAACTTTACACCCATTCCGACATCTGGTCAAGAACACCCTGAAAATCATTAATTAATCAGAAATAGGAGTGCCCTCTTGATACCTGATATTCATTAATTGTTTCACAAATAGGAACAACCTTGTTGTTGGCCAGTCTTCGAAGCAATAAAGTGTCTCTAGCTGTCCCAAAACTTTTGGCATATGTCTCATTCACACTATGATTTCCTAACATTATCTCAACCCTTGCTAATATAGGGCCACAAACCTGCATATCTCAAATTCCCATCTTCATCATTCAAAGACTAGAGCTTATTAGAAGCAACACAGTAAATGCAGCTTCTTGACAAATAAGTCTTTCATCTTGCCTTCCAAATATATATTTACTAACCATTAAACACCCATTTTGCTATAGTTGCCTCATCATTAAAACGCAATCAACAATAACCAATGCTTTGATACCACTTTGTTGGGAAAGACAAGGCACTAACAAGAATGTCTGACAGGATAACAGCGGAAGAATACCAAGTCATACTTCCTTCCCCTTTTTCGATTTGACCAAGAAAAAACAAACACCACAAAAAGCATTGATCTAAGGCATCACAAGTAATTCAAAAACCAAACAAATAACAGAAAACAATAAATAAACCAATCACACAAGACACCAAGATTTACCGTGGAAAACCCTTCAGATGTGAAGAGTAAAAAAAACCACGGGACCAACAGCTGCCACTCTAAATCACACACAAAGTTAACAATATTTTCTGTTCTCCAAAATTTGCCATCAAAACAAAGTGCCAAACAACGAGCAACAAACAAATAAGAATTGCAAAACCAATCTAGAGAATTTAAAGAGCAAACTCATATCAATTTCGCATGCTAATGTGTTCACGACAAGCAAAACTGAAGCTGCAGACCGCCAAATCCAACTCTGTCAGTTCCTAATCAAAGATTGGATGATATATATTCTGTCCAAAAATTCATCTCATCGGACAAGAAACGAAGCGGGAATCGCAATTTGAAGTTGGTTGTTATGGCTGAATTTTTGACTGCGAATTTCTCTCTTTTGGCTGCTGAAAAACTCTCTAAAAAAAATCTGAAAATAAGACCTAAAATAGGCTTATATTTGCCTCATAAGAATGGGCTTATGGACAAAAATGGGTTGGTCCAAATTGGGCTTTTATTTATCCACATAGGAAGGGAAAAAAGACCCATAACCCAACATTATCAAGCTCTACGTAAGTTTGGAATCCTTCTTTCAGTAAGTTTGGAATCTTCCTTCCAGTAAGTTTGAATCAAATTTGCTCCATTATGCATCTTTGATAACCATCAAATAGAACCGATTTTCAGCGTCTTGCAGAGTTCCCGTCACCTTCTCATGGTCCTCGCATTTAAGTCCGTACAAACCGGAACGATCGCCGCAACCGCTTATACGTTCTTCTTCAACTTGTTACCGCTGAAACTTTTCACTGGAAAGAAATCCTCATCTCTGTAGTATTTATTCTCCTACTTCTCCTACTTTATGGGACATCCCTCTCATTCCCCTGTTTTGCTAATACTCGCTCTGCTCACCCTGAATGCACCCTAGGCGCAACCCGCCTTTCTTTCCCCCCCCCCCCATTTTTCATCCACTACTGAGATTCTCATTGTCGCACGTCCTTGGACTTGGAATAAAGAAAAATCCTTCCAGCAATTTTCCTTAGGGATCTTCAGAATAATCAGCACTTCTATCTCTTAGGACGCCAACAATTCCCCCTTTTTGAATATGTCAAGCTACTATTCGAGTCTTGTAGCACACATTTTGTATTTCATTCACATTGTATGCTTCTCAATTTGAACGTATACCATTATCATCAACACACACCTTGCTTTCCTTCCCTTCTGCTCCTGGCCCTTTTCGTTTTCAAATGACCTTCTTACCAATGATCTTCTTAAACATAGATCACGTCTGCTAAACTTGTTCCATGATGCAATCTTTGTCACTCTTCAAAATGTACGTATGGCATAATACATAAATATACCCTTTTAACTTGGTTTCAAATCACATTTTTGCCCTTTAACTTTGGATGTGCACAAATAGACACTCAAACTTGTATAAAGTTGAACAAATAGACACATATGTCCTACATGTCATTTTTTGTCCTACGTGGTGTCTTACGTGTATTGTGCCATGTAGGACCCATGTGTTTATTTATTTAAAAGTTGGATAGTTAAAGTTTTTGTTTGTACATTATGAAAGTTGGACGTTAAAGTTAAAATTTGAAGTCAATTTTAGGGTCCAATATGTGTATTATGCCTATACATATTCATGTTTACTTATCATAGTATATTATGATAAAGAGTATTTGTTTCACTAAAGAAGTTCCTCATAAAAAAATTAAACTAGTTTTGTTAATTTTATTTATTTGTAGGGTCTATTTTATATGAAACAAAAAGAATTAATGATAAATTTTATTTAGTGATTTAACTAACACAAATGTCTAAGTTGAGTGATTTTTTTATACAAAACAAACTTCAATGACTTTGCTAGATCAATTCCTAAAGTTGAGTGAATTTTATTGATATAAAAATTTAAGTTGAGTTATTTTTTTGATACAAAACAAACTTCAATTCCTAAAGTTGAGTGAATTTTATTGATACATGTGCATGTGATTAGTTTGAAAAATCAAATTTTGTAGATATTGAAGGCTGGTTCGAGGTTAGAGATTAAATGGAAGAAGGAGGGAAACCATTGGTACGTCTATTGTCTATCAGCACTGTTATTTTTAAGTGTTGCAGCCAAAATTTTGCTGATGAATATGTTTTTGATTTAGCAGCTACTATTTGAGGAACATAAAACAAGAATCACGAATCTTATTGATGATTTCTTGATTCGGACGAAGCAAAAAAAGAAGAAATTCATTGCTTCAAAATTGGATGTGATTCAAAAGCTAAGAATGGAACTGAGATTCCTAAGAGCAGTTGTCCAGTTTAGGAATTCGACGAATTTGGATGACTTTTATTACAGGATGTATATTCATATAAAGAAATTCGATCTACTTGCTGAGTTCCTTTTCTGTGAAGATGATTTAATCCTAAAGAAATACCACATGGAATGTCTTGCCCCTCTGCCGCTAGAAGAGATAAGAAATTATTTTAGTTTGAAGAATGAATATGTAGCCACGGCGATAGAGATGAAGAAGTTTGAATACCTCATCAGAAATCTCCATGATCTACCAAAGTATTGTTATGATTTGCTTCAACCCCTCATGAGTGAATACAACATTCTTCGGCAAGTATGCACACATCTCAGAGATTTCTATCAGTTGGAATGCAACAAAACAACAAAAACAGAATTTCTCCATACTCGGTATGAAGTGGCAGTTGATAGAGTAACACAATTCTGTTCTGATCTTTTGACTGGAAGGTACAAAAGCTATAGATATGAGTATGCCATCTCTGAATGCTCTTCCAAGATCACTTCTCTATCAGCTCTATCGCATAATCCCCCTCTTGAGGCTGGAGGTTCTCCACATTTCTACTTCTTAACGATCATCAAAGATCAAGAGGTCAAGAACAAGAAGGGATTTGTTAAGCAAATCTTAAAAGCATCCCAAGTATTCTTCAAAATTATCTCATTCATCTCTAACCAACCCTGAAGTTTGCGGTAGATGTAAATTACGCTCCAACTCAAAGCATTAATGTCATGATGGAGTTCCTATTGATCTTTCTCACTGATATACCAAAACGGTTTATCCATCATAAAAAATTGAACGATATGTTGGCACATGCTGGAGTGCTTACAAGAACAATATCTGTTCTGGTGAGCAAGCAGTTGGAGGAGATATCTGAGAATAATATCAATGAAGCGAACTTTTCAGCTCCAGACTTTTTTCAAGAAATTGAACAAATGAAGGGAGATATCAGACACATTTTTTTAAAAGCTCCCGAGTCATCTCAACTTCGTTTTCCTATGGATGATGGTTTCCTCTTCATGAATCTTCTACTCAGACATTTAAAGGATTTGCTCATTTCCATGCTTATCGTTTCTCGCTCAAAGAAAGAATTGGATGGTGAAACAAAGCCTTCGATCCTAACATCATCTTTCGGGAAGTCAGGAAAACGTTGATGCACTAGTGGAGTAGTTAAAGATTGTTGGTTGCATGCTTTGGATGTGGCATATGAGGCAGAGCATGTCATTAATTCCATTCTTGTCAGAGATAAACCTCTCTCGCATTTAATCTTCTCACTTCCGAATGTCACTGATAAGATCAAGCTTATTGTGGCACAAGTCACCGGTTTACAGCTGGAGGATATGAATGGGGATGAACCCCTTGATGCAAAGTCTTCCCATGAGTCAATTGTGTTAACCTCATCACCTTTTGTTGAGGTAACAGTAGGTCATGAGGAAGAAGAAGCCTGGATCATTGGCCAGCTCCTTGATGAACATGAATCCGAGCTGATGTCATTTCCTTGTGGGAATGCCAGGAGTCGGTAAAACTACTCTTGGCCAATAAGTGTATAACAACCTTAGTTGGCAAGTCTTTTTGTCCATTTTGCTGTTGGGCTAATTGCAACTGTGTCCCAAAAGTATAACAATTCAAAGGTGTTGCATGAGATTCTTCAATGCAAGTTTTACTGGCTCGGGAGGAAATGAAGTGAATATGACCTCTCTGAAAACTCGAGTTGCACTGTACTATAAAAGGTACCTCAGCGTCTTGGTGATGTTGGGATTTGCAACAGGGAGATGTTAAAACATGTTTTCCAAAGGTTGAGAGAGGAATAGAGTTATCTACTAGCCTAAGTGGTGATGTAGGTGTTTGAAAGTTTAATGCCGTAGTGATCCTGTGGAACCCCACGTTTACAGATGAAAAAAGTTGGGAGTTATTCGAAAAAAGGGTATTTGGAGATGAAGACGCCTGCCTGCTTGAACTGTTGGATATGGAACACTACATAGTTGAAGAAATTAAAAGGGGCTGTCCTTTGGCTCTTGTTTTGATTGCTGGAGTGATTGTTAGAGGAAGGGAAGGAAAGGAAAAGGAAAAGGAAAAAGATTTTTGGGTTAAGATTCAAAATAATTTGGATTCCTTTACTTCTTCCAACATCAATTCGCAGATTATGAATGTTATGCAATCAAGTTATGACCATTTACCATACCAGCTGAAGCCGTTGTTGCTTTACTTTGCAACATTGCAAAAGAGCGAACGAACTCCAGTCTCTACGTTGATGCAGTTGTGGATGGCTGAAGGATTGGTGGATCATGATATTCCATCCAAGTGTAGTTTAGAGGAAGTAACTGAAAGTTACTTGGATGCTTTAATTTCCAGTGGTCTGATAATGGTGGATCATATCCCCTCTGGGAGTTATTGGACGTCTGTAATGATCAGAGCTTGCTATGTGCATGATGTTGTGCATGATTTTTGTTCAGTAAAAGCGTGAAGGAAAGTTTTTTCAAGTTTAAAAAATCATTCAGGTGATCCATTTCATGCTTCGATTTCTTGCACCGTCGACTAACCTTCATACTGACGACAAAAATGTTCTTGTTTATTCTAATAATTGTTCTGCTGGATAAGCATCTCATATCTTTTGAAAGGGTAGCATTTGCTGGGTAGTAAGCATCTCATATCCTTTGAAAGTGGAGCAGTTCGCTGGATAACTCCGGTATATATGTTTCACACAAGACACATGAGACTTGTTAGAGTGTTGCAACGATGACATTATGTTTCTTCTGCAACATCATTTAGTGGAAGAAATAGGGTTCCCTATTTCATTTGAGGTTCTTAAAAATGTGGCTCGGTGATGTAAAGCTATCCATTGTCGTGTTGAACCTCCAGAATCTGGAAACTTTGCTGATCATTAGCGGAATTTCCAAGGAATTTTCCAACATTGTTTTAACTGCCAATATTATTCAAACTGTCAAAGCCCTGAAACACGTGAGCATTGACCATAGTGTTTCTTTCTTTGATAAATAGGACATGGACAATATACCAAGTAGACTATTGGAAGGTGAATAATCAAGCTTACAACTTTATCCAAAGTGGATATCTCATATTCCCAAGAACTAAGGATGCTGTTCAGATGAAGTTCCCAAATCTTGATCACCTTGATTGCACCATCAATGGTACCCCCAAGTGTCCCTCCATACACACGACGATTGGTTTCCCAATTTTGTATGTCCTTAATAAACTTCAAAAATCGCTCAATTGCATTATACAACAAAACCAATGGAGTATTATGGTTTATCCCATTATTATATCACTTCCCCTACCAGGATCTTGAAAGAGTGCGTTTGCATTTTTTTAACCGTCACACCTACTTTGTTGTCAGCAATCGCGGCATTGCCTCAGCTTGAAATTCTGGCGATTATTTACGCTAATTTCATGGAGGATAAGTGGGATGCAAGTGAGGACATGTATCAATGTCTCAAGACTTTGAGTTTGTCATTTAACAAATTATCAGAATGGGAAGTTGATAGGGAAACTTTTCCCAAGCTTGAGGAATTAATACTAGCACATTGTGAGGAGCTTACGGAGATCCCTTGTGCATTTGGGGATATAGACACTTTAAAGACCATTCATTTAACTTATATTAAGCGTCAGCTTGCAGATTCAGCCGATGAGATTAAGAAACAGATAGTAGATTTCACAGGAGAGGACAGACTTCATGTCCATATATCAGCGGTAATCAATTTCTTACATCGTCACCCATCCCTAGTTCAGTTTTTACTAATTAATTAGTATAAGCACTTTCTGTTCGATAGCAATAAAAGGCTGAAATACTGAAATAGAAAAACGTTACAAGAAAGGCACAAGTAGACAAACACGCTTTATACCTGGCATCATTTGTGGAATTTTGCATCCTATATGTGTGTGTATTTGTTCAATTTTATATGCAAGTTTAAGTGTCTACAGGACATAGATGCGATCTATAGTCAAGTTTTATGCCTTAAGAAGAAATAAGTTTCTGAGAGTATCAATTCATTTGTAGTCTCAGTTCATCTGATTACTACTTTTTTTCCCGGAGATGTTTTAAATTAATGTTTTCTTTCGTGTTAATTAACTGTGTATTGCTTCTCCATTGTTTTGTTTGCAGTTAAGCCTGGAAATTTAGGCATTATAGATGGCTTGTAGGACAGGGAGACGGTACACAAGGCGAGGTGATTTGAATTTGGTTTAGAGATTGTTGGGTAATGTCAACATCCTGTTTATGGAAAGGCTACGAGAGTCTGGAGTGGCCCTTGCTTGGTGGAGTTAGTTAAGAAATAAAGTTACGTATTTGCTATCTGCAGCTATAACTCTTCTTTCTCATTTGCTTTTTTATTTTGTCTACAATGTTATAGTTGATGTTGGGATAACTCTCTGTTTTTTCATTGTTAAAACAGTTTTATGGTCCTTTTCAAAGATCATTCATTACCAGTTTACTTGATATGCAATATCATAGAAAATTATAGTGCTATACATAATGTGTCAATCTAGTACATAAAAGGTGCATGATTTTATACAAAAATAGGCTAAACCTGGTATAATGTCATAGTCTCTCTATATGGTTTCAATTTTTTATTATTATTATTATTATTATTATTATTATTATTATTATTATTATTATTATTATTATTATTATTAATAAAAGAATATTATGAGGATATGAATGATGGATATCACTTATCACCAAGTTGATGAAGCCATGAAAGATGAGGAAAACAAAATGCCTTAGCTGCCATCCATTATAAATGAAGTGATCATTTAATTTATTTCCTTTCACAATTATATTTCTCCCCAAAGTTTTAAATAAATATATTTGAAATGATGACAAAAAGTATTTAAAACCATGATCTCTAAATCAGAAAAACTTATTTTGTGCTTTGCTAATTCAATGGTAGTGATTCTTTTTTTCTTTTTTTTTTTGCAATCCCCTAAAATCTCTTATCCTCACATTCATTATTTTGTGTTTTATAGGAAGGCAATGATGACAATATGGTGAAAAAATAAAAAAGAAACCTTCTTATAATTAATTCTAGAAATATAATTATAACAAGTTCCTACGAATAGAGTCTGGGAAAGATAAAATATATGCAAACCTTATTACTATCTCGTGGAGATAGAGAGATTGTTTTGGAAAAGTCTTCGATTCAAATGCAGCAAATTCAAACAAATAAACATCATAAACAAAAGCAACACAATAGTGCGATAATCGAAACATTATCAACAAAATACATATACAATAATAGATAAAATCAAAAATTATGATAATAGGACTAGTACTGCGATAAACACCAATAAACCTAAACCTTCGAAGATTAAAACAACACCTCTAAACCTACTAACTTTCCTCCCTAATATGCAACTTTTACACTCTTCTATATAGTGTGTCATGTAATTTATAAATTAAACACTAAATTGGTTTTCCAATTTGTGATACCAACTTTTTTGGAACTAGTCTCTTTGGATCTCCACTTCTTTGCAAGTAAGCAAATTTGTTCCCCTCTTTTGTGTTTGGTCAAATGTATGTGGTAGGAATTATGTCAAGATTAAACTATAAAGAGAAAAAAAATAAATTTACAATCATTTAGCCTATAGTTCACTAATGTATAGTCCTTTTTATCCTTGGTCGTATAGCTTCAAAATACAATATTAAAATTTTAAATAATTCAGAATGATACAAGTAAAACTTATATTTCTCTGTTATAATTTATATGACTCACTTATTTAAGCTTAAATTGAATGATATATTCTCATTTAACTTTGATAAAATAATTTACAACCACAAAAGATATTTATTATTTATTAAATCTCTTATTGTTATATTTATATATAAATATATATTAACATTAACATAAGTTCACTATAGATCATGATCATGTTAATCCTAAAAATCACTAATTTATGTGGGCACCCCTCAAAATATCAAATGTTACCAACTCAACACGTAAACTTTTTTTTTCTTAGTTGGGTCCATCCCATGGAGTAAATGCTTCTTTGTTAAATTTTCATTATTATTTTTGAAGTAGACACTTAGGTATTGAAGTGTCACATTTCAAGAAAAAATCGTCTGGCCCATTCTTTTATTCATTTATAGAAGGTTCTCGTACATCTAGATATATATCTATATATATAAAAATCCAAATAAATACAACATTTGAGTGAGCCTGGAGCCCCAAGCACATGAAAGAGGGATACCGAAAACATCTCTAATACTCTTTTCAGTGTTTTCCGAATCGGATTTTTTAACTCATCTATTATTTGATATTCATATTAGGTATCGAGAAGATTCAGATAGCAAACTGACACACCACACAAGACTATATTTGAAAAGGAAAGTACGATATTAATAAGAAGGGATGGAAAAAAAAATAAATATTTTTGTATTTTTAACCAAATATCTCATGTTCAAATAACGTTTTATTAATCTCATCTTCATGTAATATAAATTTAAATTTAACCAGACTTTTAATAAAACTCGAAATATGTGATAATTTCATTTTCATGAATTAATGACAAGTTGGCTTTTGGCAATTCAATATTTCTATTCTTATCCAAAAATAATGTAACAATCAATGGTAAGTTGGCACTCGTGCAACTCTCTATCACTAGCTCTTTTTTTCGTTTCCTTTCATTTTTTGTTTTTTGTTAAGAGACATTGACACTTTTAAATTTACTTTTTAAAATAATATAATACTATTTTAATAGTGGAAATAATTTATTCTATTAAATTATTTCGAAACCAAATTACTTAAATGTCTAAAGTTGGACGTCAATATGGTGATTAGGTAATTGTTGCTATCACTTAAATTATATTTGATAATGTAAAATAATTTACACTCTCAAGATGTAATTAAGTTTAAAACAATCCATACTCTTAAAATATATATATTACCTCGTATATAATATGAATTTGTGTATGATTTCTTTGATGTTTCATGTAGGTTTCCCTCACTCTCTCTTTTAGATTTTTGTTTAAAAAAAAGTTTGGATTATAGAATTGAGTATTTTACTATGGTGTTTAATATTTAAAATTCAGCAATTTAATTAATTAAATTTGTATCATATCTAGTTCATATATATATAGAGAGAGAAAGCACTCTTATGAATGATTTCATTATTTTTAAAGGTCAAATCGAAATCTATAATTAAAAGCAGATGAAAAAATATATACGATCAAATATATAATCAAAACCATCTTCAAGTTATTTAAATAATAGTTTTTGTGATTTATAGTTGTCTTGGAAAAGATAATTAAAAGGGCCTACAAAAAAGGAACAAAAGTACTTTGGTTTTAGAATAAAAAAGAAATTAAAATGGAGTTAGGTGAAATGAATGTGTAGATAGAACCCTACCATATTGCAAACATTTTTTCCTCTTTTATAATTTTCGTTTCATTGCACTTTCGGTGGGATATCTTATAATTAATTCTTATATATTTTTTATAAGTATTAGTTTATATTTATTTTTTTACTTAATAAAAGCGATTTGAGATTAATATAATGAAAAAGATAATAGGGTTAATCAACGAGAACCATAATAATAATATATTTATTAAAATTTTGCTATGTGAGGTCTGAAAAGATAGCAGTGTAGATAAGCTTTATTATTGTTCCGTGAAGAAAGAGAAATTTTTTTAAAAAAATTATGTTTAGGAGTAATCAGTGATGTGAGAAATCAGAATTTTTGATAAGGAGGTTTAAAATTTGAAGAAAGAGACAAATGAAGTAGTCGAAGGGGGACGTTCGACATTTATTATATGTATATAACTTAAAAAATAATAATTTAATTATGCATAAATGATATAATTTTTCATTGAAGAATGTTCGAATGAACCCCGTGACTATAACGTGGTTCTGTCACGGCTCGAGTGTATCAAATTCAAGTTAGAAACATAAGAAACAATGAAGAAAGCATAGTATAAGAAAAGCAATGCAAAGTCTACGAGAAATGAATACTAACAAACATCAAATAGTTAAATAATCGAAAATATAATAAATCGCATATGACAAAAACTACAAGACTACGACTATTATCCCTTACACTAATACATAACTTTCACTCATTTTTATCTAGAGTCATATCTTCGATAAATATGAATTTATGTCTTATAATATCTAATCACCTCTTTTTAATACTTCTTCGATCAATCTTTTTTCTTTTCATCAATATCTTTTAAAAGAACATTAAAGAAAATACACAAATAAATTGGATCAACAGAAGTAACAAAAAGAAAATTGATCGTTATGATAAATATTATTATGTCTGAGGATTGTTATAGAATTATTTTTCATGTGAATCATTGAATAAAAGTTTAATTTGTTTCCCTTTTTCTTCAAATACATTATGCCAAGTGTAGTGATGATATGGAAATCAAAATGCCACGTCATTTGTATTTCTTTTGTAATGTGCCACATGTCAATCTCCATATTTTTGGGAAATTTTGCAAAAAAAAAAAAAATTTATGTAGAAAAAACGAATTGTTACTAATAACATGTCATGTTTTTTATGTTTAAATGTGATCCATTTTTTAAAATGTTTTTATTTTTTTAATAAGTTTAGTTTTACTTTGGATCTGGTTTAGATTTAAAACTATTGAACTAAAAAATATTTAATATATTTTTAATTTAAAATTATAAAACTAAAATATTTTTCCTATGAAAGTTGTTTTAATATATTTTTTAAGTATCAAACACCCCGTTAAAGATTAGCTTTGTGTTTGTAATAATAGTAGCATCTTATAATAATAAAAAAAAATACTCATAAGAACGAAAAGTGGGAAGAATATTACTAGCACTATTTTTTATTTTATGAGTACAAAAGTCAACATTTACATTTATTTTTCTTTTGGTAAAACTTTATTCTTTACTTTGTGTGATAAATTATGGCTTGAATAAATTGACTTTTTACACTTTTTTTTTTGGACCATCAATTATGTACTCGGAGCTTGATTTACAAATGTCTATATTCAGTTTCTATTTATTCAAAATAATAAAATAATAGGACTAATTATTAACAAATTATTACATCAATAAAAATATATTCTTAATTTTTCTGATGCTCTCTTACTGTAACGAGGATAGATAAATTACATTTAAAAAAAAAAAAATAGTTCGATTTAGTTATACCCCACAATAAACTTTTGATATTTCATCTTTTTTCGGGTGTGAATCTCACTCGTTATTATCGTTCTCTCGTTTGCCTCTCTTTTTTTCTATACAAATTCAAATGTATGGCTTGCGTTTGTATTTGTATATAGCGAGAAAAAGTTATATATATACATATATTTTCGTTCCCCTCTTTCAGATCTCGCTTGCCTCTCTCGCTTATACAAATAAAAAAGAAATGTATAAATTGTGTTTTCGTTTGTATAAAGCGAGAGAAAATGTATATACACGTGCAAATATATACATCTTTGTTCTATACACTTATAATTATACGATACAAATATTCTTATGCTTAGTTTTCTTTTGTCTTTTTCGCTTTCTCATTTTACCACAAACAACACGTAACATTGATTTTTTTGTATACGTAAACGAAACAGAAACAGTATATACAAACTATTTTATTTTGCTAGTATTAATAGCGAAATATATAGATTTATGTGGATATCGAGCGCAATTTAATGTACACTACAGTTATTAATATCCCAAAGGATTTTTGTATTTTATTATATGTGAAACTGCTATTAAAAAAAAATCCAAAACATTGATTCGTTACGTCTCGTTTAATTTATTTGTCCACTCTTTACTTAGCGAAAAACTTTTTAAAAATCTGAAATTTACGACCTGATATATTAGAATTAAAAAGTTATTAAAATAAGAAAAAAAATATCATTTCTCTCCAATCAAAACAAACCACATAAAAGGAAATTTATTCTTTTTTTAGTTTCTTTTGTCTCGTGTATATATATGTACCGTGTGTATATTATTATCCATTTACTTATATTTTCCCCTTCTTTTATCACAAGCCACTTAATTTGAAAAAAAATAAAATAATAATAATAACAACTCCTTTTTTTATATATATATATTTTTTGTCGTTTTTCTTTTCCCAAATTCCAGCTGATTTATTTGTCCATTTTATATGAACAATATACAGCTCATAAAAACACTTTTTTCCCTCTCTCTTTAGCTATACGACTCTACAAAAAAAAAAATTAAATAAATACTCACAAAACTTTATAATAAGCTTCAACTTCCCTTTTTTAAAAAATAATTACAAAAAATGGTGAATTTTCTTCTGGAAATTTTTATATTTTGCTATGTTGTTGTATTAGTTTCTGGATTTTCAGAAAAGCTCGAAACGTTGTCGTTTAATGAAGGATATTCACAACTTTTTGGTCATGATAATCTTATGGTCATTGAAGATGGAAAATCAGTTCATATTTCTCTAGATGAAAGAACAGGTTCATATTTTATTTTATTTTTTCACTTATTTGACACTATTTACGTTCGAGACGAAGTCAGGAATTGAAGTTTATGAGTTAAAAATAATTAAATTGTTCAATGTTCTAGATAGGTGTTCGAATTTTTTTTTATAATCGTCCTTTTATTTATTAAAGTTTTATATATTCAAGGAGATAAGTTACACTATAAAGTTATATTTATGATTTCACAAAGGGCAATAGTGAAAATTATGATTTTTTTTAAATAACATACTTGATTTTTAATATGTGTATTACTTCGTAAATTCAGTTAATATGGAATAGAACTTTTTATATTGAAGATATATTAGTGTATATTTAAGATCACATATTTCAAAATTATTTTAGTTTTACATGATTGTTACAATATATTTAAAATTATAAATTTTAAAATATTATGTCAAGTCAAAATATATTTACTTTATTTTGAAGGAATTTATTCATTTGGAAATTAATGGATTAATTTGCAGGAGCTGGATTTGTGTCACAAGACTTGTACCTTCATGGCTTATTCAGTGCTTCTATTAAATTACCAGAAGATTACACTGCTGGAGTGGTTGTTGCATTTTATGTAAGTTGAAAACAAGTAATTTATATATGTATATTTTCGATGAATATGTTTAACTGACCACTCTTCAGTCGATGTATAACGTTAGACTATAAGTTTTGATAAGAGGATGAGGTTATATTACGTTCACAACCAAATAAAAATAGTTAAAATTATAATAAGATGATATTTATAGCTGATCTTACTTAGTTTAAGATTATAGCTTGTACCAGGCTGTACTTGAATATTATACTGAATATGTTATCGTTGTTAATTTTTTTTGGGATTACTATTGACAGATGTCAAATGGAGACATGTTTGAGAAGAATCATGATGAAATTGACTTTGAGTTTTTGGGAAATATTAGAGCAAAAAATTGGAGAATTCAAACTAATATTTATGGAAATGGTAGCACAAATGTTGGTAGAGAAGAAAGATATGGACTTTGGTTTGATCCAACTGAAGATTTTCATACATATACAATTCTTTGGGCTGACAGCCACATCATGTAAGTACCTAATTCAACCTCCCCTATTAAAAGAAAACGGTTTCGGATCAGCTTTCACGCACCGTCAATCTGTCATTAATTATGAAATAT
The DNA here is from genome assembly GCA_027704765.1 of Solanum habrochaites. Classification (NCBI taxonomy): domain Eukaryota; kingdom Viridiplantae; phylum Streptophyta; class Magnoliopsida; order Solanales; family Solanaceae; genus Solanum; species Solanum habrochaites. Next base: position 1,875,527 of record JAKWJA010002492.1, read on the forward strand.
ATGTTATCTCTCACCAGTATAAGTACTTCGGATAAGTTTGCCCAAAACTTAAGTGGATGAGGGAAATTTACCTAACATCTTTATCATCTATATTGAGATTGAAATCTTAGTCTTTCGTAAATTTTTTTAGTTCATTGACTACTAGATCAGACCGTTTATATTTTTCTTGATTTTGGTCTAAGTGCTTTGCAGGAAATGATTTGTCCTGTTTCTTGGGCTTGTTTTTATGATGTTTATCTGTTATGATGAAAAATATCTACTAATTTCCTAATAAATGTGTCTTGTTCTTCATTCAGTGTTAGTGACAGATGTAGCTTCGTAGCTACACGTTCAATTGAATCCAGTATTTTCAACACAATATATGTGGAAAAAATAAAATTTATAATTTGAACTCGTAATTTCAAAAGTAGATAAATTCTAGATTCGCCTCTATGCAAATGTCATCCCTTGTTCAAGCTTTTCCTTTTTGTTTGATCAACTTATATTCTAAACTTATACATCTTATTAAGATGACATAACAGTACGGATAGGTCAAGTCTATGTACACTCTACCTTCTTCAGATCCTATTTTGTGAGACTACACGCTGGATATGTTGTTGTTATTATTCAACAATTGATTATACTTTGTTTGTTTTTGTGTATTTTTTTTTGCAGCTTTTATGTAGATAATGTACCTATAAGAGAGATCAAGAGAACACAAGCAATGAGTGGGGACTTCCCTTCTAAGCCAATGTCTTTATATGGTACAATATGGGATGGTTCTAGTTGGGCTACTAATGGGGGTAAATACAAAGTCAATTACAAATATGCCCCTTACGTCGCAAAGTTCTCCGATTTCGTCCTCCATGGATGTGGTGTTGATCCAATTGAATTGTCTCCCAAGTGTGATATAGTCCTGGATTCTGCATCCATCCCAACTAGAATATCCCCTGACCAAAGGCGAAAAATGGAGAGGTTTCGAAACAAGTACTTACAATATTCATATTGCTATGACCGGACACGATACAATGTTCCTCAATCTGAATGTGTAATTGATCCTAAGGAGGCTAATCGCCTCCAAGGATTTGACCCTATGACCTTTGGTGGTGTCCCTCGTCATCAGAACAAACGACACCACCAAAGGCAATCGAGGAGGGAAGATACGTCCGCGAAATAAGAGAGAAGGATATTGTAGTTTCTTGTTGATATTTTGTGTCCACTTTGATTGAAGATATGGTGATTTTTCACAGTGAATAGAGAATACAAAAGAGAAAAGAGAGGTAAATGGGATTTTTAGTATTTTACTATTTAGTGTACTATTATGTATATTTTTCATGAATCATGATGGGGTATGTATGTATATATATTTTTAGCTTGTTTTGTTGATGTTTAGTACTATTTGGGATTCTATTATTTAATTCAATTTGGTGATGATTTTTTTTGTCAACTTTGGTTAGTTACATAGTGTTAGATGTTACATATTTACAACATTGTTGCATTTGCAGAGGAGGCAAGGGTCTTCAATTTCTAAATGAGTAAAATGTTGGTAATATTTCTGTTGTCTAAGTTGCTATCTGCTAATTTAAAATGTCGCTGTATCTGTATCGAATATTTCAAAAAAATTTAGAAATTGAAGGACGGTAAAGTAGGAAAAATAACAATATTTATATTGATTTTGTGAAATGATAAATATTAAGAATTATTTATTTTTAAGAATAGTTAGACATATAAATAAGAACATGGGAAATATAAACAAAAGGAATATGAAGGTAAAAAAAAAAAAAAAAAGGCAAATATCTATAGTGAGCATTATTTAAATACAATATCTTTTTTTCTTTTAGATACTCTTATTCAAAATTAACTATGCATGATATTCATAAGCAATAACAAACAACTATAAAGAATTAAATTAATAACATTTATTTTTAATATTAATAAAAGAATTAAATTAATAACATTTTTTTATAATTGTCTGGACAATTACAGACAACTTCTAAAGTTGCTTAGACATCTATTGAAGTTCAAAAACAATTAAGGAAGTTATCCCGACAATTACGATAATTATCGAATAATTAAAAAAATTGTCTCTACGACTACTACAGTTATTGAACTAAAATATAAAAGTTAAACTATAGTAATTTGTCCCTTTTAATAAACTTCCCGTGTGAACTGAAGAAACTTTTTAGCTCCACTGAGAATAGATTTGGGAGGATTTCCAGGAAAAGGGTGTTCAATTTCTTGGCATCCCAAATGCAAAATTGGCTTGCTAAGGACTTGTTGCTTTCAAAATTCCAAACTGGGTTTTCCAGGTAAACAAGTTTTTGACTAGAATTTCTTGAATTACTTTGAGGGGAAATATGGTTAGTTATAAGGGTAAAGAAAAAATTGTTTTTGATGATCAAAATGAGGAAAACAACAGATTGGTGGATAGGAATTTTCTTCAGTTAAATGAGTATAAAGGGAATTCCTCTGAAAGGGTAGCTGAGAATGAGGAGATTCAGGTAGAAATTAGAGAAAAGATTCAAAATATGAATTTTGATCTTTTCTATTGAAATTAGAGAGTTTTATTTCTTGTTATTTTGTTTGTTTCATGTTGTTAGTTAGGTGTCATATTTTTTAGTTAGTACTCACATGGTTAGTTAGTTCGTTGGGTCGTACATTTTTCTCCTTCTTTAATTCTGCTAGAATCTTCCCCAGTCATATGTATATAATGTAGGAGTTATAGATGGAATAAACATGATTCTGGAATAAAACGATTAGAAATCTGTTCTTCTTCTTCCTCGCTACAATTGGCTGTTTCTCCATTGTTTCAGTAACCATTGTGTTGGTTACCGTCACTGCATCATTGAATTCTTTTTATGGTGTATCATAGCAGGGTTAGATTCTCTCGTTTGTATCTGCGAGATCTGTTGTTTGATCCCAAATCTATCAAGTTTATTGCTTGCCATGACAAAGTTACAAATCTCAAGCAACTACACTGAAATTGACATGAACAGTGTCTTCTATGTGCACTCCTTCATAATCCGGACACCACTTGTTCCAGCTCAATTTTGAATTGGTTTGGATACAATCATGGAGAAGAGGCATCTTACGAGCTTTTGTCTGTTAAGAACAAGTCAGTTTTTTATCGATGGAAGGTTGTGTGAAGCCAGCTGAAAATTCACCACAATCATCTCGTCAATGGCAGAGATGTGATGATATGGAAAACGCTCATGGATATTGAATTCTCTCACCAAGGAGCTTGCGATAGTGTTGAATATTCACACCTCGTGTGACTTTGGAAGTGATCTGGAAACAGATATACCAGACAAATGGGGCAAAACTGTATCAGATCAAAAGGAATTGATGATTTAACCCAGGGAACATTGGCTCATCACTGTCTATTACACAAAACTGACAAAGCTGGGGAAGGAACTAATACTTGAACACCAAAGCATTGCACATGTCCAATGTTCTGTGTGCAAAGGATAGTAGGCACAAGTCAACAAATAGACGATTGTACAATTCCTCATGGGATTGAATGAGGGTATTACACACGTGGATCAATGTAACATACTATGATGAGTCCTCGTCCTCTTCCTTCTACTGCACTAGGCGTTCTCCTCTGTTAAGTTCAAAGGAAAAACAAAGAGATATGACCTACCAGTCGTACACCTTGGATTCAATCTCACTAAATGCAAATGGCTGCAGAGACGACAAGTGGTAGAGGATATTATAACAAATTCTCAAGTAGTAGTGAATTGAAATAACAATGGTAACTAGAAGTCTTTGGATCTTTGCTTCTGTAAGAAGCAAAGGTCACATTCAGGGAGAGTGTTATAAGCTACATGGATTCCTCCAAGAACAATGTTCCTAATCAATAGAAACAGCACTACACAACAGTTCAATGCACAACAATTCAGCATAACAAAAAGAATATAATCAAAACTTCAGAGGAGAAACTTGTGGCAAATGCACATGGAGAAGAATGCTCACAAGAAAATAGTACTTCAATGCTGTTATTATACCAAGAAGCAATATGGCCATATTAGGAGCTTGTTACAGCATTCCAGGTGATAGCTCATGAGAAGATTCTAAAAAAACAAATGCTGAATCTAACAAGTCTGCAGTACAATACCTAATGCACTTCTCTATTGGAGTTTGGTAATCCTTCATGCAAGTGTTCAAAATCACGCATTTATTATGGATCATTGATTCAGGAGCTTCAAACCACAATACAGATATAATCTTTCATTGAAAACATTCAATCAACATTAACCTTATCCTATACTCGTTCACTACCAAATGGATACAAAGTCAAAGTGACAGAGTTTGGTGATGTACACATTGCACCTCATGGTTGTAACAAAGTATTACATGTTCCTTCTTTCAACATAATCTCATTTCAGTCCAGTCCTTATCTCTTAATTCATTGTGTATTATTTCTTTTACTGATACCACCTGTCTATTACAGGCCCCTTCATGAAGAGGCCTCAGGCAATTGGTAGTAAGCAAGGGATGGCATTTACTACATGTGTGGAAGATGCTTGAAAAATTCTACGCAACCACTGATCTTGTTTGTAAGTTTCTTCCCTCATGTATGTAGGAGTATTCCTTTTTCCAAATTCAGTTCTGTAATACAGTCATTTTGTGAAGAATCTTAGAAAACTTCCTGTTGATGTCGTTTGCTCATCTACTGAAAAACAAGTGTGTTGAATAATGGTGGCATCTCTTATAATGATGTGGATTTGCCTGTGGCTAACAACTTGGCCGTGTACCCTTTGTAAAATGAAAACCATACCTACGATTCCATTAATTTTCTAGTAGACAAAACCCTTCACTTGCAACCATCTGTCCTAATGGCAAGGCAAAACCAGACTACTGCATTCATCACCCACAGTACACTCATTTGAAGAGGTATATTTGACCTTCTTCACATTGAGTTTATGGGGTCCTTACCATGTTCCCGCATATGACAATGTAAATATTTCATCACCCTTTGGATGACTATAGTTAAGCTACTTGACATATTTGTGAGCACCAAAAGTAATCCATACATGTTTCTTCCACCTTTTCAATATATATAGAAATCAGTTCCAAACAACGTACGTGTATCAGATCAGACATGGGGGTTTTTTTAGAGTTCACCAACAATAACCAGCTTTCATTTTTCCAAGCTAAAGGCATAACACATCAGAGAACTGTCCTACACTCCACAACATAATACATAGTGGAAAGAAACACAGATACTTGCTTGAAACTCTAGGCACTTCTTTCCAATCCCAGTTACGCAACTAAGTACTGGGTACTGCATTCTCACATCTACATAACCTCATTACAGACTTCCATCCATTTTCCTTAAAATAAATGTCCTTATGATATGTTATATAAAGAGAAACCAAAATATAGTCACTAAAGATCCTTTGGATGTCTATGTTATCCCACATTGCTAGAATTCACAGAGGACCAACTAGAGCCAAGCACCACCCCCCCATATCTTTATAGATATCCATCTGGAATCAAAGGGTACAAGGTATGAGTCTTGGTCACAAATAGAAATACAAATCTCTAGAGAATGTATTTTCATGAGGCATATTTTCCTTTTTTCTTTATCTTCATAAAATAGTAATTTTCCTTCTATGGCAAACACTTATTCTCAACTGATTTCTCGAACCTTTGGATGCATTTTTAAATAATCATTGATATGTAATTGATAAAAATGATCATCCAACTCTGTCTCCTAATCCGCAAAGCCTTTAACATTCACCACTCAACAACAAACTACACCAATCCCACTATACCACATAGAAAATCAGAAATTATGAGAACTAAGATACGTGTCCATTAAGGACTATGTCTTATCACTTCCCCAACCTAAAGAACACCTCTGTTTCCAATACCATTCCTATACCAACCAAAGTAGCCTGATATCTAATGCAGGGCTCATAACCACTAGTTTTCTGATGTCATTGTTTCTAAAGTCAATTCTTTGGTTAAAACATGGTTGTGATGTGAACCATATTCATATGAAGAAGCATCATTAATCTGCATGGAAAAGGCCATGGAACAAGATTTGATGCTTTACATGCAAACATAACTGGGATTTGGTTTAAACTGCCTATGAACCAACAAGCTATTGGTTTGTAAATGGGTAAATACAAAGTAAACATAAAGCTGATGGCGAGGGTTGAGGATTCAAGGCTAGACTTGGTGGTTAAGGGATACACACAAAAAGGCTGGGAATAGACTACACATGAACTAATTCACCTGTTTGTCAATAATGACTACTTTAGAACATTGATACATGTGCTGTGAGAAAGGCTGGAAAATGTTTTCACTTGATTCAATAATGCATTGCTGGCATGGTGATTTAATAAAGAGGTGTATATGACAATATACCTCAGTCTTGATGTGTGAACCAGGCTTAGGTTGCAAGCGTATAGTCGTTATATGGGTCTTAAAACAAGCCATCAGACAGTGGTATGCCGCAAGTTGAACTGAGGCACTGTCTCTTATAAGGATATACACATTCACACTATGATTACTGCCTGTTTTCAAGAAGTCCAATTCACTGGTATTGTTGGCAGTGTATGTGAATGATATAGTCCTTGACAGGCACATATTCACTGAGATCCTCAACTAAAGCTATACCTTATAAACATTCAAGTTAAATACCTTGGAGGCTCATTATTTTTTATGGTAATAGATACTTGCACCTGCAGGAGGTTTCTAGCTCACCAAGGAAATTTTGCACTGGATTTAGTGAAGGAGTATGATTGTCTCAGAACACAGCTTATCATCACCCTTGAATCCAAATTTAAGCTAAAGCCAAGGAGGGAATTCCCTACCTGATCCCACCTATTATGGAAGCTTGTGGAAGCTAAATTTTTACTAATCCAGAATGGATTTTCGTTCAGTGTTCAACAACTGAGCCAGTTCATGCAGACCCAGAATTCCTCAACTTACAATCAGCCTCCCACTTGCTTCTGTATATAAAAAAGATCCTACACTAGGACCTACTTATCAAAGGAGCCGAACTTGTTATGAAGGCATATTGTGATTCAGATGGGCTACATGTCCATATTCTAGGAGCTCATTAAGTGGATTACTTGGTATTACGCTTTTGATATAGTCCTATCAAGCTGTAAATCAAAGAAGTCAGGAAACCTATATCACTTCATCTGCATAGGCTGATTACAAGGTCACTCATTAAGGTGGGTAGGTGAGTTAAGTAATGCTACACAGGCTGCTCAATGAGTGACACTACCTCACTCTTCTGCCCATATCTGTATATTTGCGACGTCAATCTGCCATATGCACATAGCACATAAAAACCCTGTGTTCCATGAAGAACTAAACATATTGAATTGATTGCCATTTTTGTACTGCACAGGCCAAGCTGCAGGAAGGGCATTTCAATTCAACATGTACCACAATGAACAATTGCAGACATTTTTAACTAAAGACCTCTCAGGCATTAAACATGCTGCCATTTCTAGCAGTTGCTTGTATCCTTACCTCCAATGAGGGAGGGGTATTGATAAGTATGAGTTAGTTATTTCTTTTAGTTGCTGTTCATGTTGTTTAGTTAGTTGTCATATTGTTAGTAGTAGTCCCAACATGGTTAGTTAGTTAGTGGTTAGTCACACATGTTGTTTCTCCTTCTTTAATTAGTCTTAATCTTCCAGTAATAATGTATATAATGGAGGAGTTATAGATGAAATAAACATGGATTCTGGAATAAAACAGATCTGAATTCTGTTTCTGTCTTCTTCCTCTCTACATGGCTGTGTTCTTTCTCCAGTGTTGCAGTAAGCCATTGTGGTGGTTAACTCACTGCATCAGTGAGTTTCGTGTTACTTTCCTCTAAAAGGGTAGCTGAGAATGAGGAGATTCAGGTAGAAATTAGAGAAAAGAAGCTAAAAGATGGAATCTTTGATCTTTCCTCTAAAAGGGTAGCTGAGAATGAGGAGATTCAGGTAGAAATTAGAGAAAAGAAGCTAAAAGATGGAATCTTTGATCTTTCTTTAGCTTGCCCTAGCAGTAGTAGGAGTTTACAATCAGTGGATCCATCAAATAACAACACAAGGATTGGGTATTTCAGGAATGGGTCCTTGTCGTCATGTTATTCCCATCCGTTTTCCCATAACCTTAGCTACTCACTTACACTGAGTTCAAAAGAGGATAGTGAGTATACCGGGGAGGGAGCTAATTGGTCAGGTTTTAGCAAGTTTAGACCAGTTGAAGCAGGAGATTGTACATTACCAGCTCATCCTGGTGGAAGTAGTTTAGCTTTAAGTTGTAGAATGCAGGTCAATAAGGATAATGATGTTGATAGGATCAGTAGCTCGGATAGCAATTCGTATTTCTCATTCGAGTTTCCTGCCAGACCAACAGGTGATTCGAGAGTTAGAGGGAGTATGGAAGTAGGAAGAGCACTCCAATTTTCTCAGCCTGAGAGAATCCTTGCGGAGATAGTTTCACAGTCTGTTCCTCTTATGGCTCAGATTGTGCAGGAGCTTCCTGATGAAACAGTTGAATCAACAAAGGATTACTTGAGAAGTCTAATTGCAATTCCTGAGAAGAAAGACCTATTGGTCACCCTTCAGAATATGCTTCATGGGAGATCTGATCTTAATGTTGCGACTCTCTTAGAGTGTAATACGACTCAACTACAAATTTTTGTTGCCATAAAAATGGGTCATAGAAGTTTCTTATCTTTGGAAAACCACATTCAAGTTGCTGAATTGATTGAGATTTTTTCTCTTGAAAGGTGTCGGAACATACGCTGCAAAAGTGTGTTACCTGCTGATGATTGTAAATGCAAAATTTGTTCAAGAAACAACGGATTCTGCTCTGTATGCATGTGTCTAGTATGTTCTAACTTTGATTATGCCACTAATACTTGTCGTTGGGTAGGCTGTGACCGATGTTCACACTGGTGTCATGCTGTTTGCGCTGTTCAGAGAAATCTTATAAAGCCAGGTCCAAGTATCAATGGGCCATCTGGAACAACTGAGATGCAATTCACTGTCTTGGTTGTGGTCATTCTAGTGAAATGTTTGGATTTGTTAGAGACGCGTACATGCATTGTTCAAAGGACTGGGGTGAAAAAACTCTAATAGAAGAGCTTGATTATTGTTCAAAAAATTTCGATGGGAGTGAAGATTTTAAAGGCAAGGAGTTGCATGCTATAACTTACGGGTTGCGTGACAAGCTTGAGAAACAGATGATCTCTCCTTCAGACGCCTGCGATTTCATCTTTCATTTTTTTAAATGTGAGTATTAAGCCAAACCTTATCCTTTGCAATTTCTGTTGAATTTGGTTTGGTGTGAATGGGAAACGGAAGAGTTCAAAATGGAGCGAAATGAAACGTTATTTTGCCTTAGATAATGGAACATATCTCTACATTAAAGTTTAACTATCACTCTGTCTCTCGTATTTTTGTTAATTTTTCCTTTTATATGGTTGTGCATTGCTTCTGTAGGTCAGAATTTACGTGATAGTGTATGGCTAGTCTTTATAAATTATGACGATTGATCATATACGTAAATAAGCTCAATTTAATAAGGCATTAGCTGTGACAATAGAGGTATGCTTCTTGAAATGAAAAAGAAAGTTTACCCTTGGGAAAGGAAGAGTGCTGCTGGCATTTGTAGTAAGAAGAATAACGATCATTAAGTTGTTCTAATCGGAGAAGTATTTGAAGTGGGATTTGTTTAGCGCCAACAAACATAACTTTTTAACTGCAAAGATGAAATAACTATGCAATAACAGAAACCTTAGTTTTCCTCCTCTTTTTGTTTGTTTCAAAAGTTATTTCTATGTACGACAGCTAAAAAGCGAGGCACCGAAGATGACATCTTTTGTGATTTTCTGCGACTAAAATGCACGGTTTTCCTTTTAGAAGGCAGATGATAAGTTCCAAGTGCTGTATGAAGAGTTAGCTTTTGAATATACAGATTGGTGATCAACAAGCTATAACATTATCGCTCCAACAACAACAACAACAGACCCAGTGAAATCCCATGAAGTGGTTCTGGAGGGGTAGAGCGTATGCAAACCTTAAGATTACCTCATGGAGGTTGAGAGGCTGTTTCCGAAAGACTCTCGGCTCAAGTGCATCAAATCCAATATAACATTATCGCTCCTAGTGTATAAAACAGTAACATCACTGTACTGCTAGAGTGCTACTTATAACTTCAAAAATAATTTCATTAAAAGGCTTCGAGTCATTTACCTGACAATTTTAAATTTGAGTTAGACAAAACCACTTGTAGTATATGTTAAAGCTACGTAGCTGTGTTATTTTCTAATTTGCAGTGTGTTACATTTTCAGTTTAGGGCTTATCCCAGTGTTATACTATTTGACATTTATCAATTACTATATGAGTCATCCGAAATGAGCCATTGATTGCTAACCTTCATGTCTCTGTGGCACATTTCCACTAATTCTGATTTTCTGTTATTAACAGACACGGATGGTTTGTCACAGTTTCTTTCATCCAGTTTTCCAGCATCCATCCCTCTTGCTGATAAATTTTCTTCAACATAATGAGCTCTTCAAATGGAAGAAAAGGTATGATTACCGCTGATCATCATCAAAACGATGCCAAGGAGCCCTCTTAAGTCTGATAAAATGATCGAGGATGAATGTTCAACCATAAAAGAAAGATGAACTCTTCAAGGGAAGAAATATATGATAGTTTGTAAAGCATTGCAAGGATCCCTCTTAAGTCTGATTTTCTAATTAGTTTAACTTTTATTTTTGTGAGCCCCAATTCTTAGCTCTATTGATGTTTTTTTTTTTTTGTCAAAAGCTAGCATTGTTGTTGTGGTAGTATTTCTCATGTAGATTCTTGTCCTTTGATTTCTTATACTATATACAATCTCTTGTTCTTCGACTGTTGCACTATCTTGCTGTAGCTACTATTCCTTTTTTTCAGAATGCTTTGTCATGCTTTCTTTAATATCTGATTTGATATGCTTTTCCTTGAGCCGAGGGTCTATTGAAAACAACCTCTACCTCCCCAAGGTCGGGGTATGGTTTGCGTATACTCTACCCTCCCCAGACGTCATTTGTGGGATTACGCGGGGTATGTTGTTATTGTTGTTGCTAGCTTTGTGGTTGTGATAATTCTAGCTACTTTTTCCCTCATTAAAGACATTAAGATTTGAATTTGATGCTTTTGTTCATGTTCATTGCCAATGACTTTTAAAAGGGGAAATAGCCTGCTGTTTTTCCTTCCTTATTGACTATCAAAGTCCCAACCTGCATTCTGTCTGAACTGTTACACTGGCCCCTGCCGAGATGTCTTCGAAGGGCAACGTAAAGCAAGGTGATTATCTTCCGCCAGGCACTTGCAATGTCATCATCCAATTTTTTTCACTGTGAGTATCAAACTAAACCTTATCCTTGTAATTTCAACTGTTAGATTTGGTATTTTTCGTCCTTACAGATAACGGGAGCATATCTCTGCGGTAAATCTTAACACTCTCTGCATTAGGTTGTTTCTTTCTTTCATCTTATTCCTTTTATATGTGTCCACTCTGCGTGCTACACTGTTCTTAGTTGTTGATAGAGAAGCTCTTCAAACTAAACATTTTATTAGTACACATATCATCCTCTAGTACAGACAAAAGGTCATTAAAATAGACCATATCTGCTAGTACAAAATAGTATAAGTGAAGATAGAAACCAACCTAGTAAGTAAACTTTACATAAAACTATAACTAACATTTTTGAACTCCTCGATCGATCGATCATCAGATACTGCAGGAATAGTCAACAGTCTCTCCAATTGCCAGTGGCATTCCATCTTGCAAGCAATCAATGGGAGGAATCGTTAACGTCTGCTGAATTCCATAAGCGTTCCAGCAGAAAGGATCTTCCATGAGCTCGCCTTCATGTGGTAAGAGTTCAACTTCAGACATTGTAATATTAGTGCAGGCTACAGTGTCACTACACGCAAAGTGTATGGGGGCGCTCCTCACGTCGTAGGTGCCCTTGATGCTCCGGTACGAGATGTCGCCCACGCTTACAGCTGACGTCTCGTTCCGACAGCCTTTTGAGAGGCAATAGTATTGGTCTATGATGATGCAGTTCCGCACATTTTCCATCTGAATTGTGTCAAATGATAGCCCTGTTACTGATCCTGAACCTCCTTGCCATGTCTTGATCCGAACTCCGTTGTCCGAATCGCGAATAATGGCGTTACGGACCGTTATGTTCGACACACATGCCTGGCTATTGTGCACCCCTAGACTCCCAATACTGCACGCACAACAACATACTCAGTGTAATTTCACAAGTGCGATATGAGGAGGATGGTTAGCACACAGCCATATCCCTACCTTATAAAGGTAAACGAAAATTTATCGGATTTCAAAGTGGCTATTAAACACCAGATGAAAAATATTTGATTTATTCTAAGATAGATTTGACATGATTAATTAAGAAGATTATAAAAGAAAAAGATAGATCTTGTCCTTATTACACTAATTAGAAAAATAAAGATTCAGCTTTTTGTATGTTTTTATTTATTTAATTATTTATTTATACTTTATATTATAAGTTTATATTTATAAAATTTGAGTACTTCGAAAAATAAATAGAAACATAAAGTACCTGATCCCGTGACTAGGCCCACATGTGACTGCTTCAATCTCAACATTTGAACAACCAGGCCCTATTGATATGCAATCATCCCCTGACACAATCACACATTACATTATTATTATTATTATTCGTTTCGTTTCGTCTACTGTTTAACTCAACATAAAATTTTAAGAAAAAACGAATCAGACTATTAAAGTTAAAGGTTCATTTTGTACCATTAGCTATGACGGAGTTGTAAATTCCTACAGACTTGGTGTCTTCGATATGAATTCCGTCAGTGTTTGGACTAAGCTTAGGCGAAGAAATTGATAATTGGTCTATCAATACTCCTTCGCATCCATCGAATTTCATGTGAAACATAGGACTATTTTGTATTCTTAAACCTCGCACTGTCAAATTTGAGCTCATGAAAAATCTTATCATCTGTCAAAAATATAAAGATCACTACAATTGAATTTTATCGAACTCGTAGAAATGAAGTGTGAAGGTAACTTACAGAAGGACTGTCACATGGTCCAGGTAAAGTTGAGCCATTAGGTCCCTGAAATATGACAAAAGAAATTGTACTGATTACTATACATATATTTACGAGAATTCTCTGACTTTATGCTTATTGATACGAGTATATTTGTCCGAGTTTAAGTTTTATATACTGATCATAGTATAAAAAGAATATTTACATAAATAATTGTAAGTAACACTAAGACAATTGTACTTGCATAAACACTAGAATTAATAACTTTGATAATTAATCTCTAATAAATGACATTTTATTTTGTAAGTTAAAAAGATAATTTTACGTAACACTATTTAATAACTTGATTTTTAATCTCTAATAAATGATATTTTCACTTGTCTCAATTAATGTGGTTCGTATATTTTATCTAATATAAAAAATAAGTTACTACTGAAAACAAGTCATAAATGTTTCTGTTACTATAAATAAATAATTTAAAATTCAATTATAATTAGACCAAAAATGAAACTATACATCAAATAAATCCTATTTCTAAACAAATAATCCAATTAGAAAATAGAGACGGAGACAGATAGAAGGACACTCACGAGACTCTTTAAAACAACATCAACAAAATACTCAACGTAATTTCATAGATGGAGTTTAAGCACGATAAAATACGTATATGCTAACCTTATTCTTATCTTAAATGATAATAACAATTGTTTTCATTACACCCTCGTTTCAACAAAACGATATAAAAGACATAAGCAGAAACAACAACAAGATAATAAGATAATCGAAAATCGAAAAAACAAAAAAAGTGACTTACCCTATGAGGTTTGCAAGGGAGTTCCCACCATTTTTCACCATTACCTTCAATAGTACCAGTACCACTAAAAGTCATATTATCAAGTTTATAAAACACAATCCATTGCCTTTTACTATCTTTTTTAGGCCAACAATCTGGTCCTTCTGGTGTCATTAACACCCCATTTACCTATTTCACCCAAAAAAATAAAATAAAATTAACCAAACACAATTCGAAGCGTAATATTTATCGTATAAATTAAAATAAAAGAAATATATACGTACGCGAAATTCGAGTCCCGGCTTGCAAGGACCATAGAATATAGTGGAAGTGATCATAAAAATACGGTCCGCGGGAGCTAATAGCACCGCGGACTCAACTTGACACGCGGCTTTCCAAGCCGCGACAAACGCTTCGGTGTCATCCGTGGAGCCGTCACCGACGGCTCCATATTCCATGACATCGAAAATGCAGTCCTCTTCCGGGTTCAAAGTGGGGCCCCCTCCGTAACTCGGGTCGGACGGTACTACATTACTACTAGGAGAAGAAACTGGTGATGATGATACTGGTGATGGTGATGGTTCGTTTACGCTACCTTCGATAGGACTAGGAGCATTATTATTATAACCAATAACTTTTTTGCTCTTTGTTTTCTTGGAAATGTGATGTCTTGCATCAACATTGATAGAATTACTAGTAATAATGATAATAATAAGACATAGTAAAAGAAATATTTTCTCCATTTGAAGGAAAAAATAACTAAAATTTTACAAAAAAAAAAACTTTAATGTTATTGTACTACTTTGTGTGTGTGTGTGTGTGTTTTTTTTTTATGTGGCAAGAAACATATGAAGATGAGGTTGTAAATTTATACTAAAAAAAGTTAGGGACACGTGGCGAGTTTATGTTGATTAATACATTGTTGTCTAAAAGAATATTAACTGTTGAGAAAAATTTAATTTTAAAATAATGTGAGACAATGCCAGGTCATACATGTGAGAGGCTCTTTTACTGTTTAACGTTTGAACTTGTGGGTCCCACTTACACCACTATTGTTATGCCACGTATCACTTTTCTATTCTTAGGTTGTAACTCGTGAATAAACGGAGAAATAAATAACAACTCTGTCTTCGAGACTTAAATAAAAGCAAAAAAATAAGTAGTGTTTTCTAGCACTTTCTATTTGCATTGTTGTTTTGTTCTTGGGTGACTTCTTGTTTTGTTCTTAAATCGGTGATTTCATTTTTTGTTAATATGTCTCTTAAATATTGATAATCGGTAATTTCATATTTTGATTGATATATCGCTCCATTTTCTTTTTTAAAAAGACAATATATTTTACAAAGAAAAAATCTAGTGAAATAAGAGTTTTTGTCAAATAGTATTATTCATCGGTTAATAGATTTTGTACTTCAAAAAAACTTAAATGTACAAACTAAATATAATGAAACTAATGAATTCACACTTATAAAAAATAATTTTTTTATATTATATGTATTTTTTTCAAAACTAATTGAAATATTTATTCTAACATATATAAAATAATTTTGAAGATAAATGTATCTTTCAGAAAATCTAAAACATATGTAACCAAATGTAATGAAGCTTATGAGAATACCTATATTCAATCTAAATAATTCTTGTCGAATGTATTAATTTTTTCAAAATTAATAATCGCAGAAAATATAATATCAATGTATCCTTCATTTTAATTTTGTGATACCGTTTTTTAGTTAGTCTAAACAAATAATGACATCTTTTTATATTAATAATAGTTTAATTTTAAATTTATTATTTTATTTTTAATGAGATGATTTATAGCTGTATAAATATTATTTTTCTTAATTTTCTATTGTCATGATTTTCCATTTTAGAATCAAACAATAAAAACTTTACTAACATTTTACGATGTATGCTTTTTCATCATATTGATATACAAAAGATTGCAATTTATAGTATTTTTTACGCTAAATTTTTTTATTTAAATATCAAACTAATATAATCTAATTTAACTTTAAAAATTAGTCAAATTAACTTTCGAAAAACGCAATATAACAACTAAAAATGACAAAGAAAGTATATAAAATATGTCCTACACAACAAAATTTCAAAAAAGAAATCTTTTATTTTTAAATTTCACGACACTATCACATAAATTGAATCGAAAAAAAATACTCATTTAAAACGATTTAACCATATTACTTTTTGCAATAAAATCGATTATCGATGATTCTCATCATTATTTGGAAAAGAACAAAAATCAAGAAGCAAAAAGATTTCGTTTAAAATTACCAAAAAAATAATTGATTCTAACACTTTAACCAGATTTTATACCCACAGATTAATTCAAAAAATATATCTGTTAGCTATATATTCGTGTTATCGGGCCATGAAAATGAATCATTAAAAAAAAAACACGGAATCAAAATCTAAAATTTATAAATTCAAAATTTTAAATCTTTTAAAATTTCAAATAAATAGCTTTTCACATATTCAATCAAGGGTAGATCTAGAAAAAAAAAAGCAACCATAAAGCCATAACTTTTATTAAGAATATCCAATAATTAATATATACATACGAAAAGTATATTTTGTATATTCATTGTATGTGGTTATGCCACTAAGATTAAGAGTGTTCACTCTCTCGGCAAAAGATTAAATTGTATATCTAAAGTCATATTATTTTATACGTTTAGTATATATATATACAAATTTCGAATCCCTTAAACACAGAATCACAAATTGTCATAGTATTAAATTACAAAATTCATCTTAAGATTCTGAATTCATATTTCATATTTTTTTTAAACTCTTTAAGTGAAAATTTTGAATACGCTATTATAATATAAACAGAAAATATGAATCAAAATTATTAAATTTGACCGAACTCGTAATCGAAGTGCTAGATCTGTCCCTCGTGTTAATTAAAAAGTGAACATGATTTGGATGTAAAGAAAAGTGGAAAAAATAGGTCTCGTGACTCTATATTGTTGTGTAGTGTCTTGTGGCCATGGAAGTAGGAAGCATATATTAGGTGGACGACAAAATAAATAACCAATTCACGGGTGCATAAACTAAATATAATCTAAACATTTATTTGTGTTTTTGTGTCACACAACCGACACACTTATATTATTTGATTAATATTTTCAATATAATATTTTACGATACAAGAAATCGTATAATGAATGTATTACATATATAACTTGGTTTACGAGTTCATACTTGATATGTATATATATATATATATGTATATCGATTACGTAGAGAATGACGTATTTCAATTTAGATAAACTCTTAACTTATCGAGTTGAACGAGTTTATTCTGTATTTTCAAATAACAAAGGAAAGAAATATGACAGTATATATTATAAGTTGATGAATTTTCAATTTAGGGTCACAATCGAAATCACGATAATTTTGCTATGATTCTAATTAAATCAGAAAAATTAATTTCATAATTTGTATTGTTATATGACTTATAACATAGATCTAAATTTCTTTTTTCAAGTACATTCAAACAATAGGACACAAACAATTACATGCCAAAAGTAATTGTATTTAATAATAACATATAGTCAAATAAATAGAGTATTATATATCATAAATTTTACAGAGTTATTCACAACCACCCAATAATTAGTTCATCAAAACCCTAAGAATAGAAATATTAGCCTACAAAGTACAAACATCCTACAAAACAAAATCAGTTTTTAGAAGAAGAATACGTTAAGAAGAAAACACTTTATAACTTTTGTTTGTTTTTGCGATTTAATATTTTTATAATCTTAACTCTTCAATTCGATGTTCGATGTTTTTTAATAATTAACTTTTGGGCCCTTTAGCTATCCTTATTCCTTCCAAGCCCAATTGCTCCAGCCCAATTTGTCCAGATTTTTGTTTAAAAATTATTTCGAAGCATTATCGACTAGTATTGGAGAAAGGCTTACAAGAATCTCGTTGAATTAAGAAAGAAGAATAATCTTAGCTGAAATAGATTTATAATATAATATGAAAGAATACATTGAATAAACTTAGAAACTTAATACAATTGATGTTGTAAATATATATATTATGAGAACTAATAACAAAATTTAATATAATTTTGTCAAACAACTAACATCAAGATTCATATTATATTTTCACACTCATACAGAATAATATGATAATTATTCTTTGTATATACATAAACACGAACTAAAAATAGAGGTATAAATTCACATCCATTACAACTCTTTTAGCTTTTTAACAGAATTACACCTAACTCTTAAGTCCTTTTAATTTTTAAAAATTATTTAATATTCCAAAAGAAATAATTGTCTACTATTCCAAAACGACTTAGGTTAAAATTTTAGAGGAAAATTATGACCACGAGTTTTATTTAGTAATTTTATGGAAAATGGTTAAAATTGGCTCTATATTGTGCGAAATCGATCATTTATATTTTTCTTTATATTTTGAGATAAAAAAATACTCGTGCCGTTATTTCAAGAGAACGTAAATACTTTAAAGAGTTTAACAACCCAAATTTTCATTGATATGACATGTATACTAATACTTTCACCATCTAAGCGTTATCGACTAAGATTTTCATGAAAATTACTGGGTCATTAATTTTAACTCAAATCCTGACAAGTCATTTAGACTAATCCATGTTTATCAAGAAAATTATTTGATTGTGTATCAATGGAGGTTCTTCAAGTATATCTTGTGTGGAGATAAATAGAATATAAGTTCAAGCAACTGAACATATTAAAGTGAAATTGGATAGGGTTGGAAGCAATGGATTAGCAAGAATGGGTTAGGGTTTGGGTTATAAATCGGGTCATAATTAATGACCTCATAATTTAATGAGAATTTTAGCTGACAACGCTTAAGTGGAGGAATTAGTCTCGTTTAACGTTCCACATTACTAAAAAATTTGGATTGTTAACCTTTTAAGGTATTTGTGATCTCTTGATATAATGGTAGATACATTTTTTTTTATCTTAATATTTGTGATCTCTTGATATAACGCATTACAAAACTATGAGTGAAAATGCATCCTTAAGAAGAAGGAGCAGGGTTGCTCCTCGTCTCATTAACTTACAAAATGTTTTATAATTCATATAACTATTTTTGCAATGTTCAGTCATATTTGCGAACAAGTCAATTGCAGTGTTATCTTCTCGATAGAAGTGAATGAAAGAGAAATGCACAAGTAAACTCGTGAATTCAATTTGTTTAATATAATCTCAGATCTCTAGAAAATAAGCATGAGTAGTTAGGGAGCCAAATAGGATAATCAACATTTTAAAGATCAAAATATGATATTCTTTCTCTCATAACTAATATCCTTACCCTCAGACCCTTTTCTGATAATTTTACAAAACTTAAAGAATATTAGTCCTTTTTGAATACAAAACTTATGTTTTAATTCTAGAAATATTTTTACATATTAACACCCAATGTAAAAGTAGAAACAAGCATAGGTAAGGGATGCAAAAGTGTCCTTAAATGTCAAAGATATATACAATCAAAGACAAAAAACAAGGAAGAGGGCGATGTCAATAATAGCATATTCAATGTAATCTTATTTATCGGGATTAGAAAGAGTAAAGTTTATGCATATTTTTATTTTTAAGGTTAAGAGACTATTTTTAATAGACTTCGGCTAAAGAAGAAATAATCCAAATTAATACGATAAAAGAAACAACGAAAGTGAAAAAATTATGACAAAATATTAAGATCATGACAAAATACTATAAAGGCATGACAAATATTCAATTCGAACAATAACTATAATAAAATATTACGATAGTCAAAGTGCAAAAAATAACAAAATACTGGACCATGAAATTGAAAAGGAAAACCATCCAACATCACAAAAACAAAACACAACCACAAACCATAAAACCCCAAACATAACAATATCAAAACACAAAAACGAAAAAAAACCAACGCCAAATTACGACAAACATAACAAAACCAAAAAATCATCCCTAGGCAAAAAACAAAAAAAACAAAAAAAAAACCAAAAACCCAAACAAAAAACAAAAAAAGAAAAAAAAAAACAAAAAAAAAAAAAAAAAAAAAAAAAATCCTAGCAGAGTAATGAGGATAAGGATATGTGAACAACACTTTTGTATCTATTAGTCTTCTATCATAATTAGTATGCTCGATAACCTCCTATCTCTGGAAACATCATCCATAAATTTAGATGCATTATGTTATGTCTAATCACCTCTTTTTATTCAATCAGAAACAAAGCTACAATCAAATATAATGATTAGACGAACACTCTTCACCGAAAAATTATACGATATATGCTTCTTTCACAATAGTGACTCGTAGTCTAGCACTAAGAGTGTGTATTTGTGTTTTTTGAGGTCTGTGTTTTTTTTTGTGGTAAAGTTCAATCCTTAGTACCTAGTTTTTTTAACACAATCTATTTCTTAAACAAAAATAGCCATTATGAATCCCATTTCTTCGTTATGTTTCTAGTCTTAAATTTTTAGTTACGTAATAATTAAAATTTTATTAGTTTTTTTATATTTTTAATCTATATTAAGTGAATTATTAGGTATAACACACTCTTAGTAAATTATTTTTAAAGATATAATTAAAGATTATTATCCACTATCATATTTGTGATTATTTTTAAACTACTCTTTTAGATAATATAAAAAAAGTTAAGAATCCTATAAGAGAAGGTAAATATGATATGGAAAAGAAAGTTTCAACAATTATCTCGAACTTTAAAATATTGTTATTTTATTTTTAAATTAGGATATATCCACTCATCAGTAAAAATTAAAAAAGAAAATATTGCACCTATTTGCTAAAAAAATTATCACCCTTAACGAAATTTTGGACCCCGTCACTGGCAATATGTGCATCTTTTATGCACATACACAAGTCATATTAATCTCGCTTCATGCATTTTATCCTTCATCAAAGTCACTTTTACCTTATTTTAGATATTTTTATCGCAAATATTTTTTCTAGAAAAATAAATTTCTAATTATTTTGCTATTCATATACATTATTTCTCTTTTCTATTATACCCTTACTTTAATTCTTATGTCTATTATATGGACGACTAATTCTTATGTAATATACCAAATTATTAAATTCATGCAATAATTTAATAATTTGGTATATTACAAGGCATAGTTGGTGATAAACCAGAGGAAAAATTGTTTTAAATTATTTCTATGAATAATTGTTGAAACTTAATATTTACAACAATTACAAATATTTTAGTAAACTTCATAGTTATTATTAGTATAAACTATAAAATACGCAATATAATCAAGCAATTAATAGATATGTTGTTAAATCGAAATCACAATTATGTAATGCATCCAAATATCTCCATGCACAAAAAATTACAAAAATATACTACTTAAGATTTATCAATATAATTATATTTAATTACAAAGTAAGTTTTTAAATTACATACATATCAAAAATTATTTAATCTTTTATTAGAGTTTTCTCTCTCTAGGCTGTGTAATTTCTTCCATATTTTTTGGAGTGTTCTTAGGTATTATAATTATCAAAATATTCTCTCCTCAAACATTACTCATATTAACACGTTTTTTTTAGTTATTTATCTTCCTTTAACATAAAGATTTTATGGGATCAATAAAGTTGGTACAATTATCGAGCTATAGTTTCAATATCTATTAGAATCATTTTTCACGTATTTCAACAATTTTTAATATATTATTATTATTATTATTATTATTATTATTTTACATTTTATCGTCTTTTATTGAGATAATATTAATGTATAGCTTTTAAATAAAGATTTTTATGGTACCAATACTGGTGATTAAAGCTTCATATTTGGTGTTTGCATCAAATATTATATTTTCAATATTGTAATCAACGTATCTATCTGTTTACGCCAAATTATTAATTATTATTTGTGGTAAACCTTATCAAACATTAGGGACCAAAGCATGTTTATGGTCGCAATAAATTGTAACTTAAATTTGGTGTTTACAGCACCAACATATGATATTATTATTTACGACAATACAATCAAAGATAAATATACCAAAAAAATCCAGTAGTTCACCGAATAAATTAAAACGATTAATTTCACCGAAAAAAATCAACTCCGAATGCAATCCAGCATTTTGATATTTAAAAAGGATTAAAGTCACCAAATGAATTACTAAACCAAATAATTACTAAATATTCACAAAATACTAAAGAATTAATAAAAACAAATCAAAAAAGGGGGGTTAATCTCAACCAATTAATTCATAGGACACCATTAATTAAACAATTAGGGATAATGCCCAAGACCCCCTCACTATACCTTGAAATATCAGGACAACTTATACTATACTAAGGTCTATATCCCCGAACTTATCTTATTAATAATTTTTTGTACACTTTGGCCCTACGTGACACCTATCTGCGGGCCCAACGATGATTTGGACTTTTTAAAAAACTAATGCCACGTAGGCTAAAAAAAGGGTAGAATATATTATACAAATAGTTATGGGGGATAGGACCTTAGTATAGTAGAAGTGTGTCTCGGAAATTTCAGTCAGTATAGGTTGAGTGGACTTATGCATTTTCAACAACGATGATAGACATAATATCTTTTAAATTAATACGGTTTTTTAATACTTTCTGTTTGTATCAAAAGTTAATCCATTCGTGAATTATAAACTGGAACATTCAACTCTTTCGAACGATAACAATAAAAATCAGGAGCTACTGACACTTTATTCATAGTTAATAGTTAAAAAATATTACTCACCAAATTATACCAAAAAGCAACATAAATATTATTTTGTACTTTTGAATCTCAAAATCATAGAAAAACGACAAAAAATTATTTAAAAAAAAATTCCAAATCACGATTTTGATGAGTAACAGCAATAGTGAACATGTTTTACAATTACACGATCAAAAAAACACTAATTATATATTAAAAGTATAATGAACACCTGATGTGTCCCAACTTCATTTATAATGAATTAAAATTGAATAATTATTGATATCCATTTAAGTGAGTTGTTACTTGTTAGTAATAAAACAAAAGAAATCTTTATAGGATTATTTTTTTCTATTTCAAATTATAAATGGTTATATCAAATCATTTTCTCCATCTAGAATGGATGATGTTAACTAGATTAAAAAAAATACACTTGATATCTTCATGTTAGATGAGATAAATGAATATTTAACGACACATATGCAGACAATATTTTATAGTCATATGTATTCTAGACGTGAATAATGTATAGTCTAATGTTGTGAATATATAAGTTTTTTTAGTGCTTTATGTTTGGAGCCCGTATTAGTGTCTTGACTAAATTCAGATCGCGCATTGCAGTATTTATTTGAGGGTGAAACTATCAACATGATTTTCTACATATCTAAGTTTGAACTCGAAACCTTTGATTAAGGGTGAAGTAGTTCTATTATTATACCACAACAACTACTTCTAACGAATCTATTATTGGCAGGATGTAAAAGTTAAACTATCAAATGATATGATGTATGGAATGAAGTTGTTTTTTCCTTCACTAAAGTTTCGAGTTTAAGCCTTGATATGAAGAAATCTTTGACAGAAAGCGCTTCCTCTCGAATGAGGTCTTATGCAACACAAATTTAAATATAGTCAAATTCAAATACGAATAACGAATATCAAATGAGAAATCAAAAAAATTAAACTATCAAAAGTCAATGAATACCTTACATATTTACCATAAGGACTAATTAGCCTACCGTTTTTAGTTTAAAAGATATACTTTAAATTATTTTTCGTCGAATTTATGATTTAAAGTTAATGAATTTTAATACCTCAAAGTCAAAATGTACTAGTAATTAAATTTTCTACATTCATTTATTCAATAAATTCTTTTTACATATACATATTTTTAAATAAAAATTACTGAATTCTCATAAATTCACGTGTCATATTATAGATCCTCCCAGTCTATCAGCACACTTTGAAACTAGACCCTCCTAAATTTCATATATTTTAACAAAATTATACTCTATTTAATGGCAAAGTTAGGTTGGGACAATTTTATAGAGAAGGAATTATCAAATATAAATACAAAAAAATATCATAGTTTTTGAAAATCCCTTTTCTATTTTAACACAGTCTTTTTTTTTTTTTTTTAAGAAAAAAGAGAGTACATCATTTTTTAGGTTTTATATACTTGTTTATTTAAAATTTTAAGCTATTAAGAAGAATATAAGCAATAGTTATCACCTATTATCAAAAAAATAATTTCATTATATGTTCATAAAAATCTTATCCATCAACAATACCTATTTTAATTATTATAAGAATTAGAATTTAAGGAAAAAGAAAAATGGAGCCATCCTATTTCAGAAGAGTCTTCCTTCCTCAAAACCCTAAACTCACTCCCAAGTCCAATTCCACATGTAGACTATCTCTTAGGTCCACTAGAACAGCACGACTTCTTGATTAGATTAGCCAACTTAGCCATTTACACGAGTTTTATATGATGTGAATTCAATTAACTCAGCTTTAATCAAGATAATATTTTTTTTATGTGTGTGTTTTATACGTAGGACATTACAAAGAACATAAATTGTTAGTACAAGTTTAAGTGTCAGCTTACTCATACTTAAAGTTGAAAGCCATAAATATTAATTGAGATCAAGTTAAAAGACATATTTATATATTATGCCTAAATCATAATACAAAAACGTGTCAGTTAACTTGACCTCAGCTGATACGTCATTCAGTATTGATTTTTGGATATATACAAACATATACATAAACTTTTATAAAATTGGCGAGTAGTTGTACTCATCTTACACAACATATTACAAATAAGTTCGAGTGTACCTCACACGAATTATCATATAGAACGATTGTTTCTACTTATTCAAATTTATATATGCTTAAGTACCTACTTTGCACACCTACAAAAAAATTAAAGGATAATCCGTCCTACACTGAAACGTGCTCTCTTAAATGGAACTTATGATATAAATTGAATTAATCATGTTTAGTTCAGACTCCATACAAAAACGTTCCTCTTAAGTAGACCTTATATGATATAAATTGAATTAGTCGAACTTAGTTGAGAAATAAACTTCTTTAACCATGACGATATGATGCAAATTGAATGATTTAAGTTCATCAGATTTATAAAATAAAACCCCCCCCCCCCCCCCCCCAGGAAAAAATAGTAAACTAGTAAAAAAAAAATACATTTAGTAAAAATATTCATACTTTATAAATATTAGTAATAATGTCAAAAATGTCATTATTTTAAAAAATTTATGTATCTCAATCTTCCTCCTATTTTATCTCCCTTTTTCAATTAATTCTATACATCCTTTTTTTACAAAAAAAAAAAAAACATTCTCTATCATATTTACCTTTTGAAATTGTTAATTCTCTCTCCCATTTAAATTTGTTCTCTTTCCCATATATTTTGGTTGTTTTTTAATAGAAAATTGGATCAACAAGATCCCTTGATTAAGGTATCCCTAATCTGTACCTATTTCAGATTTCTTTTCTATTTGGTTTTTGTTTAAATCTTAAAAAAAGTGTTGTATTTTTTAATTTCCGTTATGGTTGACTCTACAATGGACTGAGAATCCAAAGGCGTACCGAGGTATTCGTTGAATCAATCAATTGTGAGGATTTTTCATCATTTAATTAGTATACTCAACAAAAAGTGTTATAATGTATGATTCGGCTAATGAGGGGAAAAAGAGGGTTGTTGTTTAGAACATTGACAAGACTCATGGTGTTGCAAACCTTTCATCAAATTTCAGAATGCAAAAGTAGACTCTTCCGTCTACTCTGAGGATCTTAAAAGACGACAAAGATCGGAGAGTTATCGAACCAATTTTCTATGTAGTTTGGTTTGTATTTATAGTTATTTTTTAGAATGTATGCTTTTTCAATTGTATTCAATACTATGTATACTTCAATTATTGGAGTTATTAAAAAATTTATGTTGCATGATTTATAAATCTGTATTTGTCCTATTGTATTCATGTATTGTAACAGAAGAACTTCGATTAGTTTATTGTATTCGAATACAAAATACAAATAATATACATATTGGGATGAATACGACGAGAAAAGGAACAAGATTTTTGACAAAGAAAAAATAAATGCACACTGAAAAATATACGAATACGAAATGTATTTCTTAAATAACTTACATAGTTATTGGACATACTATAGAATGAATCCACAATAATAAAGAAACACAAAGCTTCATTATACAAAATGTCACAACATGAAAAATAAATATAGATAACTAAATTACAACGGTGTAATGTACATATTGGAGGAATAAATACAATTTTAAGCAAGGAACAAAAAATTTGAAAAATAAAACAAATGACATAGAAAAACATACCAAATACAGGTAAAAACTATAGGTGTTCAAGTTTTAAATTAAATTTTTAAAATTTAATAGAGAAAAACTATAAGTGTATTGATCATAAAGTTAATCATAATTTAAGGAAATGAGATATCATATTTTTGATTAGATTGATTTTCATAACAAATAATTAGTGAAAAATTAATATTAAAAATCTGATAGATGTGGTACTTCTTTAATTCTGTATTTAATAACAATAATTAGTGAAAGGAATATTTATTTGGTTACTAAAAGTTGTTTAGAAACAAAAAAAATGAAAAAAAATTGGTATTCTTTAGAACATGGGAGGAAAATAGTGTTTTTATAACCGATGAAAAAAAACTGAAAGGAAAGAGATGAAGGTTGAGTATTTTAATAAATTGTAACAAGGATTTTCAATTTGTTCCTTTTTTAAAAATAAGATATGTCCTAAATCCTTTCATCTGTATAGAAATTTGTATTTTTTTTTAACATAAAAAAATAAAAGAACTACATAACAACTTAATTTGGATATTTTACTAAATATAAAGTGTTGTTCAATAAACCATCTTACATGGTAAAATATACCATTTTTGAACAAAAAATTCAAATAAAGGAAAACAACGTATAATATATAAATATTTTTTTGAAAAAAATGATTTTATCCCAACAATTACGTTCTTTAATTTTGAATGCGTATAAAAATAAATATTTAAATTTAAATTAAATTAAATAGATAAACTATTTTATAAATATCATGTCACGTAGAATACGCGTATATTTTAGGATTGTGGAATTCGTTGAGTGAGAGAGAGTGAGTCAAAAACAGAAAGCCACAAAGAAACCACCATTTTTAGGACCAGAAATACGCGTGCTCAATAAGCCAAAATTCTTCTTCTTCTTCATCTTCAACCTTTTCTGGATCTTCACACAGTCACACAGTGACCTTTTTCAGATCTCACACATTCCCATATTTTCTTTTCTGGGTTGTGACCAAAAATTCAAACTTTTCACAGATTTATTGTCGTTTTTTCAACAACCCCATTCGGTTTTTCTTCAGATCTGATGAAAATGAGCTGATTTTTGATACCCCTTTAGTTTAATATACTATAATATATATTTATATTAGTAGATAGTAACATTTTCTGATTGATTTATTTTTTCTTCACTAAGTGATCAAGAAATGCAATCGGGAAATGCTGCGGTGGCGGTGGTGGTGCCAGAGAAAATGCACAGCAATGGAGGAGGAGGAGAGGCGGTGGCAGTGCCGCGACAGCATCAGCATCAACAGCAATGGTTTCATCCTCAGCAAGTGGATGAGAGGGACGGGTTTATATCGTGGTTAAGAGGGGAATTCGCAGCATCAAATGCTATAATTGATGCGTTGTGTCATCATCTTAGGTTAGTAGGGGAACCTGGTGAGTATGATGGAGTGATTGGGTGTGTACAACAAAGGAGGGCTAATTGGAATAGTGTGCTCCATATGCAGCAGTATCATTCAGTGGCTGAGGTGATCTATTCATTACACCAGGTGGAATGGATGAAGCAGCAAAAGGGTTTTGATGGAGGGGTTAATAAGGTGGGAAAGAGGAATGGGTCTAAAGGAGGAGGAGGAGGGGGTTGGAAAAGTGAGGGATTGAAAGATGGAAAAGAGAGTCAGGGTCAGAATTTTTCTTTGGATGCGCATAGTAAAACCAATGGGGTTGAAAAGATTGATGATGTAGAAGTGAAGCAAGGGGACAAGAAAGGTGAGACGTCTCCCTTTTAGCCTGTACTGGATATGGTATATGTACTTTGTGTTTATGAGGCAATTATTTGGAATTTATTGATTGAAGGATATGGGATTCTATAGGCCTGTTAGTGATTACTATCTTGCAATTGATTATCTATTTAAAATTGTTGAATTTTAGAATCTTAGTTCCTTTCCACTTATTGGTCAGGAGACAGGACATTGCTATTATTAATAATTTAGCTAATTGGTAATCATGGGTTGTAGAGATTTGGATTTATCACCATTTATTGATAATGATGTATGTTACTTATCCTTAATTAGAGTGTAATCTAATTTGTTAAATCTACTTAGTGATTGAGTATATTAATTGATGGAAATAGATCGAGTGCCACTTGTTTCCAATCCAAAATTGCTACTTTAGAATAAGTGAAATCGTCTGTATGAATTAGGACTAGTTTGGAGTGAGGATAAGGGATAGCTAATTGTGGGATTAATTTTAGGATGAGTTTATCGTGTGTTTGGTTGGGATAAAATTGAGGGATAAGTTATTCCGGGATTGTAGTGTTGCTTTTATCCCACATTGAGGGTGGGATAACAATTCCGGGATAACTTCTTCCCCAACCTAACGAGCTCTTAGTGACTTCCACATGGTAACTATCTACCAAAGAGGTATTTTTGTCCTTTCAGTTGCTTCCTGGTTTAGAAGTGTTTGCTGTGCTAGTTTACTGTTCACATTGGCTTACTTTAATTGATGGTTACAAGGGTATCATTAACCAGCTGTATGGTTGAGTGGAGCACATCTAAATGTTAAACTAGAAGAAGTCATTGCTTTTGATTTGTGCTAGCGATTGAGATTTGAGAGTGAATGAGAGAAATTCTAATGCTAGAGATTTTATTGTCATTGTAAGTAAATGGGAGAAGGAGTGAGAGAAATTAGGATGATGTGAATCTTGATATTAGCAACTTTGTAGTTATGCATTTTGTGGTATGGACTTTGATGCTAGAGTTTTGCTTTTTCTGGTATGCATTTTGCCAGCCATAATGCAATTGGACAGTGGAAAGAGTGTTGGAGTTTTGCGTTTTGTGGTATGGTTTTTAATCAAGTCTTGCAGATTATTCTGCCAATATAATTAGGATGATGTGAATCTTGATATTAGTAACTTTTACGATTGAGGCAGAGCTAATGAATTCCTTTAACTGTCTTCATATGATTGTGCTTACCAAAGCTCACCTACTTTGTTTACGCGGTGTCACACTGGGGGTGTGGAGCTCGCTGTCTCTTCCTTCACATATCAATTATGACTCCAGGCCTTAAATTACTTGAATGTGCTATAAAATGAGAAAATAATTTTGGCATATCTTATACATACTTATTTTTTGTATCCAAGGCGAATGCTTCAGTTTGCCATTGGTACCTATAGATCATGCTTACTCAGATTATTTGTGGGGATACCACTTGATCATGTGAAGGATATTATTCTGAACTTGGAAGAAAGTTATCCCTCTGACTTGATGCAGGCGGACCTTTCTCTTGGGTTTTGTACATTGCATACTTTCTTTACTGTTACATCATCACAAACCAAAGGCAGAATCAGATTGAAGTACAGATAAACCAAAATTTGTTCACCGTTTTAAATGCAGATTTTTGATGTTTTCATGTAGCTTTTCTTGTGTGTTGTAAGCTAGAAAGTGATTTTTGCTCTTGTTCATTTTCAATGGAACAGAATTGGCTGCAAAACCAGAAGCAAATAGCTCAGTGAGAGATTGGCAGTTTGACACAGAAGCTGCGTGGACTCGCAGGTTGTTGAAGTAGGGACAAAAGATGATAAACGTGTGATGATTTCAAACTCTGAAGGATGTAGTCATTTTCGGATTAGATCCTACTTCTATAGGTTAGTGAAGAAACAATTGTCTAGAGATGCATTGCGTTTTGGAATGTTCTAATAAACTGTATTACTTGTCCACCAAAGAGAAAAGAGAAAAGAAAGTAAGACTGCATTAATTAGCCATATCAACCTCTTCTATCAAGGGAATTATGTTTTCTGCTTGTTTCAGTTTGTATTTGTGAAAATTGATTGTGATGGGTGTGAGATGATATAGTATTGCTTATGTTATACTCATTTATCTAAGCTAACTACATTCCTTAGTAATCTTTTGCATGTTTACTTTATAAGGGTCTTCTAATGTGGAGAGCGAATCCCATTCCATCCAAATACCAACTGAGAAGCAGAATGTTGTACCAAAAACTTTTGTTGCTACAGAGATATACGATGGAAAACCGGTAATGTTAAAATTTACTGCTGCTTGTTTTTCAACTTGAGAACAAATGTACAACAGTGCATTTTGTGAAGTCTAGGACATTACAATTTTGGTTTTCTTGGTATAATCTGAAGGATGTGTATAATGTAAATACTTTTATTGACCTTTGTAACTCCCTGCATAATTAAGGGAGCCAAAGGGCTTTTTACTTTTCCTACTAGCACCATATTGGTGCAATTTGTGAAATTCATCCGACATAGTTACTTGGCTCAAGATGTGAAGTTATTTGTTCATAATTTAAGAATCAGCGTTTTTCTGTAGGTTAATGTTGTTGATGGCATGAAACTTTACGAGGAATTGCTTAGCAGTTCAGAAGTGTCAAAACTGGTTACATTGGTAAATGATTTGAGAGCTGCTGGTAGAAGAGGACAGCTTCCTGGTAAGTTGTTTATTCTGTGTTTGGAGTGTGGCACTTGTCAATTAAGCCTTGATTTGACGAGTAAAAAGTTCATGCGATGTCAAACATGGGAAAAAAACCAGTCTCACTTATTCTATGTAGAGCAACATGCGGCTGTTTCCATGAATGATCTGAAACGCCTTGGGTGGTAGCTCTTTCTACACTTCATTTGTTTTTGATGTTTTGGGATTGTGGGCTGGGGGATGGGTTGGGTTGGGGACGAGAAAAAGGTCTATGAGTTGGCATAATGGGAAAAGACAAAACAGTCTTATTCTATCTGGAGCATCTTGTGGCTGTTTCCGTGAATGATCTGAAACATCCTCCTTGAGTTCTAGCTTCATTTCATTTTGGGATTTTGTGTGTGGGGTGGGTGGGTGGGTGGGGTGGGGTGGGGGGTTTCTCGAATAGATAAGTTATATGAAACCCTTTTTAAGGTCAATTACCTTTGAATCTGAAACTAGAATCACTGGACCAAGATGATGCCTTTACTGAAGTTAAGACATATTCCCTCTTCTTACTGGTGAATCGTCGCCTTTTCCATTGCATACTATCACGCATTGTCAACTCGACCATGTGATTTTTTTTTTTTTCTGAGGACACGTGAGAGTTAACTTTTCTGGTGACTATTACTAGGGCCAAAGAGTCCTATTTTGTATCAGCTGAGGAAGAATTTTGGAATTAAGCTCAAGTATTGTTGATTTTTAGCTTTCAGTTTTAGTAGCCTTGCCCCTATTCACTTTTTTCTGTTTAAACAAAAATTATATGCTATTACATAAATTTAAGATCAGTAATTTTTCTCCTTCCTGTTTTACTTTCTCTCTTTAATATTTATCATGCTGTTTTTGCCTTGTATACTTACTTTTTTACTCCTGTTTAATCTTCATCTTTGATGAGGGGAGTTCTTATCGGAAACTAAATGTTAAAAGAAAGAACTTATTTTAGAAACTCTTCCGAATTATTAAAGTATTTCCACTGATAAAAAGATTAGGATACTTTATGTCTTAGGTTGGACATAAAGGTCAGTAGCATGTAATAGTAGTTCAGGTTGTTGGGTGGGGCACATGGAATATCTCTGGTGATAGTTACTTGCAGTTAAAAGTTGAAATTATTTGCATTTTATGAGGTCACATTATCTTTAGTAATAGAAGACAAATGGAATTACATCATTAAAAGATGGAAGCGGTCTGTTCCAATATGTATAAATATTTGTTGGGACAAGCACATTTGTTTAGGTAAAAACCGGTAAAAAGGTTTATTTTAATGTCATACAAATGCAGCTTCAGTATGCACTTTATGTTGGTTTAGCATTCTTAGATACAGGGACTTCAGTTACCTGTTACCAAATGAAATGTTTATCAGTAGTGTGGTTTTCACATCATAATATTCATAAATTCATTAAATGCAAGATAAGCTAGAGAGTTGAATTAGAAAGAGCATAGCCGGATCAGATTCTTGTGATTGAAGTGCTATCCTTTGTATCTGACACTTTAATATAGATGTCAATGATTAGAAATG
Organism: Solanum habrochaites; assembly: GCA_027704765.1. NCBI lineage: Eukaryota > Viridiplantae > Streptophyta > Magnoliopsida > Solanales > Solanaceae > Solanum > Solanum habrochaites. The sequence continues at coordinate 1,907,692 of JAKWJA010002492.1, forward strand.
TTTTGACAAGCAGCACAGGCATTTATTGTCTCAAAGAGACCTATGAAGGGCCATGGAAGGGAGATGGTCCAGTTGGGCCTTCCCATTGTAGATGCACCTCCCGAGGAAGAATCTGCCATTTCAACATACAAAGGCATGTCTAACATTTATGCAATAGGATAAACTTATATGTTTTTCTCTTTCCAGTGTATTTATGGGGTTCTTATTTGTAGACCGGAAAACGGAAGCAATACCTGGCCTTTTCCAAGATGTTATTGATCAACTGAGTGCTATGCAAGCATTGTCTGTGAAGCCGGATGCTTGCGTTATTGATATCTTCAATGAGGTTTGCAAGCAGTAGTTTCAGTTCTTATGGTCATGGTGATTTTGCTCAGAAAGCTTTGCAGATTTGATATAGTGCTAATAAATGTAGGGGGACCACTCACAGCCTCATTTATGGCCTTATTGGTATGGACGACCAATATCTACTCTGTTCTTGACAGACTGTGAAATGACTTTTGGTAAGGTGATTGGTGTGGATCATCCAGGCGATTATCGAGGCTCTCTCAAACTGTCTCTTGCACCAGGGTAGTCCTTTCCTCGGCATTTTTTGTTCAATTATTTCTTTTTCTTTCAGTTACTATTTTGTCATGGGCATGTATTGAGGAGGTTGTACTTTTCCTTGATTTATATAACTTTGACTCCAAATCAGTCTGAGGTTGCAGTAACTAGCTATACTTAACTTGCAATAGTGTAATGATGACAATTTAGGATGAGAGAAGAGTCTTTAATGGTCTGAGTAGCACATTGAAATGGTTTGAAGTAGTAGAAGCCATAAATATCCCACTAATTAGTTGACACAATTACTAATATATCTCTGTTAGACCAAAATCAACATTATCTCTATCACTTGAAGTAAAATGCGAAAATAACCCTACACACACACTCTCTATCTTATATATGCACAACACTTTATGTTCCACTGATTCTTTTTTCACTTTGCTACTTTGTCTCTATTTTCCTGGAGTAATCACCTACTGAATCTTTCTGCTTTGAAAATGCACAGGTCTGTACTTGTAATGCAGGGAAGATCAACTGAATTTGCGAAATATGCAATTCCATCCATCCGGAAGCAGCGAATGCTTGTTACTTTTACAAAGTTACAGCTGAGAAGAATCAAGTCTGGTGATAGTCAACGTTTCCCTTCATCAGCAGGAGGTTCCGTCTCCCAGTGGGTTCCTCCTAGCAGGTCATCAAATCATATACGTCGTCCTTTTGGGCCCAAGCATTATGGCTCCATGCCAACAACTGGTGTATTACCTATTCCAGGTGTTCGTCCGCAGTTTGCTCCTGCAAATATGCAGCCAATTTTTGTTCCCGCTACGGTTGCACCAGCTATGCCTTTTCCAGCACCAGTTGCCCTTCCACCTGCCTCAGCTGGATGGGCTGTACCCCCTATTAGGCATCCCCCACCGCGACTGCCACTCCCTGGCACTGGCGTTTTCCTTCCTCCAGGCTCTGGAACATCATCCACTGACAACATTCCTGCTGAAAATACTGGTCCTCTTAGTGATTCAACTGTTTCTCAGAAAGTCAACTCAGATAGTAGTGAAGTACAAACACAAGACTGCAATGGAAAGGCAGATGTTAGTGATGCAGAGAAAGCAGTGGCTTGTGAAGAACAACACTAACATGCTGATTTCATAAAGCAGGATGGAAAAATGGCAAATGCATCGATGGAGCAGAAGGTTTACGCTACAAACTGCAGTGAGTTTGAAGAAAATGTAAAGAGCAGAACAGCAATTGTTCAGAGTTATACTTCCAGCAGAGCAAGGGAAGGAGAAGAGTTATCTCTTCTTCATGCTCTTCCTTTTTGTTGTCTTGTCAGACATAATTATACATATATATATATCTTATATTAGATGAGCAACTTAGTTACAAAAACTTTATTGTAGCTTCACAGAAAAATTTCAACTCATTATATAAAAGTAATGAGTAGTAGTATTTCTCTTCTCATATATATATATATGAAGTCAGAAAAAACTTGTAGGCTAAAATGATCTCTTGACATTTTCTTTTTTCCACACTTAGAAAGAAAAATTTACTATTTGTCCGTGTTTTGTATGGTATATTTAGCTCTTCTTGTTTTAATTATTTCAATGAAAGTACATGTGAACGAATTAATTATTATTATTATAGAATCTGAAAGTGCCAAATCTATAAAAGTCTTCGCTTTTAATACACTTCTAAGATTTTCTTAATTCATCTTATCTGAATCGTGATGAAATGATTGAGATTCCTTCATTTTAATTAAAGATTTTGATTCAAGCCTCCCACAATGGAAAAAATCACATTGAAAGTCCACTACAAGAAAAATAAAGTTTTCAAAATACGTAATTCAATTTTATTTAAACTCCAATATGGCTCGAAAAATCTAAAATGAAAAGAAAAAGAACACAACACGTTGATCATTTTATTTTTGTTGTATCCATGTGAGAGATACGTATAAGCAAAGATTTGAATAAAATATATAACGATACCTTGGCTTATAACATAGTTTAATTAACACCGATAGTGGAGATCCGTTTTTTGTTTTAAATTGTTTTGTTGTTTGGAAATTAGTGCAAATTTTTTATTATATGAGATAAAAGTGAAATTTGTATACGTTCTATTCTTATTTTGATCTCATCTTTGGGGTATGTAATCAATTTAACTTATTTAAAAGATATTTATAAGTAAATTTTCATAAAAAGAAGAATTTATAATCTTGAAAATAACATTATTACAAAAAAATAGAAATAATTTAATTGTATAAACTCTTTATACTATGTCCAAATTCCTCAAAACATACTCCCCTTAATCATTTTTTACTTTCTAGATTCATATTATTTAAATTGTGATTAATATTTTAAAATACATTTTTTTTATCATACTTACATAAATACAACTTTAATTTTTTCACGACGGCGTTTTTTAATATGCAAAACTCATTAAGATCCATATTCTTTTCACTTTTATTATATGTTCCTTTCCAAATGGAATAGTTGAAAAGTACAAAAAAAGACAACTTTTGGATATTCCATTAATATACCCTTCTTTCATTGGACTAAAACCATTTCTCATATAATAATAATAATAATTCCCTCCAAAGTAATTTCATTTTTTTTTCCATATAATATCAAATGGAAGCATTTTTTCCCAAGAAAATAATTACTATGAATTTTAAATATGTTATATTTTCTTTGGATATTGTTTTTTTCTTTCTTGTGCTGAATTTCCATATTTTAATCAATCACTAAAAGATGATGGCTCTCTTAGTTTTCTTGTTATTGGAGATTGGGGAAATGAAAGATTATTATAATACAATCAGAATGGCCACCAGGTTCCTTCCTCTCTCTTTTCAATTTTTTATTTAATTATTTAAATATTTATGAAAATATTTGAGATTTCATGGTGCATTCGGTACGAAGAAAAATGTTTTCTAGAAAAATAAATTGAATTATTGTTTATGTTTCTTGTGTTTGATATTGTTTGTGATTTTCCCCCCCTCAAATATACTGTATTTACAAAATAAACAAACGGAATGATTTTATTAATCAAGATTGTGAGCACAAATCTATCTATGTCTTGATTTTTCTTTTTTAACATTTTTTCGTGATTCGAGGGTTAAAAATAATGTATTTGTTGAACTAGGATGATGTAACTGTGAGTCTTTTGAGTTATATTTGATTTTCATTAAAGGAGTTTGTGGATCTTTTTTAAGTATATCGTTGTTAGGAAGAGTGCATCGATCATATCTTGATGGACTTTGTAAATGTTTTATGAATTTATGGAACTTTTGAAATGTTTTTCAGGATCTATTAATATTTTTATGTAGATATATAGGATAAATTTAGATAGAAACCATTCAGAAATTTAAGCATGCATAGAGTTTCACTTAATTCCAATGTCTACTAAAACGTAAGCAAAAAATATTATCTTAAATAAATGGGGGATAGGGGTTTGGGGTGATGGAACGAGGGTGAAGATGGAATGTGTCGAAGAATAAAAAAAGACAATATAAATATACGAAAATTTCACTTTGTTAAATTTGTTATTCAAAATTATTTTTAAAAAAATTTAACCGATCGAACGTAGAAAAATTAAAAAATAATATCTAAAATAATGTCTTGGTTAGTTGTAACATATCATACCATGTGTTCTTGTGATCACGTTTTAAATTCTTCTCATAATATATACTTACAAGTTTTTAATTATGCAATTATTTTGATTGACGATTATTTATATCCAACTTCTTAAAAATATTATTGAAGAAATAAGAATTTTTATTTTGTTTTATGAATTTTCGTTATAATAATTTAATGACAGTTAATTAATTAATTTAAATTTGTTAGTTGTTACTAACCTATCTATGACCACCTACTTTGACTTCCTCTTTCTTTGCTTTTTCTCTTGTGATTATTTAACGAGTTTAACTAATATTTACTGACGATGTAAATAGTTGTCACATTATTAAGATTACATATGTTATTTTTAGTTTTCAAGATTACATATCTTATTTTTTAATATAGGTCGATATCTATAAATATCTTTTGAATAACTTGATAAGATTAAATTATGTTTAAAATTCATTTTTTTAATGATATTAGATCAACATATCTTATTCTAATTTATATTCATCGATAATGGGTTCCCAGAATAAGGTGTTGAAGAGTTCACATCAAATAAAAAATCTTTGACCCCAAAATTCGTTATTTTATCATTATTTTTAAAGAGCGATCAAATTTATAACAGACGTTTCTATAATAAGAGTTGTTTGTGATTCAAGCATGACTTTTGCATATATATATATATTTGAGTGTAGGACACAATTTTTTTCTTTCTTAACGCAAATAGAAAGGAATAATTCTTTGGAGATTCAAGATTGGAATTAATTGTGGGGTAAAGCATATTTTTATATTGTTCCAAAACTCAAAAGCATTTTAGAGCTTTAGGTCTTATAAAAATTTGATATAAATGCACTTACAAACATTAATGTAAAAACTTGTAACAATAGAAGAAAACATCTCTAATAGGGGTGACAGTTCGGTTAAATTTAGGCAGGTTATAATAGATTAAGATAAGAATCGGGTAAAGAATTAATCTAATTCAAATTTGTTTGGGTCATATGGGTTGATTCATAACGGGTTAGGTAATGGTTACATAACGGGTCAAGATCCAATCGAACCTAATTTTTACTAAATTTAATTATTTTATTTGTTCTTTCAAACTATTTTAATACTTAATAAAATTAATCTTTTTTTTATAACGGCTATAGACTATATATAACATATCAAACTGAAAAATACATTTTTTAAAAATATTTTAACAAGATTGCTCATGAGTCAATTCAAATAACATGTCATGAATTGAAATAAGTTGAGCTAATGAATGAGCGGATCAATAACTCATCCAAATTTAAATTAATTGTGTTGGTTAAACAGGTTAGATTTGATTTTGTTACCCCTAATCTCATGCCCATTTATTAGAAGAATATAAAAAGAAATTGCCCCACACCAGTTGTTTAAATTATATTTTTTTGTGTTATTTTTAATATATTCTGCTTAAAAGATGATATAACTAAGATAACATTCATAATATAGTACAACATATGCATATCGTTTTTTTTAAGGGATAATGTACAAGTATCCCCTCAATTTATGTCAGAAATTTCAGAGATACACTTATACTATACTAAGATTCTATTACCCCTGAACTTATTTTATTAATAACTTTCTATCCCTTTTTGGCCTACGTAGCACTATCTTGTGGAACTAACGCTAGTTGACTTTTTTTTCAAGCTAGTACAACGTAGGGGGCGAAAAGGGGTAAAAAATTACTTATAAAATAAGTCCATAGAGATAATAAGACCTTAGTATAATATAAGTGTGTTTCTGAGATTTCGAACATAGATGAAAGGGATACTTATGTATTATCCCGTTTTTTGAATGACAAGATTTTGAATTTTCATATGCATATTTCTTTGTGAGAATTGCTCTGAAAAAAAATAACATTTTTTTGGACCAAATCCTTTGGCTGTGATATTTTGTGTAACATATATATTAGCTTATTTAATTTCATTCATTTTATGTGTATAGATGGGAGAGATAGGGAAAAAGCTAAAGATTGATTTTGTAATATCAAGTGGTGACAATTTCTATGAAGATGGGCTAAATGGTGTAAATGATCCTACATTTCAACATTCTTTCACTAATATTTACAAAGCTCCTAGCTTGCAAAAGACGTGGTACAATGGTATATAATTTCTTCGGAAAAGGGTCTGATATATCGTTTAACATTGTCATTTAGAGCTGGTATACTTGTCGTTATGAAAATGGCTCATATATGTTCTTACCGTTATACAAACGACTCACTTATATCCCTTGCCGTTCAAATGACTCGCATATACCCTTCCCATTTCACCAAGTTCAAAAATAAATTTCTATTTATTACTTTTAATTTTTTAAAACCATTATTTAGGGTGTATATTCTTTCCTATCAAAGTTCACGGTATAATTTTAATTTTTTTCATACATAAGTGATTTTTTGCTCTTTTATTAATAATTATTTGAGTTTCTTAATTCTTATTCTATTTATTTGTTTCTTTCATGCCTTAGTTTCAGAGAGAAAAAAATTTCAACTATTTTCTTTTGATCTATATTGTAATTGATTTTGTATTTGAGAAAGTTTTTTGATCATGTAACAATAAGTTTATAAGAATATAGTCAAACACATAAATTAAATTTGATTATCAAAATAATAATTACAAATTAGTCATTGAACAAAAAAATCTTTTAACGAGGAATTAACCTTTACTCATATGGGATTATAATTTTTAGAAAAAAAATCATAAAAAGTTAGATTAAAATTAATTTTTCGTCATTTCCAGTTATAGGAAAAGTGGTAATATGTGAGTCTTTGTTTATAAGGTACGGTTATATGAGCCATTTTATACAATTGGTAATAGCTCTAAATGAAAAGTTGCTAGGGGTAGATCAGACCCTTTTCCCTAATCTTTTATACAATTTATTATATTCTGAGGATGTGTCGTGAAATTAGCTCATGAAAATATAATTTATTGAATCTGTTTATTTCACAACTCAAACTTATTTTATCAATCTAAATCAACTTATACATATATAAGACGGGTTCGATATACGCTAAATCTATAATTAAGATTGACACGTACAAAATCTTATAATAATATCAGAATTTCGAATCTATAATTTTTAAATCTCGACTCCGCCTCGATTCAATTTTTTTTTTCTTGTGGTAGTGTTGGGAAACCATGACTACAGGGGAGATGTAGAGGCACAACTAAGTCCAATCCTTAGAGAAAAGGATAAAAAATGGTTTTGTTTGAGATCTTATGTTCTTCATGCAGGTAAGTGCACTTAATAACAATAATTTTTTAAATTTTTACAAAATTTTTTGGAATATTTTCTTTTTTTATCCCATGTAATTAATTTTTTTTTATTTTTTTTTTGGTGAAGCAGAAATTGTGGATTTTTTCTTCATAGACACAACCCCTTTTGTGAATGATTATTTTACAAACCCGAAAGAGCATACCTATGACTGGAGAGGTGTATTACCAAAGGACAAATATCGCATGATCCACTTAAATTAATTAATATAATTTATTCTTGTATTTAGAGTATATTTTTGAGTTATTTAATAGTGTTCGACATGCCACATGACTATATTTCAAAAAACCGATATTAATCAAACAGATTTTTTTGAAAGTCAAAAAAGTAATAATTAGGAGTATTTAACAATATATAGACATTGAATATTAGTTTTACAGATAGTATAAAGTTACTCATTCAATTTTAAGATAATAATCGTTATATAATTAGCATATTGTGATTTTTATGTTAAATTTTATTTGTCCAAAGTTTTTTTTTTCTTAATTTTTCTTTTTGGGATTTGCAAAAAGGATTTGGATTTGGCATTAAGAAAATCTACTGCAAAATGGAAGATTGTGATTGGTCACCATACAATTAAAAGTGCTGGACATCATGGTATTGTTATGGAACTTGCTCAACAATTAGTCCCAATACTTGAGGTAATTACTTATAATTTACTACAACATTTATAAGATTTTGATCTATATTTTTTAAGGAAAAAAAAATAATTACGTAAGGCGATCTCAAACATAAGAATACAATATTTTTCGAAAAATAAAAATCTTATTTGAGAAACTTCTCGTCTGTATAGATCTTCTTTGCACGAGCTTATGTATGTCTAGTGACAGACTCCAATTAAATAAGTGATACGGTTTCAGATTAAACAATACTTTTACGTGTGAAATTTAAAATTTCTTGACAATAGCTATTTTCAAAAACGGACCGGAAAATGGTTGGTAAATGCTAATGCTACCCAATTTTTTTTATTTTTTTTTTGGTTTTATAATTATTGTTAATTTTATCTTATTATTTTATATAGGAACATGATGTGGATTTTTACATCAACGGCCACGATCACTGTTTACAACGCATCGGAAGCATCGATAGGTAAAAAGACATCAATCAAATATACACAACATATATCAAAGTTTCATTAATTTCGATATTTGCTCGAACTAATGAATTTGAGTTTTTACTTAATTAGCAAGTTGGAGTTTTTAACGAGCGGAGGCGGATCTAAGGCTTGGCGGGGAGATGTTAAAGGATGGAATCAAGAGGAATTGAAATTCTATTACGATGGACAAGGATTCATGTCAATTGAATTGAACCAAAAAGAAGTGGAATTTGTGTATTATGATGTTTTTGGAAATGTGTTGCATAAATTTAGTGTGTCAAAAGACTCTTGTGTAAGTAGTCAATAGAGGTATAAAAAAAAAAAAACTATGTATTTTTTAGTTTATTATTGATTGTTTTCTTTGAGGAATTAAAGTGTATATTTGAAATATCTCAACTTAATATTATCATATTAATTTATTTTATTTTTAAATACATAGTTATATATTTTATACATATATATAGGATCTGAATAAAAAACCATTGAGTTCACGTGAATTCGTAATCGAATTTCTAGGTTTGCTCTTGTTTATTATGATTGTTTTCTATATAATCTGGTAGAGTACGAAATATTAGCGTCTGTTTGGTCAAAGATCTTAAAGTTGAAACTTGAAAACTTGAGTTTATGAAGTTGTGATTTTCGTAACTTGAAGTTCTATTTGGGCGTGCATTTATTTGAATTTTATCTTTTTTGAAATTTTGTTAAAGGAGTTGAAGACAGATTTTCAAAAATCTATTGCAAAGAAATATTTGAAGATAAATTTTAATTAAATTAAAAATTTATGATAAAGCGTTAGTTAAAACATTTCATAGTTTTTGAATTTAAGAAAGAGAGCAAAAAATATCTCTAAATTATTGAAAGTAGATCGAGTAATTTTGTCTTTAATGTTTTGTTTTTGGCACAAATTTGTCTTTATTATGCTTAAATTAAACAAATATATTTCTAAACTATTAAGAAGAGAGAATTTTATTTTACATAGTTAAAAATTTTAAAAAAAAAGTGTTAAAAAGAGATTTGAACTTAAGCGTAAATTATCAGTTCTGGTTTTTGAATATTGACAACTTTAAAAATATTTTTTACTTGATTAATCAAATTTTGATACACTCTCGATCTGACACATGACATAACAACTGATCTTAAGCTCTTGCAGAATCATAAACTTTTAATAACGAGTCGAGAAAAATATTAAAAGTATCCTTAAATTTAATGAAAATCTAGGGATATACATTTCACTTGTGTTAATAAAAAAAGTATTTTTAAAACTGTAAATAACTCGAGATGAAACTAATAATCTACACCGAAAGCAGAAGCGTGTTCTATACTTCTTTCAAAATTAAAGTTACATCTCATTTACGAGCCTTTCTTGCAAATTGTGTTAATAGCAAACTCATATTTATATTTTATTTTTATCTAAGAAAAAAAAAAAAAAAGTCTAAACGGGAAATTAATCAATGACTTTAAATCATATGAGTATGTAAAATAAACTTAGAGATTTAAAATAAATAAATATTTCAATAGAAGATATTGGATGCAATTACATCAATGATTAGGATAATATTTAATTGCTAATTAGCAGAAACAAATTAAATCCATAACTTTTTTTTTAGCTTTTTTTTGTTCAACCTTTTTTTTTCTTATGAATTGTTTACATAATGGAAACAAGGTCTTTTGATGCACTCCATTTATGCAAAATATTTCCAAAAATGTCAAAAAATTGTATCCAAACTTGTGTTTGAGTAATTTGCATAGCCATAAATCCTTGTCCATCATAATAAAATTTCATTTCCTTTGGATTCCACCAATTCATATCACCCCTCCATGATTTTGAACCCCCACCACTAGTCAAAAATTGTAGTGGACTGAAAAAAATTAAAAAAAAATTACAATCAGTATAATGTATTTCTTCATTCGTAATCAAAAGTCTCGAGTTTGAATCTTCTTAATTACTGAGTCATGCACATTTGCTAGGTAACACTTCAATTCTAATACGATACTTTCTTACGCGAATTGAAATTTAATCAGACTCTAATATAAATACTGAATATCAAATAAAAAATTAAAAATAATAATAGTTATATATAATATTAATTACCTATCTGAACTGCTGATATGCTCCAAGCAATGGTCATGTCCATTTAGGTAAAAGTCAACATTGTTTGCCTATGAAAAAAGAGAAAGTATTAGAAACAATATTATTATAACAAATTACAAGATAAACCTATCTAATTTAATTTTAATATTATTAATAGAAAATGGTTCTATATTAAAAAAAAAATTGAAATGAAACTTTATAGCTAAACAATAAAATTCATTATTAATTCTATGTAACGATAGGTGTTTAAAGAGAAATAATCAAAATAATCAGTTAGCTAAGAGTAATTTAGCGACAAATTAACAACAAAATTCATAGCAATAGAGTAGCCATAAACGATTCACGTGTTACAAATATATAAAAAAAAATTGAAAAATTAACTAAAATACGTGTAAACTGACTCAGACATTACCTGTAATATAGGAAGAAGGTGGACTCCAAGCTCCTCAGAGCTACCATGGTGTCCAGCACTTTTAATAGTATGGTGACCAACTACAATTTTCCATTTTGCACTTGATTCCCTTAATGCTGAATCCAAATCCTATTTAAATAAGGAGGTTAATGTTAATAAAATATTACATTTAATTTAATATGAGTAAAAATGAAAGTCATTCGTAAAAATAACATAAAATTAAAAAAAGTTTGTAAAGAGGTATAAATAAACAAATTTAAATTGACGAATATATGAATCAATGAAAATTAAATTAATGTTAGCTTCTTGGATGATCTTTCAACAAGAAAGTGCATATGTCATACATGTCAAACCAAGTGATAAAGCCAATTAGGAGAAAACAAAATATAACTATTAGACAAAATTGGATAATTTTTTAGTTGCGAAACGAAAAATATTACTTTCTGTGAAACTTCGATATAGTTAACGAGATTTTATTGATATAAAAGATAATTTCATGACTTTCAATGATATTGAGGTAAAGCTCAATGATTTTGTGATAAAAAATAGTTTGATAACTTTCGATATAATAAAATAAAATTTCAATAATCATATGGGAAATCAACTCGAATAATAAATTTACCTTCAAAACTTGGGAAAGATAATCTTTTCGAGGCATAACATTTCTCCAATCATAAGTATGATCTTTAGGAGTTGTGAAATACATATCTTGAAAAGGAGTTGTATCTACAAAGAAAAATTCTGCCACATCTGCAAAATAATGTGTAAATATTAAAAAATTTAAAATCTTAACTTAACAATTAAAATTTCATAATTAAGATTAATTTAATTATGTTACCTGTATTAACAATATAAGACCTCATACAAATCCATCTGTTATCTTTTTGCTTAAGAATAGGACTTAATTGTGCTAAAGCATCACCTCTATAGTCATGGTTCCCCAAAACTGCAAATAAAAGTATACACCACATGAGGGTTAAAAATATGTGTTTTGATCGAGTCGAGGTGTCAAAATGAAAATTAATATGTAAAAGAGATTTCAAATTGGAATAAATACCATCAACTTGAGTATATATTGTATATTGTAAAAAAAATACTTTTTCCTCAATGTATTTGTTTTAGTTTAACTTGATAAGTAGTTTACGAAAATAAAGAAAAAATTTATTGTGTTCTTAAGTTAAAGGTATGTTAAATATGTCAAACCATATTTTAAATTTATGATGTTAAATATATTACGTAGAAAATTGAAATAAAGAATTGATAAAGAGACACTTTCTTTTAAATAGATTTAATTTTTTTAAAAAATAGTAGAAATAAAGTAAAATGAAAGAAATACTATAATATATTCGGTTGTTGCAAATTAACTGTCATTAAACAATAACAATAGCATACCTAATAATCTCACAAAGTGGGATCTCAATAGATAGGTATACATAATACAAGGACCTTATCATATCTCAAAGGTAGAAATATTAGTTTTTGTTGGAAATAAATCCGCAGCAGAAATAATATTTGCAGTAGTAAAAATAATAAAAGTGGAACACAACAATATGGTTAATCAATGAGAATAAAAGAGAAATAATGATATCAAGATTTTAAGTAAAAACTCTCCTAAATAAGAAAAAAATCACGATCCGAGAGGAGTAATTAATATCATTATAATAAGGATTGTAATACTTGTAGGTCTGAGTAAAACTTCAAAGACTACTACACATTCAAAAGAAATAATTTTCTTTAGATTTTTTCACCTCACTACAAGATCGTTCGCACTCTCTATTTTTCCTCACAAACTATTTTCCCTTGTGATGCCTTACTCTTCTTTTCTCGCCTTTACTTTTTGTACATTAAGAATGAAGAATGACCTTCCATTTTATAGAGAACAAATACACTTTTCTCCAAATGTGCTGCAGAAGAAAAACAATTTTTTCTTCTTCACAGCTTACCAACTTTTGAATATTGAAGAAAGCTGAAAATAAATCAGCACACCTAATCTGCCAAACTTTAAAATTGTGAGAATTATTCAAAGTAGGACGGCTCTATGCAGGTCATGAAGAATCCTACTAGTGAAAATCCTTCAGATATGCTGATCAAGGTAATGTCAATAGACAAGTTTGAGCTATGCAAAGAACTTGTCGACGTGCACTCAAGCTAGAAACTTAGAACTACATCTTCAAGTGAATCGGTCTGGAGGAGGAGATTGTGGGATCCATCTCCATGTGCTAAACTTTGAATAATTCTCAAAATTTCTAAGTTTGACAGATATGATATGCTGATTTATTTTCAGTTTTCCTCAATATTCAAAAGTTAGTAAGTTGTGAAGAAGAAGAAAATATTTTTCTTCTATAACGCATTTGGAGGGTAATGCATTTGTCCTTTATAAACAGGAGGGTCATTCTTCATTCTTAATAAACCAAAAACAAAGAAGAGAAATGAAGAAGTGCTGGCATCAACGAGGAACATCGTTTAATGAGGCCAAAATCGAGTCGCAACGCGCGCGAATATCAGTAGTGAAGGAAAAAAAATCAAAAGAGGCTATTTCTTTTGAGTGTGTAGTAATCTTGGAGTTTTACCACACTTAACCTATACAGTGGTAGAAAATATCTTTTACAATCATATGTGATATCAGAATATCGACTATCTAACCTAGGGGTCGTGATTCTCTTCCATATATGTAGAACAACAGGGGGTTTACCAAAAAACGTAAAACTCTTGAACCAGTGATTTCTCTTTTCATTTCATTTTATAACTGGTATTGTTGTGTTTGCGCCTTTTTATCTTGGTGCAAATATTAGTACCTTGTTACGAATTTATCCCCACCCCAGATTTTTATCATACTCCTTGGCTCAAAAAAAACAGTAATCTTGAACAAGTACCAGGGAACAATAATTAACAAAGGGAAATGAAATCCCAACAGTCTAATAACAAACAACATACAGATAAGTACTAAACTCAACCAATAGTGGGCACAACCAACCTGAAGCAGGCTTATACTAACTACATACAACCGGCTCCTAATCCTCAAAAGATAGACAACACCATTATTTCACGATTAGACCTTAGGTAAAAACAAGAGCAGCATAATAAAATAAAATTACCAAAAAGGAATAAAAAATAACACTAATAACAAAATACACATATACTAAATATTCAATAATCAACACATACAAAAAATTAAAATTAAACGACAATATAACAATAACAAAAACGAAAAAAATTAAATCACGCATTAATCAAACTCACTTCTTTTTCTGTAATCTTGAGCTGTGTAAGACATACACGGTAACAAGATTACCTCAAAAAAGCTCCAGGATCATCCAACAGAACCAGATGCTACATCACACCAATCATACCCTAAATTGTACTCCAGTAATACATACAAAAACAAAGTCATGAATGTTTAAATATTCCTCCTCGCAATTATTTCCCATCTACAATAAAATTCAACATAAAAATAAACAATAAAAATCACCTATAGGGTATAATCATTTTAAAATAATTGCATAAAATTACTCCACCTATAAACACATTCCAGTTTATAGTTGACATATTTATATAAAACACGGACAAATTTACCATAACTCCTATCATATTGTAAACTAAATTACCCAAAAAAAAAAATCACCTAGGATACAATAACCTTATTTAATTGTATAAATTTAATAAATGGGTCTATTTAATGTACACAAAATCAACATTGAAAACTCATATACCAAACACGTTATGCTTTATTAATAAGTTATCAGAGAATCTATAAACAACAGAACAAATCCTCATCTAACTTAATAACCACAAGATAGAGTAAATGCTTATTTTTACATTCTAAATCATAAACACATATAGATTGATTATGTTAATTAGCTTTCTTACTGGGAATCACTTAATAAAAAATCACACAATGTTCATAAATTTTTCACTTTCACGTAATTCTTTATAATAACTTTACAATTTATGGACAAATTAAGATAAAACGTACACAAAAATTTTCTTATTATAATCCGTATTATCAGCGTGGTTTAAACTTTATCAAATTTTCTATACGTTTGATTTACCCTTTTTTGCAAAGCAGAATTAATAAAAAATAAAATTATAACTTAAGTATGGTAATTATTGTTCTCCATAAAAGATTAACCGCGTAGCATATTATCAAAATAATAAATACTAACATAGAGAATCAGGGAAGTCCATGTAATATTTGCTAGTGTGGTTCAAGAATGTGGTAAGATATTAAATAGGAAGCAATCAGGTACAAAATATTTAAAAAAATACATAATGTACCTCTTTTTTCTTCTCTAATTCATGTACTTACAAATTTTTTCGTTTTTGTTAAACTACAAACCAATATAAATAATCGATCAAAAATTTACACGATCGTGAAATTACTTAAAAAAATTTTTTTAAATAGAATTGTACAATATTTGTAAACTTACCGTTAAAATACTACTATAAATATCTATAATCTAAAAGACGATTAAAGATAATTAAAAAAGGATACAAAAGCCCTCAACCATTTGTTTGTTACAAAGAATAGGCGGCTACTTTAATTTGGCACGTAGCTTTAAGAAACATAAAAAAGCACATTCTGATCATAGAAAGTATGGAATCACTAATTAAGATTATCTATAAACTGTACAAATTGTAACATCTTAATCCTTGTGGGCCTTAAACATGGCCACGTGGCCCAATTATACTAACAAAAAAAAAAAATCAACTTTTTTAAATAAACTTAAAAAACATGAAATGACCTCAAATTTTTTATGCTAAACACGGCGGAATGTTACCATTAAAACAACTATGTACAATCAAACCTAAACTCTTTTTAAAATTTTAAACTCCAAAAAAGTAGCAAAGCAATATGCACAGACAGAACGATACATCAAGATTAAATTAGACCTATGCTAATAAACACTCATACACTACACACCTGCACGCGATAATCAATTAACTTTCTTTTTTAAGACAATAAATACTCAATTAAATGAACTTCTACAACTAACATTAATACTATTAGCTATCAAGTGGATTAAAACAAGAATAATGGCGAACCATTCGACATATCATTTATTGTTTACATGTCCCTGACACATGATAGTCATTCACCTTTCAGTTGACAGATGGCATCCCACGAATTAACATCTACACCAACAAATATTATTTTTTCCACATACTAGTCAAGTCCCAATAAAATATTTTTATTTTAATTTGGACACGAAACTTAAGAAAACTAAACACTTAATTGAATTGGATGATTTATTATCAGAAAAAAAAAAATTTGATCAGAATATCATTCTATACCTGTTTGTCTGAATATTTTTATCTTTATCAAAAACATTAGTACACATTTGTAATTAAAAAAGAAACATAAATTAGATTATTTTACAATACAAAAAATACTTTATAATTTATTACTATACTATTTACCTTTTAACAAAATTTCATACCACCATTTTTGAACAACTAAAAAATCGGGAAAACACAAGATAATCACATTCTTAAAATGAAAAAGATACATAGATTTTTAATATTTTCAGTCAAAAATTCGCTGAGCCATTTCAGCTATTATCCTTTTTTTTAAATTTTGACCAATTATTCAAGACTTTTTGAGAGAATTCACCTACAACTTTTGAATTTTGAGTTTTTTTGGGAATACTAAAATAATTGTAAGTCTTACCGATATAAATCAAAAAAGTGATACGCTTTTAAAAACGCCGCAAGATAATAAATTAAAACGAAGAATTTATGGAGAATGGGGAAAGGTTATTTGTTTACTGTTGATACACAAAATCTGTGTAGATTAAAAGGTTATACATAAGCGGTTTCCCATCTTCTAATTAATCTCTTCCCCACTCTTCCGGACCACACCAAAAGGCTGACTAACAGATCCAGTCCCGATGGTTCACAACGTATGTTCTACACCGGTTGCAGCTCAGCCATGCAACCGCGGAAAACTAACAAACAATAATATGAAACGAATAAAACTTGTTGAGTTTTTTCAGGCTAGCCTATAATTTTAGACAAGAATTCAACTTAGGGTTGAAATATGTACTGCTTGATGACTATGAAATCATTTTATAGACAGGGGTGGGTCGGTGGGGTGTGGAATAGGCGGTAGAGTGAGATTTTTATAAAAATACTTATAACAATCACATAGGCGCAAAGTTGCGACTTTTGGAAATAATGAAAGATTGTTTGATTTAAATATGTGCAAGCTTCCGTAGAAACTTACTTTGTGGTATGATAACTATTATTTGCTTAAAACTTAAGTTTTTCAGAATGAATTAAGAATGGCATTAACGCATAAAAAACAGATAAATGTAAAGTCAAAACATGTTTAACAGAGTTTAAACGAGTGCAATTTTCATTTTGTTACCTATTTTTTGGATTAGTTTTAAAATTGTTTATTTTTTGATATCTGTTTGATTATGACGCTTGTTTGAATGTAAAATTTTGTTGATTCCGATAAATCTTTAACATCACAAACAAAGAACTTAGGATTAGTTTCTAGCACGCGAATTTTTACTTAACACTCACATCATTTTATTTTATTTTTATGTGAAATGCATATGTAAACGATTATTCTGCTAATCTCAAGAAATCAACAATACTAAAAAAAAATTGAATTGTTCAAAAATCTACTTTAAAAACTGGACTTTTCAATTTTTAACTTCAAAATTTATGACCAAACAGAAGTTTACCGTTTAAAATAAAAAAAAAAGTATATACTAATAAGAATAGAGTTTTCTATGATATTATTTGATCTGAATTTTAAAGCGCACAACTTAAAAATACTTTATTGATATTTAAATAATATAATTATTCAATAAAGAAAATATAATTGATATATTTTTAATAAAGACAGAATCGTCGTTAATTATTAACAACTTGGGTAAGTTATCATTTAGTATCTTCAACGATTTTTGAACTTATTTTTTTTTCATAAATTCATGAATATTCCACAATCATTGACTCATATATATATAAATATTAGAGAACAATGTATGCCAAACATTATTGAAGGAAATAATGTGGATCCACATGAAATTTATATATCTTTTGTTCTTGTTGTATATAAATATAACAACACCAATTCGTATTTTTCTTATGAAAAAGAAAGGAGGAAGTGTAAGTATATGGTTAAAATTATTTTCTCTCTATATATTATAATGTCAATTGAGTATCAATGTAACTAATTTTAGACCAAATATATTAATGTAGCGACGATTAATATATTTTTTTTAATTTTTGATAAATGAGTTTATTTTGAATTAAAAGAAAAGATGTTTAAAATTTTGATCACGACTGAAAAAGTGTTACAGGGAAACGGGTCGGATATATTCCTTCTTTGGTCATTTAGAGCTGATAATGAACCTCTTGTTACATGAAAGTGGCGCTTATCCCCCTACTTGTACACAATGGCTCACATATAACCTTTTCTCTAACGTAATGAAAAAGAAATTAATCTAAATTTGTTATATTATTTGTTTCTAAAAATATAATCCCATATGAGTAAATTTACTCCTCTCAAAACATTTTTTTTTGACATTTTTTTTTGTTTCAGATGACTAAGTTAATAATTATATTTTTTGATGAATCAAGTATGTATTTTTCACTAATATTCTTCGTAAAACTTATTGTAGATGACCAAATTTTTTGCAAATACGAAATTAATTACAATACACAAAAAATAGTTTTTTTTTTTCTTTAAACTAAGGATGAAAGAAAAAACAAAATAAGCATAAGACCGGGGATTTACTCAAACTAATTATAATCAAAGAAGTTCCCAAATAATTTAGTATGAAAAAATTAAAAATCTACCTTGCACTTTGATAGAAGGAATCATATATACTCCCAAAAACATTTTTAAAAAAAATTCGAAGGATATAATATAAATTTAAAACTAATTTTTTAAACATCCTTAAATGAGGGTATGGTGAGTCTTTTGCACCGGCACGGCATATTTGAGCGTTTGTCTAACGGTAAGGGCATATATGAGTCACTTTTATAACAAGGATTATATCAACTTCAAATGATAAAGTTAAGAGGTATACTGTATAAGTATGAGTCAAACATATTATACATGTGCTGCATTTTCATTTAATGACATTTTCAACATTTTATATATGTTTCATTTTATTGACTTGAAACTTAACTATCAGTAGAAAACATTTTTAATATAATTTTAAAGAATAAACATTAAAATTTTAAAAATCCCTTTAATATGAGATAAATGTGCCAACAAAATTCTAAAAATATCATCGATATGAAATAAATATGTCGATAAAAAGATATAAAATTTTAAAAACACTTTCCACGTAAGTAAACATAATTAGTTTTTAACTTCTTATTAACTATTGATAATGATAATTAAGGGGTATTTTTTTTCTCTATTTATGCTCAGCGTGGACAATCTCCTTACTAGTTGGAAAATATATATTTTTAAAATATTACTCAATGATATGATGAGATGGCAAAATAATAACCACAAAAAAACTATATATTATAAAGTATAAAATGAGATAAAACCATGTGCAATCCCTATCCAATTCCTTTTATTTTGGCTTTGTTAAATTTGATGTCTGAAATATGAGTGGATGGTGATTGTGACTTATCATTTCACAAATATCCATTGGTTTGGAGCATGTTAAAAAGAGAATATATTTCGGAAACGGATTTAAAGTTTGAAATTTTGTTTAGACGATATATAATTTAGATTTCTTAAGTTATATTTTTCTAAATATATTTATTATTTTTTATCTAACGATAGTTGTTCTCAATTGACTTGGCAGACTCTTATAACGAATAGGGTAATCGTCGATATTTTTTTTCTTGCCTGTCTTCCCTTTCTCTTCTTGCGCCCTCCTTTTTGCTGCTCCGTTCGGGTCCCTCGCTTCCCCTGTCTTTCTCTTCACTTTTTTCCCACTTGCCCTCACTCTGTCTTGTCCGTCTCGTGGCCTCCCTCTTGTTTGACTGCGGGCCCCTCCCTTTGTCCCCCCTCTTCCCCTTTCTTCCCCTTCTTTTCCCCCTTCAATCCACTGCCTCCCCTCTCTTTTCTCAACCCGTCTCCCCGCCCTCCTCCGGCTCTCCTCCTACCTACTCCCCTTGCCCGTCTCTTTACTACTCCCTCTTTGCGTTATATGTATTACAAATTTTTAAAATACGTATAAATTTTATCAAGATTCATTGGTCCAAAAAATCAACGATAATAATAACTAGTTATCTTTTATTACAATCCTTTCACGTGACAAATAATTTATTCTCATTAAACATGAATTTTCAATTTATTTTTTTCACAAATTTTTGATTTTATTTCTTTAGAAACTCCTTCTTTTCATAGAATTAAATATTTGAAATTAAAACTAAAATTTTCTACAAATTTCATGAATACATATTAATTTCAAAGCAAAATTTTAAATTGAGATTTTATGTTCAAAATCTTCCTAAATCAAAATATTAGCTGTAAATATCTTTGCAAGAATCTTATCTTGTTTAAATTAAAGCAGTACGTCAACAAACAAGTGACTTTAATTGGGGATATGACAATGTACAATTTACTTTTTATCAAATAAAATTAAGCAATAATTTTGAAGAATTTAATTTTTGCTTAAAAAATTTAGCTTATTTATATTTTTATTAAATATATAAATTTTTATTCGTCGACGTCGATGATATTGTTATCAATCTCATTTTCTTTTTTTAATCACGTATAATATTGGTGTGATAACCAAAATAATTATATTGAAGCCGAATAAAAAAATAAAATAGATCAAATTACATAAATTGTACTAGTTTAGACTCTAATTACTATGATTTTTTATAATTTCGAATTTTACTTCATATGTCATATTTTATCCTTTGAATACATGTTTTATTAATTTTGAATTAAAAGTGTAACTAATTTTCTTAATTAGAGGAGTAATTGTGGTTTAATTAACAACTCTAACATATTTCTTAGTATATCAAACTTTAACAAATCTTTCTAAAATAACGAAATCATAAAATTAAAATATATCGCTAATTATAAAATTCATCTTCTTAACATCAATTCTATTTTGTTTTTTTATTTGTGAGTTTATCAACAATGACCAATATCATCACATACCTTTCCATGTCATATTTTCTCATTTAAATACATGTATCATTACTTGCCAAATATATATAATGTCGATTTGAATATTCGAATTATATGTTTAAAATATCAAATTAATTAAGACTTAATATTTTACATTCATAAAAAAAAGGATCTTTATAACAGATATATGATAATAATGTTACAATAGTTAATATGGTTAATTACATAATTTTAGTTTTAAAATATATGATATAAAATAATAATATATGTAATCATTTGAAATTAGAACTAAGATTAATATATATAATAGTGATGTATATTTAGTTAAGTAATTTTTCGTTTTTAATTACTATTTTTTGTTTTCTCCATTATTTTTTATTAAAAAGGTGGAAAAAGAGAGGATAATCATTTATTTATTCTTTTATTCCTACTGGTTTTCATAAATGTATGAAGAATGTGGTGGAAATAAGTCTTATCTAGACAAACCATGTTATGTTGTAGCATTATTTCCCATTATTGGAAGTCATTGTAGACTAGACAATTTTTATAGGGAAAATTGTTGCAATGGCAAACTTCATAATTAATATATATTAGGGTTATAGTTTAATTTATTTCATATATAATTATAGTTTATTGCTTTTTGCTATAAAATTAATGTGGGCCCCACCAACAAAAATTATGTAACCAATGGTATAAAAATCTTTATTTTTCTAATTTGTATATAATTATTGTGGCATAAAATCTTAGGGAAAATTGTAGAAATGGTCAAACATTCCCTAAATTAATTATATATTAGGGGTATAGTTAATTTAATTTACATTATATAATTATAGTTTATTTTATGTTGCTATAATTAATGTGGGCCCCCACATTTATGTAACCAATTTTAAGAAAATCTATTTTCTAAATTTTGTATATAATTATACACAATCTAATTTTCTCTCTTCCTATTCACAATTACTTTTTCTCTCTCCTTTTCCTCATTCTAACGGTCTTTCTCTCTACATTTAAATACTCCAATAACAGAATTTTCCACCCATTGTCGAATTTTTTGTCCAACTAGAGGCATTAAAATTGGTACAAGACACAAGAAGAGGAAAGCTGTACTATTTGAATCAGCGGAAAATGATGTGGAGGTCGGATCCGGAAGACTTCATAATCATGAGGTAGTGTCTTAAAACACACCAAACTTAGAATAACATTTTTTGTTAATTAGTTGTCCAATATACATAAACCATTAAATTAGTTTGATATTAGTATATGCCGTTGCATTAATTGTATATAGTTATTTGCATGTTTATGTTATTTTTGGGATTTTTGTATATCTAACCAATAGTAATTGGACTTAGTTTTAACAGAGGAAAATTTGAATATAATGATTAGAATTTGTATTTCTAGTAGTTAATAATACAATTTTTTGAGTTATATATGTGTTAATTACATACATAGACAAACTTTATATGTACATGTCTGTTTTAATAGCTTGCATAGGGGATTGTCTAAGAGATGGGAAAATATCCTATGTTGAATTATCATTTTTTGGTCTATTGTAGTATTATAGCTAACTTATCGAATATAATGTATTGATATTAATGCTCTACAATTAATAAAAACATGTGAATAAGTGTTAGTATATACTATATACAATTAAAACCAAAAACATGAATATATATCTCTTGTTATACACATTCTGTAAAATGCATTTTGGTACATGTATTATTTATTCAATAATATTGTATATGTATATTTATTTCAATCTAATTGGATTGTGCATATACAATAAAGACATTGAGTAACGTGCTTGTACTATACATAAATACCCCAAAATAAGTTATATAGTATAAACATAAAAATAATCTTTGATGACTTTTTTTTGGGATTTTTTTGTATATATAGGTAGGTAAGAGCAAAAAAAAATACTTTTTTTTGTTCAATCAATGGATGTATGAAATTTTTTTTTTGATTTATGACGTAGATTGAAAATAGGCGGCGCTCCCTTCCTAAGACTTGCTGGCATGGCTCTGATCTTCATTGTTCACCTCTACATTATTTTACTGCTCAGTCACAAAGCATTATAACGACTCTTTAAAATAGAATTGTACATAAACGAATAAATAAGATATAATCCTATATAAAACTACTTAAAGACTACACCTTTAATCTAACGCTTAAGCTATAAACCCATACTTATGTAAGATTTCAGTAACACTATACCCATATATTGTATTTCAATCTAATAAATTCCTTGTGCGCATATACTAAATTTTCTCCTTCTATTATATTATATGTCTTATATTGACAGTGTGATATTAATACCCTCTGTTGTATTTTTTTGTCATTTATTATAATTTTCATTAGTTACCACATCAGCTCATCAATTGTACATTCCGTGCCCATTATCACGAATCTTTAGACCATTCCCTGGCTGAGCTTCGTCTTACCAAAACATTGTCCTTTTTGCCATTCACTTGTCCCTTCCACTGTCCTTAGTCACTTTATATTTCTATCCATATGGACTACTTCCATTGTTGACTCTTCGACTCAGGTGTTGGATTACTCATTTCTGCTAACACTACTATACACTCTCACGGCCTTTGGGGGGTGGTCAGCTTTTTATCTTCATACTGGGGTTGTTGAATTTGTTCTTTTCAGTACAGCAACTCATCCTTAGAAATCTTGATATCATCGAACTCGTCTGCTGATGACTATCTATCGCTCAGTCCTGAGTACAATATAATCTGTACCCCTTTCTACTTACTTCATTAAAAGCACCTATATTATACTCAGCATCGGCTAGTGAGGGTTTCAAAATAATCTATTCAAAATATAGGCTGTGGTCAATGAGCACAAACTATGTGCGACACCTCGGCTTTATGTACGCCCTGTGCCCACCGCCTCTTCTTTTTGATTAGGGTTGCGTTTTTCGCTTTTAACCTTATCTTTCGATCCGTGTATTACTTCTCGCCGCAGAAAATCTCAGTGGACGCCTTAACCTTGGATAGGAAATAATGACTTATTCAATAATTTGTTACCTAAGGTGTCAGGAACTTTTGATGAACCAAATGCTCATAGGGTGTAAGACCTCGCTGTTCGAAAAAGACAACCCACCAACCCGACCCCACCTTCATCTACTCCACACCTCATCATTAAATCGTGCCAATTGGCGAAGTGGCATTTCTTTCTTTTAATAATATGTATGATAAAGATTATTCTTGAGATCCATATCTTATACAATTTTCTCTTGTTCTTACCCAACCTTTACCGCTGTACCGAGCTCCCTATATTTACACCATGCACTTTATTATTATCGGCCCTTCTCGGTCCCGTGGGGAGCGTAGCGCGGGGGAGGAATTAGCGACTCGAGGAGGCATAATGGATGAGAATGTACGGAGAGACGATCTGAACCATAGGGTTGGTTAGAGAGGTGAGATGGTGTAGGGAAGGAGGAGGTGGGGAAAGAGGGCGGGTATAACGGGTGAGTACGGCGTAACAGAGGAAGGGTTGGCGATTACGTGTAGGCAACGAACGGAGTACCCTAATTGGATAGTCATCATTTGTTTCCATTTCCTGAGGATTCCCCCCCTTTGTTGCCTCTGCGCAGGCACACTCATTAGTTGTGCGTGAGCGTAGAGTGCAGGGATCTGTCTTGATCACACGCGCCGGGCCGCGCGTGGCGAGGGGCCACGGTAGGGATGGAGGACTAGCCTCCTTACTTTCTGTCACTCAGTTTCCTCTCCGATGGCGCTATTTTATGTGGAGATCCACCGTAAGGACCCAGATAAAAAGGTCTTTTGTAACACTAATCTTACCTTTTATTTCCCCTTATTTCCTCCGAGAGTTCTCTTACCATACTATTTCAATTATAGCTCAGAAACCTAATTATATATTGTTCTTTCTCCCCACCGGCCCCCGCCGCCGTTCCCATCCCCCCCTTTACTTTCCCTTTCCTCTTCATCCGGTCTCAAACTTGCTACCCACTCCTTGCTGCCCCCCCCGTCCTTCCCCCTTCTACGCAGTTCTCCACCCGCGGCCACTAGTCCCTCCCCTCCATCCCCTGGCCCTTTGTCACCTCCACATTCGCCTCGGCCCCAGCTACCCCAATCTCCTCACCTTCTTTTCCCAGCTATCCTGACCCCAGAATCTTCCTTTTAGCCTCGGGTTTCATTCATCAATATAGGTATGTTGTGTTCCCGCATCGCTAGCCTCTCTCGTGTCTTCCTTGTTCTCTGCGTTCCCAGGTCACCCACGGCGGGTGCCACACTGACCGTACGAAAGACTTCGGCTGCTTCCTCAATTGATTCTCTGCTGCCCCTTCCTCTTTACTGACACGAGCTTCTTTGTCTTAGGTAAGTTGTGTCATTCTTTCGGATATTCTGCTTTTATATACTGCATATCAATCTCAGCTCGTGTTAACTATTAATCTAATAAGATCTGCAATCGTTTGTTACCCACGCCCTTCATAATCCTTATGCAAGACGTTGCTGCCTGCCCCCCTGTCCCCCGCTCAGTTTGCCCCCCCTTGTTGTCGACTCGCACTTCAACAGTCACTGACTGGTTTGTATTGCCCCCGTTTCCACCCCCCTCTTTTCCGATACCTTCTCTTGTGGTTAGAATCAAAGAAGCTCGTCCAGTCAATTGTCATGTTTCTCCGCACGCACGCCTCTTGCTCTCCTGCCCTCACCACTTACTCGCCCCTTATTGCATGGACATCCGTTTCCACTTAATCCCTATAATCTATTCCCTCTCACGCATTCACCCTGCGTTCCCCACCTCTCCTACCCAACCCCTAAGAAAATGCTATACTTCGCCCACAATGCACTATTGTCCTGATATTGAACTCATTATCTGTGCCTGATTACCACTTGTTAGGATCAATGTCTTACCCATCATAAAAGCCAAAATCTATAGTTTAATCAACTATCCCCAAGTTGAACTGGGGTTAATGCCATTGACTTTAATCTTTAACCAAGCCTACAAATCTAGTGCTATTTTCAACCATGAGCTTCCGACCATCACCATCGTACTCATGTATGCTTACTCCGCCTACCCTCCATGTCGTCCACCAAATTTTTTTTACTATCTAGTACCCCCTGCCTTCACCTCTTATATAGACCCACCGCCTTGGTTTCCCTCAACACACTTACCAAAAGCTCCTCCTATTTACATCGCTCCGACCTTTACCGTTCGGAGTAGGTAAAACAATACCTTCGGAAGAGCTTTCTGGATTCTTAGCACCATCAAATGCTTTACTCCCTCCTAGACACTAGGCCAAATCTAAAGAGCCCTGAGGTTTCACTTTTTACAGCCTGTGTAACATTAATTAGTATATAAACACATTAGTAAACTATGACTTATAAAGGTTATTAATTAAGCTGAATTTATATTTAAAGAATTGACTTACACTATCTCATTTTTTCTTATACTTTTTTTATAATCCTAGCACTCACCATTGCCTCCAATTTTGCCCTGCTGCTTTCAGTGAAGATTCGTATAAACGTCTTCTCATCGGTACCCCATCTCTTCTCCCCTGCTTTATACAGAGCTTTAGCATCACGTTCCGCTAAAGCATTGTCAACTTCAGGTCCTTCATAGCGTATTGTACGTACATACGATAGAAGCAACTGTTATATAAAAGCAAACAACACCAATACATACATCAGTATCTTCTTTGTAAATTTTTCGCGTATGGTTACTGAACTTACTACCTTTAACATGAGTAAATTCACATAAAAGTTTTATCATGTATTTATACTATATGTTGACTCCCTTATTTTTGATGTGTATCTACTTTTTAATAGTGTGATATCCCTTGATAAAATTTCTGATTCCGTCACTGCTTGTTATAGTTTTGCTCTAGTATAAACTAATTCCTCCTATCGAAGGTATAGTATCCTCTAGCAGTTATATAAATGAGGAAAAACATCACACAAGAGAAACCCCCCAACACCTCTAGTCTCCACACCCCCCCTTCCCTCCATTACTACTTTCAAAAGCCAACAACAGATGGAGACAAGAGGGAGTTGCTCGGATGGTAACCATCCCTTACTTCCAACCCTAAGATTGTGAGTTCGAGTCATCAAGGGAGCAAAAGGATTAGAAAAAAAGATCAAAGAATCACACAAGAACAGCAGATATTGTAGGGGGAGTCACAAAACAACACAAGTAGGATACAACACCTACAGGATCGACTTCAAGACAATCAACCAAGATACTTCAACTTCAACCAATTACCAATTTGAAATCACTCACGCACTATATTAACCATCAAATCAGCAACACATCATTTAATCACAGCAAATATGAATTATAATACGCAAGTGAACACACAAAGATTTATACTGGAAAAAATCCCTTCGGTATGAAGATAAAAACCACGGGACTTGAAGTGTCCACGCCATTCACTTAATCTTCTTCTCTTATTATGAAATTGAGGGTAAAAACACCGCAACTCATTTACAGACAAGGATTCACAGCCCACCAACAACCACAATACAGAAGAGCCCAATACCAAAGAGAAGAGAATTTAAATATCACCAAAAAAAAACGCAGATTACTCCCTCTGCAATAACAGACGATTCAAGAACGCTCCGATTGACGATCTGAAAGTTCCAGAAGTAGTGCTATGTGTTGGAACCAGCTGTGAAAATTTCAGAATGATCCAATGGTCGGGAATCTCTTGCAAGCTTAAATATTCGTCTCGCCGTCCAGAAGAAAAACAGAAACTTTTGTCTCCCCTCAAAATTCTGTTTTTCTCTCTATCCACACACTCCTCTCGCAATTTTTCTCTATCTCTCTATCTCCTCCCCCTCTCTCTTTTCTTCATCTCTTCCTCAATCTTCTCATTTTCAATCCAAACAAAATCCCCAGCCCCTTACAATCACACTGCCAAAGAGAAAGGGGCCAAATCATGGGTCTCTCTCCCACATTTGGGCTGGACCTTAACAATCTCCTCCTCCCCCTCACAGCCAGTTCGGGGAGACCAAAACATAAAAGTGTCATCAGAACATTCCTGCAGCTTGGAACAAATTCGCTTGCCTTTTTCGGGGACCACCTATTGCAACATATCATCACCATTCTTGTTGGGTGAATCTTCTTCTTCTTCACTTCATTAGTTCTCTTCATGACAACACGCAACCATGAATATCTCACATCAATATGCTTTGTGCGAGCATGGTACATGCTGTTTTTTGCTCAAGCCCATAGCCACTTTGACTATCACAAACACAACATACTCGCTTTGCTTCAAACCCTTACGCTTGAAGAAAAAACGCTTTAAACCAAGCCTTTTCCTTGCTTGCTTCCACTGCTGCTATATATTCGGCCTCGTGTAGACAACGATACAAAAACACTTCTGTATATTGGATTGTGCCATGCATGGCTCCCCCTGCAAATTGAAACAAGTACCCTAGGTGACTTCCCGGTTATCAATTCCTCAGCCTGTCAAGCATCCTTAAATCCCTCAAGAAATAGGCCGACCACACCACCTCCAAAAACACAGAAACTCAGATTTATGTGCCTCGCAAATTATTAAGCATCCACTTACAGATCTTCTCCCCATGAACCTTGGCTCGTATTTGCCAATTATCCTGCAACACTCCAACAAGCCATGTGCTATATCCGGTCTTGTACACACCATGTGGCATACATCAATGACCAACACAAGAGGAGTAAAGGAATATGAGACATACTTCCTTTTCCTTATCGGTTGAGTACAACAACGCTTGCTTCAACTTAAATGGGCTGCCAGTGGTGTATTTAACTGGCTTGCATTCTTCTATTGAACCTTTCCGCACTCGTTCAATAACTTTCTTGTGACAACCAAAGCTTACAGCTTTTCTATCACTACAATTTCATACAAGAATTTGCTTCGCAGGACCCAAATCTTTCAATATCAAAGGACTTTGACACATCCTTTTTTGCCAAACCTGCAAATCAACTCAACATCTTGTCCCCAATCAACCATATAATCAACAACACGCAAAGGATAATGAAGTTTCCTTCAGAGAATTGTTCAAATACACCCAGGCGCTGCCATTAGGCCGCTTGTACTCATTACTACGCATGACGGAATCCAACCTTTGTGATACCATGCCTTGGGGCTTGCTTGAGTCCATAGAAGACCTTATTTTATACAACTGCATTGCCAGACGAAAATTCTCTTTCCCTCCCTTAACTTCAAACTCTTAACTTCCCAATCCGTCCGGCTTGCTCCATGTAAATCTCCTCATGCAAATCACCATGTAAGAAAGCATTTTTACATCAGTTGTTCAAGTTCAAGATTCAACAGGCAGCTAGTCCCCCAAATTAATACGAATGGAAGTCAATCTTCCCACCGGTGCAAAAATCTCTCGAGTTCGATGCCCTTTTTCTGATGGCATCCCCTTCACCACTAATCTTGCCTTCCCTCACTAGCTTGTTGTCACTTTCTTGTTCTTAAACACCCACCCCTGTTCTTCAAGACTTTCTGCCCTTTTGGAGGCGTCCCCAAGTCATAGGTTTCATCATCTGTTCTCAAGATCCATCTCCTCTTGCATAAGCCTTGAGCCAATGGTCTTTGTCTGAATGTGACAAGACCTCTTGAAGGCTTGCAGCTTTCAGGCTCCCCCTCATCAGTGATTAGGATGTATTCTGGAACTTGGAGAAAGTCTTGAAGGTTGACGACTCTGGTCGATTTTCTAGTGTTGGCTCCTACTACTACTAAACCATGGGGCTGGATTTCTCCCCCTGATAGAAGACTCTCCATGTTGCACATCTACACAACGCTTCACATCGGTTGTGGTACAACAACATCAGGTTGTACCTCTTCAATATGGGGGGTAAATAATTAATCAAATATAATATGGTCAATATGGTAAATATCGGTCATAGTTCATGAGCAATTTTCATGACCTTCCCTCTGGAGCATCACCTTTAATTGATCTCTAAGAATAAACATGAGGCATGGGGCAATCAATAACAAATAACATCATGAGAGAATTAAAAATAATAAGTCTTATCAGCACCCAAGAGATGAAAACCCATCTCGTGCTCATAAAAGACAACACTCTACTTCCTCACAACTTTTTGCTTTGCTGGATCAGAAATTCTTGTAACCAAACTTCTTCATATCACCAGATCCAACAAACAACAAGGAGAAGCTTGAAATCAAGCAGCTTCAATCTCTGGTTCCTTCGGCACCTGCATAACAGCCTTGCACTCCAAACACCCTCAATGAGAATAAGGGGGTCTTTCCCCAAACCAAACTGGTGGCGTCGGTAATCTCAAACTCCAAAGGGACTGATGGTACTCTATTTATCAATACACAGCATTTCCAACTGTTTTCCTTCACATTCACCCAAATGACTTAGAAGAGTGGACATTCTAAGCAGCATCTTCCCTTTCTCAATAATGGTTCTGTTCATGCCCTCGGCAACGCCCATTTGTTGTGGGGTACCTGGTCTGTTCTCTCATGTGCGAATGCCATATCTTGAAGGCAATAATGCTTTTTAACTCATTTGAAGTGTATTCCAACCTCCATTATCATTTCGAAGACGCTTCAGTTTGCACTCTTTCTCCCTTCATCAACCATTGTGCATGAAACTTTCTTCTGGAAGATACCGAACACCTCACTTTTGTGCTTCATCATATAAACCCAAGTTTCTCCGAGTATCATCATCAAAAAGTTAACAAAGTATTTGTTACCACCAGTGATTCCCCACCATCAACCCTCTATGGGACCACACACATCAAGTAAACCACTCTTACTTCACTTTCTTTCTTGTAGATGTCCTCGAAAAGAAACTCTGTTTTGCTTTTCCCCTCTTCCCTGCTAAACAGATCACAAGGTCAAGAGAAATAGTAATAATCCGCAAATAAGAGACGTACACCGGCCAACAGCTTATGCCCTTCTCACTAACATGCCCCAATCTTCGTTGCCATAGTTTAGAAAGTTTTCTCCTCAATAGCATTCAACTCACCACTACAACAACACACTTTTCAAATGTGTCTTATACACGTGCAACAAAGCTTGCCACAGCAACAGTCCCCCCCGAAAAGGCCCCCCCCCCCAAAACAAAAACCCCCCCCCCCCCCCCCAAAAAAGGAAACCTAGACAATTTCCATTTAACCCTCACGAACGTGCGCGGTGTGCTTTGTAACCTCTTCATCAGTACCGTTAGTCAGCCAATAAATTGAGCGTAAATCTGGAATTGGCGAACATCTCTCAACGTCAAATAGCACCGCCACATTGTTTGGACTCGAATATCTCCAATGCCAACAATGACTTTGCGACTCTGGTTCCCCATCTGGCACACTACCAAATCTCCACTCGGTAGTCAATACGTACTCCTTATTAGGACCAATGAATAAGAAGCTCCTGTATCAATAAAGCCATTCAAGTGTCAGAACTGATCAACTTACAACATTCTCCAATAGCAATATCAAAGAAACATACACGATCATCAGAACATCTAGAAGTTGTACAGCTGTATTCTTTGTTCATCACCCTCTTTAGGATGGCCATTTTTTCTTATTTTGCTGGTCTCTTTCAAACTTGTAAGGCAAAACTTTTGAATGTGGCCGGCTTGCTACAATAGTTGGCAATATCGTAGGTTTCTCTCCCATCCTTGGCCTTTGAACCTATCTTTGACTTGCCCACCCCCTTGGGACCTCTCCCTTGCTTCTTCCTCTATTCTCTAACCACAAGGGCCTCTGCGAAATATCACCACACCCACGCCTTTTCTTCTAAAGCTCTTCATTGACATGCTCTCTTTGATGACATCCCATGAAAGCGTACCATCTGGAGCTGAGTTGCTGATGACACAACCAACGTTTTCCCCCAACTGTCTGGCAAAGAACCAAGAGGAATAAAGCCTGCAACTCATCAAACTCATCATCAAGACAATTTTTCATAACAGTCAACTTGTTAATAAATCTTGAAAATCGCTAAGATGCTCATAAACAGACTTCCTGGGGCTTCAACTTGAAGATTAACAAACAAGCCTCTTAATCACGAGGCCTTGTTATGATCGGTCTTCCCTCCTCTCATAAAGACCCTCCAATTTTTCTCCATAGCTCAAGCGGTCAGTCTCCTGGATACAATGATTGAATATGCTAATACTCAATCCACTGTCCTGATTGTCCCCGAAGGTCTTCTCTTCAGTTTTTTTCCCTTTCTTTTTCTTGCATCTTCTCTGGCTTAGTGGGCTTGGTCATCTTTCCTTTGTTTTATCCCCATCAATTGGATCAAACAAAAATCCTTGCAATATAGCAAATCTTCCATCTCGGACGCCAAATGGAATAATTGGTTGATGGTCAGTTTTAACCATAGAGTTATTCCATGCTCCATGTCATTGTTTAAACACTCCGCTCTGATACCAAATTGTAGGGGGAGTCCAACAAACACCACAATAGTGATACACACACCTACAACGGATCGCCTTCAAGACCATCAACCAAATCAATATACTTCAACCATTTGCCGAGGTGAATTGAAATCACCACTATATTAACCAAGCTGCTCAAATCAGCAACACATCAATGAATCACAAGCAAATATGGAATTACATAATAACGCAGTGACACACAAGATTTATACGTGGAAAACCCCTTCGGTATGAAGGAGAAAAACCACGGGACTTGAAGGAGATCCACCCTTCTTCTGTTCTCTTAGTTGAATTGGGGAAAAAAACACCCAACTAACTTCAGTTTACAAGGATGTCACACCCACCAACAAACAACATACATAATATCCAATACAAAAGAGAAAGAGAATTGAGATATCACCCAATCACAAAAAACGCAGATTACGCCAGCTGCAATAACATACGATCACGAACGTCCGAGTGGACGATCTGAACGTCCAAGAGTAGTGCTATGTGTTGTGACCAGCTTGAAAATTTCATAATGATCCATGGCGGATCTCTTGCAAACTGAAATTTTCGTCTCGCGTCCGAGAAAACAGAACCTCTTTTGCTCTCACCTCTCAAATCGTTTTTTCTCTCTATCACACACTCTCTCAATTTTTCTCTATCTCTCTATCTCCCCCTCTCTCTTTCTCTCTTCTCATTTTCATCCAAACAAAATCCCAGCCCCTTAACATCAGATGCCAAAGAGAAAAGGCCCAAAATATATGGGTCTCCCATCAATTTGGGCTGGACCTTAACAGATATATCGATAAAACAGATTACTACATGAGAGGAATTTCAAAAACCAACAACAGATGGAGACAAGATGGAGTTGCTCGAATTGTAACCACCCCTTACTTCCAACCCTAAGATTGTGAGTTCGGGTCACCAAGCGAGCAAAAAGATTTGAAAAAAGAGCAAAGAATCACACTAGAACAACAGATATATCGATAAAACAGATTACTACTTGAGAGGAATTTTGAAAACCAACAACAGATGGAGACAAGAGGGAGTTGTTCGAATGGTAACCACCTCTCATTACTTTCAACCCTAAGATTGTGAGTTCGAGTCATTAAAGGGGCAAAAGGATTAGAAAAAAAGAGGAAAAAAGAGATAACAGTTGTTGGTGCAGAAGGTACTGATAGGTAGCAAGAGTATATGCTAGGGGATGCTGGAAGGGAAGGCTAAAGAGAGGGGTGGTTAAAGGGGGGGATTGGTTGGGATTTGATTCGCGTTGTTAGGTAGTCAGTATTTGAGATTGGGGGAGCTTGGGTCTCCCGGGAGTTTTAGTAGAGGGTTTAGGTCCGGGTTGGGGTAAGGTGACTGTTACCTGTAGCATATGGTGGTTTTGTCCCTGTGCGGGGGTAAACGTATTTGCCGCCGGTGTTGAATTAGCTTCAGCTGTTTTCTGGTTGTGTTGTTATTGCGAATCTTTATGTCGCCGTGGTTAGTTTTCATTCATTTCACTTCAATAAACAACCACAAATTGCCTTTGTTTTCCTCATTTCATTTCCATTTTTTTTTTTTTTAAATATCCCTTGTGTTCATGTCGCTCCCTGTATCCGCTCATTGTCTATTTCCGGTTTCATTTTTCATTTTCATTTTTTCATTTTCTCATTTTTTTTTTTTTTATTTTTTCAATGTTTTTTTTTCTTTTTTCATTTTTTTTTTTTTTTTTTTTGTTTTTCAATCCTTTTTTTTTTAATGTGTTTGTTTTATTCATTTGTGGTTCATCACCCAAGATAGAGCACTTAAGGCCAAACACTATGAGATATTTATAGAGTGCGTGACGGCGAGTAATGTGTCGACGTTGTCTGTGGGTGGTCACCGATTTTGGATTTTCTTTTCCCTTGTGTTGTTTTTTCCTTTGTTTGGGGGGTTACGCTTTATTTGGTCGCGGTTTCGGTTGTTTCCGTTAGGGTCTGTCCGTCGCGTCGCGGGCCCCAGCAGTATGAAATGGGCGAGTAGGGGATGAGCTGGTAAGTCGTTCAATTTTTGTTTTTTCACAACTTTTTTCCAACTTTTGTTTTCCATTTTTTTTTTTTTTTTCACAATTTTTTTCTTTTTTTTTTCATATCAGTTTTATTTTGTTTTTTTCCCTTCCTTGTGCTCCATTTATTTTTTCCCCCGGATCCTATTTTTTTTGTTCCCACATATTTATTTTCTTTCCATTTTCCCTTTCACATTTTTCATTTTCATTCTTATTTTTTTTCATTTTTTTTTCTTTTCACATTCACAGCACTTTTTATTTTTTGCCAACAAAAGACTCTGGATAGGAGGAGCGAGAATGAAGTGGAGTAAGATGGGTAGCAATTGGGTTGGACGCGGAGTAGAGAGGAGGAGGTATTTGTTGGGTGTTCAGTGGTATGTTTTTAATTGGAGTGTTATGTTTGATCGGTCTTTGGGTTCGTTATCCTCCTGTTCTTATCGCTTTGTTTGTGTCTAAGGATGTTTCTATTGGGTTATTGTTGTGTGTTGTTTTAGTGTGCGGGTTCCCTCATTTTAGGTTTTTTGTGTGGTTGGGTCACGTCTAGCATTTGTGTTTTTGTTTGTTGGTTTTTTTAGTGGTTCCTTTTTCCTTTCCTTCTCGAGAAAGCGACGGTGTAGGGCCGAAGCGTCTGGAGGGGGGGTGAAGGGGGGAATAAGTGGAGGTGGTTTTCGAGGGTATATGTGCAATGGAAAAATGAGCGCGGGGGACACTATAGGTCCGTGTGGTGTAGGTGAGTGAGTAGGGGGGTAGTAGGTAGAGAGGATAGTGGAGGGGAGGCTTGGTGTATATTACGCCTGGGTCTCTGCCCTCGCCTCTCTCCTCTCTCCGCCCTTCTTCAGTGAGATGTCGGCGGTCTCTCCGTTGCGGGAATTTCAAAAAAAACCCAACATAACAATTGGGAAACAAGAGGGAGTTGCTCAGATAGTAATAACCTCTAATTACTTTCAACCCTAACATTGTGAGTTCGAGTCACTAAAAAGTTAGAAAGAAAGGGAAAGATTCACACAAGAACAACAGATACATAAAAAAAAACAGATCTCTACATAAGAGGAATTTAAAAAACCAACAACAGAGGGAGTTGCTCGGAGGGCAACAAATAACAATCATCATCAAATGCAGACAGAGGAAATGATCAATACCTTTTTATGATCATCAGATGTTCGCGACTCAATATCATGCTCGAGGTAAACACCATTCATAGTGTAATAAATTTGTTTGAAATATTGAATCTGTGAAGGAGTCCTAGAACATATTACTTCAGTAGCAGCTCTTAGATCAACAACAACGCCACTCAACGCTTGTCTGACTATAGTAGCATCCCTTACTGCTGGATCATGCATCCATAACAAGAATGCTTTCTGAATTTATTCGATACAAATGAAACAAAATCAACATATACACAAAACAACTTGAAGCAAAATCGATGTATATAAGTTAAATTCTAACGTCATATATATACCTTGTTATCACCACTAAGCTCTCTAGATAAGCGATTACTAAGCTCTTCTGAATACATAAGTCTGTATTCCTGTTGAATGAGACCGCGTTGAGTTGCATCGCGATGAGCAAGGATATTGATGATTGATGCAGTATCACATCCAAATCCTGGAATAGCAAAAGAAAGTAATTATCATATGAGCAATAGTAAAAGATATATATCGCGTTCAATGTTGAGAATCATAAATTTTGAATTCATAAAACTTAAATTCTCAATTCAAACTTTAAATAAGAATGTCTAAAGACTGTAAGATACAATGGTATTGTGTTGTTATGTATTGTACTTAGCAAGTATTAGAATTTGGATATATATGTGATGCATGATATGAAAATGTTTACTAAATCTTTTTAAAATTTGCTTATTTCAAAAAGTGTTCTTTTAGAAAAACAATTTTGGAAAGTGTCAATTTGGTCAAAGTTTTCAAAAAGTATTTTGGTAACATCTACTACTAATCTACTATTTAAAAATATTGTTTTCACTTTTTTAAAAAAACTTGACCAAACACATCAATCCTCTTGAGTAACCCTTTTTCTTAGAAAAATAAATACTTGTATAAATGAAAAATCTTGACCAAAAATGCTTTTAATAGAAAAATAATAATTAATAACATATTCAGTGTAATTTTACAAGTTTAAAATCATCAGCTTACAAAAGCAAAAGAAAAATCAGATTGACACGAAAATAAAGTCCAAAACGAAGAATAAGAAAAGAATTCAATAGTGTGAAATTACTGAATTACCCTTGAAAGCTTTATAAAGTTGTGCGGCATCATCGCGAGGCGAAGTTAAGACAGGAGGTATAATCAAGGTAGCCATATTATGAATGATCTTTTACGACTATTTACAAATTAACTAATAAAAAAATCAAAATTAATCCCTTATTGCGAATTATTTCTCTCTCTCACGAAAATTTGTTAAGGCGAGAGAGAGAAACAAAGAGAACTTCAATAGATTAAAGGGGAGATATACAAAAGCAAGTAATTCAAAGGGTAGAATTGGAAAGTTTTACATGAATGGTACAACTACAAATGCGTCTCGCCATAAAAGATTATGTGAGAAATAAAATATGTGTATTATTTAATTATGTTATTAAATGACTATGCAATTTTATTTTTATTTTAAATTGATTTGATTTAGTATAAATAATATTGAATTTTTGATAATATAAGGAGTTACCTCCTCCTCCTCCTCCATATTATGGTTGATATTGTGGTGGCTTTTTTTTTTTTTTTTTTTGCTTTTGTTGACTTAGTTGTTAGGGTAAGAATAAAATTTTATATTTGTTGTTGAAAAGAAATGAAAATTATTATAAGGGGTCATTTATAAGAATAATGTTGGAGGTGAACGATTTTAATTTTTTTATTTTATTTGTGTTATAATTATTATTTGAAGTTAAATAATTTTTAATTTTTGATCTTGAATAAAGTCAATAATTTAACAAAATATATAGTAAGAATGTCTATAAGTTAAGCAATTAAAGTCACAAAGTGCATAAACTCCTTAGCTAGTGATTCAGCGTTTGAATATAAATTTCGAATTTGATACTCCTTAGCTAGTGATTCAGCGTTTGAATATAAATTTCGAATTTGATTTCGAAAATATGTCATATAGCAAAGGTCAGGTTGTCCTAATGCTCTCCTCAGACAACAGACATTTAAATTCTGATATTTTTGTCTATATTGTATAGGAAAAAAACTAAGATTCTTTTAAGGAGGCACGTGGTGCTACAGTGGCTATTTTTGAGGAAAAAATAGTTATAATAAAGTTGCAAAGATCTACTAGTGATCCAGATCTCTTCTTCTCTTCCTCTCCCACCTTCAAACAAGTCAGCAAAAATCTACTTCATCTCCATCAGGTATAACCTCCTCCTTCAAATCCCATTTCCCAGTTTTAATTTGTGGTTTAAAGTTCCTTACTTTCTTGAAAAATTTCACTTGATATGATAATTGATGATTTTGGTGCTTATTTGTGAGATTGATCAAGATTCTTGATATAATGAATTGGGGTTGTTGAAACTTTTATAAATATGTTTAAAGTTTGTAGCTTTATTTGCTACTTTAGCTGATTGTCCTTAGGTTATTGAATATTTTCTATGATTGATCAAGATTGTTGAATTTAATGAATTGGGGCTGTTGGAACTTTCATAAATATGTTTAAAGTTTGTAGCTTTATTTGCTACTTTAGCTGATTGTGCTTAGGTTATTGAATATTTTCTATGATTGATCAAGATTCTTGATTTAATGAATTGGGGTTGTTGAAACTTTCATAAATATGTTTAAAGTTTGTAGCTTTATTTGCTACTTTAGCTAATTGTGCTAGGTTATTGAATATTTTCTA
This sequence comes from Solanum habrochaites, assembly GCA_027704765.1. Classification (NCBI taxonomy): domain Eukaryota; kingdom Viridiplantae; phylum Streptophyta; class Magnoliopsida; order Solanales; family Solanaceae; genus Solanum; species Solanum habrochaites. The sequence goes on from JAKWJA010002492.1 coordinate 1,946,008, forward strand.
TGATTGATCAAGATTCTTGATTTAATGAATTGGGGTTGTTGAAACTTTCATAAATATGTTTAAAGTATGTAGCTTTATTTGCTACTTTAGCTAATTGTGCTTAGGTTATTGAATATTTTCTATGATTGATAAAGATTCTTGATTTAATGAATTGGGGTTGTTGGAACTCTCACAAATATGTTCAAAGTTTGTTGCTTTATTTGCTACTTTAGCTAATTGTGCCAAGGTTCTTGAAAAATTTCCATTTGTTGTGAGTAAATTGATGATTTTGGTGCTTATGTATGAGATTGATCAAGAATTTACTTGATTTGGTAAAGTGGGGTTGTTGGATTTTTGGGAAATAAGGTTGTTGGATTTTCCATAAATATGTTTGATTTTCTTGTAGATGTGTTTATTTCACCCACCAGAATCATTTGTCCTATAAAGGGATTCAATCATCTGGCCCCTCAGGTTAACAAATTAGCGATCTTTTATCTTAAGCAAATATGTGATGAGAATCAAAAATATGTTTGGTGATTTTAGTTTTTATTTTGCGATTATTTATTTACATCTTCCCTGATTCAATTTGTTCCAAAAAAGTACTTGTAGTGAGGTTGCGTAGGTCCAACATAATCCTCCTAAATGGTAGCAAAAGATGGGCAAGGATCAATTGGTAAGCTAAACAAAGTTGATATTGAAGTAGAAAGAAGGCTAATAAGTAGGAACAGAAGTCGGGGAATTCTAACTTTATCTTGTTCCCAAGACTTCCTTTTTATTTGGCAAGGCATGGTAACGAAACTTCATGGGAGCTTTGAGTCATTAAGCTCATGATCTAGGGCTCAATTAGGATAACTTCACGTGAGCAATTGTAAATGATGAAAGTCATTCTCAATTGCTTTTGGTTTCCAAAGCCATTATTGGAGGGCAAGGTTTGGACTTAATAATAGTAGTATTTATAATTCGACTTAAAGATATATTCCTATATGCAATAGGTTATCGAAAGGCACTCGTTTAAAACGAGAAAGTTGAATTTCATGATGCTCATGTAATAATAGAAACTGGCTTAAAGTAAGGATTGGAAGCCTAAGAACAAGATTACAGCATCAGATTGTATAAGTGACTGAATGCTTGTACTGGTGAAATCAATATTCTGGCTAATAACGATAAACATAAGATTGAGAGTATCTATTGAGATGAGAAATATTTTTTATGCGAAGAGTGTGGTGCTTGTGATTGACCTCTTGTTTATAGTTTGAGTTTTATCTAGCTGAATAGTTTTAATTGATTTGTGGAACCAAATGGGGGCTATGGTGAGATACTTCTCTCAAGTAATCTCATTTGAATGTTTCTTGAAGTTAGGATCCTGTAGATCCGTGGACTTCAATTTCTACGTTCTCTCATACACGAAGTTAAATGTCTTGACAAATTAGAAGTAGTGAAATCTGACCATCTTCTTGAATACATAAAATGCATAAAGAAAATCATTTTTCTCTTATTTTACCATTCGTTCGATTCATACTTGTTTTCGATATTAACAAAGATGAGCACTTAAGTGATGCAGAACAAAAGGAATGTGTTTTATTTTCCTACAAGTAATACAAAATATATTATCTACTCGCTGCAGGTGTTTAACGTAGGATGGCCTTGGTCACCACTGCTGAAGTTTGCGATGCAAATCCACAGCTTATTGTGAGTGGTGAACTACGGGCACTGCAGCCAATCTTCAAAATATATGGCAGGCGCCAAGTCTTCTCTGGACCTGTTGTCACTCTGAAAGTATTCGAAGACAATGTTTTGGTTCGTGAGTTTCTCGAGGAGAAAGGCAACGGTAGAGTTCTCGTTGTAGACGGGGGTGGTAGTCTAAGATGTGCGATTTTGGGTGGCAACCCTGTAGTACAAGCTCAAAACAACGGATGGGCTGGGATCGTAGTAAATGGCTGTGTAAGGGACGTGGACGAAATCAATGGCTGTGATATCGGAGTCAGAGCTCTGGCTTCACATCCAATGAAAGCAAATAAGAAAGGTATTGGGGAGAAGCACGTTCCCATAACCATTGCCGGGACTAGAATCTGCGATGGTGAGTGGCTTTATGCAGATACCGATGGCATTCTGATTTCTAAAATGGAGCTATGTGTTTGAGAACATACATCCACCATGCCTTAAAGTAAGTGCATATCAATTGTGAACTTATTTTTATGGAGCTTATATAGTCTTAACTACTACTGCTTAATATGTTATGGGAATCGCGAGCTTCAGTAATCTATTGTATGTTGTAAGTCAAAACTCGTCGTGAACACGTTTTAAGATGGTTTATTTAGTATTTCAACTGCAGATTTCAGTGTATTTGACACTGCATATATTAGTGTTCTTAAGGAAGATTTTTAGAAGGAAGTGCATAGATAGCCACTTTCAACATCTCTCTATTTGAGACATAGCCAAAGTTTCTAAATGTTTGCAAATTTAGCCATTTTAAACCAACCTTAAAACATACACATGTATGAAGTTTGGCATGCCAAAACCTAAAACTTCAAACAATTTGGAAGCAAGCACACTTCCAACATATGCAACATTTTTGTTCGAAATCGTAGAATTATTAGCTAGGAAAAATTAGACTCTAAGACATCTATGTATTAAAGTTCACACACATATGACTGAAAACAAGATCAGGTATAAGTAGTTCAACATTTCACAATGTCCAAACATATATGTTTGAACCAATTGATTTCAAATATGATCGAAGTATACACATTATATACAGTATCAGTGTGTGTATAGTGTGGTGTTTAAGTATGTATATCAAATAATAGTAAATGTATATTTAGTATAAAGTATGTATACTTGATACATATTCTGTATACTTGATACATATTGCCAAACTGAATCTCTACTGTGACAGCAAAATTGTACTTGGAAAAAGCTAACTTTTAGAAATCAGCCAAAAAGACCATTGATACATTGAATTTTACCAGCATATCTACAAATCTTAAAGCTTACATCCCATGTCTTCCAATTTTATGTCCCACCATAAAATGATTGCACATTTTGTGTTACTTGTTGCTCTCACATTATTTGCTTTTGAACTTTTCTTCTCTTTATATGTAATATAAGTTGTATATTACGCTACAAAAGTTGCGGTAAAGAGCCAAGTATTTTTTCATCTTTAATCAAATGCCTGGAATTCTGCTTGCATTTGGTAAGTAACGTTTTATACACTACAAGAAAACTGTGAATTATATGGGGATTAGTATGAAAATTCACAAGAAACTTATTTTCCTGCAATTTTTTGTACGAATTCCCATGTAATTCTTAGTTTCTTGTAGCGTTACTTACCCCCTCCACCCCCACCCCCACCCTCACCCCCGAGTGACACTTCCTGAAACCAATCAAGGATTAAACATGTCTCAAAACGGATATCGAACATCGTATAATATTTATAAAAAAAAAAAGGTTAATAACAATTAATTGTTCTTTGTGTCTTTCTTCAATCAAGTAAATTATAAGTAATTGTTCTTTTATGTTTTTCTCCAATCAAGTAAATCACAATTAATTGCTTTTTTGTTTTGGTCTTTCTTCAATCAAGTAAATGAAAATTAATTGTCAATTAAATAATTCATCTATCTTCTTCTTCTTCTTCTTTTTATCGACTTTTCTGCATGCATCTCAATTAATTTTATTAAATATTCGTTATCTTTCATATGTACCGAATAACTTAATTCTCTAAGGCATAAACATATACGAATAAATCACCTAAAAAATTGCCAATTTAAATGTGAAACTCATAATTTAACTCATTCCTAGAACTATTATTATATATTGCATGTTATTAATTTTTTTTTTTATTTTATTAGTTTTTGGATAGCCAATAATTAACATTTTTGTATGCATCCTTATCAGAAAAAGAACTACTTAACCACTATTGATTAATCAATATTATTATTAATGATGATTATTGTATAGATTGTCCCACATATATCAACCCACTATTTCCTACATTTAGTATTCCCTTTAATTTTCCTTTTAAAAATTGATAATCTAATAATTTTCCTATTGCAATCAATGCCTTCACCAAACTTCTATTATTTATCTGAAAATTATTTTTTTTTAATCTAAAAAGTTTTGTTAAACTTTTTATTTTGTGCCTAATTAGCTCTAGCTCTAATTGTGTATTATATTAGTTACTAAACCTACTCCACTAAGTTATAGCACACGAGTGTCCCATGTTGTTAATTACTCCACCGTTTTAAAATATTTATTACGTTTTATTTTTTCAGAATCAATTTACTTAAATTTTGTCAAAAAGATATTTTTTTTTCATCTTATTAATATAAAGAGTACTGCAACTTATAGTATTTTAAAATAATTTTTGAATATTTTAATTTTAAAATATCAATTTAATTTAAAAATTGATCAAACTAAGTATCGAATAGTGACATGTGGCATTTCTAGAGATAGAATTTTTTTTTAAAAAAAAAATCATTTCATTTTTTTAAGGATTCAACTTATTTTCCATTTATTTTCTGATATTTTTAGTATGTGAGAAATTAATTAAAACATCTAACTGAAAAAATGTATTGGTAATGGATGGAAATTGGAATAGTCTAAAGCCTTAATTTATAAACCTTTTTAAATATTTATTAAGTAGTTTTTCACGTGTCAACACTAAAACAATATAAATTCTGATAAAAACATTCATCGAAACATATAATTTTCTTTGCATCTTATATACATTATATATATTATTATTGTTTAACATATAGATGTAAATATATATATATATATATACACCATATGGACATTATATAATTTTAAATATATATATATACACCATATGGACATTGTGGATATATATTGTCAGAAACATTCATATATAAATAAATTATAGTGCTATAAATTAATTTCATTGTTCAATTAATATTGACGCATCATGTAAAAGTTTAATATCTGTTTTTATTATATATATATATATATGTATGATACAAATTAAAGATGCATTGCTACACTTGAAATTAATTATGTCTATGTTGAAAAGTATACTTAATATTTTAACTATTGGTCCACCAGGACCACAAGATAGCCATAATTGAATATAACTACCAAAGAGAATTTTAAAGTAAATTAAATGAATAAATTCTACTTTTGGGGGTAGTTGAGCTAAAAAATTAAAGAAGGATTTTACCAAAAATTTGCAAGTTGTTGTTCAAAGTATTCATTAGGGCGGAATCAGAATTTTAATTTTGTAGTTTTTAAATTGTAAAAATCAGTTATTTGAATAAAAGTAATTGAGTTTGACTAATTTTGTATTAGAATTTATAATTCACTCCCACTTGTAAAGTAGACATCGTACTTGAAAAAGAAAAAGTTTTATTGTTTCATAAAAATAAAAAAAAATTATAACTTTTTAATATGAAATAAATTTATGTAATAACAAGATAAAAAATATGTTTAATGCACTTTAAGTAATGTCAATACAAATACACGATTTGTTTATTTTATACTATTATTTATTATTCAAAATAAAATTAAATAAATAAAAGATATATAATCATAATTAACAAAAAAATGTACATTTGAATTATATATTTTTTGAAGATCAAAGACTTCACCTTTTCAATTATAAAAAATAATAGTTATCACTTAGTTCTATAGAATAACATAAAAAAAGAAGAAAAGTTATACTATTTTTAGTGATATCATGAATTTTGAGGGAATACAAATTAGAAGCTTAACTCATTTAGCTAATTCATATTTTACTCATATTTTTATGGATTAAATATGAATATCAACCCATATTTTACTCATGTAAAAAATCACCCAATCCGTTAAAATATGAACGAATTAGGCAGATCACCAAAATACAGGTTCATTTTACCAGCACTATTCATAATATCAAACTAATTTTAATACAATATTCATTCTACCTACTAAATTGTTCACATATTTGCCTTTACTAAATTGCAAAACTTGTGATTTTTAATTATTTACCAACTTTGTTGGACGAGCAATTATTTTTCATTTAACTTATTTTGTTAAATTTTTCATGAGTTGTGCATATTAAAAGGACAAAACTTGTTATTATATTTTAATTACTTTAATTTAAAGTTAATAATATATCAATTTTATATCTTTGATATGGTTACATGACTCAATAGAGAAAGAAAAAAATGCAAAGAAACAATTGTTTTCAATAAAGAAAAGAGACAAAATAAAAATATTGGACCCATACAAAAGATTTTCATAGTATTTTAATCATCAAGGCATCCACTCTAATTGGTAAGGCTAAATTTGATATTTTTTAAAAATACCATATTTTTAAAAGGAGTTTGAAAATATGAAGTAAATAAAAAAAGTTGTCGAATAAGATTCAACATCTATTATATATGCATACAATAAAATATAACTATATAAAAATAATATAATTTTCCAAAAAAAGAAAAAAAATCGACTGAACATCTCGATCCTACCTGATTCCGCCCCGTCCAAACCTAACTCACGTCATTCCATCGTGTGATATAGTTGAAATGATGATGATAGCTCTTGTACTTATTCATAACAAAAATTACATTAATTAATTAAGAAAATTGTTTATTAATTAATCTAAGTGAAACTACTAATAGTCTATTATATATATATAATACATATCACTATCTATCTATTTGATTTAATTAATTAACCACCAACTAATTGTATTATTCCGTCCTAATCTACCAACTAATCATTATTCTTCATATGAAATATAAACAGGTAAAGGATAAGAATGAATTAAATATAGAAGGTGAAATGTCTCTATTCAAATATCAAGTCAAATATAAAACCTTATAATATATAATAATAATCTAACATAGGTGGTTGTAGTAACAAATCAAATCATTGTCCCAACGCCATGATTAGATGCTTCCCGTTTTAATTTGTTTATCGATTTTAATTGAAAAAAATAAAAAATAAATAAATTTTATGATCTTAAATTAAAGATATAAAAATCTTATAAGTATGTCATGTCAAAACATAAAATTAAAAATTATCAGAGAAAAAAAAGACGGAACAAATTGAAACGGGAAAAATGCACATAAACAAAAGGAATCGAAAGAAAAAAAAGTACGACAAAATTGAGGATGTTTTAAAAATAAATTACTTTTCGATTTCATTTGATTTGGAGATACTACCATTTGAAGAGTTAAATTATTTTTTATTGAGAAAAATGGATAAATATACCTTCAAACTATTGTAAATGATGTGCAGAAACCTCCGTCATACTTTTTAAACATTGGTGTTCATGTCGTCCAAAATTAAAAGCATATATGCCCTTGACTCTAATAAAATACTAAATAGGGACACGTGGCGCATGCAATCTTATCCGTCGATCCGATATTTAATAAATATCATGTTGGTGGATAAGATTATGACATATATATATTCGTTAAGTATAAAAGGTATACATACTCTAATTTTTGGATGACAAAGTCTTCAATATCTCAAAAATATGATGCAGGATATTTAGTTCGAGAATATATTTATCTTTTTTTATTCGACGGTAGTTTTCTCAATTTTTTTAGGACAATTGTTTTGAATTATTGACTATATATATATAGTACTATGTGTGTGTATTTTATTTAAAATAGGAAATTTTATTTTAAAGAGATTATGCTTGTAGTCTTACTTAAACAAAAACATTATTGACTCGCATATTTTAAATTTGATCATATAAATTGAACAGATGATTAGATTTATGTTGAATTTTGTTCAAGAAGCAGGTGGAAACTACGCGCAATCCTAACTTGCTTTAACAAATAACTTAACAGGAGCTTGGAGTGCAACCATTCTTACTTTATTTTGAGGTGAATTTTTAAAGAATTTAATAGACCATTACCTTTTTGAACAGTAGAAAAAATTATGCATGTTTCCAATAGAATAATATATGTCCAACCAAGTGGAAAAAATATTGAAATCCAATTAGTCTAACTATTTCTTAATTATTCTATGTACTCTTCTAAAATACAATATAATTTTTGAATGTGAAATAGACAAAAAAAAAAGCACTCGTTTACACCAAAGGGTTTACCAAAGCACTCCAAATGGGACAACCATATGAATTGTTTTTCCATTTTTTTAAAAAAAAAATTTAGAAACGGAAAATAAGTGCACGAACAAAGGTAAATAAGTTTAACTGATTGAATAAGGGGTCATTTCGATTTAGTTAACAGCAACAAAGGAACCGACTGTTGGAAGAATTGCAATGAAAATAATGAAATTAAAGTAGTAATTTTACGGAATTCGTAATCAGATATACGTATAACTACTACCATAATTCTTTTATCCTAGATGTAAACCAACATCGGAAATCGAAATAAGAATTAAGTTGCCGGTATACAGTTAAAAAGAGTTTTCGACCAACCACAAATTTAATTTTACTCTCCCTTAGCTAAATTATATTATGTAGTCTGTCTAAATCATGCCCTTGCACATGTGTACTATTGTTATAGCACTTATTTTATACAAACATTAAAATAGAGAACTATGAGGGCATAAATACCAATACCTGATTATTTGCATTGCAACATTTAGATCACCAAACTCTGGCGCTCGTTCATGTTTTTTGTTTGTCCAATTGAAGGATTAAAATATTTTAAAGTGACATCTTTCCCGAAAAGTTTGCACACTTAAGCCAATTACATGGCTCAACATAGCACTTTATACTCTTACGGCAATTAGTATTTCTACACATTTGTCGTAGCTTTACTTCTGTAGACCATCATGTCGTCTCGAAGCCCCGTGTGGTTGGGCCGATGGTGGTTCGCTATTGAAAATCCTCTTAAAAATGTATACGTCCTTCTTCTACGTACTATATCTTCTATATTCAAGGAAAACACTGCATATAATTTTTTTAAGTGTCAAGTTATACATGTATCTTATGGCTGTTCATCGTTTCGATGCGTTTACAATCAAATTCTAAATCGCGAAAATTTCGATATCGCAATCGAATTTAACTAAAAAAAATTTGATATCCAGGGTTATTTTATTAGGGTTTGCCTTTCGTCTTCTTTAAACTTTTTGACAAATCCGACATCAGTACTTTCTGGTTTTGCTTGGTGTTTGATTTACCACTCAAATCCCTCTCACTTCACAATAACACTAACTGCACCGGTAATTACTGTGAGACTATCAATTTTACTACCCTTAGTCTCCTACGTATTCACCCCAACCCCCCAATTATTTTTTTTCATCAATAAATTAAAAATAAATTTGTTAAATTTTAATAACCCTTAGGCCTTTAACTTTAAACCAGATTTTTTCAAAGCCGGTAACAGCTTTAACACCAAGGATAAACAATCTCAAATCCAGTCCATCAAAATCTTCACTTTAATAGTCATTGTCACTACTATGTAGCTTCCGCATAAAATATGTACCTTTACCTTTTCGTAATATCAATCACTCTTTGTTCGTTAATGATAACTCTCTATCTATTCTGCTTCTTCTAATTGTTCTGACTGACATTCGAATAATTTCCTCTGCCTGTGAGAATTGTTTCATTCCTCCTCTCTCCCCTCCCTACTTTCGTACGTGGTTATTGGTTCTTATTCGCCTCATAATCTTTAGTGTCCTCTCACACAAGAATTATTACTTTTCAAACTGAACTAATCAAAAAACAGAATCAAACTGAACAAACCGACATAACCACAACTATGGTTAGTGTTTTTCGTTTGGTTTGGTGTTTGCGTTTAGAAATTTACCAAAAAATAACTAACCTTCATTTTGTGGTTTTGGTTTTTAATCATCTTTCAAAGATAACTTCCGATCCAAATCGAACCACATAAACACCCTTACTTATACGATACTAAGGGCCTCTTATCTCTTGAACTTATTTTAATAATGAACGTTCTACCTTCTACCCCTCTTTTAGCCCTACATGCACACTTGGAAAAAATATCCATACACGCGCTAAGGCTGGCACAATATAAGTGCTTCCAGGTAGACTGAAATTATTCCAAAACCATAATATTGAAGGAGTACCTTTTGTGTTTTCTCTTTAAAAATTTTTTCTACAAAAAATTTAACAAATAAAAATCCAATAATTAAAAAAATTATCAAAGTTGAGATGTTTGATTAGATCTCTATCTGCTTTTCGAACAAAACTAATTAACTTAATAATTCCTCGTCCATCTAATCGCTTTTAGTTATTAGACTACTCAAATTTTTATGTCTTGTTTGTTTGCCCAGTGGAGTTAATAAAAAATCAATTTAAATGAAATTTGATCATACAATGGACATCTCTTTGCACGTAAAGCTAAGAATTTATATTGAATTTATCACTCAAACTTCGTAACATCTGCTCCGCTAATTCTGACCCTCAATTCTTAGTGACACAATGTAATCCAAATATTTGTTTTTGGACAACATCAAAATCCAAAAATTTATTCCCCATGAATCATCCACCTTGAAATTTTAAGTTCTTTACTAGTAAATCTATTTAGAATTAAAAATTTAAATATTTAAAAATAATTATAGAATGTTTTACAATAATGGGTCGTCCAACCATTTTTCCATGTCAATATGATTAAAAGAATATATATTTTTAATGTTATATAAAGTATATACGATTTGAATCTCGAAAAAAAATAAAATTATAAACTGAAAAAGAGAATGTAAGAAATATTTTTTTTTTCTATTTGGAGGTTGAGTTTACAAAACTTTAGGTTGATATAATTATTTTTTAAAAACTGAAAAAAATTAATTAATAACAATTAAACACATTTTTGGGGGCTCTTCCCGTTCTAGAAACAACACTGACCCTAATTATAGTAAAATCCTAATTATAGATGGGACATGAGAGCATATAAGATAATAAAATTAATTAAAAACTAATAACCAATTAATCATACATTATCTCATCCTCTAATTTATTCTGGTCAAATTTAAATCATTTCATGGTAGGCCACAAGAGCCAACTTTTTGTTGTATGATTATAACCTAATTAACTAATTATCATGGCAATTATACTAAAGAATAGGAAAAATTAGTTTTTTAATTAGTGCCATATGTACGTATTAGCATGATATATATAGTGAAAAAAGAATTTCTCTTATTCGTTTTTCTTACGGCTAATTCAAGCTATTACTACATATCGGCATTCATAATGATATTTTTTTACTTAAGTTAATTTTTTTTTATCAAAATGATAATATATTTTGTCCTGATTCTCCAAATACTTCTCACACTACTGATAAAGAATTTACGATGCTATTAATTACAAATGTAGGCTCGATACAAAAATCAAAACATCACCTCATAAATTCAATACCCATTGCCACGAAATGAAATTACGATGTATATAATGCGAAGCCTACAAAAAAAAAATCGATAATAAATAGCAAATATCCACAATCTGTCCAGACCTGAAATTAGATCTTAGTTTAGCCAATCTATTGGTGTAAGATATCATTATGTGCCCTCTAGCATTTTCTAAGCACTCGTTAATAACTTTACACCACCATCCTCAAACTTGATTATTAACTCAAACCCCTATGCCACTTGTGAAAAGTATAAAACTTTTTGGTGTTACAAAAAAGATAGCAAGCGAGTAGTACAATTCAAAGTAATTTTACTTTAAAACTCAAATTTTCTATAATATATAAAAATTATTTTAATACGAAGGTGACTCGTTAATATTAATTAATTGGGAGAACAACCAAAAGTGATTTGAGTAAAAACAAAAAGAAAAAGTAAACTAACTTTAGCATTATAGTAAATTTTATGGTGCCTTAGAAAGTAGGAAAATAATTGCATTTACCATAAATTAGGTATTGTTTTTTTACTATTGAGACATATATTACTTTTTTCGGGCATATTTCTTCAAGTCCCTCATTCTCGTCTGTCCCTTTTGCTTCCCTTTCACTCTTTGCTTGCCCCGGTTTTCTCTTGCAGGATCAAATATACTCTGTTCTAGCCCCCCCACTCGCCTTCTGCTACGTGGGACTTCAATTCAAAACTCTATCTAGTTATTCATGTAAAGCGAATCTTTACTCACTACTACCCTCCCCCTCGTGACCATGTCGAAGCATTATCTATAAAATGAAAGATAAATCATATCGAATGGTCCCTTTAAAGATTTTTTTCTTTATTCCGTATGAGTATGATAGAGTGTACGCCACTAAACCTTCAAAGGCAAGACAACACTCATGAGTTTCTACTAACCTTTAATCCTACCACACGACTTCAAATCTTCCTTTCTAAAGTATTGTCATCGGTAATATAAAGTTGTGTCGCATCACTACAATAAAAATGACCATTAGCGGTATTTAATTTTTAATTGTCGCTAAATATGTATTTTTAGCGGCAATTGTCACTCATTACATATGTCCCTAAAGACTTTTTTATAAGGGTTTAGCGATATTAGGTTTTTAAAATGACACTTCCAGTAACTAATTCGATAAATACTTAGTTACTTCTTCTTTATTAGTGTCCATATTCGTCCAATGCTGGACCCGCTAAAAATAGTTTTATCACGTAGGCGGGCATGCAACATGCTACATCCTTATTTCGGACGCGTATAGAAGCAACCTCCCAGCACATGGCAAACATCTCCGTACCACCCCCTCGGCGCTTCTAGAGATCATCTTAAAATCAACTTCACCTGCTCTGTGATAACCGCTGGCTACCTGATCTTTCCCACTCTTAGTTTGCCCACACAATCATATTAACATCCGCTCTCATCCCTCCATAATATATCTCTTCGTCTGAGACATGGTGTACGCGAGCGCTTCCTCTCCCTTCAATAGCCACGTTCATACAACATAACCTCATTCATTGCGGCCAACCTTCCTGATTTTCCCTTTCCCCCCCTTTTTTTTATTGTAGAAGGAAAAAAAATCAAAAAGACCCAGACGGTGGGTGGTTTTAGCCATGAAGCCAATACAAAAGAAGATACAAATTTAATATGTGTTGTAAAAAGTTGAATATTATTAACACTTTTCGTGCCTCTTGAATTTCTACTTCTTTACAAACCACTTGATCACTTCTGGATTCTATGTGTTAGGTACCCCATAGTATGTCTTACTTACTGACATCACTGTCATGTCCTGTTTTGCTCTGCTTTATCCCCTTTAGTCGCTTCTACGCGATTATCTACACACTCAAACAGGTTTGCAAACCTCGCCAATCCTTAAGCCGGGATGGAGTGAGAGGCGGGGCGTCTTTTCCTGACTGACATCAACTGAGAGTGACAGTTCTGAAGTCGGTGGCTTGCCCACCAATATAACGCCGGGGGCCCGTAGGAGCCCGCGAATAGGGTCTTGATCTAGCAGCTTTTCGTAGAACGTGAGATGGAAGCCTATAAATGCTTGGGCTAAACAGTAACCGCATTTAAAAAGGGGCGATCCCAAACTGCGAAAAATTATCTTTCGTTCCACATTTTTCCAAATTTCAGCTGTCTCTCCCATCTCTCCCTCCTATGATTTGTTTTTTATTTTTTCACGTTGGAAATTGGATACGTCACAGCCTTTAATAAGTGTTATACCAACAATATGTTTTTTATAAAACTAAAATCAGTTTTATAACATATTGTGTTTTGCATTAATATAAAATTGATTTAAATAAAATCTTTATCGCATAGATTTTTTTATAAAAATGGTCTTTTATTATAAAAAAAAGACGGAAGTTTGATGCGAAACTTTTTTACATGAAAAGAAATTATAATTCTTTTAATATAATTCTTATTTATATCGCGCGTGTTTCAAAAAAAAGGGTATTTAAAATTTGATCAGACAAATAGAACATCTCTCTTCCCCTCTAAATTCTATCTCTCTATCCAATAATTTTCTACTTCTATCACGAACAACCAATTTTCCTCTTTCTCCTCTCCTAATTATTGCTTTGCGTATCTTTTTAGAATTAAATTAGCTTATCCGCTAAAATAAGTTATAAGAAAAAAAGAATCCGGTGAAGAATATTTCTTAGATATATAATTTTTCTATATTATCAAATCCTATATATAATTAAATTATTCGTACATTAAAATTAATTTTTTTTAAGAGGTGCACTATACATTTACTTAAACATACATATGTGCGACAGATCTTGTGTGCAAGACTAACATTTGGGAGCAACTGACCTTTTAGATTCAAATTTTACAAAACAAACTGTATGCTTTCTAATAGCGTGATCTTTATTTTGAGTTATCCGTTAACCTATATATTATACACCAATTCATTCTGTTCCCCAACACGCGCCTTCCCTTTCTATTTTTACAAGCAAACAACTGCGTTCCTAATCAAATATGTTTCTTGTCTATTAAACACACAATTTGAGCCCAAGAAAAAAAAAAGTAATTTTCTTTCTTTATATATCTAATTTTCAATGTTCCTACCTCAGACTTACCCCCCCTCCAATAAATTTGTAAAAAAATTAACCAAAGAATACAACACGCAGAGTGCCTCATATAACCAATTTTTTCCCACATATTCTGCTCCACTAAGGATATATTTCATCTAACAACATAGAGGTTTTTTGACATGTTATCTTACTTTAAAAGAGACCTAATATTATCACAAATTCTCCACTAAAAATAAAGCGTGATTGTTGGATGACCCCTCCCCTCAAAAACTTTTCATGTCCGTGCTTTTGTTTAAATCTTCATTAATTATATTCTTTCTTATTTGATTTTGGCGGGGATTTATAGATACAGAAATCTATCCTTAGGCTTTTCTACACTTATCAATATTCCATAGGCAGGTTAAATAAAATATATCCACAAGGAACACACTATAACTATAGTAGTAACTCAAATTTAATTCTGATACAAAAATAATTATCATCTAATGTTTTCACAAAACTTTATTTTGTTGAGTGAGGTGTAGTATTGAATTAGAAACTCCCCTTAGTGACTAGCTCATTTATGGAATTTTTTGGGATTTTTCTTTTGATCTGTTTCTGCATATTTATATTGTAATATCTGGAATTTAACCCCTCCGCCAACTCGGAATTTCCAATCGAACACGTATTTATATATTTCGAATTCGTCAGCCATCGAGAATCTCTTATGATAGAAAGAGTGCTATTTATCACTGGATCATAACTTAATTATTAATAAACTTTTAAAACGAAACCTTAAAAAACCTAAAGATATTTGGATTGTGTCAAATTCTATTTCTCTAAAGAAAAAAGAAGAATAAATCTTTAAAAAAATAAAAAAGGAATGTAACGAAACACGGCTAAGATATAGAATAAAAAATATCCTACTAAAATCTAATCCTTGTTGCACACAATATTAATATTACATTTAAACACAAAATGATGATATTTTTAGGCAGGCATTCCACATCCCAATAAATAGTAAAATCACACTGCATAAAATTTTTAAAAAAACAAACACTTCAACAACTCCGCACGACGCGTGTTTATTTTGAAATTATATGAACATTTCATAGAAAATTAAGTTTTTATGTGAATTTTTATATGAATCCCTCGGAGAAATTTCTATATAAGATCAATAACTTTTTTTGTAGTGTGTAAATAGTTTAGATTGAGATATATTGCATCTTGATAACCAAATGATTTATCATATTGCGATAAAATGGTAAAATATTTTTCTTTTTTCATAAACAATGCGTAATCATATTAGTTAGTGTTTAACAATATATTTTGAATTGGATTTCAAAATTTAATCTATTACTATTTAATTGATCACGAAATTTGACTTCAAACATTTTTAAAATTTTAAAAATCGATTTGTTCACTAACCAGTTTTTTAATTAAAAAAATTCATCAAATTCTAAAAAATACTTTTCAACTTCCAACCTCAAAAATTTAAATTTCAAGTTTCAACTTCAAAATTTATGATTCAATAGAAACTTAATTACATCGTAACACTTTGTTTAAGTGTTTGTTATATATTGTTTTATAACTCGACATATTATATTTTACTATCTTCGTCTCTAATTATTTGTTCACTTTTTCTTTTATAGTTGATTCTAATTATTTGTCCATTTTGATAAATCACGAACGGATAATTTTTTTACCTATTATATCCACAATTAAATGACTAATTATTTTTAAAAATGTAGATTTTTTCATCCACTTCATAATTAATAGGGTAAAATGAAAGAGTATTATTTTAATGAATACAACGTTTACGTTATAAGCAACAATTCGTTTCTATCATCGTTACATAATATCACATGTTTTCCTCCTTTCCCTCCTCCTCTCCCCCCTCCTTGTCGGTTGTCCCCTCCCCCGCGTGTCTCTCCCCCTCCGCCCTCCCCTACTCACATGCCGAGAACGAAAAAGATAGCAGGAGAAAACGAGAGAAGACAATCTAAGTATCAAGTATAGGAATAGAGACACCTAAAGTCAAGCGTACAGGAAAGAGATCTTGTTTCAGTAACGTATCTAAGCAGAGGGGGAGGCCGGACACGGAACAAAAAAGTAGAAATAAAAGCGAAAATGTCAAATTAAAAAAATAAGGTCCGGTACGCCAAGCACTGCGCCCCACATATTATCACTACAACGCTGATTGGTTCCATTCACTCCTCGTTTATACAACCATCACATCTTTTCATCCGCCTCTCAAGCATCGTATTTTCGCTGCCAGGTCTACTCTACTTCATTAACCTTAAAATAACACATATTTTAAACTATATAATAACAATATAATAAAATACCACTATCAAAATAAAATATATACGAATATCAAAACCGAAAAAAATCAAAAAAATAAGAACAAATCAAGCATTGCATCAAGCTGTGGGTTGAAGGCCCTCACTGGCTCCCTCTCCCCCTTCCACCCACAAGAAATAGATAAGTACCAACGCCAGACAACCATTAACCCGAGCTCATGCCCATAGACCTTTTTACATGCTATTATTGGACCCGCCCCCATTAACCCAAATACCCTCATTCACTCTTCTTCTTCCTCACTACTCTCCATTTCTCACTTTTGTTTAGAAACAGAGTAAAAGAAGTCGTTTTTTCTTTCTCCTCTTTTGTTGCGTTTGTATTTATGTGCTTGGTAGTACTTTCCGTTCCTTCGTAACCCGAGGAGGTCGGTAAAACGACCTAGTTTCTTCTCCGAATTCTACTTTTTGTTTCAGTTCTTGAAGTAAAAGGCAAAAAAGTAGCAAAAAACAACAAAAACTAAGTGTAAAGTTGTAGTCTTTGTAGTTGGTACTCTAGTGGGTGTGGTGAGAATTGAGGTTCTTGGTGTTTGGGAACTTCAGATCTGATGGGAAGAACAAGTGTTGCTGATGATTTCATGGTCATTTCTTTTACTGACGTTGACTTAAAGGAGTGAAGAGAAAAGTATAAACTAGTCTTTTTTGAAGCTTTGAGGGACAAATTCTTTAAAAGGGTACTGATATAATCATTCAACAATAGTAAAAATGATGGCTTTTGGAAGTCCTACGAGTAATGCTCATAGTACAAGCTCTACTTGCCACTCTTTACTTAGAGAACTGCAGGTCTCTTTTTTTTCTCCTCTTACTCTCTGTTTTACTACTTTTTACTGTACATGGTTTCTTGAAATCCATTTGATTAAATGTTCTGTCTGTGGGGAATTTAGTTACTTGTATATAGTTCTTGAATTTTTGTTTTTTTCTTGGTGCTTATGAAAAAGGGTGTTTTGTTTTTCTTGGTTTTGTTCTCTTCATTTTTT
Organism: Solanum habrochaites; assembly: GCA_027704765.1. Lineage (NCBI taxonomy): Eukaryota > Viridiplantae > Streptophyta > Magnoliopsida > Solanales > Solanaceae > Solanum > Solanum habrochaites. The sequence continues at coordinate 1,963,625 of JAKWJA010002492.1, forward strand.
TGTTTTTTAGGAAAAAGATGGAGACTTTTACTTGATTTGAGGTGGGGCTTTGGTGTTAGTATGGTGAAATGCTTCTTTAAGCATAGAGACTATTTATTGTGCAGTTTATTTATGGCTTGGTAGTTGTAACTTATAATGTCTGTTCAATTAAGTTGAAGTAGTTGTTTCTGCTGTTGGGTTTTTAAGTTAGTTGAAGTCATAATTAATGGTTTATGTAAAACAACTGTTTGTTTTTGGATTATGAAATCCAAGTTTGCTTATATGATTTATTCTGGGATTTCCTTTGTTTTTGTCTTTCTCATGGCTTCAACAATTGCTTGATTCAAGTTTGATTTTGTAGTTGGAATTTTACAAACATTAGTGAAAAAGATAACATTTTGTGTCCAAGATTTCCTGTAGTTACTGTATAGAATTTCTGGGTGAATATGATGGGAGTTCCTATAGGGATTTCTGGCTTCTGGGTGATTAAGTTGGCACCTGGGAGGGAATAATAGTAGTTAGTTTTTGCTGTTTCTCATGTATGTGAGAGACTGCAGTATTGGTTCCTGATTTTTGTAATGTGTATTGAGTCTGGTTGGTGGTGATGTCCAGCAAATATGGACTGATATTGGAGAGAGTGAAGTTGATAAAGACCGTATGCTGTTGGAGCTGGAAAGAGAGTGTATGGAAGTCTATCGAAGAAAAGTTGAAGAAGCTGCCAATGCAAAATCACGTCTTCATCAGTCTGTTGCAGCTAAAGAAGCTGAGCTTGCAACCTTAATGGCTGCTCTTGGTGAACACAACATTAATTCACCGGTAAGGAACACTTCCCTACATGTGGAAACTTTTATCATAGTTAATGATTTATCTTTTCCTCTACTCCCCCTTGTTTATATTTTTCCTTTCATATGGTTACTAGTACTGTGTCCCCTTTTTGGTGAAATGGAACTTCATTGATCACATAGACCAAAAAACTATTAACTGATTGCTTTCCTGGAGCCTTAGCAATGCCTCAACTCGCGCAAAGTGGGTATTTTGATGTTATTGTTACTTTTCCTCCAAGGCTTACAGCTTAGAGGTTCTTCTAGGCTGTACTGTTGTATCATATCTTAAGCAACTAGCGTGATTCCTATTATCTTCCAAATAACAGGAATCTCACAAATGGAAGACAGAACTGTCAAGTTCTCTTGGAATAGAAATATATGGATGATCCATCTCATGAATTCTATATCTCATGTGATCATGATTTATTAGTGTAGCAAGGTGAACTTTATAGATAATTAATATTTAAAGAATTGAAAGTTTCATATTGTGCTAAAGATATGGAGAAGGAGTGTAGTGATCTAGTTGTTTCATTTTTCTTGGATTTGGGGGATCGTGTGGAGTGGCTAATTTAAGGAGGTATCTGTTGTTTTTGGACTAAATTATTGCTCATATTTCTACCCCCTGTAAAGTCCCTCCCGATTGCAACATGAGTATCGCTTCCAACAATCTAACTTTTTAGTTGTTTCTTCGTTTCTTTTCTCTTTCTTCTTTTTGCCTAGAAGATTTAGAAACCCCCTACCCTGCGATTTTGCTTCTTTCCTGCTCCATCAAATTAAGTTTCGAGCACAGTTTACTGCTTTGTTTCGTATTTGGAAAGAAAGCATATGCACTAATCATCTCTTGAATTTTTGGTGTAATGTGAAGTATGTCTATGATGTATATGTAATTGTGAGTTCATAGACTCCCTGAAGATTCAAGGGAATCAGTATTGTTTTTGCAACATGTATATTGAGCACTTGGTGCAACTAATTAAGTATAAATAAATGAGCAACAATTTTGGCCTATTACAGAAAAAGAGAAGGGGTTTGTTTTGGTTTGATTTCAAAGTGAAGACAAGGCTTTGTTTTTCTTCGTTTTCTAAAACCAGAGCTGTTCTGGAACCAAACAACTTCAGTTTTGGTTTTTGAAAAACTTTCTGGAATCTTTTTGAACAACCGATCCATTATTTCGCTTGTTAATTTTGCGTTTTCCTTTTCGGTCTTTTTCTGATTTTTGCTTTTCGGTTCAACAGATACAGCAGAGAAGATGTCAGCAACAACCGGCAGCTCCCTATTCATGAAAGGAGCAGCTTGGATTAATCATGCCTCTTGTTGATGATTTAAAAGCAAAGAAAGATGAGAGAGTTAAGCAGTTCGCAGATATAAAGACGCAAATCGAGAAAATAACTAGTGAGATTTCAGGGTCTTGTAATATTGTCAATTCTCTTAGCACCTTAAACTTGGAAGAACATGACTTGTCGACGAGAAAGCTGTCTGAATGCCAATCCCATCTACGTGCTCTTCAAAAGGAGAAGGTATGTGTGGACAAAGTTGTATTTCAATTGTATCTTGTTTCTTAGTTACTTTTCTCCTCTTTTCAATTTTTATGCTTTTCCTAATTTGTCAGTCCCCAAGAATGACAGTTTTCTCTATTTAATGACAATTTAACTTTAAACTTCTCATTTTCCCTTAATGAGAGGATTATTTAATGGGCACTCTCTCCAAATATGACGTTGTTAGAGGAAAGACCACACGATTTCCAACGATCCTTAAGTCTTTCAGTTCTTAAACGGAAACTGGTGTCCAGTGTCACAACATCAACACCATCACATAAATTGAGATGGAGGGGGTAATATTTTTAAATAATGCAATACGAATTTATCTTACTGCTGAAGCCAAGACTTTGAACAATGTGAGAGACGTTTGCTTTTCTTGCTTTCAGTTAACCTTCCTTTGGCTAGTGTTCACACTGGTTTTTCCCTGTTGGTTATGTAAGAGGGAACGTGTTTGTGTATCATTATTCTTGTGATACATACAATTCTGTAAGTTGCCTTGTCAACTTGGTCCATGGATGTAGCTTAGTTCCCATTTCTCTTCTATCGCATTAGTCCACTTCTATAGGATCCAGTTCATCTACAGCACTCTTAAAAGCTATACAGTATATAACTGAAAATCCTTTTTTGCGTTTATGTGGTTCAGCATGGCATTCTTAATCATCATGAATGGTGCATTTTTGGTTTATCATAAGACGCCTGTCTTTCTTTTAGAAAATTGAATAATGATGATTGCTTCTGCATGCAGTCTGTGCGTGTCCAAAGAGTTCTGGACAGTGTGATGAGGTGCACATACTTGTTCGTTGTACTTCCTTGGGGGGCTGGATTTTGGTTGAACTTATAAGCGAAGTGGTTTGCTCAATCCTAGCTTGCACTAGACAGCATGGGACATTGTAAACACAAACATATCATGACAGTACCATTGAAAAGGTCTAGACCAGGCTATCCTTAAACTGAAAACAGAAAGAAAAGTTCGATATCAGAAGGTATTGTTTTCCTAGATATGGATGGTAGTCTTTTCTTTATTTGCTATCTAATCTCATCAATAATGCAGCTAAAGGACGTGGCGGGAATCGGTCTCTGGTTTGACTTTGGAATTGATTAATACCACTAGAGAAGAAGTGGTAACGTTATTCAAGAAGATCATTTCCTTTCTTGACATTTCTGAATCAAAGGTTGTTGAACCAGGTGCACTTACATTGGAGGTTATTCAACAGGTGTGCAAACACTTTTTACCTCTTAATTTTTCCCTATTTCTTGGTCTATTCTTTTTTCCCCTATATTTCATTTCCGCAGACAGTTTTGTGGGCTTATTTTTCCAAATTGTAATAATTAATAGTTCCTATATATATATATTTGCAGAAAGATTTGATGTTATTTTTGACAATTGCTTAGGTTATCATCAAATTGGGAGAGCTTATACCAATTGAAAGCAGCGATATGAAAGCAGTGGTGATGAAAAAATGAGGGGCAGAACTGAGGATTGGTGCGTAAGTAACCCATATACAGCCTGATTCAAGTACTGCTGCTGATAAATCCAGTGCAATGATTGACTCTGGTAAGGCGTCTGACTTGGATTCGTTAAATGCTTTGTTCATCTGAAATTCAATGCAGAGAAATGAGCTCAATCTCCATTTGAAGGTCTTGTGGACCCTTGTGAACTCCTGGCAAATATTGAAGCACAAATAAACAAAGTAAAGGATGAAGCTTTAAGCCGAAAAGAAATTATGGATAAGATAGAGCGGTGGCTTTCATCATGTGATGAGGAAAACTGGCTTGAAGATTATAACCTGGTAAGTAAAAACTACTTCCTTTCGATTTCCTGTAGCTAATCTGCATTTTGTACTAACTAACGCTTCTAGTAACTTTAGTTTCTATTGTTGACAAAAACTTTACATCAGCTATAGTTTGATTAGTTTTATATTGTCAGGATCATACACGTTACAGCGGTGGAAGAGGTGCTCATATAAATCTAAAGCGAGCAGAACGAGCAAGAATTACAGTGACTAAGATTCCAGGTATTCTACTCTAGCTTTTTCAGCGGTGTCATTTAAGCTTGAATCATTGACACAAAGTGTACTCAAAGGATTTTATGCTCAGGTATGGTTGACAGTTTGATTAGCCGGACACTAGCTTGGGAAAATGAGAATCAGAAGTTGTTTCTGTACGATGGGGTGAGTTCTTTTGCAGATAAGAGACTTCAGATTTTTTCCTTGTTTCTGCTGTTGGTCAAGTGGATTTGGCTGTACTTGTAGGTGAGATTGGTGTCAATATTGGAGGATTACAAAGTGAGTCGACATCAGAAAGAAGAGGATAAGAAACGTGCGCGGGTACTGTCATTACCCTTATTTACTAATAAATGCTGAATTGTTATATGAGACAATGTATTCTAACACAAACGGGATGCAACGATACTAACTATTTAACTGGAATCTTATGTTTATAATCACCAAATATATTTGATAATAACAAAATACTACTTTTTGATCTGTCCTTGTACTAAATGGGCGCTTCAATTGAGTCTAATATATGAGAGAATGATATTAAGTATAGAGCATCTTAGCGCATATGATTTACTAATAATTATTTGAAAGTATATGTTTATCTTTTCTTTTACACAGGATCAGAAGAAACTCCAAGATATGCTGCTGGCAGAGAAGGAATCTATATATGGTTCTAGACCTAGTCCAAGAAGAAGCAGCAGCTTTAGGAAGACGAATGGATTCCATACAAATGGAAACGGGTCAGTCACCCCCTCACCACGCCGAAACTCAGTTGGTTGTGCAACTCCAGAGCTTCAAACACCCCGTTCTTACTCTGGGCGGCAGAATACCTATTTCAAGGAAATGAGAAGACTATCTACTGTCCCTCTCAACTTTGTGGCTATGGCAAAGGAAGATACCATGTCATTTTCTTCAATTGGCGGTTCTGAGCCGGAATCTCCACCTCAAGGCTGAATTCACAGTTGGTAAGCTGCTGCATTTCTTTTTACTCCGGAAATTTTATCATGTAAAAATCTGCTATCACACTTAGGGAGGACTTCAAGATCATCTTTTGAGATGTTTGTAGATAAAAAGCACTTGTGTAGGTTCTTTTGCTCTCTCTAATTTCCCCTCAATTACCATCACGAATCCCTTCTTGTAGACAACCTGGTTTTAAGTGTAGAAGAGCGTAGAAACGGCTCCATCATCTACTTAGTTTTGAACTGTATGCCATTGGCCCTCGGGATGTTGTTTTTCGTTCCCCTTTTTGATTATGCCATAATATCATTTCAAGTGTGAACTACATACAAGCTCAAGAAGCTTTATGTTTCATGTTACACTTGAATGTCTTATTTCAACCTACATCAGTTGCATCTCACCATGTTTATGTCTTTGCAGGGAGATGATCACATAATCCAAGGCCACATATAACCTCATAATTTGTGAATAGTGAAGGGGAGTGTACACTACTGTAATGCTGTTAGGCTGTTCTAGGCACTTGGTGACTTTTTTGTTAGTGACTTTTGCTGGTTACTATAGATATTGTTTGTGGATATAATAGTGACTTTAAAGTTCTCTGTTTGAATAGATGTTTACTGATCAATATGTACCTTGAGCTTCTTTTTTTGTTGTTGGTGATTTGCATGTACATATAGTGGAATGTTATTGCTATGAATTTATTAGAAATTCATAGGACCTCTAATATTTCTAGCTCCCAATAAAGTTTGTAACATTCAAATGCTCAACTATCATTTCTACTCATATTTGTTTGGGTAAAATTGTATTCTCTCAAGTGTTGGAATCATTGTTTTGCCACTCTAAAAAGGAACATCTCAATTATCATATTATTTCGGTGTTTATGAATGTTTTATGTAATTTTATAATAATAATAACTAGATAATCTAGTGTGATTTCACGAGAAAAGTTTATAAAGATTGCGTTTGCGACATCCAAAATTTCAATTTGTATAGAAATAGCGTCTAAACTGTTTCTGATAGACTCTCGACAATAAAAAAAAATCCAAATCAAACTGTACAAGTGACCAAATAGTGCAATTTGTGTAATTTTGGCTTATAAATGGGATAAAATAAAATCTCAAGGTCCGGGTACCCAACCATGGTGACCCGGCGTCGGATATTCAATAAATACCTGATCGCCGGCGTCATTGCCGGCGGCGGAGTTACTTTCCAAACCCTAACTCCTAACTCATTCCTTTCCTCCACTGATTCACCTTTCATCAACGGCGTCGTTCGGTCCTACCGAGCTCTCTTCACCATAACTTCCACTGTCATCGACTACAAGTTCTCACTGTACGGACTCAATACTCACTCCGACGACTATCGCCTTACTCTCTCCGAACTGCATCTACGATCAGCGAAAAGAATTCTAACGATGTGTGAAGCAAATAAAGGTATTTACATCAAGGCAGGTCAGTTTGTTGCTGCCATTAGGCAAGTACCAAAAGAATACTCAACAACACTTTCTTCATTACAGGATCATGCTATTCCTTTTCAGTTTGAATCGATTAAACAAGTGTTAGTTAGTAATTTAGGTTTAAATTGTTTATCGGAGGTTTTTTTCTCCTTTGATGAGGTTCCGGTTGCTGCTGCATCTATTGCTCAAGTACACCATGCTGTTTTAGTAAAAGACCGTCAGGAAGTGGCGGTGAAGGTGCAGTATCCTGGACTGGAGTATCAAATGAAATTTGACCTTGTAACTATGTCTTTGTTATCGAAATTGGTTGGATGGATCTTCCCTGGATATAGGTTTCAATGGCTTGTAACTGAATTTGAAAAATCTATTGGATCTGAGCTTGATTTTATTGCAGAGGCTAAAAATTTGGAGAGGATTAGGGAAAATTTTAAGGATAATTCTATGGTTAGGGTTCCGAATGTGTTTTGGGATTTTACGACAAGGCAGGTTATGACGATGGAGTTTTGCAGAGGTCGTAAAGTCGATGACTTGGAGTTTCTGAAGGAAAGAGGAATTAGTGAAGTCAAGGTTGCGAAAACTTTGGCAGAAGTATTTGCAGAAATGATTTTTGTTCATGGTTTTCTTCATGGGGATTTACATCCTGGTAATATATTAGTTTCTCCTGAAGGAAAGAATGGATTTTCGTTAGTGTTGTTGGATTTCGGGATTTGTAAACAGTTGAATGAGGATTTCAGATTGAAGTATTGCGAGCTTTGGGAGGCTTTGGTAGTTAAGGACCCAGCCAAAATCCAGGAGATAGGAGAATATTTTGGTGTTGGGAAGTACTCGAGATACTTCCCTGTCATATTCACAGGAAGAACAATTGACAGTAAGTCCGCACTGGGCGAAGGAATGTCTGTTGAAGAAAAGAAGAACCTGAAGCAGGAACTGAAGTCACTTAAAATGGAGGATATATCTTCCTTCATGGAATCTCTGCCTACCGATTTTCTCACAGTATTGCGGACCGATGGGCTCCTAAGATCTCTGACGAGCAAGTTGGGTGCTCCCTTGAGAGTCAGGTTACTAGCATATGCTGAGTATGCACTTTATGGACTTTCGCTGAAGGCTGACTCTAAATCTGATTCTGCCATAGAAGTTGTGCTCTTTAGATTCAAGATTGGCCTCCAATACATCCAACTAAGACTCCTGTTTGGGATATTGGGGCTTGTTTCATGGCTAGAAAACATCAAACACACGTCAACTAGGAGGTTTAAAGATTTTCTTGCTTCAGCTGGTTTTGTGGTAAGGAACTTGTACTGTCCTTTATTGACCGCATAATTAAGTCTGGCCAGTTGTAGTAGTGAAGAAATTGTCTTATTTACATTCACTCACCTCGTAAGAAGCTTTTCTAAACAAATGTCTCTAGGTGGTACACTATAACTCTAGAGAGGAAACTCTGTTTCTACTTTCTACTAACTCCATCCGATCATCTTTGAAGTGTTGTGTCATGCCTCATGTTTAGTCTAAAACTAGACGAAAACCTGTAAAGTCAATTGCAATTTTATAGTAATTTTTTCTCCTCCCAAAAGCTATTGGATCTTTTCTTTTAATGGCATCACATTCTATTATCTGCCTGCACAAGTTGGGATTGCCCTACATAAAAAAAGTTGATTTCCCTTTGAGCATTTGTTAATGTTGTATCTTCTTGTTAGCGCAACTATATTGACATGATATTTACCAATTACAACAAGTACTTTTCAACAATATTTTGCCAATCTTTCACATTAGGAACTTGTGACCTTTTGTCTTATCTGCATTCAGTAGAACACAACTAGATTTCCGACTCTCACCACCATATGCTGTTTGTAGAATTTAAATTTGCTGTGCTCGAGAATATATATTGGTCATTAAACTCAAAATGGGGGTTGGTTTGATGACAATACCCAAGAATTATACCGAGGGTAAATAGTTAGAAAAGTGCTTATAAAAGCACCATTTGATAGCTTATTATCGGAGTTATGAGGTTGTTGCTTTAACATATACTGCTAGAGGCTGCTGTAATGTAACTCACGAAAACTGATGATAAATAAGGCCATGGAAAAGCAATCTGGAAGTGTGCTTTGTCACAATCAGTAATTGCAGAAAGAGCAAGAACTACAGTGACTAACAAGTTCCAGGTATTCTTCTCTAGCTTCTTCAATGATGTCATTTAATCCTGGATCATCAGCAGAAGTGAAAGTCAATGGCTTTTTACGCTCAGTTATCTGTTTGATTAACAAGGCTCTAGCTTGGGAAGATGAGAAACAGAAGTGTTTCTGTACGATGGAGGTGCTTTCTTTTGCAGCTGTGCTGCCATAGGAATGGGATGAATCACAGTTACCATCTTCTGGCTCACAATGAGTGATGAAAAACGACCCATGAAAACCAAGAAAGTGTGTACGCGATCATCCCAACTGTGTTTCTCCTTGTAAAACATGTCCAGGTGACTATTAAAACTCATTGAAGGTTGATGTACCTCCTATTTTCATCTTATTATAATTGGAAGAGAGGACTGTGCTTCTTAACGATTCGTCTAGTCCTGTACATGTATAGCTATTTCGATGTAATTATGATGGTCTCTTCTTTCTCAACATGTATATTAGTTCTAATGACAATGATACAATTGAAGACATCTAATTTTGATTTCTTAGACAAGGATACTTTGTACTTTGTGACTATGATTTAGTTAAGTCATATGCACATATAGCAGTGAACTTTTATCACACCTGATCCAGTTCTTTAAACTGAGAAATAACAGAAATACTTTGAAAAATGAAGTCTATACTCTCTATACAAGAATTCCATCCACAATGACTCATGAACCCACCTGTAGACGAATGAGCTAAGATTTCTGGTTGTGGTGCCCATTCTCTTACCACTAACCCGACCCCTTTTACTCTTTCCTCAAACCCTTCAGGCAACTCAACTCTCCTAGCTTCCTCGGCAAAGATATCTCCTCTATCGGCGTCTCTCAACACCCATATAAACCTCTGTTTGCTCTGCTCTAATCCCTTTGCGAGCTCCTTTACTTGATTAACTGAACTTAACTACACCTCTGATCTTGCGACATGAGTGAAATACACCACTAAATCCTCACCAAGTCAACACTTCTCTCGATTTTTTTATTAAGAACCCCTTGCTCCTACAAGAGTTTGAGACCACTTGCTATGTCATGTGGTAGAACGGAGTGTATCTTAGTTTAGTTTGTCAAGTAAAGGGTGTTTTTAAGACTGTCAATAGTTCGAACACCAAATTAATAATTTTCACCAAGTTCAAGAATGTTTTCAATAGAGAAATCAATCATAGCTATGTAGATTTCACCTTATTACAAGACAAAAGGACACGTCATTTGACAAAAAAATTGGATGTGAGGAAAGAAAAGTATGTGGTGCATATTGCAGAAGTACTATTTTGACCACTCATCATAGTTTTGGAAGCTAGTAATAATAATTGATCTTCTAGATTCTTTTTCATTTTTGTTTTCTCTTTTCAAGTGTTTTGTTTACTTTATATTTTTGTCTGTTTTTTTAAAATGATCTTGTAATGCTCCAGGACTACATAATATCAGAAAACACTCAAGTCTGTCTAAAGGAGTATATTTTTTTTTTTGGAACAATTTGTTTCGATTCGATGTTTGATATTGATTTTGGAGATCATGAATAAAAAGTCTCACTTTGAAAGGTACAACACTTCATGCCAAAGGTGATCTCAGATTAATGTTCGAACGTCATGTCTCTAGTTAAGGATAGTAATTAAGTCAAAGAGTTTTGGGAATATTTGAAGACATAACAAGTTTTTACTATTTGTTGGGAAAATCAGCTGTGATGAACTTTTCAATTCTTTCATTGTGATTTCTCAGATGTTCACTCTACTACTAAAGTACTAATAGTTATTATCATCGCGTAAGTCATTTTATTTATCGAGAGACCAACAGAATCACACTGAAAGTGTCTACTGCAATACATTATACAAATAGAAGAACTATCACTCTTGCCAAGATGTAAAATAGTAAACGCGATCGAAATGATAACATAAACAAGTAACCAGCAATGTTGTTTGTTTTTCTGAATCAATATTCATTAGTTGTTGAGAGATAGAAGATGAAGTCTATCTTGTGATATGCGCGATGAAAGAATCCAACTCCATTCGAGAAGCTCCCCCTTTCTCCGTGGACTGTCTTACAGCTTCTCCCAATTCTTCTGCTCTTTTTCTGATGACATTGCCTTCTTCTGATGCCATCAACTTCCTCACGACGTCCTCAATAGTGGATGCATTCACCAGCTCCTCGCGTTTCTCCCACTCCCTCACAATCAGGCCTATTTTTAACACGTCTGTCACGAAGAAACCAGTCATTGGTTGATCAGAGTGCATAGGCCAAGCAGCTATAGGCACCCCCATAGTAATACTCTCTATACAAGAATTCCATCCACAATGACTCATGAACCCGCTTGTAGACGAATGAGCCAAGATTTCTGGTTGTGGTGCCCATTCTCTTACCACTAACCCGACCCCTTTTACTCTTTCCTCAAACCCTTCAGGCAACTCAACTCTCCTAGCTTCCTCAGTAAAGATATCTCCTCTATCCGCGTCCCTCAACACCCATATAAACCTCTGTTTGCTCTGCTCTAATCCCATCGCGAGCTCCTTGATTTCCCTATCAGAAAATGAAGTTGTTGTTCCAAAAGACACATAAAGTACTGATCTTGGAGGTTGTTTGTTAAGCCAATCCAAACATATATCCTCCCTATTCGAGATACGATCTGTTTTAGTAGGCAAAAGTGGTCCAATTGCCCAATTTTTCTTCTTCTGATCACTTGCTACTTGTGCTAACAAATCAAGAAACTTACCTTCAATCACTTTGCTTGTATTATGTATATCACCTGATCTAATATCTAAATATGGACTCTGAGAAGCTCCGCGATCCCTGATTTTATCCGTCATAATTCCATCAAGGGAAGGTAACTTTTTAAGCAATTCCTCTTCAAGTTGAACAGACATTCCAACAGACAAACATATAATACAGTAGAAAGTGAACACAGAAATGCAATTAAATATATAGGATTCCGCGTTGTGCAAGGATGAAACGTCCTGAACGTTATAGGACATTAAAGAATCATGAACAACAATGACTCGTCTTGATTTTGAGGAAATATCGCGTAAGAAGGAAGCAATAGGCTCGCGAAGAAGCATACAAGCATCCCATGATGGCTCAAGATGTGATGGAAATTTGCTCAATGCATTAGGATCAGGTGCAGGACAGGTAAAATCAGGTGTTGGGATATCATGGAAATGAATTTTGGCTATGTCTGAAGGATTTAACGCGTTGGCTCGAACACGAGCTTGAAGATTATGTGTAGCTGAGCCAACATAATAGACTGGAAGATCATCATATGATGAGGTGATTAAACAAGCAAGTTGAAGAAGTTGATTAAGATGGCCTTGTCCTGGAAATGGAACCATGACTATAGCCACTTCATCTTTTTTTAAATCGGAATTTCGTACTTCTATCTGATCCTCCATGTCTCCTGATTGAGCTTGTGTTACGAATGATATATAAAAATCAAAATTTCGTACTTCTATCTAAGAGATTTAAACTTGTAAATTTTTTGAAGTTGCTCTTGAAATGATTAATAATATTATATTTATGAAATATGAAATAAAAAACATTGACTTACACAATTTGTGTTGTGAAAGCAAAAAGGACAGGCTAACTAATCCAGCCACTCATCCCTCAATTATTGGTGGATTTAAATCTTATCATCAATCTTGATTTTCTTAAAAAAAATAATGTTTTGTGTCATGTTGTTATAAAGTCAAGTCATTTTGTCCAAGTTAATATATACAAAAACATATAGTCAAACTTTTCTATAATACTATATTTTCTTATGAGATCGATTTTTCATGTTATATTACAATACACGTTATATAAAATTATATCACTATAACAATCTTATTCATACATTGATTGATTTTGTCTTTTACTACAATGATGTTATTCTGGTTGAATTTTTATATTGAAAGCACTTAAAACTCTCACTTTGATTTCATAAAGCCAAAGATGGAAATAAAATATCTAAAATATTTTGTATATAAAATAAAATATAGTACAGTACTAGTTATGAAATTATATTAACAATACATGGAGTTAGATTCCATGTTAAACATGTCAAATACCATTAATATAATTTTGAGAAAAATACTTCAAGTATCCATCTCAATCAGCTACTACAATTTGCCTGTCTAATTTCTTCTTATGGTCTCAATGTGTACTAAGTTGGCTTAGCCAACTACAACCATCAGGCTAGGGTTCGATCCAACGCCTTAAATCCTCCGGACACAGCCAAGATAGCCTTGATTTGGGACACTTGTATGCTTCTTTCGCGAGCCATGCTTCATCTTTTTAGACGTAGAGAAAGTTGTGAAGCAGACGAGTTGTGTCTTCTAATGTCCTTAATGTCAGGATAGGTAGGACTTGTTTTCTTTTCACACAAGCAAACATTTCAAATACAAAAGGATGAATATAGATAACCCTGCTACTAACATGACAGAAGCTCAAGTAAGAGATCACAGGGAGGATACAACACAAGTACAAAACTCCGCTTCCATGTGTGTAGCGATGAGAAACAAGATGGAAGTAGCTATAGTTATGGTTCCATTTCCAGCTCAAGGACATCTTAACCAACTTCTCCAACTTTCATGTTTAAATCTCTTACTATGTTCTTCCTGTCTACTATGTTTGGCTCGGCTGCACATAATCGTCAAGCTAGGATTCGAGCTAACGCCTTAAATCCTTCAGACATAGCCAAAGTCCATTTCCATGACACCCCAACTCCTGAATTTGCCTCACCATCACCTGATTTTAATGCCTTGGGTAAATTCCCATCACATCTTCAGCCATCATGGAATGCCTCTATGCTACCATTGCTTCTTTCTTACGCGATATTTCATCAAAATCAAGACGAGTCATTGTTGTTCATGATCCTTTAATGTCCTATAACGTTCACGATGTTTCTTCTTTGCCCATTGCTGAATCCTATTTATATATCTTTTGGAACAACAGTCAAGGAGCTCGCGATGGGATTAGAGCAGAGTAAACAGAGGTTTATATGGGTGTTGAGAGACGCGGATAGAGGAGATATCGATAGAAAAGTTGAGTTGCCTCGAGGATTTGAGGAAAGAGTAAAAGGGGTTGGGTTAGTGGTAAGAGAATGGACACCACAACTAGAATTTTGGCTCATTCGTCTACAGGCGGGTTCACGAGTCATTGTGGATGAAATTCATGCATAGAGAGTATTACTATTGCTTGGCCTATGCACTCTGATCAACCAACAAACGGTTTCTTGGTGATGGAAATGTTGAAAATAGGACTGATTGTAAGAGAATGGGAGAAACGCGAGGAAGTAGTAAGCGCATCCACTATTGAGAATGTCGTGAGGAAGTTGATGGCATCAGACGAAGGCGATGCGATTAGAAAAAGAGCAGAAGAATTGGGAGAAGATGTAACCATAGAGAAAGGGGGAGCTTCATTCATTCATTAATTAACTACTTTCTTTATTCACCGCTTATTATATAAAATTTGATTTTGAAAAAAAATATCAACAAAAATTAAAAATAAAAGATGAAAATGGAGGCTACAACTACATGAATAATTTCTTATGTAGTTAAACATGGACTAATGATCCTGATGACTCTTCGTTTACATTGTCATCATTTAAGTTTTCATCTGTTATTTATGAAAAAGAAAAAAAATTATGAGATAAAATAGAGGTTACAAGTTAGAGCTACATGAGTCATCTCTAATGTTGTCATGTTTGTTTAAGAATTTATATATAAAAAACAGGTGGTTGACATTTTTTGCGCATTTCGATATAAGATTAGGCTTGGTGGTATTTCAATGCATCATCTGCTAACCCAAGATTGTTAATGAAGATCGAAAGATTCAATTAAAGAAAAGGAAGCTGGAAGAGAGAAAGAAGATTCTTGAAGACTTCTAGAGAATTGCTTGGAAAATGTCTTTGTTTTTTTTTTTTTACAAATGACTATTTTAACATCTTTTACAATATCTAATACTCTAGACAATGTAGATTTTTCTCAAGTACAAATATCAAAGATGTTACTCTACAAAATTCTAAAAAGTTTTACGAAATATATAAGATATTTTTAGACTTCTAAAAAAATTAACTTTAATTTTCACAAGCAATATATAAGGCCCGGAGCCTAAAAATGTATAAAATGTTCAAAAAATTCCAAAATGGATGTGAATATTTATTTTAACCAAAAGGGCAAAATAGCTGGAAGGGCAGAGACTGCTGCCGGAAAAGTAAATCGCTGGCTTGGCAAGCGATGAAAAAATATATTTTTTTAAAAATATTTTTTTAATCAATCGCTCCCTAAGGAGATTTTCTTCAATTTTGTTTAAAATTAAAAAAATAAATTAAAAATCGGAGCAAATCGCTTGGTTTTTTTTTTTTGGGGCCCCAAATGAGCGATTGTCTCCAATTTTCTTTATATTTTTTTAAATTCAATTTTTTGAAAAAATTTTGATTGCTACTTATTTTAAAAAAAAATTATTTTAAAAAAATTATTTTGGAAATAAGTAGTAGAAAATTTTTAAAATTAATTTCTTAAAAAAATTAAATTGTAATTTTAAAAATTGTAAAAAAAAAAAATTAAAAAAAATTGTTGGAAAAATTAAAAAAAAAAATTGTGATCCACAAACTAAGAGCCAAATCGCTGCAAGGGCAGCGAGGTGTCTCCAATTTTTATTGTTCTTTTGCCAATCAATTTTTATTTTATTTTTTCAAGCAATTTTTATATTAATTCTTTTAATTTTTTTTTACAAATTTTTAAAATTAAATTTTAAACTGTTAAAGAAATTTTAATTTTAAATTTGTCTACTACGTTTCCAAAATTAAATTTTTAAAAAATAAGTAGTTAAATTCTTCTAAAATGATTTAAGAAAACTATGAAAAGGGAAAATGGAGACAATCGCTGCAAGGCAGCGATGTGCTCCTATTTATTTTTTATTTTTTTTTAATTTGTAAAAAATAAGGAAAGAAAATCGCCCTTAGGGAGCGATTTATTAAAAAATATTAAAAAAGAATTTTAAGAAATCGCTGTTAGGGAGCGATTTTACTTTTTCGGCAAGACAAAAGTGCTGCCCTTCCAGCGATTCCCTTTTTGGTAAAATAAAATATTATATACCATTTTGAGGAAATTTTATTAACATTCTATACCCTTAAGGCGCGGACTCCATATATATGATATCGAGTATTAAACGTTAGTCTGTAGTGTCTTACTCTTCGATATATGTTACCATATGTCGTTGTTACAATTTTAAAAAATAATTCTTGATTATTGACTTTCGTATTAATTGTTTGGTTTTCTCTTTAGCAGTATTTTCTTGTTCATAACTATTTTGATTTGATATGATACTAATCGCTATGAACATGCGTTTTATGTTACCCTATCAATTTTAATACTATATATAATAAAAATAAAAATAAAACAAAAGGATAAGGCATAGATTATCCCTTAAACTTGTACAAAAAAGTGAGTTACACGCTTAAACTATTATGACGATCTATTACACATTTCTATTACTTAAAAGTGAATTTATTTACTGGCTTAAGTCATCTGCGGTGCATTAAAGTTTTCTGCATAACTCATTTAAGACGCTTCAACTAGGACTAGTATATATTGAACACTTCTATCCTCTTGAATTTGAACCATTTAGACACTTTATGCAAATGTGACACAAAAAGTGTAATTCACATCTTGATATGCGCGTGAAATCAATATTTTAGCATTTTTTCTTTTCTTTTTAAATATTTTCTTTATATTTTTCATTATTTTTTTTAAAAAATAACAATCTTTTGGTGCTTACTTCTGTAAAACAACAACACATACGACAAGCAGTATTGCAAGACAAGTCATCACATTGCCCCCACAAATTTCCTTCTTTTTTAAAAAAAATAAAAATAAATCATCTTATCATTGTTTACTTTCGTTTTTTTTCTTTTTAGAAAAAAGTTGGAGATCACCAATTCTTGTCGGATTAAATAGAGATTATGATGTACATCTTTTTAAGAAAATACCATCAATTTAAATAAAAATAAGAAAAAAGACATAAAGAGAAATATTAATGATAAATTCACTTATAATACATGTTAAACCTTTAATTTTTGTAAATGGAGATTAACAATGGGGGACAACACAACTTATGGAGAAAGAGAAGAAATGGAGATGTTTGAGGTGGTGGGTGCGGGGTTGGGATTAGGGGTTGTATAAATTTTTTTATTTCCTTCGTTTTATTTTATGTGATACTTTTCGCATTTTGAGATTCAAATAAGTTTATTTTTTATGGTGTGTTTTTTATAGATTCGTTTAATATTCTGAATTATTAATTATTGTGACTTATAATACTCTTTATGTAGTTTACAAATATATAGATTTCATTTCAAAATATTTGAAAATTTCATACGCAAATGTTCAGTCAAAGTAAAATTATTTTACTCTCGAAAAACGAAAAGTGCCACATAAAATGTGATAAAGGAAGCACTTTTTTTTTAGTTTAAAGTATTTTCTTTTAGAATTTTGTTACATTCAAAATTCATTTTTATAATTATTTTAAATCAAAATTCCATGTGTTTTCATTTGATTTGTCATTTTGCCACATCAAATGCATGTGTATTACACACACATTCTCTTTAGACGAAGTGTAAGAAAAATGTTCAATAGGAAATTATTTTTTAAGATTGAAGTGTATAATAGGAAACAAAGTTTTTTAAGTGAATTATACGGACTACTTTAAGGGGTCATAGGTGACTTAAGCCTTATTTACTCCTTAAAATTGACGTGGAAAAATAAATAAAAACTAGCACGTCAGAAAAAAATTAAATTTAAAAAAAAATTAAAGGGAAAAGGCATAGATTCCTCCTTGAACTTGTGTCGAAAAGTCAGTTACACATTTTAACTATTAAGACGATCTATTACACACCTGAACTTGTTTAAAGTGGTATTAATACCCACTTTGAAGATGCTATGACAGAGAAAGTGTCTTCACCTTCCTTTAGATGAAGAAGAAAAATAATATTAAAATAACAAATTTAAACATATGGCGCTATCTTATTGGTCATTATATAATAAAGAATTATAATTTCTAATATATTAATTATGTCAATAATATAATTTTTATTGTTTTTTTAATTTGTGCCCCCAATTTTTTTTTAAAATGTTTTCACATTTTTTTTTGTTTTGACATCTTCTTTTTCAACAGTTCTTTACAACTTTTTTACCGTTAGTTATTGTTCCTTAGCCTCATATCTATGGACATATATTCAAACTCTTACGGAAGAACTCTTAAAAACTAGAAAAGAGTGGAAAAGAAGATGATTTTCATCTAAGTTAATAATGTTTCAATTTAATTAACTTTATAATCTTCATGCTCAAACTCATCAGAGGATCCACGAAAAAAGATTATTGAAAAAAAATCATTACAAAGATAACGACTTCTATTAAAAATATCATATAATTATTTATTCATAAAATTCATAATTATATTACCTAAAATTTTCAAAATCCATTGAAGAAAATAATTACTTTATGTTTGTCTTCACTATTCATATCAGAACACTAATTACAATGTCATTTTGTCTCAGCCGTCATCAATAACATATTTGATTATTCACTACGCACAAAAACTACAAATGAAATGCTTAATTTGCATCCGTAAGTATCAATAATTTTAAAGAAAAATACAGATCCAAAAGTAATTTTACAGATTTTTGAATTTTTTTGTTTCACCAGCAACAATGGTGTTGCCGCCAATCACCACTGCCAATAATTTTGTGATGGTTTAGGTGGTTGTTAGGTGGCTAATGGTTTGTCGAAAAAGAAGAACGAATATAGTTGTGGAGGTGAACTAATGGTGGTGATGGGTTGATTGTGCTTTGTCAGAGAAGACAAAGAAAGTCGTGATATAAATTAAATGAATGATTTTTATTAAAAGATCAAAAATAAAGTGAGTGAGATTTACCGATAAAGAAGATACAATTTTCAATTTTTTTTAATAATTAATTAGAAATTAATAAGTGTAAAATAGAGTTAACAAAAAGAATGTTGGAGTAATTAACAAACAAAACTAAACAAAAAGAATATAAAAAATTATAAAATCTGATGTAGCATTGACGTGGTGCTTGTAATACACTACATGTTATAATAGTGGTGTTACACGTCTCATAATGATATTAAATTCAATTTTAAATAGTAAAAATCCGTAATAAATCGTTATAATAATTTAAGCGCTTAACTGACTTTTCATATCAAATTCAAAAACGAATATTTTTATGTCTTTTTTCCATAAAACAAAATCAAAACATGTCAGCTTTACTAGCCCATATGACAATGTCCCCACAGATTCCCCACAAACTGCTTCATCCAATTAATGTAATAAAGTAGAATTGACGTGCCACCAAATTTTAAATGATGTGCTGATTGAAAATTCAAATAAATATTAAACGTGTAACAATTTATTAATGAGGTGCGTGAAAATTAATTGAAATAAATGTTAAACGTGTTGCAAATTTTTTTTTTTATGTACTTAGAAATAGATTTTATGTTATGATCCTATTATTAGTACGATAATAATATGTATGATGCAATTAATTTAGTTCTGATAAAAAATTATTTTGTTTAATCGTAATATAAAATTCGAGTAAAATATTTAACTTTTTTTAAAAAAACGAATAAGTGAACATACATGCAAAACACCAAAACATGTGCACCGCATATTTTCTTGACATATCTCAAAATCTCTGTGGTTCATGTTGCATAACCTAGATTCAATAATTTGAAAAAAATAATATTTTTTTCATCTTAATTTACGTGACATTTTTTAAATTTCGAGATTTAAACAAATCTATTTTTTTCTTATATCTTTTGAATTGTCAATTATTATGACGTTTTTACGTTGTGTATAAATATATAAATTTCATTTCAAAAATATTAAAGATTCCACGAGCAAATTTCCCGTTTGACTCTCGAAAAAATGAAAAACTGTCACATAGAGTATTACTATGTGTGGTAGCCTATCCTCTTTCTTACACACACAGTAAATGAGTATAATTACACTACAACAAAAATGATCATTAGCGACGTTTAATTCTTAATTGCTGCTAAATATGTATTTTTAACGACAATTGTCACTCTTAGTATATGTCCCTAAAGCCTTCGCACTTAACTAATGCCGGTAAAGACTTTAGCACTCTTTATTAGTGTCAATATTTAATGCCGCTAAAAGTTGTTTTGGTTGTAGTGCTGTGGAGCTGGTAGGACTTGAATAAACAACCTCAGAGAAATTTACGACGCCTTTATAAACCACTAGTATATATATATATATATACACACACTCAATTCAACATCTTTTGAACTTCAAAAGTTTGCTTCTACCATGACACAAGTAGAAAACCATGAACTTAGCAAACTAAAACAAGATGAAGTAGCTATAGTTATGGTGCCATTACCAGCTCAAGGCCATCTCAACCAACTACTCCAACTTTCATGTTTGATCTCCTCCTATCATCATCCTGTCTACTATGTAGGATTGGCAACACATAATCGTCAAGCTAGGATCGCGTTAAATCCTTCAAACATAGCAAAACTTCACTTCCATGACCTTCCAAATCCTGAACTAATTGCCTTTGAGACAATATGGGATGCTTCTATGCATCTTCGCGATCCCATTGCTTCATTCATACGCGATATTTCATCAAAAGTAAGACGAGTGATCGTTGTTCATGATCCTATGATGTCTTATAATGTCCAAGATGTTTCAACTTTGCCTAATGCTGAATCCTATATATTCAACAACATTTCAGTATTCTCATGCTACATTATGATGTGCTTGTTCTTAAAGACTTCTGCTCAACATGAAGAGGAGTTGCTTAAAAAGTTGTACTCATTTGAAGGAGTTACAACAGATGAAGCTATGGATTTATCAGATTCTCAACATCCATATATGGATATTAGATCAGGTGATATCCATAACACAAGTAAAGTGATTGAAAGAAAGTATATTGATTTGATGGAACAGGCAGAACTTAGTCTTAACAAGAAACAATGGGCAATTGGACCTATTCTACCTACTAAACTCGATTACATCTCGAATAAGGAGGATATATGTTTGGATTGGCTCAACAAACAACCTCCAAGATCAGTTCTTTATGTATCTTTTGGAACAACAACTTCACTTTCTCATAGGCAAATCAAGGAGCTCGCGATGGGATTAGAGCAGAGTAAACAGAGGTTTATATGGGTGTTGAGAGACGCCGATAGAAAAGTTGAGTTGCCTCAAGGATTTGAGGAAAGAGTAAAAGGGGTTGGGTTAGTGGTAAGAGAATGGACACCACAACTAGAAATTCTGGCTCATTCGTCTACAGGCGGGTTCATGAGTCATTGTGATTGGAACTCTTGCTTAGAGAGTATTACTATGGGAGTGCCTATAGGTGTTTGGCCTATACACACTAATCAACCAATAAATGGTTTCTTGGTGACCGATATATTGAAAATAGGCCTACTCGTTAGGGATTGGGGGGAAAAACGCGGAGGGAGGGCAGGGGTGGTAAGTGCATTCACTATGAGAAGTGTCGTTGAGGAGTTATGGCATTCAGAAGAAGGCGATACGATCAGAAAAAAGAGCAAAAGAATGGGAGAAGCGTAAGACAGTCCACAGGAAAGGGGGGAGCTTTTCAATAGAGTTAGTGGATTCGTTCATAAGCGCATATCACAAGCATCTAGACGTGTTTTTCTTTTGTTTTTTTTTTTTCTAGTTTTTTTTTTTTTTTTTTCTAGCTCTTCTTCTTTGAGTTTCTCTTTTTAAGCATTTTGGTTACTTCTCTATTTTCTTTTTTGAACTTGTTATTGATCAACTTCTTGGCTCAGACTAATGTATGCTACCTTATATTTCTTTGATCTTCGAAATGTTCAGTATCTGAAATATATCCATCGTTAAATTCAAAGCTAAGTCCTTTTGTATGTAAGTTTGACATAAGAATATAACTATAAAATGTTATGTCAAATGTTGGAGATTTGATATTTTTAAAGCTTCGTGAAGAAAAATCTTTTGTAAATAACATTAGATTTATAGAAAAAGGTACAAGTTCAGATGGAAAAGAAAGAAATGTAAATAAAGATATGACAGTCATAATAAAATATATCACATTAATATATATATTATCATATTAATTGAATTATATTTTGTTAGAAATCGACTTACTGTACATAAAATGTTTCATATGTATAAAAAAACTAAAATCATAAAAAAGAAATAAACAGAAAAGAAAGCATGACTATGTTACAAGTACAGATACATTATATTTCTTGAACTATATATTAAAGGATCTGTATATAAAAAATAAATAAATATGAATTCTAATACAATAAAATTCAATGTTAACATTTGCACTAATTTTCACTTTACATATTTTTTAAAAATTTTACTTGGACAGTAATTTTTGTACCTCTCTGTAATAATTAAGTACATGAATTTTATAAACGTTTTTGAGATACATATAAAAAGGAAAAAGTAAAAATATGTTTCAAAAAAGAATATATGATTATCAAACAGCGAAAAATACATAACTATAAATCTTTATCAAAGATTTACAATTTTACGAGTCTAGTTTTAAATATATTTTGCAGGATTTAACATGCTTACCTTCAAAACAATTAATTGTAAATATAAATTGGGATTACCTTGATTATATTTAAATCCTGAAGATAGAAGAAACGAAGAATATAAAAATATAGTAATCAATTACGAAATTATATTTAAAAACTCAAAAAGATGGAGATATAAAAAATAAAAATTCACTTACAACTTCATATTGGAGAATATTCATCTTGTAATTATGATAATTTACATATTTCTCAACAAAAAGAAGATGAATATGCTTGAAATTTTAAAGAATACAAAAATGAATCAGTAAGATACTTACAACTACAAATAATTAATGAAAATTTTACAAATGATTCAGACTAACCTAATGTAGAATGAAAGATGAGCACAAATTTGGACGAAAGAAGAAAATATAAATAATGTTGTGTGAGTGTCTTCGATAGACTCTTTATTAACCCCACTTATCTTACAAACTAAAATTAAATTTTATTAGACTCTTCACTATCCGCATTTAAGATCTTGCATAAAGTCGAGGTACATGAATATATGATTGCATTAAGATCTCGGTCGATGCATGAATTTAAATATAACTATTACTTAATATTTAATTAATTTTACGAATAAAATAAGAGCAAAATGATAATCTAACTTTGTGGTAAGAGGTACTAATTATAATGTGGACCTCTTAAACAATTAAGAGTAAAAAGTTGAATAAGTAGTCATGACATAATTAAATATACAATCAATATTAAAATATTTATAACAACTAATTAGAGAAGAGGTAAAAATAATTCATTTTTATTTTTTTTATTCGTGCTTTTAGTAATATATGATTATTATAAAATATTCTATGCTTCCACTCATATTTATGAAATTCCCCCCATATTAGATGGACCAAAATAATACATGTCACATAAATTGAAACGGAAGGAGTAAATTTTTTCCACCTGCCTGTAGATTTCTATAAATATTCAAGATGTCTCAACACTAATCTTAATACAAGTGTTGTCTGGCCGGATGTGCCGTAAACGGTCAACGCCTGAAGGCTGTTCTCGTCCCTGTGGGGGGAGACGACAACCGTCTCTCCTCTCTACGAACACAAGAAGTAGCGTATACCGTCATTCAATGAGAGAGATGCAAAGAGCAACAGCCATCCCTGATACCAGTGAGATAAGTTGGATTACTGTATTCACTAACGTCGTCCTGCCACTATTGTTCATTTCAGCCAACACTCCAGCAACTGAAATGTAGATGAAGCCGCCAGCAGTGAATCCCTGCAAGATCATATTCGAAATAAGAGAGGTACTCTTTTATGAACTCGACAAATGTATCTGACTGACAGCTCGAATACGAATCTCACCTCAATCAATGACGAATGACCAGAATCTTGTCCCAATGTCAATGCCTACATAGCATAACACAACATGGTTCAATCAAATGCGATAAGCTTAGCAGAATCTTGATCCATGCCCACAGATAGATTAATACTGACCAGTGCAGTTCCGGCTAGGGCCACTAGGGCAGATAAGAAGTTAAAGAAGAGAGCTTTGGAGACGCTGAACCCAGACCTTACCAAGATTCCAAAATCACCTATCTGCATAGAAAACACATAATAAGGTTTAGGGATCATTACATTCATGGAGATTGAACATAAATTCATGAGACAAAAAGAATGTCGTGCAGAGGGACCGGATGTGAGATATGAGATGAAGATTAATTTATCTTGATTGGCTGTAATAAGCTAAAATGTTGGGAACTTATGATAATGGAGAAAGCTTTACATGGTTGGAGGGAAATAACATGACCAGAAGAAGTGTTACATTAAAGAAGAAAAGGTTAGAAACTTGACAATTATTTTTAATACCGACTATGGACGAATCGAATTTCAATTGCACTTAATACGCCAGTATGGTTTAAATGATTAGCTTGACATAGCATAATTGAGAAACAAGCAGCACAAGAAAATCCAGTTGGTGTGTTGGACAAATAAGAAAGTTGTCAAAGCCTGTCTACAAGGATTCATCAAGTCTGGCTTCCATAAATCACATTACTTTTCCTGACAAAGAATTGACGGATTTACAAGTGATCAATAAGACAGAGAAAATGTTGTCGTGGAATGGAGTAATGTGATCTAGTTTGATAAATCACCAATTGAGCTAATAGACTATAGTTCCTACATGAGCTCAAAACTGCATACAAAAATTAAGTTAAGCAATTTAACAAATAAGAGACAGAGAATAGAGAAATGATAATAAAAAATGAATACTGCAATCATGTTTTACTTGATTGAACTTGCTGATTCAAAGAAAAGGAGCAACTTCTGGCATCTACATGCAGCCCCGCTTGTATGGGTAATCAATTAAAAACATGCAAACGCTATTGACAATGTATTGTAGAACAACTAGAAAGAAATATACAAGACCTCTTGAGGGAGCTCATGTGCCAGAAGAAACAAAGTTCTTGACCACCCACCAACTGATCCATGAAGGAGGAATGCACTTCCCAAAGCCATCCCATCAGTAAAATTGTGCTGTACCATAACATAAATTCTCTCAATCTAAATGTTCACCAGCCAGATATATCTAGTTGTTTGTGAGAAATCATAAACAGAGAGGAAGGCTTATGTAGCAGTCATACAACACCATCAGAAAAGAGGTTGAGATAACCAAAGACAAGGCTTGAACGTGATTTAGCCTGTTCCTCTCCAGTTGATGTAGAATTGGTAGAGCAATTTGCAGCATCTAAAGCAGTATTGTCTTCAGCAGCACTGGAGCCAGTATTCCTCTGCCATGGCTAGCATATGAGACGATAGAAATAACAACTATATAACTGCACACAAATAGATATTCAATCACTGCATATCGTTTCTAAAAATCTCTCCAGTGGCTGCAAAGACAAACTATTCAAAGAGATTTTCAATCTGGGAAAAGACACTGCAGAATTGATAAAACCAATGGAAGACACATTAGACCTATAGCCTATTTGGTCAAGCTTCTGGGAAGCCAAGAAGCCTTTTCAAATTTTTTTTTTTCAAAATTTGTTTATTTTAGCAAGCTGAGGTGTTTGGACAAGCTTTTATAGGAAAAAAATAAGTGCTTATGTGTAGTAGCAGAAGCTTTAAAAAAAAAGTAGCTTTTCCGCAGAAGCACTTTTCGAACATTGGCCAAGAACAAAGAACTGCTCAAATATTGGCTGAAGTTTTCTTCAAATAGATTACTCAAACATAAACTGCAATTGATTATTAATGTACAATATTGTTCACTAGATTGAATTTAGTTTAAGTCAAGTATGAAAACTGGAAAGAAACAATTTTTCTTTTCTGAGAAATAAAACTGGGAAGAAACAATTTCACCGCAATTACATTGAAAAACCATCTTGACAAAGCAGTTATTTGTGTTTTGGTCAGTGCCTCACAGCATGTTATGCTGAAGGAAATGTTCACATGACTCTCTAAATTCTGAATAAAATTATTATTTTCCAGTATTTGTTTTAGTATTACGTGAAAGTTCAGAAGTGCAGATCATCCTGACAAGAAATACACTTTACTGAATCTCAGCATGGGAAAATATGGAACAGAAAATTTTGGGGAATGTATTTGTTCTACCTTCCGTAGAATAGCTCCTCCATTTGGTTTCTCCCCATTGGGAGAGTCAGCAGACACTCCATCCACTCTACTCCCTCCAGCTACCTTTTCTGATGAACTTCCATCTTTCTCCTGAGACAGTCTTGGGATGTCATCAGATCATTATCAATTTCAAACTTTGGTAGTTGCATATGATGATTGGTGATGAGACCATACTCGTCATTGTTCATTGACTTCTCCAGAAAACTCTTCAACATACCTCACAAGCTTCTCAACAATAAGAAAGAGCACAATTCCAGCTGCCAAAACAGAAGTTCCATGAACTTTCAGCGGAAAGTTAATGGACAGTTTTACCTTTTGTCCCCATATCAACCTCCAAAACCAACACCACAATCCACCCCTAATCACTACCCCAAGAACCTTCATCTCACTCTCTACTCACAATTTCCAACACTTCCTCTGAACCTTCCCCCCTGCCTCCTTCTCCTCCTCTGGAATATTTTTTTGAGAATTTTTTTTTTGAGAAGAAAATAAACGCAGCTACACAATGAGCACATAGCGATTAGCGAACTATTCTTTCCCCTTCCCTTTGGAATATTTGTATGCTAAAAGTTCTGATATTTCCTATTTTGTGATACAGAGCAACCTTCCCAGTATGTTTCTTGCAAAACTACACATACAAATTTCACAAAATGAATAACGAAATTTAAAAGCAGAATCATGTCCAAGAAACTTACCCAAAATGGACAATCCAACAGAAAGATCCTCCAATGAATGGGCGTGTGAATGACCAGAGTGATCATGAAGATGGTCATCATGTGAGTGGGAGTGCCCACCACCTAAAAGAAGTAATCTGTTTGGTAAAATCCTTCAATGCCACAAATAGTTAAAGGTAACAATATTTGGGTTTAGAAGATAGACACCATATATGTCTAATATATCACCTTCCTTCTCTCAGACGAATAACTATATTCTAACAGCATCTCTAAGGATATTCATACCTACTAATTAGATATTACTGCCTCCGTTCCAATTCATTTGCTATATTTTAACTGGACATTCTCGAAAGAAAGAAAGAAAGAAGATATTTGGCACATCGAATAAAATATTGAATTTGGGATAGTTTGATAGTCATGAGTTTAAGAAAGAAAGAGAACTCTTTGACGAATTGGATAAATATTCATATGAAACCAAGCGCAGCCTTTTACAAAATAGTTTATGTTCCTGTTTTTGGAAAAAAGGTTTATCAATATAGAAAAGTGCCCATCTTATTAGAATGGAAATGGACACAAAAGGAAATAGTGCCAAACAAACTGGGACAGAAAGAGAGTTATTCTTTCCCAGAAAATGATGCTCAAACTGACCTACAGTCTTAGCTCAGGAGAAAAATATTCCCACTAAACTACATGCATCAGCACAACATTAGGACAAAGATGAGCACGACAAAGTTATTCAATCTCTCCGACATGAACTAGACAAGTGAATTGAGAGTAGTGAAAGGTGAAAAGGGGAGTTACCCAAGCACTCAGGGGCAGCAAGTTAAGCAAACCTGCCTTTGATGGTGTAAGCTAGTGAGTTTTAGTAGGCTGGCGGCTTCATGGGTAGACATCTAAGAAGCATGCCTGATGTAAATACATCTCGCTTATGTCATTTTAACAGTTATTGAGCTAAGTACAACCAAATTATGACGGAGTAGAGCTAACAGTTTATGGTATTTAAAGGTAAGTGAGCCAAAAAGCAATATGCAATGTTACTTCTTCATTAATTTAAGATTAAGAATCATACCAAAAGCATGTGGCAATTGGTGAAGGAAAGCATCCCCCAGCATGGCTCCTGCCTGTATAAGTCATGAAGTAGGGCTAGACTGAGTGAACTTTCACCATAGTAAATAATTTTAGAAACAATCGTCCAATAACTGTTCTAAGCATGTGTAAATGAATTAGTATAATTTCCAATCGGAAACAGAATTAATTTAGTAGGCAGCATTCATCTGAATGATAAGGCAGAAATTCAGATAAACTGAAGGATCAATTTCAGATATATGGAAAAGAATAATGCAAATAAAACTGAAAATGCCAGCATATTGTTCAATTATAAAAAAATGTGTCAACTCATAAGCAGAAGATCGTCGATTCGTAATCAACAAACATAATAATCCTTTCAAACCTTCCTCCGATAGAAACTCTCTAAGCATTTCACTAACTGAAGCCATTTGTTACATTACCTACACATCATTAACTTATGGGGAACCGTGTTCACGATCATCTTTTTAAAGCTCAACAGAACCTTGAGAGAAGATTTAGTTTGAAATAACTATAAAGTATAAGCTACTGAGATATGTTATAGCTAATAGAGAACTTCCTCGGCACAAATCAATTTCCTAGTTTCCTTTCTAAGTGGTCCTGGAATAGTCCATTTCGAGATAAGAAATATGGTTTCCCACCTGTTCAATACTTTTTAAACATGAGCCCCCTGACAAAGAGTAACACCACCTACTTTATGTTTTCAAAATTTAAAACTACAAACAAGTTAAAATACGATGCCTCATCTAGTAAATTGAGACCAATTAATATTACATGGAAGGAATATGAGCAACAGAAGCACCTTTCTGATTAGCGTGGCTTCTGATTATTTAAGAAAGTGATTTTCAAATAATTGATCATGAAGATCATTTACAGAAATTCTCTTTGGATGTAACTTACAGTAAACTATTCAAGGAGACAAACAGAAGTAATAACTTTGTTTAAGCTGTCTGAAGAAAAAATAATTAGATTTCAGTATACAAAACATTGAAATACTGGTAGATGTTGTATTTCAAGTAAAATATTGGTTTCGCTCAGAAATGTTCAACTTTCATAAATTTTTCCTAGCTTAAGTTAATGTGCGAACACAATTTCACCTTAAACAAACATTTCTTCAACTTGAATACAAATAAACAGAATAATTTGAACAAACCACAGAAGATATTCAGGAAGTCTAACAATAAGATATCATTCTCACCCCAAATAATGCTAAAGAATCTACAACTGCTTTTGACGGCTTCCCGTGTACTGCAGGAAATAAAACATTTGGATTCCATGAGCAGAAAAGAAATTTCAAATGAAGATAGGAATTGAATCTTAAGAAGAAGGCATAAACATAATTATAAGAATTTGAGCTACTTACTAAATATTAAAGGCAAAAGAATCAGGCAGATAAGGGAAGCCAAGCTCACCAACAGTGAGCAACCCATTGCATTGACCCATAGACCTGTCAATGGAACCAGAGAAAAGCTCTCAGTGACAATTAAAGACACCCATCCCAGAGATCTATCAAAATGGGCCGCATATGTCGGTGCCATTAAGAAGTTTTTTCACATATAGGAGCAATCGTGGAGTTGCCTATTATGTGTTACATTGGATTTTTACAATTTATTATATGTCGAACAAGTTCAAGCCTTCTTGTGAATGATTTGCTTAAAGCAGAATATCACGCCTTTCAGATGAGATCAAGAGTAATATCGCTCTCAAAAAAAGAGTCATATCAACAATGAAACTTCAAGTAAAGAGATACCCGAAAAAAGACCAAGCAAATAAATGTAACATCACAAAATGTGTATCATCCAATCAATCACACAATTAAAATAAAGTATCTGGCATCCTGGTGCAAAAATAAGTACATTTGGTTGACAGTACCTATCTATGAATCTCACAAGTCCAACAGTATGCACAAAAATAAGAAAAGCCAAAATAGGTTACTGAAGTTTGCATTCTGAGTTGACTTCAAAATAATGTCATACTTGATATCCACCTTTTGATTGGAACTGTTTGGAAGACATATATCAGTGACAAACAAATTTTAAAAATGCAACAGTTTTTCAAGCTATGACAGTGTTCATCCCTATGTCAAAACCATGAATCACCTTTACAGCATGATATCCACCTTTTGACTAAAACTGTTTGGAAGACCTATATCAGTGACGATCAAATTTTCATAAAGCAACAGTTTTTTTCAAGCTATAGCAGTGTTCATCCCTATGTCAAAACCATGAATCACCTTTACAGCATGATATCCACCTTTTGGCTAAAACTGTTTTGGAAGACATATATCAGTGACAATCAAATTTTCATAAAGCAACAGTTTTTCAAGCTTATGCAGTGTTCAGCCCTATGTCAAAACCATGAATCACGTTTACAACATGATATCCACCTTTTGGCTAAAACTGTTTTGGAAGACATATATCAGTGACAATCAAATTTTCATAAAGCAACAGTTTTTCAAGCTTATGCAGTGTTCAGCCCTATGTCAAGACCATGAATCACGTTTACAACATGATATCCACCTTTTGACTAACACTGTTTGGAAGACCTATATCAGTGACGATCAAATTTTCATAAAGCAACAGTTTTTCAAGCTATGGCAGTGTTCATCCATATGTCAAAGCCACGAATCACCTTCACAGCATGCATTACATTCTAGACATGCTCCATTTCCATTGTCACCTTCTTTTCAATTGAAATAATAGCTAAGAAAACTTGTCCTACTATACCAAGAGAAAAACCTTATCAACACATTCAATACCTCCCCCATTTCAAATTGTGGCTGATAATAGCCTTTACAGGACAATACAGGTGGTACAAGCAACCTCTTCTGATATTGGGAAAATAACATCTTTTTGCAATAAACTCATAAAGATCTTTGCTTTCAATATTAAATATGAGAAGAAAAGTTGTCTTTAATTCATTCAGAAGAGAAAACAAGCAATACCAAAGAACCTGCCAAAATCCAACAACAACTACCTCAATCCTAAGCTGGTGTCAGTTCTATGAATCTTCACTATTCATTTCACTCCATTTTCACCCTTACATTCCACAATTCAACAGTCTGGGGTATGCCAAAGTCCAAAGCACAAATCAAAATGACATAAATAAGCACTATTAATATGAATATGCCACAGTTTACAGTGAGCTAAAAACTCAAAAGGGGTTCCAGGATTCAGCTTATACTTCAAAAGGAATAAACTTTACCAAGACCAGTAAGATCCTTGACTCCATGTCCATGATGATGATGATGATGTTCATCCATACTACCATGAGACCCAAATCCATACAGTTTCAGATCCTCCTCTTCAGCCAATTCCTCTAGAAGCTTCCTCTGCTCAACTCCACTCGACACCATGATCATGATCATGGTGATGATGATGATGATGCCCCTCATGGCCATGATGACCATGACCATGATTACACTGATGAAATTCCTGCTTGGGATCTTCTAGAGCCTTCGCTTCTACAGAAGACCCAAAAATCACTAGCCATAAAGAAGTAGAAACAATCAAGAAGAAGCAGATCTGTTTCACCAAAGCATCAATTTTCGACATTTTGTCAATTTGGGCAAGAACAAAGATTAGCTAAAAACCCTAAATTTATGGAAGGGTGAGATGATAAGGGCGTGTTTGGATAAAGGGTATTAGAAATCAAGAAGAGCGGTTCTTGCAAGTGCCTTCTATGGTGATTACACAAACAGCACAGAAAAATAGTATTATTATTCCTATTATTATGCCAAAAGTTACTACATCCATTTCTACTAAAAGGGGTCTCAAAAGTGTTAAGAGTAATAGATTTTAGTCCTCTGAGAATTGCAGAAAGGTACTGAACTTTTAAGGAAAATATAGTGAATGTTCATAGTACACTATGATTTTTTTTTATTTTGTTTTTTTGTATGATGAAGAAGATATGGTGATGTGTCAAAAATCACTAATCATTGAACTTTGTCAAAGCATGTGGTGGTTGGAGTGAAAAGTATTTTAGTTGAAGCAAAAAAAATAGTGAAGTGCTTTGCATATTCTCTAGCAAGAAAGTAGAAAAAAAAGATTCTCAAGGGGTTTGTTTGGTTGCAAAAAAGTTATGTAGGTGTTAGTAATAAAAACATATCGTTAAAATTTAAAAGTTGTCTTATAAAGTGGTTGTTAGATTAACTATGACGTATGGAGCAGAGTGTTGTGTCTTATAAATTGGTTGTTAGATGAAGTATGAAGCAGAGTGTTATGTCTTATATAAAGTTGTTAGATAAGTTATGAAGTATGAAGCAGTTTGTTGGTCAATCAAGAACTCTGACGTATGAAGAAGAGTGTTGCGTCTTATAAAGTGGTTGTTAGATTAGTTATGACGTATGAAGTAGATTTTTGGTCAATCAAGAACAAACTTGCATGCCCAAAAGATGATAGTAGAGGAAACGAAGATGTTGAGATTGATGTATGGGTATATCACGAGAGATAGGATTAAAAATGATGATATTCTAAACATTGTGGGAGTGACCTCTGAAGTGGATATGTTTAGGGAAACGAGATTTAGCAGCTGAGATGATTCAGACGTGTTGAGGAGAGATGCACAACTGCCTAAGTAAGGAGATATGAGAGGTTGACTATTGCAGGTTAAAGGAGGGCAAATGTAGGTTGAATAAGTATTGAGGAGAGATAA
Organism: Solanum habrochaites; assembly: GCA_027704765.1. Lineage (NCBI taxonomy): Eukaryota > Viridiplantae > Streptophyta > Magnoliopsida > Solanales > Solanaceae > Solanum > Solanum habrochaites. The sequence goes on from JAKWJA010002492.1 coordinate 1,996,107, forward strand.
TTAGAGAAGACATGACACACCTACAACTCACCGAGGACGCAACTCTAGTTAAGAGCAGTGGGAGGTCGGAAAAGAGGAGCAAAATATCTAGCTTTTAAGTAGCTTGAGATGGCGTTTCCCTTGTCGAGCCTTTTTTCTTTACTATCTCGTCTGCATTTACATTACAATTAATATCATCCATATTTTGAGATTTCGTAAAATAACTTAGTGAATGCTTTCTAAGAAGGGTTTATCCATCGAGCTAAACTAACCACATGTTATATACTATTATGATTCATTTTTTACCGTCACTATGTAACGTAAATTGCATACCCAAACGTAATCAAACATGAATGTGAGTATGTATCCATCTCCTCTCGAGTACATGACGCCCTTGAATGAATGCGTAATAGCTCATACCATGTTCAAATTACTAGCCCCAAAGCTATGAAACAAGGTTACGAATAGAATGATAAACATATAATGACTAAAAAACAAATATTTCCTTTGCAAATTTTACTTAATAAGTTCATATTATGTAAAAAAAATGATCCATATTGGAGTAAGAAAAAAAAAATTCCCTCTTTCCTCTCTTGTTTGATACTATATAGCTTTTGTTACACATTATATTTGTTGTTCATCCATGAAAACCAAGAAACTCAGAGTGATCATCGCTACGTAAAGCTAATCAAATCGGGCAATTCTTGAGGTTTAACAGGTACATTATTAGTCGAGTCAGTAAGTTTCGAATAATCTTCAAAAGGATTTATTCTTGATTTAAAGTTCACTATAGCAGAAGAGTCTCTAGAACCATGTTTTCATCGAAAGTTCCAACGATAGTAATGATCGTATTCAAGTGTTTCAGCTCCTTTGTTAATCTATCCACAATGTGTTGATTGATTTCATCAATCTTTTCGGATGAATCTGAAGCTCCTCCATTGATGATTTCTTCGAGTTCTTTGATTTCTTCGTTTGGGATTTGGTCTACTATTGGACATATTTCAGCATTTCTAACACCAATATCTCTGTTAAACTCGAAATATTGAGACAATTCGACACCTTGTATATTCGCCTTTTTCATGATTTTAAGAGCCAATGTAGCTTCAACTTTACCAATAACGTTAATCCTTGATAAAACACGAGCAATACCAAGACGAATCCTGCTGTAAACATCGAAAATCTCTGTCACAATGCAATCCATAGCTTCGAGAATAAGAGGGACAATAGTAGAATCTGATAATGGTCTAATATCAAGTAACATATCTAGCAATGTCTGCAATTTTTCGAGCAAAACAAGATCCTGAGCCATTGAATAATTCTCTTTTTCTTCATTTTCAAGATTTTGCACTACCATGTTCTTGTTCAATTTCACCATGCTTCTTTTCTCCTCCATTTCGATGTAGAGAAAGTACGATTTCTGATCAAGAAACATGAAATAAGCACGAATGAACGCGTTTATCCCCTGCATTTCGATGTTTCTTGAATGTCCATCTTCGAAATTTGATAGATCAAATGTCAGCCTCCCAATTCTTTGGACACAAGGAAGCCTAGTGCTATATAGACCATGCATTAATATCAATACCTTTATTGCAACAACCCAACTCTTTGTTTTCTCCGTTCGAACAGATATAGCCCAAATAAGAGGCTTGAGATTAGTCGATGACAAACGTAGCCATCTAAATACGCGATCAACATTCTTCATGTTCATGGAGAATTCATCGTGGCTCGTAGCTTTTATAACAGCAGCCTCGATGTCTGGATTCCGGAGAGCTGTACGTCTCGATAAGCTTGAAATCCATACGCTATTTTGATCTTTAAGCAATCCGGAAACCTTTCTCCATAGCCTCATTGCTAGTTTGATGTTCCTTGCTCTGTTTCCCCTGTTTTTTCCTTCTTTCTCTTGATGTTCTTTTTCTTGTTGGAAGAGTTTTTTGTGGTGGAATTCTTTTTTGTATTTTTTATTATTCATTATTATTTTCTATCGTTTTAATTTATTTATCGTTTGAATGACTGGAAATGTAACTTTTATTGACTTCAAGGTTTAAAACACAAATAATTGTTCTATGCAAAGTTGATTTCTCCTTTACTTTGCTAAAAATACACGTAATTTACGCTTTTAACTGATGATCACATACTTATTTTAATATTTGACTTAACTTTTATGACTAAAGTGCGCGTCAAAAACGCTTATAAAGAGTGTGTGTATATGAAGATTTTGACTAAGAAAGACTAATTCTAGAAGAAACAAATGGGAATTACAAAACCATAGATGTCAATTTATATATTATCCTTGACATAATTTTATTTCACAAGAAAAAACTCCATATCATTTAGATATGCAATTAACCTCTTTTTTTTTCCTTCAATTTTCTCAACTATTATAGTGAAGAAAATTCATCAAGTATTGAATGACGGATACTACGACATATCCCGTTATACAGATCTTACCACTAAACTACGGGAAAAACTTATTTTTTTCTTTGTATATAGTTTACAATCCTTTTGACTAACGTATTTTGAATCCCAAGAAACTCTTAGCTTGTAATTTCTCTCTACGTGCTGTTCAATTTGCTTTTTCAAGTCACCTTTCTATATCCAAGTTCTTTTGTTAGGTACCTCTTTGACTTTCCATTTGTTCCTTCAAAAGTGATTGTATGAACAGTATAATATAAAATAATAGTAGTGAATCTATGAACAAAAATATGAATAGCATTGATGAGAATAGATTTGGGAAGTTCTAAGAAAAGGGTATTCATTTTCTTGAAGAATCAGCATTCCAAATGAAAATGGACTGTAATAAGAGAAAGGAAATAGTTGTATTTGAGGATCAAAATGAGGAAAACAACATATGGGTAGATAGGGATTTTCTTAAGTTAAATGAGTATAAAGGGAATTCATCTAAAAGGGTAGCTGAGAATGAGGAAATTTTGGTAGAAATTAGTGAAAAGAAGCTTAAAGGTGGAATCTTTGATCTTTCCTCTAAAGGGGTAGCTGGGAATGAGGAAATTTTGGTAGAAAATAGTGTAAAGAAGCTTAAAGGTGGAATCTTGGATCTTTCCTCTAAAGGGGTAGCTGAGAATGAGGAAATTTTGGTAGAAATTAGTGAAAACAAGCTTAAAGGTGGAATCTTTGATCTTTCCTCTAAAAGGGTAGCTCAGAATGAGGAAATTTTGGCAGAAATTAGTGAACAGAAGCTTAAAGGTGGAATCTTGGATCTTTCCTCTAAAGGGGTAGCTGAGAATGAGGAAATTTTGGTAGAAATTAGTGAAAACAAGCTTAAAGATGGAATCTTGGATCTCTCGTCTAAAAGGGTAGCTGGGAATGAGGAAATTTTGGTAGAAATTAGTGAAAAGAAGCTTAAAGATGGAATCTTGGATCTTTCTTCTAAAGGGGTAGCTGAAAATGTGGAGATTTTAGCAGAATTTATAGGTGAGAAGGCAAAAGATGGAATCTTGGATCTTTCCTCTAAAGGGGTTCTTGAAAATGAAGAAATTTTGGCAGAAATTACAGATAAGAAAGCAAAAGATGGAATATTGGATCTTTCTTTGGCTTTGTATAGTACTAGCAGGAGTTTACAATCACCAGAACCATCAAATAACAACACAAGGATTGGGTATTTCAGGAATGGATCCTTGTCGTCGTGCTATTCCCACCCATTCTCCCACAATCTTAGCTACTCACTTACACTGAGTTCAGAAGATGATAGTGAGTATACCGTGGAGGGAATTAGTTGGTCCGGATTTAGCCAGTTTAGGAAAGTTGAAGCAGGAGATTGTACATTGTCAGGTCATCCTGATGGAAGTAGATTAGCTCTAAGTTGTAAACTGGTCAATAAGGAAATATGTGATAATGATACTGATAGGATCAGTAGCTCGGATAGTAATTCGTTTTTCCAATTCGAGTTGCCTACTAGACCAGTAAATGATGATCAATCAGGTGATTCGAGAATCCTTGGAGGAATAGTTTCAGAGCCTGTTCCTCTTATGGCTCAGATTATGCAAGAGCTTCCTGATGAAACAGTCGAATCAACAAAGGAATACTTGAGAAGCCTAATTGTGATTCCCGAGAAGAAAGGTTTGTTGATCAGCCTTCAGAACAGGCTCAATGGGAGATCTGATCTTACCATTGAGACTCTTTCGAAGTGTAATAAGACTCAACTAGAAATTTTCGTTGCCATAAAGATGAAACTTGTAACCTTCTTATCTTCCGAAAACCACCTTCAAGCCACTGAATTGATTGAGATTTTCTCTCTTGAAAGATGTCGAAACATTTACTGCAAGAGAGTGTTACCTGTTGATAATTGTAAGTGCAAAATTTGTTCGAAAAACAAGGGATTCTGCAATGTATGTATGTGTCAAGTATGTTTGAACTTAGATTACGCCAATGGTACTTGCAGTTGGGTAGGCTGTGATCTATGTGTGCATTGGTGTCATGTTGTTTGTGCTATACACAGAAATCTTATTAAACCAGGTCCAAGTATCAACGGTCCATCTGGAACAACTGAGATGCAATTTCACTGTCTTGGTTGTAGCCATTCTAGTGAAATGTTTCGGTTTACTAAAGAAATGTATAGATGTTGTGCAAAGAACTGGGATCAAGAAATCCTAATTAAAGAGCTTGACTATGTTCAAAAGATTTTCCAGGGGAGCGATGATTTTAAAGGTAAGGAGTTGCATGCTATAACTTATGGACTGCGAAACAAGCTAGAGAAAAAGATGATCTCTCCTTCAGACGCCTGCAATTTCATCTTTCAGTTTTTTAAATGTGAGTTTCAAACCAAACCTTATACTATCTAACTTCAAAACTGTTAGATTTGGTGTTATTTGTCCTTTAGTATGATTTTGAGTCTCGTTTGTCTACCATTTCACCACCAAGGCATCTTGAAAGTGAATCGTATTATTCCATGAATATGATATCTATCTACTGTGATGTGATATACAGAATATATGACAAAGGTGGATCTATTGATCAGTCATGTCATATAGGCCGGAGTTGAATATACATTCCCTACTTCGTATGATCTTTGTGGTACATTGAAACTAATTTTGATTTTCTGTATTAACAGACACGGATGGCTTGACACATTTTCTTTCATCAAGTTTTCCAGCGTCTATCCCTCTTGCTGATAAATCTTCCTTCTACATCACGAGCTCATCAAGTAGAAGAAAAGCTACGATTACTGTTGATCATCATCGTCAAAGTGATGCCAAGGATTCGTCTAAGTCTGACAAAATGATCGAGGACGAATGTTCAGCCATTAAAGAAGTATGAGCTCTCCAAGTGAAGAAAAAAATATGATAGTTTGCAAAGCATTGTGAGGAGCAAAGAAGCAGAAACACTGATTTTCTAAATATTTTAACTTCACCATTTAAATGTATGAGCGTTGTGACGAGCAACGATTCTTAGACCATTTTAGCCATTCTTAGAAATAGTATTAGATTTCAAGCAGGGCAAGTAAAGGCTTGCAGACTTAAAGCTGTAAATTCATCACTGAACAGACTGAATAAGTTGCCTTGAGGCTGATTTTCCTATTGCTAGTCTTTGTGTTATCATCTGTCCCCTAACTGTTTTGGTAGTGTTGTGTCTTTCTGTATGATCCATGTTGTTGCCACATTTAGTTTCTTTGATGTTATAACAAGTTTCAAAAGCTCGTTGTTTAGTAGTTGGATAAGAAATAAGTTATCTATTTATTAATTTTCTGTATAATTTTGTATATTCACATACATGGAAAATAAGTTATTCAGGTATAAAATTAATAAGATGTTTGATTGACAATGTATTAGAAACCTGCATAACTAATACATGTATAAGCTATGAAGGACTCTATGTATAGAAGATAGAATAATTAATAGTACATGAATAACTAATTTCAAATTACATAGCTAATACTTTTAGTTGTCTTATACTTTCTCAATTTCGATTTGTTTGTCTTAATTTTCTTTTTAGTCTGTTCAAAAAAATGTCTCTGTTCTTTGTTCTAACAACTTTTCAAGTTTAAATTTTCACGTGACATGTTAAAACACAAAATTAAAGGACATTTTAAAATATGCTATAAATTTTAATTTAAGCTACGACATTCAAAAGTCTTATTTATTTATTTTAGTTTGTATCAAAGTCAAAATTACACATAAGTTATTCTTTAGTTTAATTTTTTAACTAGAAGTATTTCTTTATTCTGATATTTTTGTTTACTCTTTTCTAGAAATAGAAACTAAAAATTAGATCAATTAGATGTTGCCACCCAACAAGATTTCCTCTTATCTTCGCCCATCTGTCCCAATTTACGTAACACATTTATTTTTTGAAAATCAAATAATTTAAGTTTGATCAAGAATTTGTGGATGAAATAAAATTTATATATTTGTAAACTACGTAAGAATTATTATAAGTCATAGTAATTGACAATTTAAAAAATAGATAGACTTATTTAAATCTCAAAATTTGAAATGTGTCACATAAATCGAGACGGATGAGTAACTCATGTTTTCCATGCAAAATAAATACCATCTCAACAACCTAAAAACTTTGAATATTATTTGGATGAATTGTCAAAATCTTTAACAACTATTGAGCATTAGTGGAGCAAAAGCAACTTGAGGTATCCATCCCATTCCCCACCTGCACTCAATGAATTCTCACTCATTTTACTTTTATTTTTTAGACTCTCCACTAGAATTATAATGTTTTTATGTAGTATGAACTGATTTAAAGGAGATGCAAACAACTCTTATTGTCTTTGCTTCGGAGGTCGTAGAAGACACGGATTAAGGTAGAAGTTCAGTAAGTAGCAGTGTGTTGTTTTGCTATTCATCCATACTTATTATAATATTGCTCGTGTAGTCGCCTCTCCTTTAATTTATGTTACTATGTGTACCTCTGAGGTACAGGTAAAGTCTGCATACACTGTACCCTCCCTAGGCCCAAATCGTATGTCGTTGTTGCAAACAGCTCCCATTGAAAAGAACACCTTGCATTAATGTTCATTTTAAGACTCATTTTTTTATGATTCACTAATAATTTGTGGCAAGTGAAGTTTAAAAACTATTTGTTACATATAGTTGAGCTAAAAGAAGTCTTATAGTGTGGTAATAAGAAGGCTTAGAAAACAAAAAAAGATGACAAACAGAAGAAGAAATGTGCAACATTTTGTTCATGTAATTCTTGTTATTCTTGATTGTTTCAATGAAGGATTTTGCATAGAAGTAGATAGTATTAACAGCACTCAATCTCTGAGTGATCCCGGGATTTTATCGTCTCCGGGAGGGGTCTTCAAGTTGGGATTTTTCAGTCCACTAAACAGTAGTAATAGGTATGTTGGTATTTGGTATAATTTTTCTGTTACAACTGTCATTTGGGTGGCTAATAGGGACAAACCTTTAAGAGATTCTTCTGGGGTTGTGAAGATATCTCGTGATGGAAATGTCGTTATAACGAATGGAGAGGAGGAGATTCTTTGGTCATCAAATGTTTCAACTTCTCAGGTAAACTCAATTGGCCTTCTCCAAGATTCTGGGAACTTTGTTCTCGTTGATCATCGGGACAATATGAGCACGATATGGCAGAGTTTTGAACATCCTTCTGATACAATTGTCCCTAGAATGAGAATAAGTGAAAACACAAGGACAAGGGAGAGGGTAGAAGCAAAATCTTGGAGAAGCTCTCGCGATCCTAATATTGGAGACTTCTCTTTAGGAATTAGTAGTTCTGGATTCATTCCTCAGCTGTATATATGGAAAGACAGACGTCCCTATTGGCGAAGTGGTCAATGGAATGGTCAGTTCTTTATCGGAGTGCAGGAACTGTATGCTGTGGCGTTTGATGGATTTAGTCTAGCGAATGAATACCAAGGTTTCGTGTATTTTACTGGTCCTGTTTCTTCTGAATTCATAACCAAATTTGTCATCGTTTGGAAAGGGAACATGGTTCAATCGTACTGGGATGAAAATGAGACAAACTGGAAGATAACATGTTAGTTCCCAAAAACGATTGTGAAGTTTATGGAACATGTGGTCCATTTGGAAGCTGCAATTATTTTGAGTCGCCGATATGTTCTTGTCTGAAAGGTTTCAATCCAAAGCATAAGGAAGAATGGGAAAAGGGGAATTGGACTAGTGGTTGTGTTAGGAGGAGGCCTTTGCTATGTGAAGTAAAGAATAACACAAGGGATTCAAGTAAAGAAGACGGATTTCGAAAGATGAAGTTAATGAAATTGCCTGATTTTGCAGAAAGGTCATATACTATAGAAGAAGAATGTAGAAGCAAATGCTGAAGCAATTGTTCCTGCATAGCATATGCATTTGACACAGGTATCGGCTGTATGTTGTGGAGTAGCAACTTGATTGATATTCAGCAACTCCAAATCTGGGGCAAAGATCTCTATTTTCGCGTGGCATATTCAGAACTCGGTATGTATACTGGCTATCTACTTTTTTTCAGCTAGTATAGCTTATTCTGTCATTTTAGATATCATGGACTCAACAGGATTCCATGTATATACTTTAAGTTGCTTACTTCTGTGAAGAACTGGTATTTGTTCACCTTTTGTGTTTGCTCTACAATGCAGATCATCATAAAGACGTAAAGAAAATTGTAATCGCAGTGATCCTTGGTGCGCTTACACTCTGTGTTTGTCTGTTGATCTACTGTACAAGGCTGGCCATACGTAGAGGTAAAACAGGCTATAAATTTTTTGCACTTTGTTGGCTAATGGCTATAGTTAACTTGTATTCCTGATGATATTAGGAGTGAAGAAAAAAGAGGTAGTTTTACTTGGTAACAAAAGTCCAGTTCATATGGAAGAATTACCAGTCTTCAGCCTCGATACGCTTGCAAATGCAACATCCCAATTCCATGAGGATAATAAGCTTGGTCAGGGCGGTTTTGGTCCAGTTTACAAGGTATGATATTTATCTCTCTTCTCAAATTTCAAGTCACTGATATTGGTGCTTTGACCTAGTGAGGAGGTGTGAGAAGTTGGCAACAGTGGGTTTTAGGTAGACCTAGGCCGAAGAAGCATTGGGGAGAGGTTTTTAGACAGGAGATGCAAAGCTCCAGCACTCCGAGGACATGACCTTAGATTAGCAGGTCATGGAGGTTGCAGACTAGGGCAGAAGCTTAGTAGGTAGTTGAGAGTTATAAGATGATGCATCGTACCTTCTCGTTATTACTCTTCTTTTGAATGCTATGTTATGTTTTTTTCTATTATTTTCTGTTAAATAGCCTCTCTACCTCCTCGAGGTACATATAAGGTCTGTGTATGCTCTACCTTCCCTACTTTGGGACTACATTGGGTTTGTCGTTGTTGAAAATTGGTGATTCTTTCTAGGGAAAATTGGAAGATGGGAAAGAAATAGCAGTCAAAAGGCTTTCAAAAGCCTCTGGGCAGGGGCTAGAGGAGTTCATGAATGAAGTGTTGGTGATCTCTAAAGTCCAACACAGAAATCTTGTTAGACTCTATGGATGTTGTGTCGATAAAGAGGAGAAGATGTTGATTTATGAATACATGCCAATGAAAAGCTTGGATGTGTTTCTCTTTGGTTAGTCCTTACTCTTGAAAGCACTTCTTATAATGTCGTATGCATGTTAGATCCTCTAAACACGTACTGCATTTTTTGGAGGATCCGACATGAGTACATCAGCAGCTTTTCATAGTTTTCTCCCTTGAAAAAACCATATCATACATATTTATTAACTAAAACACGAACTTGATGACATTTTTACAGTGGATATATGGCCCCGGAATATGCAATGAAAGGAAGATTCTCAGAGAAATCTGATGTTTTCAGCTTTGGAGTTCTAGTGTTAGAGATCATCAGTGGCCGAAAAAGTACAAGTTCTTGGATTGAGACATCCTCTTTGAGCCTTTTGGGGTATGTAAGATTCATCTTATATGCTAGTATTGAAAAAACTATTCTATCAAACATCTCTATAACAACGTCATTTGTCCAGATACTTTTTGGCAGTAAAACGTTATTATAGAACATAACATAAAAACCGGTTCCAAGGAAAATTTCACCACTATAGTGAAGTGTTGCTATAGAGAGGTTTGATTGTATGTACGTACCTTATATTATTACATTATGATGGTATGGTTACTTTTGCTGTCATTTTATGCATCAATAATTTTGATGATGATCAATTTTTCACTGTTTTTTCAGGCATGGATGTTATGGAAAGAAGAAGATTTATCAACTTTTATCGATCCGTTCATATTGAATCCGAGCACGGAAATGGAGATGAGAAAATGCATACAGATTGGTTTACTGTGTGTTCAAGAATTTGCTGAAGACAGGCCAAATATTTCATCTGTTCTTGTGATGCTTACTACTGAAACTACAAGTCTTCCTGCACCATTACAACCTGCTTTTACTGAAAGTAGAGAAACTAAGCGTACTTTGAACAATATCAGTATCACAAACCTTACTGGTAGATAACATGAGCATATGAAATTGCCTTTTTCAGGCATCAATTTGCCTTTGGTGAAAAGATTGTTGTCCATCACATTTGCATCTTCTTCTTTAACCCCTCGTCAATATTTTTTTTAAAACGTAATTGAGTTAACTTGCATGCACCTTGACTAATTCTACAAGATACCTCTCACCAGGTACCCGAGTCGGTCCACCATGGCTTGAACCAATGGGGAAAAACACACATAATGCTAAGCACTAACAACATGCTAATATGCACAACTTCAATTTCTTGCAAGAAGTTAAGCATCCTAACTTGAGTTTTATATTTGGTAAGTTTTGTGACTATCAATATGACCTTCACACAAAGGAAAGAACATTACTATTGTCACACAGCCTGAGACAAGACAATGAAATAGTCGTCACCGTCGCGGCGTCACATTTACGCACTTCAGACTATCAAAATGCAAAACCAAGAACATCTACAATAAGAATGTTGACGCAAAAAACAGCAACTTTAGACCATGCCTAGAGTTAGTGACTGGTGAAGTTCAGACTTCAGCCACACCCCAAATTAAGAAACTTTACATTATCACTGACTCAAATAGTGTAACAAGGACCAACACACACTACCAAGTCAATGCAAATTACAATCTTAAGATTGTTATATTTTCACAATAGTTGACTGCCACCAACATCTACACAAAGTCGAAGCACACGCCAATCTTAAGATTACTTGTACTCCAATCTTAAGATTACTTGTACTCGCAACAGTTATCAGCCAATTGCTTGTAATCAGCCACGAGCTATGTAACTGTAAGTTACTGAGGTGATAACACTCTATAGGACTAAAGGTGCAGAAAGTTGCAAACACATTAGACATTGATGTGATCATCTGAACAAAGGCATCACTCATGACAAAAACACTCTATAGGACAAAGGTGCAAAGAAAATCAAACAGAGTGGACGATCTTCAGAGGAATTTTTTTTTCTTTTTTGATAAGTATTGGAAAGAGACAACGTGAGTAAAAATAAATGGATGAACATGCTCATCTTAAAAAACATCCGATCAAGAAAAGAAATTTTCAACATCCTACTGTTGGCAGGCAGAGCAGAGTGCCAACTACCAAAGCAACAAAATGAAAAATTAAACAACTGTTGCTGAAAATTAAAATATCAAAGTCTAAACATGTATCGTCATGGACTACAGAAAGGTACCAAGTAAACCTCTGCAAAGGCCCCAGGGATATACAAGTAAACAAACAAGACACATTGGCAGTCCGTAATGGTACCCTCTATGTAAGTCTACCTGATTGTCACAAACTTGTTGGTACCATGTTTGGCCCAGTGAGTCCTCAGATCAATTGGATTAGCAAAATTGTATCCTTCTGCAGCAAGTTTCTCCAAAACCTTCTTGAATGCTCCCTGGCTCATCTTTCTTCCAGCAATCCTTGCTCCACGTCTTTTAGTACTCATTGGAAGTGGATACATTGATATGCTAGTGGTGCAACAAGCTGACTGCCAGCCACCACATCCCCATCGATAGCATTGCTGAGGAGAACCAGTACAGGAACAAACTGGTATAGGAATGACAGAAATGTCCATATCAATACCATTTAATACAATGTCCATGCTCTTCTTTGCTGGTTTTGCTCGTTGAGAGGGGTTGCCATTTTCCTTGGGTGCAGATGACACTTTCTTTGACTTCTTTGCTTTGGGAGCTTTGGGAGTGGTACCACCAGTCTTTCTTTTTGAAGGACCACTTTCTTTCTTAACACTTGGTTCCTCAACATTCACCCCCACATCCTTAGTTGTATCAGGTTGTTGTACCATTTGCATGGGAGTACTTGTAGAAGCATCAGGGAGAACTGAAGTGTAAGGACTCCCCGGAAACATATGAAGAAATTTGTCTCTGTGATTTATCCAACTGTCCCTTACATAGTCAATGTGAGATAAAGGTGCTTCTGGGATGATAGAATCCCGGGAATGGAACACCCCATTAGCACCGAGCATAATTGGATTCTCACGCCTAGTAAGATAAGGTTTTGCATCTCGATCGACCATCGATGACATCAGCTGAAGACCTAGATGCCCTTTAAGGGAAGGTTCATAATAACCCCAGTTCCTCATGTTCAAGCCGTCGTCATCCATCAATAAACTACAGATGAATCCAAACATCACCACTTGACATTAATTTTTTTGCCACAATTAGAAATGCCCAACAAAAAATGCATTAAATTACTAATCTCCAAATCAGACTCAGATTAGGAATATATCAAACATAACAAAACTATCAAGATATGAAATGGAGTAGTAAATAACAAAATCAAGTCGACCAAGCATAATATGAGCAGATCCAGCAACCCAAAGCTAAATGCCAGTAGCAAATTCATCATTTTACCCATACCCATTGCCATTGCCATCATTCCAATTCATATGCAATTTCATCAACCTTTCAATAGAAATGAAATGTATAACTAGAAAATTTGACAAATCTCCATAACCCCAACTCAAATATTTGCACCCAAAACAAATTAGGCACCTCAAACTCATCAAATTCAACATTGCAGCCACTAGAAACAAAAACCCACAAATAAAGTTGGAACATTTTGAGTTCCCAGATACAACTTTTGATAACCCAACAAAAAATTTTAACCCACAAACAAAATGAGCACCCAAAACTCAACAAATTCAACATTTCAGCCACCAGAAACAAAAACCCACAAATAAAGTTAAAAATCTTTTGAGTTTCCAGATCAAATTTTCAATAACCCCAACAAAAATTTGGAACCGACAAACAAAATGAGCACCCAAAACTCATCCACTTCATCATTTCAGTCACCAGAAACAAAAACCCACAAATAAAAATACAATCATTTGGGTTTTCCAGATCAAATTTTTTGAACCCACAAACAAAATGAGCACCCAAAACTCACCAAATTCAACATTTCAGCCACTAGAAACAAAAACCCACAAACAAAATTAGAATCTTTTAAAGTTCTCAGATCAGCAACTAAATACAATCTAAAAATCCCCAACACAAAAATCCACAAATGGGTACTCAAAATCAACAGAAATGCAAAACCCACAAATAAAAATTGAATCTTTATGTTCTCCAACACAGATCTGACACAAACAACATACATAAAAACAGATCCAAGATTAAACCAACAAAACTCATCAAAATGATATTAGCAAATTAGCATGCAAAGACAAGTACATATTTTTTTCAACAAAAAAAAATCAAATGAAGAAAGAGATAAAACATATAAAGAAAAAAAAAGTCCAAATTTTTAAAGAAAGAGATATATAGAGAGAGAAAGAGAAGACAGGGAGAGAGAAACTTACTTGTTGGTAAACACCTCTTAGGGTTTTTTTTTCCTTTCAGGAGAGAGAGAGACAGAGGTGAGAGGAGAGAGAGAGAACTGAAGGAGAGAGAAAGGAAGAGAGAGAGAGATGACAGAAACCCTTTTAAGTAAGAGAGAAAAGAGAGACCATTTTATCAATTTATTTATTTTTCAACTTCCAATGAAAGCAATTTAATATAAATATAAATGCAATTTAATATATTTTACAGCCGAATATTATCTTTACGTTTACTACTTTGATACCTTGAAGCATAATAAAACCAAAAATAAGAATTTTTTTATTTTTAATTTAATTTTTTTTAGAATTTTATTTAAATGATTTTACATATTATTTCGTAACATATTGTATTAATAATTATATTTTATTTATGAATATAATCTTTTCATAGATTATATCTATCGTATCTTTGTGTTACATAATTTCACAAATATTTAAATTATAATCTATCAAAAAAATAGGATACTATTATAAAAGAAGTTAAAGAATAAAACAAAATAAGTAAATAATGAGTAAAGAACAGTGTGATCACATTTAATCAATTGTTATATAAATTGCAACTTTTTCATTGTTATATTTAAACTATATGATATTAGGAGGAACCATATAAACAAATATAGTTATTTAAAATAATATAATTTACTGCAGATAATAATTATTTAAATGACAGATTAGTCATCTGATTTTAAAGTTATCTTTTTTTAAAAACGCTTTTTTAAAAGCGCTTTTTATATACATACAAATATACGTATAAACAAGTCACTATAAACACAAATATGAAACATAAAATACAAATAAAATGATAATAGTAAGCGCAAAACTCCATTTTCATCATTAAATAGAAACATAATATCAAACACAAACTTCATTCTTTACCTTATCTTTATTGAAAACTAGAGAAAATTGGAATAACATTCTCTTCTTTTTTCTTTTTTTTTATAAATGAGATTGTGAATTTATATCATACTAAAGATAGAGGGATCAACTTTAGGTTATCAGAACAAAGAGTTTATTCCTTTGTAATTGTAACATATTAATGTATAAAACGGAAAAATAAGATAAATAACTAAAGGGAGAATCAAATTAAAGTAGAAAACAAATCGTAGTATTCTTTAGCTGATCATAAGCAGCCCAATATATCTTACCCTATTTGTTTCAATTCATGAAGTTTGATTTTTAAATATTAGAAATTGTTAATTATTATAATTTACTATATTTTTTTAATGTAATTTTAAAATAATATATGTTGCTCAATCAATTCCAATTAATGTCTTAAAAATATTTAAAGTTGTTAATTATCATAATTTACAACACTATTTTTTAGTAATTTACATTTATAATATACTAAAAGTGAAAGTACGATAAATTATTTATCTTATAGTAAATTTATACGACTTAGTACAAACATCAGGTGTAATATCTTACCCTAATTCTATTTGCAACTAATGACAAACAATCCGTGCTTTACACGGACCCAATATTATCAAACATAATGAAACAAAAGATATCATACAAATCGAGACGAATAGACCATACTATAACAATTATGCAAATATCTAAAAAAGTATATTATATGCTCACCGTTTATCGTCCAGTAACGGTTTTGTGATACTCATTTTTGTTTAAAAGTAACTTAGTTTCTCTATTTTCATGCACATTCTGCGTGTCTTCTTTCAGTAAAAAAGCAGGTTGGTGTGATGGGCTGGAAAGACTTGCTAGTTTCATTAGTAAGAATAACAAGAATAGATGAAATATTGGCGCCTGTGCTTCGCAAATTCTGAACACTAGTAAACAATCTGTATGCATTTCTGATCTCTATTCCGACTCGTTTGCAATATAAACGGATAAACAAAGTTGATAAATCTTGTCTTTCCATAACTTCCAGACTGAAAACAATGAAACGTAAAGCTAATCAAACTAAATATGAGGTAATATAGTCAGTCATACCGCTTTTCATAAAGTCTGTCCTCTATAATAACATTTCATGTTATAACGTCAAGCCTCTTTTATTGGGACCGGTTTTTCATGTTAATTCTATTCTACGTTCTTTATAACAACACATTGCCTATAGCACCTATAAGACGAGGAGAGGACAAGAAGTGTAAGAGAACCAACGATTACTGTAATTACGATTTTCTTAATGTCATTACCATTATCTGCAGAAAACACTAAAGGTCAACAAATATCAGTTCTTTAATTCAATTAAGTCGAACATATCTCAAAGGCATAAATGTGTCTTTTGATTTGGCCTTTGCTGACATCCATGCCATCCAACTTTGAGTGTGCATGAGAGCGTAGATGTGAGTTGAGGCCAAGTAAAAGGGCACGTTTATGTATTATGTCTATCTCAAATGACTGACAATGAGTCTTTTATTCAGCACCAGAATACTTACCAAGCTCTGAATGTGCCACGTTAATATAGAGATCATTCCTCGAGCTTTGAAACTGCTGAATGTATACCCTATGCAAGAACAATTCCTCAAGCACTGGATTCTATATAAGTCTTCTGTAGTAGATGATGTTTCAGCAAAATCAGGCAATTTCATCAACTCCATCTTTATAAATCCATCCTCTTTACTTGAATACGCGGTGTTATTCTTAACTTGGCATTGCAAAGCACTCCTCCTAATACAACCACTAGTCCAATTCCCCTTTTCCCATTCTTCCCTGTGCTTTGGCTCGAAACCTCTCAGACAAGAACAGACCGGTGACTCCAAATAATTGCAGCTCCCAAATGGACCACACGTTCCATAAACTTCACAGTTGTTATTGGGAGCTGACCATATTATCTTCCAGTTCGTGATCTTCAATCCAAATTGATGAACGAAGCTCTCCAACCAATGACTAAATTCCTGAACCAAATGATACGAACAGTCCAGTAAAATATACAACACCTTCGCGATCATTCACTACATCAAATCCATCAGACACCACAGAATACATATTCTGCATTCCTATAAAGATCTGTCCATTATATAGACCAGTACGCCAATAGGGACGCCTTCCTTTCCATATATACACCTGAGAAAAGACTCCAGCATTCATTCTTAAAGAAAAGTCTCCGATATTAGGATCCAAAGGACTTCTCCAAGATCTTGTTCACCATTCTCCCCTGTCCCTTGTTTTTCACTGTATTATCATTCTAGGAATAGTTTGAATCAGAGGATGTTTCAAAAACGCCATATGTGGTCATATTGTCCCAGATCAACGAGTACAAAGTTCCCAGAATCTTGGAGAAGGCCATTTGAGTTACCGAGACGTTGAACCATTTGATACCAAAGAATATCATCCTCACCTTCGGTTACCGTCTTCCACCACGAGATATCTTTTCAACACCAGAAGAATCTCTTAAAGGTTTGTCTCTATTAGCCACCCAAATGACAGTTGTTACAGAAAAATTGTACCAAAGACTGAAAAATCCTAACTTGAACACGCCTCCTGGAGACGATAACATTCCAGGATCACTCAGAGATTGAGTGCTGGTTATGTTATCCACTTCACTACATAATCCTGTATCAATAAAACGAAGAATAACAAGAATTATATGAACAAGATATTGCAAATTTCTTCTTCTGCTGCTGCTGTTACTCATCTTTTTGGTTTCCTAAGACTTTTCCTATTTCCACACTATATGTACAAAAGCACAATATGTTGTCAAAGTCTACTATCATAAACCACATATCATTCTCAATCAGAAACTTTTAGGCCAATGGAAAAATTGACACTTAAAATGAATAATGCAGAATGTAGAGTTTTAACTTCTATACGCTGATAGTATAAGTCTTCTCTCCCATCACTATCATTGTGTAGTTCTAACTTCTAAGTTACAAGACATGTACAAACCTATTGCTATCAAGTATGTTCCACTAACTTGAAATAACATCATGAACTGACAAGTTTTACGTTGGTTATCAATCTACCACAACACTTTTTTTTATCTAGGCTTAGGACCGACAATGTAAGTAAGCTCACACCCCTAGAGTTACACTAACTTGAATAACCAAAAAAAAAAAAACTAATAATTCCAACTGGGGAATAATCATATTAGAGATCATTGTGTATTATATTGGTCCAAAAATCAAACAATATCTTGCATATACAATATACTCAGTCTTAGCTATAGGCACCAACAATTTCTTTTCTTTAAATTATTAAAATGCTCATTGAAAAAAGAAGAAGATGAAAATAAAATAAAATAGGTATTGAGGTAAAAATATGACATTTAAGCTTAACTCAACCTTAGATCAGAAATATAATGGTTGATATATTTAAACTATTACGAAAAAGTAAAATGAGTGAAAATTCAAAAGCCATGTTAGTGTGAGAATTGAGTGGGGAACTTGACAATAAGCTTGCACCTCATCGTCAACATGCTTGTCAACTATGAGTGGTAATAATGCACATAGTGAAAAAGAAAAATGTATTCTGTGATAGGCAAACACATTACACTTGTGGATTATGATATTTGATTCAACACGGAATATTTAACATGTAATCGAAAAATGAATGACAAAGATATCATACAAATTGAGACGGATAGATCGTACATGTAAATTATGGCATATTAAAAAGATGATTCAATCACCAGTTTATGTTGGGATCCTGATATTGTTTCCCAAAGTTACAATTAGTTCATGCACATTTGAAGATACAATCATGTCTTTCTGTAAAAGCAGGTTGTGATGGTGTAGGAATACTTTAGTTCACTGGTAAGACATAGCAAGAACAGATTTGAAATACTTGGCATGTCTTCGCAAATTCTTGAAAAGCATAGATAAACACAATCTGTATGCATTTTTATCCTCCATGTCTAGCTCGGATCAATATGATGGATCGATAACGTTGATAAATCTTGTTCTTCATACCATCCAGCTGAAAAAACAGTGAAAAATTGATCATCAAACTTGCTGATGCACAAAACACAGTGACAGCAAAAGTAATTCTACAAATCTTGTTCTTTCCATAACATCCATGCCTGAAAAAACAGTGAAAAATTGATCATCAAACTTGCTGATGCACAAAACACAGTGACAGCAAAAGTAATTCTACAAATTGTAAGGTACACACAATCGAACTCTCTATAACAAATTGTTGCTATAATGGTGAAATTTACTTTGGATGTTCTCTATAATAGCATTTCACTATAGCAACCAAAAAATATCTGGACAAATGACGTCGATGTAGAAACGTTTTGACTGTATAGTTTTTGCAGTATTAGTATTTGAATAGTAGTACATAAGGGGAATCTTACATATCCGAAAAGGCTAAAAGAGGATGTCTCATTCCAAGAACTTGTACTTTTTCGGCCACTGATGATCTCTAACACTAGAACTCCAAAGCTGAAGACGTCGGATTTCTCAGAGAATCTTCCTTTCATTGCATATTCTGGAGCCATGTATCCACTGTAAAAATTTCAGCACGTTCGTGTAAAAACTGATTAGTTAATAAATATGTATGATATGGTTTTTTTAAGGGAGAAAACTATGTAAAGCTATGGTATATATGGATCAATGATCACTTACTAAGTACCAACTACTCTCCTTGTGTCTGCTTGATCTTGATTAGACCCGAAAAATCCTGCCATGCAAAATTGACATCTGTGGATTGAAGTCATATCGAGAAAATGTGCTGGCTTAAGAATCTCTATGAATTATCTTCAATCTTGAATCTCTGTGAAGATAAAGGAGTCCTCGACCAACCCCTTCGATTATAGTGGAACATTTTGTCCAATCCAAAATGCCTCGGTGTCCTTTATCTAGGTGTTTGTCAAATATGAATGGAGAAGGATTAACTTTGCTTTAAAAGAAATGTGGAGCAATGTTGCTCAGACTCCCCAAAACTGTTGATGTTCTTATGTCGGATCCAACAAAAGTGCAGTACTTTTGGAGGATTTAACAAGCATCCATCGACATTATTGAAGAGTCCGAACAACATAGATGTGGAGTAACAAAGAACTGCATATGAGAAGTACTATGCTTATGAAAAGGACTAACCAAAGAGAAACACATCCAAGCTTTTCTTGGGCATATATTCATAAATCAACATCTTCTCCTCTTTATCAACGCAACATCCCAAGAGTCTAACAAGGTTTCTATGTTGGACTTTAGAGATCACCAACACTTCATTCATGAACTCCTCCAGCCCTTGTCCCGAGGCTTTTGAAAGCTTCTTGACTGCTATTTCTTTCCCATCTTCCAATTTTCCCTACAAGGAATCAGCAATTTCAGCAACTGAAATTTGAAAAGTGGTCGAGAGAGAAGACAACTGTACCATGTAAACTGGACCAAAACCGCCCTGACCAAGCTTCTTATCCTCATGGAACTGGGATGTTGCATTTGCAAGTGTATCGAGGCTGAAGACTGGTAACTCTTCCATATGAACTGCACTTCTGTCACCAAGTAAATTTATCTTCTTCCTTTTTACTCCTAATATCAGCAGGAAAACAAGTCAACTACTATAGCTAACAAAGTGCTTCTAAATGTATAATACGAAAACTTTATAGCCTGTTTTACCTCTACGTCTGGCCATCCTTGTACAACAAAGGAACAGACAAACACAGAGTGTAAGAAAACCAAGGATTACTGGAATTACAATTTTCTTTATGTCTTTATGATGATCTGCAATGTAGAGCAATCACAAAAGGTGAACAAATATCAGTTCTCCACAGAAGTAGCTACTTAAAGTATATCTATGAAATTCAATTAAGTACATGATATCTCAAATGACTGATTAAGCTATTCTGGGTGGATGACAAGTCTTCTATTCAATATAACTATACATACCAAGCTCTGAATGTGCCATGCGAATATAGAGATCTTCCCCCCTGCTTTGGAACTGCTGAATATCAATCAAGTTGTTATTCCACGACATACAGCCAATACCTGAGTCATATGCATACGCTATGCAGAAACAATTTCCCAAACATTGGCTTCTACACTGGTCTTCTCTAGTCGATGACCTTTCTGCAAAATCAGGCAATTTTATTGACCCTATCTTTAGAAATCCGTCTTCTTTACTTGAATCCCCTGAGTTATTCCTTACTTCACATTGCAAAGCTTTCCTCCTAAGACAACCACTAGCCCAATTCCCCTTTTCCCATTCTTCACTGTGCTTTGGTTCGAAACCTTTCAGACAAGAACAAATCGGCGACTCCAAATAATTGCAGCTACCAAATGGACCACACATTCCATAAACTTCACAATCGTTATTGGGAGCTGACCATATTATCTTCCAGGTCGTCTCATTCACATCCCAATATGATTGAACCAAGTTCCCTTTCCAATCCAAGACAAATTTCGTTAAGAAATCAAAATCACCAGGGCCAGTAAGATATACAGTACCTTCGCGATTGTTCACTACATTGAATCCATCAGACGACACAGAATACATATCCTGCACTCCGATAAAGATCTGGCCATTCCATTGACCACTTCGCCAATAGGGCTGACTACCTTTCCAGATATACACCTGAGGAATGAATCCAGAAAACATTCCTAGAGAAAAGTTTCCGAAATTAGGATCCCAAGGGCTTCTCCAAGATTTTACTTCTACCCTCTCCGGTCCTGTGTTTTCATTATAATCATTTAGGGACAATGAATCAGAAGGATGTTAAAAACGCTGAATTGTCGCACCATTATTCAGCATGATCTACAAGAACAAAGTTACCCAGAATCGTGGAGAGCGGCAATGGAGTTTACTGAGAGGAGGAAGTAGCATTTGATGGCCAAAGAATCTCCTCCTCCACATTCAGAACGACGACATTTCCATCACCAGAAATCTTCACAACCCCAGAAGAATCTCTTAAAGGTTTGTTCCTATTAGCCACCCAAATGACAATTGTTTCAGAAAAATTGTACCAAATACCAACATACCTGTTAGAGCTGTTTAGAGGACTGAAAAATCCCAACTTCAAGACGCCTCCTGGAGATGATAAAATCCCAGGATCCCTCAGAGATAGAGTGCTGGTAATGCTATCTATTTCTGTGCAAAATCCTGTATTAAAACAATGAAGAAAAACAAGAATTACATGAACAAAATGTTGCACATTTCTGCTGGTGGTGGTCATCTTTTTTGGTTTCTAATACTCCTCCTATTACCAAGCTATATGTAACAAAGCACAATAAGTAGACAAAGTTTACTATTATAAGCTTCCAAATTGTCGAAGTCCACTAGAAAACCATTTTGTCAACCCCACAGAACTAGCAAAAAAATTTTAGGCCACACATGTCATTCTCAATCAGAGACTTTCAGGCCAATCAAAAAATTGGGCTAAAAATTTGTTTCATACTATAAAGACTTCAAAATTTCAGTCTTAGAAATGAGGATAAGAATCATTTCAAAGTTCAAACTACAGTTTTCAGTTCATACTATAAAGACTTCAAAATTTCTTCTGTACAAACTACAGTTTTCTCTTCTTTTGTCACACGATAAATCCGATTTCTTTCCCTTCACAACCCTGGAACAAAACACTAAAGTAAACAACGATGGCTAGACTAATCCAAAGTCACATTTACGACATATGTATCTGGCAATCATGGATGACTGTCCAAAATTCACACTACATACTGATGAGTGCTCCCACCAAAGTTCTCATACCGGGCCTAAAACTGAGACTTTAATTAAAGGTGGAGGAGAGATTTCAACCATCCCGCCACACCCATGAGTAGTAATGTAGTTCTGGTGTAGTAATAAGGATTCTTTGAATAATTTCCCTTTCGCTGTGTTCCACTATATTCAACGATGAAACATGTGTGCACATCATATGGTTTATGGTACAATCACATTTACTAAAAATGACAAACTTATAATAAAGATAATCCATCACAAAAGCCCATTACCTTCATAGTACCATACTCAAAAATACAAGTAAATAGCGAACTAAGTCTTACATGACATGTGTGGGAGAAAAAGTTTAAGTAGACTACAGAATCCATCTTAGCTAGAATAGTGCACACATATTACACATCAATTAGGAGAAATCAAATTCCAGTGGGATGTTTAACCACTTCGTCTCACGATATCTTCTCAATGCCATCATGTGTTGAATTTTCTTACCTGCAGAAAACCATAGATGGAACTAAATCTTAAATATATTCGATAGGATCAAAAATGATTCCGATAAGACATAAAGTTTTAGAAACACACCGAAGAACAAGGCCAAGAGTGCTCAAGTCCAGTGAGAAATATACTTGACATATTGCAGGAAATCCTCATGATTCAGTGAGTTATCTTAGCCAAAGCAGCTCTTTCTTCCATTTTTTGCAACGATTTCTCCTCTAGACGTAAGGAATGGCAAAGAAGCGACTCAGCCCCATAGACCCTTGAAGAAATAAGCTGAAAGCACTAGAAGATAACAAGATGTAGACAGGTGATGAGAAGTGAAAATTATCAGTAGGAGGTTTTCATGTTAAAATTACAAGGCTCAAAGTTTTCAAATCTGTCAGTCTTACATTCTCATAATATTATTTAATCAAAAGTCACAAGAATCAGTACGCTTGTGCTCAAATTAGAAACTGTGCTGTATTTTTGTGGAGTAAGCAAAAGGTCTTTTTTTTTGTTTCGACCCAACTCGACCAATATTAGAAACCCACAAGAAAATTGTTTAACCCAAAAACAATGAACTAACAATTGAGCAAATGTCTCTCTTACGCCATTTTTTTGTTTGTTTTTTAATAACCAAGAAATCCTGAGAGGCAGTGGTGCACAGTTTGAAACTTGGTATTAATGAGCCCGCCATTCTACCCTTCTCCACTTAAATATCGAACCTGTGACGTGCACTAAGCTCATACCACTAGAACAAAGCCCTAGGCCTCTCTAATGCTATTCTCAAGGGCAACAATTTCAAAATATATTAATCAACAATAAACTAATTAATTGTATCCCATCCCATACTCTAAGTCTAAGCTAGCCTTTCTTCTGTTGATATTCAGATGGCTCCTCTCAATTTTCAGTAGCAAAGTTACCATCAAACTTTTACACTTATAATAAAAATCTATTCTTTTAGCTTTTGACATAAACTCTTCAATGTTAACTGCTAAGGATCATTGTTTTGATATCAATAATTGTTTTCAGTACACATAGGAAGCAACATAGTTCTCAGTCACGCTTTTCACAAGAACAGATAGAAAAAAGCACAAAAGTGAAAAATCATGTTCGAAGTCAAATCTTTTCACAAAAACACAAAATACAAAGCAAAAATGACATTAGACTTCATCTAAAAGATCATATGAGCTTGAAACCACATCCTGAAACTAACAGACATATAACTAAATGCGCAAAAATCATATACTTAACATAATATTTAAGCTTCAACATGTTACATGTTTATTGGACCTCTAGAATAGAGACCTACCTAGTTTCTCCAGAAACAAATTTTAACATCTCAACCTGAAGGTCATTTGTAATCTCTGTTAAGTAATGGGGAGTCGTTTTATGTAACTACTACAGACAAAAGATTTTTTCCAGCCAGTTCATTAGGTCGAGCGATTTACCTGTCAGTACACTGCGACCTCTTAGTGTGAGGTGGGAGTAAGAGCCAGAAGAAATATGGTGGATGGAACATGATACCCTCCTTAATGGTTCTATTGGAGAGAAGAACAAGAATGGTGTATAGAAAACACTGCAAGAATCAGTGCAAAAGATTCAAATGGCCGTTTGGAGTGAACTCTCCGTTTGGGTGTAAAGAGGAGGGTAGGCTTATAGAGGATGTGCGACAGGTTATAATTTTCTTTTTCTTCTTTCTAAGTTAGTCGCCTAGACAGCTATCTTGAGTTGGTTTTTGTGGGTACACTGCTGTAAATCTTTTGGGTGGTGCAGGCATACCCCTTCATGCTGAGCGAATTACACTTACCGTATCAAAAAGAAAATTAGTGCTTGCAGAATTATCCCCGAAATACTTCATTTCAGCAATTTTGCGTATATGTTGAAGGTTCCCTTAAAGAAACCGTGATGAGTAGCAGGTCTGTCACTGTGCAATTATATACACCGCTATAGCAGAAACTAAAAACTTCTTTTGGATGTTGAATAATGCAGGCACCTAAGGTGTTAAGCCATTCAATAGAAGATTACTGCCTCCATACATAAAATGGATGAATTTCTTATTGTAAAGCAAAATAAATGCTTCACCCTGAACCTCTCAAAATCATACAAGAGCACAAATAAACGGATGATCTTCAGGCACAATGGATACTATGTTGAAGACAACGCAATATTATAAGCAATGGAGACTGACCTTCAACAAAAATCAGCCATTATATGTTTCCTTAAAAGCACGCACAGAGAAAGCATGATGCATCTCATCAATATGACTTATTTTGCAAGGCATTTATGATGATAAGGAACTGAATGATCAGAAATTAATAAGAATGAACCATGGAAATGTCTTGATCTGCTAGCATCAAATGATGGGTCGAAAACATTTGGATCAACATGGAGATCCATTCATTTCACTGTCAACCCATTTAGGAAGTATCAGAGCAACAAGTTCCAGTATTGAAGGGTAATACACTGGAGGCTATAGACTATGAATGTTCAGCATAACCCAGCCCATCTCTTAAAGTTCAATGCTGCCTCTCTCTTTTTCATCTGAGTTTCTGACTGGAATTTTGGAGCCTTCCCCTTGTAGAGTGTTTTGTGGTATTTTAAGAAGAGGGTGCGATATTTATACTTGTCAATAAACATATTGCCTTTCTCCATCATCTGTACGACTTCAATTGCTCGAACAAAAAAACCACCTCTAACAAATGTATAAAGCACAGCATCTAACAGTTCCTGATCGAACTTCATTCCACTAGAAAAAGCAAGAGACTTCATTTCACCCCATAGTTCTGTCACCTCGACATATTTTCCGCCAATGGCAGCATAACCAGTGACCAGAGAATGAAAAGTTTGTACATTTGGAAAATGGCCCAAAATCCTCATCTTCTTAAAAGCCTTTTCGGCATCTTGCATCAACCTCTTTTTGCAGAAGAAGTGAATTACATTATTCCAGTCATGAACTCCATAATCTACTTTTTGCCCTTCCTTGATTTCATGCAAAAGCGTCACCATTAAACTAGCGTCACCTCCTTCTGCAGACCCTTTCACCAATTTCTCAAATTCTTGATGACCAGCTCTTGGTATCTTAGCCTCTTTCATCTCCTTGAACAGGTCAAGGGCCCCTTGAGAGTCCTTCTGTATCACCCTGGACTGGATCAATACTTCGTAACAGCTTGCATCTATCTGAATCCCAGCTTTACGAGCATCTCTAAGCAGTGATGCAACTTCCCCGGCTCGATTCTCTTTACAGTATGCTTTCAAAAGAGATGCATAAACAGAAGAACCAGTTCTAACACCAGCCAATCGCATTTCATCCAGAAGGTCATGTGCCTGATCTAACCATCCAAGTGAAATACAAGAGTTTATCACATGAACCAAGGCAGAATCATCAACTGAAACTGGAGAATCTTGTTTCTCTGCCTTAATTAGAAATTCTGCAAGATCTTTTGTTCTCCCAGCTTCTAGGAAAGCCTTTACCAATTTAACATATAATTTCTCAGTAGGCTGGAGAATACCATGTTCAGTTGTAATAAATTCAATTTGCTTCTGCAACTTAATTACCAAGACATCAAGTAAGTTTTTAGCAATGGTCTGCAGTTTTGAAAACTTTCTGTCCCTACAGATATCTTCATATGATACCAAACTTCCTGATTCATCTGGCTTTCGATGATGGGCATCCTCAGGAAGACCATTTGAACACAATGTATCGCCACTTCTAGAAACCTCAAGAAGCAAACTAGCTATACCAAGAGAATTTTTAGCTTTCTCTGCCTTGCGAAGCATTTCTAGAACCATGTGGGATGTAGATTCAAGATCTCCAAACTTCAGAAAGCATGAAAGCAAACAATTATAGAACTGACGAAACTGCATCTCTGTCACATTAGGGGCCTCTTCCATGTCTCTCTTAAGCTTCTTGAGCTCCTCCTTTCGTCCGTTCTTTTCATAAATATGAGCCATTATGATTAGTAAAGTAGCATCAGCTTTCAAGTTGATTCGAGGCATCATGTCGAGGAGCTGCTCTGCTTTTCTAGTGGTTCCAAACAGAAGACATCCAGCTAAAGCAATGTTGAAACAAGTGGCATTAGGCTTCATGAAAAGCAGAAATTCGTTGCTCTTTTTACGGGGATCAACTCTTCCATCCTGGAATAAGTAACCTATTTCAAGGACTAATTCAACAGCAAGGTAGGATCCAGTAGAGGTCTGTGACATATAAGCCAGAATTGCAGAACAAGCACTCACAGGTGGATACTTCTCTGTTTCCACAAGCTTCCTTAAAAGAGTAGATGCGGGAATAGGTGATCCACATTTGGCAAAAGCTAAAGAGAGATATATAAGAGTATTCCTCTCAAGCAAGTCATGCTTGTTTTTCTCAAATGCTTGTTCAACCAAGCCATAAGCCCTGTCCAGCTGTCCAAGATCTGAGCTTTCAGCACTGGCTGCTAGAAGTTTATTAACAATTGATTTTCTAGGAAACCCTTCCATTTGCATGTGCCTCTCATACACAGCCCATGCATTATCAAGTTTATTTTCATCAATATCATTTTCTAACTCTTCAGACATTTTACCAAGGTCTTGAGCCTGGACAAGGATTGTCCCAGCAATGGTAGAAAATGGAGCAGTCTGAGCAAACACAGTGCGGTTGACTACGTCCTGAATCTCTATGTTGCCCCAAAAAAAGCCAACTGACCGATTGACATTCTTACTACTCCGATCAGACTGACTTGTGTGTCTGAAAACTATATAATCACCATTGACAGCAAACAACCGAAGCAAAGAATAAGGGAAAGCTGTCATCCTAAAGTTCAACTTCTGGAGAGTGATCATTTTCTCCAAGTAGCATTTCTAGCTCTTTATTTCACGCTGAATGTTGGCTGACAAAAGGAAACAATATTAGAGATTAGTTATTAAGTTCTTTTTCATTTGTAAAAAATATTTTACTATGTTTTCTGCCATGCTAACCTTACCTCAGGAATGGACGACACTGACACAGATATTAGAGCTATTTTGAATTCATGGATTTCAGATGCTACAGTTTGATGGCGGGAAATTGAGTTTGGTTGTGTGAATCACAATGAATAATTAAAAGGATGCTATATGAGTTGATTTCAATTTAAGGGGCTAAAACATGCAATAGAATGATAAATATTGCACTTCTTATGGCATTACTCTTTTCTTCTTCTTTTTATATAAAAAGAATATCAGTAAACAGTTTAACATAGGAACCAAATTAAAACACATATTAACTTGTAAAAAATATCATAACGAATCATACAAATTGGAGTTAATTTCTTTATGCAGTGAAAGCAGACACCGAGCTCGGCAGCTCCAATTCAGAGTTCAGGTTCTACCACTAAGAAGCATGCTAAAAGTTTGCGCAATAAATTGATTAATAATAGACCTTTATATAGACTTTCTCCTTTTTCTTCTTACATGAAGAAGGTTTGAGAGTAACTCACACGGGAAGTAAATAAGAATACAAAATTAACTTGTGTAAAAAACTCATAAATAAGCATCTCGATTCTTTCTTTATGCAGTCATAATAGTCAGTGACTATGACAACCCCAATTCAGAGTTAGTCATTACCATTAGCCATTAGGAGTATGTTGAAAACCCACAATATAATGACAAAGATTACACCTTTATGTCCTTTAAACTCCTTGTTTTCTTCCTTTTCTATTAAGGATATCTCAGAATACTAACTAGCGTTAATTACATGGATGGTTACTCAAATTATGGAAAATTATTCAGTGAAGTCGCTTTTGTTCTTTCTGCAACAAAAAAATACTCATATTTTGCCAATTATCCCACAAAACTACTCCTTCCGGAAAAGTACATTTTCTCAATATCCCAGAAAATCACTCCTACGGATCAGCTTACTAATCTCTCAGCTACCTATTCCGAGACGATGAAAAAAAAATATTTATCCAAGCCAAACTGAACACGAAATCGTACAACAGTAATTAACCGAAGAATTCATGTCACATGCATTTCCCCATGTAACATCCCCCTCACAATCAAAGACACATGGTTCTGGGGTTCAACTCAACAACAGCATTCACAATAGATCAATGTTTCTGTATACATGGCCCAATTAGGACTCACAGCAAGCAAACTTAAAACCTTATATAGTACCTATATGTGGGGTTGGGGAAAAAGAGGATAATATACGCACACTTTACCCTTACCTCGTAGATATAGAGTATACAAGGATAACCATCCAATTAGTTAACATTGGGAAGCTGATAAAAATGCATATTAACTAGGGAAAAAAACAGAAATTGAAGCTGATTTCTTTCTTTAAGGAGTAACAATAAGAACCCAGAAGGTAAAAAACCTCAGTTCATAGATTCTCGTTTTACCACTAAAAAACATGCTGAAAATCAACTATATAATGAGCAAAACCGCACCTTTTAAGGCTTTTTTTTTTCATTTTCTCATTTTCTACTTTCAGAATACTGATTAACAACTTATTTGGGTTAGGGATTAGGCAAAAAGAGAAAAAGGGAACTCACCGGTCAATTTTTTTTTTTGTCGGAGAGAAGCAGAGTTCGCCGGAGACGAAGAAAGATGACTGTGACGGTGTGACATAAACTTGATGTTGGGCCTCTCCAAAGAGAATAATTTTGGGCCAAAATCAAGAGTATGACGTAAATTAGTATATGTAATGGCCAAATTAATAAAAAAAGTAAATATTGATAATATACTTTGACTAATTTTGCCACGTTTGATAAATTGTTTGTCAATCACCTTCTCTCAAAACTTCTCGACTCACTCGCTGTTTCCTTGCTTGTTTATACAAACACAAATATGAAAAACATAGTTTGGGGGTTTTGTACTCAAGACGATAAATGTTGAGATATTACATATATTTTGTTCTCTTCTCTCTATCTCTCTCGCTACCTTCCTAAATCTCTCTCACGCTCCCAGATCTTCGCTCGCACGCTCGCCTCTATCGCTCATACAAATAGAAACTGAATGTATTAAATTGTAGGTTTGTTTTGTATAAAGTGAGCAGATTGGTATACAATGCAAATACGTATCTATTTATCCTATTACACTTATGTACAGTATAAATATTTCCCTGCCCAATTTTTTTTGTCTTTTTCTCTTTCTGTTTTATTATATACACCAAATTATACATGCATTTTATATAAATGCTTTCTTTCATATGATAGCGATTATACCATTGGCTTCTTGATAGCATGTAAGCGAATATAACATATTTATATTTGCTATGGAGCACAATCTATGGAACTTGTTATAGATACAAATCTTCAATTTGTTGTTTGCGATATGTGAACGTAGCTTTTATATTTTATATCACAATACATCATAAGTTATGTCCTGAAGTGATTATTATTTTATATCATGCGGAACATAAGTTCAACTGTTAAAAGATAAAAATTAAAGATTAATCCATTAATCAATTTTATGCATGCAATGTACATTTTTGTTTAAAAATTAACGTAAATAATAATAGAGTTGCTTTTAAATATGCAACTTAACTTTAATTTAATTTAGTTGAATTTTGTTAGACTTTAAACCCTCCGCCTTTTCAAGAAGATTTCTGAATTTTGAAGTTTTGAATTGTCAAAATTTAATTTCAGATCTGAATATCTCAAAACCAAATAGTAATTTGAAAATTATGATCGGCCAAAATACACTCCAGTGATCATGCGCAAAGTGACGCATATAATTTATCGAAGGATCACTATTTAAGACATAACCAAAAATGATAGAATATTCAATATTTAACCACCTTTAAAATCAATTTCAAATTTATAAGTTAAAAATGGAGATGGAGTTACAAATGTTAAGAGTATAAAGTTGGGGACTATCAAGTCAAATTTCAAACAAAATGTTTGTAGTTTAGAATATTGCTTGTATAATTTGAATTTAAGAAGTTAAGTGTGACATTGATATTAGCTCATATATAAAGTTGATTACCATTATGTTATATATTATATCTTGATATTATTATAGATTTTAAGTTAAAATACACACTATTAATGTATATGTACACACCTATACACAACAGATATATATATATCAATAGTGTGTATTTTGATATACAAATAAGTTAGTTGGTGGAACAGTATATATCTAATTTTTCCTAAGAGAATTACTGCTACTAATAAGCTATTCGCTTATTTCAATCCAAATAACTTTTGAAAAATCAATAATCTGTTTATTTATCAATCTATGTCCCCACTTTTAATAGTCAAGTATATAGTTGGGCCATAACATTGTGGTTATATTAATTTTCGATTAATTAAATTATTTGTCCCTAATTATACATAACTTTCAGCATGTCTCAACTGACCATAGAATTTGCCGGGAGTAATTAACCAATTAATTAAAATGGTTTAACATTTGTAACATGACCAAAAGCATGGTTCCATTTTTATAATTCATGCATGTAACTCTTGCTTTCTGCGATAGATTTGCATAATAAAAATTTTCCAAATATTTGTACAAACATAATAAAACCATCCATTTTGAATGACACTTTTTTTTATTTTTGGTCATTTTTTGGCAAATTAAGTGTGTGTTACCCTTTTTAATTTTCTTTAAAAACACCTAGCTAGGTAGATAGAGGTTGGTAAGTTGTAACTAGTAAGTAACGAACTCTCTTTAAATTTTCTTGAATCCATGATCTATCTTTGGTTCCTCTGATGGTGGTGAAGAAGATGTCGACTTTAGATCTGAGCGGATCGAAGAAAAGGAAGAGGAATAATAATGAGAGGGTACTATTTAAGTTCAAGAATTTTGGTGAACAAGGGTTTCCTATAGAGTTTATTGGGTGCAATTTTGACCAAAATGTTAAACTTCTTTTGGAATTTGCACAACAAGAAAATGGGAGTATTTGGTCATTTCAATTGGAAGTTCATAGACATCCACCAATGCATGTGTTCCTTTTTGTTGTTGAAGAACAAGTTGAATTGTCACTCAATCCTCATTGCAAACATTGTCAATACATAGGTAATATCACTAACCGAAAATTATTACAAGTTCACGTGAAGTTTAAATTCTGAATATGTCACGAAAAAAAAAAAAAAGGAAAAAATAATACGAGAACATTTGGAACTTAGTGTTAGAAATCAGTTGTAGGTTTTGTGTGTTGGTGAAATTAAATCAAATACTAAGTGAAATTACTAAAATATCGTACTAAAAAAAATTAAATTTGCTTTGCATTACTTTTATGTTACAGTATAAATCAAATTCTCTTAATTTCTTCGTATATTTATCTTTTCATATTTTAACTTTCTTAATAAAAAACTAGTTATATCACCGTTTAACGATCGATATATAAAAGTTAAACTCATCAAGTACTTATGCATGGCCTCAGGATGGGGCAACAATTTGATGTGCAACAAGAAATACCATTTTCTATTGCCTTCAAAGGACACAATTGGAGCTTGTGTATGAAGGAGGAGGTGGACAAAAATACAAATATAAAACAGATGTTAATAATATTATTGGTGGAGAAATAATTAAAAGTAAGTTGAATTTGATAGAAATAGAAGGTCATATGATGCATGGTGTGTTTCATTCTAATGGTTTGGGCATTCTTGTGTCCAATGGATCATTGGCATCTACTTCTTCTACTTGCTGGCTAACTCAATCATTGGATTTGGATCGACTTTGCGATTGGGCTTGTAGCGCAGGTTTGTCATCATCACTTAATTTTTACCTATTTGTTTATTTTATCTGACGATGTTTGATTCAACTTGAAATTTGAAAAAAACAAGAAAATATGATATTAATTATGATTGTAAAGGACTGTTTAGAACTTATTTGTAATCGGGTGCGGAGTTAAAATGCCACAATTGATGGAAGCTACATACATTATATATACAAGATCAATAAATTTTATGTAACATAACGATAATTCCTTGTTTTATATTTTGCGTTTACTTTTTTATATATATTTCGTCTCTACTATGTTTGTAGCTGAAAAAAAATAGTAAAATAGAAAGTTTAAAAGTTAAATTATCTTGAAATATATAAATATGTCTTTCGTTTTAGAACATTATAAACAAATATCACATAAAACGAAACAAAAATATACTAGTGTATGTTCAAACTGTTTTATTGGGAGTAGTGTCGTGTTAAACTCTGTGTTCAATCAAGCACACATTGCATAAAACGATACACGAGTATCTTTTATGTTTTTGTGCACCCCTTAGCCTTAATCATCGTATTTATTATAACTCTTACTTTTTCAAAAAGTCAACAACTTTAGATTACGAAAAACGACTAATATTTGAGATCGAAAACAATAATAATTTCTCTACGTTTTTGAAGGAAAGTAAGCTTAAGAGATATCTCAACAAAGAAAGGGATGGATCTAAGACTACTCAACACATTAGCCTATGGTGAGCCATGGTTTGGTCGATGGGGTTACAAATTTGGGCGTGGGAGCTTTGGTGTTACACAAGAAACATATCAAAGTGCAATTAATGCCTTACAAAACATGCCATTAGCTTTATTAGCACATCATCATCATACATATAGGGATTATAAATATTAATGAGATATTAATAGTGTTATCAAGGTACCAAATGTTATCTGGTCACTCATTAGTCACACTTTGTGATGCCTTTCATTTCATGTTGGAGCTCAAATCAAGGATCCCAAAGGAAAACAATAATCTTACCTCATGTTATCCAGGGCTATTAGTTGACACAACTTGTAGATGGTCACCTAAACGCGTTGAAATGGCTATTAGGGTTGTTGTGGAAGCCCTAAAAAGGGCTGAATCGCGATGGGTGTCTAGGCAAGAGGTTCGTGATGCTGCTCGTGCTTATATTGGTGATACAGGGTTGCTTGATTTCGTTCTCAAGTCATTAGGGAATCATATTGTTGGTAAGTATTTGGTTCGTCGATGCTTAAATCCAGTGACTAAAGTTTTGGAATATTGTTTAGAGGATATATCTAAAGCATTTCCTAAACAAGATCAAGGTTTTAGGGTTAACGACTCAAAAGGGAAACAACAATACAAAATCACATTGACGCAACTTATGAAGGACATATATTTCTTGTACAACAATATTCTAAAAGAGCATAAGGGATTAATGTCAAATTATACGGACGTTTTTGCTACAATTCCAACAGCTTCTAGAATAATCCTAGACACGAAGTACTTCCTCAAGGAATACAAAGAGGTATCAGAGCCAGATACAAGAATCGAACCAGATAAATCCAAGATTTATTGCGCGATTATGTTGGCAATCAAGGATGGATTTGGTGTAGAAGAAAAAGTAATGACCCCATTTGAGTGTTTCTTAATGATAAAAGATGTGACATTTGATGAGCTAAAAATTGAAGTTGAAAAGGCTTTTGGAGATATTTATTTGGGATTAAGGAACTTTACCACAAGATCAATAAACAACTTGATAAGCCCAATTAGTGGAATAGAATTGGTGTTTAATGTGATGAAACCAGGAAGCAAGATTGTTTTAGGAGGGGTAATAATGTCAAATAATGATGATATTAATATTAATAATGGAGGGATATTTGAAGGGATTAAGAATAATAATATTATTATGGATTGTATTTGTGGGACTAAAGATGAAGATGGTGAAAGGATGATTTGTTGTGATATTTGTGAAGTTTGGCAACACACTAGATGTGTTAATATACCAAATCATGAAGCAATTCCAGATATATTTCTTTGTAATAAGTGTGAGCAAGATATCTTACAATTTCCTTCATTACCTTAGATAATTTATATCAACAAAACAAGAAACAAAAATGGTATAATAATTAATATATGTTTACAACTATTTATGCATTACTACTATTTGAGTTGGAAGAAATGTTTTATGGATATAAGAGATATATGATTCTAATATCTTGTTGAAATTACATGATATTCTATATACATCTATTTTGTTTGATTGTACACGTACAAGTCATGTGACGAAATTAAAAATTTCGTTAATAATGTTCAAATTAAAGTGAGTTTTTGACTTATATGTGCAATACAATTTTTGTGTATACATATAATGTACATTATAATAAAGGATGTTCAAGTGGCTATTTTCCATTTGTGTGAATCTACAATTGATATATATTGATCCAATTGTCCATATTTAATTACTGATATTAGCTTAAATATATAAAACCTATATACTAAACATGTATATTTTTATTTAAATATACAAAAACTATATATTTGTTGATTATTTATAATCTAAATCACCTAAAGACATTGTACTATATATAATTATCTTACAAAATATCTACATCTCTTGGTTATTGTGGATGTCATGTAAAATTGTACAATAATAATAATCATTAAAATTAAATTACACACTTGTATATATATAATAATAAAATTTAAGTCCCACAATAATTTTGTTTCACTATATAAAACGAACAAGTATATAAATATTACATCATAGAGCAACAAGTAGAGGAACAGAAACACTCCAGTGCCCTAAGAATCCTGCCCGCATCCCACCCCCCACATGCATTTCACTTTTGGAGATTCGAGTTGAAGTAATATGTTTTGTTTGGATCTTGATGTATCATGATTCAGTCTTATGAAGACTATAAGATGATAAAATAGAAGAAATTCCAGATGTGACAATTCCAGCCCAAAGAAATGCAACTGGAATATACATCAAATTTAAGAAATGATGAAACTTTGAGTTATTATCATTATAAACAATTCTATTTAAATCCATAGTTGCACCTAATGCTGCACCAGCTCCTATTGCTAGTATCCCAAATATAATCTGCATCAATTTTTCAAAAATAAAATAAAATAATAATGATCTCTATAAAAAGGGGCTAATGGACACAAAACTCTCAATCTATGTCTGAAACTATCGGGAGACACTTATTATATTAAGGCCTATCCCCCTGAACTTATTTATTACCTAATTTCGACTCCTTTTGGCCTATGTGGCCACATCTTGTGGGTCCGACGATGTTGATTTTTTTTTGTCAAACAAGCTATGCAAGTAGGCTGAAAATGGGTAGGAAAATTACTTATTAAAAGAAGTTAAACGGGGTGGTAGGTAATAGGACTTAGTATAGTATAAGTGTTGTCTCTGAGGTTTCGGGCATAACAACTACAACAAAAAATGACCCATTAACAGCATTTAGATTCTTAGTGCCGCTAAATATATATTTTTAGCCGGGCAATTGTCACTATAGGTATATAGCCCTAAAGCCTTTAGCAACATTGAGTTTATAATGTGTAACACTTTAAATAATGCAGGGTAAAAAAACTTTAGCATTTGTATTAGTCTCAATATTAAACGCCTCTAAGAATTATTTTTTTTTGTTTTTGTCTCAATATTTTTATTTTTTCGAGAATCAGTTTAACCATCTTTAATTTGAAGCTAAGTTAAATTAGATCTAATTCGTAAGTTGTAAATCTTGATCTCATGTCAATATGGTTAAAAAAATATTTGATTAAAGATAACATGATTTGAATCTCAAAAAAGCAAAAAAAGTATCGTATAAATTAGGACAAGAAAAATAAATTATACCGTAGACCTTTATTTATTATTTTTTTATTGACATACTTCCGTACTCTAATGCAAAAAGAAAAGTGGAAGGTGTATATACTTAAATTTTTATTAAGCGGTTTAAACAATCATAATGAAAATTAAAGGTCGTTAGAGTTGCTACAACATGTTAAATTATACGAATTTATAAATATTTCATGTAACAATATCAATGTATGATAAATTAATTTTTTTAGGAAAAAATTAATTTCTTAATAATTATACATAAAAATGAAAAATGAGTGGAAATTGTAGGTAATTAATTACCTTGTCACCATAGAGTTCAATCTGTCGAAAAACCTTATGATTTATCATAGGCTTCTTTCTTATGAGTAAATATATTGCAAATGGGATGTGCAACAAATTGTAGACTGATCCTGCTATCACAGCAAAAAGTGTATAACTGCAATAATAATAATAATTAAAAAAAAAACATAATGAGTTCGGACAAATTCAATAATTATAATTTTAGCTATATATATTCTTATTAAGAAATTTAATTAATACGTATACAAAAGAATTCAAAATTCAGTTACTAACATTTCATGTCAACGACATATTCAGTGTAGTATCACAAAAGGGGTCTGAAAATGATAGAGTGTGTATGCAGACCTTATTTTGTACTATCTCGTAGAGATAGAAAGATTGTTTTTCAAAAGACCCTTGGTTCAGGAGCAAGCAAATAAATCAAAACAATTAAGGAAAAAAAAAGGAAATACAATGGTGAAAAAGGCACACACAACTAACAAGAGACACAACGCAGAACATCCATGAAAAAAGAAAAATGATAATACTACGACATCAGACATGGTGCTCCAAACTATCACTCAACCTATCCCGCGAAGGACACAACTTTAAATAAGAGGATATGAAGGTCAGGCATTAGAACAAATGAAATCTAAAATTTAGAATTTATAAAATTCAAATTCTGACTCTGCCTATAAAGAGTAGGATATGATCATAGTGTTTTGACTACATCTTCTGAATATCAGAAATTCACAACATAATATTCAAGATCTAAATAGAATATTCAAATTCTGACTCCATCACGAAATAATTTCGATTACCTGTATGAACGATAATAATCATATGTAAGTCTAGCTCCATTATCAAAAGTAACTACACTAGTTTGTAACACACCCCATGACACAAGAAGAGTAGCACTTGTTATAACCCTAGCACCTAATGTAACTAATGGTATTTTTGATGATGAAGAAGAAGATTTTACATCAAAATTATATTGAGGATAATTTGACATTTTAATATCCTAATAAACTCAAAATTAAGCTTTTAATTCTATCATATAATTCCTTAATATGATGGTCCTTTTATATATACTCTCTACAAAGAACCTTCAATTATTAATTTAATTACTTCTTTTAATAGTCATATATTTGAACCAAAATGTCGATTAAATCGAAAATTGTCTTTTTTTTGTTTTCTTATTTAGTGTATGTTATTGTTGGATTATTGAAAAAAAATAGATAGTACATTAGATTGTATTATTTTTTTTTGAATTTGCCGGCCACGTATGTTAATTGGGGTACAATTTAATTGGTTCAAGTTTTTTTACAATATTTTGATGTTGTGGGGGCTTTGTCTATTTCCTAAATTATTTAATTATCGTTATACTCATAACTAGATTTACGATTAAATATTTAAGATTGTTAGATTCATCGATATTCGTACTTAACATATTGCTTTTGTTTGTATGTACTCCGTCAAAGATATTGTCTGCTTTGAGCTTTAGCCAATACAATTTTAAAAGGAAAAATTATTTAATCATACGAATATTTATAGTTTGAAATAATTATAAATTATTTTACTATTTAATATTTTTACGTCAGATTTCAAGTCATGAGATACACTTAGATACATGTAATTTTTTATATCAGATACGTTGATCGGGTGAGAGGCGATCGATAGTAGGGAGGCGAGCCAGATGGTCTGTTTATATCATATACAATTAAGCAATATACATATATCTTGAATACCCGATACATTATGAAATACAAATACATAGAGAGAGAAGGGCGAGCGAGACAACATGATAATACAAATCAATTGAATAACAATATATCTGGCTAAGATTAATTAATTTTTACCCTATATCCAAAACAGGTATCTAGGTGGGTTATCCCACATCGGAAGTGGAAGGGGCTGGTGGTCAATTTATAAGTGTGAGGGAAAGCTTAACCTTTGAGATAGCTTTTGGGTTGAGAAGGCCCAAGACACCCAACTTGGTATCAGAGCACCAGGTTATCAAAAGTCTCAGCCCACCGGGAGGAACTGGTTGTCGTTATCTCCAGCCCAAGGTCCCGATGTGTGAAGGGGGAGATTGTTGGGTTATCCAACATCGGAAGTGAGAAGGGGAGGGTGGTCAATTTATAGTGTGAGGGAAAAGTCTTTAACCTTTGAGCTAGCTTTTGGTTGAGAAGGCCCAAAAGACCACCCAACATTCAGATGAGCCAGATAAATGTATCGAGGTCAACACCAATTCAGTAAAATTTGAATATTGTAAATTCGCATGAGTGTTGGTGAAAATAGTGTGACCGTATTTCTTAAGGTTAATGTTGATTTTAGTAATGTAGTCAAAACCAATTATATTTTTCCAATTTGTATTCCTAGCATTAATGTTTTGTAGTTATATTTCTCTCTATATATATTATAATATATTATTTGGTTTTGATGGGAATAAGTGAGAAAAAAAAATAGATTCACTCCGATAATAAGAACTTTTTAATAGGTCATGAAAGTGAAAAATCTATTCTTACCCTATATATTATTTAGTGGGTTTGATAAAAAAATGAATGAAAAAATTCATATTTCATAACATAAAATTTTAACTAACTCACCAGGAAAAACATATATTTCTAATACTGATATGTTAACTTATTCCAATAGAGTAATACTTTTTGAACCATAGCATATTTAATATTATTATGAGAAATCAATGTATCAAAAATGTCAATGTGAAACCTTATTTTAATTCGATACGTCAATTATTTTTTCGATATTTTAGTTTAGTCTTTTTATTATTGGATTCTTGAATAGTACAAAAAAAAATTAGTTTGCCGGCTACGTTTACAAACTCAAGTAGAAATTAGGGCTACTCACAAAGCGCATAAATATCGTATTTATCGGTGTGTAGATATATTAAATCGAGATATGTATTAAATTGATACTTAAACTAATAGGATATTTATCATCGTTTTTTCGGTTAATCAAATAAAGATATTCAACAGTTTCATTTTCAATTTAATTGATAAGAAATGTTTTTCTAGTTTTTTTTTTTAATTTATCGGTTCAATCAAAATTCACACAATTTAGCATAATGTACATCTTGTAAACCCATACAAAGATGGATTCAAATGTTTTATTTTCTTTATTTTTGGTTTTCGATTGTAATTGCATTTTTACCATCAATAAGCTAAGTAATTTTTCATCATTTACTAGAGGACTCGAATACGTAATCGCCTTTATTAGTGAGCGTTTTACCTTCAATTTTTTTTAAAAAAATTAATACGAATCCAAATTTAGACGGATTCCTATATGAGTATTGAACAACGGACGAAAAATAAATTAAAAAAGTCAGAATTTTGGAGTTTCCCACTGTTTTTGTCTAGTTATTTTGTAACTTTTGCTTTTGTCCATATAGGCACAAGTTGAAAATAAATAGGAAATAAAAACACTGTTTTAGAAATCGTATAATAAAAAAAATTAGAGGTGACAAAAAATGGCTTAATGTGATGTGAATAATTGACCTTAAAATGGAATTTAAGTTTTTGTAATTATTCACTTGTAATTAAGGAATCAAATTAATTTTATTGTATACTTTAATTAATCTGGTATTGCGTTATTGGTAGCACATATCGCCGTTATAATTTTCCATTAGTTAGATAACAAATTTATAAGAAAAAATTGAAATTGATAGGAATTAAGATCAATTAAAATAAGAAAAATGCACAAGTATCTTCTAGACTAAGATCGAAATTTCAGAAATACACCTTAACTAAACTAAGGTCCTATATATTATCTCCTGAATTTATTATTTTTGTAATTTTATGCACATTTTGTCTTACGTGACACACTCCGTGATCCTACGCAATTGAGGCGCGTGAAAGATATTTGGATGCCACGTAAGTGAAAAAGGTGCACAAAATTACTAAAAAAATAAGTCCAGGGGGTTATAGAACCTTAGTTTAGTTAATGTGTTTCTGTGATTTCGGTCATAATCTAGAGCGTACTTGTGCATTTTTCCATTAAAATAGCAACATATTGAAGTTTTTAAAAGCTCTAGGTATGTTGAGTTATTATAAACAGTATATACATTCTTTGTCTCAATTTATATAATCGAAATTTCGAATTCAAACAAAAAAAATTCGTTGACCGTATATGTTTTCATATATTATCTAAATATCTTAAATTTTATTAATTATTGTATTATATAATACTTATTTATTTTTAACTATAAAATTTTATTTTAA
Organism: Solanum habrochaites; assembly: GCA_027704765.1. NCBI lineage: Eukaryota > Viridiplantae > Streptophyta > Magnoliopsida > Solanales > Solanaceae > Solanum > Solanum habrochaites. The sequence goes on from JAKWJA010002492.1 coordinate 2,036,907, forward strand.
AATATTTAAACTCTATGCCCGATTAAATGTTTTTGATTTGCGAAATTCAAATAAATTGAGACTGAAAGTTCTCAAATGAAATAAATGAGACTTGGAGTCTATACCTTGGGCTTCAAATTTTATAGCACCAAAGTCTTATGTCCTTTTGACATCAAAGCCCAAAACTCTTAGCCCAGTTACTTTGAATTCGATCAAACTCGATAATTAAAAAAAATAAGGATAAATTATAGAAATACACATTTTTTGTTTCGCTTATTTCCATTATTTCATTTTACTTTTTAAAATCTCCAAAATCCCTTATTTCTGTACAATTGGACATACATACAAATATTTAGCTTATGCTTTGAAAATATATACATAATATACATATACACAGTCATAATATGATATTCTATTCGCGCGATTTCAATTAGAATGAGATGTTGTATGTACATAGATACAATGTTTTATCATTTTATGCACAATTGGACACACGTACATTTAACTTCTGCTTTGAAAAATATATACATAATATACACATACACAGTTATAATCAAATATTGTATTCACGCGATTTATTAGGAAAGGATGTGTATGTGCCATGAATTACAATGTTTTCATTGTTGTTATATGTGCTGCCCCCACCCCCCACCCCACCCCTTTTTTTCCTACACAACTATTGTTGTAGGCGTTTGGTCATGTAATACCATATCACGATATGGTATTGTGAGATGGAATCAGGGTTTGGACATGCCCTTTTACGCTGATTTCATCTCATGATTCCACATCATGAGATGTGATACCAGTATTTCAAACTCATGATATGAAATCATATGAGAATACCGAATCACGATTTGAGTATTTCATACAAAAATTGCTCCACGAGGTTATATTTTGTTAAAACACCCCACATTTAGAGATACTAACCAGTTATTTCCATGCAAATAAAATTTATGATCACATCAACTTTTTTTTAAAATAATTATTCTCAACCGAACATAAATGTATGCTTCTCACTAACAAATAGTTACTTTAACTCACACTTCACGATTGTTAGAGTAATAAAATCTTGAAGAGTCCGTGAAAGATGTTTCATTTTTACTCAATATTGATGAAACAATTTTACGATTTTATAATTTATTGTTTATTTGATAATATTGAATAAACAATTGGGCTATTTTAATAGTTTTAGAACTTATGTGATTTTTATGTTTGTGAGAAAATATGCAATACCAAAAAAATTTCATAGCGCATGTTCAAACAAACTTCAATTTCATCTCATGATTCCATATTACTTTCTTGAGCTAGTTTAGTGAAAATTGTATATACATATTTATGGTTGAGCATTGAGATACATTATTAGTACATGTTATCAATACAAATAAGAGAAATATACACAAAACTCTCAAAAACATGGGAATAATATTGCAAAAAAATAAGAGAAAGTTGTTGACTAAATACAAATGCAGATGAATACTTCACAAAACAAACAAGACTTTTTTAATGACTGTACATTCTTTTGTTTGTGTTTAGCACCAATTGTTGACTCTTGACCCCTACTCCAGCATAAGGTTCTCTCAACATAGCCACAACTTGTAACATATTAGGCCTTTTTGATGCAAAATCCTCTACACATTGCATTGTTATCTCTAAGTACCTTACCATCTCTTTAACTTCTAAAACTTCTGCTTCATCATTCCCTTTAGTCACTGATAACAATTCTTGATCAATTACTTCCATTGATTTCCCTTCTCTTACTTTCATTTTCACCCATCCTACCAAGTTTGTATCACCAAAATCTTCCTTATCTGTTGGCCTTTTACCTGTCAAGAGCTCAAGAAGCACGACTCCAAACGAGTACACGTCTCCCTTTGCCGTGCACCTAAAACTCTGATAGTACTCAGGTGGTACATATCCTGGTGTACCTGCTAGTGTTGACACACTGAGGTGTGTGTCCAGCGCGCTTATCAGCCTCGCCATCCCAAAATCAGACACCCTGGCGTCCATTTCGTTGTCTAATAGCACGTTGCTTGACTTCATGTCGCGGTGTATGATGTGTGGGATGCAATTGTGGTGAAGGAAGCAGAGTCCTTTGGCTGCTCCTCTGGCTATTTTTTTCCTTTCCTCCCATGTTAAGATCCTTCTATCGCGTGTTCTTGTCTTCCCGTGTAGCATTTCTTCTAGGCTGCCGTATTCCATGAACTCGTAAACTAGAAGTCTTTCCTCACCAACCTTGCAGTATCCTAAGAGGGGTACGAGGTTCTTGTGCTTGATCTTTCCTAATGTCTCCATTTCAGCCATGAACTCTCGGTCGCCTTGGCAACTTAACCTGATGAGCTTCTTGATTGCAACACTTGATCCATCTTTCAACGTTGCCTTGAAGACTTCCCCAAATCCTCCAGAACCGATGAGGCTTGCAGCTGAGAATCCATTCGTGGCCTCGATAAGTTGTGAGAACTTCAGCTTCCTAAGTTGTCTTTGGAAAGTTGCTACATTGATGCTTAATGGCTCCTTCTCTTTGTCAATCTTCCATGCTGAAGCTGCATAGTTAGTAGTCAAACTACTAAGCATTTTCACCCCTTCAGCCTCTCTTCGCCTTGCACGCATAGCAATAGCCCAAACTATCAAAATGCATACTGAGGCAATGGAAATGAGAACTCCAAGAACAATGCTGTTAGCCCATGATGCAGCTGAACTTCTTTTTCCTCCTCCTACGTCTCCAGTATTCGTGGCAGGTGAGTTATACTGGCATTCGGATAACGGAACCCCACAGAGTCCTGGATTGTTTGCATATTGACTTGCAGGAAGTGTACTAAGCTGACCCCTTTGTGGAATTTGTCCTGTCAATTCATTATTAGACAAGTCAATCTGCACCAAGAAAGAAAGAAGCGAAAACGAATCAGGAATTTGACCCTGCAATCTGTTATGTGATGCATCAAACACTCCCAAATTCTTTAGCCCTCCAAGTGATGAAGGAATCTCTCCTGACAAATGGTTGTGTGATATAACAAGAACTTGCAAAGCTATCATATCACCAAATTCATCAGGGATTTTACCACGAAGCTCATTGTAAGAAAGATCAAGGTACTCGATAGTCTGATACCGAGTAAAAGCACTAAGAACCGGACCAGAATACAGCCTAGTGAAATCACAACTCTTTAGTGATGGAACCTGTAAAAGCCTTTCAGGATGTATCCCATAAAACTCAAGCAATCCTCCAACGCCTCTGCACGAATTCCCTACATTTCGAACAAACACCAAAGTGTTACCTGAAAGAATCCCACTCAATGCTTTAGCCCCTTGCTGCCTACCAAGTCGCGGTGGGATCTCCCCGGTTAACCTATTGCTACTCAAATCCAACCAAACCAAGCTACTACAATTGACTAATTCACTTGGAATCTGACCACTCAAACTGTTATTTGCTAGCTGCAAAACAGCCAGCCTTGAAAGATGGCCAAATTCTTTAGGAATCTCACCACTTAGTCCGTTACTTGTGAGTGCAATCCACTCAAGATTACCACAATTAAACAACTCAACAGGAATTTTCCCACTCAAGTAGTTATTATTAAGTATAAGATTCTTCAAGTTGCTGCATTTTCCCAACTCTGCCGGTATGTTCCCTTCCAAACTATTGTACCAAGCAATAAGCTGCACAAGATTCTCAAGTTTTCCTAGCTCTGATGGTATCGAACCGTTCAAATAGTTCAAGCTAAAATCAATTATCTTGAGCTGTGAACATTGAGACAGTTGAGATGGAATTGGACCATAAAGTGAGTTATCAGGTGCTCTCAGCTCTTCCAATGATGAAGCACCAGGGCATAAGTCTGTTGGAATTATCCCATTGATCATGTTGGAGCTAAAGTCTACCACGCGTAGTTTCTTGCAATACGAAAGAGAAGCAGGAAATGAACCAGAAATCTTGTTACTACTCATTTGCAAAGACTCTAAAGAAGCTAAATTCTGTAGGATAGAATCAGGGAATGGACCGGTTAGATTATTATTCGACAAATCAAGATTCTGAAGAGAAGAACATGATGAGAAGGAATTCGGGATTGAACCAGTGATATTGTTGTTAGAGAATTTGAGTTCCACAAGTGAACTACACGAGTTTCCTAATTCAGACGGTATCCAACCGGACAAATGATTCTTAGAAAGATCCAATCTTTGCAAACTTTTAAGCTCACCAAAAGAAGTAGGAATTGAACCAGAGAATAAATTATCAGCCAAAACCAATTCTTGAAGTGTTGTACAATTAGATAAAGCTGAAGGAATTGAATCAATTATCTGATTCCCTGACAAATCGAGACGTAACAATGAATTACAAGTCTCAATCTTGATATCAGATATTGATCCTGTAAGATTATTATAGTCCATTGCAAGATACTGTAACTTATCAGTATGCAACAAGAAATTCTGAGGCAAAGAACCTGTTATGTTATTAAAAGAAAGACTAACATATTCAAGATTTGGACATTTTGCAAACAAGTTGTCAGGTACATAGCCTGCTAAAGCCACGTGAATGAAGTTAAGTGTTTAAACTATAAGGATTAGTAGTTGAGCTAAGATTGATGACATTACATATAACACCCGACTGCGATGACAAATTAAGGACAGTTAACATATCCAGAGAATTGAAAGGAGAAAAAGAAACCTCTCCAACAAGTTCAGATTGTTGAAGATCAAGAATTGTTACTCTTCCAAGACTATTGCAAGTTACACCATTCCATGAACATGGATTGTTTTTAAGTTCCCATCCTGATAAAACACCAGAAGGGTCTTTTTGTATCATGTTCTTGAATAACAAGAGTGATTCAGCATCAGTTTTGATGGAGGAAACAACCGCGTTTACGGATACAAGAATCAAGGCAAAAAACAAGAAAATGATCAATGTTAGAGCAGAGTTGGTGTTCATGTTGTCCATGATGAATAGAGAACATAGATAAGAAAAAAATGAAAGAAGAAACAAGTAGAGAGCTTAGAGAGTAAGCTTTAGTGATGTGTTGGAAGATGATTGTGTTTTTTTTTTGAGAAGAAAATGAATGTCAAAAGGAGCACAAAGAGTGCTTACTATGATGAGAAAAATTCCTCAATAGTGCAAAGTTAGAAGAACTAACTTTTTAAAAAGTAGTTGCCATTCCTTTTTTATTTTATTTTGTGTTTGTGTACAACAACCACGAATATAAACAGACCTTACTCCTACCTCAGAAGATACACACACAAAAAAAATGATTTTCAATAGACCTTAGCTCAACTTATATTGTATGTGTTTGCGTACAATAATAACAACTTAGTATATATAGTCCCACAAATGAGGTATGAAAAGGATATTCAGACCTTATTCTTACCTTGAGAGGTAGAAAAATTATTTTCGATGGACTCTCGACTCAAGTAAAAGTGTTTGTGTTTGCGTCAATTTGTTGAATAAAGATTTTTGTAAATGGAAAAAGGAGGGAACATAAGAGGAATAAAAAAAAGAAGAAGTAATGAATTGAACTATTACACTAAAGTCTTGGTAGGTGATGTAATTTTAATAGTGCTAAAGCAATTATCTATTTTCAATTAATATTCTCTTCTTTTTTTTTCCTTTGTAGGTCCATATAATTAGATATTTTAAAGGATATAGAATTAAATATTTTTTCTAATATCATAACTTTATAGGGAAACTAACATAAATATATTAAAATAAAAAACTATTTATAGCAGTAACATTTTTTTTTTCACTCGATCATTTTTAATTTATTTATAATACAAGTTTAATATATTTTATAAAAAATAATTTTTTTATTCACATATAATATAAGTTTTAATAATGGATAACACATTTATCACACATTTTTAATACACTTATAATATATTGTGGCAAATTTTTATCAAACAAACATAATATATTTCAAAAAACAATTATAGTTCATATACGCATATATAATTCACTTGTAAATCATATTGCCAAAATTTACACATAGTATGTTTTTATAAATATAATAAATAAAAAGATTGATAAAATGGTATTGCATTTTTCCCAATTTTTTAAAAAAATTACCACTTTGTTTGTCAATCTTCAATTGCTTATTTTGGAACAATTTTCTTAAGATAAATACTTTTATTTTCTTCTGCATCTTATATTTTTCATTTACATTGTAAAATGTGAAAAATATTCACTAGTCTCATGAAAAAATTATCAAGTCAAATTAAATATATATATAATACTGATTCGAAATTAAAGATATAGTAAAATAAAAAAAATCCTAAAAAGATGAACGATAAATATTGTTCATCTACCTCATTTTATGTGATACTACTATCATTTAGTATCGTTATTATTGTTGAATTATGATTAAGATTTTTCAAATAATTTTCATATAGAATATGTTTATAATATTTATATTAATTTTTGGATATAGAAAACACCAACCTAATAAGGCATAAAAATGCCACAAATCATTCATTATGTTTTTTCACAAATATATAAGATTAAATAATATCTCTGAAAATTCAAAATGGAGGCTATTTCTATACATATAATGAGTTTATTATCATACATGATCTTTGTCTAGACTCTAGATTCCAAAAATAATTATAATCAAAATTTGTTGATAAAAACTAAGAGGAGTCTACACAATTATCAAAAGTCAACCTAATTTAATTTCTACAAATATTATAAAAATCAAAACGTTTAAATTAAGAATAAAAATAAAATATTTTAGCCCTTATCTCAAAAAAAAACCCAAATTAGGTTTTTAAAAAATATCTACAAAATGTGTTTTGAAAAATAAAATAATAATAATAATAATTGGCATAAAATACGGGAGGATTTGACTTTTGGTCAAAAGGGTCCACAGACAAAAAGTCTATCCAAAGATCGGTGCCGCTTTAAAAGAGGGGAAAAAAAAATATTTTTTACACAAAATGTGTTTTAATACAACTAAAAATATTTTTTCATCAAAAATATATTTTTAAAAAATAAATTATTAATAGTGGAAAGTAAATTTCTTTTTTTTTAAAAAAAAATGAGTTGCATTTATATGTAATCAATAAAAATAATATAAAGGTCGGATTAGAGGTGGCGACCTGACTCGAAATAAACATAAAATGTCACTTATTAAATTTATTTTTTTTATGAACTTAGTTTTTAGAGAATTTTTTTTTTAAAAAAAAAAACTTACTCAACGAAATGTATAATTTTATAAATTTGTCAAAATTTAAATTAATTTTATAAATTAAAAAAAAGATTAATAAAAAAAAGGAAAAATAAAAAATGAAGTGTGTTAGATCCAACGTGAAATGTGTCATATTTTGTCAGTAAGCGTGAGAATGTTCCTTTTTTTATCACATTTTCTACAGGATCTTATAATGTCCTTGGTTTCACATACTATATACTAAAATAAAATAAAATATCGAGTTTGAGTCTTGCAAAATTATTGTATTTTGATATGTTAGTCGAGTTGACTCATAGCTCGATATGTTTCTATTTAGCTAAATTTAGTTTGACTGAGTTCATATAAATTCTGACTTGTTCAGTTTCGAAACTCGTTATACTTTGGCCACGAACTCGATAATATAATCAACTCTAACATGTATTCTTAATATTATTTGAATTTAAAACTTGAAAATAAAGTCGCATACGGTAAAAAAAACACTTTGATCCTAAAAGTAAAACAATTCTAAAGACAAACATATGAAGTATGGATTTCTTTAATTGACAAATTTCATATGTGTGATATGACACAACTTACAACTAAATTAATGAAATAATAAAAATATAAATTAATTCACATTTGGGGGTTGTTAATAACAACACCAAGCTAAGTTCTAGCAGATTAATTGATGTTAAAATATGTAGAGAAATTAGAATAATTACTCAAATTAAAAGAATCTAATGATGATCCAAATTGGGATTTGTTAATTTTACTTTGCTTTACTAAAGATATAGTGTCTAGATTAGAATCATTAACATAGTGCAAAAAAGCTTGATATATAACCAATAATTAAAAATTATTTTCAATTAAAAAATTCTTTATTCTTTTTATAAAAAAAAAATATAGGATAGGGGCCACAAAGGAACAACATCAATGAGCTCTTATGGTTAATGGCATAGGTGACTATGATGTTCTCAATTTATTTTTTGCCACCTTTTTCCCCCTACTTTTTCTACTAGCTCGTGGCTTTATTACAAGATCGAATTGAATTCACTTAACTAAAATGTGTAGTTTGGATCCTATGAAAGTGTATTATAATTGAATTTTTTTATAAAAAATTGTAATCAAACATCTCTATAATGACATTATTTATCTGAATAATGTTTTTGATATTATAAAAAAACATACTGTATGATAATATAATAAATTTATTATTATACTGAAATGTTGATTATAAAATATCTTTGTAATAGATGACTATATACATAATACATGTATTATTACATGGAAGAATGATCAATAAATGTCATAACCAAAGGATGAAAAATGCATATTTTAAGCAATTAAAATAAAATATGCTTAATCTAATATCACAGAAATTAAAATCAGAATTTGTTCATAATTGAAATGATAAAAAAATTTATCAACTTCCTTTTTAAAAAAATAAATGAAATAATAATTTTTTTTTAAAAAAAAATATAAATACCTTTTTATCCAAGATTCAAAACCTTGTTGGTTCTCTAATAAAGTTAACTTTTTACTAGCTGGTTATGAGCCCCACAAACACTAATTTACTCATTATATTTTTCAATATTTATCATATAAATATAAAATTTTATTGCAAGATCAGCATGCTTGGGATCCTTGGACCATTAATCTTTTCTGGCATTTTTATTTTTTGTAAAAAAAAATAAAAATCACAGGTCTTAATTATTACTACTATTTGTTAACATCCAATGAATCCTTATATTTGAGAGCAAGCACAGAATTTGATGACATTTTTAAATGGTTTGTGTTATGATCAAAAGGATCTTGTGATGTATAGTCTGTGTTTACACTCATTGCCTATGAAAAAAAAAATTATTTTGGTCTATGTTTAATATATTTGTGTTGCTAGCTAGCTAGTTCATGAATTTGATTGCCGTAGAGGTCAATAAGTTGTTTTTGTAATGATTTTATAAATGGGTGATTTTAAGAGAATTGTGAAGTTGTATGATAAGAAATAAAATCTGAGTTTAGTTTAATTTTAAAAAGTAATTCAGAATTTGAGTTTTCCTACACCACCACATGAGGAAGCAAATTACCTTTAAAATTGATGAAACACCCTATTTGGTCATTTCATTTAATATGTTTATTCAAAAAATTTAAGTGAGATTTTTCCGATATATATATATCTTGACTAACTTCAGATAAAATTATTTTTCTTCTTTTTCTTTTTTCTCTTAGTTATTATATAATGATATTTTTATCCCTTTAATGGAATTGAAGTATAATGTCTTAAAAGAAATAGATCTTGAATTTCGAATACGATAAGTAAACTTAAATCGAGAGGGTGTTGTTAGAAAAGCTTGAAAGCATTGGCAAATCTCTAGTCCTTGCAAAACGAATTGTTAGATTTGTGGTGTGGTTATTCTTAATAATTGATGATGTGATGAATTTTGTTTATGTCTATGATATGAAACTTTTACATTGTTACATTTTTTTAGATAAATTTAGGGATTGAATCGTGTAAGGGATAATTAAAATTTAAATAAGAAGTTGCTATTTTTTATCAAAATTTTGGTCATGCATATGAAGTCTGAAACTTCACATTAAAATGCTTGAAGTTAGTACACACTCTCTCCATATATATATATATATATTATCTATATATATATATATATAATATATATATAATATATATCTATTATATATATATCTAATATATATATAGTAATATAGTTTTGAAGTTTGTATTTCAAGATCACAATTTCATAAAAATATTTGATTTTGATTCTTAACAAGGCACATTTTTAGACAAAAGATATCTAAAAATTGCCAAACTTCAAATACTATTGTTTATAATTTGTATGATAGAAAGAATTCAAAATATGATATCTTTATATATTTTAAAAATTACTAATTATAAGTTAAATTACGATCCCAAAATCAGGTATGTATAAGCAAAGTAATATTATAATTAAAAAAGTGCACGTCATTATCAAGATAAAGTTAACTACCATTGTAATTTTGAATTTAGAGAGATTGAATAGTTATAAATTCAAATTCAATGTCAAAAATAAAATATTATTTTGAAGCAATCCAAATCACTATTAAATCACTGAACTAGCATTCTCGACACATGATTCAACAAATATCTTAAAATTATTTAGTGAAATTATTGATATGAAAGTGGCATTAAACATTCTTAGTAGATTTTTAGAATTATATATTAGGTTAAGATTTAAGTGCAATTAGTAATAAGATGTATATGATATTGCCAAAAGATATATATCAGAAAAGATTAGGAATTATTTCAAAGATTTAAAATAAGAATTGGTTAATCTTAATGTTTAATCTTAATATTAGGTTACATATATCAAACTATCTTTCATGAATAAGATTATCTTTCATGAATATGAGTAGATTAATTTGCCAACATTAAGCAACAAAAAGTAGGTTTATGAGAATATATATTTTTTTTATGGATGGATTGATTCTTTATGTAACTTGTATATAAAGTTTGAATAGATAAAATCCTTCCTTCCATAAATTCAACAGATAAAATTCTTCCCTTCTATGAAACTATTTGAAAATGATATTGTTAAAAATATAGTGATATTTTAAGCAATATTAGGAGGAATATAGGCACAAAACTCCATAAGAATTGAATTTCAGTCAACTCTTAGTCACTAAAATGGTTCTAGTATCATCAAGAGCAAAAAGTTAGAAAGAAATATAAGCATTTTATATAAATCACAAAAGATAACATAGAAGGAAAATGAAGTTGGAATACATGTTAAGTGTTAATTATAGGGGGGAGTGTTTTTTTTTTTTAAAGAAGTAATACTATCAAAATGAAAAGTTTAGATTAAATCATGTGTCTTATAGATGGTTGTAAAAATGTTTCTTTATGTCACTGATTATTATTATTATAATATATTTTATAGATTTTTCTCTCTAGGAAAACTATAAAGGCAAATTTTCAAATCCCTTAATTATATCTTCATAGCCTTTACTCATTCAGAATGGGGCAGGTCATAATGAGTTAAGATAATAATCAGGTCAAGATTTAATATAATTCAATTTTTTTGGATCGAAATGGGTCAGATAATGGATTATAAAATGGGTCAAGATCCAATCCAACACAATTTTTACTAAATTTAATTGTTTTATTTGTTTTTTAAAATTATTATAGTACCTAATAAAATTATTATTATTTTCTTTATAATGACTATAGCCTATGTATAGCATATCAAATTGGAAAAAAATTAAAATATTTTGACAAAATCTCTCATGAGTCAATTTGAATTACATGATATCAACACAATTTTTAATGGGTTAAGCTAATAAATTATTTGGTTAATAATAAATTCAAACTTAAATGAATTGGACGAGCTGAGCGAATCGGTTTTGATTTTTCCACCCTAGTAGAAACTCAACAATAAGTTGATTGAAAAAAAATTAGAACGTACTCAACAATAGGATCTTTAGGTTTTTGATATCACAATAATGTGAACTCCTTAATTAATCATACTTGGGGGTTGTATCACTATATTATTTAACTAGAGAGGAGTATACAAATACAAAAAAAAACCAATAATCTTTTGCTTTGAAGGTAACTAACTATAAAAGGCAAAAGAGGACATGAGAAAAAGATAAATTTGTGATAATGTAATAAGCTTGAAAATTGCACATGATATCAGTATCGTTTAATTTAATATGAGTAAATTTCACATGTTAAATTGAGTCCGGAGCCTAAAGGGTATAAAATATTAATAAAATTCAAATGGTAATAAAATTGTTATATTACCAAAAAGGTAAAATCGCTTAGAACAACGGCGATTTTTTCCGCCAGACAAAGCAAAAGCGACTGCTCCTACAGTGATTTTGCAAAATGTGATTTTTTTTAAAAAAAATATCATGAAAATGGCTGCCTAAGCAACCAGATTTCATTTTTTTTAAAAAAAATAGTTTTTTTTAAAAAGAACACATTTTGCAAAATGTGTGTGCTACGGCCATCGATTTGCTTTTTCCGGCACGAAAGAAATCTCTATTGTTCCAGCAATTTTTGCCCCGTTGGTTAATAGAAAATTTTATATACCGTTTTAAAAATTTGTGTTATATATATAACTTTATGCTCGGACTCTGTTAATTATTATTTTTAATTTTTTTTAAAAAAAGGATCAAATTATCATCTCATTTGACTTATGTTATGATCACTTGCAAAAACGATAATTTTAAAACCACAAGAATATTTATTATAGACCAATGGTCACATGAATAGCAAATAGACAAATTAATTTTTGATTTTTTTCTAATAAAAAATAAAGATAAATTTCATGTAAGTCGATTCATAAAGAATTATGAAGATGGTTACATTTTCCATCTTAAGTTATCTTGTAAAATTTTCAACCAATGATATCATTAAACTTTTTAAAAAATTATTAATAGAAGTGAAAATTATTCAAATATTATCAAATATTTATTTATCTTACGTACCCTAAAGTCTAATTACTTTCTTGAAGGTCCTACTATCTAACATATATATATCATTCAATATACTTTAATATATAATTTAGGGTAAATGCACAAGTAGCCCTCAACCTATGCCTCGAAATTTTAACAGATACACTTATACTTATTTTATAAGAATTTTCTATCCCACTGTTTAGCCAGTGGCCACTAGTATTGAAAAAAAATTCAATCATCGTTGAGCACAAGATTAGGTCAGAGGTCGAAAAGGGGTAACAAAAAATAGTATAAAATAAGTCTGGGATTATAGGACCTTAAATAGTATAAGTGTTATCTCTGAGATTTCGAGCATTAGCTTGAGGGGTGGTTCGGGGGTGGTACTGGGGTATCTATCCCTATAATTTTATGGTATTGTGAAATCATAATATAAAAAGTTGATTATATTTTGGACCGTTTGGAAAAGTGTTACCAAAATCTCATCATTTTATATTATATGTATTATTATACAAAAATTGTATTTAGTGGACCTTACAATAAAATAAAATGATTGGATTTATGAGTGGGTTTTTCCACACAAAATCTTCATAAATCTAGCCAAAAATTGCACAGTCGATATTCTTGACGTAAAAGGTTTATATATTGACTTTTAATTTAAGGAGTTTAATTTATTCGTTATTATCAAAATATTTCAAATTAATTTCTTTCAAGATAGAATAGAAAAAGTGTTCTATAAAAGCAATAATGAAATTATAAAACTTTAACGTGAGTTCGAACAATATAAAAATGATAAAGAGAAATTAAATTTGAAGATTTTGTTTTTAAGAATATCAAATTAAAATGGGAAGGTGGAAGAGTGCAATTTAAAATGTATTTTACCTCCATTTTCATTCCACAACTTAAATAATAAAATATCAACAATTTGGACCTAAATGAAAATATGATTTCACAATTATTTTTTAGAGATATTTTGTTTGAATCGGTAAGAAAAGTAATATAATAATATTTTCACACCAAAAACTAGAAAGTTTTTCACTCGATTTTTCAATATATTTTTTTTCCGATGAATTGGTTCAACAGGAGATGAATAGAAAAATTATATTCTACAACACAAAATTTTCATTAATTCACGTCGGAAAAAAAAATGTCTAATAGTAATAACAATTTCGATTGATATTCAAAAATATTTGCTAGTAATATAACTCACTTTCTTTTAACTTTTAATTGAATAATTAAAAGCCTAATATCTTCAAATAAAATATGAATGGCAACCAAAAAATTAAATTAGAAGTGAACCTTATTAAGATTTAGTGCTTCTTTTTAATGATTGAAAGATTAATATTTTTAATATCCAATGCGCATGGCTTGTGAATAGTTAAAAGGATAAAAATACTTTTTTTTTTATTTTTTTAACTATATAAAAGTGATAAAACCTCACATTATTAAATAAAATAAAAAAAACTACCAACTTTTATTAATGGTCAATGTAAAGGCAAGGTTAGTTAACTCATTGGCATATTATGATATTATCTTCTTTTTTTTCATTTAAAAGATAAATGGGAAAATAAATCTTATAGTAAAAAATAAAAAGATGAAAGTTGTTTGACTTAAAAAGAATCTTTATCACGCTTGCAATTATTATTGATTTAACAGATCCCACATATATACTTACTTTAAAGAATTTAATAGTATCATTGTCTATTTGATAATTCTATTTCTTGTAACTTCTTAAACTTTTGTAATTAGTTGAAATTCAATTAAATTATGAGTAAAAAAGGTATGAGTATATATGTATTGTTATACATCTTTTTATGAATTTTGTGGTTTATTTAACGTATATGTTTTGCAGGAATATATGGAAATCATATATGATATATGTTCAAATGTTTATATTAGCCTCTTCATATCAACTTTACTAATAAATGTGATTACATTTAGACTCCAATGTAAGGAATATAATAGTCTCCTCCTTTTGTTTGTTGTCATGAGGGTCAGACCCCATCGCTCAAACTTTCTGAACATTAGATGTTTACACGAATTATGAATCATTATATTTATATATCATGTGCATCGAAATGTCATATTTATGACGAGTTCAGAACTTCAGACTCAATTACTGATGTGATTGCGTATTTAGACTCAAAATGTGACAAATAGTCACCTTTTTTGTGTGAGTATCATTAGGGCCAAAACCTACACTTTATTATAAGCAATGGGAGCTAAGCCACCAATCCTCAAAAGATTAATTTTTATGTAATCAAACATTTGTATTGTATGATAATTAATAATGAAAGTAGCTTCTTTCTTAATAAACAAATAAATTGCAATTAGACATTGTAATTCAAACTTTGTCATGGTCAAAACTTTATCATCCTTATCACTATTCCAATAACCATGATTTTATTGGTTAATTGCAACTTTTAATAATTAAAATGACTAAATGTTTGTTGTTGTTTAATTTTTCAAAAAAAAGATATTATTTATCTCATACTTCTCTTAATTTAGGGATTAGGGAAGCATTATTATGGTGATAATGGGTGGGGCTTTTTATGCAAAGCAAAAGAATATTAATTAGAGATGAAGACCAATTTATTTTTTTTATAGCATGCCTTTTATACAGTTGATATGTCACATTCCACTTTGACTCTATTTTTTTTTTCTTTTCACAACCAAAAAACAAATGCAAATGATTTGATCATGGCCCCCCAAAGCAGGGGCGGAGCTACATTGCATTAAGGGGTTCATCTGAATTTCCTTCGACGGAAAATTATATTATTTCTATATGGTTAAAATAAATTTATATGTATATATAATAGATGGTCGAACCCTCTTTAGCTATCTATTTCTACAGATTATGAACCTCTTTATTAAAAATTCTGGCTCCGCCTCTGCCCTAAAATACACCTTCTTTGTGACTCTTCACTACACAAATACTTACATGAGTTATATATTCAATAATTTTTTATTTTGATCGAATTCGAAATTTCTAATTAAGAATGAAGAAGTACTTATCAATTTCGACTCCACCACAGTCCTTGTTGGTGCATTCATGTGCACTTTGTTTCTTGTGTTCCTCTCTAGCTCTTATAATTTGTAATATTTCTCACTCGAGAAATCAAACTAAATATTCTATTTGTGTTTTTCGAATTGTATATGCATATAAACTGTATGAAGGATATATAAAGTATATATGTTATAAGTATGAAAAATTAACACCTAAAATATACTTAGATGGTATGTTTACGTCTATGTCAAAGTATTTGTTATCGTTTTTATTGAGAGAGTGCTCACGATATAAGGGTTCAAAATTAACAAGCACATTTTAACCCTCATTTTGGGTCTGGTTCCAACAGGCCCATTTTGAATGATCCAAACTTGGTGGATTTTTTGGGCTTTTCCACTTTTACCTCAAACGACGTAAAATTATTTTTATTTTGAAAAAAGGGGTCTGATATATCTAGCAATTTTTACTTTTAACTGCAAAAAAAAACAAATCATTATTACTTATTCTAAAAAATCATTTTGATCATGTATCCAATTGATGTGAACTTCTATATTATTCTAACAAATAAAATTAAATTGTTCGAAATGTGATGAATCTCCTAATTTAATTTATTAAAGAACACGAGACAAAAACTTCAAAATTATAAACTCACTATATGGGGTTAGGCCGGCTAAATTCATAATATATGGGGCTCATTCAAATTTAAACTATACTTCTAAATTCATTATTATATATTACTATTATTATTTATTTTTTTAAAATATTAAAAATATTATCATAATTAAGAGTTTTTTAATTGTATATTGAAAAAAATATACTTAGATACGTATATTTTTGCTATCAGATACACTAAAATAGAGAGAGATGAGCGTTTTTTTTGGAAGGGGTGTGGGGGGGGGGGCGGGGGGGTGGTTATCTTAAAACAAATTAACTGTAATATCTTGAGATACATGTATTTGGACATATCTGAATGTATCTGAACACACCAGAATCTGATAAAACATGTAATATTGTAAATTAGAATATATCTAAGTAATTAACTGCTAAATTAGTGGGATTTATATAAGTTTCATGACTATCATTATTATTTAAAATCCACAAAATATGATTTTTAGTTCTAAGCTTTTGCAGGCCAAGGCAAAAAAATTATAAACTTATGCCTTAGCAAATTAAATACTACTCTCTGTGTTCCTTTTTACTTGTCTATATTTTTTATATCTGTTCTTATTTACTTGTCTATTTTAACAAATCAAGAAAAAGACAATAATTTTTTTCTAATAGTCCTTAGTAATCTTAAAAATTTCTAGTACTACTAAGTTGTAATGCCTGCTTTTTGAACCAGCAATAATTATTCTATTGGGAGCGGGTGACATAATCTTGATGGTTTAAGAGTAAATTGTATATAATCTATGATTAATAATTAAGGTTTGACTATGTGTGTCACTTCTAAAGTGGACACAACTAAATAGAGACAGAGGGAGGAAGTAGTATACTACACAATTTATATTGGACCTAAACTTTTGCTTTGCCAAATTAAGTAATTATATAGTTTAAAGATATTTTGACCCACAAATCTTCATTAAATAAAAAACATGTGCAAAAATTAAAGACTAATTTTAGAAAAAAAATAAAATAAAGATCACTCCAAAATTTGTACAAAAACTTACAAACCATAATAGTATCATATTATTACTTAGTCAACTTACCAATAAATGCATATCAAATTATTTACACCTAATTTATTACTTATTAAGGAATTTGCTTCTTCTATAAATATCTTTTTTACATTATTAATATATAAAACTTAAATTTCATATCTTCTCCATATTATTTAATTAAACTTTTTACTTTTTTGGGATCCAAATTTAACTTTAGACCTCAAATCTTATCGAGACAATCGTGGTTCTATCTATAAATAAGAGTTCTTTTCTATCTCCAATTTTAGGTTTATATCATATGATCAAAACATTTCACCAACAAAAATTAAAAATGCAACAAGTGACATTGAACAATTGTGACAAGCCCATGCCGGCAATTGGCATGGGAAGTACTTTTCTTTCATCTAGGCCGGGGGCGGACCCATCGGAGACGATGAAATCCGCCCTATTAGAGGCCATTAAAGCTGGTTATCGCCATTTTGATACCGCGTTTATTTATCAATCGGAAAAACCTCTAGGAGAAGCCATTGTTGAGGCCCTACATCTTGGCCTTATTAAATCAAGGGATGAACTTTTTATTACAACAAAGTTATGGTGCACTTTTGCTCAACGTGACCAAATTGTTGGTGCTTGTAAACTCAGTCTTAGGTAAGCTTTATATATTATATCGTTTTAATTTATGTGACAAAATTATTATTTTTTCAATTACATTAAATTCTTCATTAATATATTTCAATTTCGAATATATCCTCTATATTTCAAAACCAAAAATCTTTGAACCTTTTATATTAAGAAAAAATTGTACTTGTAATTTTAATTTATAGAGGATGTATCTGAAATTGAATAATATACACAATATTCTAATCTATTTTTCGATACACTTAGGTACCAATAATATCTCATAGGGGGTGTAAAAGTGATTTTTTCTCTATAGATGATGTATCAAATAGTAGTGTTTAGTGTAATTAATTTGTTTAAGACATAATTAGTACATTTCAAAATAACCATTACTCAACTTTTCTATTTTCGATTAAAAACGTTATGAATCATCTAAAGTTTGTTGCAAATAAATGTTCATATATATTCCAAACTCTATCTAGTCGATATATTTAAGTTCACAAAATTAATTTACGCTTAATCTTAATTTTTTTTTATGCAGTGCATTGCAATTGGAATATGTGGATATGTATCTAATTCACCACCCTTTGAGTGTAAGTGAAACAATTCAAAAATTTCCAGTTCCAAAAGAAATAATTCATCCATTGGATATTAAGGGTGTGTGGGAAGGTATGGAAGAATGCAAAAATCTTGGACTCACAAAGGGAATTGGTGTTAGTAATTTCTCTTGCAAAAAACTCGAGGAACTTCTTTCGATAGCTAAAATTCCTCCTGCCGTCAATCAAGTAAGTAAATTTTCTCAAAATTTATAATTCGAGAGAAATAGAGAAGATAAATTGACTTAAGAATATGTTTGAATTAGCTGATTAAAATTAGTCAATATATCTCAACACAGATTTAAAATTCTGAATCTGCTTTTTTCTGATATATGACTAATTTTGTTTTGTTGAGGTGGAGATGAACCCAATTTGGCAACAAAAGGAACTAAGGGAATTTTGCAATGCAAAGGGGATTCACATAATTGCTTTTTCTCCATTGGGTGCATATAATACAACTTGGGGTCACAATAGAGTAATGGAATGTGATGTTCTAACTCAAATTGCTAAATCCAAAGGGAAAACCATTGCTCAGGTACTTTTCTTGTGTTTTCATCTTCTAGTGAATTATATTTTAATTGTAATTTTCATCATTTAGTCGCGGATTATATGGTATGGTTTTTTCTATCTTTATTTCTTCTAACGAGGACACTAACCTTCTCGATATAACCAATTGAGGGTTTAGTCTTTCAAAATTCAATATTTCCCCTTCCAATTCTAGGAAATTTATTTATAGTATGGAAGGTTAACATGTACTCGAGTGTTTTATTAAATAAAAAATATGATGTCTTTGTTTTGGTTTTGTTTTTGGTTTGTTCAAACCTAGACAAAGATATTCAGATATGAATTAAATAAAGAAAAATGTATGCGATATTCCTCCTCTTGGTGACTTTTAAGTTGTGAAAAAAAAAAGATCAAATGAGTTTAGGGGTCAGCATTGGAGTATTTTTGTAAAAAAATTATAACGTTAAGGGTATGGTGGAATGAATAATATACAACGGGTGTAAATAATCTTTTTGTATAGTAAAACTTGTGTTGGTTAAATCATCTTTCGATCAATAAAGATTACAAGTTCTTGAATATGAAAAAAATAAATGTTGGAGAGATATTTCATTTAATAAACCTTGCACAATGCAAATTCAAATTATTTAGCTTTTATGTGACATGAATATAGTGTAAAAATTCTTCTACTCTACCAGTTCATAAAGTTAAATAATTTTGTGAATTTAAAAACAAACACCTTTGTAATTATAAAAAAAAAATAACAAATATTTAAATTCTAAATCTGTTTTTATTTATTTATGTAGATAGCATTGAGGTGGATTTATGAGCAAGGGGTGAGTCTTGTTGTAAAAAGCCTCAACAAGGAGAGAATGAAAGAAAATCTTCAAATATTTGATTGGTCACTTTCCCAACGAGACTTCGAAAAAATAAGTGAAATTCCACAACACAAAGGTTTCATCATGGCTTCTCTTTTTGGACCTCATGATTTTGTGTTGCAATTAGATGGAGAGATCTAATTAATTTTAATCAGAGCTCGGTTTCAAATTTTACTTTATAGTTATTAATTAGACCAACTTAAGAATATGTTTTATCGATTGGTTTTAATTTGGATCAAATAGATATTCAGTACTATTATAATGATATCGATGGACGTCATTTGTTATTAATTACATTAATTTTTGAGGAACTATATCGCAATTTTAGTCTTTGAATTATTGTTATATTGTGATTTTCGTCTTTGTGTTATTTGATGAAGTGTATTTCACCTTTAATATTTTAATTAAGTATGCTAAATTAGTCATTGAAACTAACTTTTCCATTAGCCATTATTTTTTGCCTTTAAAATTACCAAAATGCCCACTACAGACCTCCATTTCTTTGTTGAGTATAAGAATATGTTTTTTTTCTAGCAATATGTATCAGGTAGCTTCGTTCATCGGGACAAATTAATGAGTAGAAATCGCCTTGAAAATTGATGGTTTGCAATCAACTACTTCATTGATCACTAGCTCACGCTCAGTGGCGTAGTTACATTCTGTCAAGGGTGTCCAATTGGACAACCTTCGTCGGAAAAAATTAGCATATATACAAGTAAAATGATATACGAAATGATTAAATAACCTATTTTGAACACCCTTAATATTACAAGTTGCTATTTCTGGACACTCTTTAAAAAATTTTCTGACTCCACCACTGCTCACGCTCTTATCTATTATTGTCAAGTTTTGTATTTATTTTCATTATAACTTTCTTCCTTCAATCTAGAATTAGATGTTCGAACTTTTTAATAACATTTATTGATTAGTAAACCTACTATTATAGAGACATTTATACATAATAGAAACATAAAAAAATACAATTCAATAGAAATTTGACAATTACAATGAAATATTCTTATACGTGACAATTATAGAGAGGTCTGACTATATATATATAGTATGATCATCGTCCACCCATGATCTTTTATTGTTTTTTGTGTATGGAATGCTACCAAAGAAACAATCACAAACTCGTGTGGTCCACGATTAAGATCTAAAAAAGATAAATTGTATATATATATATCTTATACTTAACCTTCAAATATTTGATTAATCACTTTCACATCAACAACATACATAGTGTTTTCACAGCGGCTTCATAAAGTTACTAAGCACTAATCATACACAAAACTTCTATTTTTCATTATACTATATTAGATCAATATTGATCTTACCTGTTATTGTTGTGAGATCAATCTTCTTGAAACTTTTTCAATGCCTTGTAGCCAAAACCAGTAACAACATGTCAGATTGTTACGCCTCGTAGAGCATTCCAACCTCGATACGTTGAGGTAATGGTACACCCATAGCAGGCAATGCAGATCTGCAATTGCTATGCAAAACTTCATAGAAAGCAAGCATAGTTCTATCAAACCATCCACAGTCCTTACCAATGTAAAACCTCGTCTTTCCACGAATATGGACTACTCCAGCAAGCTTTGCTTCATCCAACTCGGAAACTTCAGTGTCAACCTCCAATGAATTGGAGCAGTGGAGTACATGAGCTCGTAAACTTTGGATGACTTGATTAACTAAATCATCTCCTTCAAGACTAAGCTTATCTGCATAACCATAACGAATCACACATCTATAAACCCCTCTGAGACCTAGTTTACTAACAACGATTCTTTCACCTGGTGCTACTTTAGGAACCAGCAAGTAACGAAGAGTTGTAAATACAGTAACTTTGTGAAGAGATCTCATGTTCTTTATGTAATGACCTAAAATTGGGGTTAAACCATCTTGGATATTTGTGTAGAAGAAGCAGAGTCCAGGAACTCTCTGAAGACCTGGATCGATTAGCAGTGTCCTTAGTCTCTCCGAGTCTATCTTGTGTGTCAATTCATACTCGAGTTTTCTCTGCCTACCGTAGAACCAACCAAACATAATGAAAGCAAGAATGAGAGAAATGGCAAAAGGAATCCAACCACCTTCGGGAATTTTTGTGAAGATTGCACTAACATAAACACTTTCCATCACAAAAAATACAACGAAGTAGAGCGTGACCAGAGCTGGTGGAGTTCTCCAAATAATGATCATAACCAATGTCAACAATATAGTCGTTATAAGCATAAAATATGCTAAACCACAACACCGTTAGAGACGCCAGTTTACTTAGTAAGCAATATTTCTATGCGACAATAGAAGAGATTGAACAGTTGCAAGAATAAATGCAATTTATACCTTAATATAAGCATACAAGATCATACATATATGTAATTTTATTTGAACAATGCTAAACAAGACAAGGCGATTTTTTTGAACTTGATTTGCACCACAAATATGTGCGTTATCACTACTAGTGAAATTTCTAACTGGACAGTACTAAACAAGACGAGACAATTTCTGAAATCAACGAACAAACAGAATGAGAAAATTCCGGTTCACAATTTGTTTAGCTCAATTCATTACACTAGTGACCCCTTAAAGTAAGCAAGTTATCACCAAATACCAGTAAATTAGGTAAAGAAAATGCTAGTAGTCGATGTTAACAACCACCATCCTACGAAAAGGAGTTGAGTGAAAGATAACTTTCATAAAGGGATCAATTCAGTTAAGATAGTCCCTAAGAATGGAAGATAAAAAGCAAAGCGTTTAGGGCATCTTACCAAAGGCATTTCCAATGTCTTGTCCATCTCCGAAAACAAGTATGACTGCAACACAGAGAATCATGAGGATGTAGTTAACTTCTGGTGAGTAAACCTCACCTTCTTTGCTGGAGGATGTGTGAACTACCTTCACCCGAGGAAAATAATCCAACACAACTGATTGCTTGATAACCGAAAAGGTGGCTGAAATAAGCGACTGACTTGCTACTATAGCAGCTAATGTGGCTATAACAAAAATTGGCCAGTACACAGCAGATGGTATAAACTTGTAAAATCCATCAAAGTGGTCGTCGGGATTTCTAATCAGATATGCTGTCTGTCCCGCATATGTCAGCACCAATGATGGATATATAGTATAGAGAAATGCTATCTGCCAGAAAACAAGGTTCCGTAAATCATATAAAACAAGCAAGAAGAAGAGACTAAGAGAAATTCCAAGACATAGCAAGTATTTTTACCCGAATTGAACTCCTGTTGAAATGACCAAGATCAGCAAACATTGCTTCAGAACCTAAAAAATATGAAAGGATTGTACTGTTAAGCAGATATTGGGCGGAAGTGAAACAGATCTTGGCCAGAAAATAACTCTAGCGACCTAATATGTTTCGGTGAAAGGTACTGTCCACCCCTTAACCTCTTTCATCCCGTCTTTTTCTCTAATCCTCAAACCCCCCACTACACAAAAATAGAAGGGTGAGGAATCCGACAACTTATTGAGAAATACACCATGGTCGACGTTGGAACTCCCCGAGCTAAATAATCTAGAACAGCCTCCATGTTTTTTTCGCTCAAACCAGAACAATTGTTATCATTTTTGGATAAAAGTATTGACCAGAGGGGCATTCCGTATTCTTTATAATATTTTCCACCTCCGTTCATCATCTTTCGAGTTTCTTTGGATATGAAACAAGATACCAGGTTTAAGCTTTTCCCGCCATCGGTAGACATTGCACACGTGATAATTGGTCCAAAGTTTCCCCAATATTAAATGCAAAGTAATAGGAAAGAATGTAAAAGAACTCCAAACATGAGGAAATGGATTTAGATCTTAATCACAATGAACAACTTTTGCAGACCACACCAACAACGAGGCTAACCTGTAATGCATAGGACAGTACCACCAAGATATATCCATCCTTGTTTTCCATTTCTTAAGA
Organism: Solanum habrochaites; assembly: GCA_027704765.1. NCBI lineage: Eukaryota > Viridiplantae > Streptophyta > Magnoliopsida > Solanales > Solanaceae > Solanum > Solanum habrochaites. Next base: position 2,060,656 of record JAKWJA010002492.1, read on the forward strand.
AGAAGAGGGCAATGTAATGGGGTGATATCGCCTTAAATATGCTCGGATAATGCTTTATGATACTGTATATCCCAACGAGAGGAGTGGTAAGAGTCCATGCACCCATGATAGGAGACAAGAGGAAGCTCACTCGTGAAGTACCAAATTTCTGCAGGAGGAATAGAACAATGAGAATGATTGCTGAGAGACCTTCGACCAACGCTGCAAGAGGCAAGCAGAGAAATTGTGAATATCGAGAGGGAGAGATGTGTTTACATAAATGGGACAATTAACATGTTTCGCGTCATCTAGTGTTTAAAAAGGACTTGCAACCTGTCATAAAAGAAGACTTTAGCTTTCAGAAACTGCTCTGCTCCTTTTCGTTAATATGACTTATTGACCTTAAAGTGTTCAATCATTACTTAATTACTTCAAATAATTACTAGAACAAGGATTCAAGTTATTTCAATTAGCTTCCAGAATCGGACTCATGTAACATCAATATAAAAATCTGTGAAAGATCGTCTTTTAACAAGCACAATACCTTAAAACCTGAGAAATTACAAGAATCAAAATTGTTCTTCGACCACTTCCCAATTACCCTCAAAATCATAAAGGCCTCTCCGTTCAAAGACGATTTTTTATTTATGACAAGGTAAACCACAGCTGCTACCCTTAGGGTGGGCATAGGGTAAACCTGCTTCGGGGTAATAGCCTGCAAACCACACAGGAGCGGTAAGCCGCACTAGGCAAGCCCAATGCAACGAGCTCGACTAAGAAAGCAATGAGCAATATGTACCTTACTGTATGCTGTCATACTTACATTTACTGACCGAGGAGAATCGTGCTCGTAAGCCACCCATTGCAGACAACACTGACAGACAGAAGGGACAATTAATGAAACTGAAAATGAAAGAGGGAAAACTGACAAGCACTCAAAAGGTTGCTAAAAGTAAACTAAAAGGCCCACCAAGTAACATACCGAGACTGGCAGGGGTAAAGTATTGCACTCGCCAATACGCATGCCATACCAAAATGGCGAGGAAAAGTCAGTCCTTCTGGCAATCAAACTCCTCTCACAAAATTTACCCAACCTACTTGGCTTTTTCGATTGGTTAACATAGGAGGGGCTTGAATTCAAACTGGCACTCTTGGAAGAAAGAATACCAATATTTACATTTCTACAAAGTAATGAATAAAGAGCAAAGGTTCCACCTACAAAAGACCATGTTCTAGAACTGAAATTTCGATAATGATCACATCAAAAGAGAAATGAAGAAATTCTGAAGTGTCTTTCAAAAGGAATTTCAACCAAAATATAAAGAAAATTAAGAATTGACTCAACATTATATATAAACATCCTTCATTAACACCTTCAACATTCTCCAAAAGATAAATCTTTTAGTATGAATACAAACAGACAGTTTCTTAAAACTCGAGTCATCTCACTACTAGAAATAATGGTTTTTCCCACCTGCAAATAAGTGGGAAATTTGTGCTATAACATATGATTTTTCCACTCTTTCCTCACTGAACCAGCTCCACTGGGAAAATGCATGGTGGGAAACATATTCTCACTGAAATAACGAGAAGTTTGCTTTTTTTTTTTCCATATGAAACAATTCCCATTTTTCAATGGGAAAATGTTGTCGTAAGTAGCAAAAGTACAAAGAGAGAGTGATCAGCAATACCTTCACCCTGATCATCAGCTTGGAGAGCTATGGTAGCATATTTGACAACACCAATTAGACTGAGAGTCCAAAACATTATGCTGTATATCCCCAAATAATCATCCTCAGTTGGAGACTTTAATGGCATTGATGGATATACATAGAGTGGAGATGTGACAAGACCCCCAAAAACAACTCCTAAGGTCTTGTATGCAAGTACCAACGTCTCCCATCGGCTAGGGTCCTAAACAAATATAGTTTCCGAGTAAAAACAAATGTCAAAGAACATCTTAGTAGAGACAACTTAACTTTGAACGCAAAAGTTGTTCGTAGAGTCAACCATCATCATCAACAACAACAACTTCATCTCAATTGAAAGATACAACTATATATAATGAAGGAATGGGATTAAGAAAATACCATCTTCATCAACAATTTCACCTCAAATCACAATATATGTGGAACAGTAGAGTCAACCACGTTTTTCTTCGACCAAACTTTGTTTATATGTCTTTTAAATATTTTATATTAGTTATCGTGATTTATATTATGTTGGCGGACTCTCCAAAAACAATGCAGCATCCGTGTCGGATCCTTCAAAAATACACTATCTTTAGGATCCGACACTCACCGGTTGATATCTTGGAAGAGTACGAGCAACATAGATTTATACTACTTTCGACGTAGTTTCCAAATACTACCTCTATATTCAATTTGTTGTCATACTTTGTTAAAAAAAACTCTATTTTTTACTTTTTTTGCAACACTTTAGTTTCAACTTTTCATGACCTATTTAAAACCAAAACATTGAAAACAGTTTGATACATTCCACGTATTTTTAGTTTAAACACCATTCAATTCAAACTCAGTACAGACAAAAAGCACTAGGCGATTCTTCCATTCTCTTCGAGCCTCGATGGACAGAGTTATTTATATCTTTTGCTCGACGTGACAGGTATCGCGTGAAATTAATCGACGTGCGTAAAAAGCTGACCAAGACACTATGATCATCAAAAAAAAAAAAAAAAGTCCATGCAATTAAAAAATCTTTATTAAATTTCTTAAACTCCGTGTCTAAGTTTAAAAAAATAAAATCAAAACAGAGAAAGTGTATATCATTTCAAAAAAAAAAACTCAAAAGCCTTCAATGTCTGGATTCATAATCAAATTTAAAACTTTTGAATCACGAAATTCCAACTGTATCACATAAACTAAAACTAGAGAGCAGTAGTTTGTAGGCACTCCGACTAAATGAATGTAAACATACAATGGAAGTTAAACACAGAGAGAAATCAAAATACTACAAATAGAGCACAAAGTTCCATTTTTAAGGGAAAAAAAACAGAAAACAGAGAGATAAATATACAGAGAGCGTGGAATGAGATGAACCACTGAACCTTTTGGTCATTATTAATGGTTTCGCCGTCATGCACCGCCACTGTAACAGCTGCATCTGACTGCGCCGCCACTGCCGCCGCCGTCGTCAAGTCAGGCCGTCCGGTTTGTCGATCCATGGCCCACTCAATCCAATAAAAATCCTCAGACAAAAATAAAAATGGGGTATGGCAATGTATAGTTTATTGCAGACTGAATGACTGAAGAGAGAGAGTAAATTTATAAACCCATTTCGATAAAACGTTTTCTGACAAAGATAATTTTTATATTTAATTAAATAAAAATACTTTCTATCTTTAATTACTTGTCTATTTTGACAAATTAAGAAAAAAAGATAATTTTTATTATATCATTCATTAATTATTTTTATAGTGAATTATATATATATATATATTATGTTTTTATCACTGGAGATGATTCTTGTGCAAATTTGAGTGGAGCTGAATCGAGTCAAGTCAAGTTGATTGTGACACCTCTAAGAGAAAGGGAGGATTCATCTCATATTGTAACGAAGAAAAGAAAGTGAAGAGCTCTATAAGATAATATAAGTTAGTTCAGTTAATATATTTATATATATTTTTGAAACTCAATATGACGTAAGTCAAAAAACAAATCAATATAAGCCTATTTATCTAAATGAGTGTATACTAATGATAGATTTGGATCATAATATCAATCCTTTAAATTATTTATTTTTGATATTATTACCAATTTATCATATACTAAAAGTTATGTAAAGTTGTAAACAAATCACATGGAATGAAAAATAATATTGAATAAAAAGTTAGATAGTTAGAATTTAATGTTACTTTTCACATATAATTAAATTGATTTTTTTTATCAAAAAAATATATATTACGTAAATATAATAACTAAGAAATTTTTAATTCTAGAATATCATAAAAATTGAAGCTTTTTATATGGGCAACTTCACATAAAGCAAACAAAAAATTCTAGTTTGTATGGCTATAGCAAACTTTAATAATTGCGCTCATAAGCAAATATCAAACTGTATTAATTAGCTAACCTTATACAAGTGTATACTTCGTAGCTAAATTGTTAATTCGATGGCCTTATTTCGCTGCAATTGTATCATTTGTTTGCATTACAGTTTGAATCGAATTAAATGTATGTATATTGCATAATTATAAGTGTATAGCAGGAAGATATAGTTTTTCTCGCTTTATACAAAAAACAGAAAAACAATATATACACTTCTGTTGTATAAAGCTAGAAAAATTGTATTTCACTGCATTGTATAATAACAATTGTATAATTCTTTGGCCATTTTCTCTGCAATATTTGAAGTCAAATGTTGTAATATAAATTAAGTGTATCACACGAAGATATACAGTTTGCAGGTATATAAATTTATCTCGCTTAGACAAAAAAGAAACAGAAATTTATACACTTCTGTGTCTAAAGCGAGAGAGGCGGAATGGGAGAGTTGGAGAGCGAGACTTCTGGGAGAAGAGACGCATGGCAAATTTTTGGCCAACGTTGTATGGAGCACAATTAATCAAACCTAGCGATTCAATAATTTAGGTTAATTAGTTTGCTATATATACCATTCTTCCCTTTTTAATTATTGTTTATCAGTAGTCATTGATTTGCTCTTTTCCTCTTTTTAGCTTTGCCTCCATCAAAATTGCTTTGAATCTTCCTTTTTATTTATATTCTTAGTATTTGTCACATTTTATACATTTGAAAAATATTTTCGAAAGTCAAAACTCACTTCAGAATGAGAAAATTCCGTAACGAATTTGATTGTGACACCTCTAAGAGAAAGGGAGGATTCATCTCATATTGTAACGAAGAAAAGAAAGTGAAGAGCTCTATAAGATAATATAAATTAGTTCAGTTAATATATTTATATATATTTTTGAAACTCAATATAACGTAAGTCAAAAAACAAATCAATATAAGCCTATTTATCTAAATGAGTGTATACTAATGATAGATTTGGACTATAATATCAATCCTTTAAATTATTTATTTTTTATATTATTACCAATTTATCATATACTAAAAGTTTTGTAAAGTTGTAAACAAGTCACATGGACATGACTAGAATATGAAAAATAACTAAATTCTAACCACAATATTTTTATGTTAGATTTGTCCTTTCTCATTTAGTCTACTGTGAATGAAAAGCAATATTGAATAAAAAGTTAGGTAGTTAGTATTTAATGTTAGTTTTTACATATAATTAAGTTTGATTTCTTTTATCAAAAAAACATATATCTTACGTAAATATAATAACTAAGAAATTTTTAATTCTCTGAATATCATAAAAATGTGAAGGCTTTTTATATTATTGTCATATCAGTAGTCATTGATTTGCTCTTTTCCTCTTCTGAGTTTTGTCTCAATCAAAATTACTTTGAATCTTCCTTTTTATTTCTATTATTATTATTTGTCATTTTTTATACATTTGACAAATATTTTTAAAAGTCAAAACCGACTTAAAAATAAGTTTGACAAACTTTTAAGTCAATTTAAACACCCTCTATCTGGGCATATTTTTGCCTTTCAATGTATTGGGTCCATATCGTCTTGTTTTGGTATTAGTTTTGAAAAATTTCAACTAATAATACAATTAACTGAACACCCTTCGTTGCAAAATTACATATAATATATAAAGTTAGATACACTTGACAAAAGCTAAGTATTTATACATACATTTAAAATACGCCTGATATACCTTGATATGCACAAGAAATACACACAATGTCACGATCCAAAATCTCGTTATGAAATTCAATGTGTTTATTTTAGGGATAGTTTTATCCAAATATTGGTTACTCAGTGCAAATTGGCTATTTTTTAAATACTTGCGTTTTAAAAGAGTCCCTCTGAAACCGGCTATTTGTGCACTTTCCCCTCAATGAAATGAAATTGGATTTGGGCCAATTAATAACCACAGGCCTATGGGCCGAAAAAACTAAGCCCAATAATATCCTTTTATATTGCTTCTCCATCACTAAACCCTAATCTCCATTGTCGAGCAGCACTGAAGGAGAAGAGCAACAATGGGTATGTTTGTTCATTTTTTACGTTTTCTGTAGTTTTTCTCTCTGTTCGAACTTTGAAATATCTGTTGAACCACCGAATTTACAGTATAATTTGTTGAACTGAACAAAGGCAGATCTATCGTATGAATCACTGTATATTTATTTGCGTCTTTCACATAAAGATTTGTTCTTAGCGACTAGATTTAAGTTGAATCGCAACGTCCTTAAGGTATAATAACAATGTGCTACTTTAGTTTTTTTTACTCATGATCAATGCTATATCCTAAAACTTTATCCACCTGCCATGAACAGTGGATTAAGAAGAAATAGTGGATACTTCCAAAATCTGGTTTGTCTGTTGTGATATCGGAGTTGTTGAAAAATATCTTTCAGTTGCAATTTAGACGTTGAGCTTAAGGTTTGCTTAAGACATGTAGTTGAATACTTTGGGCATAAGTACCAGTAGATATTAGCATCCCTGCCTTTTAAAGTTGAATACTTTGACCCGTATTATTAATGAGCGACGAGACGATTACAAATAAAGCATCTAGTTTAACTCACATTACAAACCAATGTAGTTTAATTTTTAAGCACTTTTTTGCTGAGACCAAGTTAATAATTAGTCAGCTCTAAAATTATTAGAGCTACAAGTAGTATAACACACTGTTATCTCAGAGAAAATTGTTTTGTAGTAATAAAAACCCATCTAATACAAGCAGAATTTAAATCACTGCATATTTAATTTTACTGAATATGCTGCATTTCCCTCAAAGATTGTCCTTTACTCCTTTTTATTGCAAAAAGCTATTAGTTTTGTATATTTGATTGGTCATATATTTTACTCGAGAAGCTGGATAGGTAGAAAGTTTAAATAAGACAATGTTGTTTTGGATATTGGTATTGCTAGAATAGCTGTTGATGTTTGATTTTGGTGGAAATGTAGGTGCTTACACTTATGTGTCGGAGCTATGGAGAAAGAAACAGTCAGATGTTATGAGGTTTTTGCAACGGGTAAGGTGCTGGGAGTACCGTCAGCTCCCATCTATTGTCCGTGTCACCAGGCCTACCCGTCCTGACAAGGCGCGCCGATTGGGTTACAAGGCCAAGCAGGTACATTTATGCCGCGTCTATCAATTTACTTAACCACAGATATATTTCCCTTTTGCAAGTTTTGTCCATAAAATAGTGAGTTTGGATGTTTCATGTTTGAGATTTATGTTCTTCTCAGTAGGGTTTATCTGTTGCGCGTTTACTTTTCTTTGTCTCTTTGTGAGATACTATTTTATTTCTTGGTTATGTTTGAAACATTCGTCTGTGGTCACTGAGATGCTTGTGAAGCTAGGCGATTGTGTTATTGTTCTACCTTTATGTGTAGTTTGTAGAATCCATAAATAGAAACCCATGTCCATAGCAGTGTTTCTTATACCCTTTAAAGGAACAGTATTATGCAGAAGTCGTTCTTTTGTAATGTTAATTCTACATTTATATGTACTTCAGAGTTGTGATTTAGACCATTATCTTTCCAGGGCTACGTGGTCTACCGTGTTCGTGTGAAACGTGGTGGAAGGAAGAGGCCAGTGTCCAAGGGTATTGTGTATGGTAAACCCACCAACCAGGGAGTTACCCAACTCAAATTTCAGCGCAGCAAGCGATCTGTTGCTGAGGAGCGTGCTGGTAGGAAATTGGGTGGTCTTAGAGTCCTCAATTCTTACTGGATTAATGAGGTATGTTTTAACTTTACCTATTTTCTTCACTCCCCCCCCCCGTGATGCGGTTTTTATCTTCACACTGCAAAGTCATTTGCCTTCTTTGTTTAGACAAAGAACTGTGTTTCTTTTTCTGATAATGGACCACCTTGTCGACAGCCCTAATATAGCGGTTGCATTTCTTTTCTGAATATGCAAACACAACTTTGAAAATGGTTCCCTATCAAAATGCAGGATTCTACCTACAAGTACTTTGAGGTAATATTGGTTGACCAAGCCCATGCTGCTATTCGCAACGATCCAAGGATCAACTGGATCTGCAACCCAGTGCATAAGCACAGAGAATTACGTGGTCTCACTTCAGCTGGTAAGAAATACAGGGGACTCCGCGGAAGAGGACATCTCCACCACAAAGCTCGCCCATCAAGAAGGGCAACCTGGAAAAGGAACCAGACTCTATCTCTCCGCCGTTACCGTTGATCTGCTTGACCTTTTTGAGACATTATCGTTTTGCTTAATATTTTTGCATTATCTGGTTTTTAGCCCTTTTATCTTGAGACATTCAGTTGTTTACAATTTTGAACAACTATTTTATGTTGTCAGCCTGAGAGAGTTTACTGAATTCAAACAATAGATTGCAGCAAATTTTGTGTTGAAAGTGTGAATTTTCTTTGCTTATAATATCTGATTAAAGTAATGGCTCTAAACAAATACCACAGCTGAGTGATATATTTAATATGTTTTAAATGAGAAGCCCAATTCCATAATCCCAAATTATGAAGAATTCTGATCTGACATAGTATGGGAAGTCTCCAGAATGTTCTACACCAAATACATTCAACAGTCTTCAATCGTTTTGTTACACACATTTTTGAGTTACAACCATTTCTAAATTTTCGAGTTTGAATTCATTTCTTAATTTTCGAGTTCGAATTCTGAATATGAAAAATTATTGATAGGAAATTTATCTGTGAATGGGGCTCTACTCCAATGTAAGTATTGAACGAAAAATAAGAAAAAGAGAGTTAATAATCACTATAGAATAGTCATAGGTAATTAATTATCTATTTTTACATTTTCGACCTTCAGATAATATACTTTCAAATTCTATTTATATCCAAACATAACTTTAATTTTTAAATTACTTTTTTCAAGAAACATTTTTAATTTCCAAACGTAGAATTGATTATTTTTCTCTTTGTAATGCAGATCTAATCACACAGATTTACAAGAAATTAGAAAAAAGTTAGGCCTCTAAAGTGAATATTCATTCACACGTTTCTTTATGTCTTTCTTTTATTTATTTTATTATTTTTGGTGGGGATAAAGGAAGATTTTTCAAAGGAATTTTTTGAAGAATTTAGGATGACAAGTATAAATTAATATACAAGTAGTATACCCCCCCCTTCCCCCCCCCTTCCCCCCCCCCTTCTTTTAAGTAATAAAAAAAAAAAATTGACATATAAATAATTTATTTTATTTTAAAAAAAATAGTTAAACTTAAATGTTTTAATATTCAGAGTGAGCTCATATTAGTATTTGAATAAAATAAAATTTGTCTTTTAGAACCAATAAAAGAATTAACTAATTAATTAGTAAAAGAATTTAAATTATTTAAATTTAAGTAGAGGATATTTTTTCAACAAAAGATGAAAAGCGGGATATTTTTAAATCAAAAACAAGATGAAGGGTATTCTAGACCAAAAGGTGAAAGGAGAATAGTTTTGAGTCGTTTCAATGAATTAGAGGTATTCTTAGCCCTTTTATAGAATATTATACGAATAAAATGAAAATACAACTTTTACAATGAAGTAAATAAACACACGTTGTTAATAGTGTTGGATCCAGAATTTTCATTCAGGGGGTTCGAAAAATAAAAGTATAAACGTATAAATAAGTCAACCTTTTTTTTAAAGGAATGCAACCCTTGAATTCTTTTGTATTTAATATCACATCGAAAAATAAAAGTATAAACGTATAAATAAGTTAACTTTTTTTCAAGGAATGCGACCCTTGAATTCTTTTGTATTTCATATCACACTTTTAGCATGTTTTATTTGAGAAAAGGGTCAAAAATACCCTTGAACTAAAGAAAAAAGTCTAAAAATACCCTCCATTCATCTTTTGGTGTAAAAATACTCTTCTATTCACCTTTTTGGCTCATTTATGCCCTTGAAACTAACAATTCTCTCTGATCTTTAATTTTTAAAAACATATTATGTGTCCTTCTCCTATGTCTAATATAAAGAGTCCACCTCCTTAGCTATTTATCATTATTTTCCAAACCAAAAACAATATAACTCTTCCAGCCCCCCACTTTAGTTTATTGTTCAAAAAATCTATAATTTTTTCTTATTTATTTATTTTTGGATTCATTCCTCTCCATTGTCCTCATTTTTTATCTTGCCTCTATAGACTCCTCCTCCACGCCCCCCTTCACGGTTCATCTTTCCTCCTTCCCAGCCCCCCTCTCTAGCTGCTTCCCGTTTTCTACCCCCCATTATATTTCCTCCTCATCACCCTCTCTTCTTTTTTCTCGCCCTACCTTCTCCCATTTTCTCGTCTCCTCCCTTTCCTCTTTTTACGCACTCCCTCTTTGCTTTTCAATTTGTTTTTCCTCGTTCACAACCCCCCCCCCTCCCCCCCCCCCACCCCACCCCACACACCCCTTCTTGTCCTCCCTTGTGTATGGCCGGTTCTTGCCGTTTTTGTTTTTGGTCCGATTTTCTTTCTCTCCCATTCGTCTTCCACCACTTCCACTTACTTTTTCCGGTGTTTCGTTTTCCCCTACCGGACGATCGCGTATTGTGGCGTTCGTCTCTTTTTCTGCTCTCTTCCCATTCGGGAAAATAATACGGGTGGAAAAAATAAAATAACTTGAGAGAAACAAAAAGGTACGAGAGGTTGTTTTAAAAAAAATGGGGAGCTTGAAAAAAGAAAATGTAAAAGTAGAGAGAGTATAGAGAGATAGATAAGATATATAGAGATATATAATATAATATACACACACACCACACACATTGGCAGAAAAGTAATTACTTTAGATATACCATGAATGTCACAGAGGGGGTTCAGGTGAACCCCCTGGCTTAAATGTGGGTCCTCCCTTAGTTGTTAAGACCTAACTCTTAGGCGCATAATAAAAAACGAAAGAAAATTTACCTAAATCTTATTAGTTAAGGAGTTAATTACTTAGATATAGGGCTGGACATAAACACCAAAAAATTAAAAAATCGAACCGAACTTAATTATTTTGGTATTTCGGTTTTGATTTGATATTCGGTATAAATTTTGTAATTTTTGGTATTTTAATTCGATTTTCGGTCGGTAATGTTGTGTTATTCAGTATTTTGGTTTACAGTAGCAACGACCCTTCACTTCCGAGTTTCAACGACTAGCGTCGACCAGACAACAGCCGCCAGTCGACCAGCAGGCAGCACAACAGCGACCAGCGATCAGCAGGCAACAACACGCATCAACCGCTATTCGACCTGCCATCAGCCAACCTTTTCAGTTTCCACACAGCCATGCACCGACCACCGACCTCTCCCCATTTTCGGGGACCACCATCATGTATAAATAAAATAAACTACAAATTTTAAAAACACAATAAAAAATCAAAATAACAAAAACCGAACCAAAATAATAAAAATCAAAATAAACTATTTCGGTTCGGTACACATTGTACAAGAACCAAGAATCAAAAAAACCAAAAAAAAATCTGAAATCAAATCGAAATACCAAATGTCTACCTCTACTTAGAGACACTCTAGTTTGTAATAATACAAATCTAATTATCATATTTTGGTGTGTCCAGATAAGCAAAGATACGTCCAGATGCATGTCTCTCGGGATACATGAAGTCAAAATTAGTCTAATTTATTCTAAATACATTATATCCGAGTGAATTTTATGACTAATACATAACAAATCTCGCTGGCATCCCTTGCCTCTCTCCCATCTCGCTAGCCACTCTCCTATGCATTTGGTATCACACATACATGTGACTCACACCATATACATACTAATACTTGTACCTAGTGTGAATCTACTGTGATTTGTGTATATCTAGTATATATAACCAATCTTGCTCACTTCTCACCCTATTTTAGTGCATCTGGTAGAAAAATTATATGTATTAGGTATCTTCATTCAATCATATGTAGAAAACTCTAGTCAGGAGTAAATTTTTTTTTTAAAAACCCCATAATATTTTGAAAATATAAATAATAATAGCATATATGATAGTGCAGTATATCTAATTATGTAGTTTCTTCAACAAGAAAAAAATGTTCAACAAATTAATGTGATTTGGGTAAAAATTTTTGCTTATCTCTCAAAGGTTGTAGATAATTCAATCTATCATAGAATCTTGACCTTATCATGTATGATGTAAGCCTAAATCTGGCCTGAAAAAACCCTATAAGATACTCCCAAAAATTAAGACGTTATTTATTTGAATGACTAATAAAAATAAAATAATATTGTAAATGGTATTCAAAATGTATGAAAGTTATTTAAAAAGTATGAAATATAGTAGGGCTTATCAATCAATCGATCAACAATATATCGTTTTCAACAATTTGATTTTGAAAAATGTGTCTTTCTAATATCAGTATGTCAAGAAGACAATAGAGTAAAAGAGGAAAAAGAAAAATTATCATATATACGCAGAAGTTTAACACAGAGATGCATGAAACATGTGGAGAAAAAACGTTGAAAGCGGAGAGAAAATTTATGTAATTCTGATCCGACTAAAAGTAAATAGGAGCGAAAAAAGAATGACATTGCTATAGTTTCGATTATTCTAACAATGGAATAAAGTCATTCTAAGTAAAATCTCATTATTTACAATTGTATTACGTTTCTATTATCTATTAATAGAAATGAATTGGAATGTAATGCTACAACAAACAAAATAAATCTTTCTAACAAAACAATAATAATTGTTTTGGTGACTAATGAACAATACTAATTACTTTTCATATTTCTAATTATCTAAATCATTGTATCTAGAAGTGTGCATCGGTCGATTGGGTTCGATTTTAAGTATTATCGATTTGATTTATTTTTGATTTTTAAATATGCTAACCCAATAAAATATGTTTTATTGATTTTTTATTGTTATCGGTTTGATTTTCGTTTACCCAATAAGAAAGTGTCCGTAAAATATTAAATGATTTCTCATTTATCTAAATGTTTTGATATAGTGAAATAAGAAAGATAATGAGAAATTGCATCAATAAGACAAAATATAGTTCAAAAGCTATAATTACATGTCATGACCGCCAAAACATAAAATGGAATTTCTTATGCTAATCAAATTAAGACCTTTACAAACTTGCAAACGGTACAACTTATAATTACAAACTGAAGCTAAAATAAATTAGCTTCAGTTGTGAATCTAGTGTGAAGTGGGTAGAGTACTAATAATTTGATCTAGTTATAATGTCTAGTTATATATTAAATTATTAATATCTAATATTTAGGATGGGTGAAGTTGTAAATTATTATCGTCACCGATAACCTAATAAATTTTTTAATAAATCCATTAAAAAAACCCCAATGCCCAATAATAATAACCTAATAACATTTTTTTATTCGATTTATTGATCGTTTCGATTTTCGCACACCCCAAATTATATCAAATTAACCGATACAATTATGAATATTTGTATATCTTGATAAATGAATTCCATACGCGCACACACTTGGGTTTAACTTCAATATAAATATAAATACTAATATATTTCTACTAATATATATATTATCTATATATATTATATAATCTTCTTTTTTTTTTTTGCAAGATCTCCTAATTGAATGTATTTATATACGATTCACAGTAAATTTGATATTTTTAGGAACAAACATTAAATTTTAAATAAAATAAAAATAGTCCAAAAAAAAAATTAATGGTCAAACGAGATTAATTATTTTACCTTTTACAATTAGATCCGATCACACAACTTTTTTAGGCCTCTAAAGTGAATATTCACACGTTTATGTTTTTTCCTTTTTAGCTCTTTATATCTTTCTTTTAATTATTTTATTATTTTTTGTGGGAATAAAGGAAGATTTTGCTAACATGAGAAAATATATTCAATCCCAAAAGATTTTTACTTTTAAAAAGCTATAAGAGCAAAGATTAGTGCATATTGAGTTGTCATATTTCAATGTAGTTGGTGTACATATTCTTTTTTAACCTTTATAAAGGTTAATTTAAAGTATATATATGTTGGTAATAAATATATTTTATATTATTGGTTAATTTAAGGAAAAACTTGTGATAGCACATAATTATTATTACTTATCACCTTTTTTTAAAATCATTTTACAAATGAGCTTGAATTATATACACTCTCATAGTTTTAAAAGATATTAACATGTGAACCTTTTTAAAATATGAAATTTGTAATCTCGAAATTAAGAGAAAGTATTTATAATATAACAATCTCTTACATATAATGACGCTATGACGGTATACCATAATCTAACATAGTTATCTTATACATGTGTTAGTAGAAGTAGGGGTGGAGGCAGTGTATAATGATCCGAACCCCCTCGTCAAAAAAAATATTATATTTATACATGATAAAAATTATTTTTTTAGGTATGTATAATAGATGTCGAATCTCTTCCTACTGATTCGTATGTTTAATTCTCAAATTTTAAACCTTCTCATTAAAATTCTGACTCTGTCACTGAGTAAAAGATAACACATATCACATAAATTAGTCTGAATATGAATACAAACTGACATGAACATCATAATTATCGAAAATTTACTAATGAATTACTTTAAATAGTACAATAATAATATATATTTGTGTACATTTTTACTTTATTCTAGATCATTCAAAGTAAAGCCAACCCACCACCCAAAGTTTAAATAATACCATTCTGCCCATGCATAAGACTACTACTATATATAGACTTGTTTATATTGATAATTTCATCACTCATAATTAATTTCCACAAATAATAATCATCTTAATTATTTTTCACACAAAGATTAAAAAAATATGGCTGGCTTTAAGAAATTGTTGGCAACTTTTTTTCTTGTGCTAATGCTGGTTTTTGCTACTGGTATTTTTCTTTGACTTTAACATTTGATTTTACTTATGTTACAATTAGCTAGTTTTTTATTTTATATATATGTATAAATTGCTTTTTTTATTGAATCTAGAATTTTTAAAGAAATATCATCTGTGATAATTTAAAAAAAAAAAGAAGAAAAAGAATTTTTGGATGAGAATTATAAGCATATTTCATTAGTAAAAAAAATAATCACTAACAAAATTTTTCATTAAAAAAAAATTAATAAAAAATTAGAACATTTGACATATACCAAATCTATTCTTACGATATTTACCTTATGCGACGTTAATCTAAATTAATAAGGCTATTATATTTCAAATATCAAATAGTTAAACTAACAAAATAGGCACGAGTGGTAAAACTCTTTAAAATTCGACCAACTTATGTATACTAACAAAATAAACACTATAATTTTTATATTATTTTTTGGAAAATTGACAGAAATTCCATCATTAAGTTCTCCTATTATAATTTTCCTCTATTAGTTTTACAAATCCCAAAATCCCTTATTTTCATGCATCAGATTAATGTATCAGCACATCAAATTAATCTAATCTCGTGCATCATATTAATGTACCATGTATAAAATATATATCATATAGTGTATCATGTATAAAATGTAATGTATCTTACTTAACCATTAATGTATCTCATGCATCAAATTAATGTATCAACGCTTATACTTTTGTATCGGTTTAAGGGATTTCTATAATTATAAAACTTATAAGGGACAAATGATAATTTTAACTTTAAAAAATGTGATTTTTATCCTTTGCGCCCTTATTATTATTATTATTATTATTATAATTTAACTTATTATAACAGATACGTAATTTTTACAGAAATGACTGAGGCAAGAACTTGCGAAACCCAAAGTCACACGTATAAGGGGCCGTGCGTGAGGAAGAGCAACTGTGCTAATGTCTGTAAGACTGAAGGCTTTAGGGGTGGTCACTGTCGTGGGTTCCGTCGCCGTTGCTTCTGCACTAAACATTGCTAAATTAATTGATATTATTTCGCGAATTAATTGATATCTTATTTGAGTTTTTTTTTTTTAAATAAAAAAATTATGAATGTGCTTCTTTTTTTTTTTGGTTTTCGTTGTTTGATTTTGATGTTATCGTAAAAATAAGTAAGAAATCAACATGTACTCGGAAATTGATCTTTTCAATTTCTGAAATTTGATGGTTTTGGTTAATTAATTGAGTGTGTTGTTATTTGAGTCAAGTTTTGTCTATTTATTTACACAAGCTTTTAAGCTCATTTTAACTTTTTATTCCTTAAATTTATGTGACTAGTCATTTTTAACATGTACTAGTCATATTAAAATACTATTTAGAGAAATATAACATGTTACGTGAATATTGAACTCAAAAAACTCTTGCAAAGCATTCTAACTGGTAGTACCCGTAAATTTTATTGTGACACGTGGATCCAACTTTAACGTATCCCTCAACAAGTTATCTCAAACATTTTGCTACATCTTCAATCGGGGTTTATGCTCTAAAGGGAGTTATAGTTCAAGGGATAATATGAACACGTTTTAGTTTAGGTGTGAAACTCGTAAAATGACGACGTTTTAGAAGGATTTTAACCTATTCACTCTGAATTTTTCCATTTCCCTTCAATCTAAAGGAAATTGCTATTTTATATTTTGGGCCTGGAATCGACCCAATAATGATGGGCTTTATCCCTATGGGTTTGGGCCAGTTTTTCCCTACCACACTTGCACTTATCCAACTCATTAAAATGGGCTGCTAAAATGAAAATTGAAAATCTTTTTTTTTTCTTATTAAGAAGTTTAATACTATATAATTATCCGACAATAATAATTAATGTTATCCCAAAGTGAATTTTAAAATTAGAGCACTTAACAAATCGCTAATATCATCGATCGACATGAATTGGGATGAGATTGTTCGAATTTTCCTTAATCCTTAACCTAAAATCATGGGTTGGAAAGAGATAATTTAATTTTCCTCGACCCTTAACCAAAAGTCTAATGTATTCAAACTCTTAGAAATATTTTTTTTTTCAATTACAAGTATTGTCCTAAATTACTTCTATGGCATAAAATTTATCTCATATATAGTCAATATACATGATATACATATTTTTAATTATCGAATATTCTCGAATGGACATAAACGCACATAACTAAAATCCTAGTCTTATAGGTTACTATTTTCCTTTCTTATTTTATAGTTCCTATATATACTACACTCAAATACATCAGTAAGATCATAATGTATTTATGAACTCATAATTTTGGTTAAGTAAAATATTTAATGCGGATAAATTTTTTTCACGATCAAATAATATAATCCGTCAGGGTCAAGAATGGAAAGAATTAAGGCTATGAATAACTTTTATCGCTAAACAATAATAATGCAAATTTTTCATATCAAAGTCAATGTTGCCAACTTGTTAACCTTCCATTGTGTGAATTGCATATTTGACAAAAATAGACCATAGGATTCTCAACTAGACTCTAAGTCCTTTGAAAAATAATTAGCAAATAATTAATAATCATGCATGTGATTATATAGCTGTGATATTTGACCTTGTTACAATTATTTATGTTGAATAATTTTCCTACCTAAAAGGCTTAAATTAGAGCTTTTTCCAATTCTCTAGGTAACATTCTATCCCTTTTTTGTTTAATTATTCAAACAAGGCTACTAATTTGGTCAATTATAATTGACCAAATGAGAAAACACAACTTTTATTTTGTCAAAGATCAATTTATAGTAGCTAGGAGGTTGTTTGTCATAATCTCTCATGCAAATATATAAATTTTATAAATTATAAAAAGGGGAATTTGCATCTAAGGGTGTGCTAGGTTTTCATGGAAAATACTCTATCTGTTTCAATTTATGTAACGCTTTTTGTTTTTTCAGAGTCAAACAATTTAAGTTTAATCGGAAGTTTGCGTGTGGAATCTTCAAAAAAAAATTAAATGAAATTTATGTATTTGTTAAACTATGTAAAAAGTAATATAAGACACAATAATTGATAATTCAAAATAATTAAAAAAGATATAAAAAATTTACGATCAAAGTTAGACTTGTTTGAATCTAGAAATCCGAAAAATACCACATAAATTAAGACGGAGTGCGTAATACGTTTCTTACGTATTTTTTAGTGTTTGATAAGTAAGCAAAAAAAATCAGAGAAAAATATTTTTTAACGATGGATCAATCAAACATGAAAAATTTGAATATATTTTCTGAAAAACATATTCAAATTAAAAACACCCGTATATTCTGAAATAAGATAAAAGTATTTTAGTTTTTTTTTATAATTTCAATGTGTTTCATATTATAATCATACAAAGTATGGCTACTATCTAAATGTATAAAATCATTTATTTATTATTAGGATATACAGAAATTGAACTGAATGAATATTTTATATTTGTCCTTTTTTATATGGGAACCTAATAAAGAAAAAAGTTTAAAGGTTTTCAAAGCAAGGTAATAATAAATTATTATTAAAACAAGAAGAAAATAGTACCAATTTATGATTATTTCTTCAAATTAGCATAATATAAGAAATTAAATGTCACATCAAATATCCATAATTGACCTATTTTGTGCACGAGTGTTTTATCATAATGTTGCATATCTAGTTTTGTCAAAGTTGTTAGCTCCTTCATTATTGGCTCATTTCGTGCACATATTAATATAATTTAATAAATAAATTATAGAGCTAGGGACGTAATAAATTCATTCATAATTTCTTTCATCGAAAAATTATAATATTATATACTATTAAAATTATTGTTTATGTATATAATGATATTGTGTTCCCTTGTTTGATAATCCGTTATGAAGTCTGACTTCGTGAAACTTAACTTTATCTTATATTTATTTTCTTATCTATCAAATTGTCGTGGAAATCTTCGCTTAGAGGAGCTTGGGTGATAGATTGTATCTCGAACTTGTAATATTCTGATATTGTGATTTTTTAAATTTGAAATTGTATTTGGATATGTGAATTTTTTTTAAAAAAATTGTGTAATTACAAATATTTAAAAATTGAATTTCATGATTAAATAAATATTTGAGGATAATTATTTAAAATGTATAACCAAAGTATCTATATATATATTTACAAGATATTGACGGTTATTATAACTCCACGAAACATGAATAATATTCACAATTTTCAAATTTACTAAAAGTCTTCACTTATTAATATTTAATCATGACATTTCCATGTTAAAGTATATTTCTTTATATCACCTCTAAGTTTTGTTATATAAATATAAATTAGAAATACGGGCGACTCAATGTGATCGGGGATTTAAAGTGAAAGATAATCGAGGTTTAAAAAATTTCATACATGTTATTCAAAACTTATTTTTCTAATTATTTAGATTCAAATTATTACTTCAACTTTTTTATACATGATTTTTTCAAGTACAATTTTTTTAAAAAAATTAATTAGTTTTAGCTAAGATTTTATAAATTCATTGCTGAAAAATATCCCTTTACTGAAGCAATCGTTATATTAAGTGTTAACATAATTCTATAAGTACTAAGTTGACAAACTTTAAGCAAAAATAAGAATTAGAACCATAAAATTCGATTCATAACGTTGATAATTTGGTGTAGCTTACTTTGATTGAAAAGTTAAGTAAAATCAAATTGTGATTCACTTTGTTCAACACAGTTCGACTAATTATTCGGATTTTTGATAGAGTATTACTTTTAATTTTGGAAAGATTTGAAGAAAAAAAATGCAAAAGGAGTTTTTAAATAACTAATAATGTAATGTTAGCAAAGAATGTAATAGGACAAACATAATGTTTTCTTGAACTTTTCTATTGACGCGCATTACCAAGAATTCTCTTATATCTCTCTATATATATATATATAATATCTATCTCTCTATATATATATATCCATCTTTTGGTGTCATCAAATAAGTGGAATTTGTAAGTGTGATGTTACAAATCTTACTTTTTTATGTGTAAAGGTGGAACATTATTTTTGAATAGACTGTTTGGCTCAAGTCACATACAAAATCAGATAAAAATAAATAGTATATCGAAGAATCCAATTGCAGATATAAGACGAATCCCTAACAACAACAAATAATACAAAAATTGGTAACTTTTGAATCGTCAATATATTTTTCATTTTTTTAACACCAGAATAACCCACCCCCACTAGTATATTATATTCATAACATACCATAAGATTAAAAAAGCTAGGGTGGACGTAATGCTTACCTTATTTCTTAGGAATATTGCATGTCAAGGTTTGACAAAATTTCAAGTACTTTTCCAAATGTACATGAGCACCAAATTAATAAGTATGTATAATTAATTATAATTCATGTATGTTGCTAAATTCAATCACTATCTTACCTAATTTGGTGTCTAACTTGGATCAAGAGTCAAAAATCATGGGCCCTATTACATTCTATTCTTAATTTAATGTGATAATTATGGTAATTAAACACTTTAGCTATTTGATTTACAAGATATGTATGGTTATACAAATATACATATACTTTCATACTTATATACAATATATACTTTGATAGTATATATATTACATATATTGAGCATATTGACAAATTAGTTGATCGAAAATATATATATTCACAAGTTTTCGAGAGGATGGTATCGATAATTTATTGTTGGGAAATTCTACTATATGGCTATTAATATTTCTAAGTAAGTTGATTCATAAGTTGATGTTGTTACATATAAATTTGTCGCATTATACATTTCGCAGAAAATAATTATGCTGGTCATTATTTTTTGTCGGGATAAAACAGAGAAAAAATATATAATAAGTTAAATTTTAGAAAAGATAAACATAAATGATCTCAATTTACTCATTTGATATATGCATAATAGACGTGGATTCAAGATTTAGAAAAGCTAAACATAAATGACCAAGCTACTCATTTAATATCAGACGCCGATTCAAGATTTAAAGTTTATGAATTATATTTGTAACTATTATAGATGGAAGTCAATTCAAGATTTAAAATTTATTCATTAATGATCATAAAAAGAATAAAAAGAGGAAAAACCAGTGGACTAGCGCCGAATAGAAGGAAGAAATAAGATGGAGAGGAAAGCATCGGTGGGGGGGTTTTGAGACTAAAGAAAAACGGGTGTAGGTTACTAGATAGCGGGAGGGATGTGGAATGCGGAGGTAGTGGGGGGTTGTGGTAGTAGCTGATGGTGGAGATAGGTTGAGCAATGTTAAAGGGGAACGAGAAGGTAGCGCAGGACCCCCCTTTCCCTCACACTACTTTAAATTTAAAACAAACAAATCAATAGAAGCAATATGAACCCTAGATTCCTCAAAAAGACAAAAAAAAATTACATAAAAGTTACAATACACTTAAGTTACTGGAGTGTTTCTCTAATATCAACATGAACAAAAAGACAAAATAATAATAACACAAAAAAAAAAAAAAAAAAAAAAAAGAGGATAGAGAGAAACACTACAGTAAAAAAAGTAAAAATTCACCCCTTGATATATGACATGATAAAATTTCAAAATCAACCTAAGGGGGTGAATTTAATTTTCTTGTAGTAAAAAAGTTTCATAATGCAATAGATAGATTAAGATTAACATTTTGTTTTTCAGATGATGATTGCCAATCATTCAAGTTTAAGCCTCCTGAGTATGAAGAAATTGTTTCACTAATCTCACTTATTATCGACGATGCGTTGCTTCTCTGAGTCGTAGGACGATGCAATGAGAGAGACAACGATAATCCACGTTCATCATCTTCTTCTCGAACATTATCTATCTTCATCGAGTCCTCAAATTTGAATCTCTTCGAAGAATCCCTAATTGAATCTTGTGTCTTCAATACCTAAGCAAAAACAAGATTGACATACGTACTATCAGTATAATTTAACATGATATACGTACTATCAGTATAATTTAACATGTTAAAATTATGTATATATGTACTATCAATATAATTTAACATGTAATATGAAAATATTAAAATATCTTAATATAAGAAACTTGTGGAAAAAAAATGTACAAAAAAAGACTACTCATTACTTATTAAATAATATATGGTCCACTAAATTAAATGCACTGCTGCTTTCATATTTGTACCATACTATATTGTATTAAATACCACTTGGATTTTTTTGTTATAATATAAGATATCAAAGTGATTTTTGAAATATTCTTCAATTTCCTTTCCACATTTGCATGGTTTTCTAAATGTACTATATGTTAACAACCAGAATTTTTTTGTCAAAATGCTGAGGTTATTGTATGAAGAAAATACAAAAACTTAGGTAGTATAGGAAGACTAATTAATATTGAAATATAATTTGCAAAACATGGAAATTCCATTTCCCTAACATCATGTCAAAACATGACAAATGCACAATAAATACACTCTCAACAACCCATCCAACAAATATAAGATATATATGTTTGAAATTCTATATATCTGACGTAGGCATATTTAAACAATCAGATCACTTCAAAAATATATAACTATAGGTCAATATACATGAGCAATTTAGTGATGAAGTTTGTTGCTAATTCCTCTTTTTTATACTTAGTATTAGTTTTCCAAAATTTATTGTCCTATATGTCATGGAAACAACTCATTAACTAGTGCATCAAGCTTGGTTTATTTTCTTCTTTTTGATAAAAAAAAATAATATTTTTTTAAAAATAAATAAATTAGAAAGTAGGAAAAAAACAAGAGAAGAGAAAGCAACATTAACTTTATCTGTCAACTACTTACTAGTGTACCTAATACCCTATAGAATGAAGACTTAATAGGCTTTGCCAGTTGTAGACACCATGTTGAAGATTCAAGCAAAGAATTTACTGGCAAAGTTAGAAAAAAAAATAAAAGTATGATGTATGACTATAGTTGGAACTTCAAAGAAGACATAAATAAAATATTATTATTTACGATATCCATCACAATTTACGTGATACTTTTTTTAGCAAAAATAAACTAGATTAGATTAACTCAATACTCTTTCTATCCAAATTTATGTTGCACATTGTCAGTTCAAAATAGTATATGATATATTCTTATTTAACCGATATTTTTTGCATTTCGAGATTCAAATAAGTTTATCTCTAACGGTAAGTCTTTCATAGATTCTTCTAACATTTTGAATTATCAATAACTCTGACTTAATAGTACTCTTTACGCAGTTTACAAATATGTAAATTTCATTTTAGAAAAATATAAAGATTCCATACACTATCGGGTCAAAGTAAAACTATTTGACTCTCAACAAAACGAAAAGTGCCACATAAATTAAAACAGAGAGAGTAAAGAAAAACGACTTCACATATATTAACACAAAAGAAACTACACAAAAAAGAATTATACACATAGCAAATTCTTTCATGCAATAGGATTGGTATACGTTAACATATTAATCAAAGTTCACATAATTTGAATCTCAAGCGACAAAAACCTAGTAATTTGCTAGCTTCGCCAATAGCTTCAACTCAAAAAGTCTTTTTTTATCAAGTATAGGAATTCAGAACTTGTAAACTAAAAAAAATTCTGACTCCGCCTCTGATAACACAAATAGTACACTCAACCTTATGTTATATAGTGAAAAAAAGCTGCAAAAAAGGAAACAACCCTTACTATTTCTACTAGTACTACTAGCAAAAATTATAACTAGCAGTTTAATTTGAAAAAAAAAAGAGTATATTGGGATATGTACCTTGAAAAATAGAGATTCTTGAAGTTCATTGCTTGTTGTAAGAGGATTAAAGATGTGAATAGTACTATTGCACAATGGTTGTGTTGTTTCATTTTTCTCAGTTGCCATAATACTATGGATATTATAATCATTTCTACTGTTGTACTCATTGCTCACTGCTTCACGTATTCTCTGGCTGCTGCATCTCTCTATTCTAGCTCTGTATAAAAAAAAGTTTATTCATCAAACAAGTTGTTATTTTAATAATTACTAATAATGTCACTTCTGTATGGCTCGAAATCTTCAAACATATAATTAAATGTGTATAGTCTTATATTTTTTTTGATGATGTCATAAGAGAACAAAATATTTTTGAAGAGTCTGAATAAAAATGTGTAATTTAATAATGTTCTCATGTTTAATCTTTACTTGTTACAAAATATATGTATTTCTATGTTGTTTAGACTCTTAGAATTATCGTCGATGTATCAAATCCTTTAAAAGTTACTAATTTTGTATTTTGAAGAATTGACATGGGTGTGACGATATTTTTGAAAAGTCCAATACAGATGCAACCACATTTATAAAGGATTTGAGCAATATTAGTCGTTATATTATTCCATGAGATTATTTCATTTCACCTTTCATATGATCAAAAATAACGTATCCTATTATTTATATCTAAACACATCAACATAAAAGAATCTTTAAAATCTCATAGAATATATTGTAATTATTATATTTATTGATATGATGGTGTAGAATTTCTTTTAGATTATCAATATAAGACTCTGAAAAAAGTTAAAAAGGTAAGATAATAATGCCATATCAAAGTGCATAAATGCAAAATCCTTTTTGTTTCTTAGCACAAACACTTTAATATTATTATTATAAGACATGGGAAACTGAGACCAACAAAAGAGTACAAAATCACCTTTTTGTTGGTTGAACACTGTTAAAGTATGGTGTAGAATCTGTTCTCTTCATATTGGGGTTGCTGCTAAAAGATAATGGATATTGGTAAACCAAAAGCTTTTGTTGTTCAACACACCCTTCATCTCCTTGTTCTTGTTGTTGATAATGACAATCAAGATCCCCTAAACACACTTCTTTACTTGGTTGAATACTCATTCTCTCTCCTATTTGTCAAACACATGAGAAACTCGTTACGAAAATCTATCAGAAATAGTCTCTCAAGTCTCAACTATCACAACATTGCTAGTGAAATTATACATAAGTCTATATATATTTCAATGTGCTAAAACGTTAGTCGTGGAATTATATTAAGTATGATGTGTTGTGTTGTGTTGATAGTGAAAAGAAACATGCATTCATTGGGAAAGAAAGAAAGGATATGCAATAAATGAAAGTGAGATATTGTAGATTATTTCTACAAACATGTTTACATGTTAGATATACACAAATGTGAAAAAAGAAAAAGATCAAGAAAGTCTAATAGAGGAAACAAAAAAGATATGGTCAATAACCTATAATGAAAGAACATTTAATAAACTAGTGTACTAGTATAGTATAACAAAGAACATTAATATATATACATACCTTGCTTGTTGACATCACTCTTCATGCTTCTATACATCTATTTTCATGTAAACAAGTGTTACTTATATAATAAAGTCTTGAACTTTATAAACTTAGTAAAATTAGAGGGAAAAAAAGGGATGTTTAACCTGAAGATGGCTTTTGACATGAGAAATAGTAAGGCCTCTCACATCCATCATTTGAAGAACAAGCTTAGGAGTAGCCTCTATACATATGCAAGCACCAAAACAAAAAGTCAAAACCAAGTACAATAACGTTACGAATGAGAATGTACGCAGAACTTATCACTAACTCAGTTCGATAAAAAAGGGGATTAGTGAGTTTAGAAACTTACTATCTTGGCCACCAAGTTTTTCAATAGCATGAACAAAACAATGATGAAGATCAGGTGTCCATCTCAAACGAGGAACTTTTGATCTTATATATTGCCTAACACCTCCATTTCTTCCACAATTTCCCATTTTTTTTGTTTTTAGCTCAAATATCAAAAAGGGTGTCTCCAAGACTCCTTTTTTATCACAAAAACCACTTCAAAATCCAAAGGGGTATGATCAAGACTCGATTTTTACATCAAAAATCACTTCAAATGTATGATCAAGACTTCTTTTTTTACCTCACAAAACACTTCAAATATCAAAAAGGGTATCTTCAAGATTCCCTTTTTTCCACATTAAAACACTTAAAAATCAAAAAGGGTATGATCAAGACTCTATTTTTACCTCAAAAACCACTTCAAATATCAAAAGGGTATCTTCAAGATTCCTTTTTTTCCACAAAAATCACTTCAAAATCCAAAAGGGTATGATCAAGACTCCATTTTTCCCACAAAAAACACTTCAAAATCCAAAAGGGTATCACCAAGACTCCTTTTTCCCCACAAAAACCACTTCAAAACCCAAAAGGGATATCTTCAAGACTCCATTTTTACCTCAAAAATCCAAAAGGGTATCTCCAAGATTCCTTTTTTTCCACAAAAATCACTTCAAAATCCAAAAGGGTGTCTTAAAAACTCCTTTATGAATGAAGAGAATAAGAAGAAATTTTTTTTCCTATATAGAGGATGAACAAGAAGGTGATATTTGAAGTTAGAAAAGAGTAGGTATTTTGGCAATCCCGTTGGAAATGTCTAGGTTTAAAGCAACAAAAAAAAGAGGTATAATTATTACTTTTACCTGTAGAAAGAGAAAAAGAAAGGATCACGAGAAAATGAAATTCCAAATATTTCACTCTGTCTGCAAAGCAAAAAAAAATAAAAAATTGTAATATGTCTATATATGTATTTTGTTTTCACTCTGATAAAGAGAAATGATTACAAATATACAAATAGTAGAAGCAACTGATCCGCTGATACTTTGACTTCTCTTTGCTTTCTCATCATCACATATGCCCACCATACGTATTACTCTCTCCATCCGTCTCATTTTACGTGATATAATAGATACTCGTTATTTAATTTTGAGTTTTCAAATTTTCAAATTCAATAGTTTAGTTATTCGATTTAGTATGGTATTCAATATGTCTCATTTTACGTGATATAATAGATACTCGTTATTCGATTTTAAATTTTCAAATTCAATAGTTTAGTTATTCAATTTAATATGGTATTCAGTAATATCATATTGAAGTTGTAGCTGATTACTTGAATTAGTTTTTATGTAAAGGGAGAATGTTTTAGTCGTTAAATTTATACTTTCTTCGTCTCTAATTTCTCGTCCACTTTTTTTTTTTATATAGTTATCTCTAGTTACTTGTTCATTTTCACAAATGAAGTAAGGACATTTTTTTTATCTATTATACCCTCAATTAAATGATTAACTACTTTGAAAAATGTAAAAAAATCTTATCCACTTCATAATTAATAGAGGTAAAATGGTAAACTCACTACGCTAATAATTATTTTCTTAATATGAGTAAAAAACTAAATAAGGACGGACGGAGGAAATATTAATCAGATGAACATATGATATATGCCTTCCATTAAATATATAATGCGATATTTGGTTATAAATATCAATTATTACTAGTGTCTCATACTAAACTCAAATATGAATATTTAAATTCTAAAGTTTTACTTATGATTATCATATTAAATACAAATTATTAAAGATGTTTGATTCAATAATTTGACTTTTTGATATTTTATGACATAAGGTAAGATAGTCACGTAGAATAAATACGTCTATTTATTCAATTTTACTATTTTCTTTTTAAATGTATAATTTTATGTGTTTTTTAAGTTTTTTTTTTTTGTTCATTTATGTAAGGACTTTGTATTTTGTTATACTTTTTTATTTATTTTTTTTAAATATTGAAGCATTCCTTGATATTTTCTCTATTTATAAAAAAATAACAATTCTTATTTCACATTATAATTAGTCAGGTAGACCGACATCACATGTACAAGATACCACGTTTTTTATTCGATTAAATAAATAGAAATATTAGTATAAATTAATGAATTTGGTCAATAATCTGTCTTTTAAAAAATAAAAAAAATTAACGACTATCAATCATAAATGCAGTTCATAACATTAAGATAATCAAATAATTAACATTTATTTTAAACTATAGTGTAAATAGAATTGTATTTTACATAATAAAATGAATATAGACGATTTAGACTATCCATCTACTGTATTATTGTCTATTTCCCACTTCAATTTCATAATCTTAATTAAACTAACAAAATTAAGAATTATTTAATCAAAATAAATGGGAAAACAATCTCAAAGAGGAACAAATATTTCTACGAAGTATTCATTTATTTTTAATCAGAGATCTATAAATTATCTCTAATATGGAGTATTTACTCATATCAAACGCTACGTTGATTTGCCCCCATCCCCCCCACCCTCCTCCCCATTCCATATCCACACCTCTTTTTTAGAATTTGACCTCAAAACGAATATTAAACACTGCATAAAATTTCCTAACTACCTTAGATTCAAGGCGGGGAAATTAACGTAGCGTTAATTAAACGTTACGTTAAGTTGTCTAGAGTCTTGACTTTGTGAAAAAAAAACTATTTTTTCTTGACTCTAATATTTTCGTAATTTTTGTGATATTATGAAAATATCACAAAAAAATGATCATATTTCTATAATTAAAAATAATTTAAATCTAATTTTTATGTTCTAAATGAAAAATTTTACTTTTTTAATATCAAATTAAATAATATCACAAAAATTACGACAGATGAATATTAGAGTCAAGAAAAATTAGTTTTTTTTCTTTTTTTTTTTCACAAAGTCAAGACTCAAGACAGACAAAAGTCAACTTTACCTAAAACAAAGGCAAAAGATAAAAGAAAGAGTCCAAACAAAGAAAAAGTCATCAAAGGATAAATTAGAAACTAATCAATGAAATCCTGACCGTTCAATAGATTTCTTTTATTGGAAATCAACGGTAGAAAGACGAAGAGAGAGTAAGGACAAGATGGTAAATTAGTCAAAAGACGAACTTGTTAGCTGGTACCAATTATTTGAAAAATCAAACTACCCATAAAATAAAAAAACTTATTTTCTTGCACTTTAAATGCCAATGTTGAAATTTTTCCTAATAATAATATTATAAATTTCTGTTAATTTTTTAAAATATTGCATATTATTTGCTATAACATAAAAAATATACAAATATGTCGCTATATTATTTGAAATTGTTGAATATTTATCACTCGTTATGTTTTTGATTGACGATAAAAACACTAGTATATTTTTAGAATACTCTGTATATCATTTGTAGATTTTTATCAAGTTTTATTCCATCTTTCTAGGAATTTTCGACTAAGATAATCAGATATCTAATTTTTATCATTTAAAGAACATTTTAAACAAATTTTCCCTCAACTTCGTTGGAGAGTCTCTATATTTTTACAAAAACACTCTCCACCTATTACAAAATATCATATTTAGTTTGAAAAAGGTAGGATATACACATTTCTATTTTATTTTTACGGGGTAGAATAATAAGCAAATCCTCAACTCAAAAGAAGTATAATTAAAACATGATCACAAAAAAAACGATGATAACAAAGTAATAGCACGTAATATACAGTTGGAAAAAAATGAAATCTAGAAGATGAGAAGAAGAGACTAGCCCCTACCTCTCCCGCATAAAAATATGATAACATTCAACAATATATTATCCTTCAATATTTATTATATTTGTAACTTCTTATCTAGGGTCATGTCTTCGTTAAAATAAAATATATTATGTTATAGTTAATCACCTCTACTTAATCTTTTTTGTCCTACTAAGTTCTAACTATCTTAAAACATATTATAATTAACCTCTAACACCTCTTTATTGATATATTTACGCAATTAAACATCTTCATGTGTCTGAACCTTCTCATCCTTATTTTCTTCTTCTTGTCTTCTACAAATTCTACATAACTTTGCTCTAAGCATATTTGTCTTAATATGCACATGCATACATTTAAGCATTACCATTAAGTCATAGTGATACATTGTTATCACATAGTATCCCCTTTGATTCGATAGGATGCGCGATATCATGATCAATTTTATTTTTTTAATTATAGATTCCAATTACTTAAAACTTTATTTTTCGTCTATGACTTGTATATCTCTCATATATACACTTCATATGTAACAACATTAAACTTGCACTCTAACTTCTATGTATTTCGTTTTAATCTTAATCATATTGAACATAGATTCTAAGGTTTCAGCCTCGGATTACTTTGACTCCTCAACCTGCTTCGTTGATAAATATATAATATCATTTGTAAATAACATATATTCACTATCCCTCTCTTCAATATATATATATATATATATAATAATAGGTCAAAATTATCACACAAAAAAAAAGTCGATAGACCCTTGATCGAGGATAAAATTGTCATTTCACGCTATATAAAGTGTTGTGTTTCCCTAAAAGGGACAGTAATCATACAATGCTTTGATATACCCCTTGTATACAATACAACAAATACAAAAAGCCATTTGTGCATTAAATTCTTCTTCCAAATTTTTAAAGAAGAAGCCAAAAATTTTAAAATACTGTAAAATATTTTTTTTTGAAATGACTGGAAAGTGAATTATAGGGATTAACAAAATATAAAAAAAAAATACAGAGGGGTGGTTAGGGGTGGGGTGGGGTGGGGTGGGGGGTAGGGGGCAGAGAAGGAATGATGGATATTCCTGGCTTATTGCAGAGAATGGAATGATGCAAAATTGGAAGAAGTCATAAAGAAGAGAGAGTC
The DNA here is from genome assembly GCA_027704765.1 of Solanum habrochaites. Taxonomy (NCBI): domain Eukaryota; kingdom Viridiplantae; phylum Streptophyta; class Magnoliopsida; order Solanales; family Solanaceae; genus Solanum; species Solanum habrochaites. The sequence continues at coordinate 2,090,997 of JAKWJA010002492.1, forward strand.
AGAAAGACTTTCACAATAACTCCAAATTTATTTTTTTACCAAAGTCTTACTATACTTTTCTCCGTCCGTCTCAATTTACGTAAACACAATTTAATTTAAGAGAAACTTTTTAAAATATTTTTAAATTTAACATAAATTATTAACTTCGCTCGACAATCTTTGAGACAGTACCTACATGATACGTCTTCTATCTGTCACATGACATAATAAGTGGTATCAAACTCCCATAGAAGCATAAAATTCTTAATAAAAAATTGAGAAAAAATACTCAAAAACACTCATAAATTAGAAATGCATTTTACTAATGTTGCGAGGTTGGGGTAATATTGAAATTTAGCTTGTCAAGTTCTAACTAAACTTAGATACAACTCTCGATCATCTGTTATACGAGCATGTGAATATTAATAAGAAATCGAGAAAAAATATTACAAATAATATCACTCATGTTACAAAATTAAAGGTATATTTAAATTCATTTAGTTAAATAAAGACGTGTTTTTAAAACTATTATTAATTAAGAAACGAAACTAATAAGTGATAAATTTATGAATATTTTACTAATTCTCTATTAAATTTAACATAGTAATATCTATATATAATTGAATGGAGCAAGTATTTTTTTAAAAGAATTAAAATTAAATTATTTTTAATTATAAAAAATAACATTCTTTTGAGACAATACTTTGGGAAAAAATTGCTATATAAGATGAAACATAGAGGAAAATATACTCCATAAGGTACATAGGACAATTGATATTGGCAGTGGGTTAGCAGTCACATGACACAACACTTTTTCTCTTTATATATATTTATTTCACATGTTTTTTTTTAAAGAAAAAAAAATTATTAATTTTTAACATTGCTTGAAATTATTTTCCTGAGTTAACGATCTATTAAAAATAATTTATCTACTTTAAAATAGTATTAGATCAAGCTAAAGTATGTTCTTCTTAAATTTAATTTATGAGATTTTATTAAGTAAATATTATATCATTATTTTTTTATTGAATATTTAATATCACTTTAAGACTTGATTAATATTGACTTGTATTAACAAGGTTCATTTAGAAGAATAAACAATTTCATCAATACATCAATTATATATATATTTTTTTAAAAAGGGCTCTTAGTTTTTTAGAAACTTAGTCAAATAGGCTAAAAATTATAAAGTAAATAGATGGTAAAATCAAATTCAATTTGTTTAATTTACTTAATATATTTAAGTTTGAACAGATATTTACTTAATTTACTTAATATATTTTAAATAATTATTTTTTAAAATTCTCGATATGTTATGTATAATCATAATAAATTATTATTACTATAGTTTTATAAAAATAAGTAAAACAATTAAGCTTGATAAAAATTGAATTTGGATCTGAGTGTTGATTCGTAATGTAAATTATTATTGAACCTATTTTGACTTGATCCATTTTGAACCAAGCAAATATTAGATTGAATTGTATCGTAACTCATTTATTTTCTTTTAACTCGTTATGACTAGTTTAAATTTGACTCGATCCATCTAATCATGATCTTTACTTACAAATATACTACAATAATATTATTTTTTTTATGTGTGTATACTAAATTGTAAACACCTTATAATTAAGATTCACATTTTTAATTGACCATTGGATACACTCTATGTATGGTAGGTTAATTGATTGCAGTGTGAGTAGCCAACAGAACATCAATTTATTTTTCTGGCTTAGCCATAGCCCCATATATAGGAGTCACCACTCTATATTCTAGGCAATTGTCAATATTGACTCTAAATATTCTCATATTTTTATCAAAATTTTTTTTATAGGGATGATAATAGTGGATATCCTACTATACTTTATTTAATTAAATATTCATTTATTGAAAAAAGTGATATTCTCGAATTAGTTCGTCTTTGTCTCTAGTAATAGATATCAAGTAATTTTGACCATATAAATTTTTAGAAAAAATTATTAATGTTTTGATCCGTTGAAAATTTTAAAATGAGATCTCATGATACTCAATCGTCTACTTTAATCATTCGTTCACTTATTCCTCTCCTTTTTTTTAAAAAAAAGGGAAAATATCGAAACGTAACTTTGTATTGTGTCAACATATAATACAAAGAACAAGTTTAATCATATTTCGATAAATTCATGAAGAAATACATATTAAATGTAGTTTTATGAATGTTGTTTTGAAAAGATGAGAGAAATATATATATGCAAATCCTATTATTATCTTTTCTTATCTTCTTCTTTTTTTTCGATTTTTCACTCCATATCTAGTACCTACATTAAAATCTGACTAAATTTAAATTCGTACCGAAAAACCGTCCATTAAGATATAAAATGTACCCTAACAAAGATGACTATGAACTAGAGGGATTCCAATTAGTTCGAACCTGAAATCTCTGTATAACTTATCACACTACTACAATCGTTTTTGATGTAACGATGTTTCTCGAAGATCTATAGAAAGAATGTTTTCGATAATTCGAACAAATTGAAAATGTTTTAATGTCAACTAGGGTTAATTTGAAGTGTAAGTAGGTAGGGTATATATAGGGTTATAGGAAAGACCATGATGAAGGGTATAGTATAGTATAATGTACTATGTAGATTAGAGCAAAAGGAATGAATTGAGTTAAAGAGAATAGAATTACAGGTCTACCTATTTTTTTATCAGAAGATCTAAATGAATATCCATCTTGATTCTTGAATTGCATGCTTTCTACAGTTTGACAAGATATATCCTACACACACCACACCTAGCTAGTTTACTTTGTTACACTTAGTTGCATGTAGAAGTAATTTTGTAACGGCCGTTTCGTAGCTGGTTAAAGTTATGTATTATCTTTTTAAAACAAGAAATTATAATCTTTTTCTGTATTAATTTATGTGGTTTTTGCCGTTTTCCATGAGTTTAATAGTTTAAATTTGACTGGAAATTGGCAAAATGGAAAATTTTTTAATTTTTTTAAAATGGAACTATCATAAAAAAATATTATAAAGTCACAAAATTGATCATTCAAATGTTTAAAATATTTATGAGAAATTAAACGATCATAGTATAAATTTGGTTTTAACTTACAAATCTAAAAAGTAATCATATAAAATAGGACGGAGGTATAATAGATATATTGATTATTATTGTTAGATATATATATGATGATTATATTTTTATTACTATAAAATTCTTTACTTATTGTAGTGGTATGACACAATTATAAATTTGTGATTGAGTATTGATATATTTATTAAAAAAATTATTTAGTAACTTTAATCAAAGGATAATTTACCAAACTTTTATCTTAAAATTGGAGATAGCTAAAAACTCATTAAAGAGAAGGATAATTTTGAAGGAAAAAAAAAAGAGCAGTTAGTTCATTTTGGACCATATAAAAATTGTCCAAAAAAATAAATATATATATTATTTATGCGAGTTTCTTAGTTGCAAAAACTAAATATCGTATGAGGTGTGTTGAATTTTATACGTATAGTAAAAACATAATTACTATTAAACACGATATTATTTATGTATAGTTTAACATCCGCGTAACTTAGTTCGTATCAAATTATTTATGTAGAAAGTCACATAGAATATATGTGTATCTTTGTTCAAATTTAGACAAGTAAAAGTGTCTGATTAAGCACATTCATAATAATAATAATAAAAAGCATAAATATAAATTCAGATCGAATTAAATAAAAGTTTATATGTTATTTTCTAAATATGAAAGATATTCTCATACCATAGTAAGCATTAAATAAGAAGGGCCCTTGGATGTTTTAAAGTATAAATTCTAATTAAGCTAGTTGAATGAGATTAGTTGATTTAAGACTAGAATACTCAACCATATTGTAAGAACCAATAAGTAGAAAAAAATGTCATAATTAAGGGTGTATTGGAGGAAATTTTTAAAAATATTTTGTTAGTCATTTTTAAAATTAATATTTTCTTTAGGAAATTTTTTTTTATTAAAATAAAAAATAACTTCGTAAGAATAAAAAAATAAATTTAATATTATTTGTATCTTCTTCACTCGAGACATCTACTTGCGAGAGTAAATATAAAAGTTAAAATCAAGACACGTGAATTTGAAGTCTTTCCATAAAACTAAATATAATTGGATGCTGAGTTATTTACCTAAAGGACTACCGCTACACACTCTTATCCTTACCTCAACCTTCGTAACAATATTTATTTAAATTATATTTTTTCAAAAAAAAAAAAAAGATTCACTTATTTTCCAAAAAATCAAACATGAAGAAATATTGTTTTTCATACCAAACATACCCTAAGGAATCGTTTAATATGAAATGCATACGGCATAATAATTTTAAGATAAAATTCATAATTATTTTCTTCTGTGTTACGTTAAAAGCATTAGATAATCATTTAAGTATTTATCTCACTATTTAGTTTCATAACAAAGAAATAAATCACATAATATATATAGTAACATAACTCACGAAATAAATAATTTCGAAATAACATATTTCCAACTAAACGAGCCTCGAATGATCAATGATTGAATAGGATGGGGTCCATGTCCCTAGACTTTTTGTCCTCCAGGTTACAAAATTAGGTAAGATGGGATTGAAATTTTTAGTAACACAAAATTAAAAAATTTATATTTGATGGAAAGAACTTTTTTAGTCACATCCATGTGATTTGAAAATTGAAATATGCATTGTTTGACTTGTTAAATTATTCTATTGCCTTCACATATAAGGTAAGCATTACGTACATTCTTTTCCCATAAAATTTCTTTTACATTTTTAGAAATAAAAAATATTTTATGTTCAATATTGATATTGAAATTAAAATTTTCATAAATCTCACATCGTGCAAAAATTACTAAAAGAAAAAACTTTTGAATACATGAAGAAATTTTATGATCATAATTCGAATTGTGAAATGTTTTATTAAAAATTGATAAATTTTATCCCGTCTATTATAACTTTTGAAAACGCTTTTTTTTAATTTGATTTTCGATATTTGTTTGAGTATTCCGACTAATTAGATTTTACATTTGCAAAATTCATTAAAGATTTTTTTCAAAATTTAATAGAGAGATTTGGCATTCATAACCCTCAAAATAAAATTGGCCAATTGGACTTTTTCAAGTGCAAATTTTACATTAGATAAATATGTGATGAATTAATATTTTTAATTTTAATCTTAGCTCAAGATCTATTCTTCTAATTTTTTTTTTTCAAAGTTGTTGATTATTCATAACTAATCATGATGCAGATAATGACGAAAAATTATTCACGTAGAAACAAAATATTAATTAAGCATGAAATAAGATATGTTATATTTTATTTTAAAATTAATTTTCCTTTATAATACTAGTCAGACCAACTATTGGAAGAATATAAGCATTTTCTATATTTTCTATTCAATTTTTTAGCCTTTTAATTTAAAGTGTGAATAAAAGTGAGAATGGAAAAAAAAAAAAACTCTAATTTAACGCTTTCATATATTATTGAATAATAAAAAATTCCAGCTACCTTATGACGAAAATTTCTAGATCATATGACATAAATACATATAAAATTGTAAATAAAACTTTCACCTATAATTAATTGTTTGAAATTTATTGAACATGAATGAACTCAAACGTACGTAAGTATATCCTTTTTGCCTCGAGCTTAGATCATGGAGATAATAACATTTTTTGTCACTCATTTATAGATAAATTTTAAATTTAACTTTTGTGATATTTAACTAACATATTTAACCTGTAATTAGTTGAAATGTATCTTTTTATTATCACTTTGCTTGTGAAATTCACATAATTTTTAAAGCATTAAACATTATGTCATTTGATTATTCATGTGTTGTTATATTTTGCATGTATTGCTACTTTATATTTGAGGATGTTTTAATCACGTTCGAATATGGATTTGACCAAACTCAATAAATTTTACTCAAACGTTGTATTCGTAGTAAAAAAATCGATTGAATATGTACAATACTAAAATTACGGGCCTTTTTTCTAAAATTCAAAAACGCTAAATCATCAGTCTGATTATTTTCGGCCTCTAATTACGTTAATTTTGTTTAAATATAACATATTTCCCGTATAATATAACCGAATGCAACTCATTTAAATATCGAGTCATATATCAAAAGGACCAAAATCAAAACAAGGGTTGTTACATAGTGAGAGATCAAAGAAAATCTAGTACACAAGATCTTTGATTTGTTCCTAAAGTTGAAACAAATGTGAAAATGAGTGATATTTCATCAATTCCCAAAATAGAAAAATAAATGAGAAATTAATAAGGTGATTTGAAATTCTTTGATTTGTTTTTAATAGTTGGAACAAATATGAAAAGGGTTCTTCCATAAATCAAGTTTCTAAATAGAAAGATTTAGATGCAACAGAATCTCAATTTTGTGTATCGGGTTAATAAAGCCCAACCTACCAACTCACACCCAAAAAAAAAAAAAGTGAACACCTAACACGAAAGATTGTTTTACCAAGTAAGCCAAGACAAGAAACAAGAGTGTAACAATTTGAACATCAATACGACTTTCCAACAAAGAGAATCCAATTGAAACCCCCTTCATTGAGGTTGTAGTTCCGCGATTGCAATTACACCATATGGATCTAGTGTAACCACCCGGTGCAGGTTAGGTTTTACCAAACGATATTATGAACACTTGTATCTCGGTGCACATTTCTAGGCAAAACTTTGGGACACGTGAACCTATGATCTCTTTGTAAAACTAGATATTATCTGCTGGGCAATCATACTACAAGAAGACTAAATGGTGCACCTGGTTGAAAGTTGAGTTACTTAAAAGAGGACTAATTTTTGTTGTTGAACAGTAATATCTTGCATGAATTACAAAACATTTAAGCAAAATCATCAAACTGGTTTTAGAATAGCATAAAAAGCTGTTGATGAGAAAACATTATTTGCATTCAGGTAGAGGTTACAAATAGTCCACCATCTTTATCACTCAACAGAAATCAACTTCAAATACAAATCCACCAACTAGTATTTGATAATTCTCTTGGTTTCTGGAGACATTCGCAATTTTTTCATCTCCCTGTGAAAACAGTAACCATAGTTGAATTCAGATGAAGGAAAACATGATTTGGTAAAACACAAAGTGAAGTGGTTTGTCAACCATGACGATCACCATGAAAGAAAAACCGACTTCATAGTAAGTAAGAAATAAGATAACAAGTGGCTGTAAAAAAAGAATATTATACTGCCAATGTATACGAGATACACTTGAATAAGTCTAACAAAGGGTACAAGATGGAGTAGGACCAGTTAACTCACCACCAACAAATTGAAAAAGAGAAAGTAGCTCAGGAGGTTGACCAACTTCCAAAGAGTAAACATTCCGAGTGTACGAGAGGTAAAAGAAAGTTGAATGACCATGCACCAGGAATGACACACAATCTTCATTCTTATGGTCTTCCAAGGCTTACTCAAGATTACCTGGAATTTTTTTGTAATTTTGCAGACTCCCAGAATTACTAGTCTATGCACCTTTGATTTGATTTATTTAGCAGAGTTGGTAACCCCTTGGACAGAATCTTCTCTTTCATCTTATCCAAAAAGGAAAGAGATAAAAGAAGGAAAACAAAAAGAGAAGAGAAGGACGAGGTCATAATTTTGCTCTAACTAAAATCGTGTTACTTTCCGGCCAAGTGTCAAGTAAAATACCAAAGGTTGCAAGTCTTGAGAGCACTATAACGTTCCAGGGTCTTGGGAGGCTGGTTGCAGTGAAAAGGTCCCTAACGGCGCGCAGCGTGAGTGGAATCACGCGTCCGCATCCCCCGTTGTGTCTTGTCGGAGGGTGGGTGGGTGTGTCTTACCCAGCCCCCCCTGTTGCCGGGGAGTGGGTCCAGTCCCCTCCTTCTTTGGACCCCACAAACTCACCCGCTGTGCTCTCCGGTTGCGATTCCTCCCCGCTCCGGTATCGCTGTGCACACGGTGGGACACGGGCGGGGTTGACTCGCACTCCGCGCTGCGTGCTTAGCATTCAATGGTTAAGTGGGGGATAGGCTCTCGCCGCGTACTTATCGCATTTGCGTCCCCGTGTCTTAAATCCCTTAACGAACGTCAAACCTGGTCTTTGTTTCATAACATATTCAGAATTCCTTCTGTTAAGTCATATACAGGGAAGGAGCTATTTAGTAGGTCGGCTGTTAGGTGAATGAGCAACTCAGTAAGGAAGATCTGGAATATGGAAAAGAAAGAAGATGCTTCACTAAGGAGATCAAATACTTACAGAAGATTAAGTTATAGATGCATATGGCTTTTGGCTTTTTGGTGCAGCTTACGGGATGTTGAAGGTGAACATAGCATATGCTAGATTTCATACTCTTTACAGGAATAGGAGCATGTACAGCTGGAACCCCTTCTTTATGTTTTAATATAATTACCCTGGAACCATCTAAAATTCTTATTTTGACACGCATTATTTACCTGTTCAAACAAAATAAGTGAAAGGGAAACTTTGGTCTCCTGAGTAGGGGAATTTGCCGAGGAGCTTACCACACCCCAAAAAAAATAAATCCCTGGGCTCCATACACGTGGGCTGTGTTAAAAGTAATACAGTAATTGTAGATCAAAAAGTTGTACGGCAGAAGTCAGAAGCAAAGTTTTAAATGAGCACAACAAAGACAAAGAGAGAAGGATAGAAGGGAAAGAAATTCTAGGAATTCCTAATTTCCTACTAGCGTCCTTTGGAATACCTGAAACGGATAAGGTTGCTGCAAGGCAGAACACAACAATGTACCCAGTACAAACCCACAAGCTTGAACATAGAAAGAATTAGAATTTTATAAACTTAAACTTTTCTATACTTCTAACAGCACCACCTTGTAAGAGTTATATGACCTTTTCATTGTTTTTCAAAAATACCTCCATTCCACCTCATGGAACAATAGAGAATCATTTGCAGTGACCTCTTAAAGGAGATAACTATGAATTATTTCCTGTTATGTAAGAGCTAGACAAAAAGGTACTCTACAGTTCTGAGGCAAGAGCACTTCATCACCACCACCCCTCCCCACAAAACCCCAACCCCTCAAATAAAAAAGTTATGTTTCCACTCTAACTATTGTAATTTTTTTAGGTTGCTGGACCTTCCAGAAGAGAATAAGCCAAACAACCAAAGAAAGTTGTACCAAATAAGTTCCACAATAAAGAGGTTTCTTTTTTTTTTACAAAACAATCATCTCATTGCCCACCTACTATAAAGCTGAATCGCCCATAAAACCCAGGAAATGTTTTAATCATCATATCATAAAGACACCTCATATCTCAGTTAGATGAAGCACGATTAGGAAAGAAACACTATTACTCACTAATCAGTCAAACATGATAGCTATTAAAACTTAGAATAATGATTAAGTTCTTTGCTAAGTTAAAAAGTGAGATCAAATATCAGACAGATTCTAAACTTTAGTGTCAGGTCTGCAGTTGCTGAAAAGAGTCAATGGCAATGAATCATTGCTACCGCAAGTAAACCTGGATATCCTCACTATGATAAAAGAGAGAACTGACATCCTTGAAACTATTGACACCACAGTAAAGAGAAACATTCAATTTCCTAAAGGAAGAGTTGATGACTAAATATATGTTACAATGGTGAAGAATCTCAAGATTTATTACTATAATCTCAATCAGACACGATGTCAGTTTCCCATAACACATCGTGGACATGTTCTAGAACATACTGAACTCCAACAGCTTTTTCTCAAGAATCTAATCTTCCTAAAATGGGAGTTTTCAGGAAAAGCATGGACACCATGTGGAGGAACTAAAGATTTGCCCCCTATCTCAATCATGCACCACATTATTCTCCAAAGAAACACTCCATTATGATCTCCTTTACTTTTATTCAATGCAAGCCCAATCATATGCTGGATACTGAGTTTTGTTGTGCCAAATGCCCCTAAAATCTATTTTAGGTGATTGTGACTAGGACTACTAGTATGGAAGGATAAGTGAGACGACACTCAACAACCCAACTAATCTTCAACCCTTATTTATGTGATTGTGTCTTCCATAACTTCTTATCTAGGGTCAAGTCCTAGGGTCAGCCGAAGTTGTGTCATGTATTGCCTAATCACCTCTCCTCAATACTTCCTCAGCCTACCTTTACCCCTCCCAAAACCATCCAACCTCTCACACCTCTGCACGTGCATTTTCTCTTCACATACCCGAACCATCTCATCCTAGCTTCTGGCATCTTGTCTTTAATCAAGGCTACCTCCACTTTTCCTCGGATATCGTAATTTTGAATCTTATCACTCCTAGAATGCTCACAATCCCAAAGCAGTGTAGGTGGGCTATATGATAAATCTGTGTTCATTACACTTAATTCAAAGCCTGTTTCATTCCAATACAAATACATCTGTTCTAATACATATTGGAGCCCGAAAATTAATCCTTATTATTTAATCTACTCTATTCAAACTTAGTTCATTCAGCACTAAATAATCTGTCTTTTATTACAAAATCAGGAATTCTCCATATATTGAAGTTCATTGAACTCACATTTCTGCTTAAATAAATATACTAATCTCCAAGATATCTCTTAAATTAAGAAAGGCAAAACAAAATAAATAAAAACAACTTCTCCTTCCCAAGTTATATAACACACTCCATATTTTGAAACAACCAAAATGTTAACACAATTCTTCAAATAATAATTACTATATACTACTTTTTTTTTATGACAATCATTACTATATACTACTTTTTTAGAGGGGATTCCTATATACAACTTTCAAACTAACTTGTTAAGTACTAATCCAATATTTTCACTGTTTCTTCTATAATGATGGTGTCTAGGCTACTTCACTGCTTGTCAATTGAACTGCTGGGTACCTGATACATTCCACCAACAAACAAAAAGTACAAGATATCTGTCCACCAAAACTCATACTTTTGTCTAGATATGAGTCCTAGTTTCCTAGGATCCATTGCAACTTTAGCGATAGTTGCATTCCAATACTAACAACACTTTCGGAAATGGAACTGGAATTCTCCATCTACTTAACAATAACTATAATTTCATCATTTCAATACAACATTATTCGTCTTTTAGTAAAAAACTAGTTAAATTCTTTAGATCTTCTGGTTCTCTAAATCCTACATGTATCCTTCCGAGAAATCTAAGTCAGTAAAATGCGAAACAAATAAATAAAAGCTAAGCTCTCCGTTCCAATTTGCATAACACTGTCTAAGTTATCATAATGTTTGACACAATTCCACGAACAACACAAGTTTTTGCAATATTTAAACAAACTTCACAAACTACTATTTAATTCCTTCATAAAATTAACATCTTAACCTAACATTCAGTCAAACACCATCATCAAAAATAAAACTCACAGCCATTTAGGAGCAAAATTAAAGCTATGTATAAGGAGATCAATTCAAACAATCACTATAACAATAAAGAAATCAAGTAGCGGTAACTGACCTAGATGATGGAAAAAAAAACTAGGCATTAGCAGTCTTAGGAATGAGAGGAATAGATTGATGTCCCTTTTGCTTCATTCGTGCTTCCTCTTCACGGATCTTCTGCATCTGAAGCATCCGTTCCATAACAAGCTCATACGCACACTTCTCATATGTATGGCGTTCATCCTCGCACTTCCATGGAAGATAAAATTCCGATTGCCGACACTTGTTCAAAGGGATCAAAAGGTGTGCGCACTGATCCCTATATGCTAATGGCACTTTGTTTTCCACCATTTCTTCTTGTGTTGCAATCATCTTCTTCGATGAACCTGGAACCTCCATTGCCAAATTGACTTTCGTTTGTTCGATTTTGGGATTTTTCTCTGCAAATTTTCCCCTCTTTTCGATTGTTTGCTCTGTAGAGATTTGCTCTTGTGGTTTGTGAGGTATTGTTGGGCTTTTGGGTTATTTGGGCTTTGGAAGTTTGGGATTGTAATGATTGGGCTAATATTTAGGCCCAATAAAATTGTGTTGTACTAATAGCTTTAGGAATTCTTTTTGGGAAACTTTCGTAAAACTCATTACTTTAGGAGCTTATTACTTAGATTCACTCTAGTTTCTAATATTACGAATCTTACTAAATTTTGGCTCTTTCATATACCTTTGGATACATCCAGGTACATGTATCTCGTGATGTATATTGTCAAAACTAGGTATAATTTGTTCAAGATATATTGTATACAACTGGATTTGCATTTGTTTGGGATACATAACAAAAATCTACTCAGCCTCCCTCCCTTCTCGCTCGCCATCCTCTTATGTATTTGGTATTTCGTTTATATGGGAATCACATCAGATACATACATATATATGTATCTAGTGTGATTCGTATGTATCTTATATATACATAATGAATCTTGTTCACCTCGCTCTCCATCCGCTTGCCTCTCTCCTTATTTTAATGTATCTGGTAACAAAAGTGTATGTATCTAGTTTTATCTTCATCAATATATGACAGAAAATGCTTAATTAGTGGTAAGAACCTAAATATTTTGGAAGTCTAATATTATCATAATAATAATCAATAATAATATAATAGTAGTAGTGTAAGTGTAGTATATAAACACACCAAAAAATAGTATATCTAATCATGTAGCTTCTCCAAAATTATTATATCAAGTTGGAATTCGTAAATGGCTATACCTGGCATAAATTAGTCGAAAAATCAACGTGTTAAAGATTAAGATTTTACAAGTAAAATTCAAAGAACATGTCTTAGATTTTAAAACCATGCAAGTGAAATTCAAAATCGTGTCTTAAAAATTCAAAAATCAGTGTCGACTCAACAAATACTTTTGTATGTTATCAATGTTGGATAACTTAATTCTATGATATAAATATCTTGTTTTCACTTATACATTTATAGACACACAAAAATAAAAAGCATCTTCATTTTCTTAAAATATTTTTACAAAAAATATTTTCCATCGTATCGAACACTACATACTCTCTTGTCTCAACTAAATAACTCATCATTTTCACACCTATATTATAATTCTTGACAGTCGTCATCATACCTTCCCAACAAGAGCCACAGCCAAAAAAACAAAAGTAAAATATTAAGTAATTATATGTTGTTCATCACCAAATTAAAAAATGTGATACGATGGAGTAAAATATTATCTTAATTATAATCTACAAATTCAAACTAGAGCTATTTATTTCGTTAGTTCAATTTGATTTTATTAAATCGATAATCGAATCATTATGATATCAAAATATGTATGAATCTAGTGCGAAGAAAATAAGTAAAAAGGTACTAAAGTTATAAATCGGATTATTGGTTAAACTTTAAATTGAAAAAACAAGTCAATAATACAAAAACGTTTTGAACTACTAGTTAACACTCTGTTTGAATTATTGTTACTCATTATTTCATAACGTATTGTATTGTATGGTATAATATTGTACTGTATTGTATAGTAGATACAATCTTTGGCTAGACTTAATTGTTGTTATTGTTTAATATAACATTTTTGATTGTTTGGTTTGATTATATTGTACTATATTATAATTTATAAATTTACTAAAATATTCTTAATTATTCTAGGATAGGAGGCTTGACTAGAATTAAATAATATAAGGTTTAGTGTAAAACAGTATTTTGAAATATCATGTAACGATATAATTACAAAAAAAGATTAACAATGGAAACACACTAAACTGATTATTCCATAAAATAGATATTTTCATTGTTACGTAACAACAAAATTTATCAATACGATATAATATCATTTAAGTAACAATAAAATAAATATTGTAGATATAATAAAAATACAACACAATACAATGAATAACAATAATCCAATCCATACAAGTAAAACGATGACATTTTCTCATTGATTAATTTATTGGTTAAATCAAAATTTCCACATACTCCCTAATTCAAAAGCTTTAATTTTTTTTTAAAAAATAAAATAAAATGAACCAATAATATATTTTCCAATAAGTTTACGGAGAACGATAAAAATAATAATATAAAACAGAATAAAATTTAATTCTCAAAAAATAAAAAAATAATGAAAACTGACAGTGTGCTTGATCTTTAGCAAACAGGCTCCACAAGAACATACCTAATAAACGCAATAACACAAAATGGCAAATCAAAACTAGACAAAAATTTCAATAATTTTATATACATTTGGAATATTTATTTTGACTATTACCTAAGTTATAATATATAAAATACACATACTCGATGCAAAACTCCGCGTTACTAAGGGCCTAATAAATTATACTAAAATCGATTTCATATATAGAGTATTAATATATTTTTTGTTTTAGTCTGTCACAAAAAAACAACATATATTTTCTTATTCGCAAATGTTTAATGACATGGAATCACAAACTATTAATGAAAAAACATTGGTAAAGTTTATATATTTTGTTTAAGATGACTTAAAATTCGAGCAGACGTTAATTATTCATTATTAATGTTGAAACAGTTTGATTTATCATTGTTATGCCTTTGTTTAACTAATGTCACACAAATTTTGATAATTATTGTAATAAATGTCTTATTAGGTCACAAATTCTACGTGACAAACGATTTTTTTTACTGTGCGCGATTTTTTATCAAATAAATCTTTTTCAATATCAATATGAATTAGTCTTGTGAATAAGTTATTTTAAAATTAATTATATCGAGATAAATTATTCTACCATAATATATATAGGGGATTGCTTATCCCAGGATCGCCTAATACCACTAACCAATCAGGTAGAAAAAAAAAGTCTTATATTTTATTCTTAGAATTTGTTATACCATATTTATCGCTACAAACAACTCCAAATTCTAAAAATAACCATCGCGTAAAACTATATATATATATAATATATATATCTATATATATATAAATAAAGTTTGACAGCCAAGAAGAAGGTGACGAAGGGGCAATTTGTCTGAGAGTGAGAAGAAGATACAAGGGAGGCAACGTTTGCTGGTCGGTGGACCCAAATGTTACACTACTATCATCACATCATCCTAGGCTAATTATTTTCAAAATATTTATTCGCACTTGATATTTACGTATAATTTTAGACATGAACAGATTTAGAGTCTGTTGAAGGGGTTCACTCGAATCTCCTCGAGGAAAAATTATATAGTATATTTAAGGTATTTTAAAGAGTTTTTTGTTTGTATATTTATTTCGAACCTCTTGAATATAAGATTAGAGGCTAGCTTTGTGATTGAGGTGTTCAAACCTCAAATCTTAAGTATTTTTTTTCCGAACTCTCTTAATGGGAATACTGGATCCGGTCACTGATTTTAGATTATGATAACCTTTTCCTTATTAGTTACTAAATGGATCCAACTAAAATGTATATTAATTACTCCATCTATTCACTATCTGTTTGTTAGATATAATTAAAAATAGTTGTTTAAAATTAATTATCAATTTAGACAATTAAGAAATAATTAAAAAAAAATTCTTTCAATTTTGCCTTGTATAATTGCATAATTACTGGTTTCAAAAAGTACCGGTCATTTAAAGTTATAAGAGTAATTAAGTTGTTTTTACCGTTTTCAAATATAAATATCATTTTTACAATGATTGATAGTAAAATTATATTAATCAAATTGCACTTTATATTAAATTTTTCTTTAAAATTATGTATGATCTTATCTTGATAAACAATAGTGGACGAAAGGAGTGATTATGATTAGATTGGGGATTATGTACATTATGTAAATGATGTCGGTTTTGAAAATTTATCCTTAAAAAAATAATTTAAGTTTTAAATTACTCATAAAACTTTTTTTAATTCACATAAAAAACATGTACAAATATAACTTTAAAAATTTACAAATTTTTAATTTTAACTTCAAAATTAATGATCAAACATGAGCGAAGAATAGAAATTATTATCTAAATTTTTTGTGTAGAGCACTAATTTAACAACAAAATTCATTACTAATATCATTTAGCAATAATTTAACAATGGATTATTATAAAATTAGGTAAGTTATAAATTACTTAGGGACAAATTTATGAGGAACTCCAAAACTAATTATATCCAATCCTTTTGTTATCCTCTTATTTTCCTATCATTTTTTGCATTTTAAGTAGTGATATGAATGTATATATAATTGAGAAAAATGAATAGATCAATTTGATGAACTAATTAAGCTTTTGTTAGGCACTTAGTTTGAAGAAGGACCAGATTAAAACAATTCGTAAAATATTATGTGATTATTTTTATAGATATTTTGATTATTAAGTAAAAAAAAGAGAAAAAATTAGTGATGTTTTCATATGAAAAATATCAAAAGTTACACTCTATATCAACGAAAATCTGTTTCTCACCATGTTTTCTTAGTAAAATGATTCGCTGAAAAATCAATAACAAAATTATGTTTATTACATAACTTACGAATTCACGATGAGAAAAATCTTTATTTCTAATAGTGTCTGAATAAAAAAAATAGAGATTAAAAGAAAAAGGGTAGGGTTGGGGGTAGGGGGTGGGGGTGTGGGGGGTATTATGGATATGTGTTTGTCTATGCATGACACCTAAAACACATATAGAGGAACCTCAAATAACATCTTCTCTTGAAAAAAATTCATTTTATAGCAAAGAGTTAAAAGGAGAAAAAGAGAGAGAAAAAAACACACACACAAAAAAAAAAATAGTTCATATATATCATGGGATGAATATTCTCTTTAATTCCTCTTACTCAAAGTCTCACTCACTTAATTATTTTAAGTTCTTGATAAGGTTTGTAAACTTCTTATTTTATAAGTTAATTTATTTTCCTTCATTTTTGTTATTAATTGAGTTAATTTCCTTTCTTTAATTTCTTAACAAACAGCTCAAGGATTTAGAACACCAAAAAAGTAGATCAAAATCAAGAGAAAATTAATTCAAACAAACAAAAGGTTTGTTAATGAAGCTTTATTGAATTAAATTCTTTTTTTTCCTTAATTTTTATTTTTTATTTTATTTTTATAGATGGCTGGAGGTTCATCAACATCATCTATGTTTTTTGGTATGAGAGAAGAAGAATTAAGTCAAAATCAACAAGAAAATCTCCTTCAAGCTCAAGCACCATCAAAGAAGAGAAGAAATCAACCAGGCACACCAAGCAAGTATCTAATTAATTAATTAATTACACTAATTTTATGAAAAAGGGAATTTTCAACTATTTTTTTTTTAAAAAAAACCATAAGAACAAGAGAGAACACTAATTTTTTTTCTTTAATTTATTATATTTATGTCTCTTATATATATAAAATAAAACTTGAAAACTCAAGTTCAAGTTTTACCTTAAAGAATTTTGAGGAAAACCCTAATTTTTTTAGGTTCTTTAATTTTTTGTGCTAAGAAAAATCATCCTTCCTAGTAATGGACTATGAAAAATCAAAGAAGACGAAAAAGAAACCGATTAAAAATTTGAATTCATTCATTAATGTTAGGTGAAACCATTCAGAAGTGTAAATCGCGAGAGTAGAAAGTAATGAATTTTCTTTAACATATATATATATGAGGGTATAATCGAACAAAATCTATTCGTTTAATTGATTCTTTCATAGTTCATTCATTTTAAAATATCGTATGTTTAAATTTTTTTTCGCTATATATAAATTAATAATATACTTGTTCATATGATTTCATTTTTTTTTTTGTTTGTTTGTTTTAATGTGATGTAAATGAAAATTAAAGCAAAAAAATACAAAGAGGTTGGCAAAAGAACGGTTTCATCTTTTGTCCCGAACCACATGTTTGCATCATGAATCCAAGTGAGACTTGTGATCTTATGGGAGTAAAAACATTATTTTAGAAAACATGGTGAAAAAAAATTCAAATGTGAAAAATGTTCAAAGAAATATGCTGTTCAGTCTGATTGGAAAGCACATACAAAAACTTGTGGCACTAGAGAGTATAGATGTGATTGTGGCACTCTTTTCTCCAGGTACGAAATTTTATTCGTCGTTAATCTGTCACTAAATTACTCGTAATTATAACATGATTACATGACTATAGTGATAAAAAAAGTTAATAATCTGTCGTTAAATTACTCGTACTCGTAATTATAACATGATTACATGACTATAGTGATAAAAGAAAGTTACTAATCTGTCGTTAAATTACTCGTAGCTATGACAAGGATTATGTGACTATATAGTCATAGAAGTTGTTTTATTTGTTTGTTGCTATTTTTTTTTTAAATCCTAGTGAACTTAGACTATTTATTATGGATTTCGTCACTAAATAGGTCGTAGCTAATAAGATTTTTTTGATGATTTAATATTAATTTATCAATAAAGTGAATTAGCTATTAATTTTTATTATATTGCCATGTCTATCTATTTTTTTAATGTCTAAATTTTCAAAATGTAATCAATTTTTAGGCACAAAGATTAAAATTTAGAAACCTTTTTTTCTTAAATATTGTAATCAGTCAAACTACGTCATACAAAAAATGTAAAAAGGAGCATTATTCATGAAATGAATTTTAGGTCGTGTCTTAATTAGTTTGGTAGTGTGACTGATCATCCTTTCGAACTAACTATTTATTATTTGAATTTGAATTTGAATTTTTTTTGGTTTTTATTATTTTATTTTATTCATGATAGTCTAGTTTTTAGTGATGATGAAACTTTTGAATTAAGTTTGGCATCTTTTTTTTTATTTGTTTTTTTCCCAGGTGATGAAAAAGGGAGAAATGAAAGGAAAAAGTTTTTTCCATTTTTTCTTGCAGTTACAAGATTCTCTTTTTTTCTTAAAAATAAAATAAAATAAAATAAATAATAATTATTTATTTTTTCTTATCTTCTTTCTTTTTGTTTTTTTCTCTCTCTGGTAGTTTTTTGTTTTTGTTTTTGGATCTTTTACTGACATAGACAATGTGTACACGTGAAATTATAAATACATTAGTCGTATTTTATTTTGTCTTTTTTCTTTACCACGGGTATTATATATATAAGTTTTTTCAAAAAAAATATTATATATATATATATATGTTTGATTTATTAGATTAAATTTTTATTATTTTTATCATAAGTTTGTTCTTATTTAAAAAGAAAAACATTAAGAAAGTCGATTTGAGTAAAGATAGTTGATATATGAAAAACTATATGAAAAATATATCTTACTATAATTGTATTATAATGTTTTTCATATTAATATAAAAAAATCATTTAAAAATATTTACAAAAAAATGTTTGACTATTTAAAAGCACTTCATTTTTTTTTTGAAATTACTAATATTTATATTTCAAAATTATAATTTCTTATCCCACTAATCAAACGAACGTTACTCTCTCCTAGGGAGTATCGTCCTTTTTCCGTTACATTTACCTTTTCAAGTTATTCACGTGTTGCTATGTCCATGCATAAATAGTGGTAATTCTTGTCACATTTTGTTCTTTTCCTAATTTGTTGCTATATTATGATAATATTTTTGACTATTTTATTATTATATACCAATTGAGAGACGAATTTATAATATATATTGATTAATTTTATATAAAATTATATTTTCTTGTGTTTACGATAATCGTTTTCAAATATTTGGTTTGGTTAATTTTGAGTTTCGAATGTAATATTCAAAATTGATGAGGGTATGATTTTAGTTATGTTGAGTTATTTATGTGTTTTAAATTAATATATTTATAGATAATTTTAGTTATGTTGAGTTATTTATGTGTTTTAAATTAATATATTTATAGATACAATTTTTAAAAGAAATTGGTAGTTTCATTTATTCGAAATAATATCCCAGGCGTTTCACTTTGATTTTGACCATTAATTTATTTATTTGTTTATTTATTGTGGAAAAATTCACATTATTCATTTTATTCCAATTTTGGCAAATTATTCTTTGACAATTCTTGATTATGTTTCTGTCAATTTTGACCAGATTTTATTTTCATTAATATTTTTAAAAAAATTATATCAACTTATCCTTACTTGTTATAATATGTAACTTATTTTATTTTTATAATTACAAATCATATATTAGTATCTTTCTTATATAAAGAAATTTATTGTATATTTTGTTTTATTTTTCTAACATTTATTTGACAATGACATGGCCGCAAAAAACTAATTTTGAATTTATTGAAAATTGTAAATGTATTTTAACTTTTTAATATCCAAGTTTTCTCTTAAATAATGGGACCATTTGAGTCATTTTCAAGTCAATTTTTTTTGTCTAGTTTAGGTAAATTTAATTTTAGAATAATTATATAGTATGTAAAAAGTTTTTACTTAGACTAGCTAAAAACAATATTTTTGTATAATTTTTGTTACAACAGTCTATAATTTGTTAATTTTACTCCTAAATATATACTATTGTCATTGTCATTGTAGTGTAAGACAATTTTGGATTGGATGTAACTTAGTACTATATTTTAACTTATCTTATTTTTCAAGTTATTAATCTCATTTTTGTGTAATTATCATTATTTGGATTTGAACATGAGGGTCTTAATTTGATTCTTAATTATTTATTTGTCATTGAAATTTCAACTACTTTATCTCTATTATTTTTTCTTATTTCTTTTTACCCTTTTTAAAATCATAGATTGGGGTGGGGAATGGGAGGTGAAAGTCGGAAGCGGAACTAGAATTTCTAAAATATGAGTGCATTACAAAAAAAAAATGTATTTAGTGGGAATAGATCGTTACATTTTTTGGGGTAAATAACTTAGCGTTCTATCAGGTGCATCATTCAATCCTTGTGAAATATGAGTGTCAGTTGATAATATCAGCTCAATTTTACGAAATGTGTACAAGCTTAGTAGATATGTAGACCATAGGTTCACGTTTACCACAATATCTGTATGAAATTCACCTGCGAGAGAGGATTCCGGTGGGATCGACCCCACCCCAAAAAAAAAATCTTCAATAGTAACTCAACAAATAACAAACCTACAACTAAAATTCTCCTTTTTCTTTTTTTAGCTTGAGTTTGTGTACTACTATTTGGAATTTAATTTATACATATTAACACCTTACACTTTTCCTTCTTTTCTTGCATCATATATACACACATTTCTTATACTGTCAGTACACATAACTAATTAACCTCATATATATTCTTTTTTTGCCGTGTTTACACAGGCGCGACAGCTTCATCACACATAGAGCCTTTTGTGATGCCTTGGTTCAAGAAAATGCAAGAAATATCCTTTCACCAAACTCCTTGATGAACACCCTTGGCATGAACAACAACCAATATTTATATGGAAGTAGTAGCAACATAAACTTAGGCACCTTCTCCAAATTGGGCAACAACAACATCACAAAGACTACTACTACTACAACTACTACTAGTGGTGTTCAATTTGATCATCATCATGACAACAACCTCATAGGGTCAAGTACTACTACTACTACTACTAACAATCCCTTTTTCCTTCAAGAAACAAATCAAGATCATTACAATGCCAACAACAACAATATCAAACCATTAATGGTCCATGGCCTAATGCAACTTCCTAGTCTTGATCAAAACAATGATAACAACAACAATAGTAGTAGTACTACTACTATGTTTAACCTCAACTTTTTTCAAAACAATTTGTCTACCAATAGTGGAATTTTGGGTGATCATCATCATCATCATCATGATAACAATAGTAATATAAGTTGTTCAATTCCATCACTTTATGGGGTACAAGTACTTGAGAGTAGTAATACAACTTTTTCATCTGGACCAATAATGTCAGCCACAGCATTACTACAAAAGGCAGCACAAATGGGATCTTCTAGTACAAGTAATATTAGTGCAACTGCCTCATTGTTCAAAGCCTTTGGAAGTAATACTAGTGGTTCATCATCTAGTGGCACAAAATCTGATCATCAAGCTTTCAACTTTGGTAGTGACATTACAGGTATGGTTTAGTTAAGCTCTTAGACTTTGATATTTTAAATAGAATCGATTTCATTCAACCCCCTTCCAACTCTCCTCTAATTCATAAAAACGGCTTTGTTGCAATGGATGGTAGAGAATTTATAGTATCTGAAGCACTATAGTGATCTAGTAGTCGAAAAAGGGACCTAGAAGTGTGTGCTAATACACCACAATACACTCGGATTTACATATTCACAGATCTAGGCGATCAATATCCTAACTCTTTTATTATTTACTCTCCGTCTCGTTTTATATGATAAAATCCTTTTTAGTATTGTCCAAGAGAAGAATAATACATTTCTTTATTTGGGTAGAGAAAAGTTCATTTTGAACCTTGTTATACCCTTAGTATAAGTGACATGATTTTACAATTAAAAAAAATGTATATGACATATTTTGTTAAAAAAATAAATTACCTTCACCCTCTATTTTGTAACAAATGATAAATAGTTGCATGATATGTGTTTGAGCATAAACTTCTAGCCAACATCACCATGGCTAATTAGTATATGCATTCTCAACTCATTTTAGTACTTAGCACTATATATAGTATGTTAAGATGGTTTTATATTATAATAAACACAAGGTGCGGATAATTATTTATTTATCTTACGATCTTTTATTTTTTAGATTTACTTGATGCCCCTTTATTAATTATCGTCACATATAAATATAAAACGAAAGAAATGTCATGTTTGCCTTTTATCTATTATTATTTCTGGCTCAGCCACTGACTGTTGCATGATCTAGTAGATGGTGGTATCATCAATGCTTATGGAGGTGGATCACATGAAGGGTACAATACAACAACAAAGTTGAACTTTGAGCAAAATCAAGGTCCACCTCAAAAGAAGCAATTGACTAGAGACTTTCTTGGAGTTGGGGAGATAGTAAGAAGTATGAATGGGAGATTTAGTACCCAAAGAGAACAACAACAACAAAATAATGGATTGAACAATATGATGAACTCATTGTTGGATCCAGAGAGAAACCAAATTCAACAGAGTTTTGGAAGTGCTACCAATTTTCAATGACTAGCTTGTTCAAGAAAAAAAAATGTGAAAGTTACATCAAGAAAAGGAGAGCACAAAAAATACCAGGTATAAGTTTAAATTTAACTCATTAATTGCACAATTGATTCGGAGTAGATTTATCGAGAATAAAAGCAGATTATGCCAAGGCTTCTAATAGTCTGTTTGACCAAACATTTGAAAATTCAAAAGTATTTATTTTTAAAAAAGTGAATCGTTTGACTGAACTTATACAGTAAAAGTTGTTTTTTCAGAAGTTCAATTTTTTTTTCTACAAGAATTTTTTGATAAAACCCTAAGAAGCACTTTCGAAAAGTCATTGTTCACAAAATTGACTTATCTTAGATTAAAAATTCTCTATATTGTTATATTAATGGTATATATTATGTGTATTGAGATTATTATTTTTCAACCTGAATTTCTAACTCAACAAATACATTTTTGATGGGGAGTTTGTTAGTATATTTGATCCACTTAGTTACGATTTAGTGTATTTTTATGCTACGAAAGATATATCTCCTCTATTTTCAATAGTTTAAACTTCAAAATCATAAAAATTTCTTAAAAAGTTCATAACTAATAGGGCACCCTTATTGATTATTTTATGATTATATTTTGCAGGGTATGTATCTATGTTTGGAAGGAGGAGAATGTCAAGGATGGAAAAACTTTGTTGTTTAATTTTCCTTTAAATTATTAAGACTTTTTTTTCCCTTTTTGTAATTATAAGTTCTATAGTCTTGACTCTATTTCTTTAGTCCTTTATTTTTAGTTTTTTATTTGAAGTAATGTTTAGAAAAATAGGTCAAGACACAAACAATATATAGTTTGATGAAAAAACTCTTAAAATCTAAATGTAAATATATAATATGTTTGTTTTTTTCTTAATTTCTAGTGTACTTATTATAGCAAAAAAAAATCAATTTGCACCAAGAAAAAACAATCAAAACGGAAAATTATTGTGATTATCGTTGTTTTTTTACTTATTATTCAATGTGATAAGTGTTACGGTCCTTACGAAAGCTATGATAATTTAATTCTTTTTTTTAAATGATATTGAATTAGACGGGTTTGATCTTGAATATGAATTTAACTATTTGTAATGAGCGGCAAGACTAAAGATCTCATGAATAAGTAAGTTTGATCTCGAATGTTTTGGTATTTGATATGCCTTTATTAAATTTGATATTGAATATTTCGTATGTTTGATTTGCCTTTCTGTATTCGAAGCTTGTAGAGAAATGCTTAACTTGTAGAGAAAATTGTAGTTTACGATTTACAGCTTTTCTCGACATCTTAAGAATTTTGTGTCTTTTTTGAACTATTTAAGATTTTTATTTTTAGTTGTAGGATCGAATGATTATGAATTATGATGAGTAAACTCTTATCAATATTAAAATAAAATGGTATGATAACATTTTATTGGTCGAAATATGTTATTTATATACATTAAAACATGTCATTTACATAAATAACACATGTTTTTATTTTTTATATGACCAAACATTCCACATTATTTTACTACTTATTACTTTTTTTCTACTTATTAATTTAAACTATATGACATGTGATATTAAATGAGGCCTCTATAATAAGATGACGATCTTGTAGCCCAATTAAGTGAATCAATCCAACAAAATCAAATTATTAACTAAACTCATCTACATTTGTTGGACTTGAGAAGTTAAATCAATTACATTAGCAATATAGTGTGAATTTAAAAGGAAAAATTATATATAAACTATTAATTTAAATTAAATGTTATAAATATATTTTTATTTAATTGTATTCTATAGTAAACTATAGCTATTTTCGTCATTCTTCTTGGTGGAATATCACTCATCTCTCTCACTTTTTATACAAACACAAATGTATAAAATGTATTTGTGTTTGTATAAAGGGAGAGAAAATTGTATAAATACATATATTTTCGTTCCACCTCTCTCTCCCCCTCCTCCCAGATTTCGCTCGCCACTCTCCAAATCTCGCGCCTCTCTCGCTATACACCAAATAAACACTGTATAATTGTGTTTTCCCTTTTGGTATAAAGCGAGAGAAAATTGTATCTACACATCAAATCCCTATATTTTCGTTTATACACTTATAATTATAACAATACAAAATATACTCCCTGCCCAGTTGCTTTTGCCTTCTCTTTTCTCGTTTCAATTCAAATTGTTTTATAATTTATCTTCTTTCTCCTCGTTTTATACAATTAATTCAATTGTAATAATATTCCCTGTGCCAAATTTCTTTTTGCTTTCTCTCGTTCTCATTTTATACAATTCAAACTGATATAATCGTCCTGTACACATACGATTATACAACACAAATATTTCCCTGCCCAAGTTTCTTTTGCCTTTTTCTCTTTCTCGTTTTATACAAATCACTGTATATAATATCTCTCTTTCTCGTTTTATACAATCCGCTTCAATTATATATGTATAACGAATTATACATATATATGTTTGTTATATATATAAATTTTATGTTTGTTATATATGAAAGTTGCCATTTTTAAAAATATAATCTAAATAATTTAATTGGCTTATATTGGTTAAATTAAATCTCCAGAACAATTTAATGATATTTAATCAACTGACAAAATGAGAATGGAAAGATGGTAGGTATATAAAACTAGTATATCATGTATAATCACATGTATTATTTGTCATTTTATCAGGTTTTTAATTAATAAATATTATTAAGAAATTTATTTGTAATTATCTAATTATATACAGCGCAATTATGTAAAAACACTTCTTGTTAGCTAGATGCAATATTTTGATTTGGATTAAAAATTTAATTTGATATATGACGTGAGATATAACGAAATACTGTAAAAAATAAACATTAATTTATCAAGTGATTAATGATTAATAGACATTATCCAACTAATGCATGATAAATATTCTTGAACTTTGTCCCTCCCAAAAAGTTATTGAACGTGTAAGCTTCAATTAAATAAAAAAGTAAATCGTAAATTATATTCAGACTTTTAAATATTTAAATTTGTATCAAATTAAATTATTGTTGCAATGCAAAAGGTAATTAAATATAATTAATTATAAAATCCATCATAAATTGATACTTGATTATTAATAACCCGTTTAATATTTTTGACATATTAAATAAGTTATGTTTTTATTGACAAATTTTATGACTAATATATTCATTTTTCATGCCACTTTACAAACAACCTAAAAAACAAGAAGAGGAGAGAAAAAAAAATCATTTCTTTAAGATATAGTAAAACGTGTAAGATATAATATATTGTAACTTATAAGCGTGATACATCATATAAAAATAGTACGTTCTTAGTTATCGATAAAATTATGTTATGAAAATAACTTTTTGGAGTAAGTTTATATTTGAAGGTAAATTTTAAATATGTATTAAGTAGTTCTAGTTCTTTTAAGTATCTCAAATAATTCATTAAACATGTATGTATTAAATCAACTTCATTTCTATAGATGAACTAAGATATCACCTTTATTACAAAATAAAAATAAAATAAAATATTATTTTATTAATAGATTTTTATTTTTTCATATATTTAATAAATTTCTCGATATAAAATATAAAATTTATGTAAAGTTATTGAATTTTTGAGAATCTAATTTAACACAATTTATTTAATTTTATAAGTTAATAGCCTATTACTCAAAAATATTCATAACCAAAAAATAAGAGACCAGTTTTTTTTGCTCTACAATTTTTACGATAGTGTTGTGATTTTTTTTATTTAAAATTTAAAATTTAATATAATATATATATATATATATATATATATATAAAATATAACAAAATCTTAATATATATATATATATATATATGAAGGGGGGTGTTAGAAGGAAAAGGAGAGATAGGTAAGCTCGTAATTTTATTGAGAGGAATACGAGAAAGGAAGCGGAGATGAAGAGACACAGTGAGGTGAAAGTAGAGGATGAAGAAAGGAAAAATCGGGAAACTAATATATAAATTATTTTTCTAATATGATTCCATTTTCGGGAGCCGGAGAAGGAAACGAACAGATCGGTGTGTTACAGAAGAAATCTACAAAAGGGTAGGGTTTCCGTTTTCTCTGTCTAAGTAGTTGCCGCCGGGAAATTGAACAGAGAGAAGCCATGGACGGCGTAATGTCGGCGTCGGACCAGCAGATGTTAGTTTCTTCTTTCCTCGAAATCGCCGTTGGTCAAACCGCCGATACTGCCCGGCAGTTCCTCCAGGTTTCAAAAATTCTATTTCTAGACTTGCTTAATATAAATGCATGTGTTTTGCTTTATTTGGTTACTGATTATAGCAGATCCGGTATTGAACTCTCCGGCTATGGCTGTGGACTGATTGTGCGATTTAAACTTTATTTTACTATATTCGAAGTGCGGGTTGTAGATGTTGGGTTCTAATTGTTTTAGGAGAGTTAAAGTTGTGTGTTTTCAGCATTATCATGTTGAGATATAGAATTAAGCAATTTGAGCTATAGTTTTTGTTCTTTGGTTTTTTTTTTGTTGTTTAAAGATCCGTGCTTTATAAATAAGATTTTTTGTTTTGTAAAATGAAGATTTAAGCTTTGTAAAGGAGAATTTTGGCTGTTAATGGCTTCGGAGTGATGCCATTGTAGCTCTACGGCACAAAAAAAAAAGAGCTTAAAATTGATAGTAGTTGGATCAATGTTCTTTTGTTTCGTTCTTGACCTGCAAGTTTATGATATGTTTTTCATTTTGAATTAGATTATGGCTTTAGGCTCATAGAAAGAACTGTGTTAACGGTTTGAGTGCATACAGATTTGGATTTTGGAATGATAATTCAATGATCCTACCATTTATAATGGCAATAGTTGGATAAATTTAGCACATCTGCGGCACTAGTCAAGGATGAATATGTAGTTGAGGTGCACGCAACCTTCTGGACGTAACCATTTTGAAAGAAAAATTAGCACCTTTGGGGCCTAGTATGTTATCATGTATGCCCAATTTTACTTTCTATCTTTATCTTGTTCCTAAAATATGAAATGGTGTATGTTATCAGTTTTTTTAAAAATAAAAAATAAGATGGTGTGAAAATTGTGGAGGTTTTATGAATTTAGGGGTTTCTTTTTGTTTGGTACATGTTCAGCATTTAGGAAAGGAGGTGGGTGACAGTTGTACGTTGGATTTCATACTTTTTTGAGCTGTTTGTCAATTGAGCTCTTCCCTTTTGTTGGACCTTCTGATTCCACATCACATAGAAGTTAATTTTGTCTAGCTTTGCCGACAACTTATTTTGTGATCTTTTTAGTTGTTAGGTGAGGATATTTATTTGGTGTATTGGTTATAACACGAGTCAATGGGTGTAAAAGAAGCAGATAATTAAATGCCAAGTAGGTACTGATGGCATTGACCTTTCCTTGATTTTGGCTCTTGTAGCATCTTGTTTTTATATGGGGCCTATGCAGAATATTGAGTTATGGTGCAATCAGAATTGACAATTTTTCTTCATTTTTGGTAATTTGTAGAGACTAGATTCTAAATGGTGGTGATTGCAAATTTTGTGTGCGTGCAGGCAACAAGCTGGAAGCTTGAGGAAGCAATTCAGCTTTTCTACATAGGAAATGAGGGTGGGGCAGCAGCATCTTTTAACTCTCCACAATTGGGGAATGATGCACTTCTTGGTGATCCAAGCTTGAGGTATTTTTAAAAATAGATTACCCTGTGATTTTTCTATTTTAGTTATTCTTTTGTCCTTTTTATTTACTATTTGTATTTTTGCAATTTTTTTCTTGCTTATGATCCAGTGGAGTTGGAAACGACTCAGCAGACACCAATTTGTTACAAGGCGATGGAGATGATGTACGTCCACCTTTACCTGTAAAAAGGGAAGTTCTTTATGACAATGCGGTACTTTATGGGTATGCTATTCAACTTCTCATGCTTCTAAACTACTCTCATTGTCTATATGTGAAAGCCTTTATTTTTTTTCTCATTCTCCTGTTTTACTGGATGTTAGCATGGTCATTTATGTCATAGATACTATCGCTTTAAATTCCACGTGCTAGAAAAAATGAAGAACGGGAGGTTTTAGGAAGCTGTAAACACATCCAGGTAGTTTTTGGGGAATGTACACAAAAGTGTATTACCTTCTTGACCTTTGGTTAGGAAGGGGTTTACCTTTTCGGATTCCTATGGGAAGGAGAGAAGCGGTGTTTGGTCAAGTTGTGACTTTTCTTAAATCCAATTTAAATCTGACGTTTAAAACTGCTAATGATAGTTGTAAAAATTCTTGTCTCTTATGTGAGACATCAAAGGGTCTCTCATATTAATATTTATCTATATTACTTTAAAAGTATGAAGGTCCTTTAAAATGTTGATTGAAATATTTTGCCCTTCATAATAAGATTTTAAAATAGAAAAAATTGTCATTTACTATTTTTTCTCAAGTTATTATTAATATATACAAAGAAATCTAATTTATAAGATGTCTATGATTAAGATTATATTAATTATATATTAAAATCTAGAATTTTAGGCTTGTAACCACATTATTTATGTAAATTTGCTAGAGATGACACTACCATAAAAAATTGATACCATAATTCATTTTTACTTTGCAAAAGAAAAATATTTTTTCCCATACTTAGGTAACCCCTTTCTTGGAGGAAAATGTTTTGGACATCTATGAATTAAGGATCCTTCCTCTCTACAACATCATAACATCCTCAATGTAGTCCTCTAATGAAGTCTTGTTTAGGAGGAGATCATTCTCCCAATAGTTTTTTACTTTCTTTATATCAGTCATGACCAAACCACTTTGATATATGATGAGATTTTTATAATTTCTCTTTGTTATAAATTTCAAGGTTTCTTTGTTGGCTTCCGCACGAAGCCCTCTTATTTCGATCCCAACAATATACTCATAATTTGAGTGCAATCGTATTCTAAGGGTATATCAATAGCTTGGCTAACTGGATGACACAATTGCATGACAAATCATCCAAAGTTTGAGAATATGCTACTAATGGCTTTTAGAAAAGAAAAATTAACACAATTTTTTTTTTTTGAGCAAGGTAAAGTTTAGGAGAACACAAATTGTACTCGCAATCTTGATGATAGTATCGTTTTTATTTATTTGTTTTGTGATTGCAATTTATTTTCTTGATATATATATGTGTGTGTGTGTGTGTGTAAATTTGTGTCAAACTTCTCATTTAAATGAATATGCCAAATATACGTGCATGCGCATACGCTAAACTAATCTAGGAAAAAGTGTGTTCCCTCGTTATTTTAGATATCTAGAACTCAGAATAATTGATGCTGCTCATAAATTCAACCTTCTATTGGTCTCTTCTTCCTCTTCATGTCTCTCTTTTCATTATTATGGTTATGATGCAATCAAGTTATACCATGGAACTGAACTAATTATTCTGTCAGTGCAAACAATTCGACTATCATACCTCTTTCACAAGTGGTATGGCTCTTTCTTGTCATCTTTTGCAGTATCTGGACTGGAGTGAGAGTCTGTGCAGTACATGCATTTAGATATTGGAAATTGCTTATTGACTGTTTGGACAAAGAATACTAGTGGTTGTATGCATTGCTGTTCTGTACTATTTTGCTGTTTTATTTTCTGATTTTCTTTCTGAAGGATGTTTCTCCCCTTTCATTTGTACCTTTTTTTTTGTTTAATTGATTTCTTTGTGTGCTTTAGTTCTTCAGGAATGGGAGGTTCATCACGTGAACCTCGTCTAGTAGTTCCCTTCCGCAACTTTGAGGAGGAAATGAAGCATCCGGGAGTCTGGGAGGCAGAGAAACGTTCTACTTCTACAGCAGATGCTGCTCAAGACAATCTTGCTTCATTGTATCGTCCTCCTTTTGCCTTGATGTACCATGGGTCTTTTGAGAAGGTAAGTGGACCTTATCAATGGAAAATTTTTCATTCCCCCATTAGTAAATATTTCATTTGTTTCTGTGGTGATTTTCCTTGCTATTGTTGCTCTTGCGAGGAGTTTTCTGGATTTATACATTTGAGATTTATGCCCAGTGGGTTCTGTCAACTATTGAGTAGTCTTGTGGAAGATTTATATGTTACCCAAGAATCTTATAATGTTGTGGCATTTCAAAAGTCAAAACTAACTAGTAATAGAAGTTATTCTCTTTACAACTAGTGATGATGTTGGTTACTTGTGTTCCCTTTATCAAGTAGAGGGGTAACAAAGTAAACTGCAATGTTGTTGGTTTTGGCTTTTCAGAGATGCTAGATGTCAATTTTTTTTATTATTATGCTTCTATCATTGCTTCATTACATTTCATATTATCCTAGTTATCATGTTCTTTTACTAGTAACTTGTTAAGTTTACGAGCTTTGCACCTGTGTATTACTTTTTGATTAATAAATGTATACAAAAAGAACAAATTTGTTGTGTGTATATTATATTATTAAGTACAAAACTTGAAAAATATAACATTACATGGTCTACGCATTCCTCTCTTTTGTTCTTTTCTTTGGTTGGTTTAAAAGTGTTTGCATTAATATAAAAGAAGAAGAGTATAAATTCTCAAAAAAAAGAAGAGTAATATACTTATCAAAAGTCAAAAGAAAAGAAGAGACGTGTTTGCATTAATAACTTAAAGCACCACCATGTGCAATAAATATACTGAAGTAGGAAGTCTTACTAAAACAAGTGACTTTCTATAAAAAATCAGCCTACTACCTGAACGAAAGGGGATATTTTGAAGCGCCAAAATTCGAGAAAGTAGGATACTGTCGGGGAAGTAGAGAGTTTTACAAAAACAATTGACTTCCCCAAGAACTGCAGCCTACTATCTGTATGAAAGGGGACATTTTGAAGCGCCAAAATTTGAGAAAGTAGGATACTGTTAGGATCTATGAACTGAGATCATTTGTTCTTTCTAAAAAGGAAAAACTACGTTGAATAGCAATCTCTATTGATGTTCTGGAGGGCTGTATTTGTTTTACTGCATTGAATTGATTTTTAATCCACGTGTCTTATGCCTATCAAGCTGGTTGTTCTAAACTGTGGAAAAGAAACAAAATCTTGCGTCAGTGGTTGCTGTCTCTTGTTTTAACTTTTTGGGTTGTGCTTCATTTGATGTTTTTGTTAAGTGAGTACATTACTATTTCGCCGAGTTCCTTTGTTGGATATTTATGCTATTATGTGTAATTACAGGCAAAAGATGCTGCTAGAGCTCAAAACAAATGGCTCTTGGTGAATATGCAGTCCACGCGAGAATTCAGCTCACATATGGTATATCTCTTGACATCTCCTCCTCTAGACAGAGATATTGGGAACATAGTAGCTGAGCCAATATGATCTTTTCCTAGTTATGTCTGTGACTCACTTTTGGTTCGTGTAATCTGCTTTTGAAGCTTAACCGAGACACTTGGGCTAATGAGGCTGTTGCCCAGACTATCAAAAGTAACTTCATCTTCTGGCAGGTTGGCACTCTTCCTTCCTTTCTTTATTTCTTTCTTTTAAAATACTCCCTCTGTTTCAATTTGTTTGTCTGGTTTTAACTTGGCATAGAGTTAAAGAAAGTAAAGAAGACTTCTTAATCTTGTGTCTAAACCTAAAGATATGTTGAATGTACCAAAATGTCCATTAATCTTGTGGTCTTAAGTGCGATGTGAGTTGCCAAAAATGGAAAGAGACATTCTTTTTGAAACGGATGAAAAAAGAAAGACAAACAAATTGAAATGGAGAAAATAGTTTGGTAGTCAGATTGCATGCTGTTTTACCAGTGGTCCGCTCTTTTATGGTGTAACATTGTTAGTTCGCTCGATATATCATTCACAGGTCACTAGAAAGTGTTCGAAATCTATCTTGGTGCTGAGTCGTCTGGTTAGATATTTGGCTCTGTATGTTGTCATGTTAGATGACATCAATAGAATCTTTTGGTTTTGGAAGAAAGCAAAAGAACGAGAGACTATGGGTGTGTTCATTACGAAGGAAAATGTTTTCCATGAAAAATTTTGACCAACCTAACACACCCTATGTGCATACGTAATGTTAATGTGCCTGACTAAAATGTCAGATTTTGCTGGATCACTGTCCTCTGTAAGTTAGAAATACATGAGCTTCTTTAGCCTTGAGCTTGGACAGAGGAAGTAGGAAAAATTATGGTTCCACACTCTCTCAAAGGAGAACATGGCATGCAGTCCTTACACTTCTGAAGGTGCCTGGGTAAATGTTTGGAATAGATTGTGGACACAATCCCAAATACATTTTTGACAACTTTGATGCCATAGCTAGCAGCTAGAGATAAGACCACCAATGGGTATATAAGTTTGATGTTAGTCTAGCTTCCAAGTGAAACCGTAATGGACTAGCCTACATGGTAAGATGTAAGAGTTAAAAGTACTTGAGAGAACTTGAAACAGTTATTAGTGTGAGTAACTTTTAACTACCAGACTTAAATGGACCCATAAACTGTTCCATTGAGAGAGCAAAGTTTCAATTCATATATGCATGCTGAATATCTGGCTTGTAGATCTGTGTAACAATCTTGGGTTCATACTTGCAAGAGCTGATGGAAAAGACACAAAGGATAAAGCAGGCAGTCTCCTTTGTTCTATTTGGGGTGATTTTGCTGATGGGGATACTAAATTACTGTCATTTTACTGGAAGTCCCAAAGGGCTACATTATTCTTGTCATCACATTGGCTTGCATGGTTCTTAAAGTAGTAGTAGCTTCGGTTACTTCTGTGTTTTCCCTTTTTTTTTTTGGTTGTCGGAGTAGTTAAAAGTTTGAAAAATGTCTTTCTGTTTCACCCAATGTTCAATTTGCTTCTTTGCATGCAGGTGTATGATGATACTGAGGAGGGCAGCAAAGTTTGCACGTACTACAAGTTAGATTCTATGCCTGTCGTAATGGTAATTGATCCTATAACAGGTCAGAAGATGCGTTCTTGGCGTGGAATGGTTCAGCCAGAAACTTTGCTAGAGGTCTGGTGTTGTTCATTTACCTTGTTCTACTTGCCTACTAAAGTTGTAGGAGTTGGGTAACTTTGTGTGTTTATAGCAATCTAATACAACTGAGGGGAACTGATATTATTATTTTCTGATGCAGGACCTCATATCCTTCATGGATGCTAGCCCCTCAGAACATCATGTTAATCTATCTCATAAACGACCCAGAGAAACTCCTCAGGCACCTCGTCATCCCCAACCTCAACCTCAACCTCAACCTCAACCTCAACCTCAACCTCAGTCACAGCCTCAGAGTAAGTTCAATGTTTTTCTAATTCTGTACAAAGTAACAGGTTTCAGTTTTTGAGAAGAATTATTTATTGCAAAGGCAGAGTGAAACTTTTCAGTGAGGTGAAACTCAACAACAAAATACCCTGTGTAGTCCCAGAGTGGGGTCTACAAGTTCATAATAATGGGCCTCAACTCAATGTAAGAGATCACACCGCGGCCACAAAACCAGAGCACGAAGGATCGGCGACATGGGTCGCCAAGAGAAAGGGCAGGTTAGTCGAATCTCCTCAAGGAAATTTAACCGGGTAAGATTCATCTTTTGATGGCTTAAAATGGAACAATGAACCAGGGACGTTGACATGCAGGGAAAAAAAGCGAATTGAGAAAGTTTGCTGGGGTCTGACTGGTGGGACATGTGCAATTCGCCGATGGATGCAAAAGAGACGGCAAACATATAATACAGTACTGTTTATGTGAGTATGTCTGTGCTTACCTTTATCATCGTCCAAACGGAGTTGTCACTGCCACCCCATGCGGGCATACAGAAAGACGGGAACGAATATGATAGAAAGATCAGGGTTAGACCAATCTAGAGGCGATAAGCGGATTGGGACATAACGTCACATTTGAACTAGCATCACCGGCCGATAACAAAAGGAACGCAAATGGAAGAAAGGAGAATAGGGAGATGGAGAAAAAGAGACAAGGATAAGGATAAGAAAGATAGGGGACGCGGGAAAAGCAGTGGGATATGAAAGAAGAGGAGGGGAAGGAACGAAAGCGAGAAAATGAAAAACGAGGGGAAAGGGAGGAACAATGGGATGAAGGGAGGAGTAAGAGCGGAAGGAGAACTGTACGAGTGGAGATGTCAGTATGAGAAAATTAATGAGATAAAGAGAGAGAAGAAGGGAATGTCGAGACACAGGGGCAGCCGACGGGAAAAATAAAAAAGGTTAGGCAATTAGAATCCTTCGACAAAAATAAAGGAAAATAGCTGGTCTCGGGACTACGGGGGCCACTCAAAAAAACTCACGAAGTACCAAGACCAGATATACGGGTTTATACTGGCGTCCTATTTAAATAGCCAGAATTATAGAGAAAAGAAGGGGGTTTATTTTTTAGTGGGTATTACTTACCCATGTGTCCTCCTCTCCACTCTGCCCCCTTCCCTCCCTAGCCC
The DNA here is from genome assembly GCA_027704765.1 of Solanum habrochaites. Taxonomy (NCBI): domain Eukaryota; kingdom Viridiplantae; phylum Streptophyta; class Magnoliopsida; order Solanales; family Solanaceae; genus Solanum; species Solanum habrochaites. The sequence goes on from JAKWJA010002492.1 coordinate 2,126,266, forward strand.
CGAACGCCCCCCATTACAACACAGCAACGAAAGATACACCGAACGATAACTCTCATATTAGGACTTGTGGCGACCAAGTCCCCATCTCTGGTCGGTCGTCTCTGTCAGCATTCTTGTTCAGGGACATTTTCCTCTAAACAGACTAATATAACCGGCGACAAATGATGCAATGGTTAGTACACAGAGACATAATATGCTCAAAGTCATACCCTACTACCCGATTAATCCTGCCTCAATACAAAAAGAAGGAAACATCCATTAAAAACCCAATGGTGACGAAACCCTTCTCTGCAGAGTTGCAATTCGCTTTCCTGATGGACGCAGGCTTCAAAGGAATTTCTTACGAACTGACTCAATTAAGGTTAGACTTTAGTTTAATTTTCCTGTTTACTAGAGTTGACGCCTCTCAACTTTGGCTTGTGGTGTATTCTGATTTGATCTCCTAGATTCCAGTCTCGTAGGCTAACATGTCAGCTTTGTGCTTATAGCTACAAATTCTTTTTAAAGTGTTCAGCATATGATTTTTGTATTTACAAAAGTTGAATCTCCTGAGCCATACGGCGTCTTAGTTAGATTTAGTATTTATCCATATAATACAAACAAAACTGAACTGCATGATGTCTGCATCTGATAAAGGGACGATACTCATTTAGTGATGTAGTGATTTCCTTTTCTTAAACCATGTGAACATAGCAGAATGTTTCATTCCGTTATAATCGGTTCCTGAGTAAATAGTCGATAAAAGCAATTTGTAATTCCTTGAGAATGCATTCGTCTTACATGATTTCCTTTTTATCTTTATCTTGTTCCTATTGCCTGCTTGGGTCCTTCTGTTCTACTCAGTTTGAGGAAGCTGAGTCGAGGCCATTCAAATTCACCCAAGCAATTCCAGGTGTATCAAAGTTTTTGGAGTTCGATAACAACATGACCTTTGAGGAATCCGGTCTTGTTGCCAATCAATTTCATTTCATACCCAGCCGAGAGAAGGAGAGCGCAAACTTGTTGTAGTTTCAGCCGCTGGGTTTTATCGTTATAGTTACACTTCCTCCATCTAAGGATGTCCCGTGTAGGATGGCATGTTCCTACTAGCGCGGCAGGTACTTTCTTCATTCCGTTAATGTCTACTTATTTTAAGACAAAGAGGAACAAAAAAAAAAGGTTACTTTTTGCTGTTATTTTACTTTCAAATATAGTATCTTGGCTTTAATATTGTATAAGATGGTATGAAGTTTGTACATTTTGCTAAACATGTACATAATTATGATTAGTTCTTGGTGGCTTTTAGTCTTGTCAATTTTTATAATCTTTTATACCATATCATTGCTCGTTTTTTCGTCTTCGTGCCTGCTCTCCCCCACTCTTTGATCCTTGAGACCGGCGTACCACACAGGCATCTTTCGTTTACACTCTACACACGCGGCACATCGTGATTCTGAAACTCTAAGCCCTAGTCAGAGAAACACCCACTAGATTTGTGCCTTACGAACGTGGCCTTAAGTTGCATCATACCACTACCCAACTCAAACCGTCACCACCCACTTGGAAATAGTCAAAAGAAAACATAGACGAATTAAGGGGGGGACAAACCAGCGTGACGTACTTTAGGTTGTACTGTGAAGAATGTGAGGAGGAAACAGCCCATGCGAAGAATAGATGAAGACGGAAGAACGTAAAAACACAAGTAACTAAAAAGAATCAATGAAAATTGAGAAAAAACGGGCATAAGTCGGCCAGACTACCAAATGAGATGAAATGATATCAAAATCTAATCAATCAATTATTTAACTATCTTATAGGATCGGAGGCCAGAGAAAAAAAAAAAAAAAAAAAAACAAGAGGAAAGACCACACCCAAAGATACTGAATAGAAATTAACGAAACGGAGAAACCAAATGAGTATGTCTTAGTCCTTAGAGGTTTTTGTCTTGAAAGAAAAAAAACAAGTGGTTCGGTTTTATTAGGCAAGTGTCAAAAATGCTAAATACGAGCACCTTTTACAGAACGTGACCATACTATTGGATCCGAGCAATTTGCCATGTCGATTTGCCTTTCGGAAAGGTGTAAAGAAGGAAAGGGGGAAGCGCGCTACAATATAATACGAATCTAATAACTTGTCTATCCCATCCCCATTTATAATATAACCTTGTAGAGATTATGATCCAAAACTTCAGTATCACACAAGAAATGGCTAACTAAATACCTTAATTTTGTATAACTATGATAATAAATATTCACTGACCAAAATATGCATATGGGGGATAATTAGTGTGAATATCCATTACTTTTATAAATAAAATCTCCCATTTTCACCTTCATAACCTACCCCATGATTTCAAATAGGTTAAGTTCCATATACTTTGCAACTCTTTATATCCCTCAATATAATCCTATAAAAAAAATAGTGATATTACATACTCCATCCATCACATAATACAGACTTGGAAAATACTTTAAAGACAAGAGAGAAACTTATGTGCCTTTTCTATCAGAACAAGTTAAAAGAAAGGATGAAGCACATAGTAGAAAATTTACCAAAATCTCACTCAACTGAAAGAACAGGGTTTATTGAGTGCAAACATGACTGATTTAAAAGTTATTGTTAAGCTTTAACTAACATATATGAAAGTAACAACATAAATGAATATGGTAGAAAGGTTCAGAATAGGCGACGGATAATATTTTTAGGAATGAAACAATCCATTTTCCACTGTAAACAACTATCTCAATACAGCAGGGTAAGAGAGTTGGGGGGGGGGGGGGGTCTTATGACATCATAGTTCATATATCCCACCTCTTCTTCGCGCGGAACATCAAAGTTGAAGATGTGATGTCATCTTGAGGCACTTGAAGCATAAATTGTACTTTCATCTTCATGGGAGCTGTCTTTGCTTTTCCGCTTTCCTCGCCAACCTAAACAAACAGAAAATCCATGCTATAGACTTCAATTTCAAAAAAAATGTACATCATTCAATCATATGCACTCCTTATAGAGTGAGCAATTAGGGCAATGCCCAATTTCGTATTCTTTCAAATTTGTTATGCATGCAATGATTAGATAAATAAGCACCTGTATACTATAAGGGTCGTTTGGTTGGAAACATGTTATCCCAGGATAACTGCATTAGCTATCCTGGGATAACTTATTCCATCACTATGATATAAATGGTGAGATAAGTTACCCCAAACATGGCAACTAAACAACATAAAAGTTTTTTATCCCATCACTATTATTTTTAATCCCTCACACCAAACGAGCCCTAGGATTATCACAGAACACTGTTAGTGATTTGCACTTTCTGTCTCTTTTTCTTTATTTCATGTCATCAGGATCAATATGTCAAATGGATGAAACCATATCAGGATCTTGATCATAAGCTAAATTATTCAGTATCGTGACAACTGTGCAGCAGCCAGAATAAGTGAAAAAGACAATAGAACGAATGGGTTATCAGGTCGCACAACAAGATGAAACCAAAAATAATCACATGAGACAAAAAGTAGAAAACCTTTTAACATATGAGAGTGTGATCTCCATATCATTAACAAACAAATGAAGCAAAAATGTTGAATATCAGCATCTTCATGTAGTTCTCACATTTACTCTGCTGGAAAGGATCCTCCAGCCATTGAAAAATCCATTTTTTCATACTCTTTCTAAGCCATGCGTATAATGAAAAATTACCAAGTTGTTAAGAATATCATGGCAGTAAATATTAGCATAATTATAACCTAAGCCGTAATACCGGTTAATTGAATGGCAGCACCCACTTTGTTTGAATCGAGAGAAAGAGACCTTTCTTTTTTATTGTTTCTACCTTTAATTATTATCCGTGTTCAGGCTAGTCGCCTTCTAGACATTAAGAACAAAAACATACTAAATATGGCAAGTAAAACTTCAATTGTTAAAGAAAAAAGTAAGTTGAAGTAATGAAAGGAACATGTCAAAGCTATCAATGTACTTTTTTGATAAGCGCTGTCAATGAACTTGAAGATAACTACTAAGACAAATTTTGGAACTGAATTTTTTTATTTTTTTAAAAACTGGATAACTACTAAGGCAAATTAAAGCAGCACAGCAATTAAAGCTCAGTTTGTTCCCATTTGTGAAAGGGTTGCCAAAAGAACTTACCCAAAGAGATGCCCACCCAAGTCGCACTTCCGAATCATAACCAGCTTTAAACTTGTAGTCTTTTCCAATATTGTGTTTATAGACGGTGCTCCAGTAGTTTGTGTCCAAATTATACCAGTAGCTGACCCCAAAAAAAATATATCAATAGATTGGCAGTTAAAATAATCAAGTTTATGAATACAAGACTATGGAAATCGATTGTAAATGTATTCCTATCAGGATTTTTCATAAATGAACTGATAATTTCAAACAATATGCAGTTCTGTATCATGATAGGACTTCACACTTTTAGCTATATTTCCATATGAAGAAAAAATGTATTATTATGTCTATACGACGTTGCATGAATCAGGTGGTATAAAAGCAGTTCCCACCCTTATGGTATATTCAGGAAAATAAAGGTTCATTATCCAAATTCCAGAAGCATAATCTCACTATATCAGTTTCTAATCAAATAGTGACATCTGATATATAGTACATTTTGTTTGTAAGTAAACAAAGGTACTAATGTTAGATATGATATGCATATGCATAGGAAAATCATAATATATTATATACCAACACCTTAAGGTCATGAATAGGATAGAGTGGGACATCACCCTCCACTTGTCTGAGGACCGACCTCCCGACCGCCTTTGAAGGCAACGACACTTGCATTTGAAAGGTAGGAAGGCTAAGGGATAATGTCCATTTGCTCATCCTGAAACATAGGAATGGTCAACTCCAAATAGAGATTCAAATGTAGAGAGAAACTTCCAAACCATATAAATATGGAATCAGATGCTGCAGGACTTTAAGATAATCATTTTTGGTGTGCATTTTAGATACACGGAGACAAAAGAACTGAGGGGTTCAATCGAATCAAAATGAATATGCAGACCTATAACCTATTCAAAGAGAATGAAAAGGAAAAAGTCTCAGAAAAATGCATAATTAAAAAAAAATTTAATGTGATTTACAGCATAAGTTTCAGTAACAAGTATTGTTATTTCAGACACCATCGATTTCTACCACAGGTTGTCGATAAAGAGAGGGGAAAAACAGATAAACAGCTATGAGAATCCAAAAGATGATTTTGTCACTTTTGATATATGTTATAATTCTCTTTTCACCTATTATCTATTTCTGTTTTTTAGTTTCTTATTCTTTTAAGTTACTAAATACTAATAGGGGCAGTTACATTAAAGTGAAACATGAAACAAATCCTTCATAAAACACTAAAACATAATGCAAATTTAGTATTGTCACATGTTGGTTTACTAAATTTGTGTCACTTCTCATGTTCAGCCTAAGAAATATGCTTCATGTGCTCTCCTTTCAAGAGTAGCAGACCACCTTGTCTGTATCTAAGAGAGAGAGAGAGAGCATTTCATCTGGTGTACAACTAAATACCAAATGATATAAAACAGTGACCAACTGCTTAACAGCCAAGAAAGAACTCAAGAAAAGCATAAAGGACTGGACATCTGCAATCCAATAAAAGTTGGGCAAAAACAAAATGAACAAGTAGTGAAAAAGAAACTACCTTAAAGCAGTATCTCAGATCCAAAGCTTCATCCTTGTATTTTGCAGTACAAACTCCATTCAGGATCTGGCCTTTAAGGATTCCATTCACTGATAGTATTCTCTTTGCTTGCTCCTCCTCCTCCTCCTCTTTCTCTTCTAGTGAAACTTCACCTAGAGGAAATCTGATGGTTGCTCTTGGCTGCAGCAGGATGATTATAGAATGAATAAAAAAAAATGTAAGATAAAGCACAGATAGAGCCAAAACTCAGATGCCAGACTTCGTCAAACATAAGATACTAATAACATTCTGAAAATCTAAGCTGTCTCCTCACTGTCCCTACAGAATGTTGATAATATCTTCACCAGTAATTTTTCTCAAAGATAACCGCGAATCCGAATCGAATACTGTACATAGAGATAAGGTCATACCTTGCCAATTGCCGGAACAGCAGAAGACAACTCAAACTTGTAAGCTGGACCTGCCAGATCAGCTACCATTGCCAGTTCTCCTTGTTGCGACTAGTATGACCAAAAGAAGTGTGAGCGATAAGTGGTATTGTGCTCATAAAGCATGAAAACAGAAACAATCATATCACATACTAGATAGTAATCCGGAGACTGAAGCAACACATAAACGAGTCAAAGTGTCACATGTATTTCTAGAAAACTAGAGTTTAATAATGATCCTGCAACATCGATTGGGAATAAACTTGCCAATAACTTCATCACAAGTTAGGTTCACAACAGGATGGCACATAAAAGATAGGAAAGAAAGCATGTGCATCTTTATAAATGCCAAGCTATCCAGACTCCGTATTGTCTACTTCCTCCACCCCATTTTGTATGATGGTGTTTGACTGGATTAGGAGTTCAGGTTATAACAACAACAACATACCCAGTGTAATCTCACATAGTGGGATCTGAGAGGCTAGAGTGCACACAGACCTTACCCCTACCTCAGAGATGAGGTAGAGAGGCTGATACCAATAGACTCTCGGCTCAAGACAAAACAATTTTAGAAAAAGATGTAACTGAAGTACAAGAGACAATAGAAAATAACAAAAACAACAAATAGTAGCAGAAGAGTCCTATAACAATAATCCTAAAATCAAACTACACAAAACAACAGATAGTAAGGGCAACAAGCCAATACACTCCTACTTACTCGTATAGATGCACTCCTACCCACTCACCTTCCACCCTAATTCGTTTCATTCACACCTTCCTAATTTATCTATGTGGTATTGCACAAGAAAATAAGATAATCAAGATACAGATTTTCTATACTGTTTAAAACTTGCACCAGATGGAAAATGGGAATAGCCTGAGACAGTGCAAGTGGGGGATTTTGGGCTAGTCTCCTCCCTCACACTCAAACACAAATCGATAAGCCAAAACATATGTACTCAGTTTATCCTCTTTTTTTTTTAAATAATCGAGAAATAAGTCTGATACCAACCTTTAGGGCCAACTGTAGCATTCTAAACCGGGATGATGGGGCGTCCCCTCTACCCTTCTCAACTATATACTCGACTTAGTTCGCTTGACACAAGGCTTGAATGCATAGGCTTGAACGCATAGGTTTGAGCTTGTGACCTAAGACACAAGTCCCTCAACCTTTGTCAAGTGAGCTAACCCTTGGGGACCCATTTATATGACACTAATACAGTTTAACGTGTCATGTTTTCTTTTACTTCGCTTTTTTTAAACATTTCCTAAATATAATCATCATAAATTATGACTTACATTACATCATAGATAACTTTCAACTATGTATCTTAAATTTAAAAAATATTGAACAATGGATATTGTATTAACCTGAAATAGAGCCGTTTTATTGTATCTTACTCAAAATATTGGGAAGGGATATCTAAATTAACATAGAACTAGGTAGTATAAACTTTGAGTATAGATGATATCTACATAAATGGAGGTTATATATATGGAAGAAAGAATGAAACACCACATGTGGATATATACACACATAAATCTGCCGATATCGGAACACCATCATTCATTTGGAAATTGGAACAGAGACCGCATAGAATTAGCGATCAACCTGTACTGAATACAAAATTACCATATCCAAATATAAACACCCCTACAGTAGCAGAACAAATGTTACACAAAGAAGTAAAGTTCACACCTTCACAACACATGCAGTATTGAAATGCAAACCAGAAGCCAATTAAGAAGCATCAATATATTTAAATATGGTGAGCCAAGCAATGTACTCTTTGATTAGGATTTATAAAGCAAAAGGGCAGCCAATCACTAAACATCCTCCATTCACGCAGGGTCAGGAATAGCATTTCTTAACAATGTTAAGCTATAGAAATCATAAATTAGCTAGTGGTAAGGTGAGGTCCGTGTACACACTACCCTCCCAAACATCACTTGTTGGATTATACTGAGTATCTTGTTGTATTCTATTTTTTCACATAAAATTAAAACTCCATAATCAAAACACAAACACCAATACTCAGTACCCACAAAAAAAAAAGTGTTACATAAAACAGTATAAATTTCACACCTTTACTTCATGAACAGCCTTAAACTGCAAACCAGGAGCCACATCAAACGAAGCATTGACAAGAGCATTCTTCTCTTCAATATCATAATGAAGTGACAAATACTTCGAAGTTAACGCCAATTGAGGATCCGATATCTCACCCTTCCCATTATTCTGAAATGAAAACTTCAACTTCGCCAAACTATCCAGCACTTTGCATGAAATTCTGTGGAAGAATACAGAGCTATCGCTGTCAAACTCCGTCGTCACTCTTAGCTTCGGCCGTTGCCGGAACCATGCCGCTGGAACAAATCCACCACCGCTAGTCACCGGCGGTGATTCCGGTGGAGATGAAGGCTGAGCTGATACAATTAAGGAGTTAGGGTTTGGTGGAGATATCAATTCCAATTTGGATTCCGCCATTAGAAAATGAAATTTTTGTAGAAATTTTGTGCTTTTGTATATGTGTGTGAGAGAGAGAGTAGAGAGTGGACTTAATTTTAGGCGGAAATGTATATGAAGATTTATTTCTATTTATTATCCTTCATTTGGGAGATATCTAACATTTTGTTTCGACGGTCGATATCGATAGTTTCATAATGTATCGTATTATACGCTAATAATGTTCTATTATTATATAGTGCCCAACACTTCTCTATATACTTTCTCTTTGATAATGATTTTCTACTATTATATAGTAGTAGTTATACGGAGATGAATCTTTGAAGCAGAAAAATATTATTTTATAGAGATATTATTTATCTGATAAAGTAATAGTTATTAATTTAAAGAGTGTTCTGAGATTCAATAAAAGCTAATTTGATAATATCAAATCATAATATGTTACTAATTTATGTATCTTATTTATTATTGGACAACTTTCACATATAACAAACACAAAATTCAAATTTGTATGCTATAACAAAGTTTGTATAATTGTGCTCCATAGAAAACATATATATGACATAATCGTTATACATCTACAATTGAAACTATGGCCTATTTCTCTATACATATATACAAGAAGCAATTGCATACTTCTTGGTCTTCAATCCTAGCAAATTTTGTATACATTGAATTTGAATTGTAGAAAAGTAAAAGATAAATTAGCCCATTTGAATATATATAAAATGAGAAAGAAGAGAAGGCAAAACTAGACATTGAGCAATGAAATATACACTTGAATCACCCGGGGGGAATTGTATCAAACGACGAAGAGAGGAATATATACAATTTGAATTGTAAAAACGAGAAAGAGGAAAAAGACAAAAGAGACATGGGCATGGAAATAGTGTATTATATAATTATCATTGTAAGGCAATGCTATAATGTATTTTGTCTTATATCCTTATCAGTGTATACGGAAGCTCTATATGTTATATGCCATGTGATATCTAAAATTTCTCTAGCTTTATACAAACAGAGGCACAATTTATCTTCTATGTATAAATGCGGAGAGAGACGAGCGATAAGGAATACATCATCAAAACATATAAGCTAACTGTAATTATAAAAAAAACATTTACATATTAGTTTGTTATTCATACAATTATCCTTATTAAATTACGTAAAAAAACTAAATTTATTACTAAGTACATTGAATACATCAAATCATTGTACTTACTATTATGTATCTATTTAATAATATTATATATCAACAAGATCATTATCATAAAGTACCTGTTCTGTCTAGGACAAATTACCCTTGTCCCGCATCTTTTTTTTGTTCCCGCTTTCTTCTCCTCTCTCCGTCCCCCGTGTTTCTCCTCTTTTGTCTCCACCCCCCCGCTCCACTTCTGTCTCCTCTTTCCTGCCTTTTCTCCCAAATCTTGAACTATCCACTTCTAGTCGTGTTAGCGTGCTCAGAGGACAAATGTTCAAACCAAAACCTGAATCAACCAAAGTTTTGGTGACTACCTTAATTCTGATATTGGGTAGAAATATACAAAGCTTTGTTGTGAGACATTCCTTTATTATGATTACAATTAATAAAAAACACAATAAATATTTGGGATGGGATTTTACTCAATCTGCTGATCAGGCCTGATCCGGTTGGACCTGGTCTTGGTTCGATCTACACTCATTAGCCCTGTTGAATGGCTAGTGGGCCTCAAAATGTTTCTTTTAGCCTCTCCCTACTATTCTAAATTTTATCCGATGAATGAATGCAATACATGGAAGACTTTATCTACGACATTTTCTATTGTTATTTTCATGTAAAAAGAATGAATAATTACGAAATGCTTACTGCCTTTGATTTGGTAATTCTAAGTGATCCATTCGGTCTATATTCTATATCCATTGTCGTAGCCAAAAGGGTCCCTTTCTTACTTGTATTAATCCCAACTATAATAAAATACACTTCAATCCGCGTCAATAAGTCATAAAACATCTTCTTTTTTTTATTATATATATTTGAGATTGCAATAATTAAAAGATATGTCATATTTTATATGGTTGAATAAAAACACATTAATATTACTTAATATTTTTTTAACAAAGTGTTTAATTAGAAACACATTATTAATAGTTGATGTTTAATTAGAATATTGATTATTTAGTTCAGTGTCTAAATAAAACATTTTGACATATTTAAAGGATTGGCCATGCATTAAAGCCAAAATGGAAAATAGTTTCCACTTGATTACAATAATAAATGAAAAAAATAATGTATACACATATCTTATTAGTTATCTCTACCTTTTATTATGATTTAAATATTCAAAAGGTACACAATATATACAATCTTATCTATGTTTATGAGTCTTGAGATGATGGAAAAATTAATTAAAGGTGCAAGTGAAGAGACCTCTAACCCTTGGGAATAAAAGCAAAATGAATACCACTTAATTAATCACCTTTAAATGCTTAGAAATGAAGAGTCCATTTGATTTATATATGTATAGCCATACGTAATTACAATCCAAGTATTAAACAGTTCATTTGAGACAAGAAGTGATTGATTAGAGGCATGGGAGGTATAGTATTAACTACAAAATTTATCTGTCGCTAAATTCCGTTATTTATTAAAGTTGTATATACATAATATTCAAATGTTAACTTTTTTAAATTTCCATTTCAGAAGTAAGCATGGAAACTATTAATAATTCATTACCAACACGTTACTTGTTGAAGATTGAATCATTTTCGTTGCTATCAGAAAATGGTATTTCCAAGTATGAATCAAATGAGTTCGAATCTGGTGGCTTCAATTGGTATTTATCTCATCATTAATTTCAAAAAAAAAAAAATTGACTAAACTTTCAGTTTCATTTTTTTGTGTAATTAGGCCTGATTAGACGTGACATGACATAATTTCAACGAGTACATTATAAAAATCCCTAGTGAATCCGTTGCTAATTGAATTTTCTAGTAATTTGTCACTAATTTATTGTCTAAACTGATATGAGCCTGAATTTTTACTGGTTTATATGAATATGATCTCTTTCGTTTTTAGTATGTTTGAAAAAGAATTATTTTTTTTGGTAATATTTTAATTTCAGCATTTCACGTGGGATGTTTAAGGTCACAGCATGAACAATTTTGTACATTTAAACTAACTTTAAAATTTAGGACCACAAGATACAAAATTCTTCTTTGTACTCTTAAACTCCGTGTCAAGTCAAACCATGTCATAATTATTATGCTTTGTTACGCTTTCTCCATTAATTTCTATGTCTTGTTCTATCTCAGTATTCTTGTTTTTGAACTGTCTATGAGGTAGGGGGTAAGGCCTGAGTACACTACTCAAACCCCACTATGCATGTTGTTAGCTTTTGAGAATTTGATATTGTTCATACATTAACCAAATAATGATCATGATTCATATCAAAGTTCAGACAGATAGTCTGTTGAATCTAACTTTACATTCCTCTCGTCTTGTGGTTTTCCTTCTCGTATTTGTTTTCCGGTGAGAGGTCTGTAAAGCTGCAGGCTGCGTTGCTCAGTAGAATTGTTATTAGTCCTCTGGCTATAGACTTTTTTTCCTAATTGAAGAACATGTTATAGGAAAATGATCATTCATCCTAACGGAGACCGAGATGGAACAGGACATATATCTATATACTTGGCTATTATTGGGACAAGCTTGTTGAATACTGTTCGCGAGGTGAATGCCTCGTTTAGCTTCTTGATATTTGATCAAATTCATGACAACTTTACTGTATGAACTGGGTATAATGACATATTATTCCTCTTGACAGCGGTTACTCACGTACAACAAGAATAACTTTTAGCGGCATTAAATATTGACACATAATAGAGTACGCCATTAGAACGGAATGTCGCTAAAAGGCTTTTAAAATATAATAACCCCCCTCTACAAAGAGTGGACATTGCCGTACCAACACATATGATCATGTTTGTTGTAGTGCTTGGAGGCGGATCTTTGTGTTGTCAATTGTAGGAACAAGTTTTTTTTGAATGTCGGAATGAGAGGCATTTTTCACAAATCACGCTGAATGGAAATGTATCTCACATAAAACATTGAAAGATCTGTCTAAAGGTTACGTTGTTGATGACAAATGTATCTTTGGAGTTGACGTATATGTTGTCAAAAAGCAGGGAATAGGTGAATGTATGTCCTTATTGAATGGAACCAAGCCTTATAAGCACGAATGGAAGATTACTGAGTTTTCAAAATTGAAGAAAAGAGTGTATTCTGAAGAGTTTACTGTTGGAGAATATACATGGTACATTAATATATCCATGTCCATTATGTATATTGTTATTTATATGAGAAAAATAAAGTTAAATCCCCTTTACGGGCACTTGAACTTGCAGGAACTTTTCTTTATAATCTACAAAAGAAAAAAAGTGAATCGGACAAATGGAAGAATACTCATGTCTTTCTTGAATCAGTTGCTGCTAAAGGATTTGATCGCCAAAAAAGAGTCGAGGCAAAATTTAGCATTTCTCTCAAAAACCGGACTGGTGAAGATCGCGAGATGAGTGGTACTTTCCTTAATTTCCTGCAGGATTCGTTAAATGTTTGAAACGAAAATTCTGATTGTCTTCATTTATCGCAATTCTATGGTACGAAAAAATGATCATATAAAATAGTTGTTGTTTGCATCAAACTCTATAAAGTTGATCTGTTTGTTCTGATTTCGAAGGGGGAAGAAAGCATGAAAAAAGACTAAAGATTATATACATACGATGGATTAAATGATGATATGTAGCTCCTTCTGTATTAGAAATCAATTGTGTGTTTGTGTATAATTTGACATTGTCCGTAAACAGCCTCTCTCTAGTCAATTTGTTAGTTTATACATCTGTCTTTTTGAATAATTCGACATTGTTCTGTTACAGATTCACGTTGGTTTTCAGCTAATGAAACCAGTTGGGGCTGGTCATCATTTATGCGATGTTGTAAATTCAATGATCCTAAAAAGGGCTTCCTTATTGAAGACTGCTGCATTGTGGAAGCTGAGGTTTCTGTCGTTGGTGTCGTTAATTGTTTAACTTAAAATTTTTGGATTAAGACTTTAACTATGTTCTTTAATTTCGATTGAAATGTTTTTCTGTTTCGTTTGGCTGGCATTTATTTGTAATTTGAGATTTTGCCATCATTTTAACTTTGATCATTTTGTTAGTTGTTATGTTGAATTTGTCAAAGACATTATTAACTTGTGTAAGCTGTGTATGTGTTGTTAAATATACTACAAGTAAGGCTATCTCTGATTTCATCTAATGTTATAGTTGGCAGTTCTATGTATGACTAGTTGAGTTCAGAATTTGAGGGAAACTCTTACCAAGGGGGATGGGATGCGACCATGGATCAGCCCGACCAGGTATAACCGGGTGGGTGTGTTGTGGGAAAGAGCAAAGTTAAAATTCTCTGGCTGGCCCAGCCTCTGGTTGGACCTGGTCTCGGTTCGATCCAGACTTATCAGCCCTACTAAATAGTTAGTGGGTCCCAAAATGTCTCCTTTAGCCCCTCGTTACACTTCTAAATTTTACCCGAGGAACAGATGCAATACATGGAAGGCTTTACCTATAAATATTCCAAACTTCAGTACTTGGGCACATGGGAACAACTTGGTTTAGATTGCAGGAAATGCTTACTTGTCTTCCAATTTGTTTATTTCTAAGTTGGACCCATTGGGTAAGCAACGAAGAGAAGAGGTCTATACCCATTGCCGGAGAGCTAAGAGGATTCTCTAAGGTAAAGGTCTTCTCGAGCAAAGGAGTTTCAAAACACAAAATGACCATGTAGGTCGTTACATAAGCAATGGGAGTGACTCGTTGGAGACAAATAAACTTAGTATTGTCACTTTATGGAAACTCTTATTTTCGTACTTAAATATGGAAGTAATTTTTTATTTCTTTTTTAAGGAACTTGTTTTTCATTTTTTTTTCCAAACATGACCAAATTGGAAGGCTTTAATACATAGTTAACCATTTAAAAATTGTTAGAATGAAAATATTTCATTTAGATGTTGACACTAAGTCATGTTCCAGTTGAACACCTTAACTCTGAATTAAAACATCCAGATTCAATTTTTGTATGTGTTCTCATTCATTTGTTACTTAATTAAGTTAACCACATAAAATATGTCATCTCCTTTAACTATACGCATCCGCTTCAAACAAGTCATAAAACTCTAGATGTTTTCTAGTTGAGGTTGATGCATATAATTAAAAAAGATGTCATATTTTATATGATTAATTTAATAACATAATAAAATAATGATAACACACGCAAATATATTTAGATCAAGTTGTATGTAGTTATGTGTTACAGAAGTCGTATTAAATTACAATTCTGATTAAGATATGCGAATATTGCCTTATCCTTTTGATAGGAAAGTTCAGAATGAATATTTTGTAAAATTGACTTTAACACTTTACTATTATATGTTTATTATTTACCTAAAAATTATTTTTGTTGAAGTGACATCATACACAAATGTTGACTGTTTAAAAAAAATTAAAAAATACTCAGAAAAAATATATCCATAAACAAAACTCTCTAAACGAATCAATTAATTGTAGATGTTATTATGTTCCTCTAGTATAACAAGAGGGTCTATAACTTTTCTTTTCACGAAAAGTTAAAATACTTACAATAAAGTAAAACTCACGTAAGATTAAAAAAATCATATAAAAACTCTAACGCATATTTATTACTGCTAAATATACTCATATAATCGTATGAATAGATAAATATTGAGATAAAAACAATTGAAGACCTCTTAATTGACTAGGAAAGCTAAGAAAAGGAGGAGTCCATTTGGTTATTATTATATATAATAGTAATGAATTATTTCATTTTTTTTATATAAATAGCCATAAGGTTCAAGTAATTATCAACCTGTTTATTGACACGATAAAAGTTAATCAGCAACAAAGATATGGGAGGTATGTATCACATATTTTGCTATATATTAAGTTATTTAGCTACAAAATTTATCTGTCGCTAAATCCCGTTTTTTTTCCTTTAGAAGTAAGCATGGAAAATGTTACAAATTCATTACCAACACGTTACTTGTTGAAGATTGAATCATTTTCGTTGCTCTCACAAAATGGAATTTCCAAGTATGAATCAAATGAGTTCGAATCTGGTGGCTTCAAATGGTACTTATCTCATCATGAACTCAAAAAGAAATCGATTAGACTTCAATTTTCATTTTTTTTGTCTAGGTTTTGTGCTAGTTTAGTTGCTTTTCAAGTGGGGGGGTAGAGTTAGACTGATTAAGACATCCGAAACCCGTATAGTTTTATGAGGACCATTATCTTAGGATGAAAGGATGTGGAGGTTACGAAGCAGGATCGATTTTGTCTCGCTCTCCTAGGGGTAGGCCTATGGGGGGAGTAGTATTAACGTTATTCTTCTTGTAGTTTCTAGTTCTCCGATTAGTGCTACTAGAAAATTAGATCTTATTTTAGCAAATTAAAAGAGTTTTATTATTATTTTTCGTACTACTGTTAGTATTAAATAACTATAGCAACTAAATTTAGATTTTCAAAACAATCATCATTAATATAGTTCCACAAGTTAAGGTCTATAAAAATTGAAAGTATTTTTTGTTAAGTAAAACTTTCTTTATTTAATAATGGTAAAGTTGAAAAAACATCATTAATATCTTCTTGATTACGTCAAACTCCACTTATTTTGAAACGAAGGAATTAGTTCTTAAATTGCATCGCACAAATGCGTTTTACTCTCTCAGTGCAAAATCTATTCTCATATGCTAAATTAACTGATTGGTCTTTGTTTTTTTTTTCTTTTGGGAGAAGGCACAAGTATTTACTATCCCCTAGACTATGAACAAAATCTCAGAGATTATCCCTTAAATTCATTTTATATATAATATTGTACATTTTTTGGCTTATGTCGCACACCCAACGTGACTCCATACAATTGAGGCGCGTGTGAGATATTTGAATGCTACGTAAGCCAAAAAAGTGTATGAAATTACCAAAAAAATGAGTTCAGGTGTGTCTTTGAAATTTGAGTTATAGTCTAGGGATCGGATTTACTCCTACCTTTTTTCTTTTCATTTACCACTAATTAAAGCTCTTCTTATTTATTTTGAAATGAATTGTAGTGATAAGAGAAACCCATGTAGGTTAGTTAGAATAAATCACATGGGCAAGTCATGACCTCATCCACTTTAGCTTTTCATTTCAGCACCAAGTAGCGTCCGGGTTGATTTCACTCGAACCCCAATTCATCATACTAGCGCCCTTTTAACTTGCTCAATTTCAATTCAAACAAATCATTTGGACACCCTTCACCGTACCATAGATTCGTTAAACTGTTTCATGAATATGCATTTTGCTTAGGAAACATGATCATTATCCCTAACGGAGACCGAGATGGAGATTGGAACAGGGGCCATATATCTATATTAACTTTTGGATGTTATTGGGGACAAGCTTGATTGCATACCGTTTCCGAGGGTGATGCCTCGTTTAAGCTTCTGATATTTGATCAAATTCATGACACACTTTTGACTGTAATGAAAGGTATATTAAGACATTATTTTTCCTTGACAGGATCACCCAAGTTCTAGGGAATACTAAATTTGTTTTGATGCAGGAATGGAGAGGCGTTTTCGCAATATCAAGACTGAATGGGGTTTCTCGAAATGTATCTCTCATGAAACATTCAAAGATCCATCTAACGGTTACCTTGTTGATGACAAATGTATCTTTGGAGTTGACGTATATGTCATCAAAAAGCAGGGAATAGGTGAATGTATGTCCTTATTGAATGACACCGAGCCTTATAAGCACGAATGGAAGATTACTGAGTTTTCAAAATTGAAGGATAAAGTGAACTATTCTGAAGAGTTTACTGTTGGAGATTATACATGGTACATTAATAAATCCATGTCCATTATGTATATTGTTATTTATATGAGAAAAAAAAGTTAAATCCCCTTTACGGGCACTTGAAATATGCAGGAAACTTTCTTTATATCCTAGAGGTGACATCAGACAAAATGGAAAGAATATCTCTGTCTTTCTTGGAATTCATTGCTGCTCTTAAAAGGAGTGATTTGCCAAAAAAAAAAGCAGTCAAGGGCAAAATTTAGCATTTCTCTCAAAAACCGGATTGGTGATGAACATTGGGACCGGGGAGTGGAAGTGGTACTTTCATAATTTCTGCGGATTTGTGAAATGTTGAAACGAAAGAAAAATGTCTTAGAAATTTAGAAATTCTGATTGTCTTCATTTATCGCAATTCTATAGCATGAAAAAATGATGATCCATATAAAATAGTTGTTGTTTGCATCAAACTCTATAAAGTTGATTTGTTTGTTCTGATTTCGAATGGGGATGAAAGCATGAAAAAAGACACAAGATTATATACATACGATGGATTAAATGATGATATGTAGCTCCTTCCGTATTAGAAATCAAATGTGTTTGTGTATAATTTGACATTGTTCGTAAACAGCCTCTCTCTAGTCAATTTGTTGGTTTATACATCTGTCTTTTTGAATAATTCGACATTGTTCTGTTACAGGTGGTTTAAAATGGTATTCAGCTGCTTCATACAGTTGGGGCTGGTCATCATTTATGCGATGTTGTGAATTCAATGATCCTAAAAAGGGCTTCCTTATTGAAGACTGTTGCATTCTGGAAGCTGAGGTTTCTGTCGTTGGTGTCGTTAATTGTTTAACTTAAAATCTTTGTATTAACACTTTAACTATGTTCTTTAGTTTCGCTTGAAACGTCTTTCTGTTTCCTTTGACCACACTGAAATTGAGATCTTGCCGTTTAAACTTTGATCATTTTATTAGTTGATTTTGTCAATCCATGTTAACTTGTTTAAACTGTGTATGTGTGTGGTTAAATATACTACAAGTAAGGCTACCTCTGAGTTCATCTAATGTTATAGTTGGTATTCTATTCTTCTAGTTGAGTTTTCAGAATTGTGCAAGTGTAACAGGGGATGGGATGACCTGGATCAGCCCGGCCCCGGTGATAACCGGGTTGGGTGTGGGGACAGACAAGTGGAAAATCTCTGCTGGCCCAGCCTGGTTGGACCTGGTCTGGTTCGATCCAGACTCATCAGCCCTACTAAATGGCTAGCGGGTCCCAAAATCTCTTTTAGCCCCTCGCTACACTTCTAAATTTTACCCGAGGAACAGATGCAATACATGAAAGGCTTTACCTACAATAACTCCAACTCATACATGGGCAGCATGGAAAACTTGGTATGATTGCAGAATGCTTAATGCCTTCAATTCGGTTTATTCTAAGTGGCCCATTGGATAAGCAACGAAAGGAAGAGGTCTATACCCATTGCTGGAGCTAAATGGGTTCTTTACGGGAAAGGTCTCCTCGGGCAAAGGAGTTCCAAAACACAAAATGACCATGTAGGTTGTTACATAAGCAATGAATGACTGGGAGGAGACAATAAACTTAGTATGTCACTCATGAAACTTATTTTCCTACTCCATTAAGAAAATCATTTTTATTTTATTTTTTAAGGAACTTGTTTCAAAATTTTTTTTCCAAACATGACCTTAACTCTTAATTAAAACATTCCATTTAGACACTTCAGATTCAATTTTTGTATGTGTTCTCATTCATTTGTTACTTAATTAAGTTAACCATATAAAATATGTCATCTTCTTTAATTATACGCATCCGCTTCAAACAAGTCCATAACCACTCTTTAGACGTTTCTAGTTGAGTTGGGTGATGCATAATTACACTAAAAAAAGATGGTCTTATTTTATATGAATTAATTAATAACCCCATAATTAAACTATGATAACCATGCAAATATTGTAGACCGTTGTAAGTTTACAGAAGTAGTTAAATACGATTATGATTAGATATGAGAATATTGCCTAATCCTTTTAATTAGACAGTTAAGGCTTTAACACTCTTACTATTATGTTACCATTTATTGCCGCATACACCACATTTGGTTTTTGTTGACAGAGTCAGTGAACATCTATACAAATGTTAACTGTTTAAAAAAAATTAAAAAATTTTGAGAGAAAATATATCCATAAACAAAACTCTCTAAACGAATCAATTAATTGTAGATGTTATTATGTTCCTCTAGTATAAAACAAAGAGGTCTTAGAACTTTTCTTTTCACGAAAAGTTAAAATATTTACAATAAAGTAAAACTCACGTAAGATTAAAAAAAATCATATAAAAACTCTAACGCATATTTATTACCGCTAAATATACTCATATAATCGTATGAATAGATAAATATTGAGATAAAAACAATTGAAGACCTCTTAATTGACTAGGAAAGCTAAGAAAAGGAGGAGTCCATTTGGTTATTATTTCATAAATAGTAATGAATTATTTCATTTTTTTTTATATATTAGCCATAAGGTTCAGGTAATTATCAACCGTTTATTGACACAATAAAAGTTAATCAGCAACAAAGATTGTGTTATTTAGCTACAAAATTTATCTGTCGCGAAATTTTGTTTTTTTTCTCTTTAGAAGTAAGCATGGAAAATAGTACAAATTCATTACCAACACGTTACTTGTTGAAGATTGAATCATTTTCGTTGCTCTCAGAAAATGGTATTTCCAAATATGAATCAAATGAGTTCGAATCTGGTGGCTTCAAATGGTACTTATTCTTCATTCATTAACCAAAAAAAAAATTGATTAGAGCTTGCAATATCATTTTTTTTGCCTATGTTTTTGCTAGTTGCTTTTTCATAAGTCGAGGTAGAAGTAGAGTTAGAACATGATTTAGACTATGACGCGATATTAGTTTCACTGAGGACCAGTATTTCTTAGGATTGAAAAGGATGTGGAGGTTATGCATCAGGATTAGATGTTGGTCTCGGATATCCTACGGGGTAGGCTTGGTGGGTAGTAGATAGTGTTAACGTTATTATTCTTTCTTTTTAGTTTCTTGTTCTCCGATTAGTGATACTAGAAATTAGTACTTATTTTAGGCAAAGATTTAAGAGGAGTTTATTGATTAAGTTTCGATTACTACTATTAGTATTAAAAATATAGCAACTAAAATTTAGATGTCAAAAACAACTCATCTTAATATGTCCCAATAGTTAATGGTTCTAAAAAAAAATTGAAAGTACTTTTTTTTAAGTAAAACTTTATTTACTTAGGGTAAAGTTGAAAAAACATCATTAATATCTTCTTGATTACGTCAAACTCCACTTATTTTGAAACGAAGGAATTAGTTCTTAAATCGCATCGCACAATGCGTTTTACTCTCTCAGTGCAAAACCTATTCTCAAGTATTTACTATCCCCTAGACTATGAACAAAATCTCATAGACACACTTTAACTAAACTATGATCGTATTATTTCTTGAACTCATTTATATATAATATTGTACACTTTTGGCTTATGTGGCACACCCCGCGTGACTCCATGCAATTGAGGCGCGTGGAGATATTTGAATGCTACGTAAGCCAAATAAGTGTACGAAATTACCAAAAAAATGAGTTCAGGTGTGTCTTTGAGATTTGAGTTATAGTCTAGGGATTTACTCCTACCTTTTTCCTTTTCATTTACCACTAATTAAAGCTCTTCTTATTTATTTTGAAATGAATTGTAGTGATAAGAGAAACCTTGTAGTAGCACTAATCAAATTGGGCAAGTCATTGACCTAATCCATTTTTAGCTCATTTCAGCCCAAGTAGCTTCGGGTTGATTTCACTCGAACCAATTCATCAACTCAGCGCCCTTTTAACTTGCTCAATTTCAATTCAAGCCACTCATTTGACACCCCTAACCTGTACCATAGATTAGTAAACTGTTCATGAATATGCATCTGATAGGAAAATGATTATTCATCCTAACGGAGATGGAGATGGAGATGGAGATGGAGATGGAGACGGAGATGGAGACGGAGATGGAGATGGAGATGGAGATGGAACAGGCCATATATCTATATACTTGGCTGTTATTGGGACAAGCTTGTTGAGTACTGTTCGCGAGGTGAATGCCTCGTTTAGCTTCTTGATATTTGATCAAATTCATGACAACTTCACTGTAATGAAAGGTATTAAGACATTATTTTCCTTTTGACAGATCACCCAAGTCTAGGACTACTAAATTTGTTTTGATGCAGGAATGGAGAGGCGTTTTCGCAATATCAAGACTGAATGGGGTTTCTCGAAATGTATCTCTCATGAAACATTCGAAGATCCGTCTAATGGTTACATTGTTGATGACAAATGTATCTTTGGAGTTGACGTATATGTCATCAAGAAGCAGGGAATAGGTGAATGTATGTCCTTATTGAATGACACCAAGGCTTATAAGCACGAATGGAAAATTACTGAGTTTTCAAAATTGAAGAAAAAAGTGTATTCTGAAGAGTTTACTACTGGAGATTATACATGGTACATTAATATATCCATGTCCATTATATATGTTGTTATTTATATGAGAAAAAAATAATTAAATCCCCTTTACGGGCCCGCTTGAATGAAATGGAAAAAATGGCAGGGAAATCTTTCTTTTTTCATACACCGGTTGACAAACAAAACCAAAATGGAAAAAGAATTCTCTGTCTTTCTTAAAAATCCAGTTTGCTTTTGCTAAAAGGGATGTGATCGCCAAAAAGAACAAGGTCAAGGCAAAATTTAGCATTTCTCTCAAAAACTGGATTGGTGATGAACATCGCGAGAGGAGTGGTACTTTCCTTAATTTCCTGCAGGATTTGTTAAATGTTTGAAACGAAAATTCTGATGGTCTTCATTTATCGCAATTCTATAGCATGAAAAAATGATGATCATATAAAATAGTTGTTGTTTGCATCAAATTCTATAAAGTTGATTTGTTTGTTCTGATTCCGAAGGGGGATGAAAGCATGAAAATAGACGCAAGATTATATACATACGATGGATTAAATGATGATATGTAGCTCCTTCCGTATTAGAAATCAAATGTGTTTGTGTATAATTTGACATTGTTCGTAAACAGCCTCTCTCTAGTCAATTTGTTGGTTTATACATCTGTCTTTTTGAATAATTCGACATTGTTCTGTTACAGGTGGTGCACATTGGTATTCAGCTAATGAAACCGGTTGGGGCTGGCCATCATTTATGCGATGTTGTGAATTCAATGATCCTAAAAAGGGCTTCCTTATTGAAGACTGTTGCATTCTGGAAGCTGAGGTTTCTGTAGTTGGTGTCGTTAATTGTTTAACTTAAAATCTTTGGATTAAGACTTTAACTATGTTCTTTAATTTCGTTTGAAATGTTTTTCTGTTTCGTTTGGCTGCATGTAATTGAGATTTTGCCATTTAAACTTTGATCATTTTGTTAGTTGATTTTGTCATGCCATGTTAACTTGTTTAAACTGTGTATGTGTGTGGTTAAATATACTACAAGTAAGGCTACCTCTGAGTTCATCTAATGTTATAGTTGGCATTCTATTCTACTAGTTTAGTTTCAGAATTGTGAAAGTGTAACTGGGGATGGGATGACCTGGATCAGCCCGGCCCAGGTGCAAACCGTGTTGGGTGTGGGGACAGACAAGTGAAAAATCTCTGCTGGCCCGGCCTGGTTGGACCTGGTCTCGGTTTGATCCAGACTCATCAGCCCTACTGAATGGTTAGTGGGTCCCAAAATGTCTCTTTTAGCCTTTCACTACTCTTCTAAATTTTACCTGCGGAACGAATGCAATACATGGAAGGCTTTACCTACGATAATTCCAACTCATACTTGGGCAGCATGAAAAACTTGATATGATTGCAGAATGCTTAATGCCTTCAATTCGGTTTATTCTAAGTGGCCCATTGGGTAAGCAACGAAAGGAAGAGGTCTATACCCATTGCTGGAGCTAAAATGGAATCCTTTACGGGAAAGGTCTCCTCGGGCAAAGGAGTTTCAAAACACAAAATGACCATGTAGGTCGTTACATAAGCAATGGATGACTGGGTTGGAGACAATAAACTTATTAGTATGTCACTTATGAAACTTATTTTCCTACTTACATTATGGAAGTCATTTTTTATTTCATTTTTTAAGGAACTTGTTTTTCATTTTTTTTCCAAACATGACCAAATTGGAAGGCTTTAATACATAGTTATTCATTTAAAAATTGTTAGAATGAAAATATTACATTTAGATGTTGACACTAAGTCATGTTCCAATTGAACACCTTCTTTTCCCGGAGAAGAAGCAATGACGGTATCTGGGGAATAAGCATCGGCTTAACTCTTAATTAAAACATTCAGATTCAATGTTTGTATGTGTTCTCATTTATTTGTTACTCAATTAAGTTAACCACATAAAATATGTCATCTCCTTTAACTATACGCATCCGCTTCAAACAAGTCATAAAACTCTAGACGTTTTCCAGTTGAGGTTGATGCATATAATTAAAAAAGATGTCATATTTTATATGATTAATTTAATAACATAATAAACTTATGATAACACACGCAAATATATTTAGATAGTGTAGTTACAGAAGTATTTAAATACGATATGATTAGATATGAGAATATTGCCTAATCCTTTTTATTAGACAGTTAGAATATTATGTAAAATACTTTAACACTCTTTACTAATATGTTTATTTATTGGCGCTAAAAGTTGTTTTTGTTGTAGTGACATCATATGCAAATGTTAACTGTTTGAAAAAACTAAGAAAATGTTGAAACTATTGAGAGAAACTATATCCATAAACAAAACTCTCTAAACGAATCAATTAATTGTAGATGTTATTATGTTCCTCTAGTATAACAAGAGGGTCTATAATTTTTGCTTTCACGAAAAGTTAAAATACTTACAGTAAAATAAAACTCACGTAAGATTAAAAACAATCATAATAAAACTCTAACGCATATTTATTACCGCTAAATATAAACTATATAGTAGTATGATAGGATAAATCCATTGAGATTTAAAAACGATGAGAACTCTAAATTGACTAGAAACCGATAAAAGAAAACGGAGGAGTCCATTTGGTTATTAGTTAATATAATAGCTAATTGAATTATTCATTTTTAATAATATAAACCATAAGGTTCAAGTAATATATCAACCGTTTATTGACACAATAAAAGTTAATCAGCAACAAAGATTGTGTTATTTAGCTACAAAATTTATTTGTCGCTAAATTTTTTTTCTTTTCTTTAGAAGTAAGCATGGAAAATAGTACAAATTCATTACCAACACGTTACTTGTTGAAGATTGAATCATTTTCGTTGCTCTCAGAAAATGGTATTTCCAAGTATGAATCAAATGAGTTCGAATCTGGTGGCTTCAAATGGTACTTATCTCATCATTAACTTCAAAAAAAAATTGATTAGACTTTCAATATTCATTTTTTTGCCTATGTTTTTGCTAGTTGCTTTTCAAGTCGAGGTAGAGTTAGACCTGATTAGACATGACACGATATAGTTTCAGTGAGGACATTATCTTAGGATGAAAGGATGTGGAGGTTACGAATCAGGATAGATGTTGTCTCGCTCTCCTACGGGGTAGGCTTGGTGGGTAGATAGTATTAACGTTATTCTTCTTGTAGTTTCTAGTTCTCCGATTAGTGCTACTAGAAAATTAGATCTTATTTTAGCAAATTAAGAGAGTTTTATTATTATTTTTCGTACTACTAAATGTATTAAATAACTATAGCAAATAATTTAGATTTTCAAAACAATCATCATTAATATAGTCCCACAAGTTAAGGTCTAAAAAAATTAAAAGTATTTTTTGTTAAGTAAAACTTTCTTTATTTAATAAGGGTAAATGGTTAAAGTTTGAAAAAAAAACATCATTAAATATCTCTGATTCCGTTCAAACTCCACTATTGAGACGAAGGAATTAATTCTTAAATTGCATCGCACAAATCGTTTTGCTTACTATCTCATAGTGCAAAATCTATTCTCATATGCTAAATTAACTGATTGGTCTTTGTTTTCTTTTTCTTTTGGGAGAAGGCACAAGTATTTACTATCCCCGAACAAAATTTCAGAGACACATTTTAATTAAACTATGGTCGTATTACCCCTTGAACTCATTTTATATATAATATTGTACACTTTTTGGCTTATGTGACACACCCCGCGTGACTCCATGCAATTAAGGCGCGTGGGAGATATTTGAATGCTACGTAAGCCAAAAATATGTACGAAATTACAAAAAATTGAGTTCAGGTGTGTCTTTGAGATTTGAGTTATAGTCTAGGGATCGGATTTACTCCTACCTTTTTCCTTTTCATTTACCACTAATTAAAGCTCTTCTTATTTATTTTGAAATGAATTGTAGTGATAAGAGAAACCATGTAGTAGCACTAATCAAATTGGGCAAGTCATTGACCTAATCCACTTTTAGCTCATTTCAGCCCAAGTAGCTTCAGGTTGATTTCACTCGAACCAATTCACCCTTTTAACTTGCTCAATTTCAGTTCAAGCCACTCATTTGGCACCCCTAACTTTTACCATAGATTCGTAAAGTATTCATGAATATGCATCTGATAGGAAAATGATCATTCATCCTAACGGAGACGGAGATGGAGATGGAGATGAAATAGGCCATATATCTATATACTTGGCTGTTATTGGGACAAGCTTGTTGAATACTGTTTGCGAGGTGAATGCCTCGTTTAGCTTCTTGATATTCGATCAAATTCATGACAACTTTACTGTAATGAAAGGTATTAACACATTATTATCCTTTTGACAGATCACTCAAGTCTAGGACTACTAAATTTGTTTTGATGCAGGAATGGAGAGGCGTTTTCGCAATATCAAGACTGAATGGGGTCTCTCGAAAGTATTTCATGAAACCCTTCAAAAGCTCCATCTAACGGTTACCTTGTTGATGACAAATGTATCTTTGGAGTTGACGTATATGTCATCAAAAAGCAGGGAATAGGTGAATGTATGTCCTTATTGAATGACACCGAGCCTTATAAGCACGAATGGAAGATTACTGAGTTTTCAAAATTGAATGAACAAGTGTATTCTGAAGAGTTTACTGTTGGAGATTATAGATGGTACATTAATATATCCATGCCCATTATATATGTTAAATCCCTCTTGAACTTACTTTAACATTGTAACTTTACGAGTACTTGATGTGTTTGGAATATGCAGGAAACTTTCATTATGTCTTGGAGGTGACAGCCGACAAAATGGTAAGAATATCTTCGTGTTTCTTAAATCAGTTGATGCTAAAGGATTTGATCACCAAAAGAGAGTACAGGCAGAATTTATCATTTCTCTCAAAAACCAGATTGGTGGTGAACATCACAAGTTGTGTGGTACTTTCTCTTGTTCCTTTTTTTCCTCAATGAATACAGTAATATGATTCCTCATTTCCTACAGGATTTGTTAAATGTTTCATTTAGCGCAACTCTATGACATGAAAATAGTTGACATTGTTATCTTACAGGTTGTGCACATTGGTATTCAGCTACTTCATCAGGACGTGGCGCCTGGCCATTATTTATGCGATGTTGTGAATTCAATGATCCTAAAAAGGGCTTCCTTATTGAAGATTGTTGCATTGTGGAAGCTGAGGTTTATGTAGTTAGTGTCGTTAATTGTTTAACTTAAAATCTTTGTATTAACATTTTAACGGGCTAGAATTCTTGAACTATGTTCTTTAATTTCGCTTGAAACATCTTTCTTTAATTGAGATTTTGCCATTTAAACTTTGATCATTTTGTTAGTTGATTTTGTCAATCCATGTTAACTTGTTTAAGCTGTGTATGTGTGTGGTTAAATATACTACAAGTAAGGCTAATACATAGTTGGTATTCTATTCTACTAGTTTAGTTACTAGATGAGAGCAAGGCCTAATACATACGACAATCCGTTCTGAACTGTCCCCCGAGCATATTTATTTATTTCGAAATTTCGACTAATCATGTTTCAATTGAACGCCTCAACTCCTAATTAAGTGTTCCAGGTAGACACTTTAGATTCAATTTTTGTATGGGTTCTCAAGTTAATCAAATAAAATATGTCATCTCATTTAACTATACGCATTCACCTCAAATAAGCCGTAATACCCTAAGCATTTTCCACTTGAGGTTACAACTCCCATTAAAAGGAGATGTCATGTTTTATGTGGTTAATTTAATCTCATAATAGACTAATGAAAACACACACAAATATTTTTTACGAAAATGTCTAATTGAAACACTTTATTAGGAATTGAGGTGTTTAATTGTGTTACTTATGGTATATTTAGATAGTGTTGTTACAGAAGTATTTTAATACGATTTGATTAGATATGAGAATATTTCCTAATCCTTTTAATTAGGCAGTTAGAATATTATGTAATATTTTATTAGTTTCTTTCACTATTTACTTTATATAAGAAAAAGTGATCATAAAAGTTAATAAGCAAAAGAGACATGGGAGCTAGTAACAGCAAAAGAGACATGGGAGGTAGTATCAACAACAGAGCCATGGGAGGTAGTATTAGCTACAAAATTTGTCCGTCGCTAAATCCTGTTTTTTTTTTATAAAAAAAAAAGTAGTTTATACATCATATGCAAATGTTTAACTTTTTAAAAAATTTCATTTCAGAAGTAAACATGGAAAATATTACAAATTCATTACCAACACGTTACTTGTGGAAGATTGAATCATTTTCGTTGCTCTCACAAAATGGTACTTCAAAGTATGAATCAAATGTGTTCGAATCCGGAGGCTTCAATTGGTATATACTTATCATTATTATTTACTAGACTTTAAATTTCATTTCGTTGTCTTTATTTTTGCTTTTAGAAGACGGGGTAGAGTTAGGTCGAAGAAGTACTAAAGAGAGGTGATTAGACCGCACATATGATATGACACAGCTTCACTGAGGACATGACTATAGACAGATAGTATTAGTTTTATTCTCTTAGTTATTTGTTCTTAGATTATTGCTATTACCTCTGCTTTGTTTATCGCATTATTTTGCTATATATGGTATGTTACGTTAGGTATGCCTTTTCTCCGTTATTTGTTGTGCCTTGTTCTTGTTCTATGTTATTTGAGCCAAGGTTCACAACCTCTGTATCTCTACGAGGATGAAAAGGAAGTTAAAAATGATTTCACGAACATGTGATAGGAAAATGATGATTTATCCTGATGGAGACGGAGATGGAGCAGGTCATATATCTGTATACTTGGGTATTATTGAGAAAAGTGCTGTTTGGGAGGTGAATGTCTCATTTAGCTTCTTGATATTCGATCAAATTCATGACAATTATAATGTAATGGAAGGTATATATATATATACTCTTTTTCTTTCACTCTATTGATATTATTTGCCTCTTCATTTTTGTGTCTAGGACTACTAAATTCTTATTTGAGCCAGGAATGGAGAGACGTTTTCACAATATCAAGACTGAATGGGGCTTTTCGAAATGTATCTCTCATAAAACATTAAAAGATCCCACTAATGGTTACGTTGTTGATGACAAATGTGTCGTTGGAGTTGACATATATGTCGTGAAGAAGCAGGGAATAGGTGAATGTATGTCCTTATTGAATCACACCGAGCCTTATAAGCACGAATGGAAGATTACGGGAGTTTTCCACATTGAAGAAAGAAAGAAAAAAAACTACCCCCGCTTTGCCCCCTTTCCTCTTTCTGTTTTCTTTCCCCCCTCTCCTGTTCTTTCCCTTGTTATACTATGGGAACAGTTAATTCTTGATGGTTATAAATGGTATATGTTGTTATTTCTTTTGAGTAAATACGTTAAATCCCTCTTGAACTTACTTTAAACACTGTAACTTTACGAGTATTTGATGTGTTTGGAATATGCAGGAAACTTTTGTTATATCCTACAGGTGACAACCGACAAAATGGTAAGAACATCTCCGTCTATCTTGAATCAGTTGATGCTAAAGGATTTAATCGCCAAAAAAGAGTCAAGGCAAAATTTAGCATTTCTCTCAAAAACCAGAATGGTGGTGAACATCAAAAGAGGAGTGGTACTTACTCTTGTTCCTTAATTTCCTGCGTTAAATGTTTGATACGAAAGAAAATGTTTTCATCTATCACAACTCTATAGCATGAAAAAAATGATGATCATACAAAATAGTTGATTTGTTTGTTCTGATTTCCAAGGGGATTAAAACATGTAAAAAGTCACAGGAATATACACATACATAGAAGCCAAACCCCTTGCTTTCGCTGGCAAGGGATTTCGAACTTGAGACCTCCAACATGGAAGTCCCAAGCTCAAACTACGTTCTTGTTTTTCGAATAATTCAACATTGTTCTGTTACAGGTGGGACA
This sequence comes from Solanum habrochaites, assembly GCA_027704765.1. NCBI lineage: Eukaryota > Viridiplantae > Streptophyta > Magnoliopsida > Solanales > Solanaceae > Solanum > Solanum habrochaites. The sequence goes on from JAKWJA010002492.1 coordinate 2,156,086, forward strand.
AATTGGTATTCAGCTGCTTCATACGGTTGGGGCTGGTCATCATTTATGCGATGTTGTGAATTCAATGATCCTAAACAAAAGGGCTTACTATTGAAGACTGTGGCATTGTGGTTTAAGCTGAGGTTCTTCTGCTCTGGTCCTGGTGTAGTAATATAATATGTGTACAATTTAACTACCTCTTTGTATTACACACTATATTCTCACCCTTTTTCTTCTTTCAGTACCCCGTTCTTTGAAACGCCCCCTTTCTGTCTTCCTCATCTTTTAGGCAAAGATAATCTATGACCCAACTTAGAATTTGTGTTTCTACCACACACATGTTATGCTTCTAAATGTCAAGCCGCCAACTCCCAACTCCAAATAAGTCACTAAACGGGGGCCCTTTCCCACTATTGAAGTGTTACCATATTCAACAGATTTCCTCTATGCTTAAACACACCTTAACATACGACACTAAAACAAATATACGGACAAACCCTCCAGGCTTTCAAGAAACTTTTTTGCCACGTCTTTCACACTTCCCTACACGCCCTCCGTATAATGGTACAAGCATCTTCTCACTCTCTTCTTCAGGTATGCATTAATATTCTACTTTTTCAACATCGCATAATACGCTATGGACCCGTCCCCCAACCGACAGTCCCAGTGAATACCCATATTTTTTCGCCACCACCTGTGAACAGCACACTATTATGTCTCATAATTTCTGTAGTTTAAAACACACCACACTCGATTCCTTGCCCTATTTTTAATCCCTCCAACAGTGGTATTCTTTATACTCCTACCAACGTACATTATCCTCTTCCAACCCCCTCCCCCCTTTCTTTTGAGTACCATTTCTCGGGTATCTTCCACCTTCGTGCTATACAACGTTGAGCCGCCCCTCTTTTTTCCTTTCTAGCTACCGTTCAAATATGGACCCTAGCCATTTCATTTACGCTCTCCCCCCCCCTGGTCCAGCGTTATGGAATATTACGTCAACTCACCACCCCAATACTTCTATCATTGGGCATTAAAAACCGGTTTAATACTGATTCTCCTATGATCACGCCCCCGACTCGCTCTGAAGTTTTACACTGATTGCACGAGATTACATTTTGATAGACCCCACATATTTAAGTCTCTTGTACTATTGCGACAAACGCCTCTTACATTACCCTGCATCAATCACAAATATTAGTCCACCACCCTACCCGCGGACCTTTCCTTATACAATGTATCCGTTTCTTCCCCGCTTTCCCCTGCTGTCAAGAGTCGTAAAGATATAAGATATATATTCATAACCTTCCATGTTTACATTCTATGTGTCGCTCGCGAATCGCCTCGACTTATTCAATCAGTAAACGCTCTTCAAATGAGTGCACCGTTCCCCCGCCACCACCTATATACCAATGTAGGGAACTTGGCCCACATTAATTGGCACCAACTGCCCTATATCTGATGATTTACTGTGTCTCTTTCTACACAACACTTCCATCTCCCCACTCTCACCTATGAATTGATTTACATTCTTCAACTTCAATTTACATTTGAAATTTCTAACCTTACACAACAATCTGTGTTATAATCATCACTCTATTTTGCACTACCGTCTCTTCTGCATTTTCCTTTTTATGCTCATAGCACATCACAATGGTTGTGGTTTGTTGTATTGCTGCAGCCACCTTGCGTCACTGATTAATACTACCGGTGATTCCCTGACGTTACACTTAGGATCTTTGTATATGAAACTCCGCACATATGCCCACAACAATTTGTCTTTGTTTTTACTCTCTTCGGTACACCAGCTTAGAGAATGCTTCACTCGTTTATGATGGACTAGGGTTTCATATCCCCACCCAGTATTCCATTTGAACATCCACCTACCTGTTTCATATCTTCACTAGGGGAAATCTAAGGACACCAAACCACTTACTACCCCTTATAGCCTCATGCTATGTATCAACTCCGCTCCATACTTACATGTGGGACAATTGTATCCCCTCTGACTCGTCAAAAACCTTAGCGTCATTTATGACCAGACCACCCTTATATCCAAGAATACCACACATAGGGAATATCCCGGTGGCCCGCAATCATTACGCCACAACCTACCCTATTCAAACGTGTCGCCGCACAGTCGGTTATTCTGTGCGTTTGATTACCAGATTCCATGACACGGCTGATGTCAGTCATATAATACGTGGGATGTAATGTTTGTTCTTTCCGTTTTTGACCGGTACGCGGCACCACGCCTCCCCAAAAGCATGCGAGGAGGCGTATTTGCTATACCTTCACCACATTGATACGCCGTCTTGCGGGTATATTGCTGTCTTTTACCTCAACCCGTTTTTTATTTCTCAAGTTTTAGTCACAGTAGATCCCAGGTGTTCCATATTTGTTTTCCGCACCCCGACGTATCTTCTTTTCAATGTTACTCTGTGCTGCGTCGAAACCACGATACAAGTGCGCGACACTAGATCTCTTTCTGAAGAGAGAGACACACACTTCCCACAACGACCTCTCTACCTTCCTTCGTGACCTCCATTTTCTCTATCCTTATGTTACGGTGTTTCGTTTGCAGGCTCTACATGTAATCTTTCACGACGTGTAGTTACTCGGTTTACTTCCTACCAATGTCAATGTAGCAAAATTACGACCCTCACAATGCCCCCCAGCAATACATTCAGTCAATCGATGAGATTACACGCTACCAATCTTTGCACATGTCCCCACGATGTTTCAAACATATAGTCCCTCCCAGGATCATTCTTGTGTCATCACCAACCTATTTTGTCGTTGCAGAGGCACACAGTACAATGATCTTCTATCTATTCTTCAACAAGTATTATCGCCGTTGTTACCGCATTTATACTATCATTCTTTGGTGCTTTATAGTCTCAAACCTTTAATGCGCAAAATCCATTGTCTCACCGTATTACCCTGTGGTTTGTGTAACCTTCAGACACCCCCCCACACAATAATTTTGTTTGAAAATGTGTCAACAAACATCGGTGTTTCACCAGTAATCCTACTCGTTATATGTACATTAGACATGTATCACCGTTTTTCCTACCTGAGGCTCGTGTTGGCGTGGTTATTTTCCTCCCCTGTTTCTTCCCTTTTCCTCTTTTAGGTTCCGTGGTACGGTGACATTTTTCCAAGTGTGTTTTCTACCTACCTTTGTTACCATACCAAGTGGTATTGTTTGCGTTGGACACTTATGTGATTCATGAAAACACTGAATGTTTTTTACTTCATGTTTATAATATTCTCTTTCTTTTTTTTTGTCGCTACCAAAAGATTGGTTGACTATCCTCCCAAGCATGTGTACCTTTACTACTATTACCTTTGCTACCAACTTCTTTCTCATTTTGTCTCGCCAGATTAGCGAGCTTTGTATAATTAAATATAATCCACCTTTAACTCACTGTGCTTTAATGTTATCATTCTTTTGATTGTCTCTTATCTCCTACCTTTTACTTAATTTCTTGTTTCTTGGACCTTGGTCTAAATTATTTTTAATCAGATTTTCAAACACATTATTTTTGTCTTTTAATGTTTAGCAAACAAACCTAGAACAGCCCCACCCGCCGGTCTACGTTCCTGTCCCACTACCCACTCATTCGCCCCTCCCCCTCTCTCTCGGTTTCCTAACCAGGGATGGATTTGGCTCTGTTTGACCTCCAGCATTTCTAGATCTTCTGGTTCACAAATGTTTAGGCACTTACATTTCCCCATCCCCCCTCAGCCTCACTTTCAAGTTTCTCCTGTCCGTTTGCCCGCCCCTTTTCCACTACGGCCGTGCGGTTTTCCCCTCTTCCTCTCCCCTCTCCAATACGTGGGGCAGAGCTGACCCTTCTTCCCGTCCACAATCAACTTAAGTTTGTTTGTTTTGCCTTATATCGCACATGTTAATTTTCTAGTGTTCGCTTATCTACACAAATTTTTGTTGCTCTTAATAAACCCCCAAGATGAAAACGATTATTTGACAACCCTGTTTCACCACAAACCCCACATATTTATTCACTCTTCCTTCCCCCCTCCCCCCTATTTCACACTTTTTTTCGTAGGTACCTTTTATCAAAAAGTTGAGACCCAACATACTGTGTCTTTCCTATTCCTCCCTAAAATATGCTGACTTCTTACATGTCACAATTATTATTTTATTCCACCACAAATTCTATTTAATGAAACTGTATCAGACCTTACTTCGGTGAATTTCCTTCTCGATGCAAAACCCTATATCATACTCAATGCCAGCCGTACACTTTCTTACCTAACTGATAATGACGTTAATCCATGTTCTCTTCTGTCTTCTAGACTGATTTATATTCTTCCTTCTACCTTTTACTCGTCTCTCCCAACTAACTCAAATTAGGCCTGTACCGAAGCTTTCCCCCCCTGGTAACACTATATTCATCTCAATTTCGCATTTTTTTTTACCCTAAATCCGTCTCCGCACTCATCCAATCCTCACATACTGAATTCATGTTTTTATTATCCAATTACCCACATGCGACACCACCAACTACATCTCTCTACTTCACTTATTCACCCAAATCGGCGTAGAATCCGATCCAAGATAGACAAATCGATTGTCTGATTGTATAACCAAGAACAACCTATGAGTGTTCCTAACAAGTAGACCATGAAACGCGGGAAAATAATACAACAACAATATACCCAACGTAGTCCTACAAAGTGGAGCCTGGAGAGGATAGATTATACCTAGAAATTAACCCTATCTCAGAAGTAAGAGAGATTGTTTCCGATAGACAAAAAACATATGGGGGGAAAGAATAATCAATTGAAATCTCAAACATACAAATATTAAGATAATTACACTAGAAATAACACAACTTCTTCCACAACTCTTGTATCAAGACTACAAACAAATTACAGACATAACTAATATCTGCAGAGAACAAACTATTTTTCCAGAGTCCTGATGAACCATGCTCAATGTACAGTATCTCACTATATGGCCTTTGCTTCAAACACTTCTGGGTAGGACGAGTATCGTAAAAGCCAACTCATCTGATAACCCGATCCCAGCGCTTGATTTCCATCATCCGATGCACACTGTTGTATCAGCGAATAGGGTGGTACTGCGTGATCCCTCGCTTTGGAGGCAACTTCCTCAAAATGAAAAGGACAAGTGAAGAAGGTAGAATCTCTACCAACTGCAAAGAGTTGACAGGAGTTGGTAATCCTCAACCAACATAATTAACTTCTTTTTTAAGCATTAAAAATTTTTTTTGTAACACTACAAAAAGGCAAAACGTCCAAAAAATTTCGAACACACTCATGAGTCAAAAGGCCCATACAAAATGCACCTAAGCTAGGACACAAGTTATACAAACATGACTTTAAATTCAATACACACTCTCAACCCTTCTACATCCATTGTTTCACCAAGATGCTTTAAAAACAACATGCCCAATATAATCTCAAGTGGAGTTTCGGAAGGGTAGAGGACAGACAAACCTTACCCCAACCTTGGCAGGCAGAGAGGTCGTTTCTGATAGACCCTTGGTTCAACGAAAGCAAAAAACACAACATTGATGAAGACACGAGCAGAAACAGTATGACCAGGATGCTTTTAATTGGAGATTCGCAAACTAAAATACCATCGACTAAACAAGAACCTCTCAGCTCCTGACAAAGGAATTACTTAGGTAAAAAGGACCTGGGGAAGAAGTTTTGACACATGAAAACAGGGTGTAGCATGCGACAAGCTGGCAAATCAAATCGTTTATCCAATTAAACTATGATTTGGAGGTTGTCCCTTACACTTACTAACTGCAAATCTTCACTGGAACATAAAGAATAATGTGCGAGGACAAAGAAGTAGCAGGTTTAACACTAAAGGTCATTGTGTAGACAAAGACCAGATAGTATAAACAAAAAATTTAAACTACTTTGATGATACCCAAACATCCAGATTCCGACAGCTTATACAAATGCACATTTGAAACACATCGCGATGCCAAACAATAAGAAATAGAGCCTAAGATGGAAATAGAACAAAAGGAGTTTCTATACCTATTAAAACATCAGTTGCACTCTAGACAGTATTAAAACTAAGATCTAATTTTACAATCAAACTTATCCACCTTGCTCTAACTCACTAACAAAACCCCTACCATATAGCGAAGAAACCCACAGCCTTGGTCATCACACATCCCACAATATGGAGGACTCCTTAGGGGCTTTTTTTGTGGTATGGTCCTAATTCAGTTAAGAATAGTTTATTAACAGGAAATGTTGGGTCTTCCCCATACACCCTCAGCTCCAATCTACCGACGATGGAAAAACATATTGTTGCACCCACTACATTACCCCCCCCCCCAACCTGACAGATCACCAAAAAATATTCAGGTAGAGTTAAATGACATAAAAACAAGAAGAACAGCAATTAATAATGAAAGTTACATAGTGAGTGACACCTAACCTTCCTGTAGCATTCTTATGTCTCTCCCCCTCCCGATTTTCTACAGGGGGAGGAGGAAACAGCAGTCGCGTTCCGTAACATAAGGAAAAGCCTGCAAGAGCACATAACTATCCACCCGCCATTCATGTTTTTCCACCTCAAAACTAAATATTAATCAGGACCTAATTAGGTTACACACAACACATCTCAAAATTACAATGCAGGAGATTTTGTTAGCACAAATCTCGTAGATGAATAAGCGAAGTAAAAATTTTAGACGATTATAGCAGCTAAAATGTCACTATATCCTTGTATACCAGTACATTGAAGTTCTATCATGCAGTAAGTCTCATGTATTCATAGGGGCAGATTATTTTCGGCTCCGTCATGATGCAAATCACTACAAGTGCTTATTTTTGTCGCTGAGAGCCCAAAATTGCAGCTAAGATGTTATGATTTTTGGCTGAGAAATGAGCAAGTTAAGAAAAAGGAGCTCACAGTCCTATGCTTCAACGAAGTTATCAATCACAATATGTCGAATACAAGTTTGGTGCCCATGAAAATAGTCAAATGTTGGGCAACAACAGGAAGGCAACAAACAGGGTGTAAAGCATAGCAATTTGGACTGCTATAGATGAATAATAAAACTGTATGCATTGGCAACCAGAGGTTGAACAATATCTACTACCTTGGACGCAGCTTATTATAGGAAATACGTAAGTTCAGAAAAGAGTGATCCCAGAGACTCAGCTAAATTAATCTCAGAAAGGTTAAAATATATGGATTTGCATCTGGGTATATAGATCATTGCTTCCAAAAGAAAATTTTGGGCAAAGTATACAACAATTACACTGCATAACTAACAGACATTTACGAAAATGAAAGTGGTTAAGGCTTTCGTAAAAGAGGTTTAAGGCTCTGTATAGAACAAAGGACAGATACAAATACACGGCATATGAATGTTGCTTGTTCTTGTGCTTCTAAGATGTGTGGTTACACCAACAAACACCTTTAGAGGTCAGATTCAATCACTGATAAGAGAAATTAGATCTTACCTTCCTCCATAAAGAAGAAACCCCAAGGCTGCAAATAGAGATACACCTGCAAAATAATGCAAGTACAAAAGAAAATGTGTCAGTGCAGTTGCAACATATCCATGCAATAGAGAATATATCTAAAATAAGTTAACCATAAGACACAGACCTGCAAAGAACGCCTTAGATAAGATGACGAGTGCTGGAACAGGCTTCCACCATATTATCAGCCATAAAATAATCTGAACAATTCAATAAGAAAGAGAATAAATCAAAGAATGGACATCCACAAAGCATATATAACCATGAAAAGAACTATCATTTTCTCATATACTGTTTTATCTACGGTTAGACCGGCTACATTATATGGTAGTAAATGTTGGACCGCCAAAGCCCCACATATCAGAAGATGAGTGTTGTAGAGATACGAATACTAGAATGGAAGTGCGGTCCTATAAGATTAAATAAAATTAAAAAAACGCACATTCACCCAAAGGTGCACATAATTGAAGATAAAAATGAGAGAGGTTGCTTAAGATGATCTGCTCATGTTCTGCATTGACCTACAAATTCACCGATCCATGGGTGTGAAACTATGGTGAATGAAGGCAAGGGGAGGTAAACCTAAAATTACATGGGAGGAAGTTGTAAAGACCTACAATTCAGGACAAAATGAAAGACAAAGATTTATATAGTTGATATCTTCTAGTTAAGAATATGTTCTCTTGCTAGTGCGTTGATTTTGAACCTATTGTTTTTCCAGGAGTACTTCAACTAACCATAAGATTTATATCCGAGTAAAAACCTAGTATTTTTTAAATAATATCGGTATCATTATTGTTAGAATACTAAATTATAGTGTCCTACATGAGAAAAGGGTTATTATACACTATCAAAATAAAACCAAAACAAAGGGCTCAGTATAATAATGTAGACAAGCATCTTAATCATAACTTCCGTGCCTTTAGTTCTCACATAGTATTAGAGCTTTGGTGAGAAACATTCAGGAAACCAACCACAGACAGACAATCATTGTGAATCAAATTTAATGATACTTTCATGCAATTCTAAATGTGAAGTAAGTTCCTATATCATACTGGTGAAATTGAAGTATTGTTACTAGCACTAGTGCTTCATTCTTTTTACTTTGGACAGGTACACTTGGGGTTGGCGGGTTAAGGGTCGGACATGTGTGACCTATCCAAGAGCAACATGAATAGACTTGTTGAGCTTGTACTGGGTGGATAGTAGTTCAAGCCAAGCTGAATGCTGTTTATATAACTAATAAGATTCAGAACCTATTATGATGATTTATGATTATAATAATAGCTAAAAAATGATTTTGCCGAAGGCATTCATCGAATTCCACCAACTCCATCTTTTACAGCCCATCTATTGCTTGATTCAAGACCAGAACTAATCACCCCGGTTCACACTAATTTGACCACCTTTGAGCAGCCAATAAATTAATTTAACAAATTGCACTTATGTGGACCATATGGAAAGGAAGAAATAGGAGAGTTTTTGATGGTATAGATAATAGTCTCATATACCTATAGTTTTTAAATGAGATCCCTACAAGCATAGAAGAGTGGGTGTTGTTAGTAGAAAATCAGCTTTTCTGGTACGGGTTTCCTACTTTTTGGTATACTTCTCTGTAGGGGCATCCAGAAAAAGAAGAAGATGGTGAAACACACGTGTTCTAGATGGAGAGAATCTATCAAAACATAGTAGTTTTCAGTAGTCATTCGGTCCTCTCATTTCCACTTTGGAATTTTAAATTAAGCCGATGTGAAGTTGAAAAATAAATATCGCAAAGTGAAGTAACATTTTTTTTAACATAAAACAAATAAATGCAACAAAAAAATCAAAAAAGGACCTCTGTTGAACTTGAGAAATATTGAGAACATGAAACGACAATTATTGTTTGTAAGACTAGTCTTGTCAAATTCAATCTGGCAAAATAATTTTTGGTTTACACCATTTCAATATTTAAAGAGTTAATTTAACTCGAAAGCACCAAAGTTTTTCAGAAGAAAGTGTAGCACAAGGTCTCAATATTTACCTGAATAGCATAAACAACTCCATTGATTGTGAAGAAACTAGGCCTAAGAGCATCAGTAGATACAGCACGTGCCTGCAACAGGAAAAACAAATATATCAAGCTTGAGAATTGACACAAACTGCAAAACATTCAGTTGTGAGCACACACAAACCTGATAGTATATCTCAGCCCAGAACAATACTAGAAGTGCAAAAGTTGTGAAGAATGCAAGACTTGGCATATCAAGCAAGATGTGTTGGATTATCTACCAAAGCATTACATGTACGGTTACAAGATGAACGAGATCAAGATAAAAATGGCAAAAAGACGTATAACCAATGTCAGTGGCTGACCTCAGGGTTCAACTTCTGAACATCCCGACGAAATACAAAAACCAGAGAGCGAACTACCAAAGGACAAAGACACAACTTCAATACAATATAAACCTAACAGGTCGAAGCAAAGTGAAATGTTAAGGAAATTTTTCATTTTTCCTCTAGTAATACCAGACTACAATTTGAAAAACACCACATAATATTTCCATGCGGATGTTTTCCAACAAAAATGATCACAAAAGAAGATACCAACCCCCATTCACCAAGAAATTGAGGAAATGGAAGACTTTCTGAGTGGTCCATCCATACTCGGGAACTCTCATTTGAATCCGGATTAATTGCACCTGCAAATTGATAAAGTTAGAAACAACTCTGCAGAATCATAAATACACTAAAGAATTGATGTCAGACTATATCTTCTTTAGAACACATATTACAATGGCTATTTGATAAGGAAGAAAAATTATAGACAAGTAAATTCAGATTATTATCCAAAATCAACCAAGGATACAGATAAATGATAAAACCAACCTATAGCTGTTTCCAATTTCAAACTAGAAGTGAATAAATGCATAGTGTAGGCCCTTTTTTTAGCATACATAAGGCCAATTTACAGGCAACTAGGAAGAGCAACTCTACACCGATTTCTATTACAACAGATGTATAATATATGCAGATATCTGTCATGGTAAACTAAAAACATCAATGAACATCAATATCAACTTGCGAATTACCCAGTTTACCTTAAGTTACCTTCCTACCTCTGCCCATGAGAGCTTTGCAAAGCATAGCTAGTTCCAGTCCAAATAAAGGGTGAGGATAACATTAGACTGATAAATCCTCCAAAGGATACAGAATATTCATGTTGCTAACCAATTTGAAGTGTAATTAAATGATTAATATGATCCTATCTCAAACCTGACCCCGAACATGAAAATACAAAGATTGCTATTTGATGTGTTTAGATTCTTTTCAGAAAAACACGGGCTTTTTAAATCCTTTGGATGATTGTCCACGATAACCTCGGTCATTTATTGGTCTAAGCAAAATATGACTCATTTAAAATGAATATTTAAATCAAAAATTCATAAAAAGAATCGTTCTATGGGATTACATGTATTCTATATCTATTTAGGTTACCAATTGTCAATTCCTTCCTACTCGCAGCATGCTCTTTATGATCTTGCCAAATGATTCAATTCCCATGTAAATAAAGCATGTAATTCTCTTTAAGGTTCTACCAACAACTGTAACCCCCCACTACCCACACATGATGCACGCAAACTTTGCAATCTCAAGTATCAGTCTTTTTTGAGAAATGGAAATTATTGATAAAAACACCAAGAAGGTGCAACAAGAAGATTTACAGACCAAAAGCAAAAGCATATCCATCTCAAGTTTCACTCTTTCTTGCTAAATACATCCTACATAACATAACCCTACCTAACATTGCTCACTTCCAATAAAACTCACAGAACCCTCATTTAAACTATTCATTCAACAGATTAAAAATCCCGAAATACAACAACAACAACAATATACTCAGTTAAGTCCCATAAGTTGGGTTTTAGAGAGAATGTTTCCAAAAGACCCCACCTCAGGTAACACAAATTAGGAAAAACCCCAAATTGTATTACACCCAAATAGAGAAAAAGCTAACAATCAACAAATACCCAAATTTTTCATATATCTCTAAACACATATAGCATAAGCAAAAGTTTACCAAATATCAACATCCAATTCCAGTAAACAATCAATCAATACAACTCAGCTACATAAATTATCAACTATTCATTCAAAATTCATCACAGTTAAATCAAAAAAGGGATAAATTACAAGAGCAACAGCAGAAACGACGCCGTATAAGATCGCAAGGACATAGAAAATACGGTCTTGCCAAATAGGAGATTCATTCACTTCATCCCACCAGCTTATTGCCTCATGCAAACGGTACGCCACCACCGCCGCCGTCGACGACGGGTCCACCGCTGTTTCAACCCGACCCATCGCCGGAGATCCGAAATTAGACACCAAAAAATAAGAAAAAAAATGAAATTTTTAGAGAATTATTTGTTTGATCGGAAAATTATTGAGTCTAAAACGGCCGGCGAGAAAGGAGAGAAACACGGCGGCGTTCCCTGAACGTTCTAGGATTTATTTTTTTGACTATTATGAAGAAAAATGTTGTACAATGCTTAAAATAGATTAATGAGGGTATTTTCGTCCGAAATGTACAAGTTTTTTTTATTAATCGATTTATACAGCAAATTTGCTAAAACGTAATGAATATGCACAGTTGTTATCCGACAGATTACACGTGGGGTGAATAATGGATAGGAGATGTGCTTTTTATTCCATTTTTCGATCTTTGATATTCATATATCAAAGTTTAATTATTTAGGATTTGTATCGAATAAAACAATATTTTTTATAAAAAAAATTTCATATTTAAAGCGTGAACCTCGACCTTTATTGAGAAACGTGTTTTTAATTTTTTTGTTTGTTTTAAAAATAAAATTTATTCGACATCTGATATATATTTTCAAAATTCACTAATTTAATTTTATGTGACGTAAGATTTATTCGGAAAAGCATTTGTTGGGATTAAATTGCATGAATATAATGTGTTTTTTTCTATACGGATAATTGTTCATAATAATTCATTATAATAGGTTAAAATAATTTTATACAAATAACAATTTTCAAATAAAGATGTAGACCTTTAAGGAGATATATTAATTATATATATATATGAAGAATTTGAATTTGGGTGATATAACATAATTCTATTGATTTAATATTGATGAATCTAGAAAGTTAAAGCTTATGTATAATTAATGTTTGTATCAAAATCAAGTTGACACTTGTCTTTTCCTTAAAAGTTTTATTGTTTAATCAATGGTTAGTTAGAGTTGATATGTTTTTGTCCTTTAATTGTGAATTGTGATTAATAATTAATGCTATTTTATGTTTTTAGATTGAGATATATACTATAGTTATATCAAAAATATTTATTAATTTGCAATGTCTTTTATCAAATTGAATAGTGATGTGATCAAAATATATGGGGACAATATTTATATTCCAAGCATTATAGTTAAGTGATATTATTTCATAAGTGAAATTCAGAAAAGATAGTATATACGCAAATTATTTCATTATTCAAGAGGAATCAATTGTTTCATTCAATCTCCAATCCAGCGTCACCCATATGATCCGACCAATTGTTTCATCAAACTACAATCTAGCGTCACACATTCTCATAGACCGATCAGTTGCTTCATCAAAACTACACTGCACATCACTATTCCAATTCCCTCAATTGTGTCATTAACTATAACCAGCATCGACACTTTTCAAAATCCCCCGATCAATTGCTTCATCAAACTCCAATCTAACGTCACACATTCTCAAGATCCGAACAATGTTTCATCAAACTTCAATCTAGTTGTCACACATTTTCAAAGTCCGACCAATTGATTCATCAAACTCGCCCTCAGCGCACACATTTTCATCAGCTTGACGCGGGGTCCTGAAACCTCAGTCCACCACATTCTCAGATCCGAGCAATGTTGTCAACATCAAACACTCCAATCATTGTCACACATTTTCAAAGTCCGACCTATTGCTTCATCAAACTCCAATCCAACGTCACACATTCTCATAGTCTGAAGGGGTCTGAAACCTAGATCCCATAGGATGAGTCTAGTACTTCCCTTTTAACCTAAAAGCACTCTCATTCCCACTCGTGCTGCATGAACATCAGGAAGAACACGGTGGAAACATTAGCTAAAACTTTTAAAACTTCCAACTCAGGTATATATGGTGGGGAGAAGAAAGTTGTAATCTTATACGATCAAAAATACAAATCCACTAGCAAACCGTGTTTCGTATTTACCTCTATGTTACAGTGCAACCACCATCTTTGGCAAAACTATAGATCTGCCAAATGCCACTAACCGGTGGAAAATTTTCCAGCCAGTCTCCGAGTATAAATACAACGAAGAAAAAGAGTGTTTTCTCTACTTCTAAAAGATAAAAATCAGTAGAGCAGTTGAATTTGCTCATTCCGAGCCAACCTAAAATAGCTTAGAGCGAGTGATGTATCCCATCATTTATGAGAAAACAACACCCATCTTCTTAGCAAATTCATCTTCATCATCATCATCTTCATCCAGGTATTCTTCACCAGCGTCAATATTCTCACCTTCGTCTAAATTGTAATCTTCACCATCAACCTGCTCATAATCATAGTCTCCATCTCTTTGATTATGACCTTCAGCTTCAGGGTCTTGATCGTCTGCTTCTTCCATAATCATCCCTTCTTCAGCTTCAAGTTCATTTGCAACATGGTGAGCAGGAGATTGATGATCAGCTAATACACCAGATGGAGGATCAGACTCTTCCTTTTGCTCAAAGTCAGTATTGTTCCTGGAGATGGAGGACGTCACCACTGGCAGAGAGTGGTCGTTTCTTTCATGTTGATGATCTTCACTCTTGTCAGATGTCATGCCTGTTTTACTGTTTCTTTTTCTCTTCAAGATCTCTTGCAGAGGCATTGGTCCATCAAATGATATATTATCTCCTCCTGTTTGCTGAAAGTCATCACGCTTTTGGAACTTACGCTTCCCTAGGGCATGTTGCTCGTCAATATTTTGTTCATTGGTCTCAGCAGTTTTCCGACCTTTAAGTTCAGCAAGACTTCTTGGACCAGAAAAATTTGAATCATTCTCGCTTACATCTCTTCGTATACGTGGACCACTGTTATTTCTTCCAGAATCATTGGGATCCTCTTGCACTCTTCCCTTAATTCTATCGTGAAGCCTTCCCTGTTGAGAGAAAAGCTGTGGCCTTTCTGAAGATAACCTGCCACGGTCCCTAGCCCTATCCAGCCGCATGTCTGTCCCATTAGTTGGAGAGGGTGATCTACTAGGTAGCTTTATTCTTCCTCGAAGACGACTAGCAAGGGAACTATCATGTGAAGGTACATAGGGTCGATCCCTCCTGGAACTTCGGTAACCTCGATCATCAACATGCTTTTCACTTGCATGGTCCTGACTAATGACTGACCTCAAACCATTAACCCTGTTATGCTTTGATAAACGATGCCTCAGATCAGACTCTCGAACATCTTCAGGGCTGTGAGCTCTACCATAGCGTCTCCTTTCAAGATGGGTGGATTCCCCTTGTACTCTCTCAGAAGAAGTTCTATGCTGCACCCTACCAGATCGACCCGGAAGCCTGTCGTGAGAGTCGTGCCCATAGCCATCATGGTACATATCTTGATCCACATCTGCAACTGAAGTATAATCAGCAGAGCGAACAATATCATATTCATTCCTTCCCCCATTTCTGCCATATCGACCTTCACCATGATAAAAATCAGTACCTCTGAGCTCATCATCCACAAGAACATCAAAACCAGGTGAAAGCTCCCTTGAAATCTCATCATCTTTGTTCTGAAAGTTACTGTGATCATCAAACCTAGCAGACTGTTGCACTCTGTTGGATCTACCGACAGGATTCCCATTTGGAGGTGGCACACTTTTTGGTTTGTGCCTGTGATGCGCAACATCAATGACAGGAGTGGATGGCAGCACATTCCCATTAAAGACAGCATTATTCTTGGGCAAAGGAGTTTTCAGTTTCTCAACTGGTTGTGCTTGTACAGATAATTCACCAGACTTCCAAATATTTGCTTGAAAAAATGTTTTCTCTTGCACACACTTTTCAAGTCCACCAAATGCCTTAAAATTGGTTTTCTCAGTAGATGCAGATGCAGTAGATACAGGATGTGGAGGAGCTTTGTTAGACCCAAACAATGGTGCAAATGGAAGTCGGGAGGGGTTTAATAACAGGAGAAGAGATTAGAGATACAGACGGGAGAGGGGGTTTTCGGATTATAAAGATAAAGTTGAATTTATGCCAGAAGGATATAGCCGAGATTAATTAAGAGGAGTGGGGCGGGAGGGAGGGTATGAATTTAAGACTGGAGTATGAGGTGGTAGGAGGTCCAAAAAAGAAAGGACGTAAGAGGCGATTGGAGACGACGAAAAAAGGGAGGGTTGGGTCGAGAATGGGAAGTAGGGGGCCTCAGAGGATAGAAAGCGTAGGTGAAGATAGTATTATGGTACGGTGGGGGGAGTGGTGAGGTTGGTGAGGGTTTTAGGGGGAAATGTGGAGATAGGTGGGAGGGCCTTTGACACGCTATCACCTTTTAAACAAAACCCTTGCTGGAAGAAAATGCATGGTACACCTTGCTTGCTAGAACCATATGGAACATTCGGTGTAGGTGCAACAGATGCCACTGGTGGTGCAGAAGATCCTTTAGGAGTTGTAACTTGAGCTCCCAAAAGTCCATCAAGAGGCTGCAAAAGTAGAAGATTATTAACTATCATGTCAATAATTAGTTTACAGACACAGAGCACTCCTGGTTCGCTAGTAAAAGAAAATAAGTAAGTTCACATCATGACAAGGAACCCTTGGTACTATAGCACATAGATGATAAGATTGTGTAGTATGTTAGTGAAGAATGACTCACAGGATGCCGGAATGCGCATTTTGGGTTTAAGCAGCTTCCGTTCAACCAGTAATAGCAGTCTCGAGGATTAAGCCGAGCAACGTCACTATGACGGTACTCACACTCGCTTCCCTGTGGACAAAATTAGAGCGTCGGTAAATACTATAGAACAAAGACGAGGATTGAATCATCTAGAAGATTATCCCTATTACAACGAAGCCAATCACGTCTGTATTCATTCACACACAGAGAAATTGATAACGTAAAAGCATGATGCCAACTGGTTTTGTAACATTTGTCATTTCCTCTTTGCTTACAAAAGACAAATAAATTCAGTTACTGCACATATTACTGTCTCACATGATCCGACCAAAGCAAACGACAATTCAGATGCAAAAACGACTAATGTAATTGCTAATAATTATACACGGATAGTCATTCAGCTGCACACTTATTCTCCACATCCTAGTACTGACTTTATACTTGCTCTGAGATTACTCTCAGTCCAGTATGTATCACAAAATCATCATATAAGTCAAAAAAAATAAAATCTTGATACACATTTCAAATCAAAAAAACAAATCAACAAGCTACAAGAGTGGATGTATCAAAACGAAAAATAGCAAGAACCTAACCGTTCCCAAGAACGACAAAAACACAGGGGCAACAAACAACAACATGCTGTAACTTGGCTTCTCACATAGACAATCACGAGTAATTCATTTACAATCCGACAAAAAAAAAGATACATCCTTTAATCTGATAACACAAGCAACAAAAAAGAAACAAGAAATTCAGAATCAAGCATCGGACAGACGCTATCCAATCACCAAATGACAAACCCCAGCTTCCATATCACTAGTTTTCACCCATAGCTAAAAACATAAGTAGATCAAGTTCCAAAAAACACAAAGAAATCACCTTGGATTAGAAAGCAAAAAATGGCCACCCATTTAAACACAGATCTTCAACTAATTCATCCATACAACAATCTTTTCAAATCAAATCAACAACTACAAAAGTACAACTACATCTCAATCCCAAACTAGTTAAGATCAGCTATACCAAACCTTTTATATCAATTCCACTGCCCATCTCTTTAAAGATTAAATATTGGATCCCAAAAACCAAGAAATCCTCTAAATCTTGCTAATTAACATACAAACCTCTACACAAACTAATAAAAATCAAATCTTAATCCCAATTAATCTCCAAATCTCACACAAAAAGGAGTACTACAATCTTAATCTCAACGAATTGATAATCATTTACAAATCAAATTAAACCCCAAAAAAAAATGAAATAGAGTTGAACCTTCTTGCATGTAAGAGGAGAAGCTAGAAAGTAGACACAATCAGTGTTTCTCTTGAGAGCTTCTTCTTCAGCTGAAGGCGCCACCGCCGGCGTCGAAGAAGGTGGCGACTGAATTTGCAGCTTCTGCGGCGGTGTAGGACCCACCATGATTGTTGTTAACCCTAACAAACAGATCCTAGAAGAAACTTTTGAGAGTGGATCTAGGGTTTTCAAGCATATACAAGAATGACACAATTATGAGCAAATTTGAGCTATAATTGATTCAGTTTAGCTTTTGTAGAGAGAACTTACCCTAGGGGTTGGTGGTGGGGGTGGGGGTGGGGGGGTATGGGGTGTTGGGGGTGGGGGAAGCTATTGGAAGAAAACCGGTGCTTTGGAGAGAGAGAGAGAAGGAGAAAGAGATGAGGCTTTTGGTGAAGAGAGGCTTTTTATTTTATTTTGTATTATTTTGGGTGTTTTTGAGCATTTATTTTTTGGAAAAAAAATAATCCTATTTTTGTAAAATGAGAATTTTAGGAAATTTAATGAATTTTATTATTGATTCGCGATAGAAGTTTCACGACATTTGGAGGAGGGTAACGCGATTCTTGACAAAGATAACTATGTACCAAGGGGAACTCAAACTCGGGTCAAGAATGAAGGATTACTTACCACTCAATCACAATCCTTGTTGATTTCTTGAATTTTTATGAATACATCAAATGTGTACGTTTACGATTTTCCAAAGATATTTACGATTAAGCAGATAATTTATAAGTAGTTTAAGCGAACTACATCTGTGTGCAATATGACTTGTTGATCATGACGATTATGTAAATCGACACGTGTCACGTCACTTGACTTATATTGCATTTAGAATTTATATGTTTTATTAAAGAACAATAATTATTTTTTAAAAATATTATTATTTTATAATATGTTATCAATTGAGAACTTCGTAATATTTTCTTTAAAAATTATATTAAAGTATAATTATTAATGTTTTTTTAATATCGTTAAAGATAATAACTTAATAGATTGTTTTCCACCAAACTATAATTATGTTTATTGTTCGATGTATATTTAAAATTCAAAGATCCCTTTTACGATTTGTTCATGTCAATCAAAGTTAATTTTTTTTAATCTTTGTTTACACTTCGATAAAAATTGAAGAAAGAAATTTGATAATTGCAATACATCACCACACTATATATACATTCGTTCTATTCAAAGTACTAAAAAGTATATAAAAATTTATATAATTAAAGAAAAAATTATTTGGATGTTCAAATGTTTATATTTGTCACAAAAAGAGTAATAGGAGTTTATATCCCTTTTTTAAATCATTTTTATTTTAGGATTGTAAAAAATAGTCAACCTTTTATTTCCTCTTAATCTTATTCACCTTTCAGATTTGTTCATTTTTACTCGTCACTTATTTTATAATTAACTTTTTTTTATTTGTCATTTTTGATATATCAAAAAAGAATAAATTTTTTGTTTAACCCTCGACATTAAACACTTATTTTCCAAATTATTTTCTAATACATAATTTTAATAGAGAATAATTTGATAAAAATATTTATATCATTAATTATTTTTTTAATGATGAATCAAATCAAAATGTGATAGGTAAAAATGAACGAAATATATTCTTTTACCTTTGAATCAGAGCCTAAAAAGGGAAACACTATTGCAATTGGTTAGAATTTTGTAACAAGACTCATTTAATTTTGCTCAATTTGTCTATTTTGAGAAATAAAAATAGAAACCACATTTAAGATCCATCAAATGAGCATTTTATTTCTCTAACCAATCAGATACTATTAGAAATAGTTGTTATATGTTGACTTTAGTATATTATTTTGTTTTATATCTTGAATCGAACGTCTTTTAAAAATAATTATTTTACCTTATCTTTGTGTATACTCTATCCTGTAGATATATTATTGTTGTATAATTCACAAAGAACATTCCCTTTTGAGATGCCTCATTTTTTCAACAAAATGTTATATTCATTTATTGAGTTCTATAAGCAGGAAAAAGCATTTTGCCCAAAGTGTGAACTAGCAAGAGAATTATGGTGCAACTGTATGTATAACCATAATTGCTATGTTTGACTAATTTGGAGTAATCTTTTAAGTGCTTCACAATCACAAACCAAGGTTAATTTGTTTAATTAAAAAAAACGAAAAATTTATATCTATGTCTCATCTTAAAAGGAATAAGAATGTATAACAAGACTCCTGAATGACCCCCTGCAGTGCGCGCTCCAATGCAGGCTTAGAACACCGGTGGGATGGGGAAACCCAAAAAGAATGCATTACAAGTAACCACAATCCATGCAAATACAAATTTCAAAGTTTCATCTAGAGAACATCTCTCTCCACATTGTTTGACGATAGGGAGGACGAAGAGTGGGGGCTTTGTGTAAATAAGAAAACTTTGAGGCTTTAAAATATAGACCAAAAGGGAAAGTAAGACGCTTAAATTGGGACAGATGGATTACGTATTTACAAAGTAATGTACAGTTTACATTGGGAGACTTGATGAGTTTTATACATCATATTCCTAACCTTTTTGTACCACATTCTGAGCAGAACTTGGAGGTTTCTCTCAAGTAGGGAGTACCACATTCATCGCAGAACTTCGCAGGACTTGTAGGCTACATTATCAATGTCCTGTGAAGTCAGTATCTTTAGAAAAAATAATCTTGGAAAAAGTAAACATAAAAAGATCTCTCACCATTATATGCATGCGTCCTCCTACATGGCCTAATTGTTGTAAGCAAGCCATGTGTGGAGAATTGGTTAGCGACTGCTGAGCATGAACAACTTCGGGCAAGTGAGACTGAGGGCCACATTGTTGATTGTGAGAGAAATGAGCTATATGTTGACTTTGGTTGATATGGTGCTGGTGGTGACTCTGCTGAAGGGGATGAAATTGAGCCTGATGGACCAGAGGTTGCATTTGCTGCTTGGAGGTAGTCTGCTGACTATCCTGTCGCAGAAACATAGTTGAAGCAAAATGATTATGAGTCAACAATACAGCTGTATAAACATCTGCATTGTCGTAAAGATAGATCAAAACATCCGAAGAAACATCTCATGCAGCATTAAGCCCAACAGGCGAAAAAAAACAAAAAACACACTTTAGTATGCACTGAAATCTGTTTTAGTATCAAGTACCTCATAAGCCATAACTACTGCAAAAGCATTCCCAAGTTCCGACGAGAAAAATTTATAGCCAATTTATCCACCGGGATTAAACTTCTCAAGTCCTCTATAAACCTTAACAGAAAGTTGGCTTTCCTATTGAGTCTAGTCCATTTGAACCTAGCAGGACAAGATTGGTAGTCCTTCAACCTGTTAGGTCTAAGATGACTAAACATGTTTCAGCGCAGAAACTGCTACTGCTAATTCTATGTAGTTTCTAGGAAAAGGATGTTAAACTACCCAGGTGAAGGATGCTTAGAAACAGTACAAAGTTTCTTGGTGAGTTATTTGCTTATATCAGCAGCTTCTGGTAATTTAGAGAACAAAATAAGCAATACAGAAAGCCGTTAAGGTTTTTCATAAATTGCTTATCGCAGATTGTCGAAGTAAATCTCCTTGTCCAATAACTGATTGAACAGGTTGATTCATGAATTTCCAAAAGTATTAATGGAATGTGCACAGATAATGTGATGCATCTTAGATGGCTATAAAATTTCTGGTTGCTATTTCCAGCAAGGTCCTTTTGCTGTTTCTCCTTAACTATTCTCTGATATATATAGCAAACTGTTGTATGCTTGTTCTAGTTCATCAGATGAACAAAGAACAATTAAGACGTCGGAAAAGAGAAAATACTTACTTCACTAACAGAGCGGTAGCTCTGACCTGCAGCTAATGAAGACGCGTTGTCCGTGCTGGTGAATGCCTGATAGACATGAGCAGAAAAAAATACTAATCAATTTTCCAAACAAATGAATAGGAAAAAAGATGCATAATTACATATGACGACTAAAACATCATCAAAACTTACTGAAAAACCAGTGATGTTGGAAATTGAGTTTGACGCACGTCTATACTTGTGTCTTGGAGCATAGAATTTGTAGTCTCTGGGGGATACACTGACTTCATTTCGGCCAGTCATTCTTCTGAACCTAAATAAACAGGAGTATGGATCAATAAGAAAATGCAGATATTTCACGAATTAAGATACTGACTGGAACCATTTTTCTTTGTTTTACGAGAAGCTGTAATTTTGTTTTAAGACAATGAAGAATACACAGTGCAAGGATAAAATTGTCCTTAACTGACAAAAAGGAAGATAACAAAGTCTGATTAAAGATGATTAACTTCTAAATTATATCTTATTCCCTTATTGTCTTCAAGGTCCACAATTAAGTACCTGTTCAGAAAGCAACCTTAGAATCGGAATTCCCTATGATCATGTAAACGGCCCCGGCCAGTCGGTACTCGGTAGAGATAAAAGGATCCAGCCACAGGCCTGACTGGATATCGTTTGACCACAAACAGGTGTAATTGGGTGTGTTACAAAATTGTGTGGAGTGGTTTGCGCATGGATTGGGTGGTATTGGGAGGAAGAAACAAGTCCTCCTTCCAATACCTTGGGGGATCATAGAGGATTGTTGGTTACTGTATGGTATATTTACAAGGTAATTATTCAAAGTTTATTTTACTTTTATTCTTCAATAATACTATTCCTTTAAACTAATTTTCTTCTATTTCTTTTCTTCTCATTTTCCAATGTTCCATATGTGTTGCTTATGGTGATTCTAGGTAACTTTGCAATTTCTCATATTTTGCTCCTTCCTTTTCTCTCTACTTTGCTTTGTTTTTCTTAGTTGTGGACTCGTGGTATTACATTTATTTATGAGTTTTTATATTTAAAATGTATAGGACAACATGCCTTTTTATTACCTACCAATCCATAATTATTTAATACAATGTTTAAAGAAAAAAGTGCTCTTTAACTACTTAGTAATAAATATACTCCATCCGTCTCATTTTATGTAACAATGTTTTACTGGGCATAGAGTTTAAAGAATTAAAGAAGACTTGTGACATCTAAGTGAAGCCAAATATATCTAAGTAGTCCAGTGTTATCAAAAGCGAAAGCGCTAAAAAAAGCTCCAAGGTTCATGGGGGATTTAAGCACAAACCGCAAATAAAGTGTGGGCTTTATTGAGAAAAGGCACAAATGGAATAATAAAAGCATGAATAACAAATATATGGACAAAGAAATTGATTGTTTTTACAATAAAGTGAAATATCCATGGTTTAGCGCCTCTTTAAGAAATGTTCATTCACAAGGAAAAGTATGTCCTAGAGCCTTGATGACGACACTGAAGCGCACATTAAGCGACACAAAGCACAGAACGCGTTTTCAGCCGTCAGCCTTCGTTGCAGGGCTTATAACGCTCACCTGTGACAACACTGGCGAAGTTACCGAGAAGTTAATTACTATTCAGTTGGAGTGGTTGGTGGGGTACCCAATACGTCAATTCATTAAGGGGTAAATGGGATACTAATGATCAGATAGTTTCAAAAAAGACAACAGCTATTCAGTGAGTGGTGGTGAGGGTCCCAATAAGTCAATTCATTAGGGGTAAAATGGGGATACTAAGATCAAATAGTTTTCAAAAAGACAAAGATGTCATTCTTCTTGGGACATACTAAAAAAAAGAATCATATAAACTAGAATTAAGGGAGTAGCATTTAATATACTTAGATGCACATTTCTCACACATTAAAATAAAATTTGTTTACCTGTTCATCTGAGAAAAAAAACATTAATTTTTTGATAATAAACTGTCGATGAAAATTTCAAAAATATCTTACTATGTAATTACACTTGTGCAACCAGACATGATGCTAGGAATTTTGCCACAATTACCTAAATGACAAACAAACAGGTCTTTGTAATTACTAGGCTACACGGTGGTTTTCAAACACACAGTAAGTCAATGTGGAATGTAGAAAAATGCATCTATTATCTCATGCCAACAGAAGTACTAGCAAAAGAAGCTGCTCCAATATCCGCACTTCAACCAATAAAAATTGCTCTCCCACAACCATATATGATGCTATACTGAGACCAAGATATCGAGAGGGGCAGAATTCTAGGTAAATAAACAGATTATTTAAAATAAATCAAAACTCAATATTTAAGATGAAGAGTTTGACATACCATTCTGCATCATCAATACATAAGCTAGTTGGTTTCTCCACAATGGCTAAACCATTAACCACGACAAACCGGACACGCTTCTCCTCTTGTATCACTAATTCAGGAAACCTTGCCCTTGTTTCAAAAGAAGTAGCCAACTCCCGCCTTTTAAATATGCAAGGTCCTGTGTATTAATATCAGCAATGTAAGAAGCTAACCATGAAAATGGAAGGCCAATAACAGGAATCATGCAGTTCAGCATATCCTTGATGCTGAGGAATACAATATAACTAATTTCCAAAAAAATAAAAAGGAGAAGACAATTACAGGAAACAACATTTTCTTTATTTCATCCTTGTCAGGGAATAATGATATATATGCAGCTAAAAAAAGGGGAAAACAATGAGTAAATGCATAAACTAAAATTTGATTTGGTGATCCAAGGTTCTTCACAGCTTCAAGTTTCTACATAGATAAAAAGAATTACTTCTGATTTTCTCTCCTATTCATCTTTTTTTTTTACCTTTCTATTTTCTCCATCTTCACATGGATGAAGGGAAGCAAGATTTAGAAAAGCAACAACGTAAGCATACACTAGCATATTTGAAGCTGACACATACAACCATAAAATCAATCTTCCTCTTCCCGATCCCAGTGAAAAATCATATACATTACAGCAAGATAGATTAAATGAAAGAAGACCACGAATGACTTGCAAGTGTCAAAATGAAATTTTGGAGCCTTATATGTCATACCTTTCCTAGGAAACTTTTTCGCAAGCTTTCTGTATAAGCCACCAGCTGCTTCAAGGGCCACACCGATGGTTTTTTCACGCATTCCATTCAAAGAAGAGAGCCTTACATTCACTTCATTAACCAATGTTTCATACATGTTAGCCACGTACATCAAGGGCAAAACATATGTAGCATCACCTTCATAATGGATTTCTCTCGACTTCCGCTTGCTCATTTTATCTTGTGAAGATTGAGCAGCAAAGTCTGCCTCTGAATCTACTACATCAACTACATGTGGCCTTATGAAATGATCAACAATAATGTCTAAAAATCTTGTCCTTGCCGTTTCAATTGGCGAAATATCTGGTCCATGAAAACTGGCATTAACAAATCTAAAAATAAAGGTCATCTAGTTGCTTTAATACATTTAAGATCAAGTATAAAATGAAATTTCCAGTTACCATCAATAGTAACAATATTGTAGGAACCCGTTGAAGATCCACTATTTTCAATGCTAGTACGATCATCCTCCACCACTATACCATGAAGTGGTAATGAGTTTCTGAAGGTCTCATGAAGGCAATCCTGAAAAAGTACCAATTCAATCAGAGTTCATGAATAATTTGAGCACATTACACTCACTGGTGTAGGCTTCACAGTCAAAACGCCAGTTTCTAACATCAGAAAAAAAAGTTGTCTAACTAGCAGAGAAGCTTTGCTTACTCCCTAAACAAGTTCCCCAATTTGGCACAACAGAACGTCAATGCCATTAAAAACAAAAGGACGGCCATAAAATCACATGGAATGAACTTACCTCGAAAGACCTAAAATATCAAGAATCCATGCCGACTTAAGGAAAACTGGGAACAATGGAAGAAAAAGATCCATGCATGTGTAACAATTAGTTGGGATTAAGGTTAAATCATGTCAGGCATGCTTATTTTAGATCCAATCATCACTAGGAGCCATTAATCTTGCTATATATCTGTAAGCCAGTGGAAAATGGACAGCAGTAAATTACTGAATATCAGATGGAAATGGTTCTAAAGACATGTGCAAAGTGAGGATTCACACAGGCAATGCTAACTAGCTTAGGGTTGGGGCATAGCTGTTATTGTTGTTTGTAATAAACCAGAAAGGTATAATTGGTATAACAAGATACGCTGAGCCTCACCAAATAGGAGAATAGCAAGCTGGAAGACTGTATTAGTTGTAGAGAATTTGGCATAATGCATAAATAGACGCTCAAACTTAATCTCAGCTGGCAAGTAAGCACTTCAAGCTTGAGAATGCACATCTAGACACCTCAACTTGATCTCAACTAGTAACTAAACACTCCAACTTGTCCTCATTATGTCTCATGGACACCAAACACTATAATGACAAATGATAAATTTTTGGCATTATAAACAAACACAACACTCAAACTTGGCCGCAGCTAGCAACTAAGCATTTCAACTTTGAGAGTGTGCATCTAGATAGCTCAATTTGATCTCAACTAGCAACTAAACACTACAACTCATCATCCCCGCGATATCTCGTGGGCACCCTACACTGAGCTGGCACATAAATTTTGAAAGTGTGTAAATGATCATTTTGTAAGTTGAAGTGTTCAACTAACCGACACAATGAAGGCGAGTTGATGTGCCTATATATGTTTACATGACAGCTATGTCTTATGTGTAAATTATTTTCTGGAAATTGAAAATCAAAAGGGTTCACTCACAACAGCTGTTGACTCTTCGCCATTATCCATGCTATCCTCAGTTACATCACCTCCTCCACGATCAACATCATCACCACCAGCACCTCCACCGCCAATACCCTCCGCATTGAGATCATGCAATGAAGTCTCTATATAAGAATTCCGCCGCCGACCTCATATCGTAGTGCTGCACCGGAACCCTAGTTCCCATCTTCCCTATCAAACTCACCACTCTACAAGCAACTATTATAGCTCCGCCTAACGAAATTAAAGCATTCAGTAACAGAATTTGCGTGAAATTGAACGGATAAATAATGAGTAACTGAGCCAGCTACCTCCGCCGCCGTCCCGGTGCCGGTGACGGAGGTGAATTTGAACATGAATTTTGAATTACGGTTGTACTAACCTCCACAAAAAGCCGAGGCTGAATCTGGTCTTCGAAGCAGTTTCCGAACCTAAATTCCGACGTTTTCCTTGTCAGTATCCGAACCAAAGCCGGCAGGTCAATGTATTGAGTATTAGCGGGGGGGGGGGGAGGGGTAGTGGGGTTCTATCTATAAAGGTAAAGTTATATACTAATATTATAAATTTTTAACTCAATTGAAATATATAAATATAATGAAAAAAATTATAATAGTAAAAAAAATCATATCGAAATAAATGAATAGTATAATAAGCGATAACTGAGGCAAAGAAAACATAAGATAATAATTAGATTGAAAAAATAAGATAATAGGAGAATAATGACAATAATACTAACAAGAAAAATTAGCACAGTGATTAATTACCTATTAGCTTTTTTACTATCATTTTCAACTTTCGTATACTTATATGTAAGATTTTTTTACTCGATAATTTGTATGTGTGTCATTTTGTGTCTAATCATCTCTCACCAATAATTATCTCTACATCTCCTCGGATTCATTATAGACAACATCTCACATATTTGTCTGTCTCATCTTCATGTGACGCCTCACCTTAAGATTAGAAGTCTCACATCGGCAATACACATGATAGATGTTGATCATTTACGTAAGCATGTCTCACCAACTAGTTACGTGTTTTAAAATCGTGAGGGCCTAGACCCAGAGCGAACAATATCATTAGTGGACTGAACTATTACAATGGTGTCAGCGCCTCTCATGTGGCAGTCTTGTAGATGTGTGTCAGTGTTTGACTAAGTTTAAGAAAATCCCAGTAAGACGGGGAAAATCTCAGTGCTATCTCAAACTCTCTCTCATATAGATAACTTGTATATCAATCATATTTACTTCTCACTACCACAAAAAAAAATTTAGCGGCATAAAGAGTATTAAAGTCTTTATCTGCATTAGTTAAGTGTCATTAGAACCAATGTCGCTAAAGGCTAGGGATATATATAATGAGTGTCAATTGCCGCTAAAAGTACATATTTATGGCAATTAAGAATTGATTGCCGCTAATGATCATTTTTGTTGTAGTGTCTACACCAATCTCATGACGAACATTACTGAACTTACACATGGTGTCCTACCTGAACATTAGACACTAGAATTTATCTCCAAATCTCCAGTCTATTTTTCATTCTCTGTGTCTCATCAATCAATATTCTATTATCTGCAAATGAACATACATCATGATACCTCTCTTTGATTATATTGTTGCATCAATACATCCATCGCCAAGACAAATAAAAACATGTTAAGGGTTAATTCTTGATGCAAACACCTTCTCTAGCACAATCACTATCTAATTGTATTTAGGGAAAAGAAAAACATATATTCCTCAACTTAGCGATTTAGAACGAAAATACCTCTTATTACAAAGGTAGTGCAAATATATCCTGGAAGTTCAACAAAATGTATATATATCTTCGTTGTATAACAAATGATGCCTATTTACTCTTTTCATTACGATTTCACTGAAGAACATAGAACCCATTTTCCTCATTTCTCCATTTTCTTAGAACGATTTCACAAAATACATAAGTTCTAAGGGAAAAGGGTTCTATGTTATTCACCGAAATCGTTTCTAAATTCTAAGAGAAATAGAGAAAATTGGGGAAAATTAGGGATAAGTTTATTTTCTACATGACATGAGTGGAACTCTATTGGCTTATGTGGCATGCCGTGTGGTATCCGTATGGCATCCAAGTGGCGTTTAACAGATCTTGTTAATGAGAAGAGTATTTTTGACCATATAGTTTGATGGAAAGGGTATATTTGAATCGAAATATAGTTCAAAGACATATTTAAGCTATTTCTAATAGTTCAAGGAAATTTTTGATCATTTTTCGTTTGTTAAAACTTAAATGACATGTATATATGTAGCACTTTTTTTAAAGAGTTTCTTTTTTTAATTTTTTGTGTATGATATTATATTTATATTCTTTATAACAATAAAATCTACTATATATAAAGTTTTAAAAAAAAAAAAAGTCTCAACAAATGATATTGTTATTTTTTCTTTTATATAACTTCAATTTGACTATACTTTGACCATCTCAAGTGCTTCTCCACTTTACTTGATTTTCAATTTTTCTCAAGACAAAATAAAACTGTGTGGCTGAAATCCACATTGATAAGTCTAAAGTCCATTACCACACACCTGTCAAACAATAAGTGGTCAATACAAGCCACATGCATGGCAGAATCTTGAACTGATAATGTTTTTACAATTTCCCCTACATCTAAACTACATACATAATAACAATAATAATGCAAAATATACAAAAACTTCAACTCATTTCTCATTTTTCTTCTTCATCAATGGCTATTGCCACTTCTTCAGATTGGTCATTTCCTCCTTGTATTAACTGTAAAAACAGAATCTTGAAACCAAAATTTTGCTATTCTTGTAAAACTTTGCCTTTTCTTTCAAACATTTTCTTGAACTCAACAACAACTCTAGTTGCAAAATCCTCTAGTAGTTGTTCTTCTCCTGTTTTAGATGAAAAAAAAAGCCAAAAAACACCCTCCAAGAGTTCTCAAGTTATAGAATTATTAGACTTGGAACAAATTCAAGATTTTAGTAGTACAACAAATGGTACTACTAGTTTGCCAGATTCTAAAGATTTGAATGGTGTAATTTGTAGTTTACTTAAAGATACTCAAACTCAAGAAATTGGATATGATTACTATGAGAAAGCAAAGGGGAAAAAAGATTTTAGACCTGAGAAATCAACACTGAAGCTTCTTATCAGGTATTTAGTGAATTCAAACAAATGGGGTTCAGTTTTTTCATTGTCTAAAGATTTGAGAACTTTGAAAGTGTTGCCTGATAGTTCTACATGTTGTAGATTGATAAGTAGTTGTATGAAATCAAGAAAGTTCAAGATTGTAAATAGTTTTCTTGAATTGTTTATAGTAGTTGATCAAGAAATCTCTGTTTTGGCTTTTGATTCTGCTATGAAAGGTTATAATAAGTTGCATATGTATAGCAGTACTGTTGTGTTGTATGAGAGAATGAAATCTGCAGGGCTTGTATTAGACCCTGGATGTTATTGCAGTATCATGGAAGCACATTCTAAAATGGGGAATTCTGATAAAGTTGTGTCGTTTTTCGAAGAGTTTGAGAGCAAGAGAGTGGAGTCAACAACACCTCAGTATGTTCAAGTTTACAAGTGTCTTTGTGAGTCGTTAGGGAAATCTGGTCGCGCTTATGAGGCTTTGGAGTACTTTAGAGACATGACTAAGAAGGGGATTCAAGAGGATCATTCATTTTACTCCATAGTTATATGTGGATTCGCGAGCATTCGTGATGTGAAAATGGCTGAGGAGCTTTTAGAAGAAGCTGAAGGGAAGAAAATGCTGAGGGATCCAGCACTGTTTTGAAACTGGTGTTGATGTATATTGAAGAGGGGTGTATGGAGAAGACACTTGATGTTGTTGCAACGATGACTCGGAGTGAAAATTCGAGTCTCTGACTGCATATTCTGTGCAATTGTGAATGGATTTTCAAGAAAAAGAGGTCTAAGGTCTGCTGTTCAAGTGTATGAAGACCTTACTTCACAGGGCTGTGAACCAGGTCAAGTGACATATGCCTCAGTACTAAACTTGTATTGTAGGCTTGGATTGTATTCTAATGCAGAAATGATATTTTCTGAAATGGAACAAAAGGGGTTTGACAAATGTGTTGTTGCTTATTCTAGCATGATTGCAATGTATGGCAAAACAGGAAGGCCAAAAGATGCAATGAAACTTGTCGCGATAATGAAAGAAAGAGGCTGTCAACCAAATGTTTGGGTGTACAATGCTCTTTTAGACATTCATGGAAAAGTTCTAAACTTGAGACAAGTCGAAAAAATATGGAAGGAAATGAAGAGAAGGAAGATTTTTCCAGATAGAGTAAGTTACACAAGCATTATAAGTGCATATAGCAAAGCAAGGGAGTTTGACAAGTGTTTGATATACTATCAAGAGTTTACACTAAACGGTGGAAGACTCGATAGGGCAATGGCTGGTATTATGGTTGGTGTTTTCTCAAAGATGAATAGAGTTGATGAGTTGATTAGTCTTCTGCAGAATATGAAGAGAGAAGGGACTAAGTTAGATGGAAGACTTCAAAAGTCAGCTTTGAATTCTTTGAGAGATGCAGGGCTGCAAATTCAAGCAAAATGGCTGCAAGAAAGCTTTGGTGCAACATGAGTTCATTTTTTTTTTCACTTTGTAGATACCAAAGTGATTGACAGTGAGAAAACTTCATTGTGTTGGCACAAGAACTAACAGAGATATTCACTCTTTCACCAACTGTACAATTACTTGTTGAAAAGAATGAAAAGAAATTGCAATCTCATCAAGCTTTGGAAATATATACACCATCAACCATGTAGATGTAGGAAGGATCAGAGCATGTAGTACTCTTGTCGAGGGTTTATCTGAAACAACCTCTCCACCTCCAAGGTAGGGGTAAGATCTGCGTACATTCTACCCTTCTCAGACCCCATTTTGTGGGATTACACTAGGTATGTTGTTGTTTTTGTACAATTCTATGTAATTTCTTGATATGTAAAGTAACGTTTAAAGTCAACCCACAAGTATCTGAGAAACAAGAATACTGTAAATCCTGCATCCATATACTGGATAGTTATTTTTTTTTGTTGTTTTTTTCGGGTAACCATGGTACACGGATTAGCTTGCACACACATTATACCTGCTACCTTTCTCAAGTGCAGGTATCAAGTAACTCTATCCACTATGGCTAGGACAGATGGGAAAAAATCGACTAATTTATCATATTTTCGATGATAAATATGAGTACATTCAAATTTTTCATAGGTCCTTTGGATTCTGTTTCACAGAGGGGCTAGAACTGATCAGGTTGTTTTCTCAGAACACAGAAAAATTAGAAAAGAAAGTAAAAATATTACTCTTCCTTTATCATCATATTCTGTTCTGCAATCCCACTGAAATTACTAGTATTGTCCAAATGACACCATAGATGACCAAATGAGGATGAGAACATATGTAGCATCTACATCGAGAATTCAAGTATTGTATACGTCATTAGTCCTTACCAGTAATAACAAACTTGCAAAATGAATATGTTTATCATAAAGAGATTTATCGTTCCTCTCGACCAAAATGAAACTGTTAAGCATTTTTCTTCAGCATGCCCATGGAAAATCCAAACATCTCGGAATCTCTAAACTTTCGAAACTGATTAAAGAAAAGCTGTCCTTGTAGAACTGACTTGATAAATTGGTCAAGGAAATTGACACTAACATAATGGAGTATGGATCATTTGCCATTGTCAACTTAGTCACCAGATATGATATGAGAGAGCAGTAGAAGTTCAAACCTTACATAATACTTGAAAGAGAGGCTATTTAAGTTGTTAGAAAACATTGTACATAATGACCACCAGCAAGATTTTTGCATCCTCACATGAAAAATGTACAAGTAAAATTTCGACTTCTTATGATACCGTTGTGCCAGTGAGTTCAAGTTGTGCTACCGCCTCGTTGATCGCATCGATGACGTTCATTTTACCCCTACACACGACCTCGTCGATTGGAGTCCTCTCATGGCTAAAACAGCAAAACAAAATTCAGTAAAGAGCACAAGCAGAAGAAGCAAAAATATACTTGATCTGCAAATCTAATGAATAATAATTTTTTTAAAAAAATTGATGCACTAAAGCTCCCGCGATGTGCAAGATCCGATGAAGGGCAGACCACAAGGGTCTATTGTACACAGCCTTATAATAGACCCCTGTCGTCCAGCCCTTTACCAAACCCCCATGCAAAGCAGGAGCTTCAGTAAACCGAGCTGCCTTTTTTTGGTTATTATTATTATTATACAGATGATCTGAAAATCTACACAAGTTAAAAATACATTACCTATTTAACGCTGAGACAGTTGCACCAGCAAGGATTAAGGTCTTCACTATCTGAAAAGCCATCATATAAATTAAGGGGTGCTAGGGACTTAAAATCCAAGAGTAATGCAAAATTTACCTCGATATGTCCATTTAGACAAGCCCAATGAAGAGGTGTATTTTTCTCCACATTGGAAGCATTAACATCCTGTTACCAAGAATTAGATTAATCATGTTTCACCACTCAATGTGTAGCTAAACATATGAAAGGATAAGAGAAGTCAAAGATCCACCACTAAGAACAAATATTGATAGTCAGGTAGTCCTCAAATGTCCGACTCAAATTTTACAAAAAAAAAAAAAAAATCTTTTGCCCAATGATGAAATGCACTCAAGTGTACAACACCGTTTACTTCAGCGAAACGGATAATAACGATTATTCAGTAAAGAGAGACTGTTAATGTAAACAAGTAGATATGTTCAGATATGTAATAATGCAAATAACTGGGGCAGTCCACTCACCGCTCCATTACGAATAAGATAATCTACAATGCCACAATGCCCATTTGCTGAAGCCATATGAAGTGCTGCAAAAATTAAATGTCAAGCAAGAAGTATTCATCGTCTATTAGAGGACTATTCATTTTTATAAGGGACTTACCATCTCATTAGAAATGACTAGTTCGGGAGACTTATAATCAAAACTTAGGACTTCAAGGTATGGCAGATACTCAACTGACCACATAAAATTCTTCATATTACTAATAAAATATTTCTTGATATGTATGGAGTTAAAGAATTAGAACCTCAGCTATGGTAGATATTCAAAAATACCAAAATCTAAGATGTGGCCTAACGGGAAATGAAGTGGAAGAAAACTAAGGATAACCACAAAAATAAAAAAATACTACGTGATTTCTTCACATATGCCTAAGCCTTCGTAGGCAGAATTACCCGTTTTGTTTTTTTTTTCGTGCTGGTGGAAAGTAGCGGTACCAGGGGATAACGAGTACACACAAGCTTTTATGATACCATGGGATTCGATTAACTCAATCAAATCAACATAGAAGGTACTGAGTTTATAACAGTTGGCTTGCCTGTATCAGACTTGGGATCCAAATGTAGACAATCAAAAGTGTGGGGTCTCAAAATTAGATTTTGAAAGACGGGATCAACCTGTGGTCAGAACTCAGAACTTGTTAAACCAGCTGGTCATTGGTCTACTGGTTTACTACAATCAAGAAAACTTGATCTCGCAAGTAGGTACTCCAGCTGCTTCACCATCGTGACTATGTTGCCATTGATTGCAGAGGGGAACAGGTTATCATATGAGGAAGTCCATAACTTTGGGGGGGAAACAAAATGGAAAGATGTCCATTAAATTTGTGAAATTACTGGAAGTTTTTGTGGAATAACCTTCTGAAATTCACATTTTATATACATGTAATTTAAGAATTATATAACACTACTAAATATTTGACTTCAGAAATAACTTTAATCCCCCACTCCACACCAGAGGCTTCGGTATAGTGGTAAGAGTGTAGCATGTGTTGTGTGGGTTAGGCATGTCACGGGTCTGAACCATGTAGCATACAAACCCCGGTACTTAAGTGGAGAAGAGTTGAGGAGCAGACCCATCACCCACCGAATTTCTAACCATGTGCCGTTGGCCCTCAGGGATTTCTCAATAGTAAAAAATAAGTTTAAAATATACTAAAGGCGCATCAATGAAGACTAAATCATAAGGTGTCGTGTTCAGTGAAATTTTGAGAGTTGAACATGGTTTCTCACTTTCAGTACAGTTTTACCAATATAAAAAAGAAACATGAAGTTTTTGCTACTTCCAAATGTATGTTTTAAGATGATTCTCCACGTGTATGACCAGATAATCAAAAAGAGAGTGTTTTGGCTTTATAAGATTAAAAATTGAATTAATTCTCAAAAAAAAAAAAGATAAAAAGATTGATTTAGCTTATATAGGATAAAAGTAACTCTTAAAACTCATAACCCATACCCAAACCCCTTCCCATTTCTTATCTTCATGAAACAAGAAAATCACAACTCTTAATCTTGGTTTAGTATTCTATATTGATGAAATAATTTGAGGGAAGTCCCACTTGGATAATGTTAGTTTGCAATTCTCTGTCTTGCTTAACTTTTTCCGTTAGATGACCATAGATAGGATGTGACTTCTCAATTTTGTTTTGTTGTTGTAACATAGTGCTATTGATTATTGAAGATACTACATTCTTGAAAAAATGAGGACAGCACTTCTGGTGCGTGCACAATATTACATGGGCGTCCAACATCAAATAACCAAGAATCGGATGGTCTGACTATAATATCATGATAAAACCACCTTGGTAAAATGTAGTCCAGACACTGTTCAATCTTGAATATAAGGGCTCTAATATACTTAAAACCAATTCCTGAATGAAGAAACCCAATTGCACCTTTTGTTTATATAAAGATAACATTGCTGAAAGCCGGACTACGTCACCTGAAAACATGTACTATGTGTTGCCTCCAGTTATAAAGGTAACCTATATTTTTTAGGAATTGTTTGGCAATTCTACAAAGTATAAAACTTAGAAGTTGAACTTCCGTAGTAAAAGATTACACCTTCACGAAATATTGACTTGTGCTCAAATGTCAACCCATTAAGTATGTTGTTGTTGTTGTTGCTCAAATGTCAACCCAAAAGTTTTTCCAAATTGTAGAACAACTTTCTTCCAACAAAAACAAAAAATGAAGAAATTGCCAAGTTGATTTCCAATACCGTGATAGATTCCAGGTCTACTAGGGAAACTTCCCTTCTCTGATTTTCCTACCTTATTCGTGAAGTAACTCATCATGTTCTGCCAAACCTATCAGTCTCTAAACAATCCCGCTAAAGCTTTTAAATAAGATGATCGCCCGCTTCAACACAATATGAGAGCAGGCAAAGATCATGAGTTAAAATCTCACCAACACCCAAAAATAAAATAAAAATTAATTTTTCTTTTCATGTGTTTGGCCCATGAAAGGAACCACGCCAACACATGAGAGCTTGTTGAGACATAATATATATAGGCAATTCAAAATGTTCTCTCTAACTGCTTAAGTTTTTAATTGAGATGGTCACACACTACAAAATTGTTGATATTCTCAGCTTGACTAGCCATCAAATGATCAAATAAGGTATATGAGAAGTATAGAGGTATAATATTCTCAGATATGGTAGCTACCAAATCATAAAATAAGTCATTTCAAAAACTTAAACCTGTTCGTCCCTCGGAATCCTTTGAATCAAGAGAAACACCAGAAGATGCTAAGCTCATGACATCCTCCAAATCATCATATCTGGCAGCCTGTTAATAGAGAACAAATGATTGAGAGATCAAGAGCATTAAGTCAAGCAAAAAGCCTATGCCACTTGGGTGCAAATTGAATGTAAAATTTTATTTACTTAAAATTGGAATTCATAGAAGTTCAAAGTTAGGCAGACTTCTAAATCTACTGCAGTGATTAAGTTATTTTTCACTCATTCTGTAAATCAAGACTACGGTTATATCCTGGGTCAGCATAAAACACACACATATGCTAACTTGAGGTACCTCAAGCAAGGCTTCAATAGATTCAGACGTTGTTCCAGAAGGAGTCTGCTCCACTGTAACCTCGTCAGCTCCCATACCTGACAATTTCCAAAACAACTTTATGTGTGATTAAGAGAGCAATAGAGATAGAAAGACAGATCAACTTTTTGTAGATGGCTTTAGCAACTGTATCAGAATTGGGGTCAAAAGTCATTTGGTTAAGTTGGATTATTGAATAACATCAATCACCTACACCTAGATTCCGAAATAGTTGGATTTATAAATTCCATTCCATTCAGGTCCATTTCATCTGTAGCCACCAGTCTACCATGGTCCCATTAGATCATTTCCTTTTCTTCTAAATACAAGTATTAGCTGGGCCAACTTGCTCGCACATCCACTTGACATCTTTTACAACTCAATTGCACAACCAATGCATAGTAGGCAGTTGGAAAAATTAACATAGGTGTTTGGTACTTTATTACAAGGATAAGAGATTACAATCTTGGATAAATGTAGGACATTTTATTCCATTATAAGTAATCCCATGATTATTTAAACAACAAGTGTTATTCTTTTGCCACAATCAATATAGACAACAATACCATGATTAATAATCCTGGAGATAAAACAAGAAAGTGACGTATGTCCTCCTCCAAAACTCTTTTTCCAAAGTTCTTCAAGAACCCAAGACTAAAATTGAAAACAAAGTTCATAAAACCAAACACATGATTCAAATTATACCTGGTAAATCACATTTTCAGTTAAGTTTCAAATAAATCATATGTTCAGTCCAATGAACCAAAGATCTAACGCTAAAAGTAAACCCGCTAAATAATCTCGTTATTATTTAATCGTTGTAATCCCCACATTGTAATCACACAAACCAAATGACCCCTTAAGCGTCTGAATACTTCAACTCTTCAACCTCTAGTTCATCTCCTTGGGGACCTTGTAAAGATGAATTATTATTACTTCTTGGACTTTTTGTCCTGATAATCGTGGTGCGGAGCCAATTTTCACTCACATCAACTAATTCCACAGGATATCTGTCACCTCCCACCAATCAAATAACCCCTCAAGTGTTTGAATCATTCAACTCTTTAACCTAGTCTGTCTCCTTGGACCTGTTTAAGATGTATTACTATTTACTTCTTAGATTATTATTACTTTGATAATTGTGGCATCCAGTCCAGGTTATGTGCAACCTCGACTAAATCCACGAAATATCTATCGCCTGAGTAACCTCCCTCCCACCAGCAAATGGTAACAGGTAACTCTATGCACAAATGCTAAAACAGATAGAAGAAATATTCTCACTGTGCCGGAAATTGAACCTGAAACTGCTCAACCCAGTTCATTTACATGCTATGACTACTTAAAATTTGATTGCTTGATATATACATAAGGAATGATTTTCGGCAGCAGATGCAACAAGGCAAAAGGAGGCACAAAAGAGAGAGAAATTACCTGATACTAAGCGTTGCAGCAAAACGGCTCGACGATACAATGACGGAGACGGCGGTGATGGCGCGGCGGTGACGGCGACGGCGACGGCGAGCGAAACTTATGAATAAGGCACGACGATGTTAACCCCTCCTTATTATGAATTCATGTGTAAATATTATACTTTTTATCCCCATTTATTATTGAACATTTCTATAATTTAAAATTTAATTTCTTTTAAATTATTTTACCTGATTTTTTTAGAAGAAAAAGTTATAAATAGTCTTTTAATTATAAGAGTAAATTAAAATATTCTCTTAATTATATTTTTGTTATATTTAGTCTTTTAATTATTCAAAAACATATTAATTTTTATTTCTTAATTATATACACTTAATTAATAGTCAGAACATATAATTACTTAAGAAGTATATAAACAAAAAAATATTACATATAAATTGATGCCGAGTATCCCCCCCCTCCCCCCCCCCCCCTCCCCCCCCCCCCCTCCGCCCCTCCCCCTCCCCCCCCCCCCTCCCAACTTAGAGAAATAGAGAAAATAGATAAGCACGTGGCTTTTACGAATCTAAAACACGGGTCACTTTAATTATACGTAATGTTAAAAGATTCACATAATCATAAGCATACTACAGATAATAAACTGATGCGAAAGTTTAAAACATGAAGTCAATCTGAATGATGGGGAATACCCATATACTAAGCTGAATAAATGAAAACTGAGAGTTCTAATACAAAAGAGACATCAAACTCAAATACTAAACTGGAACTATACTATGTCTGAAATAAGTCTCTAAACTGACTAGAAGTGTCAAGACATGCTAAGTTAAGTCTAGCAAAAACTCAAACTAAAAGACCACTAAAAACTTAAATGTATCATGACTATTGCCCTCGAAGGACTCACCACTAATACTGCTGAACTGGAGATCAGAAACCGATCTAAGCGTGATTTGACTGATGAGAACCTGAACCTACATCACGAGAAGATATACTGTAGAGTATGCTTAAGTACTTGAAAGGTTTCTGAGCAAGCAAGATAGAGTAAGGCTGAAATAAACATGTAATTGAACAAGCAATAAAAGTATAATCTGAACATGATATAAATATTGAATGTTAATGATAACTAAATGCAATGACCAAATGATAACATACTGAGGTCGTATACTAACTGTACCGAAAATGTGGCAATGTAATAGAGCCTACTAATAACCGACAATAAAATCACGTGAGCTTAATATGAAATTCGATGTATATGCCCCATATACCCGTCCAAAGGTACAGAGGCATGTTGGCGTGATCACTAAACTGATGCCTGTAGAGGGGATTTACAACTTACGTGGCTCGTAGTTCTGGACTATATGGGTGACTGACCCTAGTCCAGATCGATATTATGCTACACCAAATAGATTAAATGTTTAACAGATTAAGATTGAAATTCTATAATATACATGATAGATCAAAGCTGACATGCAACTGAGAATGCAACATTATGTTATTGATAACGATACATTCAAAAATTGAGGAATTTATATCTAAATGACCGAAATACCTGCCCTAGCAAGTATGCCTTGATTCAAGAACTAAAGAACAACATAGCTAAGGATCTGAAATTCACGCAAGAAATCAAGTAATAACATGATAATCTGATTTGGAACATTTAAATAACTAATTCATGAAAATCTACTGAGGTTCTAGAAACCCTAGGTCTAGTTTATAGTTGGGAATTCCGAATCTACTGAATATTAGGGACCTAATGGGCGAAAGGAACCCACTAGTGAAATCCCACATACCTGGTGACGAATTCCACGGAGAAATCTTTCAATTTCGAGGCTGAAACTGAGGAAAACTTGTTGCATTCTTGAATTAGGGTCGCTCAACTTTTTATTCCTTTTTAGGCTCTGATTTTCTAAGTTTTTTATGAAATATCTGACTTAGGTAAGTTCTGGTTATGTTTCTAGGATAAAACTAATCAAAACCATATAATTTAAGGTTAAAATTGTGACAACCCCCTCGGGATCCACATACTCAGGTATTGTCTCTGCCATGGGCGGGCCATTCGCTCTTTTAATCCCTCTTATGGGCTCGCATCCTCAGGGAGAATCGAACCCGTGACTAATGGCTCCTTTACATATCCCTCCCAATGATATCGCCTCTTCCCAATTGATCTTCAAGCTTCATTGGTAGAGGGATCTCCTTGGGAGGGATGTAAAGTAGCAAGTCAACGTGTTCGCTTCTCCCTTGAGGCTGCGAGCCAATAAGAGGGGATTAAAAGAGCGAATGGCCGCCCATGGCAGAGACAATACCTGAGTATTTAATGAAAAGAAAAAGACCAAAAGACCAGTGACTTAAACTGCAGGCAGGATCAACCACGATCACTTTTATGGACCATGAAAGGGACCATGGACAGTAAAGTGGGTCGTGGTTTGTGATCAATGGCTACTAGTTCTAGGATTCTTCTTCACGAGCCCTACCACGGTCCGTGTGAGGGACCACAGATCGTGAAGGTCCCCATAATCCTCACTTGGGATGAAGTCTTGAGACCTGGTCTACTGGATGGTCTTCACATAAGCCACCACGACCCATCATCAGGACCACAGACCGTGAAGGACCTTGTAGTCCTAACTTAGGTGAGAGGGTCTAAGGTTGACTAAGAAGGGGGCTACTGCCTATTCGACACAGGCACCCCACGGCCCGTCATCAAGACCACGACCTTGAAGGATCTCGTGGTCTGGTGATAGGGCACGAGTGATCTCAACTCATCACCGCGGGCAGGTCAACGGATCGTGGTCTGTGAAGCATGTCGTATGATTGACTGCTTCAGGTATTTCTGTAATTTTTTTCTAGACCTAATTTTGAGGTGTTACATAAAAGGCAATTCTAGCCCAATCATCATAAACATTCAAGGACAACATATAAAATAAAATGAATACATCAATTATAAGATTAAATAGACAATGAATCATATAAGAAACAAAATCGTATATTTTTGAGTCCTCACATTACTCCCCTAACCTCATTGACCACAATTAATTATGATTTTACAAATATGTCCGAGTTACCTCTCACTTCACACAATCATCAGTCAAGACATAAAGCAAGATTAAAAAAAAAAACACTATGTCTAAAATCAAAATATTAAACTCTCTTATGTAAAAAATAATAATAGAATTTTAAGATCAAACTGTAAAGGAGTTTTAAATATTGCAATATTTGCCTTAGGATTTTTTTTTGATTAAAAAGAACCAAATACAAAAAGATTCACCTCCTAAAATATAAATCAATCAAATATGACATAAAAATAATTTACTATTTAAATTTTTTGAATTGAAATTAGAAAATATGGTAGTGAGAAACACAATTTAATTTTACATATAGAAAAAATAAATACAAATTATGAGAATACAAATATATGATTTAATTTCATATCAACTTACTCACTCCTATCTCTACCAATTTTCTGTCAAAAAAAATGTTAAAAGATTTGATTTTTTTTAATTAATATATATTATATACTATACTAAATAGATTTTTTTTGGGCCTTAAATATTTTTGGGGGTGGGGGTGGGGGTGGGGGGGGTGTTCACTT
The DNA here is from genome assembly GCA_027704765.1 of Solanum habrochaites. Taxonomy (NCBI): domain Eukaryota; kingdom Viridiplantae; phylum Streptophyta; class Magnoliopsida; order Solanales; family Solanaceae; genus Solanum; species Solanum habrochaites. The sequence continues at coordinate 2,197,262 of JAKWJA010002492.1, forward strand.
AGTTCTTGTCAAACACCATCTGCACTTTGTTCTCTCCGCCCGAATTCGTTTTTTCTTTATTATAACAAACCAACTTTTCACCTATTTTGTGTGCATATATATTTGATTCTTCATCTCCCTCATTATTATACTGCATTTTCTCTTCATTTATTTGAATCTAGAATCCATTTTTCTTTGTGGGGTTTTCTAGATGGCTGCTATTATGCAAGGAATTGGTGCTGCTACTGCACTAACCTCAGCCAGTTCTTTGGACGCCAAGAAGGCATTTTTCTCCAATTCTCGCAGATCTTTGTCAGGTTTGTTGCAAAGTTTGAATCTTTAGCTAGTATTTGAAATGGGGTATTGTTAGAATTGCTTAAATTTGTGTTATTTTTTTATTCTTGGTTTATCTGATCTTTGTGTCTTTTGGGTTGTTTTTGATCTGTATAAAGTGTTATTTGGTCTATTTAAAGAATTTTTTATATTTCATTTAGTCATAATTTCAATCATTTGATGGAATTTTGTGGTTTGATTTTGATGCGTGTTGTTTGTGTAGTTGGTGCAGAGAGGAAAGGAAGGACTTTTGTGGTTAGATCTGATGGGGGTTTGAGCTATGGTTTGAAAGGACGTGGAGGAAGAGCTGAACAATTAATTACTAATGCTGTTGCTGTTAGTATTCTTTTACTCCCTATTTAAGATTGTGTATTTATGTATGCATATAATCATATACTAGCAGAAATGTGCAGAAACTAGTACATCATCGATTTCAATTTGTTTGTCTGGTTTTAACCTGCACGTAGTATTAAAAAGTAAAGAATACTTTTGAATATTGTGTCCTTAAATTAAAGATATGTAGAATCTATCAAAATGCCTTTTAATCTTTTTGGTCTTATGGAAAGTTTAAATTAAAGAGTTGCTAAAAAGTAGGAAAGATCCATTCTTTTTGAAACGGACTTTTCAAAAAAGTGAACTACATAGCAAAAAAAATTTAGTAAATGTTATTGTTTTAGACTTTGAGATTTGGTGTTGTGTGGCTGAATTTTTTATATACCATGAACCACACACTTTAATCATTTATGATGATCACTCAAACTTTGTCAACTTATGCAAAATGGTCCTTTAATTCTTTTTAACAGACTAAATAAGATCTACTGCTGGCCAGCTTCTCTTCATCACGGCCAGGTCATTATACTTCTCCTTCTTATTTGTGTACACACATCCAATGCATACTATCTCCTACAAGTCCAATTCGGCTTTCTTGTAGTTGCCACTTCATTTGTCTCTCGTAATGTTTGTCTTCTAGGTCTCTAATCATCACTAGTTTTGTGAAACTTCATGTCCAAGGTGTAGTTCTCTTGGCTTGAAAAGATTTAGTGGAAGCTGATAATCTTGACGGTGTTCTTAAAGGGAATAGAAAAAATAATAGCATTTGCTGTTTTGCTTCAGATGATGTTAGTTCATCCTGCAATGAACATGCCTAATTTTCCTCTTTGTTCTGCATTGTGATAGCGGAGACAAAGTAAGGAGAATGATGGTGGGAATGATATGATTTTTGTATTGATTAGTTACCGAGTGCGGGTGGGAGGTGCGGGAGGGGTGGTATTTAAAAATAAAGGAAGGGCTACATGATGAATAAAAGCTCAACCTCTGTTTCCAACGAAAAGCAGGCATACACAGATAGGAAAAGCATACTTTTAAGTGAATCTTCTTTTTCAGCCAAGAAAGTCTCCCATGGACTTTTAAGAAAAGAGTTATAAGGGTATTAGTCGTGTCTATCTCTCTTTTTTTCTTGTGGTACTTCCATTTTTTCATCTACTATTTGCTCCAAATTTATAAGGTTTTTATTTGCCGTGAAATTTTTTGAAGTATTTTGTTGAAGTTATTTCCATCTCTAAGAGATTGAATATCGAAAAGAAAAAAATAAACCTAAGATGTTCCTGAAACTATACAACAATTACAAAGATCAATTTGTATTTCTAGCTTGTAAGGAACTGATGAAATCTTAGATTGTGTCATTATTTAATTTCATATACGCCAAAGATCTGCCAAAGAGGCACACACAACTGTATTGAATTCTCAGAATGCAGCCTACCCTGCACTCCATTTTACTGCTTTCTGATTGGAACTTGTCATGTGACTCACAAACAAAAAGAAGAGAAGAGTACCATAATACGATCCCAAAGAGAAACAACAGAGCTCTTATCTTTGTTATTGATAGACAAATTCTCTTCAACTTTATATTGATTCACTGGGGCCCTTACTAATAATGTTTGTCAACCCTAGTTTAATTTTAAACCTTACAAAGAAATCAGAGATTTACCTTTGAATCTTGGCTGTTAGTATAACTCAAACATGTGATAGTTGGGGTGAGAACTAAAATTCAGTTTTATGGAAAACACCGAGTTGAAGCAAAGGTTTGTATTTGTAAATCTATAATGTTAGTTAATAGTCCTCAAGTGTATAACAGAGGAGATGTTATCCGAAGTGGATGCACTTATTGTTGTCGATTCTTTTCCTTGCACTTGCTCCTCTGAGAAAGTCATGATCAAAATTTTCACGATAGCTGTTTAAGCAATCTTATACTTTAACATCAGATATCCCTGTGAAGATTGTCATCTTGTCGTTCTTTTGATGTCCTTGTACTCTTGTCAAGCTTTCTATATAGGAGTTGTTCAAAAGGAAGGTTACATCCTTTATAGGAAATTTGGCTTCTTTTCCTACTTCAAGCTCTCTGAGACTTTGATTTTGTTTTCTGCTTTCTTGGGTTCTAAGGTTCTAATTACATGAAATATTAGGGCTACGAAAAGCTAGTAAAGAGGCTCTTATTCATTCTCTTCCTAATGCATAAGATTCATGCTGTGGGATTCGAGGTGTTTCTGTTACTTAAGGACTAAAGAGCTCGTGAAGTTTGGTGGTGGTCATAAGACTCATAACCAACAGTATCTATGGATATATTTGGGTTAGCTGGTGCTTCCTTGATGGGTTATTCCTAATTATTGGGGATAGTTTATGTCCGTGGTTCTAAATTTATTCTGTAATGGTGCTTGCCTAATCATTAAACATATATTATTGAATAGGTCTCTGTTGTTTGGTTGTTTATGCACTGTTTTCTCTTCTCTCTCTCTCTCTCTCTCTCTTTTTTAAATTGTCTATTGTTGTGGGAACCATATCAATTACTGCCCAATTGCTTGTTTACCTGATTGTTATTTATCTGGATTTCTTGTTACTTGATCTCATCACTTATGTGTTTGAATGTGCATATTTAGGCATGAACTGTTGCTCTTTGAGGCCCTCCGTGAAGGTGCTTGATAAGAATGGACAAGATCCCGCTTTTGTGTAATGGTTGAGATTCGCAGTATGGAGGTTGTACAAAGGTGGACTTAAAGGCCTTGCCCCAAAGATATGGGTGATCTCAGGGTTCTTGACACTCCATGGCTGAGAACTCTTTCAACTGGTATGGGGCATTGGAGCTGCAAAAAATGACCGTTGCGTCCAGTTATTGAGGGACTGAATAATGGGATTTCTTCTTCTAAAGACCTTTAATCCGATATCTAACAAACTGTTGTATGCTCCACTACACATCTGGTGGCCATTTTAAGATACCAGGCGTCATCCGAGGTCCTGGTGGAGTTGGGGTCGACAGCTTGGAGCGGGCACCTCAACGCCTTGAGTCATATTTCCCGTCCATCTTGAATCCAATGGTTGCCTTTTTCACCCGCCTACAACGCCAAGCTCGATGAGGCCTGCTATCAGAGTGATAACCCTGTATATCTTTTGATCATGTTTTTGCTCCTACAAAACAACGAAAACCTCAAGAGACAATTCCAGACTCAGATTATGTGTTTTTCAAAAAATCTTGAAGAACAGGATGGTACGCGCCCTGGTGAGCATGTTACCATTCTAACTTATTCCAGGATGAGGTATCATGTCATGCAAGCTGCTAAGACACTCGTGAACAAGGGTTATGATCCCGAGGTCATTGATATCAGGTCACTGAAACCATTTGACCTTCACACCATCGGGAATTCAGTGAAGAAGACTCATCGTGTCCTCATTGTCGAGGAATGTATGCGTACAGGAGGTATTGGTGCCAGCTTGACAGCTGCTATAACCGAGAACTTCCATGACTATCTCGATGCCCCAATCATATGTCTGTCCTCACAGGATGTGCCAACGCCATATGCTGGGACGTTAGAGAACTGGACCGTTGTCCAACCTCCCCAGATTGTTACTGCAGTAGAACAGCTCTGCCAGTGATTGTTACTAGACATTGTAGTTTTTGGAACTTACATTTTCTAGTTAAGGTGAGATGATTGGTCCATTGTTGTCTACCTGCACCAAAATAGTATTTGGATTTTTAATGTTTTGTTAAGGTAACAAGACTTCCTGGGAACATTATCATTGTTTTTTCTCATTAAAAGTTTAGCTCTATTCTATTTTATAAATTAAAGCTGGAGTTATCTTACATTTAAATATCATATGATAGGATGTGTTTTTCCAGTTTTGTTTTGGTTTTGGCATTATGGTGTTATATATATTGATTATTTTAGACTCTTAATAAACCAACAGTTTGATGAGTCTCGACTCTGATATCATGATAAGAAATGAACATTAATTTTGTTTCACTGATGGTGAAAAAGTTGTCATTTTTTCAAAAATTCTTTGAGATGACCTCATAAGTATGTTGATATGTTCTTCAAGAGGGGTATAAAAAGCTATATGATACAGAGAATATATATCCTATAGAGATAGTGTATCATAGAATTTGCGCTTAATTTTGATATTTTTTTTATAAGAAACTTTCACATATAGTCAACCCAAAATAGCTTAATTACGCACCATAGCTATAGTTTGCTAATTACAAATCATAGCTACAAGTTATAGGGAGGAGAGTGGCGAGATTGGGAGAGGAAGGAGAGACGTGAGCGAAGAGGGCAAATAATGGGAGAGAGATGAATTGTATATGTATAATTGGTATATATATGTATGTATTTGTATAATTAAATAATACAAAGCATGATTTATACAAATATGTTAAAATTGGAAATAATGAATTGATAGAAACATAAACAACTAAACTTTAAACAATTATATTTTACAAATTACATTATATAAATTATAATACACAACATTCAAAAAACTATACGTTTATACAAATTTTAAAAAGTTTTTTTTTAAAAAAGTTTGAATGTATATGGTGATAAAATTGAAAAACCAAAGGAAATCATCGTCATATACAAAAATACAAATTAAACAAAAATTTGTTAGTTGCGAATTATACAAACGTGACTAATTATACAAACTCGAAGTTAGTTCACGTAATTAATGGTTAATGTTAGTTGCGAATGATAATTATAGCAAACTAATGATATAATGACTAATTAACTAGTATAAATTTGCTAAACTGCGTAATTTTCTATTATATTAGCCTTAACATGTTTTTTTTTTTTTTAAAAAATAAATTCATATTTTAGATATAAGTTTAGTTTTCATTTGCAAACACACAAGACACAACTAAAAAATATATATTTATCACTAATTTAGTTTTTTTCTTAGTTAATAAACAAATAAATTTTAGTATTTTTCTCAATTACTTCTTACTCATATAATCTTGATATTTTTTTTATTAATCTAAAAATAGTTAATTCATATTTTATTTTTTTCTTTTTCAGAAAAATAAAATAAAACTTTATCTCAAAGTTTCCCTCCTTTATTTCCCGCCAAACAACAGAAAAACCTTCTAAATCTCGACGAGAGAGAGCAAAAACCCAGAAAATGGAGAAATCCGGCGGTGGCGGTAACGGCAGTTCAGCGCCTACCGGTTGCTACAAGTGCGGTCGTCCAGGTCACTGGTCAAGAGATTGTCCGTCCAATCCAAGCAGTTCAGACAAATCTAATCCTAATACAACGAAGTATGCTTCAAAGACCGTATCCGACGCCGGCGACAGTTCTGTTGCCGGTGGGGGTGCCAGTGACGTTGCCGGAGCTTCTGCTTCTAAGTCGAAGAAAGTCCCGAGGTCAATGCCTAAGCTAACACCGGAGATCCTTCTCTCTGATAAAGGACTTGGATACGTTCTCCGTCATTTTCCTCGTGGTTTCAAATATCGCGGTCGCGGTCATGAGGTACTTTGTACTTTTAAATAAGTTACTGCATCCGCTGTCTCTGAGACTAGATCTTTTGATTTAATGATGTACAAATTTCGTTTGCTGTATCTATATGCTCTTCCTTTAATTTTGTTCCTTTTTGTTGTATTTATTTTGTATTTGTGTAGTCAAACTGCAAGTAGATGATATTCCTTTTTTTATGACTGATAGTGAATCCATGTTCTTCAACTAACTTCTGCAAGTCTTTTATCAGAGTGCCATTATCTCTTGATGCATTTGGTGAGTATTAGAGGGTCTGTTTTCGCCCATCCTCTGTTGTAGCCTCTGTTAACACAATCATTTGAATCCACAGAGTAAAGCTTGCGCTGCAGCCATGTTACTAGTGCCTTGACCCAAGTTCATTGAGTAAGCAAAAATAATGGTGCCTTGGCTGTCTCTGATTATTCCTCCACCGCTACATCTTCCCATAATGCAACTTCCATCACTTTTAAGCTTTATAGATATCTCAGGAGGATGAGCCATTTGACCATGATAGTAGTTCTTTCGTGGATATCTGCATCAAACACCTAACATAGGCTATTCCAGTTTTCACCTATCCTTGCTTTACCAAATTTCTTTTGTGTAACCTGCAACATTGTACAAACAGTGTTAGTTTTGGTTCTGTAAATTGAATGCCTTTCACCTCAAATTTGTTGTTGCACGTTGCTCTCCGTAGTTCCCAACAAATTATAAGCTTTAGTTATAAAGGCTGCAATGGGATTTTTAGTCTTCAAGTTCCACCAGTTGAGCAATAAAATTTTAAGAGAGTTGTGTCTGTGTCCAATTCCCATAGGTCATGAGCAATGTAATTTTAAGAGAGTTGTGTCTGTGTCCAATTCCCATAGGTCATGCAAAAACATTCCAAGTTATCTTAGCAGGCTGAACAGGTGCTAGATATCCCGGTAGAGATTCCAGTCCAGATAGCAAGATCATCCTTGTTGCTTTTCAGATTGATACTCAAGCTGCTGATCCTATTCTTATATTCTGTGGACAGTTGATATTGCAGAGCATCCCAGTGCCAAACTCCATTCTTAAACACCGAATTGAGCTTTATTTGACTTTGTTCACATTAGGGAGCAGATGATGTAAGAGGGTCAAAGCTAGACCAATTATCAAACCAGAAGGACACATCCCCTTTCCCTTGTTTCCAATAAATAAATTTCTCAATATTGTGTTTGACCCCACAAAGATATTTCCATTATCGAGAGTTACCTTTCATCCATTGGACATCAAGAGGATGTTGATTATTCCAGTATTTTGTTTTCACGAAATCACTTCAAAGAGATTTAGAGTTTCTGAGCTTCCACCACTGTTCAAATTTAATAGCAATTCAAATGTCTTCAATCCAATGGTGCTTGCTACCAGTTTCTTGGACAGACCAAAAGAACGCAGCTAAAGTTTTTTCAATAAATTCCAAAGTCAATTTTGGAGGGTCAACAACACTGAGAAGATGAAAAGGTAGAGCTAAGAGGACATATCTGATAAAGATTGCTCTACTACCACGTGATAAAAGTTTAGAGTGCCGACCTCTAATTCTACGAGTGATGTTTTTGACAATGTCATTGTAGTAAGCCACTTTTTTTCCTCTCATTAACCAAAGGACAACCAATATAGTATTAATTCTGTTTTCCTTGAAACATTTCGTGCAGTAAGTAAATTTATTTTCTCAGTATTACTTGTAAGTTGGAAAGACAAGTACACAATCATTCATCTTGTGCCTCTTTTAAGATGGCAGGTTTGATTGTTTGCATGAAGATGATGATTGTTATAATGCTTCAGTCCATCATTTTGGTTAAGGATACACAGTTATTTTAGTTGTACTCTTGCTTTAAAATGAACAATTTTGGAAGCTTATTAGGTACTTGTACTAGTGGTACTCAAGCATCAGAGTGATTTGTTTATAATGCAAGCTTACCTGGGTGCAGGTTGCTGATTTGGGTCACCTACTTGGCTTATATGCTGAATGGCATGCGGGTTTGCTTCCTTATTACTCATTTGATCAGTTCATACATAAGGTGGAAAAGCTTGGTGGCTCAAAGAGAGTCAAGGTAACTGGTTTCACTTCCCCAGCTTTGATATTCCAATTGTGTTAGATATACTTGTCATGAAATATGTGCTGTCTTTCAATTTAAACATATATTATTTCGCATGGAGGCCAGTGTTGCCAATGCATCCGCAAACTTCTTTTTTCTCTGGGTAGTGGAGAGAGGCTATCACTAGAGATAAATTCCAGCATGATTAAGTGGAATATAGGTAGAAGGCTCTTGGAGAATGGAGACCCTTTAAACATGTCTAAATAAATTAGCCAGTCTTAAAAATAAAATACCGACGATGATCTTTAACCCTAAGTCAACGAGATGCTAGATCTATTTTTCTATACTTTTATGATGTTTTGAGAAGTAGAATGTATCTGTATTTAGTAAATTTGACAATATCTGTAATAGCTCATTACTTAATCATCTGCATCTTCTCTGTCATGTAAGAATAAGAGGTAATTACTGTTTTAGGTGGACAACCCTAAAAATAACTGCTATTCTGTTGTAGTTTTGTGCATATACAAACTTCAATTTCTTAACTTGAATCTCTTTGGTATAATCTACAAAAGATCTCATTATAGTACATTTGAGCCACAAGGCCGTCTGGTAAGACTAATTTTTTCCTGCTTGGCAACTCTCTTTACATGCTTAATGGTGGTAAGTTTGTTATCATGGCACTTTATGTGGTGTTCATCTCCTTTGCACTAGTGGCTTCTTGTGCCATATACTATCTGTTTTGGTATCAGACCATGACAAGTGATATATCAACAGCATTTTTGAAGTAATTTGATAATGTGCAATGCATCCTTCAATCCCTGAAAAAATCACTTCATTACTTAAAAGTCCTCCGATGTTCTGGTCTCATGTTATCCTTGCAAGGCCTCCTTGAGACACAGTCATGCCATTTTGGGGTATATCTTGCTTAGCAGATCATTCAGCTGCATCCTACAGCCTGTAAGAAAAATAGAACATTATAAACCTTTAGACACTATGCAAGATAAAAGCAGGATAAATAGGGGTCACAACTTCACATATGTTTATGAGTGTTAAGTGCAAAATCATCCTTTAGAATTTCTTCACAAATTGATTGCCATAAGAACTGAACCTAGGCATTCTGTTGCGGAAAGCCTGTTACATGAGCTTAATATTCAATTAACACAGATTTCATAGCTAACTTTTAACCAGATATGTCTCTCTCCATTTCCTGCAACAAGTCATCTTCCCCAATATATGATGATTGCAATATTGTGAATTGTGTGACCTTCGCTGAACACATAAAACACATATGAAAGATTTAATATTTTACTTATCAAGCTTACTAGGGTTTCTTTTTCTTTGAAAACAGTTATGCATGAGAGGACTCCGAGACAGGGTTGCTGATGGGGTGGATCCTGCTAAGCTGTATGAGCCACAAGGACAAGAACAAGAAATAAATCAACAGGGTACATCTCCATCAGTTCCTATTCTTTAAGTATTCTTATTTCTAATCTCAAATTACTTCTCGTTTGAATAGAAGCAATATATGACTACCAACGACGAACAAATTACTGATAAAATGCTGAACTTCCATTGAATTTTTTCCATAACTCTTTGCTTTTGTATCACAATGCATATATAAAGTTTGAAAGTACGACAATTTCAGTAGTTTAGATTACTTTAATATATTAAATATTGGTCAAGTATTATAATAATGGTTTGAGGAGTATTTCAAGTGAAATAATGGTTTCTATTCACAAACTTTCAACTTATACAAACATTATCCAAGTCAAGTTATGTCCAAACACAACCTCAACTTCAAAGTATTCTTTTCCAACTTCAACTTCCGAATACTCTTTGTCAACTTCATCCAAATTCTAAATATTGTCAAAATGGCTACCTGCTTAAATCAGGAAAAAGAAATGTAGCTGTCTGGTAATTTTAAGACATTAAATTAACATATATCAAATGTGAATTCTAAATCTTTTATTGCAGAATGCTTCATTTTACTTTAACTCTCTTAAGTTTCAATTGTAGTAGTTCTATGTGTTAATCCTCATCTATTACACTACATGATTCCTCTTCTTTATTGTTTTCTTGGAGTAAAGGCCTATTAAATCCTACAGACTTGTACTCTCAGTTGTCTTTCATGAAATGTGTCTATGATAAGTTAATTATGTAAGATTGCATACCATTTGGGATTGAAACATTTAGGCTAAAAGTTGAACTTGATAATTAAGAGCTGTCTTGTTAAATATCACTAACAAATTGTTATTTAGGTTATACAGTTTTAAGGCCAGCTTGGGATTCTAGTTTTTAAAATTCAACGTCTAATGAGCACATATATTAGCCCCTTCCTTCTCTTAAAACCTATGTTGCTTGTACTCTTCAAAAATGTCGATGGATGCGTGTCGGATCCTCCAAAAGTATTGCATTTTTGAAGGAACCGACCCAGGTGCAACAATATTTTTGGAGTGTTTGAGCAACATAGCTTTAATCATTGAAGAACTATTTTGATGAACAAGTACTGTCATTGATCATGTAGAGTTCGAGAAGATACGTATTTTTGTCTTCAAAACTAAGTAATATTTTTTCTACAGAATGTGACATGCCTATATGCTGGTAGTCATTTGCAATCATGATGTTGACTTTCAAGTGCACTTTTTATTGATTCTGTGAATAGCAAAGGAGAAATCATGATGTGTCATCCGTAAACAAAATTTGCTCTTCTACTTATGAATGCTTGCTTGGATTTGAAATCAGAAATTGCTTCTCTGCTGTATTTGTATGCAGAATTCAAGGACTCAGAACCAACTGATTATCCAGAAGATGCAATGCAAAATCCAAATCCTAAAGATGATCAAGAAATCATGCTTAATGATATGTGGGAGAAGGCAATTGAGGTAACCATAATGAAACTTCCAACATATTTATGTGTCAGTGTTTGTCTTACTTTTAAAAATAAAATTGAAGTGTTTACTTTTTCTAGCATATTTAACCCCAATTTTTACATCTAATTAGTGATCATTGTTCCCTACTACGAAGCATGCAATGGTACTATTATGCTTTCTTACATTTTGTTAACTGCATTGCTTAGGTCACAACTACTTGCAAAGTTGTCACCTTGTGTTTGGGTCACCAATTTATTATCTGTCATGCCCCCCAAAAGGAAAAAAAACCATAATGTTCTTGAAATATTTTGAGAGAATGAAACAGTTGACAATGTGCATTTGATGTGCTTGGGCTACATCTACTCCAAGTTAACACAATTTGAACTACACATTGGAGAGCGTGTACTTATGCTTTGAAAGTGATGCCAAATTAATGAGGTCAGATTTTTCTACCAGGACTATATCAATGCCCTTGGAACTCTATGGGATAAAATTTCCATCGTAACACCCAAAATTAGATGCAGCAGCCCTTTATATTGAATCACCCCTGCTCTGATAAACTAACCCTATTCCTTGTCTATTTATTTTCCTTGTTCCCTTGTTATGAAATTATATGCAGTTGGTACAATTTACGCTTCCAGAATACACCTGGAATGCAAGTTGCATATGCTGAGACCAAAATCAACCCAGCCCTTAGAACAATTTACCCGCCTAGTTAGCCTCTCCATGTGCCATCAGAGGAATTGTCATATAGGTCGTCAAGGGGGTAGTGCAACAGAATAGGGGATTCAATCAATTCATTGTAATGATTTCTTGTGTATACCCGTCTCAAGCTATCTGAACACCAGAGAGTAGATTATGGTTATTCCTCTAGCTAGCTTAAGGAAAATATCAAGCTTGATTCACAGAAACCATGAAATCACTTGCTCTTCAGGGTGTATCCAAGGGAGTGCTCCTCGAATTTGAAGTTTTTAACTTGTTGAAGCTTGAGGAGATAACTTCTTGGACGTATTTCTCGGAGAAGTTTGTTAGGATGATTGCTATTTCAGAAACGTTTTTGATACACTTATTGTGTTTGAATTAATTATTTAAGAAACCGAAAACTATCAAAGAACTTCCAATCATACTCTCATATGTAGAGAACTTGCTTGATGAATGGATCCCACCTATTTGGCCAGTGACTACTATGCCACACTGGTAAGATTTGACACAAACATCAGTTACAACCTACTATTACTTGCTGGCATCCTTTTCTTGACCTACTGCAGCAGATATTTTACGTTTTAACCATATCATTTTGTGTATTTCCCAGGAGCCATCTCAACCATCCAATCACAATATTGTTGCTGCTGATGCATCTTCTGTAGAGAAAGATACAGTAAATCAGGCTCCAGATAATGTCGCAAAAAGTTCTGAGGTTATTAACATCTCGGAAGAACAAAGAGCTCGGATGGAGGCTAATAAGTTGAAGGCATTGCAGAGAGCTGCTGCTCGAACTGCTCATATCAAGTCTACATAGTTTTTACGTAGAGTTCCATAGAAGTTCCTAACTATTACTATATCCTTGTTGTAAATTGTTCACGAGGGTTTTTTCCCTTCATTAAATGGCTGAAAATTGCCTTTATCTTTAATGTTAACACTCAAGAGATTGGTATGAATTCTAAATCATTATTTTGCTCTTGATGTTATGTTTTGTTATGCTTTCCATATTATGTGCTATGACTTAGTCACTCTGTCCTGTTTTTTTTATGTGCTACTTGAACTAAGGGTCTTTCAACAACCTCGTAGGAGGAATAAGGTATGTGTACACTTTATTGTTACAAAGATTAACACGAACAATAGACACTCGAAGCCAAGTGAAAGATAAACATATAATAGACCTCGAGTGAGGACATGAATTCAACACAATATAAACTCATGTTAGGAATATGCTAGCCATTCAAGGTTGATAACATGAAATGAACAACTTGAATGCTAACTTTCATATCATTAGGAAAATACTCGAACAAGGAGGGTTTTGCTTTAGACACATGTCTTTGATCTAAGAGAAGGTTGATTTTTAGTTAAGTGACGCTATGAGTGTACGTATTGTATTATATGAGCGTCATTTTCTATAAAGAAGTCGATCACGTGACTCGACAAAGTCTCGTGCTATTTAAATGTCGTTTTCTAGCTCTATTTCCTATGAATTGTTTTATAGCGGTATCTTTACAATGCTTGCTCCGAATAGAAGCAAGATAACTTTTCTTTCATGTATCGAAATCAAACATATGACTCGACAAATACAAAAATAGTAATTCTATAATGACATACTAAATAATAACTTAGGTCATCAAATATATACTCCTTTTGGTTTGAAATAATAGATTTTGTTAAATTAAGTTATAACTAAATGTACATTTTTTTATAATTTATTTTAATTTTCATATTCAAATAGTATCCTATAAAACATTATTTTTTTTTGGTAATTTTTCTTAAACATATATATCCCAAAAATAATTATTAGTACTAAAAATTCAACCAATGAGACATACAAATAAAATTACAATCTACCCCCAATAGTCTTCCAAACCTCAACTTTTCGCCATCCCCGTAAAGTCCCTCTTTGTTCTGTATATCGTCTCGCTGTATCTCACCGTCGCCGTAATAATCACCGTCGCCACCGCCGCCGGCGTAGCTCTATCATCCACCCACTTGATCTCGAAGGTTCGACGGTTAACCCTATCTTCGTCCCCCAAAAAAATCTACTTGAATTTTCGTTGATTTTTCACAACTTCTGCAATTTCTATCGTTACTGAAATTAGGGGAATTCCAGTAATTTTTGCAGGATTTTTTGAAATTTAAAATGTATTGGAATGTTTTATTTAGGTGTTTGGATGAAGCTTTGTTCAATTTCTTTTTCTTCCTATGTTCAAAATTGATTTTTTTTTAAAAATTAATTAGGGATTTTTATGTCCTCATTGAATTTGATTAAGAAAGCTATGTTTTTGTTGTGTTGTTTAGTTCGTTTAGGGGTAAGGTTTGCCTGCAACACTACTCTGCTCAGACCCACTTGGGTCACTTGGGTGATTACAGTGAGTACGTTTTTGTTGTTATTATAAGTTCATGTATTAAGTCTGGTAATTATTTTTGGTTATTCTAGTTTTAATTAGCTGAGCTTGTTTTTGCTTGTACCTTTTTCTCCTCTGGCTCAAGAATTTCCCTGTTGTTCTTTGGTATATTATTGTTGTAAGGTCATGATCATGATTGATCATTGATTATTTCTACTCTAGCTGTTGACATGCCAAAATATTCGTAGTTTACCTGGATTTTGGAAGGGCTGTACTTTGGAATCTCACATTTGCTGAGTTGTTTAAATTAGTTGAACAGTTGTGTCCAGCTTGAAACTTGAGGTGAGATTGGGGCTTGATCAAGCTTCTGCACCAATGTTTGGGCTTTAATGAAGTTCAGATTTAGAGATTTCCTTAGGGGCCTCTTGCTTGAGTATACACCTGGCCGATTAAGTGATTATACCATCTTACTTGTTGGATTTGGTGAATGTAAATGATCATCAATTATGGTTAATGTAATCGTTGTTCAATCAGTTCCTTGGACTGTGTTTTGGCATAATTATATATTTTATTTTATATTCATGTCATACACAGTGATCTAAATTTAATTTGGTTACATCTCCTGTATATCTCTTTTCCAGCTCCCGAATGGGCAACATGATCACTCACTGTCTTTTATTCGGAGTCAAGTGTAGTGTTAATTGGTATTTTTTTTGTTCTTGTTCAATTTATGCAATGTTGTCGCTCTTTTGAATTATGTGTAGTGTCTGTTTGTTTATTGATGAAGTTAGTTGACGTCCTTGTCTCTGGGAATGTATTGTTGTTCCTGTCCTTACCCTGTTGTTCAGATAAACGAGAATTGGTTTTTGTTTCTATTTTTTTTTTTTTGCTTATCAGTTGCATTATGTTGTAGCTACTGTTTTTGCGAATTTCCTCTTTCAGATTGCAATTTCTCCTGGAATCTTTTAGATAATGTGATAATATTTTTTAGAAGGATAATGTGATAAATTAGACAGACTCCCTTTTAAATCTTTGGTGTTATTTCAACTGTAGGTTTTACAACATTCTCGAATTTGTTTGAAAAGCTAATGATGTGTGGGATTCTCAATCATTTGAATGGTTACTGATAGTCCACTTATGAAGTATACCTTATCCAGAAAGATACAAGAAAAAAAATGAATTTTCAACAAATGTCGGGGCAGATTTCAGCGCAGGTTCCAAATCAAAGTGGTACTTCTTTGCCTGGGCTACCCCAGCAAAATGGAAATCCTTCTCCTGTGCAGATGCAAAATCCAAGTGTTCATCGTACTATACCCAATATGGAGTTTGAGCTTGTGAAAGTTCGCAGAACTATTTCACGAAGGATGTAAGATATTGTATTTCTTGTATTTTTTCTTTTGATCTTAAAATCAACGAAGGAAGATATTTTTGTTTGAACTTGTGTAATTTTTTTTGGACTTGATCAACAAAGGAAAACATCATTTTCCCTTCTAAATAAAAAGAAAGATATCTTATATATCTAGGTGTCCATTAGGATTTTCTTAAGCCAATTTATTTCTTCCTTAATCCTATTAGGGAGGGATGTGGAGTTGGATGGTGTAGACTCAGGCTGAGGTGAAGAGCTACTAATGACCAACTTGTTTGCATTATTTTAACACATTTTTTCTTTGATAACTAAGTCTACTTCAATGCTGAAGGAATTGTTGGTGGAGGTCATATGTGAAAATCAGAGGTTGGACACACATATTTTGTTCTTTAAGTTACTCCAGTACGATTATATGAAAATCCAGGTCTTCTGCTAATATTGATTTTTAGGGAGGCAAAACGGACTGTTAAATTTTGTTTGCTGGGTCCCTTGCCATTCTCTAGCTCATGTAAAGTACGGACTCTCTTGAAAGCTGCTTCAACAAGCTATTGTTCTGTTTTGATTGGGAAAGCTTATAAAAGTATTTTTAGTTAGGAATTTAGAAAGGACTTTTAACTTCGAAGTACTAGAGTACGTATTTGATATTTAGACACAACAATAGAATATGATGAAAGAGAGTAGTTTGAGGTGTTTAGCTATTGCAAAATCTTGTGGTGGGGTTTGTAATCTGCTCTTTTATTACCAAACAGTGATTGATTTTGGGAGGTTATAACCCCTTAAGAGCTTAAGAAGTAAATCTATATTGACCTTACTTATTGTGGGGTAAGCCAACCTGGTGGATGAAATCTTCTGGTAATGCGGAACACATACCTTTGATCCCTCTATTTCTTTTGCAAACCATCTGAAAATGTATATCTAGCAAGTAATAGATGGCCGGCATGGTATTTTATGAACTTAAAATTGTCCCGCACATGAGAATGAACGCTTTATAAATCCACAGGGATATGGTGTGTGAATGTATAGAGATTCTTGGGTGCTTTTGACAACTTGAATTACGTTGTTTGATAAGCTTATTGGTTCATTATTTCCAGGTTCTCTATAATGTACTCTCTGTTCAATTGGTCGAAAAAGATACTCTTGTTTTTGCATTGTTCATGATTCTTCTTCCAAACTTCCCAATTACTTGTTAAATCTCATGGAAACGATTCTTCCGCATTGCTGCCGAGTTAACTGATGATAGCTGATGCAAACCTTACAACTTTTCTGTTGTCCAGCTATGAGTATCTCATTCGGCGGCACCAGCAGCAGCAGCAAATCCAGGAGGCGCAACATCAGAGGATTGTGGATCTAGTTAAACGCCTGGAGGAAAGCTTGTTTAAGAGTGCTTCGACAAAGGTTTACTGCTGTTCCATTTTTGTTTATTATTTAGTACGACGTAAAAAAATTGTGCTATCATGAGAAGTCATTTATATTCATTTTGTGAATGATGCTTCATCCTTTTCATGCCTTTAGGAGGAGTATATGGATCTATCGACTCTGGAGAACCGATTACTTTCTGTGATTAAACGCCTTCCTCGGAATAATCATAGCCAACAATTCTCCCACATAAATTCATCTGCCTCCATTGGTACAATGATACCAACTCCAGGCATGCCCCGAAGTTTGAATGCGTCCCTTGTTGGGACATCATCTGTCGACAGTTCTGTGACTGCCGGAAGTACTCTTACATCCTCTGCAGTTAACTCTGGAAACTTCGTGCGGACAACCAATTTCCCCTCTGGCAGTATGCATGGTGTTTCCTTTATTTATGCTGATGATATTACTTTTAGGCATTATTTCTTTCCAAATAATAAGATATTTACTTCACTCTGGTTTAACAGAACTCATCCTTTCAGGCCCCTTGGCAAATGGATATCAGCAGTCTACATCCAATTTCTCAATCAATTCTGGTGGGAACAACCTGGTACCATCCATGGGTGGACAAAGAATAACAAGCCAAATGATTCCCACTCCTGGGTTTAGTAATAGTGATAAGTCCAATAATAATACCAGTGCTCAATCTCACATCAATTTGGAATCATCTAATGGTGGTGCTGCCTTTTCTGGGGTTGATTCCGTAACCGTGTCACAGACACCACAACAAAAGCAAAATGTTTCTGGTCAAAATAGCCGTATACTGCATACACTTGGCAGCCATATGGGTGGTGGAATCAGGTCAGAATTGCAGAATAGGTCCTATGGACAGCCAACTGCGCCTCTGAATGAGGGGCTTGGAATGACTGGGAACAATTTGCAGCATTTGAATGGTCCTGGAACCTCTGAGGGTTATACATCCGCTACCATGCATGTAGACTCCCCAAAGTCGCTACCTCAACATTTTGATGAACATCAGCGACCAGAAATGCAAGGTGACTCCTCAGCCCAACACATACCTTTAAGCTATCCTGCAATATGCAACTTCCCATATTTTGATAATTGTAGAAGTATTTCATTGTTTTGATAACAGGTGATAAATATGGTATTAGTAAACTGAAACTTAAGTCTGAAACTTGTATACTCCTGTGTCTTCTGCAGGCACAGTCATCAGTAGTCAGAGCTTGAGTGCTGTAGCCTTGCAGTCCATGTCAAAAACAAACTCACCTTTGATGAGCAATACGTCGAACTTGACTGCCTCTCAGCAGATGCCAAATGCAAAGGTTCAACCTGTAGTTCAATTGGAGAAGATGAAATTACAGTCCCAGTATTATCTGGGCGATGCCCATTTATCTTCTCATCAGCCTCAACAATTTCAGCATCAACATAAGTTTGCACAACATTTATCCCAACAGAAGCTACAAAGTCAGCAGCAACAACTTGTGTTAAGTAGCAGTGCTGTTGGAGGTCAGCTGCCATCTAATCCTGATACTCAAGTAAAATTGGAGCCTGAAAATCATGATGAAGCCCTGCAAAATCAGTTTCAACAGAAAACTGTTGGAGAGCAATCTAAAGGTAATTAATTGCTTCTCTAATTTAGCCAGCACCCATCTGTTCATTACTTTCTCATCTTCAGATCCAATGCAGCAATGTTACATCCAAACCAGCTTATTGCTGATTCTTGGTTTAAGCCATCCGTCTAACAGCGTATATGCAGGTGCAGTATTGCAGGGTGAACGTTATCCGGAATCTCAAGATGGGTCTCAGATACCAGTTAGCTTCTTTGAACCGAATGCTCAAGAAGAATTGCGTCAGAGAACTTCCACGCAAGAGGAAGCTCAGCCCAATAATTTATCTACTGGGGGATCTTTGGCCAGTCAATCTGTTGCTAATAGAATAGTTGAAACCAATAATTCGAGCAGTGCCATGCGCAGATCTGGTAATGTTCCTCGTGAACGGCAGTATGTTAATCAGCAGAGGTGGCTGTTGTTTTTGATTCATGCGCGTCGATGTTCTGCTCCTGAAGGAAAATGCCCTGAAACCAATTGCATACATGCACAAAAACTATTGAGGCATATGGAAAGATGCAGTAAATTTGATTGCCGGTATCTTCGGTGCCCTGAAACAAAGGTTTTAATTAATCATTATAGGCAGTGCAAGAATGTAAACTGTCCCGTTTGCATTCCAGTCAAGAAATTTATGCAGACACAACATAAAGTGTTTGGTCGTCCTGGCTATATTTCTGATATGACAAATTCCCTCAACGGTATTTGTAGAACCTATGATGCTGTTGAAACTGCTTCTAAGTTGGCTGGCAACCTGAGTCCAATGGCAGTTAAAACTCCAGAAGATTTGCAGCCTTCTCTTAAACGCATGAAGATAGAGCCATCTTCTCAACCTCATATCTTGGAAATTGAAAATTTTGTGCCAGTTTCGGCCTGTGAGTCTAATGTTTTGCAAGATACTCAGTTTGTTGAACAGAATGATGCTGTGGTAATGAAGGCTGAAGTCACTGAAGTAAAGATGGAAGCTTTTGCAAATGCTGTGCAAGTTGGTCCTGGTAGTACTGATATAGCAAAGAATAATTTGGATGATAAATACACCCAAAGGCCTGCTAGTGATTCTCTTGCATCAAGTTCTCCAGGTTGTCTTGTGAAGGAGGAAAATGTTAATACTGAGAAGGACATAGATCTGCCTAAACAGGAAAATACGTCAGTGCCCTCTGAAAGTACAAGTGGATCCAAATCTGGGAAGCCTAAAATAAAGGGTGTCTCGATGATGGAACTTTTTACCCCAGAGCAGGTCCGGGAACACATTAAAGGTCTGAGACAATGGATAGGCCAGGTCAGTCAAATATATTTTGGTCACGCTACATTTGGAATTGTGTAGTTTGTTTGTTCAAGAATGTCATTTAAACGCGTGATTTACTTTCTTTTCTTTTACTAGATAAAAACTTGATAACCAGTTAGTTAAAAATACGGATGGTCGGTAACCTTCACTATGAAGAAGTGGTCTGAGTTGCTTAAAGGATTAAATAGAGAACATGTTTTCAGAAATTCTTTGTTCTTTTAGCATTTCTACAACTTGACCAAGTATTGTAAAGGTATGAGGCATACTGTGAAGTGAGATTTATATTTCTTTGATTTGAAATGATTCTTCCAATGTCAAAAGCGTGCCGTTGCTGTCCTAACTGTTGGTCAGATCATTCATAATTTGTTGAAAGCACTCAAGGGTGTTGCCTAGTGGTCAGTGAATCTGGAATAGACCATGGAAGACCAGGGTTCAAATCCTAGCAGAAGCAAAAAAGTTCTTTCTTTATTTCTCTCTCAGCCTGACGAAGTTATGTGGTACCTGTACTGGTTGGAGATAGCAGGTGCCTGGTAGGTTAGTTGAGAAGCAGGTGCCAGGCAAGCTCCCCCATAACACCGCTGTTATAAATATGTATATTTTAAAATTAATAGTTTGTTTTCCTCTAGCTGAAGTTGGAAGAAGAACAATGGGTAATTTGGGTAGTTATGTGTCTAATTATCTTTTAAGTCAGTAAGTGGCTAATAAGATCTGTCAGACCTTAGTAGTTGTCAAATGTCAAGTACTATAAGGCTTAACTAAGAGTTGCTGATGATAATGAAGTGCTATGCTATTTATAGGAAATGTACTATTTTAACTTCTTTCATGTAATCCTTCTACCATGCCGTGTAGACTCAATAAAACTATTTACCGCTCATTTCTTTTTCTATTGATCTTCAGTGCATGTAGTTGGACAAGCGGCTGATTTGTTGCTATATATGGTCTTCATTTGATGTTTGGTTCTATTTCTAATCTGTATGAGTAAACTTGTTCCTTTTTGTTCTGTTCTGCTTGACAGAGCAAAGCAAAAGCAGAAAAAAATCAAGCAATGGAGCATTCTATGAGTGAAAATTCTTGTCAGTTATGTGCAGTTGAGAAGCTAAATTTTGAACCCCCACCCATATATTGTACTCCATGTGGTGCTCGTATTAAACGTAATGCGATGTATTATACCATTGGAGCCGGTGATACACGACACTACTTTTGCATTCCATGTTATAATGAGGCCCGTGGAGACACCATCGTTGTTGATGGAACCAGCGTTCCAAAGGCGAGGATGGAGAAAAAGAGGAATGATGAGGAGACTGAAGAATGGGTATCTTTCTAAACTTTTTGCATTTTATTTGACAAATATAGTATCTTATTTTCTTTTTATATAAGAGAGAGTTGAAGCTGAATAAGACATCAGTCCGTCGAATGCCTACTCAACAAGGGTATATTTGGAAGAAGCAAAAAGAACACCTTTTTTTCAGTTAATTTTAAATATGTACAACTTTTCCAAAATTGCGGGACCTACTTTAGCTACACCCTTTAGTTTTAAATTCATGTCCTGTATTGTTTTATTATTTTGAATGTTATTGATATTTAAATTTTGTAACTACTTCGAGTAAAAAAATTGACGGTCGATGAAGGAAAATACTTGAATTAGGGACATCCCAATGGCTTCCTTCACTTTAGGTTTTCGAGAAAAAAGAATGAGATGATTTACTACCACACACACACGCGCACACACACACATATATATAATTTAATTTTAGAGCAAAAATTTCAAATTATTTAATCAACACCTCTTAAAATTTACCAATATTAGTAATTTTCATTGGTATTCATTTTACACTAAATATGATGATTTACTACCACAGATATATACATGTAACATATATATAGCTTATTTTAGATAGAAAATTTAAAAGCATTTAACTAAAGCCACTTAAAAAAAGTAAGTGGAGAACAGTACTGTTGTATATGGTGTGGAGCATTTGGAAGGAGAGAAACAGAGGAATTTTGTAGGGAAAGAGAATGCACAGTAGAGAAGATTAAGGGAAAGTAATATCATTTGGGTTTTTGTGTAAAAGAAAATGAACAAGAAGAAGAAATTCAACTAGTGGATTTCATAGGAGCTTTGTAAATAGCCCTTCCTTTTTTTTCTAGTATTGTAAACTCTTGGAGGTGGCACCAGCATAGACCGAATGCCTGCGGAATACAATGTTACCAGTTTCAAATAAAATAATAATAATTAAAAAGCAAGTTTGTGAACAAATATTGGACCTGTGCACAACACAGTTTTTCCTCAGTAGTTTACTGTGGAAATGGGGGTATGGAAACTTGTATGGTCGATGCTTTTTGTCAATAACATGTTTCTTTTCTTCTAGTTTTAATTTTTATTGGTCCCGTTACATAAGTGGTTACTGCTTTGTGCAGTGGGTGCAATGTGATAAATGTGAAGCTTGGCAACATCAGATTTGTGCTTTATTTAATGGTAGAAGGAATGATGGTGGGCAAGCTGAGTATACCTGTCCCAATTGCTACATAGCAGAAGTTGAAAGAGGTGAACGCAATCCCTTACCACAAAGTGCTGTTCTTGTAGCAAAAGATCTGCCTCAAACAACTCTCAGCGATCACATTGAGAAACGATTAGCTAATAGTTTGAAGGAGGAACGGGAAAAAAGAGCAAAGCGTGAAGGAAAAGGTTATGATGAGGTAAGTCAATTGGCTTGACTTGTTAATGTTTTGCAGTACAAAATGATTAATGCATTGAGACTTAATTCCTCTGATAAATAAACAACAACATCAACTACTACTGCACTCAGTTCCAAACAAGTTGGGGTTGATTATGTGAATTCCGACCGACCATGTTTGTCCATTTAAATTAACCTCCAGTTCAAAATTGCATTAATTTTTTTTAAAAAAAAGTTCTAGAAGTTCTCTCTATTTATAATGACATAAATTCTATGTTGGGGCTAAAACAGTTCTAGATAGCATGCCTAAACGTTCAATAAAACCTTATCACTTTATTTTTTTGATTAGGTAAATAATTTTATTAGAAATTGGGGGAAAACCCCAGTATAATTTATCACTTTATAAAAAAAAAAAGACTCCTCGAAAGCATAGGATCTAAAGTACACATACTTACATGGTTAAAACACATACCCAGCTAATTGATATCATTTATATAGATCTTTTTGTTCCATTATGCTCTATCCTTAACGAAGTTTGCGTGGTTTCCAAGGAATTGGAGGCCCTTTGAGACTACTTTTCCATGTGACTTTAGGCCTAGCTTGTCAGTTGTCCTCCTAAACACCTTCACCCACCACAGTTTCTGACTTACTGATTGGTGCATTCGAAGGTTGATGCCTTTGCCAGATTATCTCAAGTGACCGTCTCATTTCATCCTTAATAGGTGTTAATAAGTACTTCCTACGCTTTCTAACGAATGTGATCACTTTTAGTCTTTTTATAATCTTGTATGGTCATATATCCATCTTAGTATTTGGAATACAGTTTTTGTGGATGTGTTGAATTTAACAATTTAACATTCAATCCATATAGCATTACTAGGCTTATAACTGTTTGATAGAACTTACCTTTCACTTTGGTAAGCAGCCTTATCACATAACACACAGTTAAAACCTCTCCATTTCAACCATGGAGGGTAGTTGTGTTGTATAAAAATTAATAGGCCCAAACTTCCACAATCAAGGTCTGGTTCTTTCTGTGGATGATGCTTTTGTTACTTTAACCTGTATTGTTGTTATAGTCCAGTTGATTAGGGCCAGTCTTCTAGAGGGAGAACTAGAAATTAAAGTTCTAGGGTGCTGATCTGCAGCTACAAATGTCGGAGATTTTGTAAGTGAATTTGCATCTCTCTGTAGCTCATGGAGTTTGAGCTATTATTAGTGAATAAGTCAACTGCTGTCAGCCTTTCTTCTATCAATGCTTCTTTCTCATTGGGATGAAGTATCATCTTTAGCTTTTCTAACTTCTATTTCTGCATTTAGTTTTTGGTAGTGGTGTTAACAAGTTCACTTGTGCCTTCCTAATTTTGCTCCTACTTATATTCGTTCGCAGGTTCCTGGAGCAGAAGGACTTGTTGTAAGAATTGTGTCATCAGTGGACAAAAAGTTAGAAGTGAAACCACGGTTTCTTGAGATATTTCAGGAAGAGAACTATCCGCTGGAGTTCCCGTATAAATCAAAGGTACTTCAAGTAGAACTGAATCATGCTCATGAATGTCAATTCAGGTTTAATGATTTGAATGAATGTCACATATCTTTATCTGGCACTATGATACTGAGAATTAGTTGCAGGAGTATCTCAATAACTTTTACTTTGAAAAGGTAAGATGATTTTAAAGAAAATAAGCAACATTGGATGTGCTGTAGCAGCCGGTACACTATTTACAGAAGAAAAAACAGCAAACCATGCCTTTTTAAATTTAATTTCCTAGTCTTTAGGGATTGTGTCACCTGCATAACTGATTCAACATTATTCACATGTTCCAATCTACACCATGAGCGAAAAAAATAAATACACATTTAAACTTCATGTTAACGATAGAATCAGCAAAATATAATACACATAAATCCACTGTTCCTCTGTCCAAATAAAATAGTTCACCAAATGATGCTAGGCCCTTGATTCTATGCCTATGCTTGTTCTTCCTTTGTCCATTTCTGTTCCATAATCTCAGCAACTCACTTGTTGAACTAGGCATGACCCAATGCTGATCAGTAATATTCTGAAAAAATCTGTCACAGTTGGGTAGTAAGTTTGCAGTGCAATCCATATAGGAGGCATTTACTGCATTGAGCTAGAGGTCTTTTTTGTAGATTGTCATTAGTAAGATAAGCATAAGCTTCTTTGCTCACAACTCAAGTGAACAGGTTACCTTGAGAGGAGCATTATAATTCCAGATTTGCTTCCAAGGCCAAGGTTTTTCTAGATTCACTTCTCCTTTGAGATCTCTGTAGCAAGAAGACACTATAAACATTCCTTTGCCAAAAATATTTGGAAATCTATGGCAAAACGCTAGCGAAATGATTTCAGAAAAAAAAACTAAATTTTATGATGACTTTTCGCCACAAAACCCTTTTGTGGCGATCCGATGACCACTAAAAGAGAGGGATGTTTTTGGCTGTTAGACATTAGGGCAGATCTGGTGCCCAAAAAGACTGCAGGGGTTAAATTGACCCCAAAACTTAACAAAGGGTAAAAGGGGTCTATTTTCAATAGTTCATGGGTATGTTTGACCCTTTTCCATTCTATATGGTGTGCCATTAGAGAAAGATGTTTCACAGGCAAAAGTGATGGCTTCATGGTCGTACATATTTATTTGTTTCATCGTCCATGACCTGAAATATTGTCTCAAAATTCCCTCCTGATCTTGAATAGCCTTCAATTTTTTTAATTTGCTCCATTTCCATCATGAAGAAGGTGTTTCGATATCCTAGAAAGTATGGATCATAATTTGAGCATAGGAGGCCAAATTTCGAAGCTTGTTTCTGAAATACGACTATTTACTGATTAATGACATGCCAAACGGTAATGTTCAGACATTCTTATGTCTCAATATGTTTAAATCGTGGCATTATCTTCAGATAGTAGTCTTGTCTTTTATGTTCCACTTGCAATTTGGCGATAATTATTTGAGTTATCGAATATGGACTGAAAAGTTGCTTTCTTCAGGTGTTATTGTTATTTCAGAGAATTGAAGGTGTGGAGGTGTGCCTCTTTGGCATGTATGTTCAAGAATTTGGATCTGAATGCGCACAGCCAAATCATCGCCGGGTTTATCTCTCGTATCTAGATTCTGTTAAATATTTCAGGCCAGAGATAAAAACTGTAACTGGGGAGGCTCTCCGCACATTTGTGTACCATGAAATTTTGGTAATCTTTTTTCCCATCTTCCAATTGCTGATTCTAGATATTTTCTATTGGTTTGTATATTAATATAATATATATGTATGTATATATATATTGTTCCACACAGATTGGGTATCTAGAATATTGCAAAAAGCGTGGTTTCACAAGTTGTTATATTTGGGCTTGTCCTCCACTTAAGGGTGAAGATTATATATTATATTGCCATCCCGAAATTCAGAAGACCCCAAAATCTGACAAACTAAGAGAGTGGTGAGCTTAATAATGTTTTTTATATAGATTACCTACTGCTGTATGTAGGTGTATTTTCTCATATTTGTGATTAATTACACTAGTGTTTTCATATTCCAGGTATTTATCAATGTTAAGAAAAGCTAAGGAGCAAAATATAGTTGTCGAGCTCACTAATTTATACAACCATTTCTTCATATCCACGGGCGAATGTAAAGCTAAAGTAACTGCAGCTCGTCTGCCTTATTTTGATGGTGATTATTGGCCTGGTGCTGCAGAGGATATGATTTATCAACTTCAGCAGGAAGAGGATGGGAGAAAGCAGCCTAAAAAAGGAACTATAAGGAAGACCATAACAAAAAGAGCTCTGAAAGCATCTGGTCAATTTGATCTTTCTGGGAATACATCTAAGGATCTGCTTCTAATGCAAAAAGTAACTTTGATTGCTAAACATCTCTGTCTACTCATTGTCCTTCTAGTTCCTATATATTGGCTAGATGGTTGATTGATTTGCTGTTAATATGGGAGTTGTGGCTTGCAACTTCCGAGAAATTTAACTATGATTTAGTATTGTGCTCTAGAGTGAACTTTGCACTCCTTATTTTCACTCAAAGGTTTAGCCATTAATGCAATGACTAAAACAATGGGAGACCAGGATTCAAACCCTAGCAGTGACAAAAAGCTAGGTGATTTCTTCCTATCTGCATCTATGCCTAGAGTTACTCAAACCTGTACTGGTGTGAGGTAGCTGACACTCGATAGAATAGTCGAGTGTGGGCAAAAGTTGGCATGGACACTATTATTTGGAAAAAAAATTGTTGCACTCGTTTGTTATCTTAGTGTGTAATGTTATTTTTCTGTTTTGTTTTATTTTCCGTTCCTCTTTACAGAAGTTGATGATCCTACTGCCTGTCTCCATTAATCTGCACTTTTAACTCTGTACATTTTCTTTTTAAACTTGTCACAGCTCGGTGAAACGATTTCTCCAATGAAGGAGGATTTTATTATGGTTCATTTACAGCATGCATGTACCCATTGTTGCGGTCTAATGGTTTCTGGAAATCGTTGGGAGTGCAAGCAATGCGAGAATTTTCAGCTTTGTGACAAGTATGGATCTCATCTCTCTATATGCTTAGAGTTGTAAAAATTTTCTGGTTGTTATAAAATCATGCTTTGTTGCAATATTGTATGTGGATCGGTAAAAACTCTCATCTGTTGAAAATGAACAGTTTTGTTTTTCCTCCACTCATGATGAAGAATGAATATAAGTCTTAGTTATAAAGTTATCATTCTCCCAAAAAAAATAAAAATATGTCTTAGTTTAATGCCAAGTCCTTTAAAGGGATATATATCAGAGCTAGTACCAGCAACTCCAACTGTTTGTTTATGAATTCATTTATTTTATGAGATCTCAGATGCAACCAGAGAGATCACATGAAGAAGGTATACGAGGCTAGAAAAGACACAGTACAACGTTCAAAGCAGGAAAGAAAATATAAACAAAGACAGGAATTAAATTTTTGAAGCAACTAGCTTTGCCTGTCATTTGGTCATTCCTCTTTAGGCATTCGCAGAGCTTATACGTCTTCTCGTTAATGAGGCTTGGACTTCTACTCTTTGCAGTACAAGTCCTCGTTAAATGAAACACCTCCACTTTCTCATCATTGGTGTGTTTCACCAGGACATATGAGTTAGAATGTGTTTTTATTTGGTGGTTGTAGTGTCATTTGCCTCTTTTTGAGCATGTTGTCTTTTGCAATCTAGAAGCCAACCGATTGTATTGTATTGAACTGATTGCCCATTTCGGGATTCAAACTGAATGCCACAGAAAATATATTTTAGCAGATCCGTTGAAGGAATTGAATAGATCCCCTTCTCAATAATCCCTCTCTTGGCAGAGAAACAAAGAACCCCCCTTGCTAGCGTTGGGGTGAGGGTGGGTTGCTGTCTAGCTAGCAGAACTTCACGGACCAATATTCTGTTGTGGTGTTGAGACACTATCCGTTGCCCCTCTCTCAACCACCTTTCTTTTCCCCTTTTGGTGTGAAAGATAGTGTATATTTAAAATATTTACTGATTGAAGTGGAAAATTTTGATAATGAGAAGATAGAGAATATAGAGTAAAATCTTTTCCAACAGAGCATCTATAAAGACCCAATATACCGATTTGTCCCATAAAAAGTATGTTATGCGAAGAAGCTTAGTATTTTGCTGCACCATGTCCGTGGTAGGTTTAGTTCATATGGTTTCCGAGTCTTTATATTGTGTTTTTTTTTCATATAGCTATTAGAGAGATGGCACATTGATTAATAAATTAACCTGGGGAATTTTTAGGATCCAAAGAAAGAACAGAAAGGATGCAGTTGCTTTGTTTTTGTTATACTCTTTATGGTGTATGAAAATATTCGTAAGAGATACCATTTGAGTGAGTTTCTTATTCCCTAGTGTTTTTCCTTGTAACATTTGTTCTTTATTGGTACTGTTTCAGGTGTTATGAAATTGAGCAAAAACTTGAAGATAGAGAAAGACATCCTATTAATCAAAAGGACAAGCACACACTTAATCAAGTAACTATTTCTCTCCCCCACCCCCAAACTTGGAACTTGTATTGTGTTTCCATGATTAAGAGATTTCAATGAAATTTTCCAGTGTAAAATCAAGGAGGTACCTCATGACACCAAGGATGAAGATGAAATTCTCGAGAGTGAGTTTTTTGATACAAGACAGGCATTTTTGAGCCTTTGTCAGGGAAATCATTACCAATATGATACCCTCAGGCGCGCTAAACATTCCTCGATGATGGTCCTTTACCACCTTCATAATCCCACAGCACCAGCATTTGTTACAACTTGCAACATTTGTTACCTTGATATAGAAGCTGGTCAAGGTTGGCGATGTGAAGTTTGCGCAGATTATGATGTTTGCAATGCTTGTTACCAGAAAGATGGTGGAATTGATCATCCTCATAAGTTGACTAAGCATCCGTCCTTGGCTGACCGTGATGCACAGAATAAAGAAGCTAGGCAACTACGAGTTTCACAGGTGCATCCTCCTTGGCCCTTAATGTAATTTGTGGTTTTGTGCCTGCTTCCTACGTTTAGTCTTTGAAGTCCTCTATTACAACTATTGGGTCAGTTCTAGATCCCTTGCACCTACCTCACTGTGTTCTTTGGGAGTTTTTTCATCCTCTTTGAATCACGATATGTTAGTCCTAGTCCACTGCAGCTTCTAATGCTACACCTTTTCTTTCTCAGAAAAATTCCTATGACCATTTTCCAGAAAAGATTTTTACTGGACGAATAAATATTCTTTTCATAGTTGACACACCAAGATAGTATCAAAAGTAAGAACATTGTAGTGATGTTGCTTGATGAATGATGAGCATAACCTGTCAAATTATTTTAATTATGTGATCAAAAGGGATTGAACTTCTTTCATTAAGAGTTGTAATAATGTAAAAATAAAAAGGTGATATGTTTCTTATGTTTTGGTTTTTGATTTCTTGTATTATGTAAATATCTATTCACAAAATAGGCCAAAAGAGACTAATTGTTCAGTTCTCCAAGTAGCTCTTTTGATAAGTAAATATAATTTTATTCGATATGATAAGAAATGGATCTTGGGCCTTAATCAACCCAAAAGCTGGCTTCTACGTTGTGAATTGCCAATAATCATATAAGGAATTCAATCCCTTCTAAGTTGTATTTGACAACTTCTATTCATTGACCTTTTCTTTGAGTAATGATAATTGTTTCATTCATTTCCTTTAAAATCCTGAATAGCACGAATACAATGTCTTGCTTGTTATGTAAATTTGCGAGTTCGCAAATTGTCAAAACAGGACTGTCTCTTGAATAACCTTTTTTTTTTTGGCAGATTAGAGCTATCCAAGGATGTTATCTTTTGCAAAAACCTATTTTTTCCAGAGATTTTTCCAATCTCCTTGAAAGTTTCTTGATTGAACATTTTAAAATTCATATGAAATAGAAAAGTATTAGATGTTGTTCTGTATGCTAATGAAAAAGATAAGGGGACAATGATTTAATGATACATTGCAGTTATCATCAGTGGTATAGATGGTTCTGTTTACATATAAATGTAAATTCTTTTTACTCTATTATATTTTCTTAAAAAAATATACTAGATGTGAGATCTGACATGATTTCTCCCCTCAACTCTACAGCTTAAGAAGATGCTTGAGCTCCTGGTGCATGCTTCTCAGTGTCGCTTTCCTCATTGTCCATATGTGAACTGTCGCAAAGTTAAGGGGCTTTTCCGCCATGGTATACAGTGTAAAATACGAGTTTCTGGAGGTTGTGTTCTCTGTAAGAAGATGTGGTATCTCCTTCAATTGCATGCTCGTGCATGCAAGGTATCTGAATGTCATGTTCCCCGATGCAGGTTTGTTGGCTAATGCTTCCTTAGATATCTGTGATTTGTTAGAATATTGATGTATAGTCTCACATGGAAAAGGATTATTATGAATAACTATAATATAGATACACATCTTAATAATGTCTCGTGCCTTTACTTCTCACATGGTAGCAGAGCCTTGGTGAGAGAATATAGTTGTGCAAAAATACCAGCCTCTTCCTAGAAAGAAAATCAGTCACCACAATTTTCTGGTCACCCAAGTGGTTGTCCGCATTAATGCCACTTACTAACTTGCGAAAAATAATACTACTACTACGATGCTTTGAAGATCGACGCAAAGCCCAGTTAGGCGTCCTCCAAACACCTAACACTCATATATCTGGCCCGGCACCAACAGTTTCTGCGGCGGTTCTGATCACGTACTGGCACTCATGAATCTCGCCAACTTAGCTTCTGAGTGTCTTGGGGTGAGCTTGGTGATTTCGACCTAAACCCATCTTTTCTCAAGCAGTTCGGACAACCAGATTTACAGACCTGCCCCTTTTCTGTGCAGTTTCGGGCAACAACCTTCCCAATAGTACTTTGTGATTACTTGCTTAGTACTCTCTTCAATCCAATCATGTCTCTTAGATTCGATACTTCTAGTTCCAAAAATATGGGATTTGGAAATTGAAGTGTTATGATTACTTCAGATTTCTTAATGGCATGTTCAAACTATTTAACTTAGCTTCCTCAGATGAGTTGTAGTACAAGGGTCAAGGTATTCAAGATTACTTAACCAAGAAGACCAGTGAGGTAGATGAAAAGGCCCGACCACAATAGGAGAAGGTTGACACTCAATTATGTAATCTCTTGGGGTGATCTATGGATTCCACAAGTTGAATCCCCTTGGTTATTCCATTCCCAGACCATCTATGAATTCCACAAGTTGAATCCCCTTTTTTATTCCATTCCCAGACATGTTCAGTTTAAGAAGAGGCTTGCACTTTATACATTAATGAAATATGTCATTTTTATGATATCTCAGATGAGAAACTTTCTTGGGACAAGTTATCTCTGAGGTCTTACCTAAATCGATTCTTGAGGAATCTATCGTTATTTCTACATCTCTAGCAACAATGCCACCACTCCGGACTTGTGATGATTCATGTTCTGCACCTATTGCATTTGCTGTTCTTACTTTTGAATATTAACTCTCGATGTAAAGTTTGCTATCTTTTTACCCTTTATACAGAGATTTGAAAGAACATTTGCGGAGGATGCAGCAGCAGGCTGATTCTCGGCGGAGAGCTGCTGTCATGGAGATGATGAGGCAGCGTACAGCAGAAGTTGCAGGCGGTTCTGGTTGAAGATATTGTACATACTTCAAAGGCATGGTGCTAAAGTGTTATTGGAGGTAGGACTATGGAAGCGTGGAATCATTGAACACACAAAATCTGCTTCATGCAAACAGTGCGTATTCATCCATAAAAATATGCTCTCCCATGGGACAAGAAATTGATCAGGTCTGGTTTATCATCACTCTAATGATTCCTTCAGTGGCACAGCTCTGGATTACATCCGTAATGATGGTTATAGAACCTAGTGCTTATTGACAAAACATTTAGTGGTAGTATTTAAGTATAGAGCCAACGAAGCTCGCTGAAGGGTGGCAGCAATAGGTGATTATTGATTTCATCTCATAGGGAAGTTCATCATTTGATGGCAGATGTAATATAGCTTTCCTTATTTAACTTGAGCTAGCTTGCAGTGGGGAGGGAGGGAGAACTAGCCTTTTTGTTAAAAGTAAAAATTATTTTGCTCCCTTCTACTCCATGAGTTCTCAAACTGGATTTAGATTCTATGGATGTTTCTCTTATATTTATAATATATAATATGATATACATATTAAAGATGATAAGAGTTACAAGTAGCTAATATATATTGCTTCTGTTTTGCAAACAGAAAATGTCTACTACATGTGTACAGCCACTAGAAATGAGTGTCTTGTGAAGTCCCTACTCATGTTCCTCTTAAACAAGCAAAAAATGAGATATTCAAATACTCTACTCTGTGATTGTGCAATATTGACAGTACTTACTTATTATTGTCACTCACAACCGTATCTATCCCTTCCATCATTATAATTATATCCGCTAAAAACGCGATCGCTATCACTGCCTCTATCTCAAATGTATCGTCAACTACAACACATTCTTCGGCCACCATAATTAATATTGTCAAACTACCAATATTGATCAACTTTATCGGCACAATCATAACCATCACTATCAACTCTTACCATTACGTTAATCGCTATGAAACCAACTATCTCCATCATCAGAACTATTACCACCATCAATGTTAATCACTACAACCAATCATTACCAGTATCACCACTATAAACGATCTCATAATTACTAGAGTAATTTTATTATGTTTTAATCAAATGATAATAATTTTATTTTATCATATTTATATCTATGAGACCAACTATCTCCATCATCACGACTATTACTACCATCAATATTAATCACTACAACCACTCATTACCACTACTATCACCACTATAAAAGATCTCATAATTACTAGAGTAGTTTTATTATGTTTTAATCAAATGCTAATAATTTTATTTTATCATATTTATATTTGCTAATATTCAGTTACTTTTTAAATTGAATTGTATATTTATTGTATGTACAAATAAATAAACTATGCACATTCAGATGTGGAAAAATAAATAGTTGTAACCAGTCGCTATTAAGATCTAAAGAGAACATTAGTATTCAGTTGTAGAGGCAATATCTTAATCATTGAGATCCAAACGTCTTAGTCTACATTAAAAATAAATGAGGCGTAGATGTTATTCTTTCCGTTTCAATTTATGTGACGTTATTTAACTTGACACAAAATTTAAAATAGAAAGAAAAAACCTTCCAAAATGTGTAGTCTAAAACACTACTTGACCATTGGTATGGACATTAAATTATTTCACTAATAACAAAACACTAATTTTAAAGTAAAATTGTTTGTAATTATAGAAAAGATAGACATTCTTTTTTTTACCAACTAAAAAGAAAAATATTGTCGTGGTAGGACTATGGACATGAGG
Organism: Solanum habrochaites; assembly: GCA_027704765.1. Classification (NCBI taxonomy): domain Eukaryota; kingdom Viridiplantae; phylum Streptophyta; class Magnoliopsida; order Solanales; family Solanaceae; genus Solanum; species Solanum habrochaites. The sequence goes on from JAKWJA010002492.1 coordinate 2,230,540, forward strand.
AAGTTATTTTGACAGACAAACATGTTATGGTAATGTTTCTAAGATTAAGAATTTATATTCTAAAAGCTAGTTATTACTTTAATAGAAATATTATAATGAAATAAATGTTATACTAAGTGTTTCCTTTTTCCTTTCACATGCACTCCAAAACCCCACTTTTCACCACCCTCAATCCCCCTTTTGTTTGCCTAGATTATATAGAAGTGTTTTTAGAATGATAATTTGTTATTTATTTATCAAACACAAGTAAATATATATAAAATTCACTTAGTTTTAGAAATATTTCCTCCATACAAACCAAATGTACAAATCCTTATTTTGTTTTTGTATTTTTAAGAATAAAAAGAGCTAAAAAAAGATTAAGTGTACAGAGAGATGGAGGAGTTGTTCTCGATAAATTATACCAAATTCACATTTCACCATATGAATAATTATTTCTCTTTGTTTCCCTTTTCATCCTAAGCTCCTATAAAATTTGATTATAAAGCAAAGTTTTATAGCATGTATTGTTCCATATTTATGATCTAATTTCATTCAGGCATAAGTTAAGATAATTGTTGCCTTCAAGTTTTATGAAATTAAGTTATCAGGTGTTAAGTTATGTAGTGTACATTACTTGTGGTTCTCAACTGAAATTTAACCATGATCAGGCATAAATTCTATAGGAATTATGCAGCATAACTTGTATTATATTATGATACGAAAATATGAACTTAGGTTCAAGATCTTTCACAAGTATATAAAGTAACAAGGGGATGTAGAAATAATCTAGTCTTTTAGTAATACCAGTGCCCTCTCACTTGCCACTTCAACAATGAAGAAATGAAAGGTTTATTTCACTAGTTTCAACGGCTTAGTACACCCTCGCGATTGAATATCAAAAACCTCACTGAGCCAGTATAGCTACGATAGCTGGCATACACGCGTGCACACATACACACACAGAGAGAGGGACTTAGAATTCACGGAATGTAACAAATACCAAGAGAACAAGGATGGCCAAAATCTTCCCCCAATATATATATATACCTCATTGTAACATATTTTTGTTGTTCTCTTCTCTTTTTTGTGTCTGGGGATTCCTATCATTTGCTATTGGGGTTCTGGGGGTAGGGGAGGGGGCAGGGTTTGAGTTGTTGATCTGGTTAAAATGTTAAAGAGTGTACAATAGTTTACAGATAATGGAGGAAGAAGTTGCCCAGCCTGCCAACAAACAAGAGAAAAGCAAATTTTAGTTCAGTGCTCAAGGAATTACAGAATCACCACTTTAAGATGACAAATATGAAGTGCGCGATGCTAAAATGAAATAACCACTGATTCCTTTGTGTTAAAACCTTATTTCCTAGAGAAACCTCCGCGGATCTGATATGTGGATATCATCATTCAGACCAGACTCTGTGTTATCCACCAATTGTCAAGTCATATCATATTCTTCAAGGAGTTGGCAATTGAAACACTAAACAATGGAAATCTGCTAATTTATACAAGGAAACAGGAAATATGTTGCTAGCTTTCACTCGGAAATTAGATCAAATAGTCTGTGCTTATAATTTCCATTAAATACTACTGTTGTTTTCTGCTATCACCATTACCAATAGAATATGGAACGTACTCAGAAGATAATACAACAGGAAAACCTCAAAAAGAAACAAAAAGGTCCTGTTTTACTTTGTTTTTGTGTTTCAAGATGAAATTGACATTTGATTCGTTGGTTTCTTTACTCGGTATATTACGCTAAATTTTCCAGACTAGGTAGAGTTGATCAGAATATAATGTGGACGAGCTCCCTTCTCCCTCATATCTAATTTGGGGATAAAGGGTCACTCATGTGTTAATGTTTCCTTCCTTAAGTTTAAACATTTATTTTTCTTCTCCTTGATATCGATAACACAATTCTTTTAATAAGCATTGCAGAAGACCATTGGGTCATCAAAACAATGCTTATGATGAGAGGAAAATCCAAAAAAGAACAAAGAATGTCTGCATATTTGAAGAATTACAGCCATTCACTTAAGGTTTAAACTTAAGTTGATCTTAGCCAAAAGACTGACGAAGGTAGACAGCAAGAAGTAGAAAAATGAGTTTCAATGACAAATACATGTGGAAAAGTGAGCTAAGGTATAGAACCAGAGGAACAACGTACCTCGAATGGAAGACCAGCAGAAGGTAAGGACTTTAATAAGGTTTCCATTCGGTCAATCTCAGAGTGGTGACAACTATGTGTGATTTTACAGAATAACTCCAGCAGGAACTCTATATTGTACTTTTTACCAGGAGCTATCAATCTTATTTTGTTTCCTTATTCATGGATTGAAAATGCTAGAACCACTGACGTTGAGAGCAATTAGAACTGAGATACTTGTAACAATCGCTAGCCAAAACAGGGGTGATTCTGCAAACAAAATATGTTAATTAGACATGCAAGAAATGGGAGGAACTCTATGCATTTCCTGGGAAAAACAAACAGGGATATGAACTATTATAGATCAATTCAATGTACTTTACCTCCTAAGTTTTCAGGAACAATATCAGAAGTTTGTTGTACAGATTTAGTAGGAGTACGTTGTCTTGAGGTTGGCTCTCTAGTTTGAAAATCATCTACAGATTTAGTATTGCCTGTTTCAGATGCCACGATCCCTTGGAATTCCTCGCTGACAATTAATGCTGCTAATAAATTTATAAATGATTCTTTATCTGTTCCACTTGACACACTCTTTCCACGCTGCTCATACACAGCAATATCTCGATCATCGAAGTCAGATGATTCATCATCTGAAGCATCCAAATACTTGGATCTTGCTTCAATCCTTTCGTCCTCCTCATCTTCGACGTAAGCTTTATAAGTCAGTCGCAGTAAAATCTCTCCTACAGGCCTTGGTCCCAGTAGTCCCCAACCTCGGAGGATCACAATTTTGTCTGTCGGTACAGTATCTTCGAGAGATACCAGATCAACCTAGATGTAGTAGTCATTAGCAGGATACCTTTTTATACAAATCCTATTATACAAGCTATGCAAATATCACCTTGATGATCATTAATAAATAATGTCCCATAGAAAAAAAAATTAAAACGACAAAAGCATCCTATTTCATGTTTCCAAAATATAATACTAAATTCATTTGCAGCATTAGAGGCTGAGCCTTGCCTCGACGGTAGAGTTGCTCTTTGTGACCTGTAGGTCGCTGGTTCAAGGCATGGAAACAGCCTCACTGCAGAAATGCAGGTGATGGGATACCGTACAGTCAGGGGCAGATTAGAGGAAGGCTCAAGATGTGTCACGTTACACTGCTTTGTCGTAAAAAAATAAAAAATATAGTGAAAACTGAAAAGGGAAAAGCAGATAGAAAGGACATATAATTAAGGTGACACTTCTTAAACAAAAGTTGAGCTCAGTTCAATTGGTTTAGTGCTGGAATTCCACAACTTAGGTTGTGTGTTCACATATAGCCTCATTTTTTCTGTTTTTTTTCATTGATTTATGAAATCAATGAATAACATTGTTTAGTGATCATTTGGTGCTTTAGATAGAAAAATATTTAGAACTATTATTTTTAATGAGGTTTTTTCTTAATACATCTCAAAAAAAGAAAACTCATTGAGAATATTTATTTTATTTTATTCTTAAAAAAAGGTATAGTACTATACGTGAATTGGGTTTTATTTATATTTTGTTCCTTTTTTTTTTTTAATATGGTGTTACAATGTTTATTTATTGTTTCTAATATTAAAAGGTGACATCGTTAACGAAAAATGGTACTTGCGCCACTGGTTACAGTATACCAGTCTCTACCACATTTGCACTAGTTGGGAGTATTTTGTGCACTGAACAAGGCCTTTGTTCATTTGCATTTCCCTTTTTGTGTAAAGACACATTATAAAACCAACAAATAAGACAGATCGCCTCTAAAAAAAATGACAATAGATAATATTTGCATGTACAGGAGAATTTACCTCCCCTGAGCCAATAGTCAAATCTGTAAAACCAAGGGAATCCTTTGCTTCTATATATAGCTTCTGTCCCCTGGGGTTTGTGACAAACATGTGAAAATCCTGCCAAAGGGCAAAGAAACATTGCGAACGATATATAAGTTACAGTAAAAGATATAGCAAGCCGCCACAAATAATCATACCGGCATATCAGGCCAATAGATTTATATTTAAATCACCTGATTCCATATAGGCTCTCCAGGAGGTCCAATAACAGTAGTTTGACTGTTTCTTTTGCTGCGTATTACTTGATCTCCAAGTCTTAGATTAACATATGGATCAGTTTTTCCTGAACAATAGAGGACATGGAAATTTAAAAAAGACAGACATGGGAAACAAAAGAGGACATTACATGTACAGAAAAGCACTAGTATCTATCATTCATAAAACTGAGTAATGAAGGCGAAAAACTTCCATCTAAAAATTGAACTTACAGCTTAACAGGAGAATCATGTGAACTAAACATACCGTATAATGTATACATGAACTGGAGGTGTAGCAGCAGAAATTTTTGGACCCATCCACGTTTTTGCTTTACATTTTTTTTCATAGGCAACTTTTTTCTTCCCTTTTAGCTTTTATTAACTATGACATTTACGACACACACAATCTAAAAAGAAAAAACAAGATCCTTGTGCCAAAAAGTTTTCATTTCCCAATTACAGTTTGATGTGATAACCTGATCTATACATCTTTAATGTGTATTTAGTAATTCGTGTAATCTCTTATTCTTCAATGTGTTTTCTTTATTCTGTTGCTTCATTTTACTTTGTACCTTGATATTTTGCTGTAATTTTTTCTGGCACCCCTTCTCCGAATAACTTCGCTTTTGAGCTGAGTGTCCATCTGAAACAACCTCTCTACCCTACAAACGCAGGGGGAGGTGTGTGTACATATTACTCTCCCCAGACTCCACTTCTGGTTCTACACTGGGTAAGTTGTTGTCGTCGTTGTATTTGTTAGAAAGCATAGTAGAAAGTCTTCGCATTTCCTCCTTTATAATGTGATTTCATTTGGTACTGTTTTCCTATATCTGTGATTTGATTCGGTAATCTTAGGGTGCGTCCCTTCACTGAATATATTAATGGAGGACGCTTTGTGCACCGGGCTGCCCCAGTGATTTCATCCAGTAATTATTATATTTTAACTGGTTCACAGTGATTACTGGACCAATATATGTGGATTTTATATTCACTTAAAAGTAGTTGCTCATGCAATGGAAAACACATTCTTTTGAAGCTTCAACTGATTTTCAAGTAAATAAATACCTCTGACCTTTTTCTTTCACAAACTAGAATATGCTACAGAATAGTTTTAACTTTTAAATAATATGAAGAGACGAACTCATTTAATAGTTCATAGTGCATGACAAGTCTCTAGTGTTACTAAAAGGCAAAATATCGGACCTAAGAAAAGTTTGATGCCAAGTTTCTAGTGTTACTAAAAAGCAAAATATCAGACCTAAGAAAAAGATTGATGCCACTGATGAAAGATGAACAAATTCATACCATAGATGATATAAGAGAGTTTCCTTGCATCAACAAGAGTCACTGATAGTTCTCCAGCATAGTCCTTATTTCCTTCTTGCATTTCCCCAGCCTTAGGTTGTTCGCTCTGACCAGACTTACGATCACTTGGAATAGGGCCGACTGTTTTCCCTTTCTGAAAATCCAACACAATTTTTTTTGGACGGACAAAGAGACGAGGTAAATCCTCAGTAAGAAGCTTCTTCAAAAACCTGAAACATCCGTAGAAGATATAAGAACTCAAACCCACCACTGCAGTGGAAAAATGAGATAGTTCCATAGAGTACTGCAAATCGAAAACGCATCAGGCAAGAAATTCAGAATTAATATGATGCTAGAAAGATCTAGGCCTGGAATTAACTTTAAAGATGATACGTGCTAAAACACCAAATGCAGCCATTATTGTAGAGCATTTAAATGAAACTAACTTGAGCTTGAAAATAAGAGACTTGACACAAGACAAGAGATTTCCCAAAATTAGGGAAGAAAATGGGCAGAGAGAGAGAGAGAGTGAACATCCTCGGAATACATAACAAGAGGTGCCTAACTAGAAGCAACTTCAGAAATCCAGAATAAGGTTAATAAGGAAGATTCTCAAGAAAAATCATTCATGATTGATGACAATACCATGACCATATCTACTGAAAAGCAAAAGGGGCTTTAGTACAGAAAAAGGATATTTGACTGCATAAGCTAGGAGTGTAAGTGGCCTGGTAAAGCATTATTCAGTGATCAGTCACACTTCACCCCGCAACCCACCCATCACCCAAAGGAAAAAACAAGAAAAGGGACTCTTCAATGAGATGCTAATTAAACAGCAAAAAGAAATTGGATATACCAATGATGGGGGATAACAAACAGAAGTGGAAAGCACATAGGTAATAAGAACAGCAGATAATGGATAAAATAGTACTTACATTGATAGAACAGGAATTGCTGGTGTTTCCCAAATACATGCAAGAAAAAGAAAAGAAACATGTCAAGATCCTCATAATGGGCACATCAATAATATTACTCATCTAGTTTATTCGTTTAACTTTAGGTATCACTATCCCATTTTAAAATGTGTAAATAGAAAACAAACAGCAGTCATTCAAATGATGACAACTCAGCATCAGTAAGTAATAAATAAATGATAACTATGCACTGGAAAGATCTCAGTACACAGCAACTCAACTAGAAAAAGCGGGGCATTAACTAATCCTAAAATTAGGTTTAATGGCAGAAGAATGCTAGTCTTGTAAGCTGATACCACAAAGAGGATTACACAGAGCAGCGAAGAAAACAAGATAAAGAAGAAAGCAAATATGTTTCATAGTCTTCACAGTACGCCAAATAGTTGCTAACGACTCGAATTAGGTTCCTAAAATTAAATTGAAGTACCCGATAAGAATAAACTCCATGAAGTTCATTCTCGAAAAGAATAAACTCTATGGAGTCATTCCACTGTCTTACAGAATATGTTCCAGTGATCAAAATTTGACGACCCATGATTAACAGGGTGTTTGCATTGGCTTAAAAGTTGGGCAAATCTACTTTTAAATCAGTTTCTGACTTAAGGAAATGTACAAATATAAAAATAACTTAAAATAAGTTAGGAAGTGTTTGGCAAGGTTAAAAATAACTGAAAATAAGTTAGAAATGACTTAAAATAAGTTAAAAAACAAAAGTAGGCTTCCCCCTTTTTTTTATTTTTCGACTTAAAAGTTTTTTTTTTTTTAAAGAAAGGTAAAGTTGTATTCCTCAGTATGTTGACAACCATCAAAAAAATTACAGTGCAATTAATCATAATTGCAGATAGTCTGAGAAGTCTATTGGCTGTTCTACCTCATCTATACCCTCTTCTTTACACCAAAGATAAGAAGTATTAATGCAGTTTTCTTTTACTTTCTGCATTGGATTAGTAATATCGACTTAAAAGTTATTTAAGTTTGACTTTTTATTTTTGACTTGAAAGCTACTTTTTATAAGCCAATCCAAATGGGCTCCTACTCTTTTCTAAGAATTAAGGACTCAACGGAATCAAAAGCTATTTTGTTCCAGAAGAAACAAATTGAACACAACAGTTGGGTGTAAACAGATATATAAATCATGAATAAATCAGCTTTGAAACAGTCTCTTATCAAAAGAAAGCAACTTTAAAACAGTGTTTAGTATCTGAATCAGCTGGGCACTCAACAACTATTACGACCCAATCCCAAGTAAGTTATACGAATTCGCACTATCCATATTGTTCTTTTACGCCCATCTTAGTCCGATACCTTTCAAATAAAATTCAGAAAAATCACAATAAAAAAGCACAAGAAATTCTCTGTATTTTCTACTAGCATATGAATATTTGAGGGGACTAAGAGACTCATAAAAAAATATTGGGCTTCAAGTAACATACTAATATGACTATAATTTACTTCTCATGTATTTGGTATTTTGCCTATATAAAACTTACAGCATGCAAGATTCTGACACATGATTCATCTCGTAGATAAAAGTCCCAAGTCAAAATTCACATACCCATTAGGTTGAACAAACGGAACGGTGACAAGTCAAGTTTTATCTTGGGAAGGGAGACAAAAGCCCAAGAAACAGCTCCAATCCAAGGCTCTGTTTGTATTAATCGTAACTTGACCCAAAGTTCACCATCAATGTCAAAGTTCCGAACACCAACTGGCACAGAAATGGGGATGACTCCAAACTTTAGTGACAGCATTAACAGCATGCGAGCACCACCAGTGTATCGAAGACCTATCTGATATCTAGAAAGAATTAAACAATGCACAAATCAGTTGATACATTCCATGAAACAATGAACTTTCACACAACAACAACAACATGCCCAGTGAAATCTACAAAGTGAGGTCCGGGGAGGATAGAGTGTACTGAGACCATACCACTACCTCTAGATGTAGTGAGATTATTTTCAATAGACCCTCAGCTTAAGTGCCTCAAATCAATGAGCTAGCTTAATCTGTTTTACTGGTCCTATGATCATTCCTCAGGAACAGTCTAATTGTTTCCCCACAAGACGTCAAACACCTATCTCCTATATCGAGAGAAAATACTTTACTCCAAATCAAATGTTGAACGTATATTTTCCTTCTATTCTAGACAACAACTGAAATAATGAGCTAAGGAGAAAATATCAGCTCGACTGCTTTACCAAGAAATTTGCACAAAGAGTTCTTCTCTAAAATGTGATTGTATATTTCCTTTTTGATTCTGGATCTCAGTTCAATTAAGAAATATGGGCTAAGGAGAATATACCAACTCAACCAATTTCAACCAAGAACATAAAAAACAAGAGCTTTTCTATTTTGAACTTCAAAAAATTTCTTTTTTCACTTAGAGGGGTAGTGTGGGATAATGGCAAGAAGTGTTACTCACTGCAAATCATTGACTCGACGAGAAGTTTTCCGCTCCACACTCCTAACAGAAAGAGGCTCATCCCCCAGTGAGAATTGCTTTATCTCAACTCTCTGCACATAATCAGGCTTTTTGAGATTATCAATGACAGGCTGAAGCAAACCAATGATCCAATTCTCAATCCCAGGTCTATAGACCTTCCACAACTTCCCTAACACCATGTTTACCCACTCCACTGACTCTTTCCTTTGCAAATCCTTCTCCAACAATGAAGAAAGGTTTGGTGGGACCTGTGACCATATCCCGGAGTTTCCTCCATTGTTTGGCTTAGCATTACTCTTTCTAGATGTCCAAACCTTATCAAAAACAACACCAACAAAGAAAAACAATGCAAAAAGACCGAAAATATTTCGATTTATTGGAGGTGAAGGTAATGGATGCATCACCCCCAATTGAGTCCTTAGCTTATCTACAATAGGGTCTTCTTGAAAACTAGCAAAATTGTTACTAGAACATCTAGAAGCTTCTAATTCCTCAGAGACTCTTCCATAAGCATCCAATTCATCAGCAAATCTCTTAATCACAATATTTCTAGCTCCTCTTCTAGCACTATTCCTAATCTGCATGTCAAAACTATGGTGGTCTCCACCATTCACACAAGCTCGAATTACCCATTTCGCACGAATCCTATACCTAACACTCGAATCCGAACCCAATTTCCCCCTGCTCCTCCTCCTCGTCACCAACGAACCGCCATTACTTTTACATGGACAAGGAGATGGGTATACCCAAAATACTTTACGGAAATCAGGGGTAATAGCAGAAACTGATTCAAAAACCATTAATATCAAAAACCCAGATGCCTTTTGAGCTATAATTAACAGTTCTTGAACTAGAAGTATACAATGAACTACCAATAAACATGAATCCAAACCCAAAACCCAATTTGCTCAAAGCCTTATCTTTTTCAAAGAGAACCGAAAACAACATTACAAGCTATGAAATTCCCAGTTTTTTCAGCACAGATGGATGCATGTACACAAGACTATCTCTGTGTGTGTGTGTTAGAGAGAGAAACAAAGATAGAGAGAGAAAGTGAAAAAGGCTAAAAGGAAGGTAGAAACATGGAATCAAGAATTTGATCCTTATATGATTACAGAGAATCACAGAGAAAGTTTAAAGGCCGCAAAAAATTTGCAGCAATTTTGGAAAGAGAAAACACACCACCTGTACGTGTGAAAGCACCGCCCACCCACACCGAGCGGTGATTCGATATTTATATTAAAATTTGATTAATTAAATATACAAAAAAATAATTTTATTACTTTCTATAGCTATAGTTTGATAATCACAATTCGTAGTTACATGTTATAGGGAGGAGAGACAATAGGCAAAAAGTGGGAGAGAGGTGAATTGTATATGTATATTGGTTAAATAATTGTATATCATACATATGTATTTGTATATATGACAGGCGAAATTGGGTGAGAGAAGAGAGACGCGAGCGAGACTGGGATAGGGAGGAGAGAGGCGAGCAAGAGAGGACAAAGAAATGAATTTCATATGTATATTAGTTAGATAATTGTATATTATATATATGCATTTGCATAAAAAAAACAAGCGAGATTGAGAGATGCAAGCGAGAATGGGAGAGGGAGGAGAGAGGATTGGTTAGAAAATTGTATATCATACATATGTATTTGTTAAAAGCAAGCGAGATTGAGAGAGAGGAGACAGACAAGCGAGGTTGGGAGAGGGAGAAAAGAGGCAAACGGACAGAGAAATGAATTTTATATGTATATTGGTAAGATAATTATATATTATACATATATATTTGTATAAATACTCAGCAAAATTGAGAAAGAGGAGTGAGACGAGCAAAATTGAAAGAAGGTGGAGAGATTAAAGAATTCGTATAACTCACACTAAAAATAAAGTCTTTTATAACCTCAATAATTACATATTTGATTCAAAATTCAAATTCATCGTAACTTTTATTAATTTTTAACTTATATTTAAAACTTTATAAATATTTTATAATAACTTTATAATATTTTAATAATTACAAATTTAAAATCTTGAATTAGCATATAAAGATCCTTTTTTAGTAACGTGTTTGTTGTTTTATTTGCTTGGGAAATTGGTCTGTTGACCATAGGCACACAATTAGTTTGGCACTTGAACCACTTGTTATTTATTTTAATAAATTAAAAAGAATAATAAAAAAAATTCTATTATATTCTCATTCAAATTTTAGGAAAATTTTTAAATTTTAATTCATCATTTTTAAAATCATAATTAATAAGGATAAAATTATAACTTTAATATACTAATTATTACTATCTTAATATGTGTGTTATTTTTAAAATGAACAACTCAATAGGAACAGAAAGTTACAATTATCATTATTATGTCATCACTTACTTCCATTTTTTTTCCCTAAAAATAATTTCAAGTCAAACACTTTAAATCAGAATGAATATATTGGGGCAGATTTAATAGATTGTGACGATATTTACTCGCTTAAAATCAGAATAAATATATTGATACAAATTTAATAGATTGTGATTATATTTACTCAAACTCTCCTTCATTTTTAATTATAAAATTATCAGTTTGATTTATCTTATTCAATTGTTCCCTTTTATTTAACTTTATGTGAAATAGTCAAAATCCAAGAAAAAATAAAAATAACGTTATTATATTTAATTTAAAAATCTATAAAAATAATCTCTTTTTAGCATAAAAAAAAATTATTTTTCCAAATAAAATAAAAATGCAAATAAGTAACACATGGGTCGGAGCCAACGCAGTACTTAGACTTTTTGACTTGAACTTTCTTACACGGCTTATAAAGGTGGTTGACCAGTCATTTTTTAGATTGGGCCATGTTTGTGTCAAAAGGCCCATTTGAAAATTGAAAGAAAAAAAAAAAAAAAAATTTTTTTTACATTTAAAAAGTTTTATTATTTAGAGTCCTAACATTTATATATTACATCCGTAAAGGTGATTGTGTTGATATAACAGAATTATTTTATAAACGAGATTAAAAGTCGAATATGATCATATACTTTCTCAGTCGGCTCAATTGATGTAGCGAATATGACATTTTTAAAAGGATGTCAGGGATCTTCTATGTCTAATCTAGAGTGATTGTTTAATTTGATCTATATCTCTCGTTTGATTTGCAAGAAATTGCAAATGCACAAGTTTATCCAGTGTGTACTCGAAGGACAACAAATATTTTGTATTGTATATTTTTCCTATCCTGGTATATCAATATAAGAAATTTTGTTAATAATAATTAATAAATTTTTGACATTTTATATGTAAATGACCACTGCAAAAATATTATTCCCTACAACTCTTTATCATTTATGTTGTACTTTAATGACATGTCTAATGGCTCTACCTTTTGTAGGTCTCTATACAACACTATAAATACAGACATAAAAGTTCATATCGTATACATTTAACTACATCGAAAGAAAGAAAAATAACTCAAACAAATTATTCATACACTTGTATTATTTCTCACGATATACACGTGTAACACACGTATCCAAAGCTAGTAGTAATAACCAAATGCCAAAGGATCAAGTAAAAGGAAATATTAGCTAAATTGCATTTATGTACATAGAATGTCTTCCATTGTTAGCAGCAGCTCTAGTGATGCTTACATTTTAAAAAGGATCAATGATGACATTCAAATCCAATCAATTTCTAGAAAAAAACTATGAGCCTTTTCCCAGAAATCTAACCTCACAATCAACTATGCACAATAAAGAATGTAAAATATGAACAATTTTCTTGAAAGAAAACAACTTTGAGACCCAGAATTCATAACATTTCCTAGTGTTGTTAAGAGATTGAAATCAAACAAGATCTGAAGGATCTAATTTTCTTGTGGGGTTTCCTGAGGGCCTTCTGTAAATATCATCAAAAGGAAGGTTGAAGTCTCCAACCGAATCGTCCATGAAGAAGGTATTGGCCAACCTATTAGAATTCCTCAAGTCAACGTGCTTGTGCTCGTGCTCTTGCTCTTGCTCTTGCTCATCTAGACTTCTGTCAGAGAAATTATCATAATAATCATGAGGATTACTGTTGAAATTCGGAGGTTCAAGGAAGCTTGTCTGAGGATTTGTGATTTGTGGTCGACTTCTGTCAGAGAAATTCTCATAATAATCATGAGGATTGCTGTTGAAATCCGGAGGTTCAAGGAAGCTTGTCTGAGGATTTGTGACTTGTGGTCGACTTCTAGTCCACCACTGACTCCTCATAGATTGTGCCATGCTACTTGAATCATCCTGATGTAGGATGCTCTCTCTCAAAACAGGAGCTGATGTGGTGGCTTCGAGATGACTTAGTGCTCGGTCCTCAAATAAGTGACCCCAGTTGTCTTCAACTGTATCCTTGCTTTGCACAAAATGAGGTGGCATCCAAGGATCTTTAAGGTGTTCGTTGTTATCAGTATGAAGAGGCCTGGATTCAATGCCTCTTGAATCACTACTCGTATTGTGAGGATGCGAGGTATAATACCAATCAAGAATGTAAGGATAATTCCTCTGTCCACCATCTATTAACCACATTGAGCCAAATCCAGCTCCCAAGTTGTTGAGAGGCATTTCCCTGGAGAACAAATTGTTTTGATTGCTTAAGCCTCTAAAGTCGGGATTCCAGTGCTGTAGCTCTGAAGGTCGATATGCAGGTCCTATTTCATGCAACTGCAGCTTTTGCTCTCTAAACGTTTTAAGTGTTGATATGAACTGTTTTCCATGATCATCAGGTTGCCAGGAAGGATAGCTAGTTTGAAAGCTGAAACCATTTGACATGTACTGTTATTCGAAAGCTCTTAAATCCAACAATAATTCAAAACAGCCTCAAGTAATTATAAGACCAACCTTAGGAATGATTTCTCCATTTTCCCTTGAGAACTTCTTTGCAAGCGGGAAGAATTAAATGGTGATCCATATTTGCTATTGCCATGATTCTGAAAATCAAACACGCTGAAGCTGCCAAGAGAGACATAAATCAGTGCTTGAAGATTGAAATGTGAGAGCTCCGTCAATAGGAGCGACCAAAATGTGAAGATCCAAGCAAAGCTGATATAATTACTAACCTGCACACATGACCAACACCCTCAACGTGAACAGTGAAGTCCGCAATGAAGCGCAAAATATCATCTACCTTCTGTTACAAAAAAAAATCCAAATGTCAGCGTCCATTAACTCAAGGTAGGTAGATGAGGAAATTATCCTTAAAAATAAAGATCACCTTTGGGACAACAAATAGCAGCAGATATGGTGTAAGAAAAATTGAGGTCATCTCCTCAAGTAACATCATTCCAGTATACTGCAGGATGAGTTAATAAGAAGTCAATAACAATCTTACCGTAAAATGAAGTACTACCCCATTTAGCCATTGACAGTGAGACACTTGCATAAAGCAACAGCAACAACAATTGGGGTCTAGGGAGAGTAAGATGTGTGCAGACCTCACCTCAACCTCTGCGGGGTAGAGAGGTTGTTTCCGACAAACCCTCAGCTCAAAAGAAATGTAACCAACGCAGGAAAAGCAAGTAAGAAAGGAGACAGCAACATAGCAATGTGAAAAACGAGTACAGCAACGTACATTAATACACTTTGGAGAAAAAAGAAACTATGTGATACCTAAAACATACTACTAGAAGTAAAACAGAATTCAACTACCTACTAACCTTCTAGCTTAATCCTTGACCTACATTTTTTCCTATCTAAGGTCAAGTCCTTAGTCAATTGAAATTGTGTCATGTCCAGGCTAATCACGTCCCCCAATTCTTTTGGCCTACCTCTACCTATCCTAACTCATGCTACAAGCCTTCAACCAACCTCACACGCCTCCTCACTGACGCATCCTCAATCTTCGTCTTCACATGTATGAATAATCTCAGCCTCACTTTCCTCATCTAGTCAGCCACGGAGGTCACTCCCACATAGTCCCGTATAACTTTGTTCTTAAGCATATCTCTCCTAATATACCCACACATCCATGTGAGCATCCTCATCTCCGCTACCTTCATCTTCTGACCGTGGGTGTTCTTGACTAGTTGGAACTCTACCTAATACAATTAGTGTTGGTATAACAACCACTATGTAGAACTTACTGTAAGCCTTGATGACACATTTTTATCGCACAGTACCCAGAGGCAAGTCTCTACTCCACCCATCCCTCTCCACTACGATGTGCGACATCATCGTTGATCGACCTGTCTCCTTGAATTATGGACCCAAGATACTTGAACATTTCTCTCTTGCATAAGAAGAAGTGCATAACAATCTCATGGTAAAATGAAATACCACACAATCTTTTTTGATGACAAGGGAAACCCGCAGCCGCTACCCTTTGGGTGCGCACAGGGTAATGAAATACTACACAATCTATCCGTCAACAGTAAAGCTCTTGCATAACCTGGCTATATATCTAGGAAATTCTTCTCTAAAAAAAAAAAAAAAAAAAAATTCCGGAGAAGAATACAGTAAAGGTATTGAAAAAGCCTACAGCTGGAGCTACATTACAAACAAAACTTTGTGATAAATTATTAAAAAAATAAAAAGGAAGTTAAAATATAGAAGGCTATTCAGCAGAGTCAAACTTTGAATCTAATAAATAAAAAGTAACCCACCCTCAATCAAAGAAACATAAAAAGAACTAAGAAGGATAAACTGCCAAAAAAGTGGAATGAAGAAAAAATCATGACAATGGTCTGCCTTGTTTTTATGAAATAGGTAACTTTGTATTCACACAAAAGAGCTCATCAAGGAATTGATGATGGTCTGCCTTGTCTGGATTCATTCTGTATGATTACACTCTATTGAAGCAAAATATTACATTTAGCTCTACAATCAATTGTTTAACGAATCAACTGTGGTATTTTATTAGTTTAATTTTATATAAATTATAAATGACTTTCCTGGAAAAACTAATAATATGCTCTAAATGAAAATAGGAAATCCATAAGCCAAGACATCAGTTACTTCAACGAAGTGTCTGTTTTCACATTTATTTGCTTATAAGAAACCATAAGGCAAAAAAGCACCTGGAATAAAGTTTCAAACTCTGTTCGTATGGCCTCAGTATTTTCTTTCCCTCGCCATCTCTTTGGCATAAAGTGTGTATGTTGGACAACAAGTGACATTGCTCCCTGTGGGTCAAGGACAAGCAGCTCATCTGTTATTGCAGCCCGGCTTATAGCTGTTATAGTTCCAAATACAGCAGCGTACCAGAATAAGTTGCGACCATATATCTGCAAGATTTGAAGCAAAATATAAGATGCAGTACCAGATTGCTATAAAAGAAAAAAGAACAGCTTTGCAAATAAGCATTTGCTGGTTGTGGAAGTATAAGTATTTTACATGGCCTTCCAGCAGAGATTCTTCTAGAAATGCAATGATAATAAGAACAGCAGCAAATCCACCGGAAACAAAAGAAATGAACTTTGCGACGATAGATAAAATAGGCGATGGAAACTGCTTTAGATAATCAGAAGCATGTACGGCACTGCTGTTGATGCGATGCTTAAACAAATGGTCAACCTGAATATAAAGAAGATGCACTTGAGAATGAAAATAGGAAGTACCTACTGATTTGTGGAGAAAAAAGAGATTGAAAAAACCATAATCTCACATTCTCACTAGAATGTTAGCTCACGATATATACACAAAAAACCAGTCAAAATTGCGCCTCAAACCCAAACTAGTAGGGTTGGCTGTATGAATCTGTCAGAGTCATTCAGCTCAACCCATTTCATTTAGCTGAAAAATCTGTTACATGAATATGTTATAAAATGTGTATCATGCAATAGACGGACTATGGAAAATATAGAGGCAATGTACGGCTGAAAGGCTACAAACTTGATGAGTCATAGTGACATTACCATTTAGTAACCACACAAGTACCTGAAAGCATGAGAGAAGAACGTGGTACACTAAACACCTTTTCCCTCCCCACTCCCAAAATAATTAGGGACCAAAGAGATCCATAAATAACAACTTCCGTGTTTTTCAACCTATCAAGTTCATACCAGAGAAATGATACCTCGTTGAATTCCCTAAACATCCACTTGGAAAGATTTGACCATCTTCGAGACGATGCCGTACTTGGATGGTTGTAGAACTGTTCAGCATGCCTCAAGAAGAGATACACCAGCATGAATATAACAAGAAATGGAGATAAGAGAAGCATTAAAACTCCAACAATCATAAGCCTTTTCTTTAATGTTTTAGGATCAGAAATGAAGTCCCTGCGTATACAAAAGTTTCTGCAGAAACAAATAGTAAAGTGGAGAACAAATTAGCAAAGATATATAGGAATAAGAACTTCCATTACTTAAATTACTAAGCACCGCATAGACATTTCACTTCAACATAGGGTATTCATTTACCTGTCAAACATGCTCTGCAGTATGCACCAATTTAAGGTCCATTCAAGGGTCTTTGGCAGTATTAGACGACTACGCACATCATTGGGGCCACAACTGATAGTTGGACCAGCACCAGGTACCCAGTGAGAAATAGGAAAAGAAAGGAGCCCTTTGTTAAGCATTCCTATCAAATAATTTTCCTTCCGCATTAATCGCATAACCACATCATGAATAGAAAGATTCTTAACTACACAAAGTTGTTGCAATTCTTGTAACTGAACGACCCTTTCAAGAATGGACGCCCATGGAATGGTTTGTATCTCCTTGTCTGTCACATGTAGACTGCACAGAAATGTGACACCATTGTGATTAGGTAGAGGAATGACAAAAGAGATATTGGCGATGAGCTAATAACAAGCAACACAGAAAAGACAACAATCAGTCAACATCTTGGGTTTCCACTCATCATAACTAAGCAAGAAAAAGAAATGACTGATATTCCAGAAAAGTTGAGTTTCAGAAAATCTTTAAAGATATTCAGCGCACCTTCTGCAGTAGAACTGACGGATTGCCAGGGTTTCTCTTAGCTGTGCGAAAAACCTTAAGAAGCAAAATATCCAGTAGACAGAAAATATCCCCAGGTAACCCAAAACAGTGCCTTTAAAAAGCGTAAGAGGTTTCAATGGGTGCAGATGAAGAGCTTCATTGGCCAGATCACAAGGCTTAATTCCAGATTCCACAGCATCCATTCCACATTTGGCGTTGCGGAGCCCATTCCAATCAACATACAAAAGAAAAAATCCAGAGAAGAATATGGTGAAAGCTAGGCTCAGAAGCTCAAATATCCACTTTATAATAATGCACCATAATCCTTTCTCGCAATAATAGTTGTAGAGCCTCTCGAAGAACAAGTCCAGATCAGAAATTGGTTCGACACTAACACTCTCACCATTAAGAAGTCCAGATGGGCTTTCACTACCTGGACTTGGTGCTCTGCGATAGTCCGACAGTTCGATTTCAGGATGCACATCATCAAGCAATCCTGTTCTCAATGATGATTCGCCGTGCCTTCTCCATTTGAATATGTTAAGGCCATTAGCGCCTTTTTGTCCACTGAACATCATTCATGTACGCTGACGATATGCAAACACCCCCTGACAACTCCCCATGGACCAAGCAATTAAAATATAGCACTGAAAAGAAAAAAGAGAAAACACCAAGTCATTCTTCAGGTTGTCTTCAAAGCATAAATAAGTATACCCCTACCCCCACCTTGTGGGATTATACTAGGTGTCTGGGTATATTGTTGTTTGTAAGTGGTAAAATTGATCTCGGATGCATAACAAACCATCAATAATTGTTTTATCTAAAGTTTTCTTTTTTTCTTCATATCACTTACCACCTCTGATTGGAAATACCAACATTATATTATGTGAGAGTCCCACAGAGCTCCAGCCAAGAACCAAATATTAAAGAACCAAAGGGAAGCAAAATTTCTACTTAAGCCTTGAGCACTATGTATCCTAGTTCTGCAAGACTCAGTTACCAGAGAAACTCAAAGCATTAACCCAACAGAGCATGAAAGCAAAGGTCATAACTCATGAGAACGGCAGATTCAATACTTTGCAAGAACTTAGTTAAGGAAATACACTTGCAAGTCAAACTTCCAGTTCTAAGCTGATGGACCTTTACACGCACAAGTACCTAAGCACATTTTAGTAATTTTGACACATTTTCAAAAGTTTTCAGCAGATTGGAGCTGGTTCATGGATCTCGGGTTTTTACATATTGAGTTGCATGTCTCCTCTCAATAACAGAGGAATAAGTCTTTAATATTACCTTCCTCCTGATACTTTCAAGGGAAAACATCAATGGGGGTTGGCGTGTTAATTGGCATTTGGGGTTTGAGGAGGAGGCGGAGTGAATCAACGAGAAAGAACTAAAACTGCAGAGTGCAGACAGACCCAAATACTGGGAAGTAGGAACATGAGGAGGTGGGAGTAGAAGAAGCATGAATGCTTGCACAATCATTGGGAGCGGGGGTAATGCAAGGTAGGGAAACTAATTGAAGTATTTTAACCATGAGAACAAAAAAATTTATGGAGGGTATGGATTCCAAATGACCCAAATAGATGGTAATAAAGGGGCCTCATCCAAAAAAGGAGGAGGATGAAGAGTGCCATTTAGAATTGGCTTTTTTGCAAAAAATGTACACTTATACTTCAAGAGTTTCATTTCAGAAGTACAGAGAACGTAGATCCAACAAATGAATTATTACGAGAGTCACTGGAAGTAAGGAGGACAAGAATTTTCAAATTTCATTAATGAAATTGGCAAATTAACTTACTAGTATCATGAGAATAGTGTATAAGAACCAACGAAATATCTGCTTCAACATTTACAAAATTGTGAATATATGCTGAATTGGAAGTGAGCTGATGTAAGCCAAAACCATGGTGGGGTAGGTATCTGATCGTGAACCGATAATGCTCAATTGCAGAGAAATATGATAGCAGTCCAACACGTTTTAATTTGAGTAAATAACCACAACATGAGGACCTTAAGGATGAAGAAACCACAGTGGGACAATTATCCAATTATAAAAAATCAATAAAAAAACGGCCAAACAAATTGAAGACACTAAAGGAGGAGTTGAGGAGTTGACTTAGGAAGTATCAAAAGAGTAGAAACAAATATCACAAAGATACATGACGACTTCCATGAATTGGAACCACCTATCAGAAAAATAAGCTTATCTGATTCAAGTGAAAAACGAACTAGCAGGGACATTGTTAGAGGAGAGCTACAAGGGGAGTAGTTGAAAGGGCAAGTTGGAAGATCTTACACAGAAGGTGATCTGTAGAAAAAACGAGGATGACGAGGTTAAGGAAGACGAAGGCAATACTAAAAGTTCTCTTTTAAATGTTCATGGAAATAAAACTCTACCAGGAAAGATTGATCATTGCGAACTTTAGGGGAAAAAGAAATCTGTGAGGGGGAAGTACAAATTTATCAACATTTACACACTGATATGAACAGGTTGATGCCGGTTTTAAATGGAGTGTGATATGGAGCATCAATTGTCCTGCTTTCTCTTTGGTTACTTCTATAGTGTACTTAACATGATCATGTATGTGAGCAAGGTTTCCCAAAAACAGAAAATGCAGCTAATCGTTACAGCAGTCAATCAGTCTCTAAAGAAAATTGATGATTCATACAACCAATTCCACCTAAATTGTAATGAAGATGGTCGTTGATTGATATCTTACTGGTTAACAAAATATTCCAAAAGATATAACTTTCTAATTACCATTCCAGATTATCTTCATATTCTTCATGACACTCTACAAAATACCCCTGACCCATTATTAAGAGGTTACATATACATATTCAAAGTAAGACAATTTACCCTAGAATTGAAAATTACATCCACACTAAGCATGCATTGTCCTGAATCCGAACCGAAACAATTCACATTACAAGATAGATATTACAAGAGAACAATACAATTTACCTGAACTTAATCCACTGTTTCCACCAATACCCAGCTGATATTCTCAATATACCAATAAAATAAACAATTTGTTCAAACAATTCTAAGCAATTCCAAGAAAACCCAGTTGAGGAAACTGAATTTTCTTTCGATGGTGATGCTCAGACCAGCTTGCTCAGATTCTCAACAATTCAAAAAAAAAACCCAGTTGGAAAAAGGTGATCTTTTTGTGTTCCCTTTGATAATTTTAGTGTCCGGACCACCTTTCCCTACCTCCACCAATATCCAAAAACGCACAATAACCACATAAACCTCCCCACCAAAGCTAAATAATATATGGGCTTACACTAAAAACCTCAATGTTTTCTAGGTTTTTTCTCCTTACGATTGAATTGAATATAAAAACTATAACTTTCCGTCAGCCCCACATAAACGATGAAATCAACCCCAAAAAGGATGAGGCAATAAAAGACGAGATACTTCTGATGAAGAACTGCCTCCGGCACCGGTCACCGGTCACCGCCGTGATAAGGTGGAAGAATTGGGGTTGCGTGGAGAATGAAAGGGGTAATTACGGTTAAGTTTCGTGTGCAATTGTAGATTGTTTTCTTTTCTTCTCTTCTGTAAGTCCAAAAGGTTTTTGTTTAATTAATTAAGGAGACGTGAAGATGGCTACTTTTGCCTTCTTCTCTTTTACTTAGGTATAATAACTCCATTAGTGCATAGGGCGTTTTTTAGGTGGGGTGGGTGGGGGTTGAGGGGTGGGGGGGCTAATGATACTTAGATAGTAACATTAGGGTTAAATTAATAATCTTTTATTTTATTGTTTTATGATCGTGAGGTGTGTTTTCGTATATTTTGATTAGTTTTACAAGATAATCTGTCAATTCACATCACAAGGTTCAAATACTTTGATTAATTTTACAAGATTTATTTTGTTTATTAGTTTTTATAGCAATATCTCGAGCTCGACTAATTTCATGAGATATATGTCACCTCTCATTTCTATCACAACAGCTAATAGATATCAAGTAATTTTGTCCGTCTTATTTTTTTGTATTGAACTTGAGACACTAGAGTTCTCAACGACTTTGCTAATTACTAGGTCACGAATATAAAATATAATTAAAAATTGATTATAGTATATAAAAAATAATAAGAGTTTATGATTTAAAGAAACAATTTTTATAAGTTTTTATTAACTATGTTTATGATTGCAATTTTGAAATACTCAAATAAATATCTGTCCTCTCCCACATATATATATCAATATATATTTGTGAAAAAATCTTGAAAATATGAAACATAAATTGAAATAGCAACTTCATTTTTTTTAAATGTCCTAAACAATTTTAAAGTTTAACACTTTTATGTTCAATTGAAAATGAAAATTATTTTTTTTTGATTCGTCTTTATGAACATATTCAAGTTAGTAATAAATAATATTATTTGTCAATCAAACCTGAAAAGAGATATTTAATTTTGCATTTATTTATTTTCATGTATTCAATAACGATTTTGAATTTGAATATTAAAAGAAAAATCAAAACCTCCTCTTGTATTCAATTACCGTTCTATTTTGATTTGATTTTTTGAAGTTAACTTTTTATTTAATGAATGTGAATTAATTTATTTTGATTAATTAATTTGATCAATAAATAGGAGTTATTTACATTCTCAAAGCTATAACTCATAAGGACAAAAATAGAATGAATATTATAATTTGAGGAAAAATTACATGAAATGGCAACTTCAGAACTACTTATAATCATAGGGTATAGTTTAATTTATTTATCTTATATAATTATGTTTAATTTTTTTGCTATAACTAATGGGGTCACAATCTATTTTTTTTTAAAATTTAACCAATAGTAGAAAAACCTTTTTTCTAATTTTGTATATAATTATACACAAAAACAATTTTCCTCTCTCCTTTTCACATCCAAACTTTTTCTCCAACTTTAATACACTCCAGCTATCCGGTTTGATTTCAAATTGTTGTCCCAATTAGATTACTCCCTCCGAAGTTGAGTCAATTTCGTAAGTACTCCTTAATTTTAGTTGTTTACCTCTCTTCTTTTTTTTTTACTTATTCAAATTTGTATATTGGTCTGTTTATTTTTTTTCCATTATTTTATAAATAATCAATTTTTTTGTTCTTGATAGATTCTAAAATTGTCCAAATAATGAATGATCAGCTCCATCTTTGAGGATTACCAGAGGTTAATCCTTGGAAATGACAATGTTATGACATTTTACATCCTTTTCAAGGAGTTAACTCAAGATTTTGGGGGTTGATGTCAGGTCTTTGGAAAAATCAAAAACAAGTTATACACGACAAACCAATGGAAGAGCTGAGTCAAGAAAAAAATGATCCTTATGTCAGTTCAACAAGTTATAAAAAGCCAAAGCTAGAGGCAATGAAATGTACATGAAGAAGAAAGAGGAAGCTGTAAAACATTGAATCGAGGAAAATGATTTTTTTAGTTGTCGGATCTGAAGAACTTCAGAATCATGAGGTAAGTGTATTAAAACACAAAGTTAGATACAATTTTTTGGTTAATCAGTTGTCAATATACAAAAAATATTGCTTAAGTATTTATATTGTATATCCATGTTTTTAGTATTGTATTATAGTATATTGCATGTTTATGTTATTTTTCATTTTTTGTATATTATACAAACCGTAATTGGACTTACTTGTCAATTTTTGTAATATTAAGTTTATATACCTATACAAAAATTGATATTACATGTCCTGCTTATAATAGCTGGGAGTAGGGGACTGTATATTAAAGGCTCATTATTTTTTATATACATATATACACAAGTAATAGGATTTAGTTATATAGATGGGAAAAATATCATATGATAAATAATTTAATATATTGTGTAGTTATATCAGCATTATTGAAGTTAGTCTTATTAACTTTATATTTATTGGAGTATATATAAAATCTTTAGAACTTGTATATAATGTCATGTTAACTAATATATTCATGTACACATATCACTATACAAAAAAAGTAGTCATATATATCTATACAGAATTAAATTTTGTGCATGACTCTTTTGATTTATTTTTGTATATTATTTATTATATAAAAATAGATTTTTGTTTCACTTGCTGTATGATTTTTTTTTTTGAATTTGAATTGTTAGTTAAAAAAGGGGACGTTTCCCTAAATTGTGGCATTTATCTTAATTTATTGTTAGCATATTTAAACGTCAGTTACCAAACACACTTTTTAAAATAGAATTGTATAAATAGATAATAAAAAAAAAACCTTTATAGACAAAATTAAAGATATCTAACATAACTAACCATACATAACCATATAATGTAATTCGGTTGAAACTATTCCCATATATGTTATTTAATCAAATAAGTTGCCATATAAAATGTTTCCCCAAAATATTATGCATTAATTTTACGAACGACAATTAACAAGTACGATGGATTAACTATTTATATTAGTAGTAGGAATGATAATAAAACCAGAGATGGAATACTAAAAATTGGTTTTAATAGTTGTTTTATTATTGTGATTTGTATTTTTTAACTTAATTTTTGAATATTACAGATTCCTTTCTCTATTTCAATTAATTGGTATTGAGTATTGACGAAATTCCTAAAGTCTATATATACATAACTTTTTTAGGGAAAGAAACATTTTGATATAACCCCTCACTTTGTCATTTGGAGCTAATAGCCCCCCGTTATAGAACTGGCTCGTATAATGCCCTTACCGTTATACAAACGGCTCACATACCCCTGCCGTTACAAAATTGCTTTCACATATACCCTTCATTTAACGAAATAAAAAAATTAGTTTTAAAATTTATATTTATTACTTTTTAATTTTTTTACAAAATTATTTGTAGGGGTAATACTGATTCTTCTAATCCAGTTCAAGGTATATTTTAAGTTTTTTCATAACATAAATTATTTTTGACTTTTTTTATTATAATTATTTGAGTTTACCCTATTTTTTCTTTTCTTTCATTACTTAGTTTAAGAAAAAAAAATTGAAACAATTTTTTTTGTTCCTATATTGTCACTTGATTTTTGTACTAGAAGAAAAAATTTGGTCCATCTACAATAAGTTTTTATAAGAAGATTAGTGAAACTAAATAATTTTGATTATCAAATATTATTCTAATTAGAGTCATTTAAACAAAAAAAAGGTCACAAAAATATGTTTAAACGATGATTAAATTTACTCAGATGAATTTATTTTTTAGAAAAAAATAATTTAAAGTTAGATTAATTTTTTTTTTCATTCTGTTAGAAGAAAATGGTACATGTGAGCCACTTGTTTATAAATAGGGTATATATGAGTCACTTTCATAACAAGAGATATATCAGTTCGAAATAACTAAATTGAGGGTATATCAGACCTTTTTCCCCTTTTTTAAAAGAGTTCGTCAATGTTTTTTAGGGAAAAGGGTCAAAAATACCCCTCAACTTTGGTTTATTGTTTAATTTTACCTTCGCAAAAAAAAAATAAAGTTAAATTTATCTCTCCCCGTTAAAATAAAGTTAGATTTACCCCTTCCGTTATTAATTTCACCATAATTACCCCTCATTTAACGGAATTTCCAAAATTGACCCCAATTATTATCTCCAAATCCCCGTTTTTTTCAAAAAAACCATGTTCATATTTTTAACCCAATGCCCCCAAAACCCAACCTTTAGGGAATACCCTTTCCGCTTTTACTCATTCTCTCAAATTTTCATATAACCCATTTAACTTCTCCTCTCCTTTTCTTCGTTTTTCCTTCCTCTATTGTTTTTCCTTTTATTGTTAAATGTTATTCATGAACATGAATTGCATTATAACGGATGGGAGGTTGTTTAAGCCTAAAAACAGTAGCTGTTCTGAAAAAAGAAAAAGGATCGAAACATAGACACCACTATAGCTGAAAGATGGAGATTATTGAATTAAGTTGATTAGTAGTTTTAAGTTTTTGTTTTGCCTCAAGATTCAATCCTTTGTTCTTCATGTTCTAATGAGATGGGATGTTTGATAAATCTATCATGATATACGAATTGATTGTATGTAGTATTTGTCTCAAAAGAATTTCAATCTTTGTTTTTTACACTTTTTTCTTCTTTATAATTTTTGCCTCAAGATTCCTTAATAGCGTTTTTGAAAAATTTATTAGGTTCAGATAGAGGCGTATATAAACTATTTATGAGTATGAATTCTGAATACAAAGTTTCAAGATTTTGTTCTTTAATGAGTGAGAATGGGTATGAAAATGAGTACTATGTATGGGTTACGTTTTGATAGTTCTCAAGGGGTTGGGTCTCGAGTTAAAAATATATTTTTCTTTTAAAAAATTGGGTAATTGGGCAAAAAAACACTCATTTATATCAATTTTAGATTTCCGCAAATGAGGGGTAATTTTAACGGAGAGGAATAAATTTAACTTTATTTTAACGGCGATGATAAAGTTAAACAATAAACCAAAGTTGAGATATATTTTTATCCTTTTCCCTATTTTTTATACGCTAAAAGTAATGAAAAAAAATTAAAATATTACATGTCATTATTTTCTTTTTTATATTTTTTTATTTTTCTCCTCATTTTGGTTTTCCGAAACCAGAAACAGTCGTGGAAGCGGAAGAAGACAGTATTGATAAACCCATGGCGACGGCGACGGCGACGGCGACGGCAACAAGGACCGGCGTTCCAAAGTCGGCAGCTATTTCCAAAGGCTACAATTTCGCTTCTACTTGGGAACAGGTTCATCCTCTGTTTTCCTTTTTCCCATTTTTTACAGTGATCACATTTTCTCCAGATTTACTAGATCTGTCTGAGTGCATAACAAAAGTTAATGTTTGATGACTGCATTGCACTCATCGTTGCGTAAATTAATGAATATAGTGAAGTGCTGTTTGAAAAAGAGAATCACAATATTTGGTTTGATGTATTGCTGGACTTGTTGGATTCGTTGCAGATTAAGAGAATCCTTTCCAGCAAATGTATTGGTACTGAGTTTCATGAAATTTTCACTGACCAAAAAAAAAAAAAAAAAGAGAAAGAAAAGGGTGTCAAAATTGTTTTTCTGTGTGATGTGATGAAGTTCTCTCATTTAATTTCAAGCATGTGTTTGTTTGTTTGTTGCCTCGTTTCGATGATAGGATTTAGCAGCTTGTAATTGTGTAGCATATTCTCGATTAAACTATCTTTTCATGTTTTATTCTCATTGTAATGTGACATTGCTTCTCTTTTTCCTCGTTGGCTAACTAGCTGTTTTCTTATCTACTGACACTTTTAGTTTTAGCTTGTTCTTGCAATTACTATTGGAAAATCACCTTATCAGTAATCACCTCCATCATGGATTTGATCTTTTATTTTTTGTGTTTGTTGGACTTGGCCCTCAACATGTCAAAGTATATTGTTTGTATTGATAGAAAGAATTGTTTGTATGTATGTACATGTGTCTATTTCAGGTCTATTGAAAGTTATTCCTTTAGATTAACTAAATCCGCATTAGTGGCTATCTTGATGTTTATATCTTCAACGACTTGAGCTAGTTTTCTTCTTCCAGAATGCTCCGTTAACAGAGCAACAACAAGCAGCCATACAAGCACTTTCCCATGCAGTTGCTGAGAGACCTTTTCCGTCCAATTTGGTGAATTTTTTATCTTCTTGGTTGGTTTCAGAATACATCTATCTCAAACTCAAATTACTTGTTTTTATTTCAATTTCCAGGATCAAGTTTCTGGACACGATAACAGTTTCTCTGTCTCAACAAAACTCAATTCTATGGAGGATTCAGGGGCCATTGAAGCAGTCCTTGTGAATACAAATCAGGTGAGTTACTTTTGCGAGTGGAGTCGAGTTTCTCCCATTTGAGGAGCAGTCTCTGTTCCCTTACTTTTTTTTGGTGCACGCAGAGAGTACCTTGTATAAATGATTGGGTGGAGTTTGTAGACAATTATATCTTGTTGTAGATGCTTTACTGTTTGGCATAGCCCTGGTATATGGCCAATTTTCCCATGATTATGAATAAAAAATATTACCTGAATAAAAAAAACAATGTTTAGTTGGCACATCCTTTATTTTTTACATTTCCAGGTTGCAGATCTTAATATTCCATATTTCAAATAAGGGATCATGGATGATTTATTCCCTTATCAAAAAGGTTACATGGTCAGCTAAATATTGGCAAGGAATCAAAACTAATAACATCTTGCAACCAATGCTAAAATATAGAGATATATTTGTGTAAGACTATAAAGTTGTAGTGTGTTGTACTCAGTGACTCATCAGCCACACATAACTGCTAAACCAATGAATATTTTTTATGATAAGGTAACTGCTAAATTGATGAGTTGAACAGAAGGCCTGATAATTGCTTGTTAAGAAGCCCCATCCATTGTTTTGGCTTACTAGATAATATGCCTCTCATTTTGGTGCTGATGATTGTCATTAACTAAAGAGGAACGCCTTATGCTGGGCAAAGAATGACTAGAACTCACATTTAGTGAGAAATAATAGTCAATGTCTTCTGGGGTAGGAATAGCAAAATTGCATGGAATGTGTTCAGGGATGATGAACATAGTGGCTGTTTATGGCCTGGACCCTACCTGCTTGAGTAGAACGGTATTTGTGTCTATATATCAGAAAGACATGCAAAGCAATTTGTTCTAGAACTTTCCTCCATATTTGAACTATAGTAGGCCTTCCATGCCATGGAGTTTGTTCTAGATTCTTAATTTGCATGCATGTGAAATGATAGAGATAGCCCTAGAAGTTATTTTCTTTTCTCCTTTCGTTTTATTCTAGGTAAAGAGATTGTCCAATCATTATGAAATATATACCTTGTCACCAAACAAAAGTTCTCTGTCAAAGACATCATTCAACAATTTATACACACAAGAACCTTGTGGGTGCACAAAATTTAACTATAGGAGGTGATTTCTCAACCTTACGAAATCATTATCCACCCCTTTCAAAAGACCTACTCTCTCCTTCCAAAGAACCACAAGGGCTAATGGAGCTATATCCCGTGCCTTCATCTTCTTCTCTTCATAGTAAAGCCCCCCAGCTAGTCATACAATGAAGGTATGGTTTTCCATGTGTCTCTTTCCATTTCCGACGCCTTTTCCTGTTCAGTAAAGTCAAATTTCTTCACGGATCTTGGCAATTTGCATGATTCTCTTTACTCCAAAATGTTAAAAGTTAGAGTCATAACTGTCAGGCTATTGGGCAGTGTAGTTGGAGTTAATCACCATCCTCGGCCTCCATTTCTGGCCTCTTTGTTGAAGGAATTGCTCGATTAGTACATGTCACTGTCCAGCAGAAGCAATCCACTTAATAAGAAGCTTTAGTTTTCCAAATTCGTTTCCATGGCAATCTTTGTGTTGCATTCTTGTATACGCTTGAATACTGAATATGCTTCCTTTTCTGTAATGCTGCTTGAACTTGATATGCGTTTCCTCTTCCCCTTTGTGCTGTTTTGTTGATACAGTTCTACAAGTGGTTCGCAGATCTTGAAGCAGCCATGAAATCAGAGGTTGGTCTTAGCTTGTTTATATGTTTTCTGTTTCTTCCAAAAGTTACGACTCACATGCTTCCTCTTTTACACTTGCTGATAAAAAAATATTACATATGCTTTCTTTCTGTGCATAGACTGAAGAAAAATATCAGCATTATGTCAACACCTTAACAGAGCAGATTCAGACCTGCGATAGTATACTTCACCAGGTATTCTGAGAGGAAAAACAATGCTCATATACTCTTCTCTTAAGCCTTTTTGTTGTTGCTGTTCATCTATCTATGCTTACTTTCGAGTGACATGCCCTTACCCTTAAAACTGGCTCCATTGCAGGTGGATGAAACACTTGACTTATTCAATGAGCTGCAGTTGCAGCACCAAACAGTGGCAACAAAGACTAGAACCCTTCATGATGCGTGTGATAGACTGGTGTGTCAACCCATTTCTTTTAGCATGTGGGGTAACTTTAGCTATAGATTGTGCTTTTCTCTTTCATTCTGTATAAAATTTTGAGGAACAGAGGAGCAGATTAACATTAATTGTATGATAAGAGGATACGCTTGTAGCTAATGGAGTTCAATTTTTTGATGGACATAGTTTGCCTTGCTTTATGATGTTGAAAGTCATCATTGCCAATCTACAATATGGATGGATAGTTGCCAAATATCTTTAATTGCCACCTAGTACCAAGTAAATGCATTTCTTCATTTTGCGTTTACTTATTTTTTCTTCTATCTGAAGTGGCTGTTTGGCTTAAAGCATTATCTAGGTACAATTCATGTCGATATTGCATATTTATGATGTCCAGTGGGTGGTATTTGAAACTAGGAAGTTCCCTTTCAGTCTCTTATATTAATGAACATATAAAGAGGTAATAGTTAACAACAGGGAGCAGCATTTGAATAATCTTCTTGTGTATTTCTTGTTTATTTGCAGCTTTTGGAGAAGCAGAAATTAATTGAGTTTGCAGAATCACTTCACAAAAAGCTCAATTACTTTGATGAATTGGAGAATGTAACGTCCGACTACTATTTATGTTGATAATATTCCATTTTTATTCAATTCCTTTTGCACTAGTTTCCACAGTAGTCTATCTATGCCTATGCTGAATTGCGTATGGTTCAACAGTCTCCAACATTAGCTTTTACTGTCATATCCTCATTTTCCTACCCTTAATTTGGGTATCATTTTTCTGATTAGGGTTAGGTTTAGGATTAGGGGGATACGAATGGCGTGCATCAACTATATTTTGGGTGCAGAGAGTTAATGCTATCTATATATTTTATGCTTTGATACATTGGTGAGGAAATATACCCAACTGAGAGTTTGAACTTTGAACTATGGAAAATAGCTTTAAGAAGTGAGAGCTTTCTGCCTCAAGAGATATATGTTTCTTAATTAGATTTTTTCCACACCCACACAACGGAGGGCAGAGCTTTATTCTTTGTAAATTAAGCTTTGATTTAGATCGTTTTCTTCCTCGTGTTACAAATGAGTCGTCCAAAGCTATTCTTTCTTGTCTTCTCTGATCTAGTGCTTTTGGATTATTTTGACGTGTCTTGCTTAGCAAGTTATTTATTTAAGGTAATTTTTAATCTCGTCTTTTGGTCAACTCTTATTTGTCCTATTTATGTGCTTGTTGGTTTTTAAAGGAAAACTCTTTTAATTGTGAGATTGAAAATGAGAGTTCCTGTTTTAAATTCCCTATAGAGGAATAGGTTTTTCACTCTCCACTGTTGATATTCTTGGTTTAGTTATGCCCATCAGCCCAAAATCTTCTAATGCCTTTTTGTTTAATTACAATTAATTGGGGCATTGCATCAACTTGATTTATCTTGTGCTAAATTTCCATTCAAGTCCTACTCTTCTTATTGAACTTCTCTAAATGTCAAAATACCCAGTTTTCTGTTTTTTTTATTTAGTTCCTCATGGTTGTCTTGCACTCCTGTTTGCAGGTTGCAACCACTTTTTATTCTCCTAGCATGAGTGTTGGTAGTACAAATTTTCTACCATTGCTTAAAAGACTTGATGAATGCATATCGTAAGTGACATTTCATTTCATATTACTGCAATGAAATCTTATGAATATTAGAACCACTGCAATGATGTAAAATCCATACTTCTCTTTGGTTATTTGTAAAGTTTACAATGTGGACATGTCTAGAGTCACAGGTTTCTTGTAGGGATTTAGTTCTTTTATCAAGATTAAGTCCTGTTGAATTAAGCTTGTAAATCTTTGCATAAGAGCACAAATAACCATTGTGTTTCTCCTCTGCGTTACTGAAGATATGTTGAGAGTAACCCACAATATGCAGAGTGCAGCATTTATTTGGTCAAGTTTCGACAACTTCAGGTACTTAAGAACTGACATCAACATTATGTAATACACTATCATATATGAAATCACATTTCTTTATACAGTTGGCATGGTTTAATGACATTCTTGGACGTAAGAATTCTAACCCCGTTGCCCGTTCTTTCTCTCTATCTGTTTTTTCTATGTCCTCCTGTAACCAGTCTCGAGCTCTGGGAATGATTCGCTCTCATGTTCTTTCCGTTCTTAGAAGTACTTCTTCTCAGGTAAATCTGCTTTATGCTTCACTGCTATATGCACCACAATCTTTGACTTGCAGATGAATGGTTGTATCTTCTGAGATAAATGTACCTATTTCATCAGGTCCAGGCTGCAATACGAAGCAGTGGTGGTAGCAAAACATCTTTTGCCGAGGGTATAGAGTCATCTATAATATATGTACGCTTCAAGGCTGCAGCAAATGAGGTAATATTGAACATCTCCTTGCGTTTTAGTTTATAGAAACTCTATTACTTCGTTGTATCAGAATGAGTATTTCTAATCTCAAAAAATAAAATAAAAATAGGACTAGCTTTAACGTGTAATCCATGAACTTAATGATCTTAGTTACCTGCAGCTTAAGCCTATCTTGGAGGAAATTGAAAGTAGAACACCTAGAAAAGAGTATATTCAACTTCTTGAAGAATGCCACAAACTCTATTGTGAACAGCGCCTTTCCTTGGTGAGTATAAGCTGCTCCATTTAGTTCTCTCTCTCTCTCTCTCTATCTATCTATCTATCTATCTATCTATCTATCTATATATATATATATATATATATTACGGCTTTTTTCTTGGTTATATTTTTTCTTCTCCTTGTTTTGCCATTTTAATTAGTACTCCTTCTGTTTCATTTAATTCAGATAAGAGGTATAGTGCAACAGCGGATCTCTGAATTTTCCAGGAAAGAAGCACTGTCGTCTTTAACTAGATCTGGATGTGCATATTTAATGCAGGTACATTCAAATGGCTTCAGTACTTTTTACAATATTTTGTACTAGAGAGCAGTATGATTGTTACATCTTGCCTTGCAAATCTTTGATGACTGTTCTTTCTATGGTGATGGTGGTGGTTTTTTTTTTAGTGTTGATGGGGGTATCAGAAGAAGAAGATGAAAAGACACAATTCAACGTTGACCTCCCAGTCTTGATAGTCATATGAACAATCCACATTCATTTTTCTTTTTATTTAATAGGATGAATTTAAAGCAATTATCTCATCCTCAAAAAAATCAAAGTAACTAGTTGTAAAAAAGTGAGTCACGTCTTACGTTTTCTTTTAATAGTTAGCTCATCTTAGTGTCGATGAATATTTCCTCTAACTGGGTCTAGGATAAATGAGCTAAAGTTATGGCAGCCTTTGTTTCTTTGAGGAAGGAATCATATCTATATGTTTTTCTATGAATCACTATTGCCAAATATATATAGGAGGTTGCTTCTAAAAAAGTCTTGCTAAAGGCATATTAGTGTAAAATTGTGATATGTCTCTCCATAATTTACCTTTGACACCGTAAATGCAGGTGTGTCAGCTAGAGCATCAACTCTTCAATCACTTCTTCCCATCATCTTCAGAGGACATTTCGAGTTTGACTCCTCTTGTAGATCCGCTGTGAGTTGCCTTACTTCTCTTGTGGGGTTGTTTCTGCATTTGAACCATTTTGCTTCTTGCATATTTCCTTTCCCGTTTTTTCTTTTCTAATTTTCTTCTTTTCCCTTTTCCTTGTCTTGGTTCGCTAGGGTGGGTAGGGGTGGGGGTGTGGAGGTTTGGATTATCTGTATTGTTTTTCATGCACCTTGTAAATAAGGAGCCAAAATTGCAATTTTTTTTGGTGCCTGTAAAACTTTGTCATTTTGGTAGCTTGTGCCGTGCCAGAGTTGCTATCAGTGGTAAGTTGGTGTAATCATTTTCAGACATTATTCGAGTGCTAATAAAAATCTGTGTGGACTATGAGGCGGCCCAATAGCTTAGTGATTGTCAATTTAGATTTTAGGGCTAGCACAAGATTAGTTCCTGGTTTGGAATTTGAAGCCATCCTGTGGGATCTATGCCTATCTATTCCTTTGAAAGAGCCGCTAAGATTTCCCTCTGGTCTGGATTTGCACCTTGCTCCGACCATCAGTTATGAATATGTGCTATATTTATATATCAAGTTAGTCTGGTCAAAATTTGCTCCTGCGAAGCTTCAACTACTTTTTTGACCTTAAATTTTGGACTTCGAGTCACAAATGTGGAGGTTACATGTGAAACTTATAGTTACTTCAAGGCAAACAAGGTCCTTCGAGTATACGCCTTAACTTATTCTCCAAAACAGAAGTATAAGCTTTAACATCAAAGGTGGGTAAACCGATTACTTTTTGAAAAAGGTGGAAGAAAAATTATTTAAGTGAAGGGTAAGGAGTTGGCTCATTATCCATTAAGTTTCAAACCGTGTGCCAGTTGGACCTTGGGGTTTCTCGGTCAGGTGGGAAAGCAGTCTTCTATGCCCGGAAAAGTAGAATCCGAAGTCTGGTCTTATTTGCTTTCATGAAGATTAAGATGTTTGAATTTGAATACACATCTGAATATTAAGTTCTAAATGGTGGTGGCGGTGATGGCTATCGGTGGTAGTTGTGAGTAGTAGCTAGTGTTGATGGTCGGTGGTAGTAGTGGTGGGTGGTGGTAGTGGCGGCTAATAGTTTGCAGTGGATAATAGTGATAACTATTGGTGGTGTTGAATGATTACGGTGGTTTGACTATATATAGTGGTGATTGTCGGTAGTGATTAGTGTTTGTTGTGGTAATGGTGATTGGTGCTGATAATTGTAAATGTGGCTAGTGGCGGTGATGATAGTTGGTGATCTAGCATCTAAATACATTTCATGGATCCTTGAAAGCTGTTTTAACATACCTGATTTGTTATAAAGAGGTAAGGTTCATGTCCCCCTCGTTTTTTGTACATTATTTTTGATGTACAATGTAGGGGTCAAGCTAAATCTTCCACTCGTAGTAGAAGTAGACCACTAGAGACGGATTAAAGAAATAATAAGAAGTGGCAGTATTGGCAGTGGTGGTGGTTGTGGGTAAGGATGGCGGTAGTTGATAATTTTGGGCGGTAAGCCGGGAACGTGAATGTGGATGAAATTGTTGAACTACCATATTTGTAGAATTTTCTAAAAAGATATCTTAATGATATTAAGACTTGATTTTAATAATTTAGATCTATTCAGACTCATTAAGTGGTTGTAACATGAAAAAAACAAATGCATTTAAGATTTGAATAATTCCGATCTACAAATAATCGGACTTAATGACCGAGATGTGAATGGTTAGGATTAAGACCATCATTAAGTGCAGACAAATGAGGCCTAAGAAAACCTAATTGTTGTCAATTACTACATGTTATGTGCTTCTTTGTGAATTATCTCTTTGCTGACTCCTCTCACTATCTGGGGCTTCCACTCATTTCCCCATTGGTGATACATTAAACTAGATGTCCATTGCACCTGTATCTTTCGTTTTGTTCATAAGTTTTCTTTTTTCCTTCTCTGGGTGTTTTAACTTACATGTATGTCCTTCCTGATTGTTGGGCAGAGAGACAGAAAGCCTTACGCTTTTACCCATCAAAATTTGACCTGGAGTATAAGCTTCATCATTTTTATAGTTTTTCTTGTCAAGTTAATGTGATCAGATAATATCAATGAAGTGAGTTCAGTTTCTAAAAGCATCAATAGAGTGAGCTATGGTTACTGATAGTTAATCTAATGGCAGATTTTCGATGTCGGTAAGTTTAATCAGTAGTGGAACGTGTACCTTTTATATATAAAAAGGTAGGGGAACATGTTATCCAGTTCACTTGATAGTACTCTTCTCTTTGCTCCATTCTTTTTATTGGAGATATGCATTCAGATATTCTCTGCCTCCTGCATTCTCAAGCTATATTTTTACTTGCATCCTTTGTTTGTAAATAAGATTATTTATGTTGTCCATGAGAAGTCATATTTTGAACTTATGTCCCAGCACAATTACATTTCCTTGTTATCACTTATCTCTGCATAACATGATATGAATATTCTGTGCATAGCATCTAAATCCACATGCTCCTGATCCATCTCTCATTTGGTCCAGTTACAGCAGTTTAATGAAGCGTTGACACGTTATACTCCCTCCGTCCATTTTAGGTGACAGAGTTTAAAAAAGAAAGAAAGACTTTTGAAACTTGTGGTCTAACAGGTCATAGACATTTATGTGAGTATAAAACATATCATTAAGCATAGAAATGTAAGTTTAAAGTTGAATAGTTATCAAAAAGGAAGAGGTGTCATTCTTTTTTGGATAGACTAAAAAGGAAAGTGTGTTGCATAAAATGGGACGGAGGAAGTATTATCTATGTGCCCCTGAAGCTGCTGGAACTTGAACTTTGTTTTTTTGATGATAAGTAACTTGATCATTAAGGTTACAATTACCTCCCTACCAACTGCAGGTGTACTTTCCTCTATGATACATTGCGTCCTAAACTTATTCACGAAACAAATCTGGATGTTCTTTGTGAACTGGTTGATATCCTTAAAGTTGAAGTTCTAGGAGAACAATTGAGCAGACGGGGGGAGTCATTGGCTGGGCTACGTCCAACGCTGGACAGAATTCTAGCAGATGTACATGAGCGATTAACTTTTCGTGCTCGCACCTATATCCGTGATGAGGTAACATCCCAAGTATTGCTCGGGCATTTCAATTAAATGCTGTTTGGCGGCTTATCTGTTACTCAGACATGAGATAATATTATGCGAAACTTTGGGCATATTATTGTGCCACTCACTTTAATCTCTTTAATTTTCCTTTCCGCTTTCTTTGACTTTACCAGTTAATTAGCATTCTCATGGATAGATGAATAGTGCCAAAATTAGTTACAGGATAAATTAGGACTTCTTTTCTGTTGCATAGATTTTGGATAAAAATGGAATGTTCATTTATACCAAACATAAGCAGGTAGCATCTCATGGTATATACTATATACTGTTGTTCAATATCTTAAACTTTTTCTCTTTATTGTTCTCGTAGCTGGACTATCTTCCATTGCTGTGATATGTAGTACCTTCCAAACAGAATAATGAAGGATTTTTCATTGGATTTTGAAACACTTATCGTTTCAATTCTTTCCTATGATTGGCTTATCATGACAATGTACTCGAAAGTTGACCCTTGCACAGTGGAAGGAATATGCTTTGCGGCAGACTTCTGACAATTGGACATATCCAAGAGGCTCTTGAGTGAATTATA
The DNA here is from genome assembly GCA_027704765.1 of Solanum habrochaites. Lineage (NCBI taxonomy): Eukaryota > Viridiplantae > Streptophyta > Magnoliopsida > Solanales > Solanaceae > Solanum > Solanum habrochaites. The sequence continues at coordinate 2,267,426 of JAKWJA010002492.1, forward strand.
CCAATTTATGTGATGTGGAGTAACCTTTTGGAATTTGAACCTAGTATGTACTTCATCCCTTTCTGATTACCTGGTTTCACTTAGTGTTGGACATACTAAGGAAAAATAGAAATCATAAAAGGTTGTACATTATAGTTTTTCTCTTTTTTGCAAACCCAAAGCCCCGAAAGAGAGAAAATTCCAGCCAAAGGCCTTCCAAGTTACAACTCTGTCTACTTATTTACAAGTTCATGGAAAAATATAGGCCTATCCATCATTATGAGGAAATGCTTTCGTGTTCACCTTATTTTTGGTATTGTTGATTTGATATTTGTTCAATGTTCATTCAGTTCCCGAGCTAATCTTTTCTCCTTCCTGCCATACTTCCCTTTCTGCTTTGTGCATCATTTGTTTGGATTAATAATGCAAAGTGGTATGAGCTTCAATGTTGTATAACTTCACTTGAGATGTGTTTAAATGGGAAACATGGTCAGGATGATTCATATAGCTGGTCCCAACTAGTTCCGAGTGAGGCGTACTAGTTGTTGGTAGGAGTTCCAATGCATTTGTATGGAGATGAAAAATGTCGTCTATTAGGGAATATGATAAGTTGGGATTGATAAGAAAAGGAAATTAGACCATATAAGTTGGGGTGACTGGAGTAAAGTGCACATGTATGTTTGGTTTCTGTATGCTTGAACTTCCTCAGACGTAACCAGTGGTCTACAAATAATTTGGTCTGCCTTCTTTCCCTGCTTTGTTTTCAGATTGCAAATTACCTTCCTTCAGACGAGGATCTGGATTACCCTAAAAAGTTGGAGCAATCTGTTTCAACAGAACTGGATTCACCATCTGTAAGTGCCAAACTCCTTGTCCTGTGACGTGTATTCAGTTGAATTCTACATATATCTTTAGATGAAGTAAGATCTAGGATGGCTTTTATCTTTATCTTTTTTTTGGGTCTTTGTACTTTTTTAATGGAGAAGTTTGCATTCTCTTATGGAGGTTCTGTTAATCAATATCTTGCTTAATGGTGTGAACTGACTCTTCTTGACCTGTGATTCTAGTTGTATGACATTGATTGTACAGTTCGAACTACAAAGCAAGCTATATTAAGGTTGAAGGTGTAAAAATTGGAAATTTAGAGGTCTGGTGGAATTTGTATATTAAATTTCTTTTTTCTTTTAAGAAAGAGTTCTAGGATTTGTGGTAGTATAGACTATAGAGCTTTTAATTGGTTATTTTATTTTCAATAGGTCAAATGTGCTGCTTTAGCAACTTTCACTAAGACTTGGTGTATATCGATAAAATTGTTTTAGAAGAAAATAAGTTAACTATTGCTGATTTATTTAACTTGAATTTGTTTTTTTGCTGATACTTTTCCTGCCTTTTTGCTGTCAAACATGATTTTCTGCATTTTTGCACCATATTCTATGTATCAGTTTTTTTTCTTTTGCTACTTTGCACCATATTCTCTGATTCCTTATTTTAAATTTGGTACAGACTGAACTAAATCAAGATGTTTCCGGAACTTGGTATCCTCCACTGGAGAAAACCATATCATGTCTATCAAAACTGTACTGTTCTCTAGAAACAGCTGTTTTTACTGGATTGGCTCAGGTAAGCAGTTGGTTTCTATTAGTGTCCCTTTTAATCGTAGCCAGATGTTACTGGATCCTTATTTTCTCTTCTTTTTTTTCTTCTCAGGAAGCTGTAGAGTTCTGCTCGTTATCCATTCAAGTAAGTTTTCTTCTTTATTGAAGTTCATGTATTCTGTTCTGCTGATTATGCTGTTAAAATTTGTACTCTTGTATTATTCATATTTTTTGTTCAATATGCTGTTTGTTATTGCTGAACTTCTAATTCCTTCAGAAAGCTAGCAAACTTATTGGCAAAAGATCGTCATCAATGGATGCACAACTTTTCCTAATAAAGCATCTACTCATCCTGAGGGAGCAGGCAGGTTTCTCTTACTTGCTTATGAAATTCCTAGTTTTTGTCATAGCTGCTGGATTCTAACTTAAGATGCCTTCCAGATTGCCCCATTCGACATAGAATTTTCAGTCACGCATAAGGAACTTGATTTTTCACATTTGCTGGTGAGTATTGAGTATCTGCCATTTATGCTGGTATTCATTTCTTCGTTGTCCACCACTTTTCTGCTGCAGATGTATATTTCTTTAATAATTTCATTATCACACTTGGAGAAGAAGCTCTTTTTGGATATTTTTTTGGTTTGTTATAAAGGCAGAGTTTACTAGTGAAAGAATGGAGATGGGTTATTCTTTGTTAGCTCTTGTTATAAGAGCTTACTAGTGAGAGGGGAAGATACTTACCCCACGACTCTATTTAGATTCCTAGAGCTTCGAGGAAGGTGTGTTTCTTTGTATGGTTGGTGGGAAGGGGTGCGGTCTTAAAAGCGGCAAATTTGAGGAGGATCACCTTTGTTAGTTGGTGCGTTATGGGTAAGTGTGCATGAGAAAAACAATGTGTCTAATCGGTCATGGAGGGTGGCCGTCAACTTGTTTAGGATGCAATGGGTGATGTCAGGCATAGTGAAGGAGGCATGACAAAGTTGGATGTCGGGCACAATGAAGGATGCTTTACAAAGCTGGACTCATAAGAGGGGGAAGAGAAACTTTAGGGCATACAGTGTTGCCCCTTTAGCAATCATGTGGGTCATTTGGAAAGGGAGAAATAGGAGGTCAAGGAGTGGAGCAAGACTCGTATAATTGCAGAGTAGCGTTTTGTCTCTAGTTTCTCTTTTGGTGTACTTTCGAGGTCCCTATTTGCATAGAGGATTGAATCTCTTATGTTGAGAACCATATTTTTATCTAGGCTCTCTTCTTTTGATATACGGCTTGTATACGGGCTACTACCCCCGTTTGTTAACAAAATGATTTACCTTCTCAAAAAGAATAATTCTTAATCATTTTATAGTGAAACGGACCATCAGTTTAAGCCTTCAAATCTGAGCTTTGAAACTGTGCGTAACTGATCCTCGGGGATTCTCGGTTATAATCAAATGATTATCTAATCACATCTCAGAGCCATTGAGCAGCTCCTATTCTGTAGTGGAATGGACCATCAGTTTAAGCCTTCAAATCTCATGCTACATGTGTCCAATTTCTTAGCTATACAATGTTTGATTGACTGTTAGATTGTAAGAGTTACTTTTATAAATTTCCAGGAGCATCTGAGGCGGATTCTAAGAGGTCAGGCATCAATCTTTGACTGGTCGAGATCAACTTCATTAGCTAGAACTTTATCTCCACGAGTTTTGGAAAGTCAAATTGACGCCAAGAAGGTACCTGATCCACTTATTTTACAGTAGTTTTTACTTGAGTAGCTATTTTTATCAATGGATTGTCGTTATTTTTATTAAACGTTCTCGTCTAATTAAAAAAAGATTAAATCTACATGCATTTTGGTTGACTCTTCTGTATGAACGATAATCACTTAATTGTAGTGTCAAAAACAATTATCACTTAATTAATCACTCTACACCTGAATTCAAACTTGTTATTATTAACAGTCGTCATAATATGATAACTCTCTTACGGACCATTAACTCCTGGTTTATCCATACTTGGGAGCAGTTTTGCTCAAAAGGTTATTTCACATAGGTGAATTTCAGTATAAAGAATTGTTCATTTCACTTTTTTGTTCTGCAATCTGTTCCACAGTTCTTTGCTTAGTGATACCATAGATTGGTAAACAACTGGAGGGCATTGAATAGCATACTAATGTCGAATACCATAGTTCATCACTATCCAAATTAAAAAGAAAAAAAAAAAAGACATCTAGGAAGCATGTATTCTCAAGCTCTGAACAGTGAGTGGCAATACATTGTACACTAAGAGCTGTGTTGATCTTTGTTTAGCATTAGCTGACTGATTCATGCTGATAATGATTAATGATGTCTGGGAACCCTTGATTTAAGTCCTTTTTAAATTGCTAGATTGTTATTGGCCACATGCTTAGAAAATTTGTGCTTCCTCGTTGTCACGACTCAACCCACCGGGCCGTGCAGGAACTTACTCTAACACCTAGATAGGAGAACCCTTACCCCAAAACTGAAACATGAACTGCGGGAAGTGAACAATTATAGGTAAAACTTAATGTAAATTGGCAGTGCTACAAACCTTAGGTAAGAACAAGTCACTTTGACAAAATTATTAAATTGAGGCCCCACCCCCAAGGACTAGTCTAAACATTTACAAGGGCTTCTAAAGAGTACAAATTATGAAAGAAATAAGAAACAACTCCCACCATAAGGAAAGAAAAGTGGAAGCTGTCAGAGATCATTATCGTCTTCTCCGATGAAACTTCACTGAAACCTGCAACCAGACTATGCCAAGTGACATAGCAAGAGTAGTATCAGTTCATACAACACGTACTAGTAGGCATCATCAGTCAATCTGAATCCCACATAATATCATGCAAATAATCAAAGAACCATGAAACTTGGAGATATAATTAGGACCCCGACCCTTCAATCATCACCCTTGCTACCAAGAAATGCTACCCTGGAACTCATACGCTCTATCCCAAGTCACCCACCTCCTTCCGCTGCCAAATCTACCAACTAAGCCCTTTCCCCCTCATATCAGATCATTACCTAACACTTCTATTAGATAGACTTTCCAAACCACTCATTCTACCAACACCAGAATTCCTCTACTATTTCCATTCTTGAATCCAAGTCCACTCCTAACTCTGTTAACCGTTCTACTACTCTCCCTCAAGCTCTCATGCCAACACCCTATCCCTTGACCAATTTAGTAAAGCACCTGCAAACCCCCTACTAAACCACCTTGATTGAAATCCCCTTTATCAGATGACAAAACCGTGCAAACTAGTGCATAAGCAAAACTCTCCGTCAACATCCTGACTTAACAACCACCCGAGACATGTACCTATACTTGATTCATCATACCTTTAGAGTAACCCGAACCACAAAGGATCCCTAAGACATCATTTATAGTGTTTAACATGCAATCCCGGTTTAAATTTTTTTGAGTTCATTCGTAAGACGTGTGTGTCTACTTATTCAACTGTATACAACTTTAAGTGCTTACTTGTGCACACCCAAAAACGACATAGATATCAACTAAGGCCAAGTAAAGAGCACATTTATATATTATAACTTTGATTTTATTGTTCTTTTCCTGTCAATTTTCTTAGTTATTCATTAGCTCTATAATCTTTTTTTTTTTGATAAATCAACATAAATATCTTCAACTATGCCAAAATCAGAATTCCAGGACACAGATTGTGAATTTCCGGGATGCAATCCAGTCAATTTATGCATTCAAGCTCTACAAAGATCTTAAAATTGGCTTTGAACTGGTATTCTATCCCAATTGTTCTGTACAGAGTTTTATTTTCTTCACCATAGTTCTATGGGCTAATAATTCGGATGCCCCTTCCTTTTCTTTTGTCATCATAGTTATTAAGTTGGAGGTTTGGATACGTCCAGAGTCTAAAGAATTATGGTTAAGCAAGCCAAGACTGAACACTTGGAGTCCAAGTTCAGTGATGTGACACATGATTCCGACGGAGAAGTGATGCTTAATTGACATGTCATCCAAAAGAGAGGTAGTTTCAAGTATCTTGGGTCTATTATCTTGGGGATTTGAGAGATCAGCGAGGATGTCACTCACCATATTGGTGTTGGATGGACGAAATAGAGGCTCACATCTGAAGTCTTTTGTGAAAAAAAAGTGCCACCTAAAGTTAAAGGCAAAATCTATAGAGTGGTGGTTAGAGTTAGACCAACTATGTTGTATCATCTATGGGGTAGAGTGGTGGCCAGTCAAGAATTCTCACATTCAGAAGATCAAATTGTCGGAGATATGTCGCAATGGAGTGGCAGTTATATCCTAGGGTAGATGCAGATAAAAATGAGATATCAGAAGGTGGAGGACTTCGTTGGAAGACAAGATGTCGGAAGCAAGGTTTAGATGGTTAGGACATGTGATGAGGAGATGTGTGGATGCCCCATTGTGAAGGTGTGAGAGGTTGGGTATGAATCGATTCATGAGAGATAGTGGGTGGACCGAACAAGTATTGTGAAAAGCGATCAGACATGATATGGTGCAGTTGCATCTTACCGAAGACATGACCTTAGATAGGAAGGTATCGAGGACACGGATTAGGGTAGAAAGTTAGTATGACGGAGTACATCCATACTGGTAGGTAGGAGTGTGTTGTCTTGTTGCCCTTATCAGTAGTTGTAGTACTACTCTTTTAGTTTCTTGTTCGTTATTTTCTTTTACTATCTATTGTTTCGTGTAGTTTGATTATAATATTATTTTATGGAAGTACTGTTCTGCTTCTTTCAGTTGTTTTTGTTACACGTATATTGTCTCTCGTATGTTTCCATTACGTTTTCTCTAAACTGTTTTTGTCTTGTGTTGAGGGTTTATTGGAAACTGCCTCTCTACCTCATATCTGAGGTAGAATTAAGGTTTGCGTATAGTCTACTCTCCTCACACCTCACTTTGTGGGACTACACTAGGTATATTGTTGTAGTTTCAAAGTTAGGTATGCGTAGAAGGGTGGTAAAACAGGCTTACGTTCGCCTCTTTGTCCAGTTATGCTTGACGATTTGTTATCCTTCCTTTTTTATTTTACATTCGGCTTGCCCTCTTCCTTCTTTGAAACAAGGGTATCGACATTAACATTGAAAGATGCGACTTTTTCAACCCTCATCATTGGAAAAAGTTGGGCAGGGTATGAATGATGAATACAAGATTTTTGAAGTTCAATTTGTAAAAAGCTTCTTTGAATGCAGGAATTGGAGAAAAGCCTGAAAACTACTTGCGAGGAGTTCATATGCAGGCCGAAGTTAGTTGGGAAACAATTGCTTTCTTGTGGTGACAAAGGATAGATTCTGTGTCCAATTTATCTTTTGTTGTTTTCTTTATTTGTAGGAGCAATCTTTCAACATTTTCAAGAGGAATTAGGTGTTGACAGAGTGGAAGGAAACATTGTGGTGTATGGAAGGAAGAATAGGGAGAGGGAAAAGGAAAAGGAGGGGTAGGAAATGAAGATAGGAGGAACTAAAAAGATGTGATCTATGGATATTAGGATAAATAATTGAAATATGAGAGGGATGATGACCTGAACAAAAGGGTCATCATCAAGATAGGCATATGAAAATGGGTGTAAATCTACCCCCCTTTTAGAAACTGAAATGGAGGTGTCAGATAGTATTGTGAGAAGTGTGCGGTGTTAAGGGGGTAGGGTAGAACGTTGGAGGAATGACAGGAAATTAGAGATTGTGGAGGATAAGAATAGTGAGTTTATGTTAGCATCTCAGTTTAGATATACTGGAAATGGGATGGGATGCAGTGGGGATTTCGAGGAGGTGGTTATGGTCTGTGGGAGGGGTCTAAGGAGAATTTTTGGGAAGAACTTTAGCTCTTTACCTGTCTCCTTTATTTTATAGAAATTTGGTACTCCAACGAGATGGTTAAAAACTCAAGAGCTGCAAAATATTGGACAAACTGAAACAACAACAGCATACCCAATGAATCTCACAAGTGGGGTCTGGGAGGGTAGAGTGTACGTAGTCGAGGTAGAGCGGCTGTTTCCGATAGACCCTCGACTCAAGTGCAGCAATTTCAGGTTTAAAGAAGAAGAAGACTCTGACAAAAACATAACAACTAATAGGAGAAGCAGTGCAAAGCCTACAGAAAAAAATATGAACAGCCACCGAGTAGTGCAGTAGCCGCAACATAATAAACAGATGAAGATAGATATCAAAAACTAGAACTAACAAGAATAGGGCTAGTACCACGACAAACACCACTAGCCTGATCTCTCGAAAGCAAGGCAACACTCCACTACCTACCAACCTTCTGCCCTAAAACACGACCTCCACACCCTCCTATCTATGGCCATGTCCTCAGTAATTTAGAGCTGTGCTATGTCCTCCCTAATCACTCCTATCCTATGCTTTTTCAGGCTACTAATACTTCTCCTTGTGCCTGCTACATCCAACACAACCTTTAAAATTCAAGGATGATGGAACCGCGCTCTACCCTTTCCCACTAAAATACTGGACTTAGTTCACTTGGGTTAGGGCTCAAACTTATAATGTAAGACACAAGTCCCTCAACCTTTGAGCTAACCCCTTTGAAATTTTACATAGTCATCACTATATCATGTATAACACAAAGACACACCAACATGAAATCTATAATTTAGGTAACTAGCTACAATACCACCTGTTATCTATAATTCAGGTAACTAGCTACAAATACCATCAATTATGTAATTAAATGATGCTGATTCCTTAGTAGACATCATAAAATCCTTGAAAAATGAAATAGGACATACTGTTGCTTTTTTGAGAATCTGGAAATACGGCTACTATCATAGCCTTTTTGCTGATTTTCAATATGTGACCCTCTTTTTTACAAAAACCATAAGTGCTTTAACCCGCACTGTCTCTATTGAGTCATTATCATTGGTATTTGACCTGAGACGTATTACTGATGGACATGGGAAGCAGTAATAGGACTTGTATCAAGGTCTGAATGCATCGTGAGCTTAAGTGTTAGAGTTGAAATCTGATGTTTTTATGACCTTGTAGATTTGTTCATTTCCTTATGAATCTTCTTTTTGAAGATTTTAACTGTTAGGTATTAAATGTCTTATAGGTTACGGCTGTTAAAGTTGCATTATCTAGTAGTCAAAATCAAAAACTGGAGTCTGGGATTGCAAAGCCACTCAAGGATCATGCTTTTGCTTCACCAGAAAAGATTGCCGAGCTTCTTCAGAAGGTAAACAGATAGATAAGCTTATCTTTTGTTGAAATAAAGAAAAAACCTTTGTGCAAGACTGATTTTGTTTTACACAAATTGCTGAATGAACCAAAATAATCAAACCAATCAATTTACTGGTCGACAAACATCATGCCTGCTGATCATTTGTTATTCAGTCAGTTTTTCCCTCTCTTTTGACCTACATGTGAATTCATATTTGGACAGGTAACACAGAATCGCAAGAAGATTTGCATAGGGTATATATTGTAAAAAATGAGGCTCTATGGCAGAACTATCGAACGTTGCAATACTTTTCAAACCCATTAAGTAAGATCTTCTGTGCAGTTATATCGTAGTAAAACCTGTTTAATTTGTTTATATTTTAAATCTTTATACTTGTGAGAAGTAAAGGCATAGGAACATATTATTGAATTGTGTAAACCACATTATTACAATGAGCCCATAGATTACAATCCTTTTACAGTAAGACAATATATACTGAGCTTCTTTCAAATTTAACTAATACGAGGATTAATGAGGGACTAGGCGAAAGTACGTGCAAGCTAATTATTTGATGTCACAAAATTTGTAACAATATCTCCCAACAGCTAAGTTGTTCGGACTCGGTTGTGGGTGTCCGTTATGGGTGTGGATCTAGAGATCAGTTCCTTACATGATTTAAATTTTATGATTATGCTAAAAATAATTCAAATATCTTTAAGTAGAGTTATGAAAATATGTCTAAATTATGGTGGACTATTTGGAAGAGCAATACACTAACTTTTGAGAGCAAGTTAGAATATGTAAATATTATTTAGTACAAATGCATCTCCTTGCTATTTTTTAGGTGTAACATGACTTACTAATCATCTACTAACCATTATAGACTTCTTGAGTTCATTTCACTTTCAACAATGATATTGACCTGAAAATATCTCTAAAGCACCTTGTGGTTGCAAACTTTTTAATCCAAATATTTTTTAGTGATAAAAAAAAAACCTAATTATGATTTCACCCTATCTTTTGTTTTGATTTCAGAAATTATTGTATCTATTTCAAATTTCTCTATCTATTTTGGTGAAAGTATCCAAAATAGGTTGATCCTATCCGGTACAGATCCCACACCCACACCCACACCTATGTCGTGTCGACATGGGTATGACACCGAATGTGAAGAGTCTGTGCAACTTATCCCGAGAGTAACTTTTTTCTCTGATGAAGTGACGTTCAATCTAAATGTGTTTAGTTCTCCAATGGAACATCGGATTTGGCACAACACTAAAGGCAGTTTGACTATCACACAGGTTCCATCTTATTGATTCTTTAAATTGTAATTCTCTGAGGAATTGTGTCATCCATCCAAACTAGATCGAGTAACCACACTTAGGTTCTTACTTTTCCAAGACATAATTTTACTCAGAATTTATCTAAAGCATACTTCTGTTGTGATATATCTATAATTGATCTAGACAAGAGCGGCCTCAATACTTAGAATATACTTCCATCTTCCTAAATCCTTAGTTTGAAAGTGCTGAAAGAGATGTTGCTTCAGACTAGTGATATCATCCTGATCTTTGCTAGTAATACTGCAATAGCAATATGTTAACATAAACCACCAAATAAATACACTGATTGAGAGTGATCAGCTTCACTACAAGTCATGCCAAACACCTGAATAACTGTGGTAAGACTGTAGAAAAAGAATGACTAAAAACACGTTGGAGAAGTGCGCTAGTGTGTGGAGCAGATGCACCACCGTAGACCTTGTTGTTGCCGGCACATGGGCGTCTATGAAGGGTCAGATGCCGGAGGGGCTTGCTGGGTGTGTGTTCGCTTTAGTTTTCTGAACCTCGTGGTAGTGTTGGCTTTTTGATGAAAAATTCAGCCCTAACGGTAGCTGGAAATTAAAACAAGGTGACCTGTCTGACTTAGTTCTCTTTCCTGGATGCGTCTCATCATTGCTTTGATACCATAAGTCAAGCCATGGAAAAATACTATTGAATTATGTAAACCACATTAATACAATCAGGCCCCATTTATAGACATTACCATCCTTATCCACGTAGGACAGTAAGTACATTAAATTCTAACAATACTTTGTGTCTATATGTGTCCTTTTGTGGGTTTAAGTTTCCGAAATTAGATGGATCAGTTCATTCTGTTCAGACATAAGGAAACAATAGTTCTACTTTTTTTTGTCCATTCCCAGCATAATCTTGTTCATTCCCTAATTATGAGGGATAACTTGTTGAATTTTTTGTCCCGGTTTCCTTTACATGATGTATTTATGGTCACAATAAGCTACAGCCTATGCATAGGTGGCGTGCCAAAAAATGTAACTTGTGACAATGGCTTCCTACAAGAATGACGTAATTATTAAGGAAATATACAAACAACACACATTTAATTTCTGTGTGTTAAGATCATGCTTTGTATTGTTACAAGTTCTGTACTTTGTACTTCTTTTATCATTTAAATTATTCTGAAACTCTAAATCCGTTTTCATATTTGTGCAGAACTAATATATTGGAAGCACACATTCAAGTGCTATCCCTTCTGAAAAAAGAATATACACCTGAGGATAGACAAGACCTTGTCAAGATGGTCTCAATGCAGGATTTGGAAGCTAAACTAGATAAGCTTCTATAATGAGCTTCCGTTATAGAAGCTTATCATTTAGTGGTAATCATAAAGCTTCAACGATGAGCTCCCAAGGGCGATGCTTTCTTGAACTCCGACTTCTGTAATACCAGAATTTATCGTGGTGGGGGTTCCGGGAACTGCACCTGGAGAAAGAGAAGGTTTTAACACACAGCCCTAGTTCAATTCATAACTCAGTCATACAGTAAAGGCTTTGTTGTGAAGAGTTTGACTTCTGGATTTGTTTGTTTAGGCGAAGAATTTCTCATTGATTCACCCAGGCTATGAACAGAATTTTGATCGTCATAGTTTGACTTGACACAAAATCTAATTAAAAAATGTGAACTTTTGGGACATGATCTTAAACATATTATTATACTATTTTGGGTGTTGTAACTTTTTGAAACATGTGATTTTAAATGTGTCAATAGTATGTGTAGCCTATAAACTAAACTTCAATGAGCTGGGTTGTGAAAGTGAAAACCCTACCTTTATTTTATAGTGGGATCAAAAGATTAAGTTTTTTTTTTCTTTGGAATAAGAGAAACGTGGACCCCCCAGGTTCAACCCCTATCCACCGGTGTAATTCACAAAGTAGAGCTGAGGACTGAAAGGCCCTCCACCACATGTGTCGATTTTTTGAATTTTAATTATCACCAAATGTTTATCGAATCACACCTCAACTATCAATTGTTCATCACTCAGACAACTAATGATTGAAATGTATTTCGTTAAATGTTCGATGATAATTTCTACTAAATAACACACCACTTGGTAAAAAATCCATGAAACTACATAAAATTGCTAACAAAATCTAGGCAAATTCTCATGGAAGGTTTGTTAAATTATCCCTATCAAATAACTTCATTTTCTTTTTCTTTTCGTGTCTTCTAAAAAACCTTAAATTTAATGAAATTATTCCTGGTGGTTAGTTAGTAAGTGTACACATTACGTCCGTGTACTTATTTTTTTTTTTAAAAAAAGAGCTATTCAGATGTTCGATATTAATATTAGAGTTAAACTAAATCTAAAATCGTGTACTGTAGGGTTCATTTCTCCGAATAAGTTTTCAACAATTATTTTTTCATTCTTAGAAACTCAAATAATAATCGACCTCTGATTAAGCGCGAAAATATTCAAAATCATTCCATTACACACTTCATACTCTTTTTAAGTATTAGTCATAATTCTTGACTACTAAATCAATTAAATCTCCAAATTAGTTACTCTGAAGTTTGAAGAAAAGTTTCCAATTCAATTCAATTAATGCCACAACAGTTTCATAGTTGATGCCTTTTACAGCTTTAAAATTTGTTATTTTAGGACATAAATATAGTATAACTAGAATGATATAATGAATGAAAAACATACTGCAAAAATAGGGGACCACCATAAAATTTATCATGACTAACATATGTTATAAGTTGAATAAAAATAGTGTTGTATTAATTTATTAAATGACATAGCTGGTTTTGTATGTTCATAAATTGTAAAATGTTTGGAGCTTTTTAATGTCATACAAAGTAAATGTGATTGAATTATTATACCATGCTTTTTTACGTTAGTATACATTAAATGAAAATAGTTAGGTCATTTTATTTTTCAATGAAAAAAAAGGCATTGTTTGTAAGTGTAATCAATAATTCAAGATCAAAAAAATGGTGGTCGTGGAGCAAATAGAGAAACCTTTCATCTTAATTAAATCAGTTTTTTTTACTCGAATTTTGAATATAATTTTTATTTTTTTTGGTTAGAAACCGTTCATTTTTTAAATGAAACTTTCACCTAGCGTGTATTAACAATTAGTGAGTCCGAGGCCTAAATAGTATAAAATATTAACAAAAATTCCAAAATGGTATATAAATTTATATTAACCAAAACGACAAAATCACTGGAACAACAGCGATTTACTCCACCGAAAAAAGATGTGATTTTTTTTTAAAAAAAATTAAAATCGCTTAGCCATAGGCCGCGATTTTAATTTGAAAAAAAAGAAATTTGAAAAATCGTGCCTAGGCAGGGATTTCAAAAAAAAAATCGTTTTTTTGGAACATTATTTTTGAAAACACATCGCTGCGATTTTCAATTTTTTAATCTTGAAAACAATGTAAGTCGCTCGTAAAAGGCAGCGATTTTCAACAAAAGATTGTTGCCCTTTAAAAAAAATTGAAAACAACTGCATGATGATAGCGACTTAAATTTTCTTTTTAAAAAATCACATTTTATTAAAATCGCTGCCGTAGCAACGATTTTTCTTTTTCGGTTGAGTTGACAGTAAATCGCTGTTGTTCCAAGACAATTTGCGTTTGATAATATAAAATTTTAGAATCATTTTAAAATTTTGATAACTATTTTATATCCATTTGGGCTCTGAACTCAACAATTAGTTAGGGGCCTCACATAAGTGTGGAAACAAAATAAAATTATTGCTATAAAGAGTACTTTTTTACTTATTATTTCTGATTCGATATCTGATGTCTATATTGGAGTCTGATTAAATTCAAATTCGCATTGAAAAGTTTCACATTAAAAAGTAAAGTGGTCTCCAACAAAGCTCATTACATACCTAGTAGTGATCGAACTCGAAATCTCGAATTAAAAATAAAAAATACCTATCACTTTATCAAATCGATAATTAAGACGATTGTTATTAATAATTTATTAAATGACATAGCTGGTTTTGCATGGTCATAATGTTGGAGCATTTGTTTTGTCATAAAAAGTATATTTATGGAATTGAGTTATTATATACTGTTTATATACACCATGCTACTTGACATTTTTACATTTAATGAAATTGTTACTATGACTCTTCTAATTTGTTCATTTTATTTTTTCACAACCAAACAAACATATTTCATTAATGCTATGCTCAGTTACTATTTATTTTTTTCGTTCGAAATTTGATATTCATATTAGAGTTTAATTAAATTTGACTTACTTCAAAATATATTATAGTGAGAATAAAGTGCTCCCTGATGTCATATCCAGCACGACTATGAACTTAGTATGTTTTTTATTATTAAAATATTATTTCTAAATTTAAATAATCGGAAATTAATTAAGACTTGTTTATTTTTCTCAATGTATAAACATGTGTAACTTATTTTTATAATAACTTATAAATATAAAATTAAAATAAAACTAGTTGTATACAAAAAGTTTATTGATTTATTAAATGACAGCTGGTTTTGCATGGTCATAGTGTTTGGAATATTTGCTTGTCTCTTAAAAGAAATAAAAATTAATGGAGTTAATTATTATTACAATGCATTAAATGAAAATGTTAGGTCATATTAAAATGTTTTTTTTCATTTATTTTCTTTTAAGTCAATTAATTTCATAATTCATAATTAATTTCATAATTCATATTTGATATAAGTAATTTGTTTTCGTTAACGAACTTATTCGATATGAATATGAATTAATGAATTAGTTTCATAATTTATATTTGATATAAATAATATATTTTCGTTAACAAAATTTATCCAATGTGAATGTGAATTAGTGTGAAAAAATTAATTTTACTGACAAATATTTGCTATAATTAGTATCTTCTAATCACATTAATGTTTTTGTTACATTATTTATTTTTTAATGACATCTCTTGATCTTTTTATGTTTTAAGTATTTGTATCATTTATATTTTAAAATACTTTGCCATATAAACCTAATACTAGTAATTATGGTCTTCAATATCTTTTTAACTTTATTCATCTAATTAATGTGAGGTTATGGTGCATAAACACTAAATATTTAGTAACAGTCCAGTTTAGTAAGAGATATAATAATAGAAAATTCAAATTTGGTAAAAAAAATCAGTTAGTTTGTCTCATACCTTATATTTATAGTATAATTAAAAAATTATTTATTTAACATATTTATTACGTGATCTCATAAGCAAAATCTAGCGAAGATAAATTATATACGATCTTGTTCTTACTTCATAGAAAAAAAAAGGTTATTTCTCAAGATCATCGCGTACACAACCAAAGCACGGGGACTAAGAGAACAAGGTAGGCAAGAAGGGAGAAGAAAATTATATAGGTTCAAAACTTATAAACTAAAGGCTTAGAAAAATAACTGTAAACTTGAAATGTTAACAAGAAAAGACACAGTGACCGCCACGATTTTTAAATTACAAATATTGATTATTCTTTAAGTCATTTATATCAACAACAACAATAGCATATCTATTATAATCCCATAAATAAAGTCTACCTCGTAAAAACAAAACGAATGTTTTCAATAATCCTTCGACTTAAATAAAACATCTCAAAAAATACAATGTGTAATACTAAAGAAAACCACACCATACTCAATTATTCACTAATATTCTTCTATAGTACAAAACCTCCGTATAGAATTATATCCTCGATAAATTGAAAACGATTATTTTAACTTCATTACTATCCTTATAAACGTTACTAGTAAGGTGAATGTCAAAAAAATAAAAAAAAAAATAGAAACTTTTTTGTGAACAAATAAATTGTCCATGTATTTATCACAAACATGAATGCATTAATTACAATCTACCATAGACTTCAATTTTTTCACCTATTTCTTGAGAGAGACCCCATTTTTATCTCATAAAAAAAAAAAAGACATTTTTTCTCCTCTTTATAAAAGACTGATGACAAAGTTAACATAACATGGTTTTACAGACCAAATTTCAAGAAAAATAGAAAAAATAAATTAAAAAAATTGTTTTTGTTTTTAGAATTGTTTGGTTGGTGGTGGGTATTAGATCCAATGTCACCAAGTAAATGTTTTTAGTTATCCAATGTGATTTTTCTTTTAAAATTCAGCAAAAAAAAATATGTGTATTTTATTAGACACACAAATCATTGTTTTTTAGAAGCATTTTTGGGTGTCTCTGCAATCTCTGAGGTCTGTCATGTGAAGTTTAGGGGAAAAAAATAATTCAAGAAACCAAAACCCCAAGTTTTGAAATTCTTTATTTTATTATAAGGTATTTTTTTTATTTTTTTTGTAATTTTTGGGTTTTGGGGTTTTATGAAAAGTGAAAGTAGTAGTGAAGAGTGAAAAAAAGGGTAGTGATGGTGATGAGGAAGTTCAATAAATTGAGTTTGTTTTGGAGTTGTTGTTGATTTTATAGTTTTTTGGTCAAAGTTTTTGTTTTGTCAATTGATGATAATGACACTAATTGGTAGATCTGAAGATTCTTGTGTTGATAGTGATCTTGTTAAAACCTTTATAGACAGAAAGGAAAATGTCTTTTGGATCTTTTACATTTCAAGATTTAATCATCAAATATGAAAAGACACTACTTTTGTCATATGAAAATCCAAATAGTAATAAAGAAACTCCATTTTTAATGAACTTTCTTGTTTCCATTCATCAATGGTGACATCCCAACCAAATCAAAAATCCATTTTTCTAGGTTTTTAGTAGATCCCTTTAGTGTAAAGACTTCATTTTTAATTCTGCATTTTGAACTTTGTAGTTTAGTGACACCCAACCAAATCAAGAATCCATTTTTTGCTCTCTTGTAGATCCCTTTTGTGTCAAGACTCCATTTTTAGCTCTGTATTTTGAACTTTCTAGTTTCCCATTCATCAATGGTGACAACCAACCAAATCAAGAATCCATTTTTGCAGACCCCTTTAGTCTCAAAACTCCATTTTTAGCTCTGCACTTTGGATTTTCTTGTTCCCCATTCATTCATGGTGACACCCAACTAAATCAAGAATCCATTTTTGCTAAGACCCCTTTAGTTTCAAGACTCCATTTTTAGCTCTGCATTAGATCCCTTTAGTGTTAAGACTCCATTTTTAGCTCTGTAGTAGATCCCTTTAGTGTCAAGACTCCATTTTTATCTCTGTAAGTTGAGTATTTTAGTGTCAAGACTCCATTTCTAGCTCTGTATTGAGCATTTTAGTGCTCAAAATTGTCAAGTTCAATGAAAATCAAGAACCCCTTTTTCCTCTAGAGTTGAACAACTTAAATGCTCATTCATCTCACCATGGAAATGTCAATTTCAATGGAAATCAAGAACCCAGTTTTGTTCTTAAGGTACTGTTCTAGTCACAAATTCTTGTTTTTCATTTTCTCAATATTTTCCATAGTCTTCCCACTTGTAAGATCAGATGATGCTGAAGCACTTTTAGCATTGAAATCCACAATAGACCCCTCAAATTTTCTTGATTGGAAAAAAGGAACTGATTTTTGCCAATGGCAAGGTGTTAAAGAATGCATGAAAGGTAGAGTTACTAAGCTTGTTGTTGAAAATCTCAATTTGAGTGGTTTATTGGACCAAGATGCTCTCAATCAACTAGATCAATTACGAGTTTTAAGCTTCAAAGCAAACTCCATTTCTGGCCAAATCCCAAGCCTTGCCGGACTTTTCAATCTGAAATCCCTTTTCCTCAACAACAACAACTTTTCTGGTGAGTTTCCGGCTACCATTACCCTCCTCCACCGTATCAAAGTTGTGGTTCTCGCTGGAAACAAACTCTCCGGTGATATTCCTCCGTCGTTAACAAATTTATCCCGGCTGTATGTTCTTTATCTAGAAGACAATCACTTCACCGGAGAAATCCCACCGTTGAATCAGCTCAGTTTGAGGTTCTTTAATGTGTCAAACAATCAACTTTCCGGTGAAATCCCAAATACTCCGGCGTTATCTCGGTTCAATGAATCATCTTTCACCGGAAATGTCAAATTGTGTGGGGTACAATTAAATAATAACTGTCCTTCAACTAGTCCATCGTATCCCATCATTCCTGAAAATGTATCTCATCATAAAAAAAGCAAAAAACTTATCGTCATCATTGTCCCGGTGGTTGCCGGAATCTTGATCCTCTGCGTTTTGATGGCAATTTTTATAGCATGTTTTCGAAAACGAAGAAGAGATAATCAAGATGGAAAGAGTAAAGGGGTTGAAGCCGGTGGAGGTGAGGGAGGGGAAGAAGAGGGGACTAGTCGCGGTGGCAATGGCGGTGGTGGTGGTGGCAGGGATGGTAATAATGGTGGAAAAGATGGGGCATTTTCATGGGATCAAGGAAGTGGAGGACTAGGGACATTGGTGTTTTGTGGACCAGGTGATCAACAAATGAATTACACCTTAGAGGATTTGTTGAAAGCATCAGCCGAGACATTAGGGAGGGGTATAATAGGAAGTACGTATAAAGCTGTGATGGAATCTGGCTACATTGTGACGGTGAAGCGGTTGAGGGATTCGAGGTTCCCGAGGTTAGAGGAATTCCGGAGGCATGTGGAGATTATTGGTAGGCTAAGACATCCTAACTTGGTCCCACTCCGAGCATATTTTCAAGCTAAGGAAGAACGTTTGCTTGTTTATGATTATTTCCCTAATGGCAGCCTCTTCTCCCTCGTTCATGGTACGTATTCCATCATTCATTTATTTATTTATAGTACATTTTGCTTTTATCCGTTTTTATGTACTGAACTCTCGTGAGTAGTGAAAGGAGGAAAAAACAGGTATAGTTGAGCTCATGAATAGTGAAAGGTAGT
This sequence comes from Solanum habrochaites, assembly GCA_027704765.1. Taxonomy (NCBI): domain Eukaryota; kingdom Viridiplantae; phylum Streptophyta; class Magnoliopsida; order Solanales; family Solanaceae; genus Solanum; species Solanum habrochaites. Next base: position 2,286,319 of record JAKWJA010002492.1, read on the forward strand.
TAAGAAGGGATAGATTTGGGGGGATGAACTTGCACCTGAGTGGTATATGGAATAAGATAAGGGGAGGTAACTTATTTACGTCTAGTATATGCATCGATTCAATAGATGCATTACATCTGTTTTTTTTTTACTAAATTAGTTACTGAATAGTTTATCCTCTCTTGGGGTTAAACTAGTTTAGTTTTGTGCAAATACCAAGTGGGGACAAATTCTTTTTCATGAGATAACTAGTTTATAAATCAATCTCTCGAAGATTCGGCTCCTTTGATGAGTCATTTTCTTATTTTGAATTCAAATTTGTTTCCTCTTTATGCTCAGCTGTTTTGTGGGGGAGCATTGGAGGACTTTAGTGTTACTTTATTTTCCTATTTTTTTGTGTTTATATTTGTGTACTTTGCATATTTTCCTTGAATTGTTTATGCTTTTTAATATGTTTCTTTATCTTCTTCAGTATTCTGTCCCCCCCTTTTTTTTGTTTTTTTGTTTTTATTGTTATTTTTGAATAATTTCCATATAATTGGTTTGGTAGTGTATCACTTTCTGGTCTCTCCTGTGGGTTCTGTTTGGTGATGGTGGGGAAGAGAGGGCCAACAAAGGAAGCTTGTAGGAGCCATCAAAGAATTGAGTTAGCTGGCCAAGTAGGACAAGTATGTAAAAGAAGTTCCAAACTTGCTTTGGTATACTGATGTGAAGATTATAGAAAAATATTGTTTTGTTTAAATAATTAAGTTAATAATTAATCAATATTCAAGTAAGTGAACTCTTCTCATCTTGTTCTCTACGACTATGGATGTCATTTTATTTATACCAAAAGAGGATAAAGAACAAAGGGGAGTATAGTTATATATTGGCCTTTTGGAATCTTACAAAGGATGATATTTCGTTCAAATGGATTGTGAAAAAAAATGTTTGTGTTTTGGTTATTGCACTATTTTGTTGTTGTTATTGTTCCTTTTATGAATGCTTTGTGCTTTCCTTATTATTTGCCATATTTTCTTCAATGTCATTTTCCATTTCATAACTACTTTGTTTAGCTGCACAAGAGCCTAGGGTCCATCGGAAACAACCTTTCTATCTCAACGAGGTAAGGTCGCGTATACTCTACCCTCTCTAGATCCCACTTGTGGGATTTCACTTTGTTGTTGTTGGATTGTGAAAAAGATGGCCCTCTGGGAGTAGGAAACTCAAATTAGGAATCAAAACAATGATGTCACCGCTACACTTGCATATTTTGGCCTTGTATTGCATAAAGCAAAAACAGCTGTCCACCATATATGGAGATAAGGCATATACTTTGAAATTAGAAAGACAAAACCATAGTTTTCAGTGATAACTTTACTATAAGGTGGATCAGTTCTGAACAATACAAATAAAATGACCCTGCATATTGCTCAAATTTGCTTATGTAAGAGCTTCTTTGCCTTCTGCTGATTTCAGGACTTTTATGGTAACGTGTTAATTGTTAAATTGACCAGTGAGCTTCCAAAGATATCTGGAAAAATCAACATTTTCCTTCTGATCCAAGAAGAAGAAGAATAACGTATCCAGTGTAGTCCCACAAGTAGGGTCTGTGGACGGTGGTGTGTATGCAGAAAAACAGAATTTTTCTGACACTAGTCACTAGTGATTAGAAGTTCCGTCACTGTTTATAAAGTTTCATAATTGTCTGCACTATTTAGCTTTTAACATCTGCTCAACATCTCTTAATCTCTCCACATTATATCTTGTGATACAGTTTGAGATGTTCTAAAGTTGATTTTCCTAGTAAACTGAAGTTGCACCTACATTGTATTCCAGAGTGTGTTCAATATGGTAGTTACTTTTCTTCTATTTAGGGAAACTAGAATGCAATACACCAGTGACAAGAAAAAAAAGTTAAATATCATATAAACTATTGTCAATCGACATGTTGAACGACAAGATCCCTACGTGTGGTATAGCAAGTTGGGTAATAATCAAGAATAAGGTAGTCTAGATGCTAGTCTTTTCTTCTAAGTGAAGTTGTGATGATGCAGGGAAAGGCATTGAAAGTGAGTTGCTTTGTGAGGCCATTAGACCATTTCAGGCACTAAATCACCTATGGCAGAGCTAAAGGCACACCTAAGTTTTTTTTTTCTGAAATGAACACAATGTGGAAGGCTCTATTGTAACAACATAACCAGTGTAATCACAAAAAGTGGGGTTTGGGCAGGGGTAGAGTATATGCAGACGTTACCCCTACCTTGGAGGTAAAGAGGTAGTTTCAATAGACCTTCGGTTCGAGGAAAAACAATTCAAAGCAGTTCGGATGGAAGGTGCTTTATGCATCTAGCAATTGTATACTCGGTATGCAAGTACCACCTTAAATAGTGTGTTACCTTTCATGCGGTTTTATCTTGTTACTAGTCATTGTAAGACCACAACTGATATTTAATTCATGGGGGTGCCAATCGAATATTTGAAGACAACATATTCAAAGTTAGCTGGGACTCTCTTATTTTCATGTATCTGAACAGCCAATATGTTTTGTTATTCAAATAATATTCCAGATGACAACTAAGTTATATTGTTACGGTTTGTCAACTTTTTCAGGGACAAGGGCTAATAGTGGTTCAAAGCCTCTTCACTGGACTTCCTGTCTCAAAATTGCAGAGGATGTGGCAACTGGATTGCTTCATATCCATCAGAACCCTGGTCTGACTCATGGAAACTTGAAATCATCAAATGTACTCTTGGGGGCCGATTTTGAGTCGTGTCTTACAGATTATGGCCTCATGCCATTTAGGAATCTAGATACTCCTGAGGAATCAGGTGCTTCTTCCCTCTTCTATAGAGCTCCTGAGTGTCGTGACATTCGAAGGCCACTTACCCATCAGGCCGATGTCTATAGCTTTGGCGTCCTCCTATTGGAGCTCCTCACGGGAAAGACTCCATTTCAAGATCTTGTTCAAGAACACGGATCAGACATACCGAGGTGGGTGAGATCTGTCCGAGAAGAAGAAACTGAATCAGGTGATGAACCTGTTTCTAGTAATGAAGCCTCGGAGGAGAAACTCGGTGCTCTCTTAAACGTAGCTATGGCTTGTGTTTCACTTGTACCCGAGAATCGACCCACAATGAAGGATGTTTTGAGGATGATCCGGGATGCTAGAGCAGAAGCTCAAGGGTCCTCTAATAGCAGTGACCATTCACCAGGAAGATGGTCAGATACTGTACAAAGCTTGCCAAGAGATGAACATTTGAGCATATGAGTTTGTACTATACTTGTGGAAGCCCCGAATAACGTGTCCTGATTCTTTTGAAAGGCAGAAGTTACTTCGTAAGTTAAGCATTCATCGATGTATCTGAGTTCTCAGGGATTTGTTGATTCAGTTCTTGTAAAGTCTCAAGGACTTTCTACTTTTCTTGCTTTTTCTAGGTTTAGCTGTTTGTATGTAGGAAATTTGCTTTTATACCACTTGGATTGACATTCACTAGTTTATGATACATTCATGATTCAAAAGTTATCATTATGTTTTGTGAGAGATGTAATTGTAATTGAGGTTGCAACACTTTGTTAACATAGTTTCTTGGTTGTATCCAACTTCATGTTTTACATCCAAGATTCTTAGTCTTTGTGTCTAGTGGTAAGAGTGTATCACGTGATGTGTGGATTAGGAGTACAACAATCGTTCAAACCTTCCCCTAGACAGAAATATGATTGCCACTTTCTTGACTTGGGGCATTGCATTTTGGATAACGGAATAAAAAGTCTTATATCTGATTTGTTTTAGAAGTAAGCAAGCCATATGATATTTAGTAGAAAAGGATAAAGTAACGAACTAATTATTCGTTGAGTTTCAAAACACTGGTCCTCGAAAATTTCTCAATTGGAGTGTCAAGAGCTTCAATTCCATGTATCTTTTGATTACTATACATATTCAGTGTAGTCCAACAAGGAGAGATTTGTAGAGGATATAGTGTATGCAAATCTTATTCATATGGCTAATACTGCTGGTACTAAGGGAGAAACAAGTATATATGAGGCGTCAAACTATCCTAAGCCCACCCCGCAGGACATCGAGACATGCTCGAATAACTATTACCCTTCTACCCTAATTCACGATCTTTAGATTCACGTTTTTAGGGTTATCTCCCGTTTGAGTTGAATATGCATCATATTTTGTCTAATCACTTCTTCCTTATTCTTCTTTAACCTACATCTACCACTCCTCGAACCTACCATCACCAACCTCTCACACCTCCTCACTATGACCTCTTCACATCGAGGTCACTCCTACCCTTGTCACGTATGTCTTATTCTCATATAATCCCTCCTCTTTTGTTCACATATCCACCTCAACATCTTTATTTTCGCATAGTTCTTAACCAACCAATTTTCCTCAAACTTATTTTAACTTGGAAAAATAAGGTCTGAACATTGGCTTAGTGCTAAGTCATGCCTGGTGCTGTCTTATGTAGTTTTTTATTAATCACTGAGATTAGACTAGTAATTAAATTAAATATGCCGATTTGTGTTCATATAACTATAGCTCCAGTACCAACATGGGTTGTGGTACACTGACGGAAATGATTCACCCTGAACAACAGATGAGAAATTAAAAAAAAAGAATATAGCTCCAATGAACGATTAAGGAGTAACATGTGTAAATATATAATGCTTCCATTAATTTTATGGGAAACCTATTATCTATTAATTTAGGCGCACTTTGATTAATTTCGGGTATTTACTCCCTTCACAAGCATATGCATAGATAATTTATCTATTTTAGACTTAGATTAGTTCTACGAGATACATGTTATCTCTCGATATCAAATAAATATGTCTATCAGATTGTCACTTAACTAGTCGAGTATTTATCATCAGTTTCATTATTGAAGAAAATTTGAATTAATGAGAAATGTTTTTTTTGTTAGATAAATAATCACTAGTTGACTTACAACATGAGAAAGAAACATCTATATCCACCGTGACTTGGTCAAATCGAAAGAAATAATTATTCTTTATGTCCCAATTAATATGACTTATTTTTATTTTTCAGTCAAAAAAAGTATGACATATTTCTATATTAAGTATCCTATTAACTTTAAAATAATCATTTTACTCTTAATGAAGTGATTTATCCGCACAAATATTTATCACATATTTTAGACCACAAGTTTCAAAAGTCTTCAGTTCTTTCTTAAATATTATATCGAGTCAAAGTAACTCATATAAAATAAAACGAAAATTTTATTTTGTCTACTAAAATTTAAAGCATAATTCTCAACTATTCTATTAACCACGAAACGATACAATATTAATTATTTATTATTGCTTTTGAGACATGTGGCAGGATTCACATCAACATTATAGAGATTTTACTTTTAATTTAAATCTAGAAAAAAATCTAAATATATTTTTAAATATTCGAAATAAATTAGTTTTTTTTGGATCTTTTTTTAGCCAGATATGGCGATAACGATGGATCAATATGTGAGACATAAAATAACTTATAAGATAATAACTAATATAAGTATTTTTTTATTTTTTATTTTTTAGTAGTAAATTTTTTCTCACATAATTATCTAAATTTATTTTTTATATTTATAATAATAAATTTCTTTTACTAACCTAAGAGTGATATGATAAAAGAAATAACTTCAGCTATACTTGAATACTTTATATTAGTATTGTAATTTTAAATAATTTTAAATTTAAATTGAGATTAGTATAATAATATTTTTTAAAAATGAGTTTCTTAAAAGATTTCGAAAGTAGGGGAAATAAATGTAATATATTTTTCAATTTTCTTCATATTTAATTATCAATAAAACATATTTATATATTAAATTGATAGTACAAAAAATCAAATTAAATTGACTAATAACCACCCCTAGTCCCCTAGTCATAATTAATATTTCACACTAATTATATCATCTTATTCTTACTCCTTCATTAAATTATAATACATTAATATTTTTAAAATAATGTTGTTATATAATCACTAATTATTAAATTATAATATATTAATACATTTCGAATAATATTTTTATTCGATTACTAATTACTTAAATAGAAATTTGACAAATAAGTATTCTCCTATGAAAGACGCACAAGTACTTATATAACTCGTTTTAAATCTGAAATCTCTCCCCAAACTATCCTATCATCACGTAAAATTAGAAACTCGTCTAAAATTTTTATTCTAATATAATAACGGTAGATCGTAATAGAATATTATAACCATCTATCGTTTGAGAGACGAGTTTCGAACCGAATAAAATAGTTACGACTCAACAATTGTGTAATAAAACATGGTCCTCCAACAGCTCATATATACACATTTTACCCTCAAGAATGAAGAATATACAGAGTGGCTCTACCTATTTGCCACTATGAAGATCTGATTCAAAGTTTTTCTTCTTCTTCATTTGGGAAAGTATAGTAAGAATCATAGAGATAAAAAGAAAACTGAGGAAAAAAACGAAAGAGAAATATGTCAATGGCTGCTTTTATTAAGCTGGAGGATTCTCCTATGTTTCAGAAACAAGTAACTTTTCTTTTGATCCCCTTTTCATTTTTATGTATTTTGAATCTTTTTGAAAAATTGCTTTCTGGGTTTTGATGTTTGAGGAATTTTGTATCAGTTTTTGTTTTTGAAATTAAAATTTGTTGCTTTGTAGGTGAGGGGTCTTGAACAGACTACAGATGACCTTAGAGATCGATGTCAAAAGCTGTATAAAGGATGTAAGAAGTATATGTGAGTACTCAATTTTATCATTTTATTTGGTGTAATAGCTTATCTTTACTGTAATTACCTTTAATGACTTAAAAAGGTGGAATCTTTGGTGCATTAACTACATTTCAATCAAAATTAATGTAGTTTGCTACATGAATTTTGCTCTTCTTTTGATAACTGTAATGTCGGACCAATTTGCACGCACCTCGACTAATTTAAGATAGCCCTGCCACCTCCCACCAAGAACGGACGGAAAGAAATCACCTAGTATTTTTTTTTGTTTGATCTTTGTTGGGGTTTGAAGCTGACCTCATGGATCTTAACTCACTTCATTGACTACGAGGCCACACCTTTGGGTACATTCTGTTCTCTATAGGTCCATTTTGTTTTAATACTAAAGAATTGTCTTTCATGGCAAATTAGAGGTTCTCTAAAAGCTATAAGTTTGTAGTCAATGATCATTCATCTTTCTCTCTCACTGACACGTGATACATTCTTCCCCTTTCTATGCGTTGGCAATTTTGTTGTTCTGCAAAATATATCATTCTCTTGTTTTGTTTGAAAGTTCTGGTTTCTTCATCTGCATTTATTTGTTTTGGTAGATGCTATTCTTGATGCTTAGTTATTTCAGGGAAGTTCTTGGAGAAACACAGAACGGAGACATCATGTTTGCCGAATCATTAGAGGCATTTGGTGGTGGTCTAGACGACCCTCTCAGTGTCTCCCTTGGAGGTTAGTTGGCTTTACTCATTCAAACTATTACAAAGTTCGCATTTGCTAATTTTATTTGCAATTGTCAATAGGTGCATCATGCCTGCTGTTTGTTTTGTTGAAGGTGTTTTTCTTTTATTCTCTTCAATGTTAATGCTTGATTTTGGAATTCTCATATAAATGATCACCTCGAAGATCACACTAAGTTTGGATTTTTTTAATTTTTTCTTTTTGAGGAAGGTAACAATTGTATTTCTATCAAACAAAACTTAGACACCCCAAAAGTGGCATTAAGTTTGGAATTCTCATATAAATGTTCTTCTTCTCTAAGGTGGTATGTTACCTAAAGGAATTCACAGCTTTCTTAATTGCTTAATGGATAACATTTCGGTCTTCTAGGGAGATGCTGAGTCAATATTGAGGTCAGGCTAGATACTTAAAGCCTGAAAGTTGTCAGCTAGTGCTCTTATATGAATGTTGTTGAGAAGGTAACGTTGAAAAGCAGCCTGATAGTTGTCAGCTAGTGCTCTTATATGGATGTTCTTGAGAAGGCAACATTGTAAAACCTTTCACGTTGTTAAAAATCTCCTTAAGATGTCTCTGAGAAGCACATATTTGTTTCTCTTTTTCCCTCTCACTGGTTTATTTTTTGTTTTCCCTCTGTATGGGTGTGGTATGGGATGGAAGTGTTCAAGACGTGCCAAGTCATATAGATGATTGGATGAGGTTTACATGACTTGTATTTCTGTAGACTGCTTGTTGGTATGTCATAGAGTGGTAAAAACATCTTTTCCAATCATATTATGCAAGTTCAAACTATTTGACATGTTAGTTAAGGGAAATGAGCAATCAGGGGTTAAGGTCTTCTCTTACCTTAATTAACAAGCTAACCACACAGCTTCCCAACTCATTATCGTGCTGAACTCCGTTAAATGCCTCCTATCAACATAAAATATATCCATTTGATTCATCTCTCCAAATTGAATCTTGGACAAAAGTCAAAGTCATCCATTGTGCAGTCAAATTGATGGACCAGATATATTTTCAGATTACCCATAACTTTCTAAATCCAAATATATTATTAGTTCTCCATCAAAGTCCTTGAAGTGGATCAAATGCTCAAGTTACTAATTTGAGGTTTTAGGGCTCAATCCATGTATTTCTAAGTTCAAATCCTTCAAATAAATCCAACTTCTGTCGTAATATCATCATCTAAACAAAAATACTTCATTTAAAATCTTAAATATTGATGTCCATATCTAAAATAGTAGTCAAAGATAACACATAGGTACCAAAGAGCTAATAGTGAACTATTGGTGATTCAGGATTCTACATTAGTAAGAAAATCTCTCTACCAGCCCAAGCCTTATCTCACGTGGTTGTAGCAAAAGCAGACCCATAGGTTTCTCTTCTTTCATATAGTGTAAAGAGCCCAATCAATTGCTTTTGTGGAATCCTTTCTCATCATTTATTGACATTACTACATGGATTTTGTTTCACTTTATTATACTCATTCCTCACTTTAAATCTCCAAATCTGGCAACCCACTTCAGAGTGTAGGATCAGTTTGGTTATTTCTTCAAATTCACTATGTACCACATTTTAAAGACCCAATAAGCTGTCGCCTGTACCACCTTCTTCGTGGCTTGGATTCATAATTGTACTTCATATAAAATATCACCAAATGCATATTGTCATCCGGGAAGTGCGCCAATGCTGCATTCTAGACACCAAACCAAGTCTTCTTAATAGGCTATTCAAGACCCCAGTCATTCATCGCATTAAACTTCTTTTATTTGCTCAATTCGTCATCAAAGTCCATATAGTTTGTTGCCTAAATTCCAAACTTAAACCATTGTGACATGTCATTATAGTAATTCCTTAATATATCACAATTCCAAATCTTCAATTGGTATATTCCATACACATGTTACATGTCCATACATATAACTTGTCAAAGTAAGAGCGACTACGCTTACGAAATAATTTATAAGTCAATTCTAAACTTCTTGGGCTAATTCATGGGGCTACATAACATCAAAGTACATCAAGGGTTAACGAAGAAAATATGTGGTCTAGCCCGAACCCTCTATGCAGTGATAGTTCATTCTAATAAATCCCCCATTGCTTGTTTGTCTTACTAAGTTCTGTCTTCTATTGTTTGTATATCATAATCCCATGAAGCCTTGTCCTCTCGCTTTAATGTGGGTCAATTGGAAAGAGCAAAATAGTAGATCTTTTGAAGGGGTGGAGATGAACTTTGCTTAATTGAGGAGTAGACTCCAATCCCTTGTTTTCCTTTGGTGCACCGATGTAGTTCCTGTTTGTATAGAGGATGGTGTGGCTTTTGGTGAGGACCATATTTTGTAGGTTTCTCCTTTTTTGGTATACCTCTTGTATATGGCCTTGTTGACCTTGTTATTATCAATGAAAACTTCAACTTGATCAATAAAATAATTCCATGAAGCCTTGTTAAAAAATATCATAAATCGATGAAGTTGTAGTTCTATTTGCAAAATATGCATGCTGATGTGAAATTTCAAGCTGTAGTTCTGGTGTCACTTGATGGAGTTGATATGGCTGTTATTTACTCCATTTATATTTCCAAAGTATGGTTGCCCAATGTAATATGCTAATGTTGTCTCCATGCTTACATTGTGAAGCTTATAATTACTTGTATCAAACAATAAGATTATGTATCACTCTTAAATGCATCCGTATGTCAGGTCCAATCATAATGAAGTTTATCTCTGCATTGCGTGAGCTTGCTACATACAAGGAACTTATCCGTTCCCAAGTAAGTGGATGTATTCTAAATCACTATAGTGAGCCTTTTGTTAGAAACTTTGTACTCTTCTATAAAAGCATATTGCTGTGTATGGCACACTATTCTGTTTTTTTTACTTTAATACACCCATTATAGTTATTTTCGGTGCACTAAACCTGTGTCAAACTCCTGGGATGATGATCAGAATGTAGGTAGTCATCGCTGGATGAGGTTACATACTGAAACATTCCAGGGTGGTCAAGTAGATAGATTTCTGTAGGACTGGCATGGCTGAGACGTAGAGTCGTATACCCTTGAGGAAATACCAGGTCTATACAACTTTGTCTCATATCCTGAAGCAACCATAGCTAAGTGCAAATCTACTAATAGCTGGAATATTAGATTCATGAGGAATTGTTAGGGTCCTTAGGGACTGGGGGAATAACTGGCCATTATCATAGAACATGGTGAACAAAAAGTTGTTCCTCAAAAAAACATGGTGAAAAAAGAAGTTACAAAGGCCCCTGGAAAGCTACAGTTACCAGTTCAAATAAAAATGCCCCTGGAAAGCTACATGGAAAAGCGTGGCACCAACAAAGGTGAAATGTTTTTCATGGTTTGTAGTGAGAAAGGCATGTATAACTCATGAAGCACTTAAGAAGAGGAAATCCAAATAGCATCTAGATGCCTCTAAGCATGGAGGCAACTGAAACTAACACTCACATATTCCTTCACTGAAAGGTAACATCCCAAATTTGGGCACTCTTCATTTTTGGGACAGCAGACGATTGACAATTGCTAGAACACTGGCAAACTTCTAACCTCTGGATCAGAATGGAGTAGCAAAAGTCACACAGTAGTGAAAACTGTACCAGCATGCATATGGTGGAATATCATAGTTCTGTAAATCGTTCTCTTGAGCTCCATGGGCATAACAACTTTGCGCTAAGTGGAACCACAATCATTCTCATCAAACACCAATCTTTCTGTTTTTTTAGTTACACCAATCTTATACACGATTAAGTTCTTGTATAATCACAAACTTGTTAACTAACCAAATAGATACTTCTGAGATGTTCATTAAATTGGTTTCACTTAAATGCCGTCGAAGTGGAGACACCTAAGTAGAAAACTTGGCCTTGCAATTTTTGAACAAGCCATTAGGAGCTTTCGCATGGATCGCAAAACGAAGTTGTTTCGGTACCTTCTGTAGTTGGATGTGCTAAGCTTGTCTGATTATGTCGCTCCATTTTATATCAATGTTTATTCTGATATAGTTCTTTGAAAAAGTAAGGCAAGTTATTCCTTTTGCAGGTAGAACACGTGCTGGTGGATCGTGTGAGCCAGTTTTTGTCTGATGATTTGCGGGATGTAAAGGTGATCAAATTTGGCATTATTTCAATATTGTTGTGGAAATCTAGATTAAGCTCTCTCTATGTTTGCGTTAATAGAATTAGGTAGCTGTTTTATTTTTTTTGATAAGGTAAGCAATTTTATAAATAATGGAATACCCCAATATACAAGTTGAATACCAAATTGTAGAGAACCTACAACAAAACATGGCTCCCTACAGAACACCAATCCACTGTACTTGGTGGCCAGCCTAACTTGGCTGTAATTCTGTCAAATGGGTGCCTCTTAGTGGATTTTGACATACAAGGGTTGGTACTTTAATGTCATGTGTCTGATGACTCATCTCTAATTTTGCAGGAATCCCGTCGCAGGTTTGATAAAGCTGCATCCACTTATGACCAGGTAATGGAGATGTTTCAATAGAAACAGGTTTAAAGCTGATTTTTTAAATGCTAAGCAGACTTTATGTGCAAAAGTCTGTTCATTTGGAAGATAACACTTCCAGTTCTTTTTGTTATTAATTTCACTCCTGAGTTGCTAAACTGCCAGGCACGTGAAAGGTTTTCTTCTCTGAAGAAGAATGCACGGGATGAAGTTGTTACTGAACTTGAAGAAGTAAGCCCTTTCTCTGAAAAAGGTTATCTTTGTGGATTGTTCATCCTCTTATGTGTATCTCTCTATCTGCCTAACTTGATGAGGTGCAACCTAACACAAACTGATAAATGTTGCAAAAATTACCAACCAAAAGTGATTGGTATCCTGATTGTTATGTGTTCAAATAAAATTATGTCCTAAAGAATCTCAAAATTTTGGTCGGCTTTAGGTCTTTTCTTATAGGACCCCTCTGAGGAATCATTTACATGCTTGTTTTCCTTGAGGAAAAAAAATGAGGTGAAAGGTGTTGCTTTGGGAGGACTTGTAAGAGAATTCATCCTCATGAACATATCACAGATAAATACCTTTGTCCAACCACATCTTCCATAGTAGTACATTTTTTTTATTTTATTGAGATTGTGTAGGGACAGGATGAGAAACTCATTCTGGCATGCTATACGTGAAGAGCATCATCCATATTGCTACCAATTATTTTATAGGCAGGATGTTATATTAGGGAAAGTATAAATAACTCAAGCTCATGCTCTACTTCAAAAAAAAAAAAAAAAAAAAAACTCAGCCTCATGCTTTTGGTAAACACATCTTCCCCCCTTCTTTTGCGTGTGTGTGTTTTCTGGTTGTTGTAAAATGACCTTCACAAAAGAAAGAAGTTGATACATGTTCGGGTGAAGCTCGCCGAGGCCACTTATTGGTAGAGGCTTTTTCCTGAAGCATGTCTCAGAGCTTTTACATATATAGACATTGCTCCCAAGTCCAAGGAACAAATTGTGATGAATTAATGTTGAAGCGTTTCACTTATATCTCGTTCTGTTTTGATGCTAACAATATCCTATTCAGGTTTTTATGAAGTATGTCCAGCCTTCTGTATCCCTCTGTTTTATATTAGTGCTTATCTGTCAAGGAAAACATTTGAAGTAATTAGGAGTCAAAACTGGGAATTGGAGTTTTACAGCTTTTTCTGTGACAGGAGCTTCATAACTCAAAGTCCACTTTTGAGAGAAGCCGTTTCAATCTTGTATGTATAATGGATACAAGAATCTTTTCTACACAGCAAGCATTCTTGCCTCAAGATTCTAATTTATAGCCTTGTCGCCTCAAGGATTTCAGGTAAATGCTATCACAAATGTTGATGCCAAAAAGAAGTACGAGTTCTTAGAATCCTTTAGTGCTATTATGGATGCACATCTGAGATACTTCAAGCTGGTATGATGTACTTTATCTTCTCTTTGATGCAGTTATGTTTCTGTCATTAAACTAACAAATTTTAATACTTGTTGAATGTAGGGTCATGACTTATTGAGCCAGATGGAGCCGTTCATCCATCAGGTACCCATCATATGAGTTATTTTTTCCTTATATTGTGATTGACTAGCTACTTACTGGAACGAGGTAGTACCATCATGCTGCCATTGATTCATTTTGGGTTTGGCAGTATTGAAATTTAGTTGAAGATAGATTTGTACAAAATCAGCTAGTTGAAAGTACTGTTAGGCTATGCTGATTAGTTAGTTAACTGAGCTGAATGGATTAAAGTGTAGTTTAATTAGTCCAGCTGGCATGATTAGTTGTTAGAAAGTAGTTAGTTGGTTAATGCAAAGATGCTTCTTGTATATGTATAAATAGAGCTCCGTTGAGATGAATCAATCAGTTAGACAATTCCACAAAATATCTTCATACTCTCCAATGGCTTCATGAACAAACACACTCTTTGTATGGAATATGGATTATGACAGACCGACTACTGGTCCTCTCATGCTGCGATTTATTCTTGTTTACTATTTACTTGTTTCTTGAGGATTCTTCATTTTTCCTCTGGTTCCTGGTTGGAATGTGTGTAAATTACATTTAAGGAGATTGATGTTTGCGTAAAATAGCTCACTCATAGCTCTTAGCGCTTCTTGGTTTTGTGCTTGCTTACTATTAGTATACTCTGCCTCATTATCGTGAAATTAATTCTAGCCTTAACTAGCCTTAATGTATCAATGAAAGTGAAATTAATATCATGGAATGTGAGGGGGATAAATGGGGGTGGTTAGAGGAGCATTGTCAGGAAACTACTATATCTTGGGACGCCAATATGTGTATTCTAGTTGAAACAAAACTAGAAGGGCCACTTAATTTCAAAAAAAAACTAATAAGGCCAATTGATGGAGTAATACAGGCTACAGAGTATATGGGATAACAGATGGATGGGAGAATTTCTTAAAGAGAGCAGTGGGGAATTGTAGTTCTCTGGGATGTAAGCGCGTGGACAGGAGAAATGGTGGAGGTTGGTGATCAAAGTATTACTCGGAAGTTCACAGGGGTAAATGAGGATTTCAGGTGGCACATTATGCAGTCTATGCAGATTGTAATAAAGAATCAGGAAGACACTGTGGGAGAAATTGCTAGTCATTAAAAGCAGGTATGCTGGGCCATGGATAGTGTAGATGACTTTAATGTCATCAGATTTCCCTCAGAAAGACCAAACTGTATGAGACTTAGTGGTGCAATTGGAGCTGATTGATCCTCCTTTATTTGGGGAATCAGATACTTGTAGGAGAGGGGAAAACCACAAAACTACCTCAAGGGTTGATAGGTTCCTACATTGCGCACAATTGGGTGGGGTGGGTGGGGGGGCTCTCAGATCAAGAAGATGTGCTATAAAGTTAAACTTCAGATCACAATCCTATTGCTTTGACATGTGGGGATCAGGAATGGAAGAAATCCGACTTCAAATTTGAATCGTGGTGGCTGGAAGTGGAGGGTTCAAAGACAAAGTGAAGTGGTGGAATTCTTTCAGTGTTGAAGGAAGAACAGACTTCATACTAGCTAAAGGCTAAGCTGAAAGAGTGGAGCAGGGATAACAAAGGCAACCAGAAACAGAGAAACGAAGGCATTTTGAACCATATAGCAATCTGGGAAAGCACATAGGAAGACAGAGTTCTCACTGATGCTGAAGTTCTTCAAAAGACAAATTTGATGAGGTGCCAATAAGGGAGAATTTTGGAAGAAAGGTCCCTGGGATACCATGGTGACATAACAAAGTTTTTCCATAGAATTGCAACTTCACACAGGAGGTTCAACTCAATGGAACAACTTCATGTGGAAAGAGTCACGGTGAAGTATCCTGTCTTGATCAAAGAGGCATCTCAGAATTTTTACATGAACTTATACAAAGAGTCTGAACAATGGAGGCCTGGTCTTAATATACTGGATGTTACTGTGATTTCTGAAGAAGAACAGACCTGGCTACAAAGACCTTTTGAAGAGGATGAAATATTGGAAAGTATTAGAATGTGTGCTATGGAGAAGCCACCTGGTCCAGATGGCTTTCCAATGATCTTCATTCAGACTTTTTGAAGGTTCTGAAGGGAGACATAATCAACAGTCCATCGTTTTTCCACTCAAATCAGAACTTTGGAAAGAGTTCCAATGCAACTATCATACCTCTAATCCCTAAAAAGGTTGGAGCCTCAGAGCTGAAGGATTATAGGCCAATCAGTCTTACAGGAGGTGTGTACAGGATCATTGCTAAGCTACTGGCAGAAAGGCTTGAGAAGGTGGTGAGCAAATTGGTTGATAATAATCAGATGGCCTTCATAAGCAAGAGTCAAATAATGGATGCTGCTTTGATAGCCGGTGAATGTATCTATTGAAGATGGAACTGCATCTTCTATGCAAGTTTGACATCCAGAAATCTTAACTGGTCCTTCTTACTAAACATTTTGAAACAAATGAACTTTGGCAGTAAGTTGAAATGGATAGAATTGTGCATCAAGATAGTGAGATTCTCAGTCCTATTAAATGGAGAACCAGTTGGTTATTTTCCTTCAGAAAGAGGACTGAGACAAGGGGACCTTCTAGCAATGGAAGGTTTTGATAGCATGATGAGAATAGCTACACAACATAGATGGATCAGAGGCTTTCATATAGGAGACAAAACTAGGGGATGGGGTGGAAAAGAGATTAGTACCTATTATATGCAGATGATACTTTATCAGGTGTGAACCAGAGGCAAAGCAACTGAACTATATCAGATTGATCTTGATTCTTTTTGAAGCAGTATCAGGCCTAAAGGTCAACTGGGGGAAAAACAGTCTGATTCCTGTCAAAGATGTACATCAGATTCTAAGACTGGCAAATATCTTGGGGTGCAAAATTGATGGATCACCAACCACATACTTGGGTATGCGCTCAGGGAGCAAACAGAAAACAGTGGAGATATGGGATGGGATCCCGGAGAAAGCCCTCAGGGAGCAAACAGAAAACACTGGAGATATGGGATGGGATCCCGGAGAAAGCCCTCAGGTAGCAAACAGAAAACTCTGGAGATATGGGATGGGATCCCGGAGAAAGCAGAAAAGAAGTTGGCTAGGTGGAAAGCACAATATCTCACTCGGGGATAGAGTGATTCTGATTAATACTGTCTTCGATCCCCCCCCCCCCCCCCCCCCCTCCCTCTACTTATGTTATGTCTTTTTTCACAATTCCTTCAAAGTTGTAAAAAAGCGGGACAGACTTACAAGAAACATCCTGTGGCAAAAGGCAAAAAGGCCCAAGGTCAGTAGCGGCAAGGGTACTTCACCTGGTGACATTGAATACTTGTACGTTAGCAAGGAAAGAGCGCTCTGGGTAAGGCTGACAATGGACCGAGTTTGGGACCACTGGACCGGGAAATACCAGTCCGGTGGCCCGTAGCCGGTCCGTTGCCAGCCTTAGTCACTGTTAGAATATGGATAGGTTTATACAATCCTAGTAGAATAGGAATAGGTTTATACAATCCTATTAGAATAGGAGTATGTTTATACAATCCTATTAGAATAGGAGTATGTTTATACAATCCTATTAGAATAGGAATATGTTTATACAATCCTATTAGAATAGGAATACTAAATAGTATCCTACTTGGTAAAGGATTGTATTCTAGGGCCTATAAATTGGGTCTCAATGTAATAATGTAGACACAAGAACAATTCAATAATACTAAATGGTTGATTTTTGCAGCTGCTTGATTAATGACATTGATTAGAAATTTGAGTTTGTGTTTGATATCTTTCTTCTTTTTGAATATTTTTGGTGCTAATGTTGTCTCCATAAATCAGGTTTTGACATATGCCCAGCAGTCGAAAGAACAGGCCAGCATAGAACAAGATAAACTTGCCAAAAGAATCCAAGAGTTCAGGACACAAGCTGAGCTGAATCATTTGCGGGGATCTAGTAACCTTGGTACTTCAACTAGTTCTATAGCCTCAAATGGTGTTGGTATGAATTCAGACAAAAATATAGAAGCAATTATGCAGTCCAGTGCAGAAGGAGCGGTAAGTATTATAACAAAGTTACCATGTTGAAAAAAAAAGTAATATAACAATGATTTTCTGTCTTGGGGTTGAGATCTCTACAATAGATATATTTGTCTGCTTTTGGTGTACAAATGTCTACTCCAATGAAACTGAGTCAATCATAGATGTTTTAGGATCCATTTAGATTTGGTTCAGTTTTTTGGATAGATTGTACTTACTTTCTGCTTTTGTAAATATGGTTTTTCAGTACTACCTAAGTACTATGTGAAATACAATGTTACAGTTTCAAAAAAAAAAATAGATATAGCACTTGTTTAAATATAGGAACACCTGAAATATCTCCTGATTTCCTAGATAATTTTTTTCCAGATGCTAGATGTTAAAGTATGGATGTTTTTGAACATTCTTTCAGGTCCAAACAATTAAGCAGGGATATCTTTTGAAAAGATCTTCTAGTTTGAGGGCAGATTGGAAGAGGCGGTTCTTTGTACTTGACAGTCTTGGCAATTTGTACTATTACAGGATCAAGGGTGCACAGATGGTATTGTTAATTATTTTCACTTTCCTGCATTAGTCATTGTCATGCCTCTATTTTGCTTCAGACTTCTTTTTTCAAAGTTTTCCGCAGACACCTAGTGTGAATCAATCTCTGTTTGTTTAAATTTAATTTCTTGTCTATTTACATGAAAGTTAAGTTTGACTAATTCATCTTAAGTGTAATGATTAGTATAATAAAGTAGATTTGTAAAGTATAATCATTTGGTGGAAAATTTGGAGTGATATGGGAGAAAAATCTAAAGGGCAGGCATATGAAGTTGCTGATTCTTCGACTTTCTCAGACATCTTCATGAGTAGGTTTACTTCTACATGAACTTCTGACTGTTGCCAACTATATTATGTATTTCAAAAGCTAATGTTTGTGAACAACTGGCAAGTCAACATGAATTTACTTTGATTATAAAGAACAAATGAAGTATGTCTATATTTGCTGATATAGATGGGTTGCATTGGCATGCCACATGACCATCTATAATTGGTGAACATTGTGCTCATTTTCTCCCTTCGAAAGGCATCCTTTGCCAGCTCACTCAAGAGACTATTGTTCGATTTCACCGACATAGCATCATAGCAGGGGAAATTTTTCTTTTGGAAAAATGGTATTTGAAAAATCTGGCACCTGATTCTTTTGTTCAGTAGTAACCTCTCTATTCAAAACTGTGAAGTACTGTACAGCTCTAAACTTGAACTTTTGAAAGGAAATTTGACACAGTTCTACAAACTAGAAGTACTTTATGGTACTTCCGAGCACTTTGGAAGCACTTCTATTTAGTGTAAAAAGTATGGTTTTCTCAACTCTGATGGATTTTACTTAGCACAGTGCTAGAGTATTTTAGGGATGAAAGTGTTTCCAGAACACTCATTTGCTTACGCCATTTATTTTTTATCTTATTGCCAGGGCTCCCCATCATCTCACCCTTCTGGTGTTGATAACCACAGTAGTGTATTTGGCAGATTTCGGACAAAGTACAGGTCGTCATCCGCTGGAGAGGAGAATTTAGGTTGTCGTACTGTTGATCTTCATACTTCTACAATAAAACTGGATGCAGAGGACACAGACCTGAGGCTTTGCTTCAGAATTATTTCGCCTTTAAAATCCTATACATTGCAGGTAAATTATAGAATAGTTGATCTTTGTACTCAATGCTTAAATTGATATATCAATTCTAGAAGGGAAGAACATCTCAAAGAAGAAAGATTTAAGAGTTACCTAATGTTTTGAACTGTTTTAGTGTGATTTTCTTTTCCTGTCTATAAGAGAAGTTTGAATTTCTGAGTATACTATTACTTCGATGTATTGGATCCATATCTGATTAATGCAAGGAAGGAATGACGTAGTAAGCTAGTATCAAGAAGTGTTGACTTGATATATTGCAATTGTTTTATTTGGCTACTTCTCTTTTGCTCAAACTGTTACAGTTTGTCATTTCTAAGCTTATGCACTGTATGTTTTATTTTAGACTTCATCTTGCAAATAAAAGTTTCTGGCAACTGTGTTTATCTAGTTTTGTGCTTTGACATTTTGTTAGCAATCAATGTGCTGAACAATAGTCACAATTGGCTTCTTATTTTCTTCAGCAGAAAGAACAAACTCTTTTGCAGTTGGACTAATGTGTTACTAGATTCGATGACACTTTAGCAAGGGCTGATCCACCATGAGTAATGATTTCCCTTTATTTTCCACTGGCAGGCTGAAAGTGAAGCTGAACGAGTTGACTGGATGAATAAAATCACCGGAGTGATTGCGTCCCTTCTGAATTCTCATCTACAGAAGGTTGAAACTTGAAATCTAGTTCTCTGTAGAAAATGATTTTCTGAAGTCATCTTGAGCATCGTCTTGTCTTTGCAGTTTGATGCTAGTAAAAATGACATTGATGGTAGCAAAAACACCTATGCTGCTTCTTTGAATGTTCAAGGGGTTGTTAATGATGAAAAAGCCCTAGCTTCCGTAAGAGTCAATCAGCCTGATTCTGTTTCTAAGATTCTCAGAGAAGTTCCTGGAAATGACAAGTGTGCTGACTGTGGTGCTTCAGAACCTGATTGGGCTTCTCTAAATCTTGGAATCCTAATTTGTATAGAGTGCTCGGGCATTCATCGGAACCTAGGTGTTCATATTTCAAAGGTACATCTTTATCCATGTTGAAATTTCTTTGTTCCCCTTGTCTACAAACATCTGCCTTGTTCAAAAAAAAAAACAGTAATTCCATTTAGTTCATGGTGTTTGTTCAACTTTGTACTGGTCCACATGCATTTATATTTGAGAATATGAGTATTTGCACTACTTTCATGACAATGTACTACAAGGTTAGTAGGTATTGGATCTTTTCTGAAATGTATTTTGAAGTATAACTTGTTTTAGTTGCTGACCCCAGAAAGTAATAAAATGAACGATCTATGGGCCTGTTGAGTTGATTGATGTTTGAGATACTTATCATTTGCAGGTAAGGTCCATAACGTTAGATGTCAGGGTTTGGGAGCCTACCATCTTGGATCTATTCCGCACATTGGGTAATTCTTATTGTAATTCGGTGTGGGAGGAGCTGCTTCAACTTCCAAATGACGAGTATGTACCCTTCATTGATAATATATACAAGAAAGTCATTCTTGCATGGGTTGGAATTTCTATAGATTCTGTGTGTTTATTGATATTTGGGTTCAAATTTAATGTGAAAGGTCCTCCCCCAGCCAAGAAAAGACGAAATGTTGAGAGATATCAAAGATCACAAAATTCCAACTATACAGTTCCCAGGATTATGTCCACACTACTATTCATTCTTCAATTGAACTAGTCAATATACAATCTATTTTTCCATTACAATTGACATTCTATCTGGGTCAGACTATCTATTCAGTGCACATTGTTGGATAGATAATGTTCCCATGTGCCATGATGATATAACATGCATTTAGCTCAAACATTTTTATAATCTATGTTTGTTGGTGTTAGCTCATGTTGAATGATTATTTTATTCAGATTAACAAATGTTGATGCTATTCAATCTGCTTCCAAGCCAAGCCCCAAAGATGCTTTTCATGAAAAGGAGAAGTATATTTTGGCAAAGGTATACTTTTTTGCATGTTTTAAGGGCTTTCCCTTCTTCCTGTTATCAACTTTGAAATCCTTGTGCTAATCTTGTCATCATCAACCTGTCCTTCTGTTTTTCCTGGATTCTCAAAGAGAATCTCATGCTCATTTGTCTGTTGTTTCATTAATAGTGGAGGTCCAATGGAGAAACAGTGTGTCTTCCCACTTAATGTGAAAGAACTATTTAAAGAAGTTTGGGTTTAAGTTGCTGTGAGGAAGTTTCTATGAATTGAGAATACATGCAAAGCTCGTGTGATATATGCGATATTGACTTCCTTCATGTTATCCAGTATGTTGAAAAGCAGGTTGTGAATAAAGAAGCTTTTGCACCTTACAGCAATCGTGCCACCCTCATTTGGGAAGCAGTTAGGAGTAATAAGGTGAAGGACGTGTA
The DNA here is from genome assembly GCA_027704765.1 of Solanum habrochaites. Classification (NCBI taxonomy): domain Eukaryota; kingdom Viridiplantae; phylum Streptophyta; class Magnoliopsida; order Solanales; family Solanaceae; genus Solanum; species Solanum habrochaites. The sequence continues at coordinate 2,307,785 of JAKWJA010002492.1, forward strand.
CCGAATTATTGTAGCGTCAGATGTGAATATAATCAACACTATCTATGATGAGGTCGAGGATGCTACAATGTACCATGAAATTCATGAAAATGATTCAAAACTAGGCCTTCAGGATTCCCAAAAGAAACATCAAAACCCAGCAGCCTGTCAGGGAATCAAGCTTTGCCTTCAAGGCTGTTCTTTGTTACATCTAGCCTGCAATGGGGAAACTCCAGTGATGCTTGAACTTCTTCTGCAATTTGGTTCTGATATAAATAGGCGTGATTTTCATGGAAGGACTCCTCTACAACATTGCATCGGCAATGGAAGACACCACTTGGCTAAATTTTTGCTTAGAAGGTGATATATTTAATTCAGAATCAATTTTATGCAGCATGATTTGTAGCCAATTTAATGATCTGACCGCTCATCGACATATTAGTTATCTCAGTATTTAAGCACCCAAGAATGTGGCCTAGAAGTCAATGAAATGGTTGAGAACCATGAGTTCTCAAATTTAAATCCCAACAGAGACAAAAAAAAAACACTATGTGATTTCTTCCCATCTGTCCTAGCCTTGGTGGATAGAGTTACCTAGTACTTGTTGCTGATGGACGGTTGCAAGTATCACCAGGGTCATGAAAAAAAAGGTTCTCCCAGTATTTAATTTGCTTACATTATCTCTGCATTTAGATCTTTAGTTCTTTTCTAGGATACGTGTGAGTGATAAAACAACAGATGCAGGTGATAGGATACTTACTGCTTATAAGCATGGAAGTTTTAGGTTATAATTATATGTATATAACTTTCTGGCGAATATTGCTTTGGTATAAGGATGGATACCATTATTTTTGAAGGTTTAGGTTAGGCAAAATTCTGTTTGTTAGATTGCCATCTACCCTCGTCTTTCAGTGATTAAGCTCAGTTTATGCCGAAGAGAAGGATTACTTCATGGTATCAGATTTTCCAGTTTACCGTGTACTATGTACTTGAGGCTTCAAGGTCTGAGCACTCCACTTCAGCAAACCAAATTGGAGTCCTACATGCATATGTTAATTTGTAGGCAAAGATATCAAATATAGATTGTTAATATTTACAAGTCCCTTTAGCTTTCAATTGGTGATATCATCCCAATAGTTACTTTACATCACAACCAGGAGTACTCATCCCTTGATACATCCGATAGTAGCCTCTGGAACAATTCCTCAACAGTCAGCCTATGATCTCATCCAATAGTAACTTCTTTCTCTTCACAACTAACTACAGTTGATTGGTTGGCGAAACATGATTCAGCTGCTATTGGTGAACTATCTCGTGGCAGGACTGCTTCAAGATTTCTTGTGGGCATCAGTCAGTAGCTGTGAAATAAGCTTTCCTTACATCCATTGCTTAGTTTTCATCCAAGTTTCTGATTTTACATTCTCTACTATCTCTCTTTTGTTACTGAAAATACTCGCGGCTTCCAACTTCCAAGGAATTCATGTTATGCTTTGTAAACGAAACATCATACTCTTATATTTTCCGAGTCTCTTATGTTCTCTTTTTGTATGTGTTCAGAGGTGCTCGTGCATCAATCAAGGATTATGGTGGACTCAGCGCCCTGGATAGGGCTATGGAGATGGGTGCAATCAAAGATGAGGAGTTATTTATCCTGCTTACTAAGAGTGAGTGAAATGGGACAGGTGCTTTTAACCGGTAGCTCTACAAGCTTCCATCTTCATTTTTTAAAGCATGATGTTCTATAAATGCTTACCATCTCTCCTCTAACGCGTTGAAACTTAATTCGTCTCTCCCCCTTTCCCTCTCTCCGGATTCCCTTGTTGACGTTGCGTGAAGTTCCTGAAAGAATCAAGATTCAGTGCACAGGCTTACCAATACTTTGGCATTCATAATTTTTTTAAACCACTGTAATGTTAAGAGTAAAATTTGTAAAAGTTTAATGATCAGGTGTAGCAAATCTGCATATTCTGATGTATTAATCAAAAAAGTTATTGGAGTTGTTTCCTAGTAAGTTGTTAACTTGGTCTTTTTGCCTTTTTTTGTTTTCATTTCTTTTTATTTTCTAAAGGGAAATAAGTTGGCGCGTGGTGGATCTAAATTTAGAGTCGATAAAATAATAACTACACCTTAGTCCGAAACAAGTTCAGCAGATACATGAATTTTCACTGTCAATGTTACTAATAGGAAGGTTTCATTCTGCAAGTCTATATCTAGAGTTCATCCAAATGTAAGCCATATACATATTTTTATTATTACTTTCTTACTTGGTGTCCAGTATTCGTTCTAGAATCTCGACTAATTTGGATTTGCGTTGAATAAGAAAAAGCTTTATTTTTAGTACGATGAGTATTTTCATTCCTAAGGTACGGATATGAGATATTTAATTAAGGGTGTGTTTGGTACGAAGGAAAAGTTTTTCAGAAAAAAATAAGTGGATTTTTGAACTTATGTTTTTGTGTTTAGTATGTAAACAAAAAATATTATTTTATATATAATCTAAATAAATACTATGAAAATTTGGGATGTTAATAGGGTGGTGGGAGATAGGGGCTACGAGATTGAGGGTGAATATAAAATGTAGTGAAAGGTATTGAAAGGTGCGGAAGACACAATCAATATTAAATATTACTTGTAGAACTTGTTTTCTGACTTTTATTAGGGAAATCATTTTCTTTATTTAAAAATAAAAGTAAAAATCATAGAGTGCCTTTTTTAGTTAATAAATAAGGGGAAAAAGACAAATATACCCATGATCTATCGTAAATGGTATGCGGATGTCCTTCACCATACTTTAGGAACATTAGTGCCCCTGTCGTCAAAAACTAGACCATTTATGTCCTCCACTCTAACGAAAGACTAAATAAGAACACGTGACACAGTCTTATATGTCCATCCGATATTTAATAAATGTCCAATCGATGGATAAGATTATGACACGTGTATGTCCTTTGGTATAAAGGTTATATATAGCGGCACCAATGTCCAAAAAGTATGACAAAGAGTATTTGGATACCATTTACGATAGTTCTGGGGTGTATTTGTCTTTTTTCTTAATAAATAATGGTACGGAGGAACCTTTTATCAAACGAAAATGACATAGATGAGCTAATTTTTTATGGATGATATATATAAGTCTTTTCTCAAAGTTTGATGACATATTTGAGCTTTTTCTCGAGAGAGCGGACAATTAATAAAGAAATATACCAAATTCCTCATAAACAATAGGCACCTAACTCAATGATATGGAATAAAAGAACTATTGAAGTGTTTGACTCTCTTACCTTGAACTACTAACTTTTTCTTATTATGTATTATTATATCTTTAAAATCCTATTATTTCCTATAAATGAAAAAAAATAGGGGACCTAAATGAAATCATGTATAACTTCATGCCTTTTGCCGCCCAAAATAATATAATTAAGGCCCTCAATTTTGACATTTGACTATGAGATTCTAATGTTTTTGTCTCTAATCCTAATTAAATATTACTCTATTAGTAGATTATTTAACTACAAAGTATTAAAATTATTATACAAAAAAAGTCCATAAAGTTCTCTTTTAGCTCTACTCATAGATGATTTTTTTTTTAATTGCTTATTATTCTATTGGAATATATTCCTAAAAGAACATGACAAGATGTTCCTATATATATATATATAGAAATTGGAATATGTTGTTTTGTTATTAAGAGTTATTATTGTGATCGAAATTTTAAAGTAAGGTTAGAATATGAATCAGACATAATATAATGTAGATACAATGGATCAATGAAGAGTGGTAATGATATAATATTTGGATGAACTTTTCATTTCACGTTCTTTTCTCTATTTTTGTAAATGGATCAATGCAGAGTGGTAATGATATAATATGCGGATAAACTCTTCATTTTACGTTCTTTTCTCTATTTTTTTCCCATGTATCTCTTTATATATAAGTACGTACTGATGATACCAGAAGTTATCTTTGGGGTCGAAATATATCACTTTAGAGTGTTCCTTCGCTTTTTCTACAGAAGATATACTCCCCACAATAGCTCGAAAGAATTTATTTACATATTAGTTTATTTGTTTATGAATAATTTTTTTCAGTCGATATATATATATATATGTACTACATTATTTGTATATTTAGCAATTGGAATATGTTGTTTTGTTATTAAGAGTTATTATTGTGATCGAAATTTTAAAGTAAGATTAGAATATGAATCAGACATAATATAATATAAATACAACGGATTAATGCAGAGTGGTAATAATCTAAGATTGATGAATCTCCTCATTTCACACGTGCTTTTCCTCTATTTTTTTTTATTTAATCTTTAATATAATAAGTAAGTACTGATTTCGATACCAGAAGTTATCTTTGGGGTCGAAATATATCACTTTAGAGTGTTCCTTCGCTTTTTCTACAGAAGATATACTCCCCACAATAGCTCGAAAAAATTTATCTACATATTAATTTATTTGTTTATCAATACCTTTTTTTCAATCGATATATACATGTTCAATGTTTGTTTTTAAGACGTGTTATGATGTTCTTTTTCGGGAGTGATACATTCTCTATTAAAAAAAATACTTTATTTTTTATGATTCGAAATCGAAACTTCGTATTTGAGAATAAAAGTCCCACGTGAAACTAAATTATGCCTTTTGCCGCCCAAAATATTATATTTAGGCCCCTCAAACCAAAACCCTATAAAAAGCCAAGTTTTAGACCTATTGACTTTATGTATTTATGAGATTCTTAATGTTTTTGTCTCTAATCTTTATTAAATAATTAGCTAATTATTTAACTAAAAATATTTATTAATTTTATAATTATACAAAACCCTTTTATCTCCACTCGTGGATACAATTTTTTTTAAATAAAAAGTATTATTCTATTGGAATTATTCCCAAAGAAAATGACAAAGTTCATCCCTTTCCTATCCTTTACAATTATAGTAACAAAATAATATAATAAGCTTATAGATTTACTAAATTTATAAATTTGACTATTGTATTAATTAGATCCTTTTATTTTATTTTTTTTGGGCAAAATGGAACATATTGTTTCTTAAAGAGTTAATGGTGATCGAAATTGTAAAGTAAAATTGGAATATGAATTATTTCTAATATAAAATATAATGGATCGATTCAGAATTCACGATCACATAAATGTCTTGAGTGAGCTTCACTATTAAACACATGCGTTTTCTAAGAGAATATTATGAAAAGACAATGTTGGTAGCTAGGTTATCATAAAATACAATAAACTATTTATTAAATCGAAAAAAAATGTGTTAGTCTTTCTAGTTTATATTTTTTTTCTCTATCTTTAGTTTCTTACGTATATTTCTACGTATACGAATACGTATTAATTTCAAGTAGCATTGGAGTGCAATATGATTAAATATATGGTTTCCATTAATTAAATTACATTATAATATGATTATGACATAATTAAATGACCTTAATACTAAATCACAAGTTTGTGTCTATTCTTGCCGCCCTACAACTAAAGTTAAAAAAGATTTATAATATGTTTTGGGCCTTAAAAGTCAGAATAATTACCTTAATTAGACAATGACTTTCCTTAATCAGAGATTAGGATGCCATTAACTCTTAATTGTTGTTAATTCAGTATGTTTAAACCATAATTGTTTCAATTTTTGGGAAAATGCACAAGTATCCCCAATCTATGCCCGAAATCTCAGAGACACACTTGTACTTTACTAATGTCCTGTTACCCCCTCGAACTTATTTTATAAATAGTTTTCTACCTCTTTTCGATCTACGTGGCAGCGGTGGCACTATAATGAAGAAATTGTCAACACGCGCTGGGCCTACAAGATAGTGTCATATAAGCTGAAAAGGGATAGAAAATTATTTATAAAATAAGATCAGGGGGTAATAGACCTTACTATAGTATAAGTGTGTCTCTGAGATTTCGGGCATAGTTTAGGAGGGTACTTATGCATTTTCCCTAATGCACAAGTACCCCCTCAACCTATGTTTGAAATATCAGACTTATGTTATATTAATGTACTATTACCCCCTGAACTTATTTTATGAATAATCTTTTATCCCTTTCGACCTACGTGACACTATCTTGTGGACCCAGCATGTGTTGACATTTTTTTTCAAACTAGTGTCACGTAGGCCGAAAAGGTAGAAAATTATTTATAAAATAAGTTTAGGGGGTAATAAGACCTTAGTATTGTATAAGTGTGTCTCTAAGATTTCGTGCATAATTCAAGAGGATACTTATGTATTTTTCTAATTTAATATAAAAATTCTTTTTCAACTCCACTCGTAAATTCACTTTTGAGAGAAAATTGATACAAAATATCGTCTATCAAAGTAACAATCAATTATATTTATATATAATATATATATTTCACTAGCAAATATAATTATTTTGAACCAACCGACGAACATGGTAAGTTACCACATTTAAAATGGTCTTAATTAAATTGATATGACAATTCCCATTTGCTTTAGAATATCCGATGCTTTTCTCCTATCGTTGGCCCCCCACCTAGTTTTTTATCTTTTTTATTTGTTATTTTTATGCTTTCACATGCAACTTTTGAGTCAAAAAAATATTCTTTTATTTATATGACACTTTTTACGAAGAACTATGATTGAATTAGTTTGAATTTTTTTAATTTTAAATTAAATTATTTGTGTGTTTAGATAGCTATTATTTTTTAAGAATTAGCGTGTATCTGTAAATTATTTTTTTTGGATAGATAATAGCTATTCTTTTAAAGAAAATTTACAGATATTTCACTAGTTTAGGAGCTAAGTATTTAGATATATAATAATTTGCATTATTATGAATTTTACCAGATTTTAATGTGTGTAGGTCGTTTAGATACATGTATCTCGATGGAGATATATGAGGTCAAAATTAAGTACGTAATTAGTCGAAATACATTGTATCCAAGTGGATTCATATGTATATGGGATATATAAAAAAAATCTCGCTCATCACTCTCATATATATATTGTATCCCAAATACACGTGAATTGCAGTAGATAAATTTATGCATGTATTCAAGACACATGACTATCTCACTTGCCCACGTAAAAAGATCGCGCTTGCACTAGAGGGTGATTTTATTGCTTCTTTTCACTTTTTGATTTTGATGCTTAAAGGATGGATGGCAAGTAATGTGAATCAATCTAGCTAGGTTAAATTGAAAAATAAGAATAATTGAGATGAAATTTTGTTAATTAATTAGCACAATTAAATCGAATCAAATCTTAAATAATTCAAAACGCACTTTAAGGGGAAATGGATACTTCACTTGTAGCTATCGATTATGTAATATATGGATGATAGGTTGGGGGAGATACATAACATCATGATAACGACGTCGTTTTAATTAAGCATTTGAATATTTGATAAAAATATTTTTATTCGTGTGTCCAATTAATTGGGATAAAGATCCGGTCAAGTATAATTAGGTTAAGTATGTTTAATGGTCTTATAGATTCATGTCATGTGTACTGTATAATAATTTATGGTTGAGATCTATTTAAATTATATACTCGTTAATTAAAATTAGGTCAAGTAATGTTCAATGACCTTATAGATTCATGTCATGTGTACTGTATAATAATTTATGGTTGAGATTGATTTAAATTATATATTCATCTTAATAATAAAAACAACAAAAGTTTCAATTTTTTTTATTTTTAATACTATCAAATAAAACAATTAAGCGTACCATAGCTAATATTTCAAGAAAAAAATAAGGACTGATGACAATAATATGGATGTTTTTTTTCGACTTTTTAAAACAATGGCCACACCTCGTACTTTGTTTGAATTTTTTATATTATAGCGGGGGGGTATTATAAGATCCGACATTTTTGAAAATCTAATAAATATATGTTTTATAATTATTTGAAAAACCTCAATTAAAGTATTTTAAAAAAAAAAGAAAAATGGATTATATGTTTCTTTACTTGAATTATGATTTTAGAAACTCCACTTATTTTTTTTAAGTTTCATCTATTCCTTGGAGATTTCTTCGGAATTTGGAGACACCCATGTGTGAATGACCCTGATAAGTTTGTCGGATAAAAGTCAAAGTTTTTCCATATTCCCATGTCAATCGTAAATTGTGTTCGTTAAATATTTAGTCTTAGGTACATTTAATTGATTTAGTTGATAGTTTAAAAAAACTAAAAAAATTGAAAACTTTGTTTTTTTATATATAATTACATGAGTATCTAATTTAAATAACTCTCAACCACAAATTATTATACTACCGAATCTTTATCCGTTCTTGAGTAGTAATTCTAAAAATATGGACAAACACAAGTAAACCCGATTTAGTATTTGGCAAACACTAATTTTCAAAATACAAGTTAGTAAAACACAAATTATTATTCTTCAAAAGTACCTGCGAATTTTTTTTTTTAAGACAAGTAGATTTTAAAATTTTAATAAATCGAACGATAAGTCGTTAGATGTGAGGTTTTAGAATTGTCTCCCATTTTTGAAAATACATTTTTACTGAGGTTGTAATTACATGATAAAGGAATTAACTTACATAACTCTTTTTTAAAATATATTTTGGTTTTATTAATGCTAATTTTTCACTAAAAATTTAAACTTCCTCTCTTATATAACAATATAAAATACAATATAATAACAAAATATGAACCTTAGCTGAGTTATTATATAGAAATATAATATATTATATATATAATATATATATGATATATATTGATTTTACGTAACACCTTGATATAGTATGTTTTAAACTCTGGCTCTAATATACACTTTACTATATCTCGAAATTTCACAATTCATTTCACCAAAAATTTCCATTTGCTTCACAACAACCTCTTTTTTTAGAGCCTTAATCATGACATTTTTGTGACACTATGATGAAAGTTAGATTTGTTAAGAATATTTTAAAAATTAAATATATATTTCTAAAAATAATTAATACAGATATGTCGATGATTCTTTATCTAGTTATTGATTATGTAAATTTTATATTTTAAAAAATATATAAATTATGGAGTTGTCTATGTTCAACTTAACTTTGAATTTATACAACAAGACATTCAAATTACAACAAAAAAAAAAAATCAAATTTTCCTGATTCTACAATGACTTGTTTAAGTTCCACTATATATTAGTCAAATACATAATTAAAAGGCAAACATTTATTTTCATACTAAAAATTGACTGTTTTTTCTACTTTAATTAATATTCAGCCTTACGTGTGACTAACTTTTTAATCAAATTTTAGAATTATCGATTTTAAATAAATTTATCTTTGAATGTATTTTTTTAAGATTTATTTAAACATTTTGCTTTTAATTATTTAACTTATGTACTCTTTCGTAGTGTAAAAAATATAAATTTCTTTTCACAAAGTTTTGAAACTTCATATGAAATGTCCGTCAAGTTACTATTTGGCTATGCGAAAATGAAAGTGTCACAAAATGAGGCCGAGGGAGTATCATATAAAATGGTGAGAATCAAATTTTGTCAAGATCATTTTTATGTAATGTGTTTGCTTGTTATTTAGGTTTGTGGAAATTGGTATAATTTTATTTATTTATTATAAAAATAAAAATCTCATTGGGAAATATAGTAATTTCTCTAAAAAATATTTCTGGACAATGTTGAATTTAACTTTTGACTTTATATGACAAAACACTCAAATTTAAGACAAAAGAAAAAAGATCATTTTTTCCTAATTCTGCAATGGTTTAATTAACTATTTTACGTGTGAGTCAAGAAATATAAAAAAGCAAATATATTTTCACACAAGAAAAAATTGACTGTTTTTTTTTTCATTTTCTAATTTAATATTCAGCAAAGCAAAATATGATAGCAATATTTCATGAAAAAGTCTAATTGGAATTCACATTGTCACCCCTAAATGTGATTGAGATGAATGAGATTTTTTAAATTTAATTTGATTTTAAATTTGAGTTTTAAAAATTAAAATATTTTCGATTAAGAATGTTTTGTTATTTGAATGGTTTTATTTGTTATGAATTCAAATTAATCTATTGACTAGCATTCATGTAATATCTATGACGCAAGTCAAGTTGACAAAGACGGAGCAAAAAAATAACCTACATGCTTCTAATTGAATCTAAAAAGCCAACGATGTTTGGAAAATATTTTTACATCGAATTTTACAGTGAATAAAAAAAAATACAAAATTTATATGATATGCACGCACATTTTTAAAACTCGATGATAACAATAGCTTGATCGATTAATTTTTTAGATCTATTGGGATGAATTAAAATTCTTTGAATCTGAAACTTTTCTTGACTCCAATTATCGGAAAATAAAAGTGTCTCTCAGACTAAAAGGAATAATTTAAAAATGATTTCAGAATAATTATTGTAATTAATCATATATAATAATAATAATAAAAAAATAATCCAATTTTCATTTTAATCCGAAATAAAAGCAAAACACTAGATGAATTCTTCGTATTTATCAGTAAACAAGTAGTGGACATGTACTTGTTCTGATAGTAAAAACTGTCAAAAATCTCGTTAAATTAATTAAGATACATGTAATCAAGTTTTAACATCGAAAAACATAGCTATATATAAAAGAAAAAATGCCCATTTCAAGAAGATACATTGTCATTGACAATTGTCATGCATAAAAAAATAGAGATACATTCTTATTGTGACAATTGTCATGAATTAAAATGGTTTAATTTCCTCTTGTTTTTTTCCCCCACATGGTGTTATTTTGTCACATTCCTTTCTTTTTCCTCCCCACTTTATACATTTAAAAACCATATAAATACATCATGTATACACTCTTTATCCCAAACTCTTCTTCATTTCTCATATTTTCTTGTTTAATTTGATCACAATATGATGATAGAGTCTTGGAATCCTCCTCTCCTACATGATTACTCAAAGTTGTCGCGACTACAGAGTAATCGCGACTGCTCAAATAATGGGGTTCTTATGATGGAAGAGTTGGAACTTCCGATGATAGACTTGAACGATTTAAAAAGTGGAGATAAGAGAGAAGTGATTAGATGTGAAAACGCGATAGCTAAGGCTTCTTCTGAATGGGGTTTTTTTCAAGTTGTGAATCATGGTGTGAGCCTTGAGTTGCTAAGAAAAATGAGAAATGAACAAATGAAATTGTTTAAAGCACCATTTGAAATGAAAGCTAATTGTGGATTATTAAATAATTCATATAGATGGGGAAATTCAACAGCTACTTGTCCAAAACAATTTAATTGGTCAGAAGCTTTTCATATCCCTTTGACAAAAATTTCAGAAACTGCTTATTATGGAGAGTTCACAACTTTAAGGTACTATACTATTATATAGTTTTAGTTACATATATAAACTTGCTAATATTAAGAAAAATAACAGAGCGTCAGGTTATTCAAAAGATATCTACAGAGTAAGACAGTTTACATATTATCTGGTATAACATGTAAATATGACTTCATTAATGGTGTTAATTTACTTTCTTTTATATAAAAAGGTGTATATCACATAATTAAATAGATAGGTTTTCTTAATTTATATGTCTAGATCGATGAATTTTCGAAAAAGAGATTTACGTATGAAGGCGAATTCAAAATTAAGAATAAATTAGACGAGTTGAAATTACATCGAAACACAATATAGCGTATGAATACAACAAAACTCAATAGCTTTAGATCAAAACGTATACAGGTTGACATATAATAAGTTTGTTACAAAGAGCTAGCTAATATGTTATTACAACATTTTTGATGGTTTTGGACAGAATATCTATTGAAAATTACCGATTTTATGATAGTCTGTTTATTAGCGTACGTAACTTAAATTCGAACTTTTTTTTTTATACAGGGATGTGATGGTGGAATATGCAACTTCAATGCAAGATTTAGCCAAATCACTTGCTAGTGTTCTTGTGAAGAAATTAAACCACAAATATAGTGAAATTGGAGAAATTTGCAATGAAAATTCATGTTTTCTTAGGTTAAATCACTATCCATCATGTCAATTATCACAAGAAATATTTGGATTAGTGCCACATACAGATAGTGATTTCTTAACTATACTTCATCAAGATGAAGTTGGTGGACTTCAATTAATGAAAGATTCCAAATGGGTTGCTGTTAAGCCTAATCAAAATGCACTAATCGTAAACATCGGAGATCTTTTTCAGGTTCGTTCTTTTATTGTTCGGTTTTTGCTATTTAATTTTTTTTAATAATAATGATTTGATATTAGTGCGATAATATATTTGAAGAGTTTTAGCCACATATTTTTTTTTCACTTTTATTTGGTTATCAATTTTATAGAACTTTTTTATATTTGAGAACTATGTCATTAGTATAAAATAATTAATCAAAAGTGCAATTAGTTTATAATTGTCTTTGATTGGTCAAGAAATGGTGAAACCAATGTCCAAAAATTCTAATTTCTTTTTCACCAACTTTTGTCTCCAATTGCTCATGGTCTTGTCATCATTTAAATAATTTAAGCCAAATAATTTTATTTTTTAAAAAAAGAGCTAACTATGTGTTTATTATTATTATTTTTTTACTATGAACTAATTAATTTGATTGGTAGATAATCCCCTAAGCCATTGACAAGTTTTTACATTTTATTGCTATAATAGTTTCAAGCTGATTTAAACATCATCGTTATTTAAAAAATAAAAATTTGATATTTATTTCGAAAAGTTTATATATATTTTGACATAATAAAGTTCTAACCATCTATAAGGCAGAAAGAATGAATGGAGTTTTGTACATTTTACAAGAAATTCTTTCATTTCTTTCGAAAATAAAAGATTAATCACATATTTTTTTGACGTTCTACGAATTTCAATTTTTATGTTCAAACGCGAATTAATTACTATGTTAAAATAAATACAGGCTTGGAGCAACGATGTATACAAAAGTGTGGAACACAAAGTGATGGCAAATGGAAAGAAGGAGAGGTTCTCGATAGCTTATTTTCTTTGCCCTTCTTATGATTTTATGATTCGAAGCTACAAAGAACCCTCTATTTATAAGAAATTCACTTTTGGTGAATATAGATATCAAATTCAACAAGATGTCAAATTTATTGGCCACAAAGTAGGCCTCTCAAGGTTTCTTCAATAGCATTTACCATATACAAACAACTAAACAAATCACTATCAGAAAATCAATAATTTTTTTAAAATTTTAGTGGCAAATCAAATTTCGATGCATTTCATCGAAAATTATTGATTTTCTGATAATGAATATACAATATATTGGTATTGTACTAAGGTCTAAGAATATGATTTCTTTCATGAAATACGAATTTTAAGATTACTCATTGATCTTCGATCCCGGAAGAAACCCTCAAATTTGAGGGAGTTGATTGAAAAAAAGATTTTGTTTAATTTCATTTTTATATATATTAGATTTATTCGTTTTATTATTGTTTTCATTTTGATGAATGAAGATTTGAGTTAAGTTTTGTCATTTAAATTGTTCGTGTCGTTTATATTCCTAGAATCACTATATCATGTATATCTTTGAAAGACACAATACATATGCATTCACTCGAATCTGGTTTTAACTGACAGATAAACATTTTAACTTTGGATATGTACATCTTAACACCTCAAATCATTTTCATTCTGTCAATCAAATACTCTAACTTACAAATTGATCATCTAACTTCAATTTTTTTGTGCTATATCAGCACATAGTGTCCACAAGACACAAATAGAAGACGAGTTGGAGTGTTAAGTTTCCAGTTGAAACCGAGTTGAGGTGTCAAGACGTGTACTCTTCAAAATTGAAGTTCTTACTCATCAATTGAGACTAAGTTAGAAAGTATATTTATGTATAGTTATTTACTCTGGCATAACATCTTGGTATAGTTAACAAAAAATATACACAACTATATACACTAAAATTTACTATCGCAGATCCGCAAAGCACTAAAGTGACTAACTAGAAACGATGATCTTCGCATTAATTGATAATTCAATGTTAAATCAATTAGTCCTTATTTACTTAAGATTTTTTTGGCAGAATTAGAAAGAATGTCGATGAATATGACGTATTAGTAAAGCTGTTATCAATCATGTTTGTATTAATTTTTCATATTATTTTATAGAATGAACCATTTTCCAATATATAAAACTTTTTTCCAAACTAGTTTATAGTCCCAAGTCTTTAATAAAAACAAAGATTGAAATACGCTAAAAAAATACATATATTAAAATCGAAATAGAATCTGATTACATAAATTAACATAATCATTTTTTCGTTAGTCATTATTTTATTTACACGAAGACGAGAACCTTCACCAAATAAATAGTACTCAAAACATATTATTGTCATTCATGTTTATTACTCCATTACATTGTGGTTCTGAAGTCAACAAATTGTGTATATAAAGTCAACATAATGAACGGCCAGATCATCCGGTTGCAAATATCTCCCGGCACCCGCGAAGCAGCAAATTATCAAATATTATTTCCTTTTTTTTGACAAATAAATATCAGTAGGGCTTTTTTCCCCAATCTTTTTACAGTTATATTAATAAAAGAAAACCTCAAATTCCGCCGCAGCTCCGCCGTACGCAGCGGCGTTCTTCTTCTCTAATCGCCGGCGCTATAAGAAAGAAAAATAGCTCAGTTATTTGATGTTGCGAGTCTTTAAATAGCTGTATCTTTTGCAGTTTTGTTTAATTTTTAGTTGTTAGGGTTTTTGGTGGTTGAAGATGTATCCTTCTCGAGGAAGTAATGTGTATGGACAACAATCCTACTCTTCGCAACCAAACTACGGCCAAAATGTGAGTATTTTGTTTTTTTCCTTGTTTTGTTATGTGTTATACTTTTGTTGTTGTTGTTGTTTGTGTAATTTTGTGATAGTGTGGTAGTCATTGAGATTTCTTCAAATCAATTTAGTTAATGAAGATGAGATTGAGAACTCATTTTAATCCAAAAGGCTGATTTGAGTTTGTCAAAGTTGAATTGTATGTTATCTTAATCTCACACTTGTGTATACTAATTTTTAAGGTTGAGTTAAGTTTAGGGGTCATATCTTTGCTTTGCATCATAGTCAGGTTCATTATCATTTGGGGTCCGGCTCGTAAGGGGTGTTAAGTGTGTTAGAGTTCCACATTGGTTGGAGAATTGACGAGTTATATGGACTTGGGTAATGTTCCACTCGGGAGCTTGTTTTGGGGTAGGGGGGGGGGGGGGGGGTTTTGAGTTAGACTTATGGTCATACTGTACACATAAGTACACGATAAAAGGAATATTAAAATTTAATCCATGTCAGTTAGTACTCAACCGATTTCAGTAATCTCAAATTAGCATATAATAAAAAAAATAATTATAGTACAAAGAAACGGTACTCATATTCAATATACATGTAGTATTTAAAAGGTAACCAACTACTCAAACACAATATATTGATATAAAAGTTACCATTAGAATTCTAAATATTTCTGGACATGAAGGCGAACTTAGTGAAGGAGAACTAGAGATGAATCTGAAGTGGCTTGGGGCTTGAAAAAATTCGTGATTATGCAGACTTTCACTTAACAATTTTAACCTATTTAAATGCAATAATTGAATTTTAAACAGTAGCTAGAATCCAACAATGGTCTGGAAGTATGTTCGGAACCAACAACCTTCTTGGTATTGGGTTCTGTCTAAATTTAATACAACAACAACAACAACCTAGTGTAATCCACAAAGTGTACACAGACCTTACCTCTACCCTTACCCTGGAGGTAGAGAAGTTGTTTCCGGTAGACCCTCGGCTCTATGAAACACATTTCAGAGCATTTCAGATAAGGAAACAGCAAAAACCATCTAAATTTACTACAAATTTTAATGAATTTCTCAATATAAATACAAGGACCGTGTAAAAGCTGCGCATTCCTGGGAACCCATTCTCGACACTGTCCGCTCCTGCTCTGTGGATCCTTTCATTTTGCTGTGCTATTTCCTTTGCTATATCAGCATTGAGTTTGTAATTGTAAATTGCTAATGCCGGAGCTATTGTTCATTGCCTTGGACGAACCCTGAACCAACAGTGCAAAAGTAGAAATATAGGTGGTTCCATGACTGTATTTAGTTGAGACTGTAACAGCAAAGACCAAGTGATTTTTCAAACAATGATATTGCCGTATATCAGATGAGAAATGAGATAGGCAGGAGTATTGAGTGTGTAAATAGTGATCATGAGAGTCAAATTGTAGTCGGTCTAATTTTTTGACTTGCAGATCAGGTGCTGGCAATAATAAGAATTCTCTCTGTAGTCTTGGTCTGAACTACTTTTTATTCTTGGATACTTTTTCGTATACATGGTGCATAATTCTCTAAAAAGTAGCTCTTGATAAACATTTATGAATGACAAAACTCTTCTATTTTATAGTTTTGTGTACTATGTTCATGCTTGTAATTTTGTATCACTTCCTCTGTTCATCTAGTTGGGACATGGTTACTCCGAGAGTTCTGCCGGAGGGCCTGAGAGGTCCTCTCAGCTACCTACAGGTTCACGACATTCTTCGATGTTAGGAACCCCCCAAGATGCAGAAATGAATTCTTACACAAGTCACAGTCATCATCCATCAACAGCACCTAATTATGGTGGGCAATACAGCTCTGTGTATGGTTCAACTGCTCAGCAGGTCAGCAGATTCTTCTGCACTGTATATATTCTATTTGTATGATATGTGATCTATTGCCGTAACTGTCTGAAGAATGAAATATTGCCACAAGCGGTACAAATTCTGGTGTTATATTTGAAGGAGGGTGACCATGTGTTTCTTGTGATGTGGACTTGATGTGAGACTAATAACTTGTTTGCCCAAGCTTTTAAAATTAGCTTATTTTGAGAAGTGCTTTTCAAAAGTATTTTTGGTGAGAAACAGTTTGTTCTTGACTAATCAATCTGAAAAGCACTTTTGGGCAGCAATTAATGTTTGGTCCAATTTTTTTTTTTTGAGATGGTAACATATGTTTGGTCTACTCATTTAAAATGTGCTTCTAAGCTATGTTGCCGGACTTTTCAAAAATGTCAATGGGTGTGTGTTGTGTTGTTCAAAAGTATTTTTTGGAGAATCGGTCGGTGGTGTGGGACATCAAAAGGGAACAGTTCGTACAACTTAGCTTCTTAGTTTATACTCTCAAAAGTGCTTTTCAAAAAAGTACTTTGGGTAGAAGCTACTTTTAGAGACTGTTTGGATGGACTTATAGCTTATGACTCATCAACACTAGTCATGAGTTAGGAATCCTAACTATTGTTTTTAGGCTTATTTTTGTGATTTTAGCTTTAAGGCAAGTGTTCAAAAGCCTTTTTTCATTCTAGCCAAACACTATAAAAATGCTTAAAAGCGCCTAAAATAAGTCAATCCTAACAGGCTTAGTTTCTCAGAAAACAACTCAAGTCCTAAAAGCTTGACCAAACACCTCAACTTTGAAAAGGCATTTTTTTTTAAAAAAAAAGCACTTTTGATGAAGCTTGGCCAGACGAAATGTAATTCTTCTATCATCATGAGGGAGGAAATTCCTTCTCATAGTACTCAATTAATCCAAACTTTAACCTGCTTGAATTTTATCTGGTTCCTTGTTTTGTTGTTTGAACGAGTTTAATCTGTCGGTTGTTTCTGTTTGCATATATTTGCAAATGCTCACAGTAGTGGTAAAGCTGTTGTGCTACTAGAGTAGCTGAATTTTTTTGTCTATTTTCGCACAATTGGATGTTGATGTTAAAGGTTTTACCAGTTGGCATGCCAAGAAATGTGATATTTTTCTCTGCAATATTGCCGTGTTGCATTTTAGAGTTGAACCATTTGGAAGATAATCTCACCCTTGAGCATGTAGCTTCTTTTTTTGCATGGTGGTTGCCAAAAAAATCCTCATTGTTCACCACTAGCCAGTGCATGCCTTGAATGTCTGTAGATGTGTGTATCTGTAAACAAATCGCTGCATGCGCATACTGCTTTTGGTATAGCCTGTGTTGCATTGTCCATAGATTTGACCATCTCATGGACTTGTTTCACCAGTGGGATGTTCTACAAAATTTTCTTAAGTGTGCTTTCTTTTTCCACCAATTTCAAGGATTGGGTTTAAAAAACTTCTACCACGTTTAATTTATTAATGCTTGCATTGTGTGTGTGTGTCGCTTTTTGTGTGTTTCAGTTAAGCCTTTTGCATTATCAACTGTTTAATTTTCTGTTCATGGGTATAAAAGCTTGTCTCTCTACATCACTTTCATATGCAGATGCCCACTATTGGTGGAAAAGGATCTGGATCATCAGCTTTGGAAAGCCGTAGCGGCTTTGGTGTGGATTCGCCAAAGTTCACAGCAGGTGACTACATTTCATCATCCAGCCATGGATATGGTCATAAAGCTGAACAACAATACACTGATAGGGTTTCTGATTATCCAACCCTTGATAGACGATATGGTGAACGACACAACTCTTATGCGGGGAGAGATTTGACAAGTGAACAGCCCAGTCGATATTCTGATTCAATTTCTTTTGGTAATAAGCATCAGGTGTGGTTTCTACACTAGGCCTTCTACCTTTTTCAGGAACTCTTTTGCCTGTTACCATCACCCTGGACACACCATGAGCACCTATACATGAGATCGCAATACCATCAATGGTCATAATATGGATTGTGATTGTTCCCTTGTATAAATATATACAATAGTTACCAATTTTTTTTAAAATTAGAAATTCTGAATGAGCAATGGGAAGTTTGAGTTACCCAAACTTCTCCCTGTTACAATTCCTTGGAGATTAACTAAACCAGAATACAAAGGAGCTGGTGGATAAGAGAGAAGTTCATAGTCCATCCTAGACAAGATAGCCCCTTTAGAATGGAGTGGAAAAAAAGAGGGGGGGGGGGGATTGGTGTAACAATATGTGTAGTGAATGGAATCATAGAAGTGGGTAGTTTATTTTAGGATGGTAAATATAGAAGTAATAATACTAATAAAATGCAATAATTGGTTTGGTTTGAATCTTTCAGTAAAAATTTCCAGTTTGTATAATGAGGTTAAATGTTCTGGAGGTTTGAAGAGGAAAACTGCTTCTTGTCGTTGTTTAGGCACAATTTACTTGTCTGTGTCCCGGTTAAATAATTTATTACTTTCTATAACCTTTTTCTTAATGTCTACTATGTTTCCCCCCATTGTTAGGCTGAAAGATATGAACATATGGATCATGTATCTTTATTACGACAAGAGAAAATGCGACAAGAGCAAATACTGAAGTCTCAGGCATTGCAATCTGCATCCGTTGATGGAGGATCTAGGTATGTACTCTAGTTCTATCTCAAAATTGTGTGATGTAATAGAAAAATGTTCTTTATAACCACCTGATTGGTTGTGTTTAATTGTATTCTCCCTTGCATTATCAGTATCTATACCTGGCTCTAACATGTTAATAGGAGTGATATACTTCCTGTGAGTGATATCTTATATCTGTACACATCCTGTGCCCAACTTCTTACATGGAGCTATATGTCCTATTGCACTAAGTAGCAACAAATTTCTGGCAGACAAGCTGAATATCTTGCTGCAAGGAGTGCCGCTGTTCGTCTTGCAGCCCAAGATCCCATATCTTATAGTAGCAGAATCGACTCGGATCCTCGCACTTTATCAACGTTACCTGGATCATTACTTCCTGGGCAACATGCTCCTTCTATCCTAGGCGCCGCACCGCAAAGAGCTGTTGAGGATGTCATGTATGTTCAAAGTTCTATTAATCCTGGTTATGGAGTGAGCCTGCCTCCAGGTAGAGACTATGGGATAGGGAAGGGACTTCATGCAACTTCCGTTGACTCTGACTATCCTAGCAGTGTGTTGACACGTGCTGGTCACTCAAGGTTAGATGATTATAAGGATGACAGGGTTGTCTACTCTCGGGAGCTTGAACGAAGGGAGAAAGATCGACACTCTTCACGCGAGCGAGAGAAAGATCG
This sequence comes from Solanum habrochaites, assembly GCA_027704765.1. Lineage (NCBI taxonomy): Eukaryota > Viridiplantae > Streptophyta > Magnoliopsida > Solanales > Solanaceae > Solanum > Solanum habrochaites. Next base: position 2,327,708 of record JAKWJA010002492.1, read on the forward strand.
AGAAAGGGCGAAAGAACGAGAAAGGGAACGGGAACGGGAACGAGATCGGGAGCGGGAACGAGAGCGAGAACGAGAAAGAGAACGGGAAAGAGAACGAGAACGAGAACGGCAGCGACAAAGAGAGCGTGATCGTGAACGTGCTTTGGAACGTAAGGAGAAGGAGAAAGATCATGAGCCCAAACGTGGAGCTGAAATAAAGCATGACCGAACACCTCCCAGGAGTTCCAGGGACCGACGAGGTCCCTCTTTAAGTAAGGACAGTAGATCTACACGACGAGAATCTCCACGTCCTGAAGCTTTGAATAGGTGGATTTTATTTGGTTTTGTCCTTCTATGGTTGTGTGTGTTTAGCAGCTGCTATATATTGCAGCATTTGTAACTAACTTGGTGTTCTGTCATGCTGAAGGCGTCATTCACCTGTTAAAAGGAGAGAGTATTTCTGCAAGGTAAAACAAGAGCCTAGTGCTTGAATCGTTATTATCCCTCTACGTGGTTCTGCTTTCCATGTGGGAATGAAGTGTTGTGAGGACCTCTTAGTACTTTCAACTTCTTGATAACCATATTTCATGGACAGAGACTAATCAAGTTACTCATTTCTAATAATATCCTTTGTTCCCTATCCAACACAATTGCGCTATTGGCTTTTTCAATTATCATGTCTTGCAACAAGCTCTTATTTTGAACCTTCGTCAGTGTTAGATATTTTGTTCCTCCTTTTCTTTTATCTTCTTGCTGGTCTCCTATACTTTCTTCCATCTTTCCTCCGGATGTTGCTGTCCTTGATGCTCAAGACATGCAGTTTCTGCAAAGAATTGTTGTGTTGTCTCTGTTCCTCCCTTGGATCCTGGAGACTGTTGATCCTTTTCTGTACCATCAGAACTTGTCATCGTTATCTTTTTTGGGATGATAGTTGTCTCTCTTTTAAAATAATTTTTAAGCTGCCTTTATTTGAATGGTTGAATTTTGGGACTTGAAAGACTGCTTCAATTATTCAACAAGGATATCTAATGATTACCATTCTTATGCATTTATTGTTGTTTTTTGCAGGTTTATTCATCCAGTTTGGTTGAAATTGAGAGGGATTATCTCTCACTGGATAGGCGGTATCCTAGGCTTTTCATATCTCCAGAATGCTCAAAGGTTTGCCTTTTCTTTCATTCAGCTAATTTTATTTGACAATGTCACGTGGCATCACATTTTGTTTTGCTGTAGGTAGTTGTAAATTGGCCAAAAGGGAATCTTAAGCTTTCTTTTCATACTCCTGTCAGGTAATAAGTTGTGATATCCTTCCCTTTTATGTTTATTTATTTCGTATTCTATTTCTGTTATTTCGCACTATAGCATTCTATTTGGTATTGGAACATCTGATTTTCAAAAGAATATTAAGTCTCAATGATTTTTGAAATGATCTATTCCTCGTTTTCAACCCATCCCCCCCCCCCCCCCCTCCCTGCCCTGCATGAACCTCCCCCAATAAATATTTTTCAATATTTTCCTTTTTTAATTAAGTTTGATACCAAAAATAAATTTAATAGATAATCACTTAAAATTTATTTTTGAGGTCAACTGGGAAGCATGTAAGAAACTGTATTAGTTTTGATTGAACCATTTTCATTTACTATCTTGAATCTTAATAACTCTAAAGAAACTTTCAATTGATATTAGTTAGAATAAAAAACAATGAATTTGTCATGAGATCTGTGTATTCTTACTCTTGAAGGGTGCTCTATCACTCTTATTAAATGTAAAAAATTAAAATTAATTTGAACCCACATAAAACTGCATAGACCCGCAACTCGCCCTGCCCTGCTCCACATTAATTACTTCAACCCGCCCAACGTCCGCCCCTGCCCCCGCCCCCGCCGAACATCCGCCCCCGTCCTGCACAACCTTAAAACCGCCCCGCCCCATTGCCGTCCCTACTAGGCATTCTCTTTTGTTTTCTCAAAAAATTAGTTGGTAGATATGTAGTTTTCACTCTTTGGAATCTGTAAGATGATAGCTGGTATGACACTCTCACCCTTTTCATGATGGAACAGTTTTGAGCATGATTTTGTTGAAGGAGAGGCTGCAACAGCGCTGAAACGGCTGTCATCGAAACCGTCTGCTGGTGAACCTGAAAAATCAGAACCTGGAATGACTATATGGAATGCTAAGGTTTTTTATGAAGATATACAAATTGCTTTAGAACCTGTCCTTTCCTCTTCCTTGCCTCTGATAATTCTTAAGTTAGCATTTGTTTGAGATGCTATCAGGATATTATAAGTGTTGGTCAGATATAACTCATATAAGAACCAGTAGAAGTTAATGGTGGGGAACTGTTCTGGGATTTCAATGTCAATGACACAGAAGTTTGTTAGTTTTATCATCAGAGAATAGGTGTCCTCTTTTCTTGCTTTTGTTTTAAAACTTCGCTGAAGAGAATCATAACTGAAGTGGTGAGTGTTTCTGGTTCATGGTTGTTATATAACAATTAACCATCTGTACTCCTGAGTTTTGGGTATCTTTGAGAGTAAATTGGTTGTCTTAATTGTGGAATTTTAAGAGGAAGAAAGATGTGATAATTGCATTTGGTCAACTTTTACTATTGATGATAATTGCAATAGTTCAAAATTTCCCTTGCTCCTTATTGTTGCCAGTATTAATGCTCCTAAACAGACTTTGTTCAACTTGATTAGATTGCAAAGCATAGACCTCGTGAAATTAGAACCCCTGCACTGATTTTCTCTTCCATTGCTGCCTTCTATCTTCTATATGCTCTATGTTCAAAGATGACTAGCAAGTTGGTTTTGTATTTTCTAATGTTATAGTGGAAGCACAGTATTTATGCAATGGTGTTTCTTCCATCATTATATGTACCTTCTTATCCCAATGCACTCTCTCTCTACATTGTGCTAAAATATTTCTAATAGTTGTCATTTTTATTTATTTATATGTAGATGATTCTGATGAGTGGGCTCAGCAGAAATTCTCTGGAAGAGTTATCATCCGATCGAAATTATGATGACCGAATACCTCACATGTGCAATATGCTTAGGTTTGCGGTTCTTAAGCTGGAAAATTCTTTGATGACTGTAGGGGGGCAGTGGGATAGTGTTGATGGTGGTGATCCATCATGTGATGACTCCGCTTTGATTCAGACAGCTCTTAGGTTTGTCAATCACGTTCCTCTACTATTGTGATTTACGATTTTTTTCACTAACCCTACTGATAAAGCTCTTGCTATTAGACATGCAAAGGACATAGCTCATCTTGATTTAAAGAACTGCCAGCAGTGGAACCGTTTTCTTGAGGTAATATCTGCCTGTAGGGGTATCTCTGCACTCAATTTATTCTACCTTGCGTATTTAAAACAATATTAAAACAATGCAATGGTACAACCACCAAATGCAGCAAGCATCAAAACAATATTACCTCTCAACTATTACAAATTGTGCCTAACTTTCAACCTAGCTATTCTCAGGGGTAAAATTTTAATCTTAAGAGGGGCTCCTGTTAATTATGCGTGATATGATCCTCTGAACACTACCTCTTGGGTTATCTTCCTGATTACCTTCTGGGATTTGCTTATAATTGCCTTAAACACATAACTATTCCTCTCTAAACACACATAGTAGCACAGTCAGCCAAAGTCTCATTTTGTTGATAGCATTAGCTGCTCCATTGCCTTGTGCATGGTTATGTGCCCACTCTAATTCTTCTGTCCAAGTCAACATTTGTCTTTCTATACCCAACCGCTGGAGGAGTTTGGACCATGTTGTAGTAGTTTTTTGTCAACTTTAAGTTTCATTACATTTTTAGTTCATTAGCTTCCCTTTTCCCTTCTGCGGTCCATGCTATTGAGATGGCTCATATCATAAAAAAATGTTTTGTATTTTCCAAGAAGTGTAGGTGGCGAAATCAAGCCAAGAAATAGTTTTCTGATCTGAATCACAAAAGCTTAGAAATTGCTCGCTATTAAATTTATACAGTATTGAGGATAACGTATTTTTTGATGCTTGGCAGATACACTATGAAAGAGTTGGAAAGGATGGGCGGTTCAGTCATAAAGAAGTTACTGTTTACTTCGTCCCAGACTTATCTGAATGCCTCCCTTCATTAGAATCATGGCGTGAGCACTGGTTTACTAAAAAAAAGGATATTGCTGAGAGAGAAAAGGAACTTGCTCTGAGTAAAGAGGTCTGCTTGCTTAAAGTACTAGTACATTTTTTGTACCTTCAACGAAAAATTCTCTCTATAAGTTTTGATGAATATGCTCCATTTGTTTTATTAAGAAAGGTAATATGTTGCTTTATATGACACCAAGCCGATGGGCCTTACAAAAGGAAAAAACGGGGTAATGAATTGAAAAGATCTATCAATTGTCTCTCCATTTATGTCCTGTAACTTACATCAAAGAGCTAGACAGTGAATAACTTGATCCTCATCAACTCTCCTTCCAACAAAGACCCTTTTGTGTCTCTTAACTCCTAAACTGCCCACCAAATGGCTTCAGATTGATATTCGTCTGTGCCACTGGAAGAGTGAATCTTTTGTAGTTTCTGGCATGCACCACTGATCCACTATACATTTAAGTATTACATAATACCTGGATTCTTATCAGAGAGAGAGAGAGAGAACTAGCATCTTTGTGGCCTTTCTTTACTAATGTTATCTGTCGCAATAGCAATACACCTCTACTTTTATAAGTCGTACTGAGTCAAGACAGGAATATGTGCCTCCAACCAAACACTGCACTTTGTTGGATGCTTTATTTCTCGAATCTGTTTCTTTTCCAACATGTGGTTGCTCTTGGCTTTTCCCTACTTGTGTCTTGTTGTGACTTGTGACTGTAGTCACATGTTAGGTATATAGCAGCTGTAGGGGGTTTTCAGTTACAGAATGTCAATTGCTCCTCCATCACCTTTATCCACTGAGAAATTTTCCTCCTTGCTGAAGCTGAACCTCCACAGCCATTTGGCCACTGAGCTGTTATTTGGTCCCTCATGCTTCTTACACCAAGGGGGTCTCCTTTCTTTTTCTAGTCAGTTTCTCCCACTCTCTAAGTCTGTATGTCCTTTCTCTGCTGAATTGCCATTTTAAAACTTCCTCCCTTCATCTTCCTCTCTACTTCGTCCAATAAGAATGCAATTGTCAGAGCACCCATGTTCAACACATAATTTTAATGTAATATTTTTTTTTGAAAACTGTTTAAATAGTTTGAAACTGCATAGAAATACTAAATATCACAATTTCTCGTAGTTAAACACACACACACACATATGTTTGAGAACAATCATAAACTAAAGGATAAACTCATTGATTTCCATAATAGCAATATCCAGTTATTTTGGGACAGAGTGTAGTATTTTTGTTTCAGTTTACTTTTATGTGTCCTTTTCATTTACTTTAGTCTTAGATGGTACATTAATGGTTTTGCTTGCTGACCTGTTAAATTATTTGTTTGATCTAGAAATCCGGTGAGAAGAAAATCCTGAAAGGTAAGATATCTGAAATTTTGTTGCATCAATTTATTTACCTTAGAATCAGTTCTGGTTCATTTATTCATTTTGGAATTCAATAACTGAAGAGTATCAGCATCTCACAGATGCTAAGAGGGGTCTCAAGTCAGAGAAAAACTCTGCATCTGGACAGTCTGCAGAAGCAAGCAAGAAGGAGAATGATGGCAAACTGAAAGAGAGTATAGCTGATAAAGAAGGGTCTAAGAAAAAAGGTGGAGAGAGTAAACAACCTCTTGAAACTGGTAAGGTGGGAAATGATAATGCTGAACCGAATCCAGCTGCTATTGAAACAGATGGTAGTGCAAAAATAGTTAAGAAGAGAGTTATAAAAAGAATTGTTAAACAGAAGATCTCCAATAAGAAAGATTTGGAAACCACAGATGAAGTGAATGAGAAGGCCGATATTAAAGAAACTGGGGATGGAAATATGAGCTCAGAGATTGCTTCCCCCCAGGTTGGAACATCTGCTAACCCTCCAGTTAAAACTTTTATAAGGAAGAAAATTGTGAAGAAGGTTCCTGTGGTGAAAACTCCAAAAGAAGATGGGATGAAACCTCCTGATGTGGAAAGTGTCAAGGAGGTGGAATCTTCGGAAGATAAGGGAAATAGTAAAACTGATGGTAATAGTACTTCTATCAAGCAGGATGCTGTTGTGAAGAAATTAGTTAAGAGAAAAATAATTAAGAGGGTTCCCAAACGAAAAGCAGCAACTACAGACACCAACAATGGAGCCACTGGTGTTGCTAGTCTCAATGATGATGTGAAAGAGGAGAAATCAGTTCAAGCTGAAAGTGAGGTGAAAAATGTGGGTGATAATAATGCAGAAACTGCAGAGAATGTGAATGTTGTCAACCAAGAACAGAAGGTTAGCGCTAAAACAAAAACAAAAATAGCTGATGTGAAACAAGAATCTAAAGAAGAAAAAAAGGCCAAGGAGTTAAGTCTTGCTGGGTCCAAGAAAGAATCCGAAGCAGACAAGCGTAAGAGTCCTCAAAATGATGACCTTTTAAAGCTTAAAGGAAAGGAAGTCCCCAAAGAACAAACAGGAAAGAAGGATCAGGATGAGAAAATCCTTTCGAAGAGCAAATCAACAAAAGAGATCAAAGAAAAGAGAAGTGAAGATCCTCCTCGGCACCCTGGATTTTTTCTTCAAACAAAAGGGAGCAAGGATATGAAGGTAGGTTGAATCAGAATCACTCGACTGTTCAAGTTGGAATAAATGTATTAACCTACTGTTTGCATGAAATAACTATGTTGTTGCGTCCCTATGCTTACAGTTGCGATCATTGTCTCTTTCATTGGATTCTTTGTTGGATTATACTGATAAGGATATTGAAGAGTCAAGATTTGAGGTATACCCTTCTTGCTGGAAATCACAAACTTGTCCTATGATTTTACTAAATCATCATCCGTGAATTAATTAATGTACTTTTGATTCAATTATATTGCGTCACCTTTTGCTTATTTCTTTTGCAGCTTTCACTTGTTGCAGAATCCCTGTATGAAATGCTTTACTATAACATGGCTTCTCGTCTCTTAACTTTTCTTCAGGTTTGCGCAAGTCATTTTATTCAGTTAGTTCCCTATGAAATGGTATTTCTGTTGCAAGTTCTTATCTAAATTCTAACACTTGCCCATTATGTTACTTCTATAATAGAAATTACGCTCTAAGTTTTTGATCAAGCGAAACCAGCAGAAAAGACAGCGAGAAGAATCATCCAAGAAGATAAGTGAGGACAAACCAGCCAAGCGTGCAAAGAAGACAGATGAACATAGGGAGGATGACAAATCTACTAAAACTGAATCACATGGCAAACATGATCAGAAAGATGAAAAATTGCCTGTCAAGGAAGATGCTATTTTGCTAAATAATGCTGAAGAGACGGTGAAACCAAATGAAAATGCAGATGACTCTGAGATGGATGAAGATCCGGAGGAAGACCCAGAGGAGGAGTCAGAAATGCAAGACACAAGCCCACAGGATGGCCAGGCTAAGGAGGCAAAGGTTCCATCTCTCTTGCTACCACTTAAAATTTATTTTATTTTAGGTTTTCTGTGTACTTAGTTATGTTTGAAATTTGCTGTGTATTGATCTAATTTAGCAAGAACATTGTGGGTATATATAAGTTTCAGTAGGTATGTTTAGTTTCTTATATATTTTTATCAATCTTATATCATTTGACTAAATTAGCAATATGAAGAAACACTGCCATGCATCTACTTTCAAGAATATTTTGGATATTCTGGTACAATTAAGTCTCAATAGTGTAGTTTATGTAGAAGTTTTTTTTGCCTACACAAGGACACTTGTATATTTTTGTCATTGGTGAATATTTACTTTATTATTATAAGCTTATCGGTGAAATAAAAGAGGTCATTGCGAAACATTGATCTATGTAATATGATTGTAGTGCCACTACGATGGTATATCTTTGTTTCCGCCTATTGAGGTTGACAAACAATAATTTGAACCCATTGATCGGGAAGTTGGTTTTGCGCAAGGGTATGGAAAGGAAGAGACTAGATGTCATGTAGTATTTACTGTAATCTCATGTGTCTGATTGTAGGAAAATGCCGAGGAAATGCAAACTGATGCTGATACTGGAGGTCAACTGTCTGGAAACGGCAAGGATGAAGAAGCTTCTAAGATAAAGCCAAATCTGGAATCAGGCAGCAAAGAAGTGTCAACAAAGGTGGAGAAAAATACTAAAACTGAGGTTAACAAAGAACTTTTGCAGGTAAGTTGCATGTTTCCATCTTAATTTCAATTTTTCATTCTTATGTTCTCTATCTGATGTCATCTTGCTTTGGAACAGGCTTTCAGGTTCTTTGACCGAAACAGGGCGGGATATGTTAGGGTAAACAAACTAAGCTTGTCCTGTTCCTCTCTCTCTTTCTCTTTCTCTTTCTCTTTCTTCTTGTTGTGTAGGGAACTCAACCATGTATGCTTTCTCAGGTCGAAGATATGAGATTAATCCTCCACAACTTGGGGAAATTCCTTTCTCACAGAGACGTCAAGGTAGGTTCATTTTGTATATCCTTAGTACCTTTATGGGTTGCTTTGCATGTATGCTGACATTAAAGCATGTCGCCCAGGAACTTGTGCAAAGTGCACTTATAGAGAGCAACACCGGGAGAGATGACCGAATTCTCTACAAGAAGTTGATCGACATGAACTTGTGAAGTTTAGCTGCAAGATTAGCTAGTGGATCATTATCAAATTTCAGTGCTGCCTTTTCAATGAATTGTTAAATGGTGTGAACAAACGATGCCCTAGAATAGACTTGAATTATCGGCTAGTGATTAAATAAGGAAAAATCTAAAACCGAATCATTACAGAATATTTGATGCTTGTGCAATGTATTTTTCATAGTGGGCATTCAGTTCTTAAGTGTACGACTTGGTTATCTCCAATATGACGATTATATTCTGTAGCCTATGCCAGACAATACACAAGCAGATGGAAGTTGTAGAATCTGCCCGTCTCTACGATGTTATTCGTCTGTAAAAACATAGTTATGGTTTATCATTCTGTTGTTGTATGGTTGGGTTATTTGGGGCACATCGTCTCGCGGTTATGGAGATGTTTTTGTTGTCTTCGTATTCGATGCACAGGATGTCAGCAGGCACAGTTTGTTGGTAAATCACCCTGTGTATATGGTCAAATGTTCTTCCTTACGTGTATGTATATATAGTAGATGATGAATCGTTTAGTGAAAATCTCCTTTCAAACATTTTTCCTAAAAATACTTGTATCGTTTCTTCTAACATATAGATCAGATTTTGGTACAAACATATCCCCTTGTGTTGGGAATTAAACTCTCTATACACAGCGAGTTCAGTAGAGATAATATCTACGTTGACTATATAAATCATTTACATCCATTCCGCTCTATTTGAGTTCATTTCAATCCAATACTCAACGATTCGTTGTTTTTTTACAGCAAATAAGGAGAAAATAATGCAAGAAGCTGCAAAAAAGAAGAGCTAACATATTACAAAACTAAAGGATATGTGTGTTTCTCGAATTTTGCACACAGAAAGGTGAAACATGACCTTAAACTTCTAAGTGCATTATCTGATACAGATTTCGCCTGATATGAGATGACGAAAAAAGGCTGTTATTTCCTGGTAATTCTTGCTCAGATATTCAGCTTCTGAAAATGGTTCAAAAACATTTGTCTCATCGACTTGGTCATGCAAGTACCGCCAGTTGTTTTATGCATTTACACTAAAAATTGTGCACTTACACAAGCCAAAAATCCAAACTGAGCACTGAGCATTCTCTATCAACAAGCTGGCTCCTGTTTCAACTGGATTCCGCTTCTGCAGCCAAACATCATCAGCTGGGGAAACAGAGAGATCAGCATCATGACATATTGTAAGAGATAGATGAACATGGAGCATATTTAAGACGATCTCACAGAAGTTCAATTGAAGAACCGATTCAATAAGATGCTGGATCAACTCTACTGTGTGTGGCATTATGACTCAATATTGTGTCTAAAAAAGGATGTGAAAAGCAAGATCACCTGAGCTGAACTGGGCGAGAGACTACTAGCGAGCTCCTCATTTAAGAAGACTGGAAGTGGTGGCATTTGGCTCATAATCCCTGGCATATTTTTCATACTGAAATGACATAATAACAGTAGTATTATATGAATGGCAGGACAACCAAAAGTCAGGATGGTGGCAAATAAAAAGGGCAGTAGAATTACTTATTTAAAATCGCAGTTAAATTGTTCTTCGTCTGGAAAAAGAGATCAACATTGTCCTGCAACTGCTCATTTACATAGTGACATCAGATATCAGAAAATACGCAAAACAGAAAATTGTAAGATGAGCAACATCTGTCAGTCGCCCTCCTAAAGATGCTACATAAACAGAAATAAAAAAAAACGATAATCCATGAAGATGTAATTAAATGATTCCATCTTCTTTATTTTTACTTACCCAAGGATTTATAACACTCATTCAATACCCACATCAATATTCCTACTTGGTTCTATTACTTTAACAGTAAATAACAAGCATCACCATTCCCTTTGTAATAACTAATAGGACAACTGAGCTAAAACAGAAAGGCCGACAGATGACAATGTCACCGATCTTTTTTATGACCTATGCTATACGCACTTTCAAGTCGTGGTAATTACCATTGCTATTTAAGGATCAGACTCATTCAAAGTTAATGTGGATACAGACAAAAGCTGGATATGGTTACAAGAGCAATTCAGAATTATCTTAATTTCATTTTAGAAGAGTAGTACTGACTATTAAATTGGCCCCCCATCTTTTGTTGTATTCCTGTAATCCGATATTAATGAGCCTTCTTTCTTTTCTTGTTAGTGTTTTTATTGTTTATAAGTAGCACTAATTTGAGGTGCTTTGCTTTTTAATGTAAGGTAGTAAAAGCCATTTGAGGTGCTAAGTCGGGTGCAAAACTTAACGAAGTTTATATTCCCGAGTTTTCAGAAAATCCATATAGTTTTCCATGTCATTTAGATAACATTGTTTGATATACTTAACTTGGGCCGAGGGTCTATTAGAGACAGTCTCTCTACCTTCACACAAGGTAGGGGTATAGTTGTGTACACCCCATCCTTCCTAGACCCCGTGTACACCCCATCCTTCCTAGACCCCACACTTATGGAATTACACTGCATATGTAGTTGTTGTTGCTGTCTGTCCTACATATTTTAGGCATTTAAAGCAAGAGCATGTCCTCCAAAGCATCTCTAGATTTCCTATTCCTTTCTTCCCTAGGCCAAAATATTTTAGTTTCCACAACATTTTCTTGCAACACATCGAAAATCCATCACTGGCTTTGGCATGACCACTCCACCTTGAACATGAAAAAAGATCAACTACCAATACAAAGAGATGGTTGACTGATTCACATCCAATCCACACATGAAATATCTATGGCACAACTCCTCTTCTTTCTTTTGTGGTTATCCAAACTAAGGACTACTTCCAGCACTGTTCTTCAACCAACTACTTCCAAGAGGGCTGTAGCTTCTATTTAATTTTGGCTGAACTGCTGACATTTGCCAGGTGTGACCACTAGAGCAAAGAACGATTTTCTTTTGAAAATGGTAAAGTTGTGTCGTATTCTTCAGCATTAAGGACAGCTGGCAACCTCCAAAAAATTATGGACCAAAAAAAAAACAGTAGAAGTTGCACTAATTACAGAGATCCTAAAAAGTGTACCAACTGTTCAGCTTCTTCTATACCCTCTTCTTTACACCAAAAATACAAAGTATACCCTCTTCTTTACACCAAAAATACAAAGTATTGATCCAATTCTCTTTAATATTCTGGTTTGTGTTAGAGATATCCTGAAAGCATTTGTTGTTTCTCTCTCCATGTTGACCACCATATGTTTTTCTGAATCTTGCTCCCTCCTCTCCTTATCCAACAGATGAGAAGGTCACAGTGTGCTCTGGCATTGAGACATATTTATAATGGACCATATCTTGTCCTAACTTAATACATGGAGAAAAACGGATGAGGTTGGTTTTCCTTCTTCTCCTTGCAAAAAACATGCAACAGTGAATCTTTCAACTCTTTTCTTCTTCCATGCATATCAGGGCCTATACTATCAAATCCATGTTTTATTGACATAGCTGACTTACTACTATCACCTTACAGCTCTGGAAAACTTCCTGTACCAGCTGTGGTCATTCTCTGAGGAGAAGATTCTTTAATTTTTTTAAAAAACTGGTAATTGTATTCTTCAGCATTAAGGACATGCTGGGGACCTCCAAAAAGTTGTTAACAAGAAAAGGAGAGAAAGAGGCTAACTTACACAAACACACCAGGATGATCTAGGAAATTTAGAGGGAGGGGGATAGAAGATGGGAGTGTTCAAAGATGTATATGATAGACGAATGGGGAAAGCGGAGGATATTATGTATGGTGCAATAGGCCGGATATAAAATGGAGATAAGAGGAGGAGGAGAGGTGGAAGGGAAAAATAAAAGAAGACAATAGATTTTTCTTTCACTTTCTGAATGGAATTTGTTTTATTCTCATAACATCTTCCATTTCTCTCCCTTCCATATTGTCCACCAAATGCAAGCTGGGGTCATTCTCCACCATTTCTTCTGGCTCTTACTTCCTCCTCTCCTAACCCAACAGCGCAGTGGGTCAGCAGTGTGTTCTGGCATAGTCCAGCTGTTGTCTGTGAGTTTCAAGAACATAGACCAAAGCTGGGAAGTGACTTTGCAATGCAAGAATAGGTTGATTGTTTGTCTCATCTGTCTCATTGCAGAGAAAACCTCTGGATACTATTTGTTGTCCCTTTTTCTTCAACACTTCTTGCATGAGGCATGCTCTCTTGGCCACCAACCATACAAAACACTTCACCTAGGTTGATGCCTGACTTGTCCAAATCTGTCTCCATCTTGCCAATCTGATTTCTTGAAGAGATCCCACTTCATTCCTGTAAAGCTTGATCACAGAAAAACTTCTATCCTCAGTGTGTTTCCAGTTCATTTTATCATTTCTTGTGGACAGGCATGGTATAAAGTTATGAGGAGGAGATGTTCCATCCAATCACAACCTCCAGAAAAGAGCCCAATCTGGATATGTTATAAGATACTCTCCCTCAATGCAACATACCTAACCACAATCTGTCCAAAATTTTACATTCCATTCGCAGCTTTATCTAAGATAATTTTTAACACCTCCAGCTGCCTTATGATTTTATCCAGAAACTCACATTGTGTGAGGTTGGAACTGTTTTCAAGCACCACCGCCGCTCTTTAGCAACCTACCTCCCTAATTACACCAAGTGTAGTCTATTTCCTACCACTTACTCATCAACCAGTATTGTGCTTTGAAAGGTTTTTGACACCAAACCCTCCTTTATTCATTGTCTTAATCAACTATTCTCATTAAATAAGATGGTATTTGATGATATTTCTTCTCTCACAATTATCCTCAGACATTACCCAACCCATCGTGACATGGCCTTGTCACGATTTCAATACCTGTTTGGCCAAGTGAAATTCCATTTTTTCGGAATCCAAGCATGATTTCCACCAGAAGTTTGACTCTTATCATACCAGTATTGAGTAACTTTATTCGCCCATTAGAGCCTTGATAGTTACTGATAAAGGCTTCTTCCAGATCCCATGCATATCCCATCCACCATCAAATATTGACCTCTTGTTTCATCATTAATTTGGAAGAAACATGTATGAATGTTAATCACAACTTCCTCATTCATCTTCATTCTTCTATGTGTCCAAACTGACCATTCAAATCAAATTTTTGACTATGCCCTTCATGCGATTTGGCAAAATCACCTGAAACTTCACAGGTTGATTATTCCACTGTCTGTACAAGCTTTTCCTCAATCCAATCAATTTAAACCATGAAAATTCTGTTTGATTGTGTGTTAACGATTTTGAAAGATTTCTTGCCTCGAGGGAAAAGAATCTTCCCTATGATCACACATGAGTCACCTTAGACAAGCTTATAATGCTGCGTGAATGAAACTTACGTTAGCACTAAAGGACCAGAAACGATGCTGCAGAATCACTAAATTGCCGCAGATAGAGGAAGACTTGTCCAGCTGTTTTCTTGTCAGTATTACAGAGCAAATGTTTTTTCCCCTGTTGGACTATGGCTATTAATAAATACCACCCCTAGTAAATTTTCAGCAAGTCATCTTCCATTTCAAGAAAACTATTGAAGTCCTTCAACCAGAAGTTCGCATCTTGCTTTTCTGAGTCTCCCAATTATTTCATAAATTTCATTCCATAAACAAGAGGTTGAGACTAATACCTTGAACGTTGAGAGGTTAGCTGAAATTCTGTTAAGGGCCTGATTATTTTCTTCCAATAGACGCCTCGTTCCAAGTAATGCTGCTAAGCAACACAAAAACCAGTTAGACAATTGGAGGCAAAGATGCATGAAACAACTCAAGATACAAAATCAAAAACACATAGGAACTTCACAATAGCATTAGCAGAAGAATAAGACTGATCAGTAATTTCAGCAGGAGTTTTACCAGATTATGCTAAATGACATATTTCAGTGTTTGCATGCATAAACTGGTCAAACAATATATATTGGTAACATGGGGAGAACCTCAAGGCATTGCACCACTCAACTCTTGAGGTGCTTATGTATATAAATTATCGAATGCTCTAGATTATTCTGCATATTCCTGTCAATTAGAACATTTTGACAGTTGTATACTTGCATTCGGAACAGGTAAAAGATTTCACTCCCTGCCTCTATTTATCCATACAAATCCTGTTTCCCTAAATTAGGTTTGCAAGAAAGTTGTACAACCCACACAAACAGTTTAAATATGGTCAACTTGTAACATCCCAAATCTTCTTACTTTAAACTTCCCTTTCCCATTAAAACAAAAACATGCAACACAACCTTTTTCTATCTACTTCTCTTTAACAGGATGGTGGTTTCCAAACTAAACATTGCAAATTGTGCAAGAAGAAGATAAATAATGAATTGTTATTAAGATTTAAGAGTGAATATATTGTCGTTAGATTTTATAACAGGAGAGAGAAGAAGATTAAAAAATGATATTTATAAATTTTTTCACTATAGCAGATTACTGTTCATCTGATACTAGAATGAATAACACACACACTTTCAACCAGAAACATTTTCTAGTTGCATCAGGTATTATTAGGTAAGCAATTATCCGTTACAAGATAACTGAAGTAAGATCATTTAAGTCAACTTCAGGAAACAGCTATTTATTTTGAGAGATCATAGAACAACTTTATTTTCTGGCAAATGGAAAATGGAGAAGAATATCTTCCTATTGATAGACAGGTGAAACTAACCTCCTGATGGCAAAACATCACCATGGCCATGATGATTCATGGAGAGAGAATATGGAGCCAAGCTCATAAGTGAAGCAGACACATTACTCATTGAGGACATTTCTGCTAATTTATCCTGAAGACGCATGAAAAATGTAATGTTTTTCTCTCTTTATGATAAAATATGCATAAAGAAAGATGCATGTAGATAGAAACATACCAACAGACATACACAGAGAGATGATTAGTGATTAACGTCATGAGTCATGACATACTGAAACTATGGCAGAACATATGAACTTCCGTAAAAGTAATTCCACTAATTTAGTTCCTAAAAGTAGAATTTATTAGTTCATTAGTGATCTGAAATGTGACCATTCAGAAATTCTCCTGCAGCAGAGGCAAAATTAATTGGCACATTCTACTAGATATGCAGACAATCATATCGCTCCTTTCCATTAATAGCAAAAAGGTGATGCCTCAGGAAATAGAAGAAATGACAATCCACTCGCCCCTACCCCCACACCCCTCAGAACCAGTATAGTTTCTACACTGTAACAGCAGGAAGGTATAATATCAAAGTCCCAAAAGATCCAGCAAGACAGGTAAGAACTTTTTTTTGAAAAAAAAAAAATCTAAAATAAATAAAATCAGATAAAGTTTACCATTTGAAACCTCGATTCAAGAATTGAAATTTTTGGATAGTCATAAGCAAGATCGAGAGAACTTTCTTTGGTCCAGCAACAGTAGTATGATTATAATACTTAAGAAGTTCTTTTTGGTTAAATGATTAAGTTCTCTAACATTGAATCACACTCTACAAATACAGGGAGGAGGTCATTTCTTGTTCAAAATTGATTGAAGTATGTGTTGTCAATAGCCATTGATTTCAGGTAATAAAGATTGCACCCTCTTCCTCTTTATTAAGAAGTTTAATTACCTTTCAAGAAAGAGAGTTAAATACTTAATAGTTGGGTGTGAGTGAGTAACTATACTGACTCAACAGTTAGATAAAATACCTCGACAAGGATATTTAACATATGATAAGACACCTATCAAGGGGATTTCATTTTAGACAGAATTTATTCATTAACAGCCAGCACCAAGTAGGTGATGAAAATTTACAGTTGCAAAAACTCACTCACAATTAATCTAAAAAGGGGCTGTTAAACCTATAAGACTATTTAATTCATCAGCTTTTAACAAGTTAGGCCAAATAAGTACAGGCATTTGTATTTATGTATATAACTCTCTTTTCTCTCCTTCCAAATCACCCAAAAAAAGGGCAAGCTAGTATGTAACAATACATGCTCCTACTTTGTTTTCACAGCTCCTTTCCTGTATAGATTTAACAAAGCCTCCTTCAGTCCTAGGCACCCAATATCACTCATCTTTTTAAATTAACAGCCCAGCAACGTTCAGAAACAAACTCCATAGCAACAACCTGTGTAGCAACAGATGGCATGTACCTTCACCATAAATCACACTAGCACCTACTACACATTAAAATCTTATCTTCTACAGAGCCGATTGTCAAACAAGCATCAAATGTGACAATCCAACAAAACCCAACCACCTTACGATGTGCTTTATTCCTCCAGATAATCATCCAAATTAATTGAGGAGATGTTTGATGAAGTGATAACCTTATACCCAGACTCTGTGCTTCAATGAACTTCCCATCCTTTTGGTGTACTTTCCACCTCAGTCTCCGTCCCTTCTGGTAGAACATTTGTGCCTTCCAGTTTCCAAGAAGCTGGACCATCTTCTCAACTTCCTGAT
This sequence comes from Solanum habrochaites, assembly GCA_027704765.1. Classification (NCBI taxonomy): domain Eukaryota; kingdom Viridiplantae; phylum Streptophyta; class Magnoliopsida; order Solanales; family Solanaceae; genus Solanum; species Solanum habrochaites. The sequence continues at coordinate 2,344,800 of JAKWJA010002492.1, forward strand.
CCTCACAATTCCATCTGAAAGTCATCTCCTAACATGATCTGTTTTGTACCATGCAATGCTAGCACTAGTTTTCCCGGTAAAACTGAACAGTTGTGGAAATTCAACTTTAAGGCGAATATGTCCTATCCATAATTCCACATATCATGCCAGAACTTTAGTTGAAACAATTCCTCTTCCTCCCGCGGCGTCCTCACATTCTTCCATTATACAACTCCATGTGAATATTACTGGTTACTGCACCAAGGATCAGCTTTACATATTTAACTGGGATCACCTGTTCCTAAAGATCATTGGAACCTGGCAATATCTTCACAACCAGTAATACAATTGATGTTGCTTCGGAATATCAAACTCTTATCCATAACTCCCCTCCTTTATCTTAGTTACTTTGTTCCATTTCGCTACATGGAAAGCCTTATCCTCTACCTCTTCCGCATAAAAGTTCCCTCCTTATACTATAAAACCTTCTCTTTGCTTAGCCACCAAAGATGTCAAATTTAGGTAGATAGGCTAGTACTTGGTCAAGAATAGTAAAATCACATTTGAAAGCATGCACATTTCTTTAAACGACCATGACTAAAGAAGTTTCAAACATCAAAGTTACAGTTAACAGTTTCTAGAAACTCCCAGATTCAGAAATTGGACAAATAAATCACTCACTGTGTCTGATCAGTCTAGACTTTGAGGAATCAGATTAGCATATGAAAGTAATCTGTAATACCATACAAGATAAAGGGAACGTAAGAATAGGATAAAAGGAAGTAAAGTACATGATGGCAAACCTTCCTATCTTTCACTTTCTTCCCCAAACTATAGTCTTCAGGTTTCCTTCGCTTTCTCTGACAAACAATAAATAAAGATGTAAGCAAGCCTTCTCACCAAGCATCAGCTATGACAAGAAATGCTTCAGACTAATGAAAGGAGTCATCAGAAATAGCTTCTGAAAATGATATGAAGGATAGAGATAGTACAGTCAAGTGATTAGAGATATTAAACAGCGTAGGTAGCTCACCGTGATCCACCTACATCTCAGTGCAACATCACGGACATTTTTATCGCGGAGTGATGCTGCAATCTTAATGTATTTCATTATCCGTGGTTCATTGGCATACCTATTATCAAAAAAAAATTGAAGGTCAAATACATACATAATGATATATACTTTTGTCACGAAAAAATGGATAGACAAAAAAAATCTCAGCATCTACATTCACTCAGAAACCCAAAATAAATCTACCTACTTGATAAGTCCTTCCTCCAGTTTGTACAACTCCTCGACCGTCCATTCAACAGCGAGGCCCGTATCATGCTTGAGCCCTGGCACTGTATCTATAAGAAAAGAATCTGAACAACTTCCATACTGACTAGTTCTTGGACTACTGCTACTAGAGCTATTGGTTGTCATCATTGTTGGATTCCCTGAATACAACATCCCTCCTCCTACTCCACTATTATTTACATCGAAATTCACTCCAGGATGACTGTAGTAATCACTCATCAACATTATCTGAGATGACGAGCTCCCAATTGCCCCTGATTGAAATGATAAAGCTTGCTGATGAAACCCTGTATTAGAATCTGCAGCCATTACTTCACCAAAGCATTTAACTTTATTCAATTACTTCCAAGAAAACTCACTTAACTCCTGAATCCACCCAGAGCTACTTAACAAAAGGAAAAACCAGCAGCTTCAAAAACCCAAAATTCATTTGGGGTTCATCACTATTCCAGGAGATTAAAAGGGGTGCAATACACAAAACTATACAGCACCAAGACAATTCAACTAAACTCCTCAATCCACCAAGAGCTACACAACAACAGAAGAGAAAAAAAAAGAAGCTAAACAGCACTACAATCAGAGCTTCAGAAACCCAAACAAAAAACCCAAAATCTATCTGGGGTCCATCACTGTTCCAGGAGAGTAAAAAGGGTTGCAATACACAAAATTATACAATACCAAAACAATTCACTTAACTCCTGAATCCACCCAGAGCTACACAACAATTAGAAAAACAAAAACAAAAAAAAACAACCAAAACATCAAAAAGACTCAAACTTTATCTGGGATTCATTGATTTTTACCCAGTTATAAAGGGTTTGCAACAAAACACAAAATTATACAGTTCCAAGACAATACATTTCACCAAGATTCCTTCACCAAGGTGAAAATCCCCTTCAATACTAAAACCCCACTTGGGAATTAGCTTATTAAATTACATTGCTTCACAAAATTACCCATGAAATCAAACTCAGATTCTTTGGTGATGCCTTCGCTCTATCCGTCGTCACCTCTCTCCTCTCTACATAGATCAGAATAGTCTTCATGTTCATGTATTTAGTGGATTTACTATTGAGAGATGACAGAAAAAAAAAGGAGAAATCTTGTTGAAGTTTTTTTCTTTATCTAGTCTTAGCTTTTTCTTTTATGCTAAAAATAATAATAATAATAATAATAATAATAATAAATAATAATAATTAAAAAAATTGAAGATTTTGGACCAATGATTTTACGTATATTATAAAGTTGAGACCTAAGATTAGACATTTTATCTATTATCAAGACAGGAAAAAAAATGTCGACATACTTTAGGCCTAATCTGAAAAGAAAAAAAAAAAAAATTAAAACCAATCTGGAAAAAAAAAAAGATTAGTAATTTTTACGATTTAAAAATCTGAAAAATGAAAAAAGAAAAATATATATATATTTAGTAAATAAAATAACAATAACATTCTAGAAAAAAATCGTGTAAGAATTTAGAATTTATCTTCTAAATGGTCAGAATATATGAAATAACTTGAAATTCTACGCTTATTCTCGATTATAAAATGTTTGATATATATATATTTTTATTTTTAATATTCATAATGATAAACTTAACATAAATATACTTAATAAGAAATTTTATCAGTTACAAGCAATATATTTTTTTTTTTTCACTGATCAGTTTTTAAATTCATTTATAACAAGTTTAAATACAATTTATATTCACATCTATACAAATTTTAAATGATGAATAATACATTATCACATATTTTAATACACTTACCATACAAATGTGACAATTGTTTACCAAACCAAACATGATATATTTCACAAAACCATTATCATTGCATATATATTGCATACATAATTCACTTTTAATACATATTAGACATTTACAAAACCATTGCCTATAATGGTAATAAATAAAAAGTATCGCTAAAATTAGTAATTATTTTTTAAAATGTATTAATTTATGTAATTTTTCCTTTCTATAATTATAAGAAAATATCAAATATTGTATTGAAGTATATAGTTATAGTTATATAAATAATTTTTATATATATATATATATATACTAACAAATGATATACATCCTATTAGTATAAAATGATGTTTAGGCCGTGAAGTTTTTATTACTCTATCAATTTGTCTTGATTAAAAATTAAAATGTCTTTTTTATGTAATTATTATTTGTATTTTTTATTTTTTTTTGAATATGTATATATATAAAAGGATAAGGTATTAATATGATATAATGAGATATTTTTCAATAATTTAGAATCATAATTTTCTATTATATGAATATATATATATAAGTCGCAAATGAAAAAATTAATATCATCAATTCATCATATCATAAAATATCAAAATCAAACTTTAAAATATCAAATCATACATAATTAATTTAACATAGTAATAATAGTACGATATTTTAAAAATCAAAATATCGAATCAAAAGTTTCAAATATGATATATTTTTCAATAATTTGAAATCATAATTTTTTATTATATGAATATATATAGGTCGTAAATGAAAAAACTAATATCATCAATTCATCATAGCCCCCGCCCATAAAAATTCAAAATCAAATATTTAACTTTCATCATACGATTAATTTAATATAGTAATAATAGTACGATATTTTAAAAATCAAAATATCGAATCAAAAGTTTCAAATATGATATATTTTTCAATAATTTGAAATTATAATTTTCTATTATATGAATATATATATAGGTCGCAAATGAAAAAACTAATATCATCAATTCCATCTACCCATAAACATCCAAGAACACTTTAAATTCGAATCACACATATTAATTAATATGGTAATAAGAGTACGATATTTTAAAAAAAAATCAAATCTCGAATCAAAGTTTCAATATGATTTTTTTTCAATATTGAAATCATACATTTTCTATTTATGCATATATTATAGGTCACCAATGAAAAACTATATCATCAATTCATCATACCAAAAATAATCAAAATCAAACACTTTAAAATAATCAAATCTCCACATAATGTAATTTAATATAGTAATAATAGTACGATATTTTAAAAATCCAAAAAAAGTTTCAAACTTGATATATTTTTCAATAATTGAAATCATATTTTCTATATATGAATATATATAGGTCGCAAATGAAAAAACTAATATTATCAATTCATCATACCATAAAATATCAAAATCAAACTTTAAAATTTCAAATCATACAGAATTAATTTAATATAGTAATAATAATACGATATTTTAAAAATCAAAATACCTAATCAAAGTTTCAAATATCATATCATGATCACTCTTACTGTTTCCTAAAAAAAAGTTGGCACCAAAATATTGTGTGTATTTTTTTTAAATTGTGAATTAAATATTAGTATTAAAAATAAGACTAAAATGTTATTGAATAGAAATTTTTATAGATTAAAGGTGAAAAAGAATGTTGTTAAAAAAAAGTATTTTAATTTTAAAATCTGATGAATAACTTTTATATTTTCTCGACCTTTCATTGGCATAGAGGGCTAGTATTAATTAATTTACCAACAAATGCTAAATATCTAAAATTTAAATAATGAGAAGAAAAATCAACGAAATAAATAATCATTTTCCTTAATCAACCTCCACAAAATTAAAGGAATTAAAGTGTATATGAAAACAAAAGTGAGAGACAACAATTGTATAAATAAAGGCAAACATGTTGCAGGTAAGAAAAGACAAGAAATGCCCTCTTGTTCTGAAAAATAAAATGAAAATAAAAAAAAATTGATATATATATTTTTCGCGCGTGTGATGTAAAAATTACGTAAATTTGTTAAGTCGATAAAAAAAGTCAAGTTAGTATACTTGGAATCCTATTAAAGGTGTTTAAAAGGTACAAGACTTAGTCGAGACGTTTAAGAGAAACTCAGTGTCAACTTTCAGATGTCTTTGTATATGTCATATATAATGATAACTATATCAAGCCTGAAATAAATTAAAATAAATTATATAAAATTTTGTTTTATCATTAAACCTCGTATCATTGTATTATGAGGATTTATCATGAATAGATAAATTTTAAGGAGATAGTAATATTTTTCTCACTTAATCAGGTTAGTTAATATTATTTAATCTTATTATATAAAATAAAAATTAATTGTACTAGCTAATATAATTTAGTGAAGTTCTACCAACAAATACTATGATCACACTTGAGGTAAATTTTAATAGATTTTATAATATAAATATACTCGAAAAAAAATATCATAATGTAAAAATACATCTATAATTATGAAATTCATAAGAAAAAAAAACGAGAATGTATATATTTATCTTGATATAATGATTTTTTACAACAATAATGATAAGAGAATTATGAATTATCAAATTTTAATAAAATTATTGTTATTGCAAAATGAAACAGAATTAGAGTCAAATAATTTAATTATGAAAAAATTGTTATAAAACACATAAATCATAACGGCCCGTTTGGTTTGTTAAATTAGAGTCAAATAGTTTAATAATGTGCATTAATATTTGTTTATTTGTTTTTGTTGTTTTCATAAACTCTTTATTGGTTATATTTTATAAAATAATGTGTGATCATTTATTTGGTTGTCTTGAAAAAAATATCTGCCCTAATTTAAATATGAAATAAGAACATCAAAATAAGTAATACATAAAGAAAGATAACAAAGGACAAACATAACCCTATTTATATGGTAAAAATAATAATAATAATAATAATATAAATATATATATAGGGTTCTTTCATCAAGTATTATTTATATCGAAAATGAATACATCAGTAATGAGTGATGGAGGGCTAGTATCTCACTCAATCGAACCAGGCATAGGAACAGATGCTCTAGCAAGACAATGAATCTGATCTGTTGATTTATTAACAGCTGACAAAGAGAGAAAAGATAACTCTTTGATAAGAGTTTTACAATTAAAAACTAAAGAATCAAAGTAAGCGCAATTCTACTGAACTGTTCCTTTAGTCAACTAAAAGTCTCATGCACCCCTATGATCTCGACCAACAACGGGCTAGACACACGATCAAGAAAAAAAGTTTTTTCCGCAATAAATTGACTCAAGTGATCATGTAGCACTATGTCTATCCTCGTCAAATCGATATTGATATCGTAAGAGGCATCAATATTACATTTAATTGTGTTATGCAAAAATCACTCCCATTTCGCAATCATTTTTATAGCAGGAGCAATCATACGCCTCCTGAACTGGTGTTATGTGTTGATGATAATTGTATCTTAGTATCAAACAAATTGAATTTCACTATGTATATATTTTATATTAAAAATTAAAATAAAGATATTAAGTTTGAATTCTTATGATAATAAAAAAGTTCTAATAAACATTTCGCTCCATAATAAACTTTATATAACACAAATTTAAATTAATCAAGACAATATAAATATCCAATACCGAAGAGACGTACTGTGTGAAGTATATATACAAAGTAAACAATTTTAATATAAATATAGGATTTATTTTATCCCACGTTTGATTGTAGGTATTAGATAATTCTTGAATTAATAAACTTTATACAATACTAATTTAAATTAATCAAGTCAATACAAATATATGATACCAAAGAGACGTATGGTGTGTGAATTATACAAAGTAAAATACTTTCAAGATAAAATGTAGGATTATGTTATCTCACATTTGGTTGAAGGTATTAGATAATTCTTGAATCAATAAACTTAATACAACACAAATTTAAATTAATCAATCCAATACAAATATTTAATACAAAATAGACGTGTGGTATGAGGTATACATAGTAAAATAATTTTAAGATAAAACATAGGATTTATTTTATCTCACGTTTGATTGTAGGTATTAGATAATTCTTGAACTAATAAACTTTATACAACACAAATTCAAATTAATCAAGCTAATATAAATATATAATACCAAAGAGCGTATGATCTAAGATACATACAAAGTAAAATAATTTTCACCATAAAATGTAAAATTATCTTATCTCACGTTTAATTAGAGGTATCAAATAATTCTTGAATTATTAAACTCCACCATTTTTCCATAGTGATAAAATAATTTACACATAATTTATCTCAAAATAACTTATTCCCGTTCGACGACATACTATACCACTTTTTTTTTTCCTTGTGGGGTTTGAAGGCCTTTTTGGTTCTACTGTTGCTAGCTGGCTCTCCACCAATAAGATAAAAGAATAAGATAAGCAATGGGAAGTGTGCAAATAAAATAAAATAAAATAAAATAATTAGAAGATACTTTTTATATTTTGTTGTATTGTGGGTAAATCTTTAATTGCAGCAACACAAAGTGGGAGTCCCAATAAGCAGGTTGATCCAATAATTGTTGGCAATTTTTTTTTTTAAAAAAAATATTATTTTGTGACTTTTTCCTATTTTTCACTTTTGTTGTTGTTTGAGGAATAAATAGTAATTTTACAATTATATAATAATAGAACTAACATGTTCATGAGGAAACTAAGTTAAGAGTCGGTTTAGATTAACTTATTTTAAGTTGTTAGTAAATTAAAATAGTTTTAAAAATAATTATATAGTGTTTAGATAAAACGTCAGGTTGTTGGGGTAAAGGTAAAAGAGTGTAAAGTTGTTAAAATATTCTCTCCGTTCACTTTTACTTGTCACAATTTGACCCTACATATATTAATTCTTTATACATGTATTTTACTAAACTACTCCGTATTAAATGACGTTTTGGAAATAAGTATTTAATAATGAGAGTAAAATATCAAAAATATTAATTTTTTTTTATATGTCAAAAGTGATAAGTAATTTAAAATTTTATTTTAGGAATAAGTGACAAGTGAACGGTAAAAGTGAGAAGAGAGTATTAATTATAACAATAATAACTTATTTAATGTAATTTTTAAATTTAGGGTTTAGGATTAAAAAGTTTAAGGTTTAGGGTTTAGAGAGGTTTTGTTTTCGATAAACTTTCGACTCATTTTTTTTTTAAAAAAAAAACAGATTTTAAAATACAAGAGTAAACAAGCTACGATGAAAACATTAAAAAACCATCAATAGCAAGAAAATCGTTAAAAGTTTTATATATATAATATAGATATAAAAGATGTTGAAGTTCTTTGCTTAAAAGACAATATATATTCTTTGAATTCTCTTATATGAATTTTTAATCTCACTATTAAATTTTTTTTAGACTGATGAAATAATATAATGTTATACTATATTTCAAATTAATCGTACAATATATGTTGAAATGGTTAGAATCACTTAATTTTTAATTATATACTTTAAATTTGAATCATATAGAATAGAATATTTTTAGAATCTTTTTATCTTTCGTTCAAAGTGAATTTAATTAATTGAACAAGTTGAGTTCAATAATGGAGAGGTGAATATAGAAAATATATCTATAACATGATAAAGTTTGTTTCTTTTTTAAAAGGTAATATAAGTTGACCACTTTTATAGTACAAAGTTTCTTAATTTTAGTTTTTAAAAAAATTAATAAGTATGAATCCATTTAAATTAAGGTTATTCTTGTAATTTTATACCGAATCAGGTTATTGTGCAAGTTCTTTTCATTCATAATCTTTAATCGTAGTTAGCAGTAAAATATTTGGTATTCAGTTCGAAAGTTGTAAATTTTAGATTTCATAATTTGGTAATAAGTAGTCAAAAGTTGATATTAAATATAAAAATTTTAAATTTTGATTTGACAATTCAAAAGTAAATTAAATTTCGGTTCGATATGGTATTTGGTAATATCGTACTGAATTTGTAGCCGATTGTATTACAAAACTAATATTACTGTTATTTTTTCTATGTAGATACATGATAAAATAAAAGATTAACAAGTAAAATAGACATCAAGAAAATGAAATTGGTGCAAATAAAAGACATGTATTTGGGTTATTTGTGTTTATTAGATAGTTCGGTATTCGGATTATACCAAATATAAAATAATTCTAATATCTCATACCAAATACAAATTCAAATATCGTAATTTAAAATTTTACTCTCGATATCATATTATATATCAAATATTAAATGCCAAATTATTAAAATTTTAATTTAATTCGATAGTTCAATTATCACAAACCATTACTATGAAAATTACTAAGCATCTATTAATATGCTAGTAATAACAAAGTATTTTAACTCATTAGTCATGCACGGTATAATAAACCGTATGACGTTATTCTCAATCATCGAACCAAGCCAACAACAATGTATAGCACTCGTTTCACCTATTTTTGTAGTCTCCACCTCAATCAACACCTTAACTATTCCCACTTCACGCCACTATACAACCAAATTATTAGCATAGTCCGTGACACCATTTCGCAAGTGTAAATCGCAATAAGCATAAAGTTAATTGCTAACCGAACAAAGACAAGGGGGATAAAGTTTAACGAAGTAGTCGGGAGTGGGGGGTTATACCTTCGAGAATATAAAGAATCAATAAATAATTTTAAATTAAGTATTTATTATTAAAAATTCAAATTTTACTGTTATTTTAATCAAACATAAATTTACAGATATCTAGATATTGAAAATAATATTTCATATTTCATATTTAAATATTATTTTTGTTAATGTAATATAAATTCAAAATGATATATTAACTAGACCTACTAGGCTTCTTATGCTATAAAATGAAATAAATAGAAAGTAGAATCTTTTAAAAGGAAAAAAAGAAGAGAATTTTTTTGACATCTTATTGTTTTTAGAAAATGATGTGAAGAAATTTCCTATTTATAGGAGCAAAAAAATAAAAAAATTCATCCCCAAAATGATATTTATGGAATTATCGTAATTCTTAAGTTATTTCATATTTGTGTGGACATGTAAAATTAGGACATATTTGGCTATAAAAATTAGTTACTATTTTAAAAATAATATTTTATTTTATTTAGAAATTAGTGTTTGCTTATTAAAATTTCAAATGAAAATGAAAATACTTGATAAGTTATTTTAAACTATTTTTTACTTATAAAATTATATTCAAAGTACATTTAAATACAATTTACAAACTCACTTTGAAAAAAAATATGGAGATTAATTATATTGGTAATTAGCACTCTTCTACGGCTAAATAGACTATTAGCCAATTTCAAAGAGAGAAAATTCTTTATAGTGTCAAAAAATGATAGATAATAGTAACATATTGTGAATTATTATTACGTATATTCTTAATTATTAGACTAAATCTTTTATTTGTGTCAAGAGATGTCAGTATTTTTATATATTTTTTAAATCAAAATTTGACCTCTATATATAACGTAATTTTTCCAGCGAAGGGGTGTCGCTTAACACTCCTCGGCCAGTGGCGGAGCGAAGATTTTCAATAAGGGGGTTCAGAATTCATAAAAACATACACATGGAGTAGCCGAATGGGGTTCGACATCTACTATATATACATAAAATATTATTTTAACAATATATAAATAGTTTAATTTTCCGCCCCCCTTGTACTAAGGGGGCTCCGCCCCTGCCCCCGCCCTCGGCCAAGGTAATTTGGAGTTCTTTGCTAGTTTGACGGTAGTTAACTATAGTCTTTATGAGTCTCAAAGTACTTTCGCTTACACTATGTTTTGATAATTGTTATCCATTGTATTGTATTGTATTGCTACTATGTCTACAATGTTTGTTTTGATAGTTATTTAAAATGTATTGTACTATATTGTTAAATTTCGTTGTTACGTAACAATGAAAACCCCTATTTTATGGAACAACCAATTTGGGTTTTTCCCGGTTGTTACTTATTCCTTTTTTTTAATTATATTTTATATATATTTTTTTCCAATAACCTATTTTAACCCTACCTTAATTATTTAAATCTAGTCCAAACCTCCTACCCTGGATAGTTAAAGATATTTTTGTAAATTAGAATTACAAAGTGCGATACAATCAACCAACAACCCAAAAATTTTATTAAAAGACAACAAACAAATCACGTCCGGGCCAAACCTTATATCTACACCACAATACAGTACAATAGAGTGCAATATGAATACAATACATTATGAAACATTGGGTACCAATGATCCAAACAAAATGTTAGTTCGTGAAATTTTAAAGCTTACAATATCATTGTAAATTTATTTTAAAAATACTATTTTTTAAAAAGATTTATGAAATTAAGACGCAATTAAAAAAAATAAAAGCATTAAACTGTCATTCAAAAATTTAAAAATTCAATACTTTCATACATAAGAGTACAAAAATAAACAAAACCAAATACAAGATATTGACAAATTTACTTTGCGATTAAGTATTTTAATTCATTACTAGGCCAAAACGTAGACAAGTGAAACCTAAACACACAAGATTCAACTAGATCAAATCAGAGCATAATAAGATAATATCGATCAAATAAAATTAGATAAACTCAATAAATACCAAATTATAATTATATCAGACGATTACATTTGGAGAGAGTGTAAAATTTAAGACCAAGCATATTAAATTTCATATTCACCAAAGTTCATTTGTATTTCAATTTAACATTTCTTAGTTTGATAATGATATAAGGAAAATAGAAATATAAAATAAAACATTTTTCTTAACTTCATTTGATTTGGTTTTAGTTTCAAAATAAAAAGTGACATATTGTTTTTGACTCCATTTAAAAAAATCAAATCAACCCTAATAAATATTAATTTACAAATTTTAAGTCCATACATTTTTTATTTTGATAAATACTTTTTGACAAATTAATTAAGTCCTCTTGAATTAACGTAGATACTTGTATCATGTCATATTTAGTTGAACATCAGAATACAATATAAAATATTTTCACTAGATACTTTCGACTCAAGTATTTTTAAAAAGTTTTCCATCTATCCTTAAATGCTAAATAAAACATATTACATTATTTAACTGTACACATAAGGATTAGATTTCACAACTTGGGTAATATATATAATTAAGGAGACAATATCTTTTAAATGATTAATTTTTTTACGTAATAAACTCTTCAGAACACACACAATTTTTTTCCATTTCAAACTTTACAAGTTAAAAGTGTTTTATAGCAATATATTATCATACATCAAGAGATTAATACGTAAACATGTCACTTAGCTTGAAGTCAATTAACACACATGTCCCTTAACTTTAGCGATGAACTTATGCACTCGTGTTATGTGATAATGGCTAGGTTGTTCATGGTTATGTTTAAAAAATCAATTCAAAGCAAATTAATTTTAAAAAATTAATATTTGATTTGATTTGATTTTAAATTTTGAAAATCAATACTATTTGGATTGATTTTGATTTTACTAAAAAACAACCGCAAACATAATCAAACTGAAACGATAAATTATATATACAAATTTTATAATTATTTATATATAAAATATAAATTTATTACTAAATTTTAATAAAGAGAAAATTTTACATATAGCAAATATTAAATTTCAAATTTTATGCTATATCAAATTTTAGTTTGCTACGGATGTGTCTTTCTGTATATTCGCTGGATCGCAATTTTTTTTACATACATTTTGATTGTTTAAAAAAGAACGGTAATTTTGATTAGGTAAAAAAGGAACAATAACATTTGCACTGTGTGAAATTTTCTCAATTATAAAATTGTGCATAAAGCTTTAATTTGTATATTCTTTTATATAATTGTATATTCAGAATATATATATAAATGAAAAGATAAAGTACATGTAAGTCATATACATATGCATGTTAGTGTTGTTGTTACATGTATAAGTATATAAAATTGTTGATTGTTTATTGAAATTTGTAAGTTATATACATATACCTATTTATTATTTTTCTGTGAATTATATAAGTATATGAAACTATTGAATGTTTATACGAATTTGTATATTTATACAGTGGAGGTTATTTTTACTGTATTTATTTGTAATAACATGTCATGTTGAACTTATTTTAGGTTTTACATTGTATATTTATCTAAACCCTTGTACTTTAATTTCTCTATAAAAGTTTATAACGAATATATAATTTGAAATGCGTACAAGTGAAAAACTGAAGATGCTAGAATTTGTATAAATATATGTTCTGCCTATTTAGAAAACGATGAGGATGTGTTGGAGAATTTTGAAATTTGAAATTGAATTTGTGGAGAAGATTAAGGAAAAATTGAAGGAATAGGAGAAGAGATGGTATAAAATAAAGAGATAAGAGAAATCATCCGTTTTAATTTTTAAATAATTTATACTAATCAGTGGGTCCTATGATAGCAAATTGACCGAGATTTTTGCTTATTAATAGAAATTACCGAAACAGTAATTACTGTATTCAATTAAAATTATTAGTTTGTCATTCTCTACAATTATCCCTTTAATTTAATTTCAGTATTTAACTTTAACATTTTCTTAAGCCTGACACTTTAGCCCAACTGTAACAATCCTAAGTCGAAATCCATCAAAATCCATTTTAGTCTTTACCTACCATACTTCACATAGAACACATTCACACTTTCTCTTAATTGAATCACTTTGTTCATGTAACGATAACTCTAGTACTGCTTAATTCAATCGACAATAGCTTTTCTATGAATTTTTTATGTATTAGATGTTTGTGTTTTATCGAGATAGACACGTGCTCAAAAGTATTATTACTTTCAAATTGAATAGATCAGGAAAAATTGAACTAAAATCGACAATTATTATTTTTTGTTTAGTTTGATTTGTTTTTTGAAATTTAAAGATCGAATGAATTAGTTTGGTTTTTGTTTTAATCAATAACTGATCCAAATCGAATTAGAAACACCCGTAATAATGCTACTTATGCACAATCAAATTAAATGACGTAAATATCGATTGAAATCAAATCTATCAAAACGTACCATAGTTTAAGTATCTAAATAAAATTTATCGACAATTTCAACCTAATTTTTTTTAATAAGTGTATATTCATGGTGCTTGGTTAAATGGTTCTTTGCCCCAATTCTTCTGCAAAAAGCCCTGATCCTTCACATTGCGTCTCCTCACTCGCTCAGCGGGCACTGCGCTGCCGTATCTCTGCTCCGTCAATTCAACCAATCGCTCAGTTCCTCTCACTCTCCGTGTTCACAGGTACCCTTTCTCGCTCTATGTTTTTGCTTATAGTTTTTTCTCTCTAAGCATTTCCATGCTTGAGCTTGAACAGCAATAGATATGCATTCGTCATATGGCTGTATTTTTTTTTTTGTGTAACTACTAGTATATATGGGACTTGAAATGGGTTTTGGTGAAATTGTGTAAAGCTCTTTAATTTGTAGTATTTGTTAGGAGACATGGTATGCCCTACCGAATGAGAATGATGTGTGAGATTTCGGTAACCCTGTTAATTTGGCAATGTTAAAAAGAAATAATCTCAAGTGAAACTGAATGGATATGCAGGACTTCAAGTAGTTCGAGATGAGGTGTGGTTGATTGATTGATGAGCTACGTTAAAAAGGCTCAATTAGTACCCTTACTCTCTCTCTCTATCCCGCTCTATGTTTCCGCTTGTTGGTTTTCTGTCTATTCAGTGTCCAACATCTCCAAGCTTAAGTTTGAATGGCAACACATGTGCATTTGTCATATGGCCCATAGTTTTTTTTTTAGTATGACTACTATAAACCTAGCCATGGGACTCGAAATGGGTGTTGGTGAAATTTTGTAAAGCTCTTCAATTTGTAATGTTTGTTAGGTGGATTGGTATGCCCTACTGAATGAGAATGATGTTTGAGATTTTGGTATCACCATTAACTGGAAGTGTTGGAAAGAAATAAGCTCAAGTGAAACTGAATGGATATGCAGGACTTCAACTAGTTCGAGTTGAGGTGTGGTTGATTGATTGATGAGATACGTTAAAAAGGCTCAATTAGTACCCTTTCTTGTTCTCTGTATCTTGCTCTATGTTTCCACTTATAGTTCTGTCGCTAATTATCTTCGTGCTTGAGCTTGAATAACAATAAATATGCATTTGTCATATGGCCGTATTTTTTTTAACAGTAACTAATAGTATAACCCTATCTATGGGACTTTAAATGGCTGTTGGTGAAATTGTGTAAAGCTCTTTAATTTGTAGTGTTTGTTAATTGGAACCGTTGAAAGAAATATGCTCAAGTGAAACTGAATGGATGTGTAAGACTTCAATTAGTTCGAGATGAGGTGTGGTTGATTGATTGATGAGCTACAGTAAAAAGGCTCACTTAGTATCCTTTCTCATTCTCTATGTCCTGTTTTATGGTTCCTGTTGTAGTTTTTTTTTCTCTATTCAGAGTCCAACATGTCCAAGCTTGAGTTTGAGTGGCAACATATATGCATTCATCATATGCCCCTTGCTTTTTCTTTTTAGTATAACTACTATAACCCTAAATATGGGACTTGAAATGGGTGTTGGTGAATTGTGTAAAGCTCTTTAATTTGTAGTGTTTGTTAGGAGACCTGTCACCGAATGAGAATGATGTGTAAGATTTTGGAAACCCTGTTAATTTGCCAGTGTTGGAAAGAAATAAGCTTGTGTGAAACTGAATGGACATGTAGGACTCCAACTAGTTTGAGATGAGGGGTAGATTGATTGCTTGATGAGCTACCGTAAAAAGAGCTTAATTAGTACCTTCCTCAGTCTCTCTACTTGCTCTATGTTTTCACTTATAGTTCTCTCTCTAAACATCTCCACGCTTGAGCTTGAATAGCAACAAATATGCATTCGTCATAAGGCCATAGCTTTTTTAAGTATAAGTACTATAACCCTAGCTATGGGACTTGAAATGGTTGTTGGTGAAATTAGGTAAAACTCTTTATTCGTTGTGTTTATTAGAACTTGGTATGCCCTACAAAATGAGAATGACATGGAAATATTTTGGCAACCCCCTTGATTGCCAGTGTTGGAAGAAATTAGCTCGAATGAAACGGAATGGACCTGTAGGACTCCAACTAGTTCGAGATGAGGCATAGTTGATTGATTGATGAGCTACGGTAAAAAAAGCTCAATTAGTTTCTTCTCATATCCACATAAAATATTAAGTTCACTTACTTAGCACTGTTAATGTAACAAGACAGTAGTAATTGATTCCCTTAAGCTGAGGGTCTTCCCGGAACAATCTCTCTACCTCAGAGAGGTAGTGGTAAGGCCTGCGTACACTCTACCCTTCCCAGACCTCACTTTGTGCGATTTCATGTTGTTGTATAATATAAGAATAAACTGGAATAGAGCGGAAGGACTCATGTAGCCGACCTGAACTAATTTTGTGTCGAGAAATTAAATATTTTGTATGGAGATATATATTTAAATTCACAGCATATTTTGAATTGATATAGAGAAAAAAGAGGGATTGAGGAATTAAATATCAGACGTGGAGGTTTTTTTTGTATTTCACTTGCTTATTATTGTTAATTTCTATGCCGTTTAACTGGAACAAAACGGCGCCCT
This sequence comes from Solanum habrochaites, assembly GCA_027704765.1. Classification (NCBI taxonomy): domain Eukaryota; kingdom Viridiplantae; phylum Streptophyta; class Magnoliopsida; order Solanales; family Solanaceae; genus Solanum; species Solanum habrochaites. The sequence continues at coordinate 2,361,437 of JAKWJA010002492.1, forward strand.
AACCACATCTCTTTTTGTTATATGTTAGATGCTTTATGTTGCATGTCTAAGCCATATTCCTTTATGGATCTCAAAGCTATATGTATGCAATTAATGAAAGCGATAGAAATAATTTCAACTTGTTCAGTAGTGGAACAAAGTGATCCCGGATACACATATAGTGTGACCTAGTTGTCAATAAAGTGGGTGCAAACCTGGGAGACCATGGTTCAAGCCTCAATAGAGACAAACACCGCTATTGATTTCTTCCCATCGGCAAACACCGCTTCAGTCGACAGAGTTACCAATACTTGTGTTGGTGGAGGTAACACTTTCGTGATATAATAGTTGATGTGTGTGCAAGCTAACCCGGACATCATCAATATGAAATATGGGTCCAAATAGAAGGAATTGACATAGAGAACTGGTACAGTTGACCTCATCTAGTGCAAAGTTGAGGCTCAGTTATTTTTTTGGTGAATTGATTAAATTATATTAGAACATCAAGGAGCTGCAATGGTTACAACTAAAATCAAAGTTGCTTCAAACATGAACATAACGTAAAGCTAACTGTGCAAAAACCTGTAAAGCAGCCAAAAAGATAATACATGGGGGGGGGGGGGGAGTAAAATTCTGACTCTAAACAACAAAGTTAAACTTCTGTTATGCTTGTGCAGAAAATAGTGAAATGGAACCCTTGAGAAAATATTTTCCCACTCTACTAAGTGAAATTTCTTCCCCTCCTTTCCTTCCTAAAAGAGAATTCTCATTGTATTCTCCAATTTGTAATAACTCTTGCAGGCATACAAAAGAGAAATGTAAAATATGTGGAAATTTGAGGGGATCAGCTTAAGTTGTTTAGGATTCTGAAACTGCAATCTTAAACTATGTACAAGTGAAATATGTACCCTAAATGTTGTACATTGTGGGGTCGTTTGGTAGGATGTATTACAGAAAAGAATACATGTATTAGCTTTGATATAACCAATCCCTTCTTTGATATACTTTATTAACATATGTTTAAGTAATACAAGTATTAGTTTGTAGTAGTTATACTTCCTAGTTGGTATTATCCTATGTATAACTAATACATTAGCAAGCCATGTTGTTGGTGGGAGGTAACATGTATCCTGTGGAATTAGTCGAGGTGTGCAAAAGCTGGCCGGGACACCATGGTCATAAAAAATAAATAAGTCTTAGCATAACTAATCCCTATATTACTAATTCTTGGATTTCTAAGACACTCTCTTCAGTACTATTCTCATACACACTAGCAAACAACCCCCACGTGATGTAAGATGTGTGTGCCTACATTAAAAAAGGATTTTTTCCCCTTTGATCTATTTAAATTAGGTTTAGAAATGTAGATGGAAACAAAGTTGGAAACATGTCAGGAAGAATGTTTATTTCGTCCGCACGAAGATAAGTTGATCAAGATGAATAAAGAAAGTTCAAAATTAGTTGTAAAACAATATTACATGTAATTTTTCTCCTTTTATTTTGGCTATGACTGCCTCCCTCCTTCTCTAATTGTCTCTTCGAACTGTAACTAGTTTTTCCCTTTTACACAGAATGTTTAGCCCATGTACTTTTCACTTGTATGATTGATAGCGGAATCCTGTAAAAAAAGTGGATTATGACAAGCATTTCATCTTCACAATTGTCAATAGTTACAAGTAAATTGCAGAAGTAAAAGATAATGAGATATTGGTAAATAGTATGTCAATGGGACTCACTTTGTTCCCATTTTAATTTATGTTTTTTCACTTTTTAGTTTTCAAGGGTCAATTTGGCCAATATTCTGTGTGAGTCACATCTAATTTTTCTTTGAGAATATGCTTTTAGAGACTTGTAAACTTCATGGAAACTATTATAAGCTGCATACTGTTGCATTTCAAAATGTTTTGTGAAATAGTATGAATCAGTTTAACTCTGGGAAATCGAAAGTAACCATCACCCTGCAGCAGACGGAGTGTCTTTTTAAGTGGATTTGTATTTACTTTGTTGTTGCATTCCATTACATTATTGTAGAAGACTTTCTTAACTTTTCCTGGAATTTCTCTCTCTCTTAAATTTGAAATAAAACATTTTCTTTTTATACCAAAAAACTACAAGTACATAAATTTGAAATAAAATATGACAGGTCAACCAAATAGATGAAAGCAAAATAATTATCTCAAAGAAGCAGTACTAGAGGATCACTGTTTTTATTTCTTCAAGTAATTGAAGCAGTGAAATGGCATCCCCAGCTTGGCTGCCCCAGGAAACACAGTCTTCAAGTTCACAGACATCTGTTATGAGTTCAGCCACTGGAGAACCAACTACAAGCTCTTCAACTCCAAATGCAGATTCAACTCAGGAAGCTGCCCAAGGGAAATTCATCTCCCCTCCTGGATATAGTGTTTGTCGGGCTTCTTTCTCTTATATGAATGCTAATGTTCCTTCTGGAAGCTCTCAACAGTCATCTTCAAGTCCTGTTAGTCAATCTTTGCATTTTATGTTTTTGGAGATCAGTGGTTCATCTGAAGAGACTTCGAGTGACTTGACTTTTGTTGCAGGTCATTCCATCAACTTCCGCAGGTTCTTCAGCATCGCTCCAACCTCCTATTCCTGGCCAGTCTGCAAATGTTGGCTCTTCATTTTCATACAACATTTCACAAACTGATAACAATTTCTCCAGTGGCCTACAGTTCTCGTCTAGCACCTTGAGGGTTAGTTTCCTTTGATTGATGAAAGTAATATTACATCATACATTTTAGCTGATATGTATTATCAGAATGATACATTTTGGCTGATATGTATTATCAGAATGGGTTACATGTATTCAGTGTTTACTTTGGGGAGGTTTCCACATCTGGATGTCACCCGAAGACTACTGTTTTCTATTGCGTAGCCGTGCCAATTATAGTGGCCAGTTTATGTAACATATGGTATATTAGATCAGGTAAATGTACAGTGGGAAAACGAACATTGGATCTGCTCGTGAGAAGCCCGAAGCTAAAGTGAAATCTTTCTCCCTGTAGGTTTGCAATTATCGGAGTTGGAGTAAGTGCAGTTAGCTAAAATCATAGTATGTAGGATTGTGAAGAACATGCTGTGCACTTTAGGATGTGTAGTCTAAGTCAATACAGGAGAAGCAATATTTGGAAGGTATGCTAGGGCTGGAACAGTGGTAAATACTGGATAGGAGGTCTTGTTGTTTTTATTTTTAATAAAGGAAATGAGAAATTGACACGTTTTAGGAATTTCTCCTAGACCCTTTGCATTGTACCTGGTGTTTCATTTGGTTAAAATTGCATCCTACAATTCAGGAAGAACATAGCTGTTGTCTATTATCAAATATCAAATTACATAGAAGCTTTTCAAGGACATTTGCAGATTTCTAACCTACAAAAAGGTACCCATTGGCTTTGCATTTGTACATCACTTAAGAAGATAAGAGTCAACAAATCCAAAATGCTAGAAGTCCTTGTTTGCTTAAAGCTTTTACTGTTCTGGTGCTATATTTTAATAAATTCATTTCTGTAATATACCCTATGAAGCTATGTCTATAGGTGTGATTTAGCTTTTAAAGCAGTTCACAGCTCTATTCAATCAACTCTAAAGACAATATGTTGCTTTCTTTCGGAATGCCCTTTGTGTTGTTTTCTATGAAGGCCTGCTTCGAAATATCTGTTACTCTTTGCTCCCTTCATCCGCTACTGTTGGCAAGTGTGAGGGCTGCACTGTTCTATTTGGAATATTGCATTGTTGAAGTCTTAATCTTGTTTAGGAAGTCTTAGTCATCATTTGCGGTGATTGACCTTTGCACTAATTATGAAAATTATATTCATGGATTTTCTTAGGATTCTCCCTTGCTTTTGAGAGAGTGCTATTTTATTTTTTTCCAAAGTTCTCTTTTTGTTGGCGTTGGCGCGTGTCTGACAAGACCTATCTGTTTGTGGCTAGCCTGCTGCTCCTGATCATTCTGTGGATATAAAGAATGCATCTGCTGCAGCATCATTACAGCCTCCTCTTCCTCTGGTGTCCACAAGGTTGAGCTCATTCATGCCTGGAACTGCAGCATCTGCAGGCCCCTTGATTAGTGGTTCAAACTTATCTTTCAATGGAGGTCCTCAGATGATGCAGACAGATCAAACAATGAAACCTGTATGTGTTACGCTGAGTCTCTTGAAGTTTAAAGCATTACTTATGCCTGTTGAAGACTGGTCTAATATATATGAACTGAACGCAGAGCATTTTCTATTTTGAGCAATTGAAACAATTGATCATGACTTCATAACTGATTGGTCTTATTCTAGTTGCAGAATAGAAGGGTAGACCTTGCACAGGAAACAGGAGGAATGACTTCTGCAACTCTTGTTATGCATTCTGTTTCACAGGCCGTTCATATGAGTTCTGGTTCTTTGACAGCTGCATTTCCAACTTCTCATATGGGCTCTCCAAATATAATTAGAATGCCCCACGCACCTCAATTTCAGGTTCCAGCAGGAGTTCCTAGAAGTCCTGTTACTCCTGGTCCTCCTGGTCTTGGTCCAGCTATACCTTCATCTTCAAATCTTACTGCTACAGTTTCACCCGGAGGTCCTTCTCTACCCTTAAGACCCAATGCTCCTCCTGTTCATGTTCTGGCCAATCCATCTGTTCAGCAACAAACATATTCTCCTTATCATTCTCCAACTCCTATTGCTCCATCTCACCAGGGACCTTGGTTGCAGCCTCCACCAGTCACTACCATGCTAAGACCACCATTTCCATCATATCCTGCAGGTTTTGCTGTTCCCTTTCCTTTGTCAGCTACTGGTGCACCACTCTCTTCAGTGACATTGCCTGATACTAGACCTCCTGGTGTTGCCCCAGTGGCAGCTCCACCTGGAGTGCCGACTACTGCTAGCCAGTCAACCCATGCTTCAGGGTTGCAGCCAGAGTTACCTCCTGGAGTTGGTATAAAGTCCTTGCTAAGAAGATTCTTTTCTTTCAATATATTGTTGCTATTTATCCATTTTTTAGTTCACAACATATGACATTATTTTTTTCCTCCCCTTCAGACAGCGGTAAGCATGTAAATGATGCTCGACCCACAAACAAGGAGATCAAATAAAAGTGAAACAATGGGACCTGGATGCTCACCGACTGAAACTGGCGCCAATACGGACTAAATCTTTGACAGGAGAATCTACTTACGAGAAACCTGCTGGCTTCAGGGGAGAGGTAGGTATATCACTCCTCTGTCTTAAGCAAAAACGGTGATCTACTGGAGCACACATTTTGATAATATACATATTTTACCAGAAGTTTATATGCTAATGCTGGGAGGTTCATTGAATTGTCCCTTTCTTTAATTTATTTATGTTGGTGAACACTTTTGAGCTTGGTCGATTATACTGGACCCATAGCTTTTGTAGCCTATAGAAAAAGACTACCCATCAACTGTAAAAAAAAAAAAAGAAAAAAAAGAAGCTAATTGTCTTTATTATTCACACACTTTACTTATCCATACATGTCAATTATCTTTCATAACACATGACAAAGATGTTTTCCCCTTCTGGTGCAGCCTGGCAAAGTAGCTGCACAGCCTACTCCTGTTTCATGGTAAATTTTAATAGTATAATAACTTTTTGACTTGTACTATTGTATTTTGTGCGTCTAATAAATTCATTATATTATATTAAATGAAGTAGCATGGTGAGTGAAGATTCCTATAGTATAGCCGACCACAACTTGTTTGGGGCTGAGGGTAGTTGTTTATTCATGTGAATGCACCCTCAGCTCTAGTGGCTTATTTTACATGGCCTGACTGCTTACGTAAATATTTGCATACATGTGATGTTCTTCAAGCGCACAAGCAAAAATGGTGATCTACTGGAGCACACTTATTGATAATATAAATATTTTACAGAAACATATGCTAATGCTGGGAGGTTCATTGAATTGTCCCTTTCTTTAATTTGTTTATGTTGGTGAACACTTTTGGGCTTGGTCGCTAGCTAACACTGGATCCATAGCCTTTGTAGCCTACAGAAAAAGACTACCCATCAACTGTAAATGAATGATAGTGGATAATATACATACAAGAATCTGTTCGCGAGCTCAATGTATCATTGTGTTCCAGGGAAAATGTGCTACTTCTTGCATACTCAGATTTTTAGGTTTCATGATTTATGAGGTTCTGTTCATGATGCTTCTCCTTTGTTTCTTTCCTATGCCATACATAAAGTAAGCATTCTAGTTCAGCGGAGACAAAAAATACTAGGCGGTTCTTTCCATCTTTCATAGCTCTGGTGGACATAGTTACCTGATACCTATTGCTGGTGGGAGGTGGCAGGTATCCTGTGGTATTAGACTCGGTGTGTGAAAGCTGGTCTGGATACCATGCTCATAAAAAAAGAAGTAAGCATTCTAGTTTCAGAATGAGCATTTTAACTTGAGATCCAATGGAATAAAATTGAAATAAAGGAACATTCAGCCTGGATACGACTATGCAAAAAGAAAATGCTCAGCAGAAAGACAATCTTATCAAAATCAAAGAATGTTCAGCATAAGGGTAAAATACAAGCCTTTCAGAACAGCTAAATAACTGACTTTTATTCTTGTTATTCAGAGCACAATGTTAAGCTTCATAGTTCGGAAAGATCCCTGAGCAAGTCTTAAGCATGTGTACCTCTTGAACTGAGATTTGGCTTTTATCTGTTTTCTTAGATCGACGCCGGTAATTAGCTGATACGTCAAACTTCATTACTTGCCTTTGTAATTATGTGAACAACAATATGCAAGAGAGATATCCCTTTATAATTGGATATAAAGTTAGTTTCTTCATCTACTCAATACTGGTAAGGGTGTCTTTACAGAGGTTAGAAGGAAGGATTACATCGAGTTGAATTCTCTCCGAGTCTCTGTCATAGAACTAATTAACAGTGGCACTGTCGAGAAGATTTGGTTGACAGTGTAGCCTAGGTTCTCGTGAAGGGGTCAGAAAATTTTGGATATGACGTCAGTAAGGAGTATACTTCTCTCGGGTCATTATGCCTGCCTGGTGTCAAAATACTACCTTGTTCTTGTCAGAGTATAGTTGCTCCTTAGGAGTATCAAGGCTTATGTTTATTGTGTAAATCTATTGCATGATAAGTTTATCTCGGTTTGTGTTGGATGGAAGCTTCTCTTCAAGCAAATGTTGGTTGATCTGTGTTGGTTCTTATTTGCAAGTGTCTTTAATACTGAAGGAACCTTTAGCAGCTCAACTAACTATTCTAACTTCTTCATTTACAATCAGGGAAAGGTTGGCTGGTACTAGATTGGGCATTAGTTGCTACTAATGATGGACAAAAATATTACTACAACACAAAAACAAAGGTACGGTCAATCAGCTTATTCTTTTTCCTATAAAAATCTTTTGTTTTATTAGAGGTTTACACTCATTCATTTGTTTCAATTGTCATGTTTTTTTTTTTGGCTTAGAATGGTCTGAGGTCTAAAATAGTCTATCAAATCATGTTAAGTGTTCTTTTTTTCTTTTTTCCATGTTACAGAAGTATAATCTATAACATTATCCTTTTTTTTTTTTTTGAGTGAGGACCAAGGGTGGTGTAACTTTGTATTCAACCAAACTTCATCATCCAAAAAATGATGGAATTGGAACTTACATCCCACCATGGGATTACTTTACAAAGTTCATTTAAAATCAGCGAAATTACGATATCCCCTACAGCTAAAATTTATAAAATTCCCGATAACCGCGACTTCTAAGGATCCGCTTCATCGAACTGTAAGACCGACATATTGTCCGCGTTATCTTGTATTATAGAGACGAGACAATATTTTTATGTGTGGTTGCACCAATAAAATTCAAGCCATGTATTTCTTACTTCATAGCCCGCCAACATACTGATCTCTCAATTGCACTAGGCATCCCCCATCCGTTCAACCGAACCAATTACCCCACTCCCCCTATCAATTATTCCGACTTATTATTATTCCAACAAAACCCCTTTTCGGACTTCATTGATGCTTGGGGGGGGGCTACCCACCCCTCGCACCATATTTAAATTTTCTTTCTTGTAACTCCGCGTACTTAACAGAAACATGATGTGTGGATGCTGACACATAATGAGTTAAACTGCAATAATAGCCGCGTATTTAAGTGAATGAAGAGACCCGGCGGGGGGGCTGAGACTAGGCGGGCTTCACGCGGCTTAGGCACGATCAGACTTTCCCCCCCTTCCACCGTACACTATGCAATCCTGCTCCCTCCTGCGCACCACCACTGGACCCCCACTCTACCCTTCTATCCAGCCATCCCCCACCAACAATCCTTCAACGCCACACCTATGTCTCCACCGACAAAATTCCTCCCTTATCGATCCAAACGACCGCAATCGCGTGCAGGGGCCTGTCCCAAATGTTCCTAAAACGGTTTAATATAAGCCCTCCCGTACTTGGAGGCGGTATGGTAGCAAGGTAGTGACAGTGCCCCGGATACCTAGATCCAACGACAGGAGACGAGGGGGAAGGGCAATTGACCACATCGATGTACTCATACGCTTAGAGCGTTGCTCCTCCCCCACTTCACACCTTCCACATTCCACACACCGGCCTATAACTCCTCTACCAGTGTAAAAAGAACATCACATAAGAAAAGAAAAGAATATTTGTATTTGAGGAATGATACTCACGTTCCCTAGTTTATTTTTGGCGCACTACCCTCGCCCATGTGACGCTAGGCTAACATAAGGTCAACAGCCGCTCGCAGGCCTCTCCGTATCATTCTAGCAGGATGCCCCACCTTCTCCAAAACCCCCTCCCACTAAGCCGACTTTAGCCGCCTAACACACCACAACCCCCCGCCTTCCCCCGCCCCAGCGCTCATTTCCCAATACTTAACTTCCCCCACTCCTTCCTTCGCTGACCTCTCCCACTCACCACTCACTCTTACTCGTCTCTCATCCTCAACACTCACCATATATCCTTATATGATTATGGTGTTCTCGGACTACCCTATTCCCTGACTCTGCACGCTCCTCCTACTCCTACTCGGGCGACGGCGAGGAGAAGTCATTCTTTGTTAACACCTCCGGAGACTACTATACCTTCATTCACCAGTCTCTCACAAATCTCTCCACCATCACTTCGCTCATATGATGTACCTCATAACCCATCCCCAACCCTGTGCACGTGCCGCAACCACCCCGCTACCCCCACGCAGCCCCCACACCCTCCCTTACAAACAGCTAGTCAGAATAATCACTACAAAAACCCCCCGACAACCAGTCAGTGCGCAGTACCTGAGAACATAGAGCGCATACCCCCCAACCTTCAGCTCCACTGGAACCGCACACTCATGGTCCGCGCCCCCCCACCCTTACTCATCCCCGTCACCTCCCCTCTTCTTATCTCTTCTCCCTTTATCACACGGATTTTCGTCTAACCCCTCCTCTACTCTCAATCTGGGCAGACTTATGGGGTCTGGCTACCTATGAGACACAATGGAACAGCTCCTTACCCTGAGAGTCACCAGGCCCGACTACCACTGGCCTTTCCCCACCCTCCAGCTACTCAGCACCTTGCGACGCTCCTTTTCTCCTTTTCCTGCCACCGCCCACGCAATTGAAGTTACCCATTCAGAACCGCGCAACCGATTTTAGTGTGTCCTCCCCCACCACTCCAACTCTCGTACAGTTGCCACCTTCCCCACTTTTTTCGTCACTCTCACCCAAGGGACCTGACTCCAAACGGGCCAGCCAGTTGATAAAAAAACAACAATAAATTATATGAACCAAAAATATTGGTCCATACTGATTAAAGTGAGTTGTTTATTCTATCACTGATTACATTGTGAATTGGTTCAGAGATTGTCTATGTAGCAGTTACTTTTTCTAATGCCTTTTCTCCTTGTATGCCTTTGTACCCAGTTAAGCAGCTGGCAAATTCCTAGTGAGGTGACAGAGTTGAAAAAGAAGCATGATGCTGATGCTTTGCAGGCTCAATCCCCATCAATATTGAATGTTAATGAGTCTACTGAAAAAGGATCTGCTCCTATTAGTTTAAGCATACCTGCTGTTAGTACTGGTGGTCGTGACGCGACATCTCTAAGACCTTCATTAGTTCCAGGATCTTCTGCACTGGATCTTGTAAAAAAGAAGTTGATGGATTTTGGTACTCCGCTTGCTGTTTCTTCACCAGCCCCAGCCTCGTCAGGAGTAATATCATCTGAAGTAAATGGATCAAAAACACTTGAATCTACAACCAGAGTTCCACAAAAAGAAAATAGCAAAGAGAAGTCAAAAGAAGCTAATGACAATGGCAATTTGTCTGAGTCCTCTTCAGATTCAGAGGATGATGAGAGTGTACCAACCAAAGAGGACTGTATCATCCAATTCAAGGTCTTTTTTTTTGAAGATTTTATTACTTCATAAGCAATTCTAGTTTTATTTTTCATGATTTTATGGCCTACATTAGTTTTATGCATACACAAGTGCATTCATCTGTTTACTTTGGTTCTGTTTACATTTGTAGTTCATTTTGATTTTTTGTGCAAACAATTAAATATGATACTAGTATGTTCTCAGTACTAGTTTCTAACTTGCTTCTAGGTTGAAAGTAAGACTGAGCCCATGCCCTTTCACCTACATCCTGGTGCTAGCACTAAAATTCTTTTTTGCTAGAACTTTTTCCATGACCCGTGTATCAATGTTCTTTCCAACACATGATTTGCCATGGCGTGGAAGCCTTTACACCTCCTTTTAGATATAGCAATTAAATGTTTACCATGTGTGGAGAGTAGAGACACATGTCCAACAGGAGAGACTGATAATTGATAAGATGGGAGTGCTGGATTGTATCTAATGAGAGATTGGTAAATAAGAAATCTGAATTTTAATTTTTAAACTAGCTCTACTTGGAAATGGAGATCTCATAGGGCGGAGAATAGAATTGTAGAGTGTAAATTTGGTGTGCGCTGACTTAGCTACAGCATATGAGTCTAAGTGCACTGGCCTTCGTCCTCCCTGCGCATGGCGGGAGGTTATGCATTGGACTGTCCTTTTAGACTTTGAATGGGGCTGCAATGTGGTGCTGCAGTGTGAGAAACATCTAGGAAGTGATGAGAGGAATTCCGTGTTTTCATATCTTGACGGTAGGAGATGGAACTAACTATTTGTTTTGGGAAGACACTTGGCAGGTCGAAAGGCTTCCAATGGCTTACAATCTGATATAAAATAAAGTTTTTACGGTCATGGACATGTTTGAGTTTTATGATTGTAAAAGTAGCTGTACTTCACGCTTTACGGGGTTTGCACAAGCTGGAAATTGCTCAGTTATATTTTTTTCTGTGGTTCTCCTTTTCATAAATCCTTATGTAGTTCATTATACTTGTGCTTGTCTTTGAACACTATCCAGTGGCTCCTTATTGTTGTTCAGTTAGCTTCTTTGCTGTAAGTACTCTAACAATGGTTTTTGGACTTTGGGCATACCATCATTTTGTCCCTTGCATTCAGTTGAATCTTTGCTTGTTGAGTTTTGCTCTTTGGTCTAAATGTATCCCATGTCTGTGAAATTTCCAGGAGATGCTGAAGGAACGTGGAGTAGCACCATTCTCAAAGTGGGAGAAGGAATTACCAAAGATAGTGTTTGATCCGCGCTTTAAGGTTTGTTGAAACTAAAGACTTTATGTGGGACTTAGTGGCCTTTTCTTCACCTCCTAAAAGACAGGTTTATCTCTATAAATCGTACATCTCCTAGACTGCAATTTATGAGTTCCATCCTCTTAAGGAATGCAGTGCTTGTTTGGTTTATCATCCATTTAACTAAGGTCCTCTTTTTTCTGTCAAAAGCTATTTGTCATTCAAAGTAGGCAGAATTTGAAAGATACAAACCAAATTTTAAAAAGTGACATTAGAAGAGTTCTATATGTGGAGGACAACCTATATCTAGGAAGCAGCAAGTTACACGAAAAGGTAATTTCATGTTTTGGAGCAGTAAAAAGTCTATTACGGAAGTGCTTGTCATTGAGCCTTTTTCAAGCACTTCAAATGGCCCATCTGCTATAGGCGTCAACTTGGTCTTCCTCTAGTTCAGGGAACCTCTCTTTATAGACATGTACTTCTAACACACATCTCAAATGATCAACATGCTCATCCATATCTTTACTATAAACTACCACACACTTGCCAATAAAAAGTTCCATAAACATTATTCATCAAACGCTTGAAGGTACTATGAGTGTTAGTGAGACCAAAAAGCATCACCAACCATTCATATACACCAAACTCATCTCTGGGTTTCATCTGAATTTGATGGTACACTCCTAAGATCTATCTTAGAAAAGATATATGAACCACTCAACTCATCAAGCATGTCATCTAAAGGGGATTGGCGATATTTTACCGTAATCTTGTTGATGGCACGACGATCATGACAAATGCCAAGTCCTATCCTTCTTTGGAACTAGTATGATCGGAATCACACTTGGGCTCATGTTTTCTCCCCGGCTCCTTTGTCAAGAAGCTCCCCAACTTGTCTTTGAAGGTTCTTTATCCTTGAGTTGCTTCTATAAGTCACTTTGTTTGGTAATTGAGAACCTGGTACGAAGTCAATTTGTTTTCAATCCACCTAAGGGATGGCGATCCCTGTGGAAGCTCCTCGACGGAACACATCCTCATAATCCTGCAAAAGATAAGAAAGAGGCCTAGGAAAAGAAGATATTAATTCATTAGTATGGAAAGAGTAGTCCCTATGCATGATAAGAACCACCGGACCTTGCTCCTGAAATCTCCTTCCTAACCTCCTTTTAGCTTGATAAGAGGACCACCTTATCCTCCCCTTAGGCTCCGTATTTCTCTCACTCACTCCTTAGGACTCTTCTCAGTTCTCTCTTCTCACTATTTCCTCCTTCCACAACCTTGCCTTTCTCCATTGGCTCCTTCATCTTTCGATATCCCTCTTTAACTCAGCTCTGATACCAATTTGATCCAAGCCAAAAAATAACAATGAAACCCTAAACTAAGAAGAAGATAACAAATATAGTTAGATTGACACGAGAATGAAATTAATTTGAAACCCATAGCTCTTTGATAGCTAAACTTCAATTAGTGGAATCCAAAGAAGCACCTGAAGTAAACCTCAAGGGAATTGAATTCACCTCTCAAACAAGTAATAGCAAAGTACCTACGTGTTAAACAATGAGAACAATATCAATAATCATCAAAACTTAGGTCTAAATGAGCTATTCTTGGCTATTTATAGTTGAGACTAAATATTACATGAATGTCCAAAAGTGGCACTTCAAAAATTGCTAAAATACCCCAAAAGGCATGACTTGTGGTGGACCTGCAGTCATATGGGACCATTTGCGGTCCGCACGTCGCTTGTTGCATAGTTGGTTGCACATTCAGGCCTGAATCTGACAGTTTCCTGCTTCTGAGATGCAACCTGATGTTCGGCCATATGTGTATGATGTGGCCCATATGACTCCTCTGCTCCTACCGTATCCTGAGTTATGGTGAAGATACACCCTGTATGTTGATTACGTGAACCGTACTCTGCTCCTCATGTTGAGTCAGAACTCCTTCCTTCATCCATTTTGTTTTCCGAGGTGATCTTCATGATGTGGAATCCCTGGGATGGCATCAAAATGTGTTCAAGTGCCTCCATCTTTATGAGCAGTCCTTGTAGTGCTTGGAGATCCCAAGCTTGACTCCTTTTGAACGGTCTTGATGCAACTTGACTTGCATCATTCCCCTTGATTGATATGGCTGATGAGCTTTTTGGTTCATAGATAAAGGAGATCACCACTCATACCTTCTACTAATGTAGAACAGCCCAACATTGGATAAACTAAGAATAGGATGTGACATACTTTGACACAGTGATACCATGTTACGGAAGTGGACATTGGGTTCAAACTCAAAAGCTAGTTCATAAGACGAGGGTTGTCAATACCACATAGGGAGACCACAACCCATATCCCCAACCTATGTGGTTCTAACAAAAACTACATCGTTGACATTGATTATCTGCAAGCTAATAACTCTGAGACCACTTCAAACTAGATGGTCTATTCATGAGAAATTCTAGTAATATGTATATCCTCTTCCAGGTCCAGAGCTACCATATAAGCATTTACGGATAACCATGTTACCAGTTGTTTTTATAATCTCTTATTTGTGATGCTTTCTTCATTACCTTCCTAAATAGTGGGTCTCCCTGTCCAGGCTATTCCAAGTTACAGTGCTAGAAAAGCTCTGTTTGAGCATTATGTCAAGACACGTGCAGATGAAGAAAGAAAGGAGAAGCGTGCAGCACAGAAGGCTGCAGTTGAGGGCTTCAAGCAATTACTGGAAGAAGCAAAGGAGGTTTATCTTGTTACTAAGCTCTCTTTAGTTCTTTTCAGATGTAATCTCACAATATTCTTCTTCTAGTTTCAGTTTCAAAGAAATATTTTTCTACTAGTTCTTCTGTCACAGTGGAATATCTAATTTTTACTTGGCATGATTAAAATTTTATTTGCTTAAGGTAGTTAAATGTCTGATTTATACGTGGCAACAGTGGGGGGAGGCATTTTGGTTTGAGGACAAGTTAATTTGGGATTAGTTATGCTAGCATTAGTTATCCTGTTTTTATCTTTTTATCGACTGTTTGGTTTGTTGTGTTAAAGATAAACTTTCATTGCACAAATTCTAAGAAGTTTGTCTTCTCAAAAAAAATTCTAAGAAGTCTGTTTACATGAACTCTCTCCATCTTATTTAGTAGAAATAGGGTTCGAGGGATCTCATGGGTATTTGTGTCATTTCATTGTTTATCTTGGGATAATTAATCCGGGTACTATTATTGCATCCCCTGGCAAAGATAACTTAACTCAGTACTTATTACTAATTCTTTTTTTTTTTAACAAAGATAATGTTGTGTTCATAAGCATTAAGGATATGTTGGTGACCTCCAAAAATTGGTTTCCAACAAGAGAAAAAAACAAAAAGGCTAATAGATTACAAAGAGCCTATAAAATCCAAAATTCTAACTTATCCTAGGATTAGTAACCAAACAAGGGATAAGGCGGGACTTAATTTTTATCCCAAGACTATCTATGCTTGTCCAACATACCAAACGACGCCTATTAGTTTAAGGTCAAATGGGGATTTTTGTTGGAGGTCTCAAGTTTGAAACCACTTACCAGTGAAAACAAGAGGTTTGCCTTCTGGGTCGAGCTTTGTGCACCGGGCTTGGCTAGTGCGGGTTACCTCTCCTATGTGGTTTGCGAGCTATTGCATAGGAGCGGAGTTTTTACCCTGCGCACCAAAGGGTAGCGGCTGCGGGTTACCCTTGTCATAAGAAAAGGGGGGAAAATTGGGAAAGGGGGGAAAATTGGGACGAAACAAGTATATTTTTAAAGCATTATAAACAGTTTGGTATATAGTAATATATGATATACCTTTCCTTGGAAAATAAGCATTCACTCAGGGCAAAGGGCATAAATTGTTTCCAAGTTGAACTTTTTATTTGAACATGAAAATTTTAGGGCTTACACTGCTTGCTGAATTATGTCCAGGATATCAGCGAGGATACTGATTATCAATCATTCAAAAAGAAATGGGGTCATGATCCACGCTTCGAGTCCTTAGATCGAAAGGAGAGGGAAGTGCTTCTGAATGAGAGGTATTATTCAACTGGTTCAATCTTGGTTTAAGTTTCAATTACTCTCTGTCGCTTATTTCCTGATATTTTTCTCATCTTAGCCTTAATAAATGACTTGATATTTTTTTTTACACACTATTTTTGTACTCTCCTTCCCCTAGTTTAAAAAAACTTGACTTGCGTTCATTTTTTGTCAAATCCTAGAATACTTAAATCTAACTTGTTAAATGGACGTTTTCCATAGCATAAACTAATACTACATTATATTATTGTAGTTATTATGCGAGTCCTTAGTAGCTTTAAATGTCCAGACAACTTAATTTTTCCTGCCATCTTCCACTTGAAGTGCAGAATTTGAAAAAAACAGAATCCCATATGAACCATGATATATTACCAAATGCCATGGGAACTCTGGAAGTGTGGAATTGTAGTCCAGGGATTGAGAAAGTCATATGTTTTACTAGCAAGTTTAATTCTCCATAATGTTTCTACCTCTTGATCAAATCTTCAAATCCACACTATTGCAATAAACTAGTCCTATGAATCTTCAAGTGCTAGACACCAAGGCCCCCTGAATTCCTATCTAAGGAAACAGTTTCCTACTTC
Organism: Solanum habrochaites; assembly: GCA_027704765.1. Lineage (NCBI taxonomy): Eukaryota > Viridiplantae > Streptophyta > Magnoliopsida > Solanales > Solanaceae > Solanum > Solanum habrochaites. The sequence continues at coordinate 2,377,643 of JAKWJA010002492.1, forward strand.
ACTGGGTTGAAGGATTTCTGTTCTCCATTTCCTGGCCACAAGAAGTTCCTTTGAAGCTTATCCAACCTCTTGGCCACTAATACAGGTAAGGAAAGAGGCTCATTGTATAAATAGGTATGGAACCGAACACACCATTGATCAACGAGAAGAATGAAAGTGATTGACACATGAGTTCCTAGAACTGTAGCATTTAGGTGGCTTTGCCTAGAAGCACATACGCTTGTATTGCGCTCCCACAACCCCATTTTCACAGTTTAGGCTGCTCCGATTTTGCTCGCCGCTACTACGGGAATCACTTTTGTTTTCTTTTCTCCTGGCTACTAAGATGTTTCAGTTCGCCTGGTTGTCTCTTGCATGCCCATGAATTTTATTTTTTGGAAATGAGGTGGGGTGGGTTGGGGGATTTGCACCATCGTTGCGAGTGTTCCACCTTTTTTTAGTTGATGATCTGAGAATTTGTAATGGTAACATATAACAAAAGAGATTTTTACAAGAAGAGAACTTTATTTTAGGTTGTGCAAGTTTGTGTTGCGACTATGCTCAGTTGCTGGAGGACTAATCAATGTAGTTAACATTCTCTGATCTTATTCTTTTGCTGGTCTGGATTTGTTTTTCTCCTTTTGGTTCGTGGCAGTTTTAATATGATTTTATGTATTTCCATTTTTCTTTATAATGATCCGGTTGTTTAGGCAAGATGTATGTACTGTGTAGGGTTCTTCAGCTTAGGAAAGCAGCTCAAGAAAAAGCTCATGCTGTACGTGCTGCTGTAATATCTCAGTTCAAGTCCATGCTTCGAGAACAAGGAGATATTACTTTAAATACACGGTGGTCAAAGGTAGGTTTATATGTTGAGCTGTTTTTACTTGCTTGCAAATTGGTTGCTTTCTCTGCATTGGCATCCCTAGTTAAGATTGGAACTTCTGATGTTCCTTGCTTAATTCTGTATAGAGTAGTATGTGGCGTCTTCAACTTCTTAGTTTTCTGGAGTTCTGTTACATTTTCACTTCCTTTTAATTTTCTGAACAAACCTTTCATGTTCTCAATATGGTCGAACATTCTTCATAACTAATGCCATGTTAAACTCCAATTCTTCTTTAACTCTACAATGTCATCAAATTTATCAATAATTTCTTAACTTTGTGAAGTAAAACAAGAAGCCCATTACTTTAAATTAAGTGGCACAGGTTTATGCTGGGTGGTGCCAAAATAATTGACTTCCCTTAGACAGAATATCTCATCATTTCTTTTGTATTAAGACAGAATATCTCATCATTTGTTTTATGAAATTAAAAGTATAGTGGATCACACTCCGAGATAATGTTTTTTATCTTAGAAAGTAAAAATAAAGGTAGCATCAACTTGAAAGAAAGAGCGTAGCGGAATAATAGAATTAAAAACCTTGCTTTCTGGAACTAAGATAATAGTCAAAACATCGATCAGTATCCATTTGAATTAGGTGATGAATATCATGTCTGCAAATCAACAAGAGAAAAATGATTTGTTCGTTGTTTCATTGTTTTATTTTCTCAGTCAGTCCCCTGTCGTCTTTCCTTAAAACCAATGGAAGTTATGCTCGGGTTTTCAATATTCATACGGTTCTTGCAGTTTTGCCCATTTCTTGAAATGCTCATGGGGGACAAAAACTACTTGCCCTTGTTTTGGTTTTGATGAATACTCTATATAAAGTTTAGTTAAAATTTTTCTTTTCCCCCAAGTTATCAGTCCCCTGTCGTCTTTCCTTAAAACCAATGGAAGTTATGCTCGGGATTCCAATATTCGTACGGTTCTTGCAGTTTTGCCCATTTTCTCTTTGATGTTTGTTTTTTTTTTTTCTGATTTTTTTTTTTTTTTTAATTTTTTTTTCTTCTTTCTTTTTTTTTTTTCTTATTTTTCTTGAAATGCTCATGAGGGACAAAAACTACTTGCCCTTGTTTTGGTTTTGATGAATATTCTATATAAAGTTTAGTTTAAATTTTTCTTTTCCCCTAAGATGCGATTTTCTGCTGATATTAGGTGAAGGATAACTTAAGAAGTGATCCTCGTTATAAGTCTGTTAAGCATGAAGATAGAGAGACTTTATTCAATGAGTATCTATCGGAACTGAAGGCTGCTGAACAGGAAGTTGCACGAATTGCAAAAGCAAAACATGATGAAGAGGTGAGTTCTTTTCCAACGAATACAACATTACCATTCTACAAAAATAACTCTGTTTCTTCCAATTTTTGGCACCTTATTTTTCTTTGTTTAAGCATTTCTTCTTTCGACTTGGCTTTTGTTATATTATTTTATGAATATTTATTAGGGTAATCCAAGTTTAATATCATACTATATCATTTTGGGTTTGTGTTCTCTCTCTCTCATATTATGGTCTTCCTTTTTTGGTGGGGGAGTTAGATATGTCTCAACTATCTTTCTAAAATATGGTTTTTAAATTTTTCCTATTAACCTGTAACTAGTTATATATTTTAAATCTCAATGTGGAACTTAAGTGTACAGATAACACCTATGATTTGACTCTAACATGCAGCTAGTTCCTTGTCACTTCTCTTATTTACTTATCGCATAACCAGTTACGTCGTAAATCTTAATTTGGCACTTAAAACATACAGATAACACCATTTGGATTGGCTTAAAAAGTAGTTTTTAAAAAGCAGATTTTTAACGTATAAGTCAAAAAATAAAAAGTAGGGTAGAGTCCTACTTTTGACTTATTTTAAGTTATTTTAAATTTGCTAAACACTCCCAAAAGCTAAAAATGACCTGAAAATAAGTTTGACCAACTTCTGAGTGAATCCTACCAGGCTCTTAGCATGTGGCTAATTCGTTGTCGCACACCCCAACCCACCCCGTCCTCTCTCTCTCTCTCTCTTTTGAACATGCACACATATTATATATAGGGGTTAGAACTTTTAATGGCCGTTTGTAGAGAGGACGAACACTTAAACCCCTATATTCTTAATTCTCTCTATCTCTCTCTGTCTTATGTTATTTCCCATGAATCCAAATGCACCTAGTTCCTCGAAGAAAATGCTCGAATCCAATTGGAACCTATCGTTGAAAGAAAATGAATTTGTACCTAACTCAATTTCAAAAGCTAGTTCATCAGAGGTGAGAATTGCTCAAAACCATATAAGGTGACAATTCATACCTTCGACAAAGATGAAACTCTAACACCTCTTAACACGCTGCGTAGGTCATCTCTTCCGGTAGTGTTTAATCATATTCATTTGTTTTTATTCAATGGTTGTCTTTTAACTCTGTCGATTCAAGCCACTGTGTTTGTGCCTCCAACTAAGGGCTCTCACTGATTCTCTCTATTATGTTGATTGTGGTAGACAACAAATAATGTTGCTTTGTGATTTTAATTAATTTTACTTATTTGAGTTATGTGTGTATTTGGACCTTCAATCTGAAGTTTCGGAAAAATCTGTATGTAGTACACGAGGTTCTAAAGATGTTAATGTCTATCTGCCTGACTTTTTAGGATAAATTGAAGGAAAGAGAACGTGCTTTGCGAAAACGTAAAGAAAGAGAAGAACAAGAAGTGGAGAGGGTGCGGTCGAAAGCTCGTAGAAAAGAAGCTGTTGAATCTTATCAAGCCTTGCTGGTTGAAATAATTAAGGATCCTCAGGTATTATCTTGTATAGACCCCAAACTGTTGCAAGGAAATATCTTAGAACGTGTGTCATGGATCATATCCGATCATTTGATTAGACTGTTTGTCTGGATAGTTCAAGAACCTTGAAACAGAACTTCTGCTTCATCCTAATAAGCTCATCAGCGGTTTGCCTGCCTTCATCTTAATTAAGAAACAAAATCCAAAAGAACTTTCTTTGTTGCAAAGTCCATCGATTTTTACACGGTTGGTTTGCCTTCCTAAATTAACTGTGTTGTAAATAGCAATGCTCCTTGGTGCTCATCATTTATGTAGTTATAATTCTTGAGTTTGGGCTTTACAATTGTGTTTACTATGTGGTTAACTGTTGAAAGGTCATTCCATTTTATTCTCTGGATGTCTATTTTCAATTTTTTGAGATATCCTTCTGCCTTGCACCCAAGGCTTCTTGGACAGAGTCAAAACCTAAATTAGAGAAGGATCCCCAAGGACGTGCAGCTAATCCTCATTTGGATCAGTCGGACTTGGAAAAGCTTTTCCGGGAACATGTGAAGGTGTTGTATGAGGTGAGATGACTAATGTTGTTCTTTTTTAGGTTAATGTTATCCTTGTTATCTGCTTTGTAGAGGGAGTTGATACTTGCAAGAGTTGCTAATATTTATCTAATCTGAGTTACTTGCATAAGGTTGTGCAATTTCATAGAATTTGTTGTTTTATTTTTTTCCTGTATCTCATAGGATCAAGAAGCTCTTTTTTGTCCGTATAAGGTTGCAAAAAAAAAATATTTTTTTCATGACAAGGGAGACTTGCAGCCGCTGCCCTTTTAGTGCGCATAGGATAAAACTCCCGCTCCTATGCAATAGCTCACGAACCACAATAGGAGAGGTGACTTGCACCTCACAAGCCCGGTCCGAAAAGCTTGACCCAAAAGGCATTCCCCTTGCTTTCACTGGCAAGGGGTTTCAAACTTGAGACCTCCAACAATGTCTCAAGCCCAAACCATTCGGCCACCCGAAGGATTTAACAAAAAGAAGATATTATTGTTTCTTCCTTTCATCAATAATTATCTTTTTTGTTTTGATAAAAATAAGATATTATTGATAAAGGGAAGAAACAATGGCAGTAGAAGTGTACCAGAAAGTAGTAAATTGGTTTTCGACAAGAGTCACCTATCGTTTATACAAACAAGAATCTTGTGGGTGCACTAAGAAGCGGTGAGGGGGCAATAAGCTATTCCGCTAAAGTAAAATCATTCTCTACTCCTCAAAAAATCTTCTTTTACTCTCCCTGCAAATTTTCCGCATAAGGGCTAGAAAAGCCACATCCAATGCCCTCTTCTTTTCGGACTTCTGAATGTCCAACTAAACATAACTTTCTTTACCTTGCATGATATCATCGAAGACTGAAACATCCCGGTGTCAATCAGATGTGATCACACACATGAAAATTTTTACCCCTCTCCATCTTTCAAAATTGAAGATATTACTAATTAATTCTTTGTTGAGTTTCTCAATTACAAGTGGATTAAAATATTTTGAAGTATTGATAAGCTCTCTTCATAAGTTGCTTAAAAATAATAAAGCTGTAATCGATGTGTGTAAGTACAGCTTTTTCCTTTCATATCTGATTGTAAGTGTTCTGTATCCCCCTTCATTGCTTGAAATTTATTAGCAGTTCGCATTATTCAAAACAGACGTGTGTATGGTTGTTTGTTATAGCCCCTGTTATGCATGCAGTTTATCTGTTTCATCGTTTATCAAGAAAATCGTATTCTTCTTTATTCTTATACTATATATTTTGGTTTACCAGCGGTGTGTACAAGAGTTCAAAGTTTTGTTAGCCGAGGTCATAACTGTTGAAGCTTGTTCACGAGAGACGGAAGATGGTAAAACAGTTGCAAATTCTTGGTCAACAGCCAAACAACTACTCAAAGGTGATCTCAGGTATTCAAAAATGGCAAGAAAAGATAGTGAAACCTTATGGCGCAGATATGTTGAGGATATTCATCGGAGGCAAAAGTCAACACTCGATGAAGCAGACAAGGCAAGAAGTAAAGGATCTTCTGATTCAAGGAGAAGGTGAAGCAAGAAGCAGTAAATGTAACTATTTCTACCTTTCTCGACCTTTCGTCTAAGATCAAGAGTAGTAGTCCTCAAGCATTTAGGTTGATCTATACATTCGACAGGACATTCATCTTTTTTCCGCCAGTTTCTTGGCAGCTTATTTATCCATTCAAAGCCAGTGTTTAGAACTTTGTCAAAACTAAGCTTTCATACTTAGGTGGTCATGTTGTAGATTTGATTTCTTTTAATTCCATGTATGTTAGAATTTGAGATCACAGCAAATTCTCTTTCGTAGTATTGAATCGAATCGAATCAATCCCTTTTCCATTTGCTTGGAATGTTTTGTGAGATCGTTTGACAGACTCAGAATTGAGTATTATTGTACTTTTCCCTTGTTGATTTCACAGTTTTTTGTGGCACGATGAGTGGTGTATGTTGAGGTAAGAACTCGTGCCATCAAAACAATGTACAATATCGATAAGTGCTAATGTACATTATGATGCAACTAGTAGGCTAAGAATAGTAAATATGAATCTTGTTGAAACAAAATATTACATCACACTAGTGATTGTCTAAAGAGTATGACTGTATTACAAAATTTTCAATTTGAGTACTCTTCGCGTCATTGATTCTATGTAGATCATGACCTAGGCCGCAACAGCTAAGTTAACAAGAGCAAACGCGAGTCTACCTTGTTATTTTGTTGGAATAAAATCGGCAGGGGGTTTAATAGGATTGTCTTTATCAGGGTCTTTCTCTTTCTCTTCTTCCTTCTCTTTCTCTTCGTCTTCATCTCCCTCTTCCTCTTTCTTTTCTTCTTCTTCCTCCTCCTCTTCTGGAGGATCGCCTGGCATAGGAGGTGGCAAGGGAGTTTTCATGGGACTGAATTGAGGAAATATATCTGCTCTTCGTCCGGGCTTAGGTCTTTCCCATTCCTGCCAACAAACATGTTTCATCAAAATGCCTAGCAGCTTTCATGTCAAAATTCTAGAAAGCAAAATGCAGTATCATTGGGTACCAGATTCTTGACATACCAAGGTTAGCTACTTGGAAGAGACGGTACACCTCTTAATTGGAATATGAATAACTTCGATCAATTCATGTCTCCCCTCTCTCCAAGACAACTAAAACTTTACCAGTGGATATCATTCAAGAGGAAAGAGGGGAGGATCAAACTAAGACCAATAATTAACTTGTCGCAGGTTTCATAAAGCAACGGTCACTGCTTATGGACCTAAACTTGGGTGGATCTATCCATGGCTACGAAGAAATTATCCCTTTTTCCAGCAGTTTCTACACCTTCAATGATTAGATTTTCTCCACTACTTTCTGATGAATGATTGACAGGAAAAGATTTTCTTGGCTTCAAAAGTAGGTTATGTAGACCTAAAACCATTCTTCTAGGTTGTTTCAACAGGCCAAATAGCAGATAAATGCTATGCTTGAGATTGCAAGAAGAACAACTCCTCTTAAAAACTGACTAATCTAACAAAAGGGCTAACTTTATTATGAGGATAGAAAATTTGGTTTCGCTCCGCGTATAATTTTAGAAATTTCATTCTATTTTTGACCACATAAAATCGAAATTGGTAACTTTATAGTTTTGAGTATAATGCACAATTTATTTCATCCAAACAGCAACAATCACTCACACTTAAATAACCACTAACGTAAAAAACCCTACCTTGTGGAGGAAGATAGATTGGTTTCAGAGGACCCTCGGCTCGATTGCAACAAATCAAAGTAGGTATAGAAAGCAAAAACAGCAGTGAAGAATACAGAGCAACTAATAAGGTAACAGTAATAACAACAAAATAGTGTGATAATCGAAACACAACAAACAACAAATGATGATAGAAAGACACTACAAGTAAAAGTCTAATACTACCCAACACACCGCCCAGCTTAAACCCGTCGGAAAGCAAGACAACACTCCACTACTAATCTGCTAAGTTGAAGTTGCACCACAGGTTTAACATATCAAATGGCAATTTTCATATGCTATTTTTACCTCTATACCCCCCCAACCAAAACATTCTTACCTAACTCACCCTCAATATTTCTCCCCCCACCCTCACACCCATTCGGTAACCCCATTCTACGGGATAACCACGCCCTCCTTATTTACCACCCTAACTACCTACGCCCCTCACTGCCTCCTCCCTTCTCTTTTTTTCTATCAGATTTGGCACAATTCAAATCGTCCAAATAGCAAACAACAGCTCACACTTAAACAACCAAAAACCATATCTAGATTTTAAGCTATCATTACAACTTCTACATAATATATTTTACTCTTAGCACAGACTAAGCTGCAGTTCATAATAGCTAATAGAAGAACACATCTACAATTAAAGTTAAATACCAGACAAAAATGAGTTTTCGAAGCTTACGATAGGGAAGTCCAGAGGAGAACGTTGAGTCTTCTTCTCTTCTTCCGGTGCCATACGCACTATCTGTGAACTCCTTCTAGATCTAGAATAACACAGAGATGTCGGTCTCAAAAACGGCATTAAAGCAACGGTGTGTGGCGGCTGAGAGAATGAGCAAGTTAAGAGGCCACTACACGACGGCGACGACGATGTTGAGGATACGGAACCGGAGCGGTTTAACATCGCCGCCGTACATGGCGGCGGAGAAGATAACGCCGGCACAAGAGACGATAACGCCATTGGAGTTGCGGCAGAGAGAGGCTTTTTTTCGCTTCTTCAGCTACTTTGAGATATTGGCGGTGGAAAATGTATTGGGCTTTTTTGAGGCCTTAGAATTCATTTACATTTTAGGCCCATCAAAGCTAAAAGGATAGTTTAACATTCGGACTTTAGAGGTCGGTTTTTTTAGCGTTAAAAATTTAAAGATATAAATCGATCTTTTGACATAAAATTGACGTTGCATCGCTAGAGATCCACATGCACATACAATTTTCAATATGTATATATTGAATTCAGTTGTTCGGATAAATATTTAATGACTTCATATAGATATACATGTATATATATACAATTGATCAAGGACGGATATAGATTACGATTGCGAAAATGCAATAATGTTTGCACGAATCATGATTTGCTTCAAAAAATATAATAAATAAATAAATTTCGTCTCTTAGTTGATCACACATACATTAAGCTTTTACTCAGCGAATACACACTTACAATCAGATATTGTATTGCGTATTCAGTTAGTGTGATTTTTTTTATACGTGTAGATAGTATTTTTTTTTTATATGTTATTAAATGAAAATATTGCTACAATTTTGAAGAAAAATAAAGGGCTTTCGCTATATTTAATAAAAACGAGTACAAATATCTCTACTCAACTCATTATTTTATTTCAATTCTCAACCTAAAAAATGGCTTGTCTTTGTCTATATTTATTTTTTTATTCTTAAAAACATGATAAGTTTTGTGAAAATGATTATCTTATATATTATGCTTTGTTTTAAGTGGAATTATTTAGATTCTTAATTAAACATCAATCAATTCACTACCTCAATTAGTTCAATGGTTAATTGTTGAGATGACCAATAATTCAATTAATATATATAAATAAATATAGAAATGTTCTTATTATATTTAAGAAAACCTATGAAAAGAGATTAATAATTAAAATATTTTAATCCATTTGTAATTTAATAACTCAATAAAAAAAAACTAATTAGTGATTTCTCCAATTTTGAAGGATGGATGGAGGTAATGTTGAAAAAATAAATCAAAACTTTATAATATTTTCTTCCATTCATTTGTTAAAGATAAAAATAAGAATTGAAATGCAACAAATGTAACAAAATATAAATTAAATTTTTTATATATAAGTGTCCGTTTTATAGAAAGAATTGGTCCGGAGATCTAATAATCTATGGAGAATGAAAATTCTGGAGACAGATATGCAATTCACAATACTTTTAGAATTTTATATTACTATTTAAAAAAATAACTCTTAGAAAATATTCCTTTAAATAACTATTTCAAAAAAAGATTCTCAATACTCTCATTTGATTTGTTTTCCCTCTAAACAACTTTGACACATTCTTTATTCCTTTATTTTCCTTTTTAACTTCAAATGGTTGATAGCATCACAAAGTTTAATTTGAAACAAAGAAATTATATGACTATTTTTTTGGGCTATTTACGCGTGTTTAGTATTTGTATTGAGATTTTGATCAATTTAAATCTGTATCACGTAATATATAATATTTATTTAAAAAGAAATACTTCATATTATAAATTATTTTATATTTAAATTTTCGAAAATAATTTAAAGAGAAATGATATGAATTAAATATATTTATACTTTGATTTTTTTTTCTAGAAAGAAGAAAAACAAATAATTACACTAAACTTCCTTTTCAAAAATTGTGATACAAAGCTAATGAATTTAATCAATTAAATAGATGATTAAACTTCACCTTTTTTCTTTCTAGAAAGTAATTAAAAGAATAAAATGATTACATAGAATCACCTACTTTTCATTTCAAATTTGACTAGAAAAAGTTACTATAAATCTTTTTAAAAAAAAATTATAATTAGGATCAAATATGTTAGATTTCGGCCGTTGGATGAATGATCAATTAGTGATCAACGGTTGAGATTGGTATAACATCCATTATCGTGATTTATAGAGAAAATGACAAAATGGTCCATTATATTTGAAGGTAGTTCAAAATAGTCCGTTAAATATGCATCGATAAGATGTAATTCGGAATTTGGTGTAATTTTTTAAGGTGTAATTTTTGCTATATCTTATATCTCGGTGTTTAGTGCAATGTTCTATGTTGCATTTTAAAAAAGATTTAACGAGACTCACTTATAGACATTTAAATAGATTTGTGAATATATTAGAGGAGATAAGATTAGATAGAGGATATACGCGATAACATGAAAATGACCTCCATGATGAAAAGAACGCAGAAAACAAGATTGAAATGATCGAACATAAAAAGGATCAGGAACATATATGCTGTAACATAAAGGTGTGTGAGTTTGATGATGATAGGCCAATGAAAAATTGAAAATGATTGTTATACAAGACGTTACTCTCCTTTCAAATTCACTGATTTTATATTCAGGATTTCAAATTCAACATATGAGAATTACACTCGTTTAATATTTAACCCAATACTTACGATATGTGCTACTAGAATATCATAAAGCTCGAACAAGTAGAAAATCAGTAGGTCGCCAAATGATTTCTTTGCTTTCAACGGTACAATAACTTAAAGCACCTTATTTCTTCGTCTTCACCTTATTAATTTATCCACATTATCGTCCTCTTCAATTTTAACAATTACTTTAATTACATTTACTAACTTTATATTTTGTACTCTAATATTTTTACCGTATCTTCTTTACTCTAATCTCCAAATTATTGAGATCCACTTATAAAATCACATTAAAATCATAGTTTTAATCATATTTAAAACTTTTTTTAAAAAACTATTTTTATAAAGTTTAGTGAAAATTTATTAAACATAAACTATATTCACAAAGATATTTAAGAAACAAATTTAATTTTTGAACCCACCTATGGAAAAAAAACATAAAAGGACCATTTTTGTCATTTTCTCGTGATTTGAAAACGACCATTCCTGCCTGCTTCTTCAACACTTGCTCAAAGTGGCCACTTTTCGCCCAATTTTGGTTTTTTCAAATCCTCATTGTGAAGAAAAATCATCGCAAAAATTGCATTTTTTGAAATTGAATTTGAGTGAAAAGAAGCCATAGTTTGTTGAATATACTTAAATTTTTTTGATTTTTTTTTGATTTTTTTTCATCTATTAATCGCCAAAATTGACAGCGTTTATGCAATGTAAGTTTTGTCAACCGAATCATATGATTTTTTTGTGTGTTTTGTGTATGTATTTTACTTTGAAGTTCGAAGACTTACTTTAAAATCTTTGCAGGAAGGACGGAGAACAAAGGGTTTATTGATTTGTTGCGTAATGTGCTGTGAATCGAGAAGTGGGTTTTGTTTGATTTGGTGGTTTTGACTCTCTTTCGATGGCAACTACCAAACGTGCTTATAAGCTACGTATCCTATTTTTTTTATTTTTTTTTTGGTTTGTATTGTTAGTTTATTTGCTTAATTTTGTTGTTTGGCTTGTAATTGATCATATAGGGTAACAATTTCTTCATAAAAATTGAAATTGTGCAATGTGGTGAATGATTAACTTTGATTGGACTGTATATAGAGACAAATGATAGTAGGGGACTAGGTTCTTAATGGTTTTTGTTTTGTACTGGGAAAAAGGGGGAAAGAAATGAATGTGAGGTGAGGTGTACCGGTAGTAGTCTCTCTACCTCACAATGGTAGGGGTAAGGTCTGCATAGATCCTACCTCCCCCACACCCCAGTTGTGGGATCAGAACTGGGTATGTTGTTGTAGAAATGAATGGTAAATTAGAGAATTCACACTATGATTTGAAGACCTTGACAATGCTTTGTCATAGAGGAATTTGTAGCACATTCTTTAAGTGTGAACTGCTTAAAGATCGGGAGAAAATCATCCAGGGTTCTTGTAACTGGGGGAGAAGATCACAAGGTTAATCTCTGGTCCATTGGCAAGCCTGATGCCATATTGGTTAGTATCTCTTATTAGTTTCTCTTTTCATTGTAATTTCATTTCCTTTGTTATGTATGTGTGCATTGAGATCAAAATATCTTTTGCTCTAACCAAAAAGGAAGGTATATGAGTACAAAGGGTGAATGATTACATTATTAAATTTGATTTACACTGTCAAGCAGCTAAATCTATATTATGTAGTTCCTTTTTGGATGACCACAATGGAATGTTCTTCCTGATCGAGGTTGTTGTTTGGGGCTTAACCTTACGGTTATCATTTTCTCTGTTTGCAAAGATGCAATTTTAGCGGCAACATTGTTTGTTTTTTAACACATTGTCTTGTATCTGTATTCTTGTGTAGAGCTTGTCAGGTCATTCAAGCGGAATCGATTCAGTTAGCTTTGATTCTTCAGAAGTTCTGGTAGCTGCAGGAGCAGCCAGTGGTACTATTAAGCTTTGGGATCTAGAGGAAGCCAAAAGTAGGCTTTTTAGAACTTTATTCTCTGTGAATATCATTTTTTTATTTTTATCGTGAACTTTACAAACTTAACAAATTCTATCTCTTTATCGATCTATATTTCTCAGTTGTTCGAACTCTCACTGGACATAGATCCAATTGTATATCATTGGACTTCCATCCCTTTGGTGAGTTCTTTGCATCTGGGTCTCTGGACACAAATCTAAAGATATGGGATATTAGACGCAAAGGGTGCATTCACACATACAAAGGTCACACTCGAGGTGTCAATACCATCAGGTTCACGCCAGATGGACGCTGGGTTGTATCTGGTGGAGAAGACAGTAGTGTAAAGGTCGGACTCTTATTCTTCATTTCTTTCCTTGTTCAGTAATTATATTTCGGAACTAACACATTGAAGTGACTTCTAATGGTTGAGACGTTGGGTGAGCCATATCAGACTGTACTTACTAATATTTCGTATGATATCTAAACGACATAGCTCAGAACAAAAGAAGACTGATTATTATTGACATACATCAACTTAATGAAACATTCACTTATGATGATGCCTTTATACTTTCTGGGTCTTATAGAAGCTACTTTGTTATAGATCAGTTGGTACGCTAAATAAGGTCATGAGATGATGGAATGACGGATATTTTAATCTTGGTACTTAGCACATTCTTATGACCATGATGAAAACCACTATTATTAAAATCAATCGTGCCGTACATAAAGTGACAGCGATGCAAAACTACTATTTTAAGTAGTTTATTTTTTCCACGTGCATCTTTCTAGGATATTATTGTTTGCTTGATATCAAGTAGCTGTATCCGTCTGTAAGCTCTTTAAGTCTAGTTATCCTGATAATAGATTCAGTGTTGTGGCAGATATGGGATTTGACTGCAGGAAAGCTTTTACACGATTTCAAATGTCATGAAGGAAAAATTCAGTGCATAGACTTTCATCCTCATGAGTTCTTATTGGCTACAGGTTAGATAAAGCTTTGACTTACTGCTACAATGTTCTTCTTAATTGAAGGTCATCTTTCTTGTTGTCTTGTAAATCCTCCTGTAACTTTTGTTGTATTTCTGAAATGAGTTCGCTGATGCATTCTATGATCTATGCAGAACTTGAATCTAGTGGCAACCTAAAACTTTCTCATGATGATATTCTTATTAAAGATTAGGATAACCAAACATTTTATCAAGAAATGACAAATTGAGAAGAGTATTCTCATGATGATATTCTTATTAAAGATTAGGATAACCAAACATTTTACAAGAAATGACAAATTGAGAAGAGTATACTCATCTATCTGAACTTATGACTAGATTTGATAAGTCTTGCTATTGAATATTGATTAATAACTTTATCCGCCATTATTATTTTCAATCTTATTTTCATATTTTTTGTTCTTATCTCCAGTATAAGTGCTTTCCTCTCCAATCAGATCTGTGACTTCTATCTTGGGGATCTATAGAACTGCTTTGTCTACTTATATAAGAATCTGTTTTTCATGTAAGTACTTACATAAAAAGTATATAGAAATGCTTTATCTCATTGTGGTGCATGTTTTTAGGGGAGTTCGTACCTGATGAATAAGGTTTTCATATGAACATCGCATGCTCCATGAAACAATACTCTCTTGTTTCCTCGTAGTTGAGCTTTCCTTCTCTAACCAAAATATAGGAAATCCAAACATCAGTGCCCTGTTCCCTAGTGTGGAAACTAGTAATTAGTGTTAATCTAGCTTTGGGATTTCCTGCAGTGTTTCTTGTGAAAATATACCAGGAACCCCATATAAAAAGTGATGTATATTTTTGTGTCGAATTATTGGGAATTAAGTTTTAGCTTTCTTTTTCGTGATTCAAATTTGCAGTTGGGAAAGAGGGAGGGGGAACCAAAATAGGAGGGCACTGTAATCTGTATTTAGGTTTTGAGAAAGTATAAGGTGCTAACTAATTGAAGCCTGCATCTTCAGGTTGCTGGTGCTGATTACACAACCGAATTCAGGGGGTGTTGGGGGTTAGTGTGTGTGAGGATTGAAGAAAGGGATCAAATTAATTATAAAAGAGTCACCAAGAGCTGGGCTTGGAGGCCCTTACGCCTTTATTTATATATAATAGGTGAAAATTAGATAGTTGTATATAGAATTAGCCAAATCGTTTGCAGCATGAACAGAATCGCCTTCCTTCTTGTGTCTTATCACGAACACTGTCAGATGCCTTACTATTTGTTCATGGTTTTTGTATAACCAGGTTCTGCTGACAAGACAGTTAAGTTCTGGGACCTTGAATCTTTTGAACTCATAGGTTCTGCTGGACCTGAGGTTTGTTGGGTTCTTCTCTTTGATTTCCCTTTTCTCATTGCAGTAACCACTGCTGAGTGTTTCTCATGTATTTGGAAACTGTATGCATCGTCAGTATAGTAAAAAAAATTGTTTTACTGAAATCTAGACAACAGGAGTGCGTTCCATGGCCTTCAATACTGATGGAAGAACCCTTCTTTGTGGTTTACATGAGAATTTGAAGGTAGGCATGCATTTTCTGTTTTGAGAAATAATTTTGTTAAATATATTTGGTGCTTAGTCCATCTCCTAAAGAAAGTAGTCCTTCTTTGTAGGTTTTCTCATGGGAACCAATTAGGCATCATGATACAGTAGATGTTGGATGGTCTACATTGTCTGATCTAAGTATTCATGAAGGAAAACTTCTTGGATGTTCTTATAATCAAAGTTGTGTTGGAGTGTGGGTTGTCGATATTTCGGTAATAGTCACCTTTTTCCATTGAAGTTGTCTCTTTGATGTCTTGCTTCTTCTGAAATTTCTAAGTAATGTCACACTTCGTCATGCTTGCCTCTTGCAGTGTCTTGAACCATACACAATGGATAGTTCTACACCATCCAATGGTCACTCAGCAGCAACATCCAATTTAAGAGTGAATCTATCCACTTCAGCTGAGGATAATACAGATGCAAGTTGTCGGGGACAATTAATTTCACAAAACTCTGATCTTGTGAAAGAGTCTAAGTCATTCAGAAGACTTTCTTTGTCACAAAACATGGTTCTTCAGAGGGATTCTGCTGCTCTTACTAGTATGCTACTCTTCTGTTTTTCATGTTTCCCTTGCCTTAACATTATTAGCTTGGCACCTTATCTTAAGTTCTTACTCTGCTTCTTCAATTCCCTATTTACTACTTATTCTTTTAGCTCCTGGCCTTTGATTAGCTTACTTTGCTTAAGTTTGATTGCCAGAATATTTTCTTACGTTTGCACTTATCTTCTGAATGAAGCTATCACAGATACTCCTGGCACCACACAAAAAGTAAATCTCAGTACTGGTCCAAAGGCACCTCCATTCAGCTCAAGAGCAGTTCCTAATACAACGGGTGTAAAGAGGAATTCAGCAAAAACCCAGTCAACAGAAAATGGCTCTATTGTCAATAAGGAGATTATACCTGTTCTTGTCCCAAGAAATAATGAAAGAACAGAGCTCGCATCTGAATGCAGGAAAGGAGGAGTTGCAGGAAGGGAAATTCCACAAAGATTGCAGCCAAAAGTATCTGATTGGAAGTCTCCAACTACCAACGAAGACCTCGGGAGGCCAACTTCTGCAGCGCAGTCTGAAGTTGAAGTGCCTAAGGCTATTGAAAGTAGTAGCCCTGCAGACAGGAACAATTTTCCTTCTGTTAAATGCTCAATATTTGAAACTGCTGCAACTGAGAGAAGTGTGAATGATGACAAGAATTTAGTTTCCACAAAACTTGATATCAATACAGCACATGAGCCACTCTCCAGACACCAAATTGAAAATTGTGCGTATTCACTTGTGTCCTATTTTTTTTATATTGGTCTTTTACCTTTCTGCTTCTAATGCTTTTTGTTGTGTGTTGGGTTGGTTTTTTAGGACCATTGTGAGGTAGGATTTTTGAAACAAAGGAAAGGTTTTTAAGGTTTATCTTATTGCGGGCAGTATTCAAATTAGTATGTTGGCCGTTAATTAGATCTAGGGAAATTTTTTTAGACCATATTGGTTGGGGTTAAGTTGCCCACATATTAACTTCTAAGTTGGATTTCTAGTTTAGTATGTGTGAAAAAAGGTAGCCCGATGTTTCTTCTCCTGTTTGGTTCTCAGTGGTTATGTGAAGTGGTAGTATACCAGTAAATTTCATCAACTTGCAGCCAAAGGAATAGTATAAGGGGTGTAAAGGAAATTAATATCTTTTGTGGTGTGTGTATGGATATATCTACGCACGTGTGTGTGTGTGTGACTCCCTCTGTGTGTGTGTCTTGCCTTTTCATGTAATAATTTTTTTGCCTTGATATTTTTCATTCTTTTACACTTATTTTTTGAGAATGTACTTCACTATCTATGTCAGTCACTTCAATAGCCTTACTTGAACTTTATTTGGGTTTGGGTTTCTTATTTGCTCACTAGTTCAAGTGATCATCACCATAATTGCTGTGGAAGGGGAAATAGCTTAATTGTTTAATCCGTTGCTTTATTCATTTCTGTATTTCTCCCATAAATTATCACTGTCTTCTACTCAGTACAATTTTTTAAAAGACCTGTTCTGTGTTTTAACTTTATTTGTATTTCACCTTGTCTTTAGAATAATATGAATTAAAACTTGTTTATTATTTTAAACACTTTACCCTTTGTACCAGATTGACGCCCGTGTGGAAAATTCTTAAATAGGAAAACCTTATTCCATTTGCTAGGTACAACAAAAGAGGTTTAGGAACTCTTGTACTATTGGTGCACTTCTAAATTATGGTTGTCTCATGCATTGAATTTGGAAAATTAGGTAGGACACGATCTACTATTGCAAACTGGGAAAAGAGAGATAAAGTTCCTGGATACGAGGGTCTTGCTCCCTGCATTGCTGGGGCCGTACCTGCTCCAGATGTGGTTCCGACCAATGTGGTATGAGTCGATTCTGCGTTTTTACTTATTTGTTATTCCAACTGTTACTGCATATGAGATTTTCCAATTTAACAATATTAATCATTTGTTGCTAATATTAATGATGGTTATTTAAAGAATGTGGAAGCATTTCAGTATTTTCAATGTGTGACTTCAGATTTGCGGTCACATACTTTTAGGAAATTCTGAGATTTTTTCAAGTGAAATTAGCACTTCACAATCATGGAAAAGGATAGTGCAGGAACAGGGGAGAATGGGGTTTCTGTTGACAGTTAGGGGTGCACATAAGTCTATCCTAATCAAAACACTGCCAGGCTTGGCAAAGATTATTCTCGACTCAACATAAAACTTGAAGGTTCCCAGTGATAAAGTCACAAAATAAATTAGGCTGCAAAATGACCAACCTAACTTTTAATAATCAGAAACCCGATTTCTAATTTATCTAACCCCAAAACCAGAAGGGGAAAGGTAGCGGTGGGATGGCATGTTCCATTCAAACAGGAAATATAAGGGCCGGGCCTGGGGCAGGCTAGGAATTGCCAATCAGTGAGAGGAAAAAAGGAAACTAAATTCATCATCGGAACTTCCTTTTTCTTATGTTCTGTTTGATCTCTATCATCATTTTGTTGGCAGATCTATTGCTGAAAATTTCGAGTTTAATTAGGAAGTAGAATCTGGGGGGACCTGAAAAAACTGATGTTTCCATTATTGTAGTCTTTTCTATACCGGGAACTTCATAGATAGGGGACATTCAACTTTTGGTAGTTCAATGCATTCAGGACATGGATAAGCCTCGAACATTGAAACTGTTTAATACCGGATAAATAGTTTGCACATTAATCTCCATGAAAACACTTTGTTGTTTCTTTCATGAATATGATAGGATAAAAGTCATTTATGTGAAAGTTGTATAATTTCTGTCTTCCATGACACAGAATTTAACTCATCGTAATTCAAAAATCATACCTGAAAAGAGAGAAGACTCCTTATCAGCATGTACAAGGGACCGGGTTTACCTGCTGCACGATAGCGGATAATATTGGGAACTGATTGGAACAGCACAATGAATTTGTTGGCTCGATGCAATCTCGTTTGGCTAAATTACAGGTAGCAATTTTGGAGAACTTGCTAATGGTATTAGGTTTCTTTATTGGCAAAAATTAAGGCTTTTGCAGTCCTTGCAAACTAATTTTCTGGTTTAAGGACTTTAAAGTTCCGTTAGAAACTGATCGCATCATCATAAATGATGAAACATACTTGGGAAAGGTTTAAAGCCTATATGTTCGGAATTTTATTGCATAATTGGTAAGATATGCTGATTGGGTGGGGAGAAATTTAATCAGTTGATCTCTACCATTTGATTTGCTCTTCAAGAGTTCGCTTAATTATATCGAGTTTTTGACCTTTTGTAGGTTGTCTACCAGTACTGGAAAAGACATGATATTAAAGGGGCAGTAAGTGTAATGGAGAAGATGGCAGATCATGCTGTAAGTCTTTTGTTTTTTGTGCCCTATTTTTATTATTGATATGTACCTTTTTAACACCATATGGTTTGCATTTGCTGGCTTACACAGGTGCTTTCTGAGATAGTGAGTTTCTTGGCAGAGAAAAATGACATTATCACATTAGAAATTTGCACATGCCTTCTACCACTTCTCACGGGGCTGCTTGAGAGCAAGTTGGATAGGTAGAACAAATTGAGCTTTGTTTTCCTTTTCTTTGCTAACCTTGTTGAAAATTTTCCATGACTGACATGTTTTCTTCTTTTAGACATCAAGATATTTCATTGAGTATGCTACTCAAGCTAGTTAAAGTATTTGGTTCACTTATTTATACTTCGTTGTCTACTCCAACATCAGTTGGTGTTGATATTGAGGCAGAGAAAAGGTATTATTACATGTTTTCTTTCACTTCCTATTAATTATCTTATCTTTTAGTTTCTAGTTTTGGAAAATGGGGTTTTTAGTGATTATTGCAAACAAAAGGATGGAGGTTACCAATCCTCTCTTACTTTGAAAATGAAAAAAGTCAAGAGTTGTCTACCTGCTCTATCGAGGTATGTGAAAGCACCTTAAGCCACCATCTTTAGGTCCGTGGAGAATATAAATTGCTAACATTTCTCCATTTCTCCATCTTTTTTTTTTGTCATTTAGAAGAGGAGGTTCAATTGCCAAAACTTTGCTTCAGGGAGCTGAAATCTAAGGCACTACACGACCTTAAGTTTCATGAGTTAGTATATGCATATTAATAACGGAAAGTCAAACAATGGGTTGTTGCGTGAACTTTGAAGTGACATTTGTTTTGTAGATGCTTGCCACTGCAGCTTTTGGTACCTTGCAGAGCTAGTATCCATATTGCAGGATGTAAAAACCACAATGACTAATAATTTTTCACATTACACTTGTTCTCATCGATTTAGTTATGGGGGAACAAAACTATGGTTACACTTGAGGATTTTATATAGCCGATCCCAACTTGTTTGGGACTAAGGTGTGTTGTTGTATTGAAGGTTAAGGACAACATGCTCTAAAGATGCTGCTAATGAACCTGCTTGTTGGAGAAGAATCCATCATACTAATTCTCACCTAACCCTAATATATATTGATTATTCTTTGTAATTGTAGGTTTTGTTGTGTTTGAAACTCATTTTTTTTTTTTGTATTCAATTGGGTTTAATTCAACCCATTGACTGTGCAAGGGGGGTTTAAAAAACTATAGCTGACTCAATTACTTTGAGATTGAGACAGTGTTGATTGATTTCTTTTTATTTTTGTGTTTTATCAACTCTCCTCAATGACAGAAATTGATATTGTGCTTTAATAAAAAAAGGGAAAGCGGTTTTCAAAGGTTTCATGTTCGAGTCCAAAGAATGGAAAAAAATATGATTAGAGAGAGCTTATATCTTTAGATGAATAGTCGGATTGATTTACTGATTTACTTTTTTTTGCATAATGCACCGGTCAAACTTTTGCGTATGTTTACCAAGTAGACACTTCAAATTGTCTAAAATTGAAAATCATCATAAACAACAAGAAACACAAAAAAATGGTTCATGTTAGTGATGCATTTGTAGGAAGAATGTGACTTATTTTGTTCAATTTTATACAGTTAAAAGTCTTGACTTGTGAATATTAAAGTTAAGAGGGCATAAAATGTTTAATTAAGCAAGTTAAAGGTACGTTTTATGTTAATTTTTCTTACTTTTTGTAACTAAGAATTACCTAGATTATCACTATTTACATGATCACACAACATTATTCCCACGGCTTATTTTTAGTTTAATCAGTTTGGTGGACGACAATTTAGACTAATTCTTCAAAATGTTAAACTTATAAGATGTGAATTTGAGGACCAAAAATCAGAAAAGCTACAGTACATATAGAAAAATAAACTCATACATAACATCTTATTAATCATGTTTAATTCTTTGTATACATTTGACACAAATGACGAGTTCATTTTTTTTGTAGTTAAAACATAACAAGTTGAGAGGAAAACACACAAGTGTGGTGCAGACATCTTCAAGCAATAGGCTTCAATACATACATCTTGCATGCATGAGAGTTCACTGTAGCTGTCAAATTCCCTACAAATTTTGTCTCCAATGTCTTGTGCTGCATCAGAATATGCCAAATCATTTCCATTATGAGTAAAAATGGTTAACAAACGCTTCTAACAAATACTGGTAAAGACTTTTATTTTCGTAACTTCTTAAAATGATGAATGATAGACTACTTTTATCGTCTAGCTGAGTATAACGTAGATTACTTTATGGATCTGTATGAATATTACATAGAGGTAGGTATCTCTTTCCCAGATTTCTATTCATTACTTGTTGCTTCAGTGTCTTTTAGCATGTTGTTGTTTCTATTTCTTGGTATTGCCTCTTCTTCACTGTTTCACTCAACTAAGGGTCTTTCGGAAACAACCTCTCTATCTTCTCAAAGGTAGAGCTACCCTTCCGAGACCCCACTTGTGGAAACACATTGGGTTTTTTTGTTGTTTTAAGTATCACTACGAAGTACTTATATCCAAGTTGTGTGTTTTTTTGACATGGTGAGTATCAGTGCTTTTTGATAACCAAGGAATGGCTTTGGCCACGAGGTGTGAACCTATGACGTGTGTCTAACTCAAACATCAGTGTTTAGCTCTTACTACTACACCAAAGCCTGGGAACTCATTCTTCATGAAGTATTTCGACAAAATAGAATATGAATTGTTAACATGAAATGTACCTCCCAAAGGTTCTCTTTTATTACAAACGATGTTTATGGAGGGATTCGATATTATCCAGTTTTGTGTTTATTCGGCCTATTTCTGAGGGGAACCCGCGGGTTGAGAAGCACTAAAGCTACTCTATAGCCTGATAGAGGTCCTGCCCAGATCTGTTCATAATAGAATGTGCACAGATTATCGTCTACAATCTGCATTACGAACAGGGAAAAAAGTTCTACTATATGTAGACTTTCGTTACCTCAAGATCACCTTCCATTCTAACCTTTTTGCCCTGGACACCTAACTCATCTGTTCAATACAACGAATGAGTCTTGGTGATCGCGTATAAATTATAACAAAACGACTAGTTGCAGTTAACGTGTTGTGGAGTTCAGTACCTTGATCTACCGCGATCACCTCCTTGTTGGCTAGAATCTCCATTGTATCATGTGATAAATTTCTCACATCACAACCAATGATAAGGGGAGCCTAGAATTAGCATAGAATGTATCAT